>CM025792.1:48662901-50112059 GCA_014635995.1 Sarcophaga peregrina | reverse complement strand
TTTAATTTCAAATTCATACCAAATGTTTTACAAAAATAAAAAAACAAATAACCACCATCATACAAACAGCTACAAATTCTTGCTCATAATTATTCCACTGGAATAATTTAATCCACATTAGTTTTCAAAATAATAGCAGCAGCGGCAGCAGCAACAACAACAACATCAAAGTGTCCTTTAATACAAAAAAAAAAAAGCAGAAAACTGCAATTACAAAAGGAACGCAAACGAAAAACAGAAACATTTAATACTAAGGCACCCAATGGTTTAATCCAAAGAATGTCATTTACGACCCATATTGTTGAAGGTGTTAAGATTTATCTTTGCAATCATTTGTTTGCCAGACAACAACAACAACCAAAAAACGGAAAAGTAATACCGAAAAGCAGTAAACACCCAGCAGGATACATTCGAATAATGCACAAAGAGTATTATAGACTAGAACCTGTACGCTAAAATTTCTAATAGAAATAGAAATACGAGCAGAGCAAACTATAAATGTTAAATGAATTTATCTTTTATACTCTCATTTTATATGATTCCTTACGAAATTGGTTACTTTTAAGGGTGGGTTGCTGTTTAAGTCCTGCAAAAATTCAGATCAAAAATATTTCGCTTGTTTATATCATACGAAATAAAATACCAAAAAACGTTTGATAGTAGCGAGCGGAGGGGTACGCGAAATTTTTCCAAACAAGAAATCGTTAGAGAGAAATAAGGTATTTGTGAGGGGTAGATTTTTATCAATTCACTTACTATTCTCGATTATAATTTTTTTTTATATATTTTTGTTAATACTTTAATAATTTCGGATTGGTACACTCTACATTATGTATATAAGGAGCGCGCACGAAAAAAAATGCCTTTACACTTTTCGTTATAGAAATAAAACTAAGTAATGGATTTTTTTCATTTTATATTTCAATTAAAGGGAATAATATTTGAATTCTTTTGTGTATGAAATCTTTTTCAGACAAAGGTCTCAGAGCATCCAACTTTTTGAACCACTTTCATCCCAGACATTTTAGGGGGTTTTAGAAAAATACGAATTATTTTACATGCTTTGTTTTGGTCGGCAAATCATTTTTTTTTTCCACTTCCACGTTTTCTCTCAATACTCAAAGAGTCCTTATATTGTTTAATTCTTACCTTAGAAACTGTTTTTCATTGAAAATTTCAATTATTGTTGTTGGGTGCCCATTTTCAAAAAATAATTTTGCTATTGCAATGAAATTTAGTTCGTGTATTTTGAACAGATGACTAACATAAACAATGTAACGGAATTCATTTTTTTCGATTACGATAAAAGTTATAAGCTTAAAAGTAGGCCCATTTTTTTTCGTGCGCACTCCTTAGTATGGAAGTGTAGTAATATCCACTACTTTCCATTATGGCAAATGAAGTTTTCGACAAAGCAACAAAGTCGATTCCGAACGATGGATTTTTAAGTTATTTTTTTTTATTTATTCTCAGACATTTTGTCAGAAATTTGCTGAGATAAACTGACTGGATTTTCAGTCACTCCGAAATAGAAAATACTACTAATACTATCCAAGACACATGCATAAGCCACTTCATGCACCAAATTTTACCGTATGGTTTGCGATATCAGATAAAAGTTATTAAACAGTAAAAAAAAAATTACAACTCGATTAAAAGATTGGCATTATCTTAAATCGTTTGTTTAATCCGTTATTTTAAGACGGGTTGTTGAAATTTATCTGTCATAATATTGAATAAATCTGTACGGAATAAAACATGCTAGTTGGTACAAGAAAAATGAGATAAATTGATTCGACGAACTTGTCGATACATACTATACGTACATAAGGAGTGCGCACAAAAAACAGGGCCTACTTTTAAGCCTATAACTTTTATCATAATTGAAAAAAATGAATACCGTTTCATTGTTTTTATTAGTCATCTGTCCAAAATAAACGTGCTAAATGTCATTGCAATAGCAAAAATAGTTTTCTGAAAATGGCCACCCAACAAGAATGTCGTAAACAAATAATAGAAATATTCAATGAAAAATCCCGCCGCTTACAAAAAACGATTGCTAGGTACGCAGGTGTTAACCAAAAAACCGTTTCTAAGGTAAGCATAAAACAATATAAGAAGGCTCTGAGTATTGAGAAAGCATGGAAGTGGAATAAAAAAAGGATTTCCAGACCAAAACCAAGCAAGTAAAATAATACGTATTTTTCTAAAATACCCTCACATGTCTGGAAGAAAAGTGGCTCAAAAAGTTGGATGCTCTGAGACCTTGGTCAGAAAAAAATTTTATACACAAAACAATTCAAATATTATTTGCTTTAATTGAATTATAAAAGGAAAAAAATTCGTCACTTAGTTTTATTTCTATAACGAAAAGTGGAAGTCCAGTTTTTTTTGTGCACACTCCTTAGTTGGTCATTATAACCCTGCAGTTAGGATTACGACCCAGTTTCTTACACCAATTATACATACATGTGTTAATTTTACACATGAGTGTCGGGACCTATACTTTAAAGCCGACTCCGATCAACAGATTTTTGAGAATTTGAGATTAATTCACTAGAGAAATATTTTTTCAAACTTCGTTTTGTTGGAGATGTAATTTTCATAAGAAAACTATTTCTTATAACGTACAAGGGAAACAGTAGAGATTTAAGCGCCTGTGTAAACGATGGTAGAGTTAGAATTGACAGTCCTGGAAGGTTAAGCAGTATAGGACTGTCACAAATAGAGTAGCTTCCTATTATTCCTATGCTTCATTTCTGTTTTATTAAATGACTTTTTCTAACTAACTTGAAGCTTGAATTGATAGTTGAATTCCGGTAACTAATTCTCGGGAGTAGCAATGACCTAACTTATCCTCTAATGTTCATTATTGATATTATCGTCAATCGGGTCAGGGTTATTTGAAGGGAATTAAAGCTTTTTAATCCGGTTTACAGTCGAGCACTTTAATCATTACACCAATTGGTTATATTATTCAGTGTGTAGGGTGAGTAATGAGAGTATTTGAGGAAAAGCCCTAAGTTAATTCTTACATCCAGTAAGGGTTCACAATTATTTCCATATTTGTTTCATTCTCATATATCCATGTGAGGATATGAAGGTACAATATGAAGGTTGTTCCTCGCATTCACATCCAGCAGCCGTACTGAATTGGCCATTGCGTTTGAATAGAAGCGAATAGTCCGGTGAGTCTGGTATTTAATGCGGAGATTAGTGGAAGTTGGTGTAGAGAATCATTTTGCCTACATTGGAAGGACCAAATTGATGTAGCAGTGTCATTGATAGGTATGACCAAATGGTGCAGGCACGCGAAAAAGTGTCGCATTGACGAGGATGTTAAGGCAAGCCGGATTCCGACGTACATGTTATTAAGGCCAATAAAGTAAAAAGTAATTTTATAACTTTAGTCTACAAGATAGTCTACATTGTTAATCCACAAAGGATAGCTCTTAGCCAATAAAGTGGAATTATTAACGAATGGAACAATGCTAAGCCACATAATATACAGGGTCTTGAATTTCTGGAATCTTAGTTGCGTGAAACCCTGAAGCTTCTCTAGTTTTTGGTGAATAGTTTTGTTAACGAAAAAATTCTCTCCCAATAGCACAGAAATATTACCTCTCGGAACAAATTCTTGTTAACGTTAGATTGGAAATATCAAGCACGTAGGTAGGTAGAAGTGGCTCGCCACCCGATGAGCGGACACACTTAGGCCACATACAGGCCTATTATGATACCACAGTTTCATCCTCTCCCCTATTCCAGGAACCACTTACAGCTTCCAATGAAGCGACTCAGACTGCCAATATCCTTGCCTGACAGTTGACAGTAGGTCTTCCATATAGTAGGCAGCCAGGTGTTTCTTTTTCCTCCGACCAAGTGCCGGGCATGTGCACAGTAGGTGAAGAATTATTTCATCCTCTTCCTCATCTTCAAAACTTCTGCAGAAATCATTCGCGAGGTGTCCAAGACCGATACACCTTGCATGTGCTCCTATAATACAATGCCCCGTAATAACCCCGATAACAGTGCTGAGCCTGCTTCTTTGGAGCTTAAGCAGAGCCGCCGTGCGCATTTCATCCAGTCTTGGCCAGATTTTATGCGCCGCTCTGCCTTTATCCGAAGCTGCCTTCCTACTGTTGATAAGATACACGATTGCATTGTCCATCATAAGCTTACAGGTACTTAAAGGGATTCCCAATGTAGAAAATTCAGCAGAGAGTTCGACAGTCGTGCCCCTTCTGGCCAAATCATACGCTCTGCAGTTGCCGGGAATATCCTTATGCCCCGGTACCCATGTGATACAAGCATCACATCGGTTTGCCATTTCATTGAGATATCTGCGACAGTCGTACACTGTCTTGGAGTTTATCACCCTAGAATCCAGCACCCTGATGGCCGTTTGGCTATCGGAAAGTATAAAGATCCTTCGTTTGCGAACATTTTTGTTCGCAACAATTTTCAACGCAGCTTGAATTGCCGACAGTTGGAAATATCAAAGTCACCGTTAAAATATTTCGTAATACCATTGCCAAATTCTTATCTTCTTTTCCCAATGTCTTTTCACCTAAATCCGTTAAAGTGTATCACTTTTCCATCACTTGAAACCGGTAATCAACTACGAAATATCCTACGGAATATGCGTATAACAACTGGAACAAACATTTGTTGAAATCAAAAGCGAAAAGCGAAAAAAGAAAAACAATTTTCCGATTGATAAGATGCGATAAGCAACCAATAAAAGCAAAAAGAATTAAAACAACCAGTTACTATAATAAAACACATAAACAACAACAACTACAAAAAAAAAAAAAAGGAAAAAATAATGTTACAAATTGTTATACCACCACTTACAAGCACATCTCTTATCTCATCATGATTTCATACATCATTTGGGAATTAAACAGATTTTCGTTTTTATTTTTTCCTGTGTGTGTGTCCTTTTGGTTCCTTTGAAGTTGTTTACATAGAAACATATATTGGCAGGATTCTATGTCCTTTTTTTTATTACAGTTTAACAAATTGTTTTTTCGTCTTTCTTTGCATTTTACAGATTATAAGACAAGATATTGATTTGAATTACCATCGTAATGTTATTTAAGTACGTTGGGATTATTGAAATTGATTTTTAATGGCTTTTTATTTAAAGGTTATGAATTTTTAAAAATAAAAATACATTGTTTTTATGGAATAAGTAATTTAATGGCTTATAAAATCTGCTTATAAAATCTGTTTGTTTCGCTAGATCTACTAATGTACTTGGAAATAGAATTCAAAATTTTATTACCACATACACAAGAAAATCGCCTTTACCTCCAAGCATACGAAGTTCAATATATTCATCAGCCGTGTCAAATCGTTTGCGATTTACTGCTGTGAGCCATGGAAGTCAAAACAATGCTCTATCAACGTCATACAAACCCGACAAAGCCCTATTGACTGTGAATTCTCAAGACAGAAATGACGTTAGATTTATCATATGCTGCAGAGACAAAAAAGGTTGCCGGATCACATCTAATAACATGGAATAATTGTATCAACAGATTATCAATAGTACAACATATTCGTTGAGGCCCCAAGTTCCTTATATTTAAAACTGAAAATGTTGTTATGAATTAAATCTAGTTTACTGAAAATGAAGGCTTTGTATTCTAGTTATTAGACATGAGAACACGGTTCAAACCTCAGATCAAACATCCCCAAAAAACTCAAATATGAAAAAATATTTCTTCAACGACTTCCTCTCAGCAGATATCTGGCAATATGTTAATAAGTAATTTTAAATTTTCAAAAAATCCGTCATTCGCAGTCGAATTTAAACGGCAGGTCCTGCCACTCAATCATAAAATCAACACATCCAACAAAAGTGGTGTAAAAAGCTAGTTTGTAATCCTAGGATTCGAGTGAATCCGAGGATTATGGAGAGTTATGCTCGACACAAAAGAAGATAGAAAAGGCACAACGGGTTGGGGACAACTTGCAATAGACAATCCAGAACAGCTTGAGGATAGTGACCGACTGCCTGAATGTAGACACAAAAGATATTTGTTTACCAAAATTCACACATAGAACATGGAAGATGTTTTACATTTTGAAATGAAACATCTCTGGAAGCTTGTCAAGTTCTCGTCAGGGAGTTATTCTTAATAGGTTCCTGCCTAGCAACCTATTAAAATATACTGCATGTGTGAAATGATTAAACATTTTAAAACATTTTAATGTCACTATTGATAATTAATTAATGAAGTGTTTCCCTTTTTTATTACTCTACCTATACTTTAACACTACCGCCTTTAAGGTAGAAATTACAAACTTGCTGCGTTGCTTTTCGTACGGTATGAAACAGCATTCTGAAATTCTTCAGGACAACAAAGTTGTTTTGTTTTAGTTTGTTTGAACTTTATGAAAGTTTCGACAAAAAACCGAACACATCTTGTTCTAAGTACAAAAGACGCACCCAAAATTGTTTTCTATTCTTTTGGAGCTTATTGTGCACACTTGTGGCACAAAATATTATACAAACTCAATTAAATTTAATTAATTTCTTATGTTGTTAACAACTGATCAAAACAAACATTGGCGCGTAAAAAGCGTTGCATGTAACTTGAAGCGTAGAATGCGAAGAAGGTATGAAATGCGTGCAACGCTTTGACGCGAAAACGCGTGGTGTGAACCTACAGCTTCTATGAATGTGTTTAACACTAATAAATTTAATCGGATGCTTGCTTTTTTTAAGTAAATAAATTACTCCACGAAATGGGTGCCATGGAAGCCTAGTAGGTAATGTGCTAGAGGGCAGAATGATCAATTCTCAACAGAGACTCTCGTCTGTTATACTACACCGAGCACTGAGTGTATGATCGAAGTTACTCAGTTCGTAATAACTAAATATAATTTGTAATTATATTGTAATAAATAAATAAAATATTTTGTAGAATAATGCAGTCATGAGCCCCTACGCCGAGATCACCCCACTAAAAGCTAATAAGAAAATAATTGTGTTTCCATTCAAATTTTATTTATTTATTTATTTTTATATCAAAAATACATCATTTTTATCTGTAATAATAAAATTTACACAATAAACTTAAGAATAAATACTTAAAATTTAACTTGAAAAGAAATTCATTAAACAATTAAATAAAATGACTAGTAGACTAGGGGACCATTTTACCTGACTAGTAACAATTGCGATACACTTATTAACTGCATGGGTTTAAAATTTTTCTTAATTTTATATAAAAAAAGAATTACAAAAATATATGCTTGTTTAACATTTTACATTTGTTAAGAGGTGTAGTTAAAAGGAGTATCAAGTTAAAGATTAAAATTATTTAAGGTACTTGAATTGCTAGTAAATGGACAACCTTTAATTTTTTTTTTTTTTACGATAATTTTATACGTTTGTGGTGAAAAAATATTTTTTATAAAAAAATAATTGTAAAGAAAACATTTATTTTTTTAAACAAAATCGCTTTCCATGGATTTTTATAAAAAAGATTCTTTCTCAAGAGAAGCTTCTTTTTTGCAAGGACTTTGATAAATCTATTGCTAACTGTTAGGCAATAGATTTATAAAGTCCTTTAGTTAAGTAAATTAATGTTTTCAATTCAATTTAAATATAAAATCAAATTGAAAAGTTAATTTATTAAAAAAAAAAAATTTCGAAATAATATTGTTTCTTTTTAATTTTATAAAATTATTTCAATATTTTTTTTTTAAGTTCTTTTATAAACTGTGTCTTTTTATAATTTTTGACTTTGAAAGTAAACAGTAGTATTGCACAATTACACTTAAAATATCACTGTTTAGTTCCAAAGTGTGATTTGGTTTGTGAATAAATATTAGCTTAACTAAATTATTTAAAAAAATAGATATCACGCCTGTAAATTTTCATATAAAGATTCTCTAGAAAATCCTTTAAAGCTTTATTATCATGATATTCACGAAAAAATGTTGGAATGTTGTTTCTAGTCTATCGTTGTGTTTTAACCGCCCTGTGTTGAATATAATCAAAATATGGATATTACGTCCGAACTTGGGATGCCAAATGGAATCGATTTTTAAAAATCCCGAAATCCCGGGATATTTCAGGATAATACGGGATCCAAAAATCCCGAAAAATCACGGCAAAAATCGCGATTTTCTCTTAATAATAAAAATAGTTTGTTAACAAAATCATTTGTATTCCAATTATGTACATCAGAATTACATAGCATTAAAAATAAAATACAAAAAAAGCAAGATAAAAAGTAACAAAAAATCGTAAATTAACAAAAATAAAAATTATTAATACATGTGTAAATGCATTAGTTTTAAGAAAACTATTTGTTCTCACAAAAAAAGATTAAGGCATCTAACATGTGATCTGATAAGTTTGAACGAATTTTGTTGTCAACATACTCTACCGTTGAAAAGTATTTCCCGCAATCAATATTTGTTGGTAAAATAGTTCCAAGATAGCTGTATGCAGCTTGTAAATATTCACCTCTACCACCTCCTAATGTAAATAAATCTATTTCTTTGTTCAGTTGAGTATCTAAATCAGTTACCCTATTAATTCGTTTTATAGGGCTTTTGCATTCTTCGATGCCATCAAATAATTTTTTTATCATTGAAAGTAGGGTTTTCCTCATCTGAGATGCTATTATCAAAGTCAAATGATATAGAATTTTTTTTTCAGAACCTTTTGTGGGGTCAAAATACAAACGAATTCACAATCCCGAAAAATCTCGGGACAAGTTTTTAAAAATCCCGGGATTCGAGATTTCGGGATTCGGCATCCCTTGTCCGAACAGTGGTATTTTGATGACAAAAAAGTAATTTATAAAAATCACTTTTTGAATAGAAATATTAAATTAAAAATATCCACAATTTGTTAGAACAAAAATGATTTTTTATCTTAGAAAGAATCTATCGAATTATGAATTTATTACACAAAAACGTATTCAATGCTCATGCAACTCAATAGGAAATACGTGAAGGATATTTTTTTTATTAATTTAAATAAAAATTATTTAGATTGCATACGTAGATTGTAGATATATATGTAGAGTATATGAACGTATTAAAATTACCATAAAAATTCAGCGCTTGTGATCTAAAGAAAATTTACTTCATCTATTTTCGTCTTATTGCTAAACATTTTCAAGTTATTTGGTGATCTCTTTGTAATCATATGATAAAATGGCTAGAAGGGATCGGATCTCTATTGTCTTTTACCGATCACTGAATAAAGAATACATTTTCAGAAGACTTTTACTTGGACATGAAAAATTAGTTGGTATTAAGGACTAAAGCAAGAACAAAACCAATGAGCTTAAGAAGCCATAAGCTTGCTTTTACTTCTTAATTTAATTAATCGACTGCTCCTTCTCTAGTGGACCTGTTGCTCAGGGTCTCGTGATACTCTCATTTTCATAATCCTAATCCTAATATATATTGTAAATCTTTCTGTAGGTCTGTTTTTTTGTTTGTTTGTTAGCCAATCACGCCTGAACCGATTTTCTTGAAATTTGGGATATAGTTCGAGCTTTTGTCGGTTCAGGTTATGGGCTATAAATCTCTTCAAAATTTTTGAGCAAAAGGGGAGAAAAATAGTAATAGGTAATTTTTTACAATTTAGCTTGGTTAGTTTTTCCAAATAGCTATTGGAAGTATTCCGTTTCTAAAGTTGAACCAAAAGGGGTCAAAAAAGAGGGAAAGGGACCGAAAACGGGCAAATTGAGTGCAGGTTATCCTAATCCTAAAATATATTATAAACCTTTCTGTAAGTCTGCTTTTATGTTTGTTTGTTTATTAGGCGTGATTAGCCTGAATGCCTGGAGCCATTTTCTTGAAATTTGGGATATAGATCGAGCTTTTGTCGGTGCAGGTTATAGGCTACAAATATTTTCAAAATTTTGATCAAAAGGGGAGAAAAAATTAGTACTTTATGCATAAATGATATATTTCATCTCTTTTTAAGATATTTTCTTAGGAATTAGCTTGGTTAAGTTGCCCAAATAGCTATTGGAGGTGATCCGGTTATAAAGTTGGACCGAACGGGGTCCAAAAAAGCGGAAAGAAACGAAAAACGGTCAAATTGAATGCATTTATAATTAGGATTTAGAGTATTCAAAAAACAGGGTTGTTTGATAAACCGGTTTCCGAATAATTTGAAAAATTGCATTTGTTAAGAAGTCGGTTTCGGAAACGGATTTTTATTTATTGTTATTTTTATAACCCGCGCAACGCCGGGTACAATCTGCTAGTAATAACTAATAATGATTGAGCTAAAATTTTATACAAAAATCAAAAATGAAATACCAGTATGCATGAAATTAGAGATGATATGATTTTCAGGTCTCTGTATAACAGAACGTATTTTTGAGCTTATGGATTTTTCCAGAAATAACTTTTACAAGAGCTATGCAGACGAGGATAAAGATAAACTAAGAAAGAGCCAATACAGCCAAAGAAAAAAGTCCACGTACAGTAGTTTAAGTAGACTTTTTTCCGCAAATTATATTTTCAATAATTTCCATGTTATATTCGTTTCATATTCGTTTTGTATATTCGTTTTGTATATTCGTAAATGCATTAAACAACATTAAAATTTATTTTTCAAATTGATTAAAAGTCAGTGGGGAAAAGTTTACGTACACCGCTGCATATAGACTTTTTTCTTTGACTGTATCTGGAAGATTATTTCTTCTTAGATTACAATTCCATTGAAATTGGAGGGATTTATCTTAATCGAAGTAAGAAGAAGTATTTGACATATGATCTAAAATTAGGAACACATGAATATAACAATGAGCACGAATGTAAACCTCTCCAAATCGATATGCATCAAACCTAAAACTGGTTACTGAAACCTGAACAAGCTTAAAAATATTTATTTGAAAGTCCTCTAGGGCCTCACTAACATGCACAAACGATGTTAACCTGAATTTAAACACTGTAACCATAAATTTCACAGTACAAAATAACATTCCAAAAGCTTTAAAGGATTTAAATCTCTGAAATGAAAAAATTTTAAAAAACAACCGCTATACCGCCCCATATTGAGCGTAAGCCTTCGATGGTGCGGTATTAATCACCTGTTCATTAAAATCTTTCCATGGTGGCGTTTGTGTATAAAAACTACTATTATGATGATATTGCAACTTGGCAGGAGATCCATTTGAAGTTGTTGCAGCTGACATTTGTGTGCTGTCGATGATATGTGAGTCATTATAGCCCGCATTTATTGTGCTATAGCCAGAGGTGTTGGGGTTGTCCATTGAAAGAGATTGTATTTGAGCTGGCAGTGCTGATGTATTTGATTTCATTTGAGCAGCTGTTTCAAAAGTACCCTTAAATAAATCGTATTTTTCTTGTGAAAAATTTGCATCCATCATATTATCCGGCTGGCGTTGTTGAGTGTTGTAGTGGTGCATGCTGCTTAAGAAATCATTTTGGGTAAAAGCTACACTAGAAGGTTCATTCGAACTATGATGAGATGAGGGCACACTAAAGTTTCCTGGATAGCCGTTAACAGCAGATGTAGTAGGGTGTGTGAAGGCTATATGTGGAGGATAGGGAATACGACCAAAACCCATATAGCCATTGGCCAGCATAGGATAGGGTTGTGGGTTTACGAATATGGCATCAAACAATTCTTTGGTAATTCTTTCGCCACTCAATGTGAAATTTTGTAACTTTTCCAAATCCAAATTTAAGGTACCACCACTCTCGAGAACCTGTTCCAAAGCAAAAATATAATTGTGGGCAAAACGTAGAATCTCGATTTTTGTTAGTTTTGTTTCCTCCGGCAGTTGCGGCAAAGTGACACGCAAACGTTCTAAAGCATCGTTTAAAGTATGCATGCGATTACGTTCACGATCATTAGCCTTTAGGCGGCGAAATTTCTTTATGCGCACAACTTGTGTGGGACTGCGTGAACGAGTCATACGATTTTTGCCGACGGCATATTTACGCTTTGGCCTGGGTTCAGTTGGTTGATCATCACCACTCTCTCCTGATGATTTTTTACTCGGAGTTGAAGTTTGTTGTCCCAATTTGGGTTCGAATTCCAAATCATCCGGGGGTGCTTTACTTATGATATGTTCTACTAAAGTCCGGCCACTGCGACTGCTATGATTACTGCTGGTATCGAAAAGACCTGGAATTAATGTGTGGTCCAAAGGCATCGACGTATTCAAATTCCCCGCTAAGTGATGTGAGAAATCACTATTCGCCGCAGAATTATTATAAAAGTCGTTACAGTTGTCGAACACTAGTTTTCTGGGCTTTAAACGACACTCGGTTTCAAAACTTTTCTCATAACCACTATCGAAAGACGAATTATCATCGTCTTCACCAAAATCGAAAGAACGATCTTCAAAACCGCTATAACACGAAGACATTTTTTTCGTTTTGCACTTTTTATAATGTTTTCGTTTTTCTTTCGTTTTATTATACGTTATCCTTTTACTTTCAACATTATTTCGATTTTTTTTTTATTTTAAACGTTCACAGCGGTTTGTTGTTGCCCGTATCACGTGTTTTAACCAACTAAACAAATGTTAAGGGTGTTACTGGTATTTTATATGTAGTGCCTGCCTGCCTGTAGCGCTTATCACTTGACCAACCCCGTGTGCATTGGTCGTGGTCGTGAAGGCGCCATTATAAACCTTTTGATTTTGTTGTTTCACTTTCCACTTTGTTGGAAGGGTGGTTTCTAAATTTATTACTATTATCGTTATGGTTTTCTACGGTTGTATTGAAGGCTTTCAAACTATATTTGCTAGCAACTAGAATTTTCAGCCAATCAGAACATTGTAATGATCAAAACAATTATATTTTAAAGACCCATTTGGAAGCGTTATTGTTTTTTAGAAACTCTATGCATAATACTTAAAGTAATTCGTGACTGACCCAAAATTTACAACAATCAAATAGAAATTGTGTTTTGTTTTGCAATTGAAGACGAATTTACTAAGTAATAAGAGAGAGGATGCGCAGGAGATTTAAAATATTAAAAACGTAGAACTGAATCCGTATCTATCGGCAAATTGGAGAATCTAAAATAGTCGGGTGCCCTGGTAGACTAGTGCCCTTACTCTTAGCGTGAGGGTCGTCGGTTCGATTCCCACCATAAGGTCGGAGTTACTAAGCTCCTAATAATTATAATATAATTTGTAATTGTATTCTAATTAAGACTAGGTAACTGAAAAGGGGAAAATTATTAATTTCAATAGTAAATGCTATCTGGATTACACTCCACAAAAAACTGTATTTTGATCGAGATTATAGATATGTAGGCAGGCTCCATCAGAATTTTTCGTGAACCATTACCAAGCAGGTGATCTTCGATGCATAAACTCCAGTTCATATTTTTTATTTACAGCCTTCAGCAAATTTCATTTCTGTAATTTAAATTAGACTATATTGAATTGGCAGTCACATAGCCACTTGGATCCTATAAGTTTCCATTGTATTACCAATTATGGCTATTCCATCATTTACCTGTCACTACTGACTGGTATTTCTGATTGTTATAGTTTTATCAGTGTGTGGCTTTTATGCAATACTCGTTCTGTTAATAACATCGGGTCAAGTTTAAATATATAAATATAAACCAAAAGCGAAGTATAGATCAATATTTGTGATAGGATGAAGTATACTAATCTCGGAACATAAAAAAAAGAAAGTGATTCTGACGCAATTGCGGACTGTTAATCAAAAACTGGTTCGCATTCAGTAAACCACAGTGGTTGGTAGATAAAAAAGTAAATGAACCGCTTCCCTACTTCACCGAATTCACATCTGTAGTGTCGACAATTGCAGTTTAAAAAATCAGTCGCAGGCGGTGAACCTTAACGAATATAAGAGGAGCCTTTAGTACTAAGAAGTCGAACGAAGGAGAAGTCGCTGTGGTCTAGTTGTCAGTGTGTTGGCTTATTAGACGTAAAAGCCAGGGTTCGAATCCCAGGCCAGACATCAAAACAAAATACAAAAGAAGTATTTCTGGCAAAAATTCGAAGAGAGTAAATAAAATTGTCATGAAAAGTTTCTCAACAAAATCTGTCGTACAGAGTCAACTTTAAACTGTAGGCCCCGGCAAAAACTCTGAGAGTAAATAAAATTGCCATGAAAAGTTTCTGAAAAATCTGTCGTTCGGAATCGACTTTAAACTGTAGGCCCCGCCACTTATGTATAAAATTAACACACACAACATAAGTGGTGTGAGAAACTGGGTCAATAATCCTGATTGATTAGTAATAAGAAACTCCAAAGTTCCACCTTAAATATGTATGTATGTCTTCACAATATTGTTGGTATCTGACACACTGCGATTAAAGTCTATTCTTCTCTATGTTAATTATTCTCTTTTTTTGCATATAAATTGAAAATTTTCTATTAGAGTTGAAAATGATTAATAGATCTCAAATGTCAAAAGAAATGTGCAGAATTTTGCCGACTAAAATCAGAATTTATATGCTCAACCCTGTTTTTATTATTGTTGCTTTTGCCTTGCCATACATGTGTTGTGGTATTGTAATGCTTTTGAGAATTTCCTCTGTTATCCGCTATGCATATCGTCTGGAAGAGAAACATTATCTAATTGTATTATCTACCCAGTTAGGGCGCTTATGGTGGCCTTTGGACACATCATCTTTATCTTGAGAACGTGGTTCTTGATGGTATAAAACAAAGGTCGTTAAAAATGATCCAAAGTCAGAAATCACTTTTCGTACAAGATCCTGTATTACGAATTGGGTTGATTTTATTACCTAAGTGTTCTCTCAACATTCTATTTAAGGCCGCTATTATGGAAATATGTGTTTAACAGAGTAAGTAGTTTAAAAATTCCAGCACAAGATAATTAGAAAAGCATTTTATATTGCCACTTCATAACATTTTCCCTTTCTTTGCTTTGTATCCATTTTTATTAATCTACAAATTTGAGACTTAAAAGGGCCGTGGAATTTTCTCCGATAAACTTAAAAAAAACATATCTCCGCTTCGTTAACAGCTGTAAAGTATTTCAAGATGAAGTAAAGCCATAAATTACGCTGCAAATCGTAAACAAATGTAGGAATTAAATAAAAATAAATTTCAAATTGAAAAATAAATTCAACATGAAATCACAATAACTTCATTTTCAACACATTTCCTACTGGGTCTTCAAGCTGATAACAATTTCTCTTTACAAAAACAATTCTCTCCCTTATTATCTGACGCTCTTGGAAAAAGTGTTCTCAGTTTTGATAAAGCTTTCCTATGGATGAAAATAATTGTGAATCGTATTAACATTGCTTCAGGGCTTATTGAAATGGAAAAAACTTGTACTCGCGTCCTAAGGGTAATATTTACTTCAATTGTTTATTACGTTACGTTACGTATTTGGCGGTTTTTTCTAACTTGTGTTTAAAGTACATACATGTAGTAGGTATGTTTATAAACCCTTGTAAATATTATTATCATAGACATAATCAACAATGCCGTCATCGTCATGATGTCAAGTTTATTCATTTCCTTATTTCGTAAAGCTCCTCATTCATTATGTGGACTTATTGTTATTTGGCTGTGCAGTAGCAAAACTCTTTTATTTTTTATATTTTTACCCCGCAACGTATTTAACCAACCCAAACCAGTGAGTTATTGTTCTGATATCGCCAAATAAAGTTTAGTTTAACCACAGAATTGCATCTTAATGGCCGAAGAAGAACACAAAAGAGTGCTTCTGCCAACTGCTTTTTTGCGATAAGACAATGACGATACTTCGACAAATGTTACGACAATTGCGGCCATAGACAATATGTTGTGCTAATATGTTCAGTCATTCGGAGAGTAGCCATTGGAAAAGTTTATTCAATTTGTTAAACCTGTTGACATACATAGTTTGTAAAAGTGCTTCTTAACACAGAGTGTTTATTTTGTTTTAAAAGTGGAAAGAAAATTAAAGGAAATTTAAATTCTCAATAGGTAATTTATTCTAAATTTAAATTTATTCCAAATAAAATTACAAGAAATCCTCTAATATATTATAGTAACACAGAACATACTACATAAATTTTCAGTTAGAATGGAAATTAAAGATTAAAGGAACTGAAATGTTCAGCATATTTCACGATTAAATGTTTTAAAAATACAAAGTGGATCAGAAGTAGAAAATAAATGCGAGTGGAGGTCAAAATATTTTTATTTTAAAAACGTCTAGACTACAACTCTTCTCCAAAGGATACACGTTAGTAACGTCGACAACGACATAAGATCAAGGTTAGGCCACCTCTTTCAAGAAATTTATCGCCACAAGTCCAATACAGCAGTCCAATACATTTTTACATGCTGATCCCTTTACAGAGGATACCCACCTACTTAGCGAAACATGTTTAAATTGGGCTAAGTGGCGATCATCTCCTTGAACATTAAAGTTACACTTCGAACAGAGATTGGTCAGGTTAAATATGACAGAAAATTAAAAGTTAAGAACCTTTGCCTCGTTATGAAAAGAATTGGGAGTTCACAATATGAGATGAAATATGGAATTCTTTACAGTTTCTGCAGAAGTACAGTTCTGCAGACATGTCTTGCAATAGAGAAGTGATCTGTGACCAGTGCGTTAGTGGGATTGATAGCAGTGTGATTTAAGGATAGAAGCTAATCAGTCATTTTCTTAAACATATCAATCTAGCAGAACTTAGCAATACTCTACAGGATCAACTGCTACGAAAGAAATTAAGACTCTCCGTTCATTGACAAGAGAATATCCAGTTTAAGTGAGACAACCGGGACACCTATACCCTTAAACATATCGGAAATTGTAGGCGCCATAGAAGTTGTTAAAACAAACGCTTTTAAATTCAAAAGAACCGGGTAATGGTTCATACAGGTTCGAATGTTAACCGTCTGGACTCCCTTGTCGTCCCATTTCCGCATTTCCGACACGTTTCTTTCTCACTAAGCGCTCTTAATTCTTAGAAAAACCCAAGGATTTACGTTCACCCTCCAAAGTGCGTGATCTGCATTTTGTTTATACAATGGTAAGTGGCTTGGTGTTACCGGTTTCTACTATTGCATATTAGACTGAGGCATCACAGACAAACTTTACAAAAAAGTCTTTTTTTTATATATAAGGGGATGACCCTTACGCATGCAGTCAATTGTGCAGGTTTTTTAGGAAAGGCGGACAGAGACGAACGACAGATTTTGGAGAAACTTTCGTCCGAGATTGCCGACGAAATATATATGTGTGCACATTTCGCTTTGTTGGAGATGTCAGGTCTGGTGTTTAAGCCGTGCCCTCAAGCCTCAAAAGCAATGAATTAGAATGAATAAAAGTATCCTTGTAACGATAGCTTTTTGAGTATTTTAATTCACTTGGCTTCTGAAAGTGAATTTTCTTCATTATTTCATTAAAAATGATGGATTTTTTTATTAAATCTGCACTCAGGGGATGACCCCTACACATGCAGTGCAATGTGCAGGTTTTTTAGGAAAGGTGGAAAGAGAGAGGGAAGATGCGGACGGTAAGGAAACGAGTTGCTGCTGGTAACTATAAAATGGCCAGTGCTATACCTTCACCATTAGACAGTCAGTCTACAGCAATCGTCCCCAAGAAGCCCGCAGTTTCTCATACCACTTATGTTGTGTATGTTAATTTTATGCAGAAGTGGCTTGGACCTACAGTTTAAAGCCGACTCCGAACAACAGATTTTTGTATTTTTTTTTTTTTGTTTTTGATATCTGGCCTGGTACTCGAACCCTGCCTTTACGTCTAATAAGCCAGCACATTACCTACTAGACCACGGCGTTGTTAGTCTTGGGAAATTTGTGTCATTTGTGTCTATTTCGAATTACAGTTCGAATTATGAATGAAAAGGTTCTCATGTTAGATACAGTCTAACAATACAATATCCAAAATTTGGAAAATTTTTTCTCACACTTAAAAAATATTTTCCCAGATGATTTAAATTTTGTTAATGCACAAGGTTCACATTTTTTTTTAACAATATTATTGTCAATTAATAAATCACTTATTCAGAGAGGTTCTAAACCCACTCTTTTTTTAAGTATTATATACAAAAGTTATAAAACGAAACATTTTTATAAATCCTTACGGTCTAGCCGTTCTTTTTGGTTTCGATTATTAGCTACACGTGACCACAAGGGTTTTAACAACATAATTTGTGGTTTAAATATCTTGAAACGTTTAAGCAACTGTTGCAATATTTAACCATTCTTTGCCTTCCTTCAACAATGACCCACTAAATGGATTTAAAGTGTTGACACACTCCTACCAGGTTTCCACTTCCTTTGTCTTTCCGTTTGGTTTTCTTTACGCTCTTTTTACTGGCACAAAGACTTATAGCCTTTTGTAGGCATAACGGTGATAAAACGTTTTGGCTATCACTTAACAAATGATTTTTTCTGTTTAGTAAAAAAAAGGGATCCCCTTTAATTGTCCGTAAGCATGACACGTGCATTGACTGGTGCTTCTGCTTGTGCTTTAAGTGTTGGCGGTGGCGGGTGGTGTTTTTTTTATAGGCCTGATTCAAGTTTTGTTTGTTGGCATTTTGTTGTTGGTTAATAGTTAAATAAGTGTTGACATGTGGCGGTGGTTTTTTTTTATTATTATTTTTGTTGTTGGCTCCATATCAATGGTTTCTTTTTGGGCTACTTCAGTATTCCCAAAGTAAATAGAAAATTACCCATTCACTCATGTAAGTAATTAAATTATTATGATATTATGATATCATATGATAAGTTTATTTATTAAAAAAAAAGCGACAAAAACCGGTGTTTATATTATTTCTTGACGCCTCTTGTGACACGTGTTTATGCTTATTTTGTTAACACAACTGCTAGCATGAGATTTGCCAAATATGTAGTACGAGTACAAAAGGGTTTTGCATTCTTGAAGAGTGTGTACTTAATCTCAACTGTTGTAAATCTGGTAAAAAATCATAAAACTTGGAAGACGATGGAATAATAATTTTTATTTATTTGGACAGAAGTCGTCGTGGTCTAATAGGTAGTGTGTTGGCTTTTTAGACAAAAGGTCAGACATTCAAACGAAAATATGAAAATACTTCCTCTCAGCATGTTTGCCATGAAATACTTCTCAAAAAATGTGTCGTTCGGAGGCGACTTTAAATTGTAGGTCCCGGCACTTATGTATAAAATTAACGCACACAACATAAGTGGTGTGAGAAGCTAGGACGTTGTACAATGGGTCAATTCGACCACCGGGTACTGTACGTGTTAGAGTTAAGTGAACGTCCTCTAACCTAACCTTTATTTGGACAAGTTTAAACATACAGACATTATTAATTCATCATTCCAAACTTTCAGACAGGATTACGACTTTGCTTCTCACACCAAGTATGTTGTGTGTGTTAATTTTACACATGATTTGTCCCGCCATTTTTTTTTTTTTTTTGTTTGAACGTCCCGACCTCAAACTATCCCACCCTTACCCGACCGCGGAGAGCTCGTCCCCATTGCGTAAGGATACGTACACACTACAATTAAAATCAATAAAATCATAATATAAGTTAAAATCAGTACATAATCTACGAAAAGGAAAATTACATTCATAGTTCCTTCTATAAAAATCTAAAGATAGAGGACGACAGTACTGGGCAAATCTTGCTGGAATACTGAAATTCAGGTTACAAAGCAAAAACTAGGAATCGATATCACCTTTAATCAGATTAAAAACAAAATAAACCCCTAAAACAGCCCTTCTACGTTCTAAAGTTGGAAGTTTTATCAAACCTAATTTAGCCTCATATGACGGAAGCCCATTGGCATAATCCCATCCTAAGCCACGTAAACAGAATAATAAAAACTGCCTCTGCACAGACTCAATTGAATCACTATGACAACGATAGTATGGACTCCAATGGATAATAGATGCATACTCCAAAATAGACCGAACAAGTGAAATGTATAGCAGTCTTGTTATATAAGGATCAATGAATTCCCTAGCCCATCTATTCATAAAACCAAGAACAGCCAGAGCCTTGCCAATCATCATACTAATATGATCAATAATACTTCCAAATCAAGAAATGAAGGCACAGATTTCAAAGGGCAAGAGAAATCCATGTATTTACACTTTCTCAAGTTAAGATTCATTAAATTAATCCTGCACCAAGTTACAAACAAATCAACATTCCGCTGAAGAACAGCCTGACCATGATCATCATCAAAAGTATAAAATAATTTAACAGTTTAACTTTAAACTCCGAAGGACAGATCCTTAAGAAACTTTTTCAAGGCAACTTTACTTGCTCCCAGAGTATAACCAGAAATCTGCTAAGAGGCAGTCGACGAAGAAATATGGTTTCAAATTTCAGTTTGTTGGATACGTCTGACTGGAGGTTTGAACGAAAGCAATTACACTGCCTACTAGACTAAGGCGTTTAATTGAATTGAATCGCAACTTTTACCTTTACAAGGATTTTTGTCTGATTATCCACAAGAAAAAGAAATTTAAAATGGATTTCGAACAACGTATTTGCAAAACATTTCGTAATGTTGTTTAATATTAAATACCTCTGTTGTTGTAGGCTGATAACCAAGCATTTTAATATTTAAAATTGTTGAGACATATGCAGATAAATATTGTGGATATTGCTTCAAGGGGCAAGAAACTATCAAAGTCTTATTGTTTAATGAAGTCTGAAAAATTCATAAGGAAGTTTCTAATACTCGTAGAACAGTAGAAACTACCAGAGGTCATTATCTAAACGGTCATGTAAAAACTGTTGCGATTTAATGAATGTTTGTGGCAAAAAATTAAATCAAATTAAGACCCTGATCGCATTCGAGATTAGATAGAAGTTGTTCATACAACCTTATCTATCAAGCAGCCTACTAACAGAATTTTCTTTCTTAATGAAGCGATTGGGAAATTCATAGTCAAAGTTTCCAATACAAGAGTAAAAACTACGGTAGGTTATTACATAAGCAATCATGAAAAATATTTATCAATTAAAGAGTAACTGGAAAAATTTGAATAGCCCAATAAGGATATATCTGGAAAAAAATTGAAAATGTATAAAGGCTCTAATCGCATTCGAGATTAGATAGAGATTGATCATACACTGCATAGATATTTCGGTTACTATGGAAATACACATCAGATTAAAAAGTGCTGAGCTCTTGCACTGATTACTTAACTCCCCTCATAATACTAGAACGTTTCCTTTAAATATCCTTTGTTTACGTTATCGATGCCAAATGGGATCGATTTTTAAAAATTCCGGGATTCGGAATTTTGTAAATCCCGATCCCGAAATCCCGGGATAATTCGGGATCCAAAAATTCCGAAATATCACGGGAAAAATCTCGATTTTCTCTTAATAAAAAGCGTAAATTAACAAAAATAAAAGTTATTCATACATATGGAAATGCATTAGTTCTAATAAAATTATTTGGATTCCAACAAAAAGATTAAAGCATCTAACATGTAATCTGATAGACTGAAAGAATTTTGTTGTCAACATACTCTGCCGTTTAAAAACACTGCTCACAATCAACATTTCTTGGTAAAATAGTTCCAAGACAGCTTATGCAGTTTATAAATATTCACCTCTACCACCTCCTGATGTAAATAAATCTATTTCGTTGGACAGTTGAGTAATCAGTTACCCTATTAACTCGTTTTAGAGAGCTTTTGCATTCTTCGATGGCATCAAATAACTTTTTAGAAATGGATGTGCGGTTTTCCTCATCTGAGAAGCTATTATCGAAGTGAAGTAGGGTCAAAATACATATGAATTCACAATCCCGAAAACTACCGGGACAAGTTTTTAAAAACACCAGGAATTTCGGGATTCGAGATTTCTCGATTGGCATCCCAGTTTACGTTATGGAAAAAACAATTCATTATTGCTTATAGTATAAATGTGCTTAGATAGGTTTGCTCTTATAGGTCTTGGAAACAGGCAGAGCCCTTTATTATGTTACTTAAATATCCTGTAATTAGCTTGTTTTAAATTAACGAAGAATTGAAGCGAAATCAATAAAAAATTAAGTACAATTTTTTCAACTATTATGTATGCTTCAAGAATCGTCAGGCTTCCTTGTCAAAATATTAAGGGAAGAAAGCTATTAAAACTCTCACACAGCAAACGTGGCACCTCATGTACCAGCATATCTGGTTGAGCAGTTGGCAGAACCGATAACACACCGTAAGACTTATTATACCACCATTAACATATAGAATACCAATCAAATCATCCTTAAAGCAAAAGCCAAATGGAATGTATGTTAATAATAGCATCAGGACCATGCCGTCTTGTTCAACAACTAGGGGTTGGTAAAATTTGCTGGATTTACTTCGGCAAATTTTCGTTGACAAATGGAGAAGTGATATTGGACTCTCTTCCCGCAAATACTTTTCGAATGCTTCACAACTGAGGATAAAATTAACATTGGCGCACATTCTAAACATACCAGTATCACAGAAATCCATACCGGCAAGATAAATTGTCTGTATGGATGTGAATTCATATTACTTCAGGCATTCTAGAATAACAATCTGGATATGGTTGAAACGTAATAGAATTACGGCAGTTTCGCTGAGCTGTTATCAGTTGCTATTTTCTATATCGTTGTCTTTTCTTTAATAGCAAGGTAGGACTCTTCAGTTCTTCAGTTCTAGTCGACCTATATAGTCCAGAAAACGCATGTGACTTCATGTACCAGACTATTCTTATCGGCCTGTGAAGCTTAAACCGCGAAAATACTATGAAAAGTTAAGTGACTGTATTAGTGATGGTTTATTTACACAATAAATGTCAGTGGAGTTAAGTATAAGACTGGACAAAGCCACAATATTTTCATGGATGTATAGGAGAGAACTTTGTTTGACTTCTGGATGATAACTGGAAGTAAAGTTTCTGAAAACATGACTGGAGGGTAAATTGAAATGGAATAATACAGAAAACTTTCAGGGAAAATCTAGGGTAAAATCAATAGGGGCCTACAGCACCATTATTTATGTAGAAACAATATTGATGGAATTGAAATAAAAGAGCCAAAGAGAACCTGTCCGTTCACAGGTGCTGGTATTGAAAACCAGACGTTTGGATACTATAATGGAAGACAAGTCTAAAACGCCACCATCATCAGAAGACAACGAGGCCTACTGAATCGAATAGCTGACAAGATTTAATAATGAGAGTGAATGGCATAATCAGGATGTTACATACTAAGTTAGATTTGAGCCAAATCCAGACTATTCAGGAATAAATTGAGGTAAGTAACCTGCCTATTGACAGGACACTGTGGACTTAAAGAACACTTATTCACATGGGATAACTTGATAATGGGAAAGAATTATCAAATTGCCAAATAATTATTTTACAAACAATATTTTTGTTGCTTAAAAGATTAATTAAAAATAAATATTTTTATTGGAAGTATTACAGAATGACTACGTGTTAATTTATGCTTTAAACAAATAAACAATTTCACAAATAAATAGAGAATCGTGTCCATAGCAAATTTCAATTTTGACCGGACAAAAATCAAAAACAAAAAGAAAAATCAACAAAAAATAACTGCCAGAAATAATAAACACGACCAGAAACCAAATCGAATTCCAGGTGCAGTCAGAAAATCAAATAAAATTGCAGGCAGTCGTTGTGTTGCCATCGTCGTCGTCGTCGACATACAAGTCAATCACATCGAAAGGAATAAACTCCGAAAGCAAAGCGGACACAATAATTATTTCGAAATAAAAACAGAAAATATAGTGGCACACAATAATGAACGACAGGCTGAATGTGAGTAGAGTAGCGATGGATTGACTAACGAACTTAGCAAATGGGGGTGAAATTTGAAAAATTTCAGATGTAAAGGAGAGAAACGTTAGCTAGCAAACTATAGGCACAAAAAGTAAGTAATAAAGTTAAATATCAAATTTCAACAGGAACAAAAAGATGGAAAAGGAGAGAAAGAAAAATCCTGCAGGACTAAAAATAAATACAAATACATGCACACAAATAACAATAGATTCGGTTCGAAAAGACTAGCAAGCAAACACGGAAAGAGGGAGAATTTTGGGTTTTTATTTAAGAAAAAAGGACCATATCAACAACAACAACAACAACATATAAAGAGAAAATGGGATATAAAACAAACATAAGGAGCGGTACGAATTGAATTTAGTGCGGCTTGTTAGAATGCAATTAGCTTTAGGGCAATTTGTTTAAGTTTGAATGACTGACAACGAACTGACACACTAGCTTGATAACTAGGGGGATGCAGTAGCATATATTTTCTAAGTATTTTGTTTTTTTTTTGTTTTTATTTGACTACAATGAATAAATTATTTGCTTCACATGTAGAATATAAAACATAACTACACTAAAATTTTCAATCATCTTGTAATTTGAAAAAATAAAAAAAAAATTGCCTCGAGCACTCGAAAATAGTACAACAACATACAAAAAAAACCTTTTTTTTATTATAGTATTTCAAAATTGGGTGATGTTAATTGATTTAAAATAAATATTTTGTTTAAACAAACTATCATTCGTACACAATACCTATGCTATCCATATACAAATCCTTGGAAGTACTCGTCGTATTCATACTTAACACTACGCATAATGTTATTGATTTCGACTCATCTCTACTTAACATTTACACGAAGCACAAAATAAGTATGATTTGCGTACGAACACTACTACACTCACAAGAAGATTGGGTGTATCATTTCTTTCCTTTTTTTCTTTGTTTGTATATGCAACAACAACAAAGGCTGTAAATTTTGATGAATGATTCGAGCCACTCGTATGACTTATAACTACTATAAGTATTTTTCTAAATTTATGAATCAGAATGAGTAGGCGTATGAATCAAATATACTTCGAATGTTGTGAGTTTGATGTCAACGTTGTACTCATACTCATTGCTACTTATACTTATAAATCAATGTTGTAGCGAATACAAATGAATCAAATTGCATAAGTGCTTATGAGTAGCGGAAAAACGATTCATAACTGATCTCTTCACGCTAAACGCGTATGTCGATGTTGTAATTATTGACACGTATACTGCGTAGGATAACATTTATCTTTGAGGATATCGATAAGGATTGAAAGAAAAAGGATTTGACAAGCTAAAGAAAGCAAAGCGAAGCTAAAGGGTTGTTCGGACAAAGAGCGCAAAGGATAAAAGCAACTTGCTCTTTTGTTCTTAAGCAGTCTCTATCTCTCGAAAAACATTCACATCACAAGACGCTTATGCTGTCCGTACTCTTATAATGTGTTCAAAAATATATGCTTGGATTATTTCAAAGAACGATTCTAGATTCTACGGACTAACCTGAGTCGTCGGAGAATTTCGACATTGCTTGAATTTTATGAGTTGTATGTCGATATTGATATAGTAAAACGGATATGGCTAGGTCATATTGTGCGAATGAGCGAAGTTAGTCCAGGAAGAAAATTTTTTGACAACGATGCAGACAGATTTCGCAGATCAGATTGTGGAGAACCTTTTGTCACTTGGTGTAGGAAATTGCAGTAAAAGTGCACAAGACCGAAGCACAAAGATTTCTATTTTATAGTTCTCCTCTAAAATAATCGATTTGTAGCAAATGACCATTTAACTAAGTATTGTTGCACGGGCAGAAAAATTTCCTTCGCAATTGCCCCTTATAGCAATAGTGCCGAATATTAGGTCATGATCTTCAAAGCAAAGCTCAAGAGCAAGCTCAAAGCAAGAGAACATGCAAAAATCAACAGTTGGACTGTATTCAGTTGTCGATGTGCTATCTGAAATCAAACGTTGAAATTACACAGACTTTCTAGAACAAAGTATTCAGAGCGATAATATTTTCACAGAAATGGTTGGTATGAATGGTTTTAAGATTACGGGAAAGGGAAAAGGATGATATTATGGTCTTAATAATAGGTTAAGTGTGTATATACCAACTTCTTTGGATGGATAAGCATCCCTATATACCTCCGCAGAGTTTGAAATGGTTGGACACGGAAGAGAACAGAAAATGGAGACACTCTGCTCATAAATGGAGAAACAAATTATGGCAGAAGTAAACAGCAGCAGCAAGAATTGGAGAGAAGTGAAACTTTTAGCACACAATAGGGATGCGTTCTAAAATTGTACAACAACTTATGACTTATGTTGTGTGTGTTAAATTTGATACGTGAGGGTAGAGACCTATAGTTTAAAATTGACTCCGAACTACGGATCAGTGACAAATTTTTATGGCAATTTTATTTACTCTCAGAGTTTTTTCCAGAAATCTGCTGATTTAAGGAAGTTGCCGAAGAAATGTTTTAGGCTACTAACAGGAAAAAATATGTGGAGCTTCTAATTCAATTGTTTATAGCATCAATGTCCCCCGGGCGCCAAACAATTTCGTGTTTTTACACACATAGGACACATCAACAACGTTCGTTAAAAAGAGAGTAAAAATGCATTCACTTGCTTGCCAGCTTTCAGGTTCTCGTCGCTCTTTTTGAAATTTTTTTGTATATCAATTATACACCCAAAGAAAAATTTAATTAAATTTTCAGGTTCTCGTCGCTTCTTTTTCAAATTTTTTTGTATATCAATTATACAAGCAAAGAAAAATTTAATTTAATTAAAATGTGATGCAAAACTGGGAAACAGAATTCTTTTGCTATCTGCAAGATGCAATGATGACTCTTGCTACAAAGGCATAAAACTTGTGCGGAAAAGACCAATGAAATCAAAAACAACAATATTTGTTCGAAAACTATTTGAAACAATAATTACTAACAATTTCCCTTTGGATTATACACATGCTTCTCACAAATACACTAATGTTCTCTTTACGCCGACGTCTGTTTATAGATCATTCGCGCAAATAGATCAATCGAACATTTTAAGTTAAAGAAATTTTATTTGCTTTGCAAGTTTCACGACCGACACATTACCACAAAGAAAAATTAAACGAATCTCAACAATGAAATGCTAACAGACTAGAATATAATTCAAACTACAATTTAAATCCTACCCTTAAACCCGCAGATATTATTGCCAAGGATACGAATGCGAAAAAAGAAAAATAATGGCAATAATAGTTTTGTAATTAAAAAAAATTGCAAATTTTACTCCCAACAAGAAGTCAAGTTAGCGAAATAAAAGGGGACCATATCCATCATACTTAAATAAGAATCTACAGAACGCAACGTCGGGCAAATTATTTATTTAACTAACTACCCTATATGTACGTATGTTTCAATATGGAATAGGATGATCTGATCCATAATAAGAAAACCAACATTTTTAAAGATTTTATTAGAGACTGCAAATATTTTTCAGAGTTTTTCTTTTTTGTTAAGCCAGTAATGAATTCTAATCATGTTTACTTAATTCTAGGATTAAAGGACTGCCATTTCTGTTGAATGTATTGAGCAGGACAATGAATTCTGAATGCTTGGCGTGAATGTTTAAATAAAATAAAATAAACAAAAATCTCTCTCCAATGCATGATTTGGCCAATTTTAAAGTGAACATATTGTGCGTTTTTGTTATCCAGATCCCTAACTGTATGTATTCATTTGTGGTTAAAAAATGAGAAAGAAATTAAAGAATTTCTTTAAAAACAAACAATAGAAATGATCTATACAACATATAAAGTCACGGTTAGAGAATATCGTGCTACAACTTTTGCTCTACCGTGGAAATAGACTACACATGTTAAAGTGGGTATGTTGAACTATATTGCCTTCGGTGGAACTCTGTAGAAGCACAGCAAAGTCAACACGTTTTCTGAAGCTGCAGCGACTGTTAAGAAAAGTTTATTACTCAAAGTCAAGTAAAAAATGTATGTAACAAATATGTATGCATCTCAAACGGTGGATAAACTAGCATTGACGTTCAAAACGTAGTTGGCCACTAGACTGGGACATTGACAATTATGCACCTAAAGGTCTGAAAATCCAGGCAATTGTATTCTTATGCTGCGAATCTGTTACCATGTGAGACACTAATGCCCCACTCTTTTGCCAATTGATTTGAAATCTAATATAAGAGAAACATACTGGGATTTTTATTCAATTGACAAGTTGTGGAGCAAAATGATAATCTGAATGGAATAATTTTAAAAAGTGCCTTCAATTTTATGTAAAAACTATGAAAATTTCCATGGCTGTATTAGGACTTTTGCTATTTTTATATCCTCAAGGTAATTGCATTTCAAAATTAAGTACCCTATGAAAAAAATATATTTTTAAGTAATAATTTGATAAAAAAAAAAACAAACAATTTTGCTATTAAAACTGTTCTAAAATTTATTTTGTCCTACATTAACTGCAATAAAGAATTCATTCTTTAAAGCAACATCTTCTGTTATTTGCCAACATCAATACCAACTAAACAATCCGTTCACTATATAACTACCACAAGCTACCCATAGATTCCTTTCAAATACGAATTGCCAACAACAACGACATGACATACGAAGAAACGAACAAACAAAATAACCAAAAAGAAGTGTCTGTTTATCCTATTGTTGGATTTATTGTTTGAGTTTTCGTGTTGGATTTGTTTACTTTTCGCAAATATTTTATGACACCCTCAAAAGAATAAATGTCAACCAAATGCATGGACACAAAACGAAGAAATGAAAAAGCCATATGAACAGACAGACACATACACACACTGTTAAGATAAGAATGAATGATGACGACAAGGACATTTGAGTGATATGAATTTAAAATAGGATTTCTTTTTTCTATGCAAGTATTTATACAGAATTTGTTGAGGTGGCATTTGTGTTGATCTCATTTATGTTTGCATAACAAAATTCATTCGATGTGGTAGTAATTTTAATTATAATGTAGGTTTACATGAGGTTAAGTTAGATAAGTAGGTACTGGTGTAAATAAATTATTTTTTTTTACTAATTTTTGTGTTAAATCCTGGGCCATTTAATGTCTATTTTGACCATGGACGCAGAAATCTCTGATGATATTCCCGGACAGCAGATGGTGTAAAGTTCCCCCTTCATTTTATGATGTCAGGTTATGCGAAAAGTAATTCTGGTAATCAGGCATTCTTTCGAACTGGATACGATGTGTAATAATTCCTTAAAGCTTACCAAAATTAATAATTGCATTGCCAAGCAACTAACTTTTGCAATCCACTTTGGTACCAATTCAATTCGAGTCATAATCGAAATTCAAATAAACTATTCTTACATAATAACTTAGCCATTCATACGCTCCAGTAGGTAGGTAGTAAACGAACCATCATACAGCTAAGCTAACAAGTAAACTTGTTCTGCGGTCGCCAATAAGGTACACCAACCCCACCTTCTTCAAGAAGTTTGTATCTTGCATAAATTTCCTTAACTTTCTTCATTCCACTTCTCTGAGAATGGTTTCTGCTTTACATAGAATGCTCCCTAAAGTATTAGGATCTCGAAGTCAGAAGCCCTTTATTATAGTTTTTGGAGTGCACGCGAAAATATTCCTAGATCGGCAATCATTTATTATGCGTGGATGTTATTGACTTCAATATCATTAGACTGCAGTGAAAATATTAAAATCCTTATTCCTTGCTCCGAGAGATATAATTCGTGGGCACTTCGAGATTTACCGGAGCTTGTTTTTACAAAATACTCTCTTGTCCCATATTGGACTAAAAACTCCAATCTGCCATCAAGCCTTCGTCATATAACTGCTGGAATTTTGCTATTTGTCCTGATTTATTGTGGGATTTACGTCGGCTCAATTAGATCGCTTATAATAGATAGAAATTACCTCTTAAAATATCATCTTCAGTCCAAATGAAGTCTAATTTTTTTTACAACTATGCTCGTTAATAGTGGTTCTTTGTAGCAACACTCTGAAGGGTGGGTGCTGCTCTTGTGTTGTTATTTATTTATGATTTAAATTTAAATGATATTCCATATAAATGAAGTTCTTTATTTTATTAATTAACATCTAATGTTACTCTATTTAATTAATTAATACTTAATTGTAATTATTTACATGATTATTGCTCTAGAAAATAGATACAATAAATTAATTGAATTCGTTTCCTTTAAATTTTTTTCAATCCAATGGCTTTAATAGAAATAAAAAAAGAAAAACCGTATAACGAAAGAGTAAGAAACGAAAAATTTAAATAATAATCTCTTCTTCGAATAGAGGATTATCTTCTATTTCGATAACTTCCTCATCGATTACCATTAAATCATTTAAAATACATTCATCACTCGAAGACGATGACAATTGTATAATTTCATCGTAAACTATTGCCTCCGGTTGTTCACGCTTCATTGGCGTCATTTCCGGCATGTGAAATACGCAATTTTAGACCGCTGGCACTACGGGGCGTTACTACTAAATTGCTATTTTTTGATGACTTTGGTCCGGCCGATGTCTTATGACGCGTCGATTTTGGTCCCGTGGTCCTAGGCTCATTTGAGAGTGTTTTTGTAGAGCTTTGCGATGTCGAGGGTGTACTTACGCGTCTAACTCGTATGGCCCGAGATGTTACTGTTTGTGAGAGTTTCATGTCCTCTGAAGTATTAGAATCATTATCGGATTCAGATGGCCGCATATGGCGTATAGATTGACGTCTTAGGGGAATTTTTCGTTTTACCTTGGGCGGACGATAGGTATCGGAGGAACTGGTATTGTTGCCGCCGCTATTACTCGAACTGTCGTCATCTAAGTGCAAATAAACTAGACCGAGAATAAAAGATGGGTTTTGGGTTATCGTAACGTACTTTTAACGGGGATATTATTAATTGACTTAGTTTATAATATAACTGCCTAATTTCTAGTCTATTGGGAATGCACATATACAGAGGTTATGTTAGAGAAAATACAAAAACATCGCATTATCGCATAAAAGCCAACGGATATTTAGAAAATCTGATAGTGTGTCTTTATTTTTTGTGCCAATATGGAGGAGAGTTTTCAAGAGTACGGTCAGCCCTTAAATCACCTCTTTTAGTGGCATGTTCGCCACTATGCCCAGTTCTTCAAACGTTTTGTCACTTAAAAACCGATGACGTCTGTTCTGAAGTGCAGGGCACTCGCATAAATGGTGTAGTACTGATTCTGTGTCTTCCACATCAGCGCAGTGTCCCGTTAGAATGCTAACCGTTCTCTTGTCGAACTAAAGCAGTTCTTTGATTCCCCCGCTGACCACTGCTAAACGCTGCAATTTTGAAATTCGGCAACCACGTATGTTGGACGTGGTTACCGCTACCCTTTAGGGCATAGTCACTATTAAATGAGAGCACTGGGATAATTATCTGGCGGAGGAATAATCCGCCAAATATTAAAAGAATTTCATGAATTTAAAAACGTTTGATGTTTTTGTTTTAAAGAAGTAATGTGTTTAAGAAAATACGTCATTTTGTTAATCAATCACCAATAACGAATAAATTTGTTGTTTTAAAGCTCGAGTAAAAATTTCAAACTACATACAAATAATTAAAATAATTTAGACTTACCTCGACCTGTGATACGTCTTCGTTTTGCTTGAAATTCTTCAGTGTAACGTTCAACATTAACACGCTTAAGTTTGACTTTTGGTTGACGTAAAACTGACAAATCTTCTGCTCTTAATCGATGCACTAATATTTTAACGCTTCTCGTCAAACATACATTTTTCAAATTACGCGTTTCACTATCTGTACTATTTGCTGTAGTTTTTAATGAGTCTGCAGTGCTTTCATCCAAAACGATTAGAGGTGTGTGTGATTTATTTTGGAGATAATTTGAGATCGTTGTGACTTAATTTCGCCAAGAGAAATATCTTCATCATCGGAGGAATAATTTAAAACAAAATTCGGATCACTGGTTGTAGTTGCAGCAATATTTTGATATTTAACAGCAGGTTTTACATCCGATGATAGAACTTCCTGTTCATTCTGATCTGTAGATTGTACGGAATCTATAGCATCAGCTAATTTTTCTATGGAGGGCGTTGTGCCTTTATGTTCTATTGCATTATCAACATTTTTATTTTTAATATCTTGACTAGATTTAGTGTTAGGCTGTTCTGTATCTTTCTTCGATTTAATATCTTTTATGACAAATTCATTAGCTTTGCTAACGTTTCCGTCTTCAGAAAACATTTCCTGGGTATTAGATTTATCATCTTTGATTAATTTCTCAGTTGGTGTTTATTTCTGTTAAATCTATGATTTTATCAAAGTTTTCGTTTCTCTTTTCAAGCACATTTTCTTTTGTTGCTTTAACATCATCATTTGGTTTCTCAACTTTATTAACCTCTTTATCAGAATCATCATCCAGAACTATTTTGCCTAGATTTTGTTCAGTATTTGCATTTTCTTTTTCTTTAGTTTCATTCTCTAACATTTCCTTTTCAATAGATTCTTCCACGGCTACTAGTTCTGATGGTGTTTTCTGAAGTTTTTGTACCAATTGCCTTCTCGTTGTGACTGCTTTCTTCATCAACATCAAAGCTTTCCATTACTTCATCATTGTTTTGTTCCCGTTTTGTCTCTTCGATCTCATTGTTATTAGTAGCGGCGTTGTCAAACTCATTGAAATCTCTACTCAGTTCAGTTTTATTCTCAATCTCGTAATCAGTATTAAAACTATTGCGTTTTGAATTAGCTTCAGTATTTGATTCACTAATTTCACCGCTATCTCTTTGAGCTTCTGTAGACACATCCGAATTTATACTTTCGGTATTGTCTTCAACATGCGAATTCTGGAAAAGAGGAAAGAAAAATATTTTAGTAAAAATTTTAGTAAAATTGGAAAATTGGGTACCATGAATTCAATGAATGAATGTTTTATTCAATTTATACCAGATTTGAATTACGTATACGTAGTTGACCGTCACAAATCCTTTAGTCAGAAATAAAACGGAGCTTCTTACATCACTCACGTTAGGTTAGTGTGGTAATCTTCATACCAAAAGCTCACTTCAGCAGGCATAATGGCATGCCACAGGTGAACGCAGTCCCTGTACTGACCAAGTTCCTTCGAACCAAGGGGGAGAAGTTGGTTAGTGCATGGGCTGGACAACCAAAGCACCACTACCTCACGTTGGAAAACTACGCCGAAAGCTTTGACATCATCGATAGCTTCGTCATGCTGACAAGGATCAGAGTGCCAAATAACCTATATCTGCACCTCGGAGATATGGACATAGACAACGTAAGTGGATAATAGTCTCCTTTTCTTCAGCGGATCTGCATCCGAGACAGAAGTCATTAAATGGGAACCGAAGTCTTTCCGCGTGTCTACCACTCACATTGTTTGTGTTTATTTTACCCATGAATGGCGGGACCTACAGTTTAACATTGTCTCCGGATGGCTGATATGGGAAACTTTTCATGTCAGTATTATTTATTCCCAGAGTTTTCGCCAGGGACCTGCTAAGAGGAAATCTCACCACAGAGGGAGTATTTCGCAGTTATATTGCCAAAATTTAATAAAATATGTTTGCCTGTAACGTTTCACATAAATGCACATATACTGCGGATATTCGAAGCCATGAATATCTTCGTATAATAGAATCTTTCTTGGTGGACTGTCTGATCTAATGTAAGTTGATGTTAAAAACTTTAAAGAGTCTTTCAAAACTTTTTAAACTTTTCGTTAGTTTAAGTATGACTGAGTTGTACAGAGTAATTTGCCTTGTCACTTACTGAGCAACTTACATGACAGTTGGCTTATGTAGCTTACGAATATCAAGGACTGACAGCTAATTGGACGTAAGCAATGTAAAAAACACGTGAATTGTAAATATTGGAATAATTCAAAATTTAAAGGAGCCTTGGTTCATTACACCAGAGCTTCTCGAGGAAAATTTTTCAATTAAATTCTTTTGCATGCTACAAACCTTTTCAATCTGTTCTCTTTCGCTTTGTGTCTCTTCAGTTACTGTAATTATAAAGGAATTTATTATTATAAAAATATTACTAGAATTAAAACAAATGCTTACCATTGCCAACAGAAGCTTCCTCTAAATCAGATTTAAATACTTCAACTGCTAAAGGAATATTGTTATTTTCTAAAACCACATAAAATTTTATAAAATTAAGTCCAGTCTTAAGAATGTAATATCTTTGGAATACCTTTTTCTTCTTCAATCACTTCCATAGCTGCATTAGAATCACTATCCTTCAACAGTTCTTCTGGAACAGGTTTTGCATCGTCTAAACTGGATGTACCCATATTAAAGTTGTATTCCTGTTTAATGGGTACTTCGATATTTTCTATAACCATTTCGGTGTCATCAATATGTTCCTGTTCGCTACAACCCAAAGGATTTATTTCCTTATTTAAGGATTTCCACTTTACCGCACGTTGAAGTATATTTGAGCTTTCCATTAAAGAGACATAATTTTCATCGATTGTTTGTAGTTCAGTTTTTTCCACATTCCAAATATCAATTAAATGTTGGAAACCATCAGTGGAATTTGAAAATGCTGGCCTATCGTGTAAGTATTCTTTTATGTTTTTGGTGGGCAAGTTAGGAAGTTGACTGTCTTTTGATTCACAACCAGCATTAATGTGGCGACCGAGCAGGAGAATCAGACATTGTTATGGGAGATTTTGAATCCGATGATTTTTCTCCCAGTTTCCTCTGCATTGGATTTGGTTTTATCTTCAACAGATTTCGATTCGTCGTCTTTTTCATTTTTTTTACGACGTGAAGAACGTGGTAATGTTTGAAAAAGTATACTTGCCAAAGTAGCTGCCGTACGAGCTCTCGTACGTCGTTTACCCATCAAAAATGGATCGTCTTCTTGGGAGTTGTCGTCTGGAATTAAAAGTATATGCAAATCTGAAATATCAGACACACTGTATTACATTTCAAACTGACAAACCTTCAACTTTTTCTGCTTCTTTTTTTCGAGATGATGCAGTACCTCCGCCCCTGCCTTTATTTTTGTTCTCATAAAGATCTTCGTCATCTTCAAAGTCTTCTTCTTCATCTTCTTCTTCTTCCTCCTCTTCCTCAGATTCTTTATCGAAATCGCCGCTGTTCATTAGATTTTCATAACCCTCCTCTATAGTGCCATAGTCCAGTTGAGGTCGGTTCTTATATTTCTCATAATCAATGATCAAATATTTCAAACGATCATTGGCTTCGGCCATATTTAGTTCAACAAAACGTTTTTTCTCCTTCATACTGGTCATAATCATCTTGCAACGTGAACGCAAGATTGTCCAATCAACTACCCAAGCAAAACTTTTATTGCGCGGCAAAAATATGGCGGTTATCATATCTTTAACCAGACTATCTGGTACGCGTAGAGAATATAAAACCGAATATAAGGGCTGATAATCTGTATAGGGATCATCTGTGTTCGCCAAAGAAGCTATTTCCTTAACATCGATGGTGGAACTTAACAAACCGTACTTGGCTTCTACGTTATCAATGGTCATTACCATCTTCGGAGGATCTTCGGTACGTTTACGATTGTTACGCATGCCTAAACGTTTAATAGTTTCATAAATATCTGGTACTGGATTAAGATAAAAAGCAGTAAGCCAAAATTCTTGCTCAATCAAGGCATGATCTTTAAATATCTTGGCCAAATCGACATAATGCCGAGACAATTTTACTTCTAAATTTAACATGAAATCGGTTGTTAAACCAGGATGATAACGCCATGTTTCAATCATATTCAGTTCGTGATCAATAATTTTCATAAGCAAAACAACTTTGGCAAAATGCCAGCCTTTGTAGTCCTAAGGGAAAATAAAGAAAAAATAATTTGCAAATAAAAAAATTTAAATTCCGGAAAAAAATATACCTTTTTAGCTAAGACTTCATAAACATAGTAGAGTATGCTCTCATTGTTGGGTAAATTTTGAAATATAGGATCTAAACGCAGTTCGTTTTCTTTAATCTTAACACTCGTCTCTTCATCTTCAGCATCATCAAGGTCTCTTATGTCATACTTAGGCTCTAAAACCTTTTTAACATCCTCATGCTGCTCTGGCTCGACATCAGATTTCATTTCAGCTAAGGGTGCTAACAGTATCGTCAGAATTTTCATAATTGCCAATATTGCTCATGCGATTTCCTTTACAAATTTTATTTTTAAAATCGGTAATATTCTTTACATTCTGAACAATGTTGTGAGCATAATGTTGTAATTCCAACTTTTGCAATTCATTTAGTAAAAACAATTCACTTTTTTCACGTTCATTCACATACGAATTCATTAGACGTTTATACAGTGGTATATTGGCAGCAAAGTCATCCTCATTCATATTGTTCAGTTCCATTAGCAGATTACCCAGTAAATAACTTTTATAGGCTTGTGAGACAACGCCAAATAAGTTCACTGGTGATGTGTCGTACTTATTCCATATAAAAAAATCAAAAAAATCACGCTTTTGAACACGCAAATGAATATTTGTGAGGGCTATAAAACGGGCAGGCGTATATTCTAAGTTATCCATGGCATAAAGAGCAGTAGAGTTTTGAAAACCCTGATAATAAAAGCGTATATTGTTTATCTGTAAACGAAAGAATTTTAGTTTATAAAGGAAAGTCTTTTAAATTTACGTAAATCAGTAACTAGTTTACCATGTTATCTATAACATAGCCTTTGACATCATCTGATTCGTAGACAGCCATTAGATAAATGTGACAGACGAGCAAAAGACATCTTTTATCTTCTGGTGGTACATACGGTAACCTTCGGCCAGAAGTTTCTAATTCTTTTTGATAAACTTTATTCCAAGCGGCTATAACACGCATACATAAGGTTTTTACCATATCAATAGAGGACTGATCGAATAGTTTAACCAAACGCAAAACAATTAAGGGTAATTGTTCCAATTTGACGTAGGATATATCTAAAAATGTACAAAAGTTATCGATTATAATTATAGTTCCTTAAGAGGTATTCATTAAGGTTGTTTCGGTTTGTTTATGAGTACCAAGATAGATGACATTATTTCAACTACATATTTATATGCACTAAAGGGTCTGTACAAACGTGTTTTCATCTCAATAGTTGATTAGAACACACTTACCTTCATCGGATGCTGGTAATTCTTCCGTCTCTATAGACTGTGCACCATTCTCCAGCGTCTTATCCTTTGTTACCGTAAGATTCTTTAAATACGGCACATTCCATGGTGTCAAATTGTAGAGCAGTAAAAAATCCCAATTGATTTGCATCATATCCGGCATGCGCATCATTAAATCCCGTGCACGGTTTAAACAGTGTATTATGCCGGTTCTTAAATACGATTTACACTTGTCCCACTCCTTGCTAAACCAAATATCCATACTCCAAGGTACCAGCAATTTTAGAATTGTCTCCAGTTCCTCAGGTAGTTCCCATTCATCGGGATTAAGTTTTTGTTTGTAGTCCTCACACAGTTCCCAACCATACAGGAGAACATTGATGCGTTCATCTTGCATTTTGGGAAAAGTATCCAAATCACTATGTTGCATCACATAAATGAATTTGTACTGAAAGAGAAATAAATTTTAAGAAAACTTATTTCGTAAGCAATTAACAACGTTTATTTACAATTTCCATTTCATTATAGCCCACTTTTAAGGCACTATCGTAAAATTTTTGTTCATTTTTTATTTTGAAAGGTAAAATGGCTTCCATGATTAGGCGAGAATTGTTTTGTTGTATTTAACACTTATTAAATGTAAAATTTCTTTTGATAATTTATTCTCGCATTTTATTTATAAATATTATTTTTTTTTTTAATATTAAATGAAATTTGATTTTTAATAATTCTTTATATTCTTCTTTTTTATAAACAATTTCAACAATTTTTGTAAAGAATAGACGCCGCTTGTCAAAACAGAAGAAAAATACTGTAAACAGTTGATTCGAATCAGCTGTTTCATAATCATTATTTTCGAATATAAACATACAACAATGGGTGACTCATGTACTATTTATTCTTAACAAAATGATTCATATAAATAATATCAGTTGATATTAACCGCCAATTGGAATATTTTGAAAGATTATATTTGCTTTGATTTCCAATTGGAATATTTCGCATTAAGAAAAATATTATTTTATGTAATTTTAATAATTGTTTTTAATTATTTTTAAAATTTCCACCATTCCAAATTCTACACACTTTACGATGGTCCTTAATTTCATCCCCTAACAGACTTGCCTAATCAAAATGGTATTGAATATCCAACAATTTTTCTACAAGACGAAAAGTTATAGTCCAATAGGCGTATATTTTGGCTTATTAGACATAAGAACACGGTTCAAACCTCAGATCAGATATCTTCAACTAAATGATAGGTTAGGTTTGAGGACGTGCACCTGTCGGTCAAGACAAGCACAGTACCCGGAGGTCAAAATTGATCCATTGTACATTGTCCGCAGGGAAGGAAGGAAATAAAGGATATAGTAATGTAGGTAAGGGGCGGAAGAATGGGAAATGGGAAATTACGTAGCCCTAGCATCTCACAACCAGCCCAAGTTGCTAATGAATCTGTGGAGAGCCCTAATATCGGCCCTGCCAAGGGTCCTCAGTCTCAACCTACCAAGGGCTGGGCAGTTGCAGAGTATTTGTTCGACAGTCTTCAACTCCTCCTCATAGCAACATACCCTGCAATAGTCCAGGTTCCCGTCAACGACCTAATCTCGCAGTGCCCCGTGATAAAACCGACAACCAACCTTAAGCTGACCTTAACCAAGCCCAGCAGCCACTCTGTTCTCTTGCTGTCCACAGCAGGCCATAGACGTCTAGAAACAGAACAGCCCGATCCGTTCCCCCAACACCTCTGCTCTTCCCTCAAGACCCATCCATCGATGAGGCCATAGAGGTGGCAGACTGGGGGGTCAGGACCAACTCTCAAATCGCCACCTGAAAGCGAACCTAATCTAGCGAGGGCATCCGCCGTCTCATTGCCCAGTAGACGGATACGGTCTGGTCCAAAACTCCTCAACAACTCTTGGAACTCGCGAACGTGCCGTGGTTTGCACCAGACCGACGCAATGGCCCTAAGGGCAGCCTGACAGTCAACGAAGATCATGTAAGATTCCGAATCCGAAGATGGGCCACTAGCTATGGCCTCAATAGCCTGCAGAATTGCGAAAATCTCCGCCTGAAAAACGCTGCAGTCATTATTTAACTTGATGTGGAGACCGACTATTGCAGGATATATTGCGATGAGGAGGAGTTGGAGACTGTCGAACATCTTCTCTGCAGCTGCCCAGCCCTTGGGAGGTTGAGGTTGAAGACCCTTGGCAGGACCTTCTTTGAGAACTTAAGTTCTGTGTAGAGAGTCGACATCAAAACTCTCCACAGATTCGTTAGCAGCTTGGGCTGGTTGAGAGGTGCAAGGGCTTCATAAGTGTAGTCGCACTCTCAACCTCTTTTGCTTTGTGTCTGTTTCTTTACATGTAATTCCTCTGTTTCCCATTCTCCTTCCCCTTACCTACATTCCTATATCCTCTATTTTCTTCCTCCCCTAAGGACAATGTGCAATAGGTCAATTTCGACCTCCGGGTACTGTGCTTGTCTTGACCGACAGGTGCACGTCCTCTAACCTAACCTAACCTAACCTAGTGAGCGCTTCTTTAATTTTCGTCCATGCGCCGTTGCTATAAAATGCCTATTATAGAGTCGGCTAAGCTGGATGGCATCTCTCCCGATATTATTCGGTGTGCTCAGGAGACTATTCACGTAGATCATCGTCTGCGGCATTCTGTGGATTTTTGCTTAAGCCATTTTTGCATTACACTGTGCTTTTTAAATACCCCACGCACAAAGAAAATCTCACCAACTGTGGTGTATTTACGGCAATACAAATAATCATAAATCGGCATAATTAACTCGTTAAGTACATGGACCACTGCAATCGATGTTAATGGGTTGCTATTGCCGACTTGCCATTGCAAACACAAATGGTTTGTACAATTAAATTCAAGGATTTATATTTAAATACACCATTTCTATTAATAGTTAAACCATTTCTGTTAATAAAACAATTACGATATGTATGTCTGTACTCGTATTAAGTGAAATAAAATTGCGTATTGTTTAAATGGTCGTTGGATGTTGTTTAAATGGCCAAAAAATAATAAAATTTTACAACTTCACTCTCTCAACCCACCGCAGCAGAACTTTGTGTTGGAGGATGTTTAATCGAATGGTCGTTCCTTTTCTTTATTTTTAGTCTTGCTTTTCACATTGGATATAGAATTCTTCTAAATGGGTACAATTTCTTCTTTTTTTTTATTTTTTTGTTTAAATATTTCTAATGAATATTCATGCTGTGGTATTGGTATTTACGAAACCGATTGTTTTCTGTTTTTGTAGATTCCATAGGTTTAAGAGGAAAAACACATCATGTTGAACAGAGTTACCATTTCTAAGGATCTTTAAATAAAAAAGGGTCAATTACAGACAATAAATTTTTAAACTTACTGCAACGCGCTTCTGGAATAATTAGTGTGAGGTGTGAAACATAAAGCCAATTAAAATGAGTGGTAGAAGTGCAATTGGTAAAGCCAGGGTTCGAGTCCCAGGCCAGACATCAAAAATTAAAAAAAAAAAAAAAATACAAAAAGGATTTTTTCGGCAATTTCTTCTCTTTCTTTTCTTGAAAAGTTTCTCAAAAAACTGTCGTTCGGAGACGACTTTAAACTGTAGGTCCCGCCACTTCTGTATAAAATTAACACACACTGCGAGACTGCGGGCTTCTTGGGGACGATTTCTGTAGACTGTCTAATGGTGAAGGTATAACACTGGCCATTTTCCTTACCGTTCGCATCTTCCCACTTGCCACTTTTCCTAAACCTGCACAAAGCACTGCATGAGTAGGGGTTATCCCCTGAGTGCAGGTTTAATAAAAAAAAATTCCAGTTATCTAGAAGGTGATCGTTTAGAGATGAACTTCGAAAGTGAGATTTGTCTTCTCTTGTCATTTCTGGCATGACTTAAACCTACTCTTATTGCAATTTCCCAAAAAAAAAAAAATTTTAATTGCGCCGAACATATTGGAGAACCTATTTTTTGAGAAGAGTCTTTGCTCCTTTGATCTTTTCTTTTGTTGAGTATAACTTTACACACATACCGTATATTCCCATTCAATAGAAAGGTCCTGGCTCGGTCAACTCCTTACTTTTCACATGTCCTGTTGCTCTTGCTAGGTTACCACCACACCTCTCCATACAGTTCCATTCTATCTAATTTTATAAGAGCAGAGTGATCGAATACTGATCCGATCCCTTATACCTTCAATCAAAGTTCAATAAGCCTTTTGCTTGCAAGATATCAGCGAGTTTTCGCGAAACATTTCATTCAGGAATCAAAGATCCACTCCTATCTCAAGACGCTTTCTTGACTCAGGCATATAATGCAAAATAGTTTTTCGTTTAAAACCGTAAAAGCTTCTTATTGCGCAAAAGTATAGAGCCTGCTGGTTGTCTTCAAGGGACAGTTAAGAAAAAGCGGTCAGTCAATCGGATCATTAGGTCATAAATACCCTAAATTTTATGTTGGATTTGTCTGATCTTTCCCAACCCCATTTGAGTTGTTTCCAAGTTTGTTTTGTCTGTCTAGACAAAAATTCCCTATATGCCTGATTGCCTTGGTTAGGTAATGTGCTGTACGTATCACATATGTAAACATTGGGTGCGTTTAACATAGTATCTACAAGAAGCTTCTAAATAAAAAGTTTTGTGTTTGGCTCTGCAGGCCAATATGCTTGACTACCGTCCTCTGGTATTAAAATTAAAAAATTGATTTCTTTGTAGAGCCCACGAATTTAGAAGGTACACTTTTACTGGAACTAAATAGAGAGTGTTAAGGCACTAAGCGGAACACTCTACTTGGGTACTTGTATGCAGGTTATGATAATTCTTTCTAGTTTTAAATTTGTCTCAGACAATTAATGTTTCAACTGTGCATAGAGGCCCATAGTATTTAGTCAGATATAGAGATAAATATGATTAGAGAATTTTGGCGGATTGAGGAAGGATTCGTTGACTCGAGACACCTATCATGGTTTTTAATTGTGGCCATTTCATGAACTGGCTTTAGATCATAGGTTAGGTTAGAGGACGTGCACATGTCGGTCAAGTCAAGCACAGTACCCGGAGGTCGAAATTGACCCATTGTACATTGTCCTAAGGGGAGGAAGGAAATAGAGGATATAGGAATGTAGGGAAGGGGAGGGAGAATGGGAAACGGACAAATTACATATAAAGAAACAGATACAAAACAAAAGAGATTGAGAGTGCGACTATACTTATGAAGCCCTAGCATCTCTCAACCAGGCCAAGCTGCTAATGAATCTGTGGAGAGACTTGATGTCGGCTCTCGACACAGAACTGAAGTTCTCAAAGAAGACCCTGCCAAGGGTCCTCAACCTCAACCTACCAAGGTCTGGGCAGCTGCAGAGGAGATGTTCGACAGTCTCCAACTCCTCCTCATCGCAACATACCCTGCAATAGTCCGGCTGGGATCTGTTCCAGATCCCCGTCAATGACCTAATCTCGCAGTGCCCTGTGATAAAACCGACAACCAACCTCAAGCTGGCCTTAACCAAGCCCAGCAGCCACTCTGTCCTCTTGCTGTCTACAGCAGACCATAGACGCCTAGAAACAGAACAATCCGATCCGTTCCACAACGCCTCTGCTCTTCCCTCTTGACCCATCCATCGATGAGGCCATAGAGGTGGCAGACTGGGGCGTCAGGACCAACTGTCAAATCGTCACCTGTAAGCGAACCTAACCTAGAGAGGGCATCCGCCGTCTCATTGCCCAGTATTCCGGTGTGACCCGGAACCCAGCATAGACGGAGACGATCCGGTCTGGTTAGATCATTTTTACATGCTCTTTATATAGTGTCATGGTCATTATTGAGTATACAACTGCTTAACCCCCTGACAATAACCAGGATTGTCTTTAAAGCTTTATGTTTTCTTACTGTACTAAAGTTTTTATACTCAGGCGAATAAGATTTTGCATCCATTGCCTTAATAAATGGAATGCATTTAAGGTATTACAAATAATAACGTTTACAACATTAATACGAGCTTCCGCTACTTAAGGTAGGAGGGATAAAAGACTATCAAAATAATTTCTGTTAAATAGCAAGAATTTACGTTGAACTCATGAATATTTTTAACTGCACATAAAACAGTTACAAGTGTGGATGTAATGAAAACGTTTATTGTAATTCAAGGGCCCAAATATTTTTCGTACTTCCTAGGCAACCAGTAAAATCCTATTTATAGCAACACTTTGTCTTAAAACGTTAATAAAAGTTACAAACGAAAATAAAAATTGAAATGAAGTGAAGTGATAAGGGCTCACCATTTAAATCGTTTCATCCATTTCCCATTTATGATGGCTGACTTGAAATGTTATTGATGGCCACAATATGTGAGCGATGATGTTGATTTCATGTGATGGCATAATTGATGATGGGAACATTTTATATCATTGGCAGGTCTCTGTTTTTTATTGAATGTGTTTTAGTTTTGAAGTTCGATACTAAAGTGTTTTATTATTTCTTTTTTTTTTTTTTTGTGGTCGCCAGAATAAAAGAAAACAAAACAGTTTTAACGTCATACTTGTGATTATGAAGACCACACTTGCCATACGGTTTCCCACTCTCGACAATATGTTAAATGTCAGGCCAATATCATTTTTATGACCTTCTTTTAAAATTTGTATTATTATTATCGTTGTTGTTGTTGTTGTTTTTATATATTTTCTTTATTTAGTTTATTTTATTTTGTCAAGTTGATAAACACATACCATAATCTATTCATGAATTCCAATACATAGTAACTTAAGAATACCATCAAGAAATGTATTCTTTCCATGAAACGTCTTGCCATGAACATATGTGTATAGCTTGGTGCAGTTACACAATGTGCCACATATTGTTGCATTTGCATTATGATGTTGTCTAAGAAAATATGTCAACATTTGTAATATTTTACAATAAAACTTATTAATCTTTATTGGTTGCCATAGTTGGCATGGGCGATGTAGCAGAGTCTAAGAAGCAAAATCATGAAGAGCCAACCAGTCAACCAGTATTCAATTAGTCAACAGTATTAACATAATCTTTTAAATTAAGTTTTTAAAACTTGCAAAAAGCAACAAAATTGTAAGCTTCCCAGGATAGACAATGGCTAGTCTTACCCATATCATATCATTTGCAAATGATAAATTGTACGAAAGATTTTGAATGCTTTAACACCAGACAAGAGAACTAAGATGGCATATGTATTCCGACGAAAGTTGGAGAGGACGATGGACGGTCATTGAGAACTAAACTTTCATTTCACTCAATTTTTTTTCATACAGGATACGGAAGCAACATCAGTAAATATGAATATGACAACTCCCTTAACTGTTCAACTGGGAATGATATAGGCGAGCATAAAACGTATTTAAACCAGTCAAGTTCCTGTTAAAGATAAAGAATGACTCTACAATATAATGGAGATAATGGTTTAAACCCCAGAAAAACTTTGATAGTGTGGCCATGTTCATTACACTGATCATTTATTGACAGTTTAATTGTTAGTGTGCTAAATCATAAATGTCGAGATTGTGAATTTAATTCCTACCAGCATACACTACCTCCGTTTTATCTGTCTTGTATTTGTCAGGTCACGAAGCTCCTTGACATATCTCGTGTTAGAGTTGTCTCTCAATATCTTCACAACCCTGTTTCCTACTACCATATATAATGGACTTAAATACAACAGAGCCTTTTACGCCGGTATTGAACTGGATCTCGTTGCTTTAGCCCTAAGAAAACATGACGGTCTTTATATCTTATTCAACCTCATAGGAATTGTAATTAGCAAAATCGAAGAGTCGCACATGTATTAAAAGTAAAGCTGCAATCCAATAAAACCTATGCAATAAAAAATATAGTGTCTTTCAACAGGGATTTTCGAAGTTTGATTGGTTCTTATTGCAGCTACATCTGTCAAATTAGTTAACAATTATTCGTTGAGGAGTTTTGTACCAGACCGTATCCGTCTACTGGGCAATGAGATGACGGATGCCCTCGCTAGGTTAGGTTCGCTTTCAGGTAGCAATTTCACAATTGGTCCTGACCCCCCGGTCTGCCACCTTATGGCCTCATCGATGGATGGGTCAGGAGGGAAGAGCAGAGGCGTTGGAGGAACGGATCGGGTTGTTCTGTTTCTGGGCGTCTATGGCCTGCTGTGGACAGCAAGAGAACAGAGTGGCTGCTGGGCTTAGGTAAAGCCAGCTTAAGGTTGGTTGTCCGTTTTATCACGGGGCACTGCGAGATTAGGTTGCTGACGGGGATCTGGAACAGATCCCAGCCGTACTATTTCAGGGTATGTTGCGATGAGGAGTTAGAGACTGTCGAACATATCCACTACAACTGCCTAGCTCTTGGTAGGTTGAGGTTGAAGACCCTTGGCAGGGCTTCTTAGAGAGCTTGAGTTCTGTGTCGAGAGGCGACATCAAGGCTCTCCACAGATTCATTAGCAGCTTGGGCTGGTTGAGAGCTGCTAGGGCTTCATAAGTATAGTCGCACTCTCAACCTCTTTTGTTTTATGTCTGTTTCTTTATATGTCATTTCTCCGTTTCCCATTCTCCCTCCCCTTACCTACATTCCTATATCCTCTATTTTCTTCCTCCCATAAGGTACTCCGGGTACTGTGCTTGTCTTGATAGGTGCACGTCCTCTAACCTAACCTAACAATTATTCAGTTTGTGTTGTCAAATCACAATGGATGACCAAGACAGCGGCATGTGTTTATTGCGTGGGCTCTGGTGCAGTGCACAACTGACCCCAATTTTCATCGGAAAATCATTTTCAACGATGAGATCCGTTTTAGAATGAATGGATAGATGAACAAGCAAAATTGTTGAATTTGGAATGATACCCATCGACATGAGATCCAAGAGCGTTTAATTAATCCTCAAAAATTTCTGTTTGGTGTGGATTTTGAGCTGGAGGTGAGGTGGAGGACGATTGCGATACCATGGGTAGCTTTCTAGATCGTTGATTACCAACTTCTTTTGGTCTCAATTAGATAATCTAGGCACTAGAAACGGTGTTACGTGGCACTTGGGAGAGCTATGTTAGGACATTGGCCTCCTTCTCCTCCTACAAAACCTGACTTGTGTTGTTTTATATTTCGTTCGCAACAGTTTTTTTCTTTTTTTCACAAACTTATTGAAAGTGATAAATTGTGATGAATTTTTCTTTTGTATCACAATATTTTCAAGGATAACAAATTTTAGAGATTCTTTTATGCGGAACCGAAGTGAAATAAATAAAAATATGATCACCGTTTAGGTTTCATTTGTGTTGCTGCCACAATTGTGTGGCAAGAAAGTGAAAATGAAAGAAGTCGAACCGTTAAAGACTTGCAATATGCAAACAATATTGACTGATGCATGAACAGTAAACTGACTGACTGCAGTGAATGCTTGGCTGGTCGCTTGAATAGATGGATGGTGGTTAGACGTGCTGCATCTTTTAACCAACAATAGACGCAATTTCATTATTCATCTCATTTCTAAAGTTTCGCTTTTGTTTTCATATTTCATTTTACTTTTTTGTTGTTGTTTTTTTTTCGTTTATATGATTGGTACGTATTGTATGTACAAATATTAGTTTTTATATGAAATTTTCTTTTTATGTTTTGCTTCTTTTATTGGTGACAGCACAAAAACAAAGTAATATGCGTTTGATGTTCTTTTATTAACACATACTGCACTTGTGAATTTGTTTAATTTTTTATATTAAATTTTATAGAAACGCATAATTTCGAATTGTTATGGAAAATATCACAAATAAAAATGGTCAATATGTAGTTGTTTTTGTTGTTCAATTCAGAGCATAATAAAAATAGTAGAATATTGAAGAATTTTATGAATCTACAATTGATAATACGTTTAACAATCCTGATACACAATCTCTCTAAAATTGATTAAAATTTTGAAAAACTTCAAAACAAAACCTCAATCAAAAGTGTTAGTCTGTATACAGAGCCGCTTGTTTTCTAATACATTCACACATACATACACACATAATCGGTCATTACAATCCTTCGGTCAGGATTATCACCTAGCTTCTCACGCTACTTTATGTAGTGTGTGTTAAATTTAATCATAAGTGGTGGGACCTCCAGTTTAATGTCGACTGTGAGGGACAGATTTTTAAGGAACTTCCTATTACAATTTTATTTACTCGAAGAGTTTTTGCCAAAAATCTGCTGAGAGGAAGTCGCTGATAAAATATTATTTCATTTTTCGTTTTGTTGTAGATATCTGACCTAGAGTTTGAACCGTAACCTTACGTCTAATAAACTAATACACCATCTATTACAATACGACGACTTAGAAGGCATCATGTAAAGTTTATTTGAAACGAGAGATTGCGATTCGACCCAGTTAGACTTTTTTGTAGGGTTTTCTTTTAAAGCGCAGGTGTACGCGCAAGAGCCCAAAGGGGTCCTCAAAGCTAAGATGATCCATGCCTTCTCCCAAATTCAACCTGATTTATATTACAGAGTTATGGTAAATTGATGGTTTCGCATGCGTTGACCCAAGAGTAGTCGTCACGAACGAATTAAACGATATTATTTCCCCCACTTAATAGCAACAGTAGGTCTTTCAAACGAATAAAATATTTATTATTTATATTACACACACTTTGTTTTATTTAAAGATAGGAAGTGCTTAATGACAGAACCGATTAAAAAAAATTTTATGCAAGATCTTGTGGGAGAAAAGGGAAAAATGTCGGAATATACAGAATTAGAATAAACTGTCATTATTATAAACATTTTTGAAATTGGTTTTCTTGATGGCATATCGGTAGCATGCAACATAACAGACATTTTAAGCATAATCAAAAGCTATGATATTATAATTTCTTTGGAGTATACATACCAACACTTGCGATCCTGTGTGCTTTCAGATCCCACTGCGCCGCAACAATCTACGAAGTGTGTGGCCATAAATATCTGTAAGGTCTCTCTAATGGTTCTGGTCCTCTCTTCACTTGTATTGGAAGCAATGTACACTTATCGCCAGTGTTCTGCCTAACTGAAATATTAAGTAACATTTTAAAATTAAAAGGGAAAATAAATAAATAAAAAAAAAAAAAAATGACGTAAGCAACTGTAGAATGTTTATCTAAGCAGATTTTTGGAAAAAATTTTGAAAGTGAATAAAATTGCAATGAGAAGTTTCTGAAAAATTTGTTCATCGGAATCGACTTTAAACTGTAGTTCCAGCCACTGCATAAAATTAACGCACATAAGTGGCGCGAGAAGCTAGGTCGTAATCCTGACCTAAGAATTGTACTGATGAATTATGTAAACATCTTTTTTTTTTGTTCAATGTTAGAGAGGCTTTATTAAATTAAATTTAATAATAAGTTATTAAATTAAGTTTATTAAGTAGTCTCTGTATTACCCAGCTAGCATTCGGAAGATTGTTTTTATAAAAATCATCTTGATGAGTCTTTTTAGAGTACTTTTGGTGATCAAAAACTTATTAGTCAGTTACACGATTAAAAAAGGATTCAAAAATGTTTCGTGCGAATGAGTAAAATGAGTTCAATTTAAAATACAACAAAAAATTGTATTGCAATCGCAAATTTATCATCCAGACGTTTAAAATGTGGCTATTATTTCTGTTATTTATTATTATATTCTATTTATACTGAAGTTTCAAAAACGCTTAATCAAAAACAGATCATGGAGGAGTTTGAAAAGTGATCATATTTTGCGCTAAGTAGATGATTAAAAACTGCTTTTCTGTATAAATTTTCTTTTATGTAAGAGATGGCTATGAACTAAAGTACAAATTTTTTTTAAATTGAACATTTTTCTTTGTTTTTTTAACGAAAAACAATATTTCTTAAATAAATTTTGTTGTCTGTTGCACCTACACCACGATGTAAAGTTATATTCTTCTTTTTTTCATACTTAACGTTCATACGAATAGGATTTTTGAAATCGCTGTAGTGTAAACGTAGGACTCAGTAAACCTAATAAAAACTCTTGAAGAACCAGTCTAAATTAATATGAACATGACACATAAATGACAATAAAAGGACACATAAAAAGACTCGTATGTGATTAAACGATGACTGAAAGACGACTCGAAAAAGAATCATGAAAGAAGGTAAATAGGACTAATAAATGATCGGAAAGCGATTCGAAAATTATTATAAAGCTACTAGAAAAAGAGTCGAAAACTACTCCAAAATAATATAGAAAATGACTCATAAGTGACTTTTTAAGAAGAGTCGCTCGTAGCCACTTTTTTCTCCTGACGAAAGAGTCTTTTATGATCAGAAAATGAGCGCATATTCGAGCTTTTTATTCGCGCAGAAGAATCAAAAAAGACTCGAATTTGATTAAAAATTTTCAAAATTTTCGGCTGGGTATATATGTATGTATGTATGAGTATTATGTATGTATTAGTATGAATATGTAGTATGTAACCTAAATTTACGCACGAATCTTTATTTAAATACCATTAGTATGTTCAGAAAATACTTCAATAATTCGCCCATAAGTTAAGTCCTTTGACATAAATTTAGAATTTTGTTTCTGTTGTTGTTTAACCACTAAATCAACAATCAAAATCTAGCGGATGTGTGATTTAAATTAACAGTTTGATTTATGGAATATTTATTTACTTCAAAAAAAATTAAGTCCCCAATAAATAACAAAGGGTATATGATACTTTGGTTGCTAGCAGTTTTCCTAAAAAAATACAGCCGTTGGAAAAATTTATTCCCAACGCATCGATAGTTTCAATAAATTTTCTATTTCGGAATAATTTTTGCATTACTTTTCTATCTTTGTGCAATAAGGCAATGCAACAATAAAACAATTTAAATTGTGAGTACAATAAGGAGTAGTTGATTTTTGTAGTTGATTTCATTTACAATTCAATCGTCTGTAATCACCCGCCTTATAGGAATTGGCGGTAGTACTCAACTTTATTTACAATTCAATTGTCACATATTAAAGTATTGATTCGAGTTTTTTATGGTGGAACAGCATCAAGTACTTCATAATTTTTTTTAATTTAAGCTTAGCTTTATTGAAACACGAAATTCCTTTTTATCCTTTTTCTTCAAACTAATCAAAGTTGTTTCACTCAAAACGGTCTCTCTACAAACTAGAGAGAGCCTCTCGGCTATAAGATTTTTACACATGACTTTTAGGGCCATTTTTTGGATGTGAGTTTAAACTTAAGATTAAATTAATCTACAGTGCGAATTGAAACTCCAGTTTACTATAGATTTACTTAATCTCAACTACCGCCTGTGTCTTAAGCTTACTAACTTTTCGCACCAACTACTATGCTTCAAGTTTTAATGCGACACATTGCTTTCTAAGCTATTGAAATTGAAATAGAATAGAATTGAAAATTGTTACTCAGGGTTTTTTGGGGTGTCGCTTATTACAAATCTTCTTTCAGATTTTTCATATTCAAAATGGCGGATCCAATATGACGGTCGAGGTTGATAAAAATTAATCTGATTTACGAACGCCATATTGGATCCGCCATTTTCGATTTTTTAAAACTGAACGAAAACCTGTTATCAGCGAACATAAAAACCCCTGAGTAATAATTTTCAAGTAAATCTGATTATGAAATCTTGCACTCCTTGACATAAACCCACCCCCTTCTTTAAGGGTGCATGCAAACAGTTAGGCTTTGATTTCTGGCAATAGTGATGGTTCTAGTACGTCAGTGTTTCGCTCTACAATTTTTTAAAAATGTCCAAAAATGCTATTTTTAGGGGTTTCAACAGCCTTTTTCTAGAAAACATGATACGATGGAAAGTTTTTGAACCCGTGTTCTGCGTGCAAAATAACTTCGGAAACACCTGCAGCCAATCTTATTTGCAAAACCCATGCAGGGCTGTGAAATTACATAATATTATTGAAAGAACTTCAATTGAAGGCTTGGGGGCTACATGAAGTGATAGTCATTGGTAGAAAGAGCAAAAGATCGCATGCTGACTAAGACAATATTATAGAAAAAAACTAAGCGCATATTTTGTATTGGCTTATTAGACGAAATATAAAAAAAATATATTTCTTCGGCAACTTCCTCTCAGCAGATATCTGGCAAAAGCTCAGAGAGTAATAAAAATTGCCGTTAAAAATGTTTAAATACTTTCCCTCCACTTATATATAAAATTAATACACACAAAATAAGTGGTGTGTTAGAAGTCAGGACGTATTTCTAACTGAAGGGTATGTAATAAATATTAAAAATAATGTCACAATGATTTTTTAATATAGAATTTATCAATGTTTTCTACAATTAAATTAACCGTGGATGATCACAGCTCATTCAAAGAAACCGTTAAATCAGATTACTTAGTTGGGGCAATCGTGTGGAATTTGGGCGAATGTAGTTCTAATTGAAGGTAATCCCATTTAGTATGTGTTGTAAGATTCGCGTAAAACAATTTTTATAGATTATAGACGAGGACTGTAGGAAAGACGAGGTAGAAGGTAAGGGCAAGGTTCACGATTGCATTGTCAATCATAAGCACACAGGTACTTAAAGGGATCCCCAATGTAGAAAATTCATCAGAGAGTTGGGCGGTCGTGCCCCTTCTGGCCAAATCATCCCCTCTGCAGTTGCCGGAAATGTCCTTACCTCCCGGTATCCATGTAATACAAACATCATATCGATTCACCTCATGGAGACATCTGCGATAGTCGTACACTGTCTTGGAGTCTATCACATTAGAATCCAGCGCCCCGATGGCCGCTTGGCTATCGAAAAGTATAATGATCCTTCGCTTCCGAACATTTTTGACACTTCCGCCTGAAAGACACTGCAGTGATCTGGTAGCCTCAAGGACTTGGATATTCCAATTGATCTCGAATAGATGCCAATACCAGCGGCTCCTTCCACACCACACCAGGCAGTCCGTAGGTCAGGATAGGTCTGGCCACCGCGGTGTAGATCCAGTGAGTCATCCTAGGTTTCAGGCCCCATTTCTTCCTCATAACCTTGTTACAGGCGTAGAGGGCGATGGAGGCTTTTCTTAGCCTATTAGTGATGTTCATGCCAGTGATCTCTCCATCGTACATGTTAGGTTATGTAAGGCAGTGTCAACAGACCTACATTTATGGGGCTACCTTATGAGGACTGTGTTTACTTATTGCAATATTTAGGGATCATATTTAGTAAAAATTAAAATTTTATTAATATAATGCACCAGTTCGCATAATCACTATTGCGAACACCACAAGCATTAGATTATTTATCATCATCATACAATTTAGCAGCTTTGGGGATATTTTAATATTTTAATACATCTAACGATGTAGAAGTACACTTTGATGTTGATGACTACGTTAAAAAGCTAGTCAATGTCCACTGTTATTCTCTTGTTAGGTCAACTAATATGGTTTGCTTCCTTTTAAATTATTTTATCCTACACTATCCCTTTTTTTCCTTTATATTTACTCTCACCAAGCTACTAACTTCATACCTGTTTTGCTTTTACCTCTTTTGCTTTTAGTCTCTTCGTTTTAGAAAGGTGGCCTAAATGAGGCTAAAGTTCCTAAATAAGTATTTCATAGAAATGTTTTTCGCCCTAATTATTGTACAATTTTATCAGTTTTATGTTCATTTATGATGGATACAATTATCAATCAGTTGCTTGTCATTCATAGAGTGAAGAAAAAAAATCAGAAATAATCAGCATTTTGTAGGATTTGTCATTAACAAATGTTTTTTAATTGTTTACTAACGTATTAATAAAACAAATAAAAAACTTTGGCGATAAGAAATTACGATGTCACATTAAAGTGCAGTGATTTCGTACACTGTTAGAAATAGAATGTACTGTAAAATCAAATCTTTTATGGAATCGGAATACGTGCTAAAAATAGAAGCAATATAACAACGTAAATCTGAACGGCTAACTGCATAGCAAAGGCAGTGAATGATATTTTTACCGTTTTCTTACGTGGAACTCATATATCGAAATTAATTTTCAATTCAGTCGTACTAAAGTGAGTACTTACTAAAGGAATTGTAAACAAAAATCTGTATCTAATTTATCTGTATGTAATTTACGTATTGCCGCAAGAGTTGTGACTAGGGATACCAATCGGGAAATCCCGAATCCCAAAATCCCGGGATTTTCGGGATCCACAAAATCCTGAATGCCGGGATTTTTAAAAATTTCGAGATATACAAATATATCAATCTATGCTACAATGCTTGTCTACATACGTTGTGATTCGCTATGTTCATTATATTATAAACTCAATATTATTTCCATTAATGGGAAGCAAGAATAATTACGACGGAGTTTACAATTCATAGGCCTTTTAAAAGCACTTACTCTGAAAATAGTTCGTGTAACCCTATCATCCAAATAATAAGGTCTATCTTTAGGTTTTTGAAGTCGTCGCATTCTAGTCGGCAGTATGTTGGCTTATTAGGCGTGCGGCCACTCCTCAAATGTCAAGTCAGATTTCTGGCAAAAACTCTGAGAATAAATAAAGTTGGTGTAAACTCTCGGTCCAGACCCGTATGTATAAAATTAACACGCACTAGTTGAAGGGTTGTAATGAGGAATTATGAGTGTATGTATGTAGCGAAGTTGCTATCCAGTAATATGATCTGATCCGATGCCAATCGGAAATCCCGTATCACGGGATTTTTAAAAACTTGTCCCGGGATTTTTGGGATTGTGAATTCATATGAAAAAAAAAAAAAAATTCTATAGCACTCGTCTTCGACAATAGCATCTCAAATGAGGAAAAATCTTACTTCCATTTATAAAAAATTATTTGATGGCATCGAAGAAAGCAAAAGCCTTATAAAACGAATTAATAGGGTAACTGATTTAGATACTCAACTGTGCAAAGAAATAGATTTATTTACATCAGGAGGTGGTAGGGGTGAAAATTTACAAGCTGCATACAGCTTGGAACTATTTTACCAACAATTGTCGATTGTGAGAAGTGTTTTTAAACGGCAGAGTATGTTGACAACAAAATTCGTTCAAGCCTATTAGATTACATGTTAGATGCTTAAATCTTTTTGATGGAATCCAAATAATTTTTTTAAAACTAATGCATTTGCAGCATATGGACGAATAATTTAAATTTTTATTAATTTACGCTTTTTGTCTTGCTGTTTTTATATTTTATTTTTAATGATATATAATTCTGATATACATAATTGGGCTATAAATGATTTTGTTATGAAAAGAAAATCGCGATTTTTCCCATGATTTTTCCGGGATTTACAAAATCCCGAATCCCGGGATTTTTAAAAATCGATGCCGTTTGGTATCCCTAGTTGTAACTGAGGCTCACTTATTTTCTTTTTTTGGCTGCAAAGCAGTATGCGATTTTGAGGCAAATTGCCATAGCGGCTGGAATACTGAACCTTTAATCAATAATGAGTATCTTACACTTCTACTAGTATTCATTGAAATTCTAAAGGGTTCTTGGTCATACAACAGTGGTGTGAGTAGTTAGTTGATGTAGAATATTAATTGCCTCGTTTTGAAATACGTAAAGGGGAATATCATTGAATGCTCAAGGTTCTCATCAACAGCATCTGACATTTTACGTAAGCCTTCTGCTCTATATTGTTAAAGATTTTCTTCAGATTAACTCCGTTTTCTTATTTCTGAAAACCTTATGGCAAAAACTCTGAGAGTAAAAAAAAAACAAAAAAAAAGTAAGTCATCTTTAAGCTGTAGGCCTCGCCACTTAAGGAAAAAATTAACACACACACACAACTTAAGTACTGTGAGAAGCTAGGTCTAACTAAGGGCTTGTACAGTTTTTCTCGATTTATGTCGTAAAATGTTCCGGAAAAAGGCAACGTAAATCCAAACGACGTAAATCGAATTTCAAAGAACTCATGCTATCAGATGCATTTATTTGTGTATATTTTACAAAAAAAACTAAAATAATTAAATTTTTATTCTATGTACTGAATTTCTTTTAAAAGGGGAGTGCCCTGTTTTTGTATATAAACAACGTAAGGCGACGTAAATCGAATAACAATACAAAATAAAGCTTAAGGGAACAAAATTTTTAACGAAGTTAATCGAAGCAACGTAAATCGAGACGACGTAAATTGATGGATTACTGTAATGACGATTTATGTATGTATGGATGTAAGGAAATATTATTCAGACATTTAAATATCATTTGAAGGATCTTTCTATGCTAAATATAACAGACGACAATTCTATTACATTAGAAATGTTAAGACCACAACCAAACTTGTTGTTTAGAATACGCTTCTGAATACGCTTCTGAATACAGTGACTTCGATCTCTAATCAAATAAATATTCAAAAGGAGTACGTAGAACTAGAAGTTACGTTTATCGGGAACGGGTAGCATATAAAAACCTAGGCTAATAACATAACTAACATATTATTCTCTTGTTTTAACCCCACATTGCACTTGTTATTTCATGTTAAATTGACACAAAAATAAAAAAAAACTCGAAGGCACTGTTCAATGCCAATAAGCAATTCAAAATAATTCTGGCCAATATAGTAAAATGTCAACATGGTTTTCTCAATTGTTAAAGAAAAAAGGAAATAAAATATATTAAATTAAAATGTAAAGCAACAATACAATTTAATATCATAACATTTATTTCGCATACCAATAATATTAATAGAGCGGATTTAAAGAACAACACTGGCATGACAATAACCATTAAAAATTCAATTTAAGAATTTTTTTTTATTTTCAAAATTAAATAAAAACTTATGACTCAATTATAAGTAAAATGTTTAAGAAAAAAAATAGAATCTCTTTCGAAGAGGATCAGAAATTTAATAGCATTTGTAATATGAGCGGCGATTTACAGTTTAAATGATAGATTTTTGAGACTTTATTCGTGGCATTTTTATTTCTACTCAAATTTTTTGCCAGAAGACTGCTAAGAGGAAGTCGCATATGAAATGCATTGTTGCTGCATCTGATCTGGTGTTTGAACCACAGCCTTGAGTTAATGCATAAGCATAGTTTTTGTTTTGTTTTTCAGACATGTTTGAGATACTCTACCAAGGCTCAAATACACAAGCTCTTATGTTAATCTTTTTTCAATATTTTAATTGACTACAGTGTTGTTGTCAAATAAAATAAATTGAATCATAAAAATAAAACACAATGCAAATTTGTAGAATGCAATAATTCCAAAGATAATCACTTTCTTACATTTAAGAGAAAATGTAAAAAAACTTATGCCCACAGTAAAATTTATGAAATTATTACGTATGCGTATGATTAATATTAAATTAATTAAAATGCTCATACGCTATGGTAGACGATAATTACACTTAATTCTGTTTTTACACCATAGATACGTTCCAGATAAAAGCGTGTAAAAAAAGATATGAAGTACATAGAAAAGAAGGGGAAAAGAAGGGATTCCATATCCTTAAAAAAAAAAACCAAAATAATTCATAGGAAAAAACTGATACGGGAGTCTTTATAAAAAACTAAATAAAATTTTTATAAGCATTAATGCATATTTTACTTCATAAAATGAAAAGCGATTCAAATTACTGCAGTTCAGGAAGTCAACAAAATAATATAAGTTGATAAACAAATGATACACCACCATCCCAGGCCAGACATCAAAACAAAACACAAAAAGTATTTCTTCGGCGATTTCCTCTCAGCGGATTTCTGGCAAAAATCTCAGAGAGGAAATAAAATTGCCATGAAAAGTTTCTCAAAAATCTATCGTTCGGAGTCCACTTTTGTATAAAAAATTTTATACATGAGTCGCGGGACCTACAGTTTTAAAGTCGATTCCGAACGACAGATTTTTGAGAAACTTTTCATGGCATGGCCACAACATAAGTGGTGTGAGAAACTAGGTCAATAATCCTGACTGAAGGGTTGTAATGACCATTTATGTATGTATGTGTGTACATTCACCATTCACTTAAAGGTAACAAACTAAAAATCATCAAACGTTTATAAATAAAAAACTTAAAGCAATCAATGTGATGATGAAAATAACAGAATTCTTTTTGCTATCATCATCGGATTTCATACGTAATCGCTTACGTAAGATTGGTTCAGAATAGCTATCAACTGCAACAAGATTAAATTTTCAATTTCCGATTGGACAGCATTGCATTTAATAACAAAGTCGATTATTAGCTGTTGCGATTTAGTTTGAAGTCGCCGTGGTGTATAGCAAAACGAAAATATTTCTTCGGTGATTTCCTCTCAGCAGATTTCTGGCAAAAACTCTGCGAGCAAATAAAATCGCCATGAAAAGCATCTCAAAAACTGTTGTTCGGAACCGACCTTAAAATGTAGGTCTCGCCACTAATGTATAAAATTAACGCCCACAACATAACTGGTGTGAGAAGCTAGGTCGTATATCCTGACTGAAGGGTTGTAATGACCTGTTAGGTATACGTATGTCTTTGTATAACTCATAGTAACGAGCCATACACGATTTTAGATTACGTTGAAATTTTCATAAACTTTTCGCAACCGAGTTAATTTTATTTTCTAGACCGTGTTATTACAAAACCGTGTAAAAATAGAATTAGGTGTACATTGAAATACCTGCATATTTACTCTATTCTTTACTAAAGAAATTGAAAATTCCCTAAATAAACTATTGGCGTTTCAACAATCTACGGTCTGTAAATTGATTTTTAGTAAGATAACATTGCTTTATTTTTGTGTGTATACACCATTCATTTACATTGCTTAGGTTTTTTGATAAACCTGAAAGAGTAAAAAAATCTTTGATAAATTAGTTGTAGCCGTGGAGAGTTCAGGATTTCGTACAAGAGTATTTTATGATCTATAGATGCTATTGAAATCGTCGTAGTATGCCGGCCTACAAGACGCATGGCCACAGTTCAAACTCCAGGTCTGATATCCCTTTCAAAAGGAAGACTTCAGTGACTTCACCTTAGCAGATTTCTTGGAAAAACTCTGAGAGTAAATTAAAAATGCCATGAAGAGATTTTCATAAAAATCTTTCGTTGGAAGTCGACATTAAACTATATGCCCCGCCAATTATGTGTAGAATTTACGTACACAACACATAAGCGCTGTGAAAAGCTAACTGAAGGGTTGTAATGACCAATAGTGGTTTAACCTGTGACGTTAGGTCAAAGAGGACGACTTCAAAATGTTTTTATTTCCCTTTAATTGTTAACAAAAGTATCCTAGATCGTGTGTAGCTTTATCTGGAAAAACTTTTATGACTAGGTCCGAGAAATATAATACTAGAAACATAGTAGAGGATGTATATCGCACTCTATTATGTAGAAAACCAATCCAATCCTGTCTCCATATTTTGAATCATTTATGTAACAATTAATTTCCAATGTCAACTGTGCTGGATTCTGGATATCCTGCACAAGGAGGACAAATTTAATGTTTACAAAATACTTTACTTCGAAAAAAAGGTTCTTCGGATATTTGTAAATCTTTTACCACATTGTGGTCATTTAAAATATTTCTGTTTATAATTAAAATTTGTTTTTTAAATTAATATACAAAATTTGTTATATTTTAAACTCTTTTAAGAATATATATTACAACAAAAAAAAAAAAAAAACAAAAGAATTGAATATGTTTGTTGTTATTAAAACCCTAATGAAAATTATTTGCATTCATGCTAGTAAATGTACGCACTTCAACAGCACTGTTATAACACTCTTGTATTATTTTTGACTATGAAAACAACAATAACACTATAACAACAACAAAAAGAATAATGTTAGAAATTATTGTCATACAACTAAAGTGTAGGCAACACTGTTTTAGCAACTTCCTGTGCACGTTATCCTTTACATTACTAAGAGGTTGCCGTATATGTGCGAGTATATTTCCGTTTGTGTGTGGTTTGCCTGCCTGTGTGTCTGTGTATGCGTGCGTGTAGTTTAAATGTTTTCGTTATAAATCGTTTTTATTTTAAACTTCGTGTGTATTTGTTTTTCTTTCGTTTTTCATGTATTCATATACTCATGCACACACTTACAGTTTTTCAATGATGTTCGTTTCCCTGAATGTAAGCATTTTTTTTTTGCTTGTATTTGTGCTATTGCATACTGCTTAGTTTATGGGAGCGGGTATGTGTGCATGTGTCGGGTTCGTGTTGTTTAAACGAATGCGTCTTGTATTGGTATAAATAAGTGATGCCCGAATCGTTTCGAAATCATTTGTAGTTAATCAACAGGTTAAAGCACATCGTCTAACCTTAAACAGTTTTAACTAAAATAAGAATATTAAACGAAAAGAGCAAAACAACGAGAGAAATATAAAAAGTGAGTGAGCAAATAAGAGAAAAACTAAAGTGGAAAAGTGTTATTCAACCTCAGATATAGTACAGTTCTGTAACAGTGTTCAAAAGAGGCAACAAGTGCATCGCAGTTTTTTTTTTGAAGAATTTACATAAAAAATATGAAAAACTGTTGCATTGTGTACATCTCTTAGAGCATTTTAAACCTGCGCGTTAATTGAATTTTACTACAATAATTCACTTAAATTCATTTTTTTTCTGTTTAACTGTTTACATTTTAATATTTGTGGTTACATATTGCATAGGGTGGCAATCTGCTGTTTTACAGGGTCGGTATTAAAAACGTTAATAATTTAATTTCATTGTTTTGCATTTTTTATATTTTCTGCATCAAATAGTAGCTAAAAAAAGGGTTCCAAAGCTACAAAACCTCTACAACGTAAACGGATTTACAAAACAGAAATTTATAAAAACTTTTTCCACTTTTTTGAGGTTATGTAAGGATTTTATAGAAATTGTGAAAAAAATGAAAGAAATGTCATAAATTAATAAAAGCTTGATATACAAACTAAAAGAATAAATATAAATAATAAAAAATACATATATTCCAAGCTTTAGTAGAAGGCACCTTTTAAAATGCATTTGATACAGTATTTCCTGTACAATGGGTCAATTTCGACCTCCGGGTACTGTGCTTGTCTTGACCGACAGGTACACGTCCTCTAACCTAACCTAACCTATGATTGTCTGATTGTTTGTCTGGCATTATATGTATGTGATTACTATATTCACAATAGAAAAAAGAAAGTGAAAATTATTACTAAAAAAACAATTCTCGAAGAAAAGTAACGAATGTTATTTTTTTTCTCCTATAAACTGTCTTTACTGTATTCCACTATGCATAAATAGAGGACACCCACTGAGCACTGGTTCTAATAAACATTTCCAACAAATTAAACGTCCACTATCTCACTAATTGGCCTATCTCACGGCTTATAAACTAAGCCGCATATGGTTTAAACAAAAAACAGATTTTTTCATCAGTCAGTCATCTGTACAAAGAAGAAAATGACAAAACTCGTTGCACTCAAAAAAGTTTGGTTGCATATATACTTTTTATTGGCGAAATATTACAAAAAAAATCGGTGAACATTTTAATAAAACTCACAAAGCAACACATCCACCAAAGCGAAATGGTTCAGTTTAAAACGTATAGTCAATTTTTTAAGAGAATTTAAAATAGAAAAATAAAATATAATTTAAAACAAGACCCAAATTAAGTCCCAATCGATGTCTTACCATTTTTTTTGTACTTTGTTAAACGAATATTTCCGAATATAAAACCGGAATAATATTAATTTTTAGATTTAACACGTAGATTTAGTATGTATACTAGTTTTAGTATACCTATATACATACATAATTAATCATTACAACCCCTAGCTTCTAACACCACATATGTTGTGTTTACAAATTTTAAAATGCAGAATCGTTTTTTCGCTACTCATAAGCACTCATGCAATTTTGAGTAAGAATGAATCAACAGAATTGAAATTCAACTACTCTGATTCATTCGTACTCGCTACAACATTGATTTATAAGTATAAGTAGCACTGAGTATGAGTACAAAGTTGACATCAGACTCACAACATTCGAAATATGTTTGATTCATACGCCTACTCATTGTGATTCCTAAATTTAGAAAAATACTTATAATACTTATAAGGTATTCGAGTGGCTCGAATCACTCATCAAAATTAACAGTGGCGGGACCTACAGTGTTTTGAGAAACTTTTTCATGGCAGTGTTATTTACTCTCATAGCTCTTGCCAGAAATCTGCTGAGAGGAAATCATCGAAGAAATATTTTGGTTTAATATTTCGTATTGATGCCTGACCTGGGATATGAACCGGATCTTTATGTCCAATAAGCCAACACACTCCCTACTCGACTACGGCTAATTCTTCTTAATAGTATACTACGACCTAAGTCGTAATATCGCAGTGTTTAATCGAGTTTTCAATTTTCTGGCAATAATTTTAAAGCAATTTTCAATTAGACAATAGGCGTATGAGTGATTACAAATTTCACATGAAACTCTTCAATTAAATGTTAATCATACGCTAGGGTGGTTTATTTTGCGAATAAAATTACGAAATGAAATTTTTAAAAAAGGTGAATATAAATTCGAATTGAATATGTCAAAATACATTTAATTAGATAGATAAAACTTTTATTTCTGGTTCATACATACCTACATATGTAGTTGGGCATAACGACGTGTTAATTTTCTGTATAAGTGGAAGGACTTACAGTTTAAAGTCCACTCCGAACGACAGATTTTTGAACATGTCTTTATAGCAATATTATTTAATGACTGAGTTTCTACCAAAAATCTGCTGATCTGCAGTGGCCGAAAAAATATTTTTTTTAAAAACTAAAAATTAATTTAAATTCTCCATAACGTTAAAAAAAACATTTTTTTTTTTTGCAAAACTTAGTAACTTTTTGGTAATAAAAATTAAGCACAAAAAATTAAGCTTTTAAAATGTCTGCACTCCTTCAACATATCTATCAATTAGTCCGTATGCTGAGTCTCCCATCAATATCTTTAAGAGTATATTCTGCTTATGAAATTCGGTTTTAAGTACAGTGAGCTCAAATTAATATAAATTTTTTAAACAAATAAATATTAGAAAGTATTGGAAAATATTTTTAAAATAATATTAATTAAAAATTAAATAAATTTAATCATTAAATTAAATATTGATCCTTAAGTTCTAATAAAAACCCATCAACCTTTCTAAAAAGTCTTAAAAATTTTAAAACTTTCCTCCAAATTTCTCATTGGTTGTAGAGAGCCTTGTATATGGTTGAAAATGAAATGAAAATACTTATGAATTGTTATAGAAATTGAATACAAATATTTACTTGCCTACTCTCTAAATAAATTTTATTCTAAAAACATATCCTTAAAGAAAAAATTTTTTTTCTTTGCACTGGAAGGAAGTTTCAATAGGTTTTGACAGGCAAATAAAATCCGTAAAATGCAATCGTAAAGAAAACGAAGTACTTTAAAAGAACGTAAAAGAAACAAAGATTATTGGTGCTAAACTCAGCAGCTGTTAAGCAAGTTCCTTTTGAGAGGATTACAAAAAATGTTTGTTTAATTAGTTTTTCACAAAAAAAAAGTAAGATTTGGAATGTTCATCACTATGAGAAGGTGAATAATTTTAAAGTCAACGGTAAATTTAATTTCTTTTCATCTTCTAATTACTTTGTTTTGTTTTAGTTTTATTTAACAAGGCTTTCCAGCTAAATAGTTAATTGGTCTCTACTACTGTAGCAGGCCCTAGAATAAGAATGCATAAATTAGGCTAAATATGACTGATGGCATGTTGTTATGTTGGCTTTGAGAACAGTTGAGATATGTGACTTATTCGTACACATCCACGGCTTAAGAAAATTCTACTAGAAAAACTATCAGTCCTATCGTCTCGATGCACATCGCTTCCACATAATATGACCATGTATTTAACTCGCATGTATAGAAGATTCAATACGTCATGAGCTGGGTTGCTCATCCCATTGAAACTACGTGTAGTATACGGATAAATCATTTCAGACCAAAAGTATTTGGTAAGCAATTAATAGTGATGGCCTGACCAATGTCGTTCTCAAAGAAATGTGGACAGATGTGCGAAATATTCACTTATCAGTGTCTTATGCGGTATGCATTTGACGCACTTGAGTCTCATATGGATTAATATCGTACCACATTCCTCAATTTTATTTGTTCATATAACCATTCGTTTAGGAATGGCGTTTAAGGCTGAAGATGATTTTTCAATAATGCAAATAATTGTCTAAAATCCTACTCAGAGCCCATTTAACAAACACACAAGAAGCTATAGTCTAGGGATGTTTAAATTTAGTTCCTATGCAAGAAAGCCCACAATACTTTACCTGAATAGGACATTAACTTTAAAAACACGTGGTGTTTTGGCAAAACAGGCAGCCAACTGATTTGGCAGATATTGTTTGAACAAGATGACCATTTCGGAATACCTAACAAAAATTAATTTGAAAAACAGTGGACGTGATTAGCGACACTAAAAGCAAGTTAAAGTTAGCGGCGCTATCCTTGCAGCTGCAAGCCTGCTCTCATCAAATTTGAATTTATGTGTTTAATATAAGCAATACGGTCGCTGAGCCAATTGAATTACTCCAGATATTTCATAAAACATACTTCGCATAACATTGATAATGGGATAATGATAATAATATAGCTGTATATATTATTATAATATAGCTGTACCCTGCACGTGTTACTGCGCCCCCAATAAAATAAGTTTGAAGGAAAGGCATTACACAAATGTCCAATTAATTTTGAATCATTTTATTGATTTTGTTATTGATGTTGAAGTCGCCGTGGTCTAGTGGGTAGTGTGTCGGCTTATTAGACGAAAGGCCCGGGTTCGAATCCCAGGTCAGACATCAAAACGAAAAATATTTCGTCGGCGACTTCCTCTCAGTAGATTTCTGGCAAAGACTCTGAGAGTAAAAATTGCCATGAAAAGCTTCTCAAATATCTGTCGTTCGGAGTCGACTTTAAACTGTAGGTCCCGCCACTCATGTATAAAATTAACGCACACAACATAAGTGGTGTGAGAAGCTAGGTCGTAATCCTGACTGAAGGGTTGTAATGGCTAATTATGTATGTTTCGCGTTGTCCTGATGCTTCAGATGAACGGGCCTGAGTATTAAGCATTCGATCAGTTTCTAATCTCACTTCTCGTTGTTCAAGTGGTTCATGCGAATGGGTCTCAGCGGCATGTACTCGAAGATTTTCCAGTTACAGTACTCCTCTGATTCTGAGAATCTTTTCTTCCGTGCTTGGGGTGTAGGTCGTCCAATAGCTTGTCATTCATTTTGATAATTTTCAGTGACGCCATGCATCGGAAATTAATCGCACCAATCTCTGTCGGCTCATACGTTACAACTTTGGTAAAGAATGCACATTTTTGAGTAATTTTCAGTGGCGCCACCTATTGGAAATTGGTGATACCAACTTAGAAATCTTCGTCGGCTCATGCGCAACAACTTTGCTAAAGATCATAACATAATCAAATGCACAGTTTAAGATTTAATTCATTTTAAGTAATTTTCAAAAAAAGTATGCGCAAAAGTGGGCGGGGCAAAATTTTCTCTTGATGAAAACTTTAAATGGATAAATACAAATATTTGAAAGAAAAATTAGTCAAATCGATGGAGCCGTTTTCTGATTTTAGATAAATAGAAAATGTGGGCGTAAAAGTGGGAGTGGCAAACTTCACATAATCTATATACTAAATAGTCCGAACAAAGCTTAAACATTTGGCTTGGATAGGTGACTCCATTCTGGAGTTATAAAATGACAATGAAAAGTGGCATTAATTTTTAAATATTAGAAAGAAGATAGAAGTCGCCGGAGTATAGTAGGTAGTGTGTTGGCTTATTAGACTTTAAGCCAGGGTTCGAGCCCAAGGGTAGACATCAAAACAAAATACAAAAAGTATTTCTTCTGCGATTTTCTCTCAGCAGATTTCTGGTAAAAACTCTAAGAGTAAAAAAAATTGCCATGAAAAGTTTCTCCACCATTTATGTAAAAAATTAACAGAAACAACATAAGTGGTGTGAGAAGCTAGGTTAATAATCCTAAGTGAAGTATTGTAATGACCAATTATGTATGTATGTACTGTAGGAATATAATATACATAATAAACGAAATTTATTTATTTTCTAAATTTGTTTTCTCGTCCACCATAGCAGCTGATTTCATAGTTTTCTATTCAACAAAGTTTTGACCACGTCAGTAGTCTCGTTGCATGGTACAGTAATTAATTACAGCTGTTGCTGTTTTATTTTTTTTAATTAAACTGTTGAGATGAAACATTTTTTTGTTTATTCACACCTGTTTTAAGTAGTTTTAATTTCTTTTATTTGCATCTAAATGCATATGGAAGTACCTTCTATAGGGAAATTATTAATCAAAGTTGACTTTAATTTTTTTTTCTCGCATTGTTATTTCAAACGGGGCGAAAAAACATGAATAAATAGAAGAATCTATAAATTATTTTAAAAGTTCGTTATTTATGGTTTGTTTTTTCTAGATATGATACGTTATAGAGACAGTTCTATTGTCTCTAGAAATTCTCATGCTGGATAAGTGGAAAAAAAGTGAAGGGAAAAAGGTTTAGTCTATCAGTATCACCTGCATGTCAACATTTTTTTTAAATGAATTCCTTTTATAAAGTGTAATAAATGGAATTCTATGTTTTTGGATGACATAAGAGAACCTTATAATATAAAACCGTTCGATTTAGTACTGGGCTAATCGCTTACAAGCCATCAACATTCGTTATCAGGAAAATCCTAAACCCCACACAACGACACTAACTCAAGTGTTACTTTTTGCCTAATTAATAATTGGCAATTTCAATCATTCAATCGGGATTACGAACGAATTTCTCACACCATTTTTGTTGTATTGTGTGCTATCCTCAGCCTATGCGGCTAACTTATACATTTCGTTATACTTTATATCATAGGTTTTAGATTGCTCACATCATCATCGGACCTATATTGCTATCTCTCCTATGGATTATTACAAAGATAAAGTCCAAAGGATATTTTCGTGTAAATAACTTGAAACTATTTGTTATCGTAATATTTTTGTGGTGATAGGATTTAATAAAGGAAGTCAATGTACTCAATCGAGTCAAATTATCCTGTGTTATCCTAGTCGCCGTAGTATAGTAGGTAGTATGTTGGTTTATTAGACGTAATGCCCGGCTTCGTATCCCAGGTTAGGTTCTTCGGCGAGTTTCTGTCGGCAGATTTCTGACAAAAACTCTGAGAGTAAGAAACCTGTCATGAAAACATGAAAACATTTCTCAAAAATCTGTCGTTCGGATTCGACGTTAAAATGTAGGTCCCGCCAATTACGTATAAAATCAACGCACACAACATTAGTGGTGTAAGAAGCTACACCGTAATCCTGACTGAAGGGTTGCGATGGCCAATAATTATGGATTAAAAACTGAAGTGGAAACAACAGTAGAGCTATAAAAACATAAAATTTGATTCCAACCGCAGATTACTACAGAAGTTTAATAAAATTTTTACTAACCTCCACTTCAGTATGTATTGGTGTATATAAAGGGCGCGTTAAAATTGGGACCGGATACCAAACATTTCTATTAAGATCAAACTTATAAGTCTGGCTTCACAAATGAAACTCTGATGCAAATGTACGTGGAATAGATGATTCTAAAAATTCAGATATAATATGACTGGGTATCTTTACATAACTGAAGCCCAGACGAAACTTTGCTATCGACCACCTTGAAAGATTCACATTCTTTTAAAATACACAAAAAAAAAAAATGATATAAAACAGTGGACGCTATGAACCAACAACAACAAAGTAGGCAAAATTGCTAAGACTCTCTGCGAACAACCCACATATGGAGTAAGCCATGACTGTGTTAAGCATGAGTCAGGATGAACTGAAGAGGATGACAGGTTTCCTTAAGGAAAACTTAATATTACAAATGGATTTCAACGCCTAGTTGCAACAAAAATAGCGAACGCAAGACATCGAAATCAAACATTGAACACTATCAGTGCCAAGCTTTTGTCAAACTATTGAAGCTTTTCTAAGAGAAGTGAAATGTATGAAATTGCAGCAATAGGAACACGATATAAAATTACGCGATTAGTATGTCCCTTTTGGAGAACGCATAAAAAGCTGATATAATGGTTTCTGGATGATTGCATCCTTATTTTAATAAATGGTTAAAGCAATCTAACTATTACGGAAACATTATTGAGCAACACTTTTAACTTTTATGCCCATTCAAAAATGCAAAACAAATTCATTTCACAAGAAAGATGGAATTAAAATGTTTCCGTGTTTCTAAAAATAACTCAAATCAATTACATATTCCGGCATTAAAAACACCCGCTCAGTTACTAATTTACACTCACATTTGAATTTTTTTTTATAATCTAATCTTCATAAGGGAGTATTAAAATGCATTTAATCACAAGCATCTTGATGATGATGATGGCTTAAAACCGAAAGGAAAAATCTTATTCGCTTCAAGCAATATATATGTATATGTAATGTAATGTTTATGTACATACAGGGTGGCTGATATGTATTGCAATGAACTTCAGGTTGTCATCATTTGTAAACCGCTCGTCTGATAGCTGACAGCTTTATTCCAGCATTTAAATGTGAATAAATCTTTTGTTTCTCGTACCATTGCTCATTACCGTGATACTGGCAGTGTTGCATCGCGTCCAAAAAGTGGACGAAATCGTATTCATTGACCGTGGAGTCAAAATAAATACCGAATATTATCGGGAAAATGTCTTAAAGACTGTATTGAAGCCCTGGTCAGACAAACATTTCGGACGCAGACTATGGACATTCCAACAGGACTCAACACCACCGCACTCAGCACGCGTCAATCAAGAATGGCTTAAAAATGAGGTTCCTCGCTTCATTTCTACCGCACAATGGTCACCACAAACTCCGGATCTCATTCCGTTGGACTTTTGCGCCTGAGGCATTTTGGAGAGTAAGGTTCTCACTAAAAAATACCAAAGTGTCGATCATCTCAAGACGGTGTTTGGCCAGGAATGGGCCAAAATACCGCAGAGCTACTTTGTGCAGGCTGTGATGGCTTTGTCGGCCGTTTGAAGGCCATAATTCGTACCAAAGGTGGCCAATTCGAACAATTCTAAACTGATTCTAAAATTTTATGTTATTTCCAACAATAAAATATAGCGCCTTACTTTGTTGCATTATATATCAGCCACCCTGTATATACATACGTATGCATTTATCAATTAGCATCGTTTTAAGAAAAGTTTTACGAAACAAAAACAATAAAATTATTAATGAAAATATTAAGCCTATCATCATAAACATGTTCACGTTAAAATGCCTCTTATTATAGCACTTTCCTATTCTACCATGTCGTGATTGGCCTTTAAACAATATTTCTGTTGACGGGTTGTTAATACTTGCGAATGAATGAATAAATTTTTCAATGATAAGATAAGCTACTCTAGTTGTTGGTCTTTATAAATCTTTTATTTCTCATCAACGTCACCGTCACCGTCACCAACGACAACATCGACATGGTTATTACACTCAACATCAGGATGATGATGATGATTTGAATGCTTGTAATGGTGTTGGTTACTATTCCATGGCCTGTGTAGCTTACAACACTATACTCATATTGGTTGTATATGTTATCCACAATAGATGTCGTTGTCAATTGTCTTTGTCTTTGATGGCGAGTGAATATTTATGCAATTTTGCAAGAGAAACGACAAAAAAAAAAAAAAGGAATAACAGGCAGACAAGCAAATATTGTTTGACATGAAATATAAGCATTTGATAAAAATCGATTTAATTGAAACTGTTTCATTTCTAACATGTGAGTCATTTGATAAATATATAAGCACCAGGAAATCTAATGGTATAGAGGCTAAAGGGTGTCTTAATATTTAAAGAATTTCGTTTACGTTACGTTTAAAATCTTAAAATCATTCTAGGCATATAAAAAGCTTAACAGACTGATTCGGCAACTTTTGGTTACATTTGGTGTTGTTAATGTATTTGGCCTTTAAAAATTTTTTGAATGCTACCAAGTATCCACTTCAAAAGGTCAGCTAAACTATTAAAGAAAACATTGCTTATTAGTAGACACCCTTTGCAAATATTTATTTACATTTTAAAATATTTCGGACAACAGAATTGAAATACATGTGACGAAAACATTTACACTCTTTACTACATTCCTATCAAAACACTGCAAATACTTGGATGAAATATTTCATAAATACGAGTAAGAAATGTTTCCATATTATAGATAGAGATACAAGGTTTGAAGCCTTTATTGCAGAAATTTATTTTAATTAAATTTATACTAATCGTACTTAAGGTATCACGTAGAATGTATGAAACTTACTTGCCAGTATATCATAGAAATCTATGGAAAGATATTAATTGTCTACATCAATCAATATGTCTTTCATTGGAAATAATCCGATAATCAATTGCGAGAAGTTAGTGTTAAAGGAAATAATTTCAACAAGTTTTAGATTATTTTTTAATAATTTATTACAATTTTTATGCATGAACATGCATAATAAGTGAAAAGCTATTCGAGAGCTCCAATTGTTTATCGTTTCAGCCGGTATTGCATTTTTGGCAGCTATGTTGCTATATTTTAAGGTCGTATACAGTACTAACTGCATGTATCTTCACAGAAAGTAGTAATCTAGTAGGTAGTGAAGACGTAAACGTTAGGTTCGTATCCTAGCTCAGGCATTAAACCGAAATATGACAAACAAATTTCTTTGGGGATTTCCTCTTAACACATTACTGGCAAAAACTCTGGTAATAAATCTGCCATGAAAAAGTTTCTTAAAAAGGTTTCGTTCGAAGTATGTCTCGCCACTTATGTATAAAATTAACGCACACAACATGAGTGGTGTGAGAAGCTAGGTCGAAATCCTGACTGAAGAGTTGTAATACAGCCTAGTTTCTCACATCACCCACATTTTTTTTCGAACGTCCCCGGCCTCTCACTAACTCACCCTCACCCGACCGCGGGGGCTCGTCCCCATTACGTAGGGACACGTACACACTACAGTCCGGACTGTAGCGGGTAAGGGAAAAGTTATGGCAACGAGAACATAAAACAGCTACAGAACTTAATCACAAGGTAACAATAAAACGGAACAATCTAAGACAAGAAGGAGAATACATTTTTATATAATAATTTATAAACTAATGCCAGTATACAAGCCACGCTTTACATTACAAACACTACAATTAAAATCTATAAAATCATAATGCAAATTAAAACCATTACATAATCTACGAAAAGGAAAATTACATGAATAATTCGTTCTATAGAAATCTAAAGAAAGAGGACGATAGTGCCGTGAAAATCTTGCTGGAATGCTGAAATTCAGGTTACAAAGCAAGAACTCAGAATCGATATCACCTTTAACCAGATTAAAAACAAAACAAACACCTAAAACAGCCCTTCTACGTTCCAAAGTTGGAAGTTTTATCAAAGCTAATCTATCCTCATACAGGCGAAGCCCATTGGCATAATCCCATCCTAAGCCACGTAAACAGAATAATAAAAACTGCCTCTGCACAGACTGGATTGAATCACTATGACGCATACTCCAAAATAGGCCTTACAAGTGAAATGTACAGTAGTTTTGTTATATAAGGATCAATGAATTCCCTAGCCCATCTTTTCATAAAACCAACAGCTCGCGTCTTGCCAATAATCATGTATTAATTCCTTATTAATTTCCTATATGAGCGCCCTGGTAGTCTAGTGGGTAGTGTGCTAGACTATTAGCGTGAGGGTCGTGGGTTTGATTCCCATCAGAGGCTCTGGTCTGTGACACTACAGCGGGCATATGGTCGAAGTTACTCAGATCGTACATGAATATAATATAATTTGTAATTGTATTGTAATTCTTAAATAAATAAATAAAATAAAATAAAATGTCCCATATGGGTGGCGGATTGTTAAAACAGTTTCAGATTATTCAGATTATTGAGAAAATTTCCATGGCAATTTTAGTTACTCTCAGAGCTTTTGCCAATAGGCTGCTGTGAAGAAGTTGCCGAAGAAATATTTTTCATATTTCCTTTTTTTCGAAGTGACTACGGCGACTTTAAACTGTAGGCTTCTGGATAAAATTAACACACCAAGTAAACGGGCACAATAAGTTTTCGGAGTGAGCGTACTTGGCATACGTTATTACAGACTCTATTTTTAGTCACTCCCTTTACACAATTTTATCAAAAAATTCATTGGTAAATTAATACATTTCAACAATTAGCCACACATTTCTATTAATACAGTATTCCTAACCAAAATAGCGATTGATTTAATGACCACAGGGATGTTAAATTTTATCCATAACAAGTTTTAATTAAATTTATTAAAGACCACAATTAGTGAAAATAAATTTCGAAAATTCTTTCTAATCGAATAGACAACAAATATTTCCACGGAGGTTTATTAACCCATTCAACCATTAAATTACCAAACATAAGCCACTAATAATAATAAATCAATCGACATCAACAAGAGTTTTTCAATTTTAATTTTGTGAAACACCATCCACCAAACAACCATTCCTTAATAAATTTAAAGAATTTAAATTAAAATTAACCAAACAAAACACAAAAGTAAATTATGTGGCCTATTTACAGAAGCCCAATATTGTAGTGCAAATAAGTATGTCGTCTTAAGTGGTAAAATAAACAAATTTACGAGGGAAAATATTTTAAAATTCTCTTAATGGAAGTAAAGGGAAATGTAAATTCTAAAGAAATTTTAAACAAATTTCTAGCTACGTGTGTATAATTTTAGCCAACAATTCCTTATTATGCCATAAGCATAGATAGCCAAGGAAATTGGTTGTTTATTTAGTTAAAAAAGAAGAAAAAAGGAACACGTAAACATTACTTATGTATGTATGTATGTAAGGATATGCATTCATATTGATGGATAGATAGATAGATGCCTCTATTTCAAAAAAATTTTTATTTAATGTCCCAATTCATGTTTGTTTTATTTATGATTTTATTTATGCTGTAACATCATTTACTCCTTCCTTTTGCTTTAAATTTTTTTTTTTTTTTGTCGTACAACATTTGTGTCATCTTAACCTTTGACAATTTCCGCAAGTGGCATTTGTTGCTTACTTACGTACTTACCACGTACACTTGTTGCGTGTTCATACATACGTAAGGAATTCCCTTTGTGTGGGTGCTTTTTACCCATGTGTTGGTGTTAGAATTGTTTTTGTTGTTGTCATTTATTGTAATATTAAACGGCATAAATTATGAAGATGTGGGACAAAAACGAAAGAAAAATTTTGTTTTTTTTTAAATATCATCTTCAAAAAAAAAAAAAGAAAAAATGTTTTAAACACGACTAAATAAATAAACTAATAAGCGTTGAAATCGTGCTATGAATGAAATGTTATTTGTGTTTGGTTTTTTTTTTAAGCAAAAAATATTTCCTTTTTTTGGCTTCAAAATGCAAAATAGTTCGAAATGAAATTAAAAATATTTTTGCAATCTCGGTAAAATGGATTTTGCAAATTGCGTGTTTGGGATGTTAAAAGTTAAGCAAGCACATGGACTTTTTGCAGATATTTGTTAAGACGAAAACTATTAAGCCTACATTGCGTATCAGTACTAGATCTAGTTTCATTTGACGTATCAAAAGATCATCAAATTCTTCTTATGCAACTAACCACTAGTTTTCTGATAAACGAAGTTAATCTTTATGAATTATACGACAGACTTTATTAGCTTAGAGACTTTTTATGCAACTAACTAGGCGTATTGGTAAGAATGTCCAAGGCCAAACTTCTAGTAAGATTTTTCTCCTATGTACAAAGGTTTGCATAAAATCCGTAAGGTGAACATTGAAAGAATAATAGATTTTCTTTGGGAACAGTGTGGAATGTGTATGTTCCCTTCGTAAGGCTGAGATCCGAATTTTTTTGGAAAAGAATAATACCACAGAACACACATTGTGTAAGTCTACTCCACTGACTAGGTCCAAATTGTATTATTTTAAAGGCGGTTAATTATAATATGCGACTATCGGCACATATGTATGTTCCTATCGGAATATAACCAGTCATGAGCACGATTAAGCACAAAAAATATTCGAAATATATGTAGGACTCCCTCTGCGGTTGTTGTCCAAAAATAAAATCAATTATTTCAATAATGAAATGAGATCAAGTTTTATAACTCAAGCTGGCTAACATCAAGTCGGTACGTGAAATAGTGCTAGACACTGCTGGCCACCTGAATAAGAAAATGAGTCTCTTACTTCTGTCCTTAAATCGCAATAATCGCAATTTTTATGGGCCAAACTCCTTTTGGTAGACAATGACTTCAGCAGAAACTGTGGTCCTAAGGAAGAAGACGATAGACGATCAATTGACAGTGTGGTAGTTCTGTCAAAAGGAAACTTATTTTCTGACATTTTTGAAAAAGCTCTCTAACGTTCCAAGAGTAAGATTTATTTTGGTATTAAGCAGAAAGTATGGTCCTAAGGAAGAAAACGATAGTTTCTTACACCTCAATTGACAGTGTGATAGTTCTGTCAAAAGCAAACTCATTATCTGACATTTTTGAAAGAGCTCTCTAATGTATAAATTGCTCCAAGAGCAGGATTTATTTTGGTCTCGTGTTGGTGTTCTCTAGGGAATGTTTGACTTTTGGTAGAATTGTGGTATCAGAATAGGCCTAAATGCTATTCTAAGTGGAACCATTTCCTTTGGGGTCCGTTCTTACCAAATTTAACCTAAGATTATAACTCTAAATTTATTAAATAAGCAGGATTGGAAACGCTGTAAACTAACTAACAGATAAGACATAATAATACGATGGTAATGATCAAATTCTGGTTTTCGATTTAAATCAAAGTCAAATCCAGCCTAAAAGTTATTAAAATCAGTGACCGATTTGATGTCAATAAGCAACAGGACATTTAGCCGACTAAGAAAGGAGAAGAAGGTAAGCGGATGAAGAGTTCCTCTCATTAAGGATAAAAACAAAATATAGGCTTTCTGGAACCTAAACATTTATCAATATTGAGGTATTTTTCTGTGATTGCCAATTAAATAGCCTTTAGTCTGAAAATATAAGATTTCATTAAAGAAAATTTGTTCAGATGTTTGAAGTTATGAATTTTATTTTTTCTTTTTTATTCTTATGCTATTTTCAATACTCGTCAAACTATTCATTAAAAAAAATATTTAAAAATTTTAATGAAAGATTTTTTAAGTAATTTTTTCCCTCTATATGTAATGAAAATTAACGTTTTTTTTCCTGATTAGAGGGCTATTTATCCCATTATGAACAAACGTTCATCATAAATTTGAATGTTGTAATCATTTTTTAAATTACATGATTTAGCGCCGAACTTCAAATAAATTCTTGCCTACTTTATCCCAACAATTTTTATATTTGCAATGCTTTCGTAGTAAAATATTCCTAATATATCTTTACAACAATAATTTATGATGTTTTGAACAATAACTGACAACACAATTCACAATCAAAGAAGTTTCACAATCAATGAACATAAATTTGCAATACTTTGACTACGAATAGGTAAATATAGTAAAATACGATGCCAACATAAAAGGCGGGTAGGCTGTGCCATTGTTCTATACCCGTTTTGTATTCATTGAAATAAAAAAATATTGTAATAATACCGCACATCTAAATAATATCTATTTAAATAAAATTAAAATAAAATAGAATTTATTGAGAGGCTTTCAATTTATTTTTTTATTTTTCAAGTCTTTTATTCTATTGAAGGGGAGAAAATCAACAGTATGACATTGAAATGACACGCTATACGTAGGGAGAAATAAAAAAAATTGTTCATTCATTTGATACAAGGGTATACGATAATTTTTATAGACTTAATCTGCTCAATTTATTGGTCATTATAACGCTTTAGTCAAAATCATCCTACCACCTATGTATGTTGTGTGTGTTAGTTTTATCCAAGAGTGTCAGGACCTACAGTTTTTAAAGTCAACTGCGAAGGACAAACTTTTGAGAAATTTGAAAATTCATTTTCGTTTTCGTAGGGTGCTTATTTAATTTCAACATTTACGTTCTTCATTTTGAAATTATTTGAAACGCTTTACAACTGTTAACGTCTTGTCATGTTCAATTGAAAGTAAGAATTTTCTCACTTCATTCAAATCGGAGTTTGTAGTATGATGGGTTGAAATCAACTCAATGAATAATTGAATATAAATGATTGTGGGTGTGTTTGTGTGTGTGCGGTATTCAGAAACAGTTGTGGGTTTAAAACTAGCAACTTTATAGAATTATGTTGGTTCATTCACCTTGATTTTATTTTCAATATCTGTGTTTACTGCATTAACCCAATTGAGGGTGACCGCTGGACGTTTTAGTCATTCGACAGTCTTCACATTCTCTAGTGATTTAGTGATCATCAATATTTCAATCAATATTTAATCAATATATTCTTATAACAGATTTGCATTGCAGTTGATTTTTTATAGCCATTTTTTCAGCCTGAATAGTACTATTGTAATCGGATAGTCAAAATTCAACTCAAATTCAAACGCTCATAGAAACCTGATTTGATAATTCCTTTTCTCATAAGCTAACCACCGAACAGTAACAGTGTACTATAGAACTGGTTTGATTGTAAAGTCGTACACGTTTTTAAGAATTAGTACAGACTTTTAGAGTGAATGCCCTAAATTAGGACCTATTGGTCTCTAAAAATAGAATGGAGCGATTGCTGTATTAGAGATTCGTGTGTATTCGAGTTCCATGTTAGCTTGCTGTCCAATATGGTCGCAAGATATTTGGCAGCATTGAAAGAGTGAGATTTACTCCGTTGATTCTAAAAGAAACAATATCTTTGTATTCCTTCATGAATAGTACTATCTCTGTTTAGGTTGATGTGCACTATTTCGACAGACGTTCCTACGGCAGATCGCAGAATTTTATAAAGTAATTTGAGTTTTTTTTTTTTAAATAATATCTCCTGAAGCAAAGTTTAAATAGCATTTACACTTGATATCCTTCATTCTTTTGGCAACAGAAACTAAAATTTTGCGAGATGAGCTGTTAAACAAACATTACATGGTCATTACAACCCTTCAGTCAGGATTACGACCTAGTCTCCCACACCACTTATGTTGTGTTTGTTAATTTTATAAATGAGTGGTGGGACCTTCCGAACGTCAGATGTTTGAGAAACTTTTCAGAGCTTTTCATGCATTTACTCTCTGAAGTCAGCGCAGAAATATTTTTTCATATTTTCGTTTTGATGTCTGACCTGGGGTTTGAACAGAGGCCTTCCATCTAAAAAGCCGATACACTATCTACTAGACTACGGCTGTTATAGTATCCGAGTATTTAAAGATGAAACCCTGCTGTTGTCTTCTCACAGTGCATAGCGAGATCTAATTGCGGTTATGCAAAGTGTAATACAGCTTATTATATTTATCTATTGACGAAAGATAACTGTTTACCACACTTTATTAATTTATTCATTTTAGGTACTGAACAGCAAAAGCTTTTGTTCTCTGTCAATTTGATTGTCATCTCTGTAATGATGAATAACCAGACCGCGCATTGGTGTTAGTGTTTGTTAGGCGAATTTAAATGAAATGCCATGATTACACATTACTAGGCCGCCATAAATTCTAATGATTATGATTGTTTGAAATTTCAACTATTACTGGGTGGCGGGGCAAATAGAAAGGGCGGGACACAAGAAGTATCCATTTAAACGCAGAAGAAATTCTTTGTATACACATTCACATACACGCACACGTACTTTCATAAGAACGTATAGAATGTGTAGTTACATCAATGTGCTACAAACCAAACATTGTTATCATTTAGAAGTAATCAAAGGCAACAAAAACAACAACAACAGAGAGCAGTTATCGCTACAGCAAAATCAGATAATGTTACGGTATCAGAAGAGAAAGAATATTTAAATAACAACAAGAATACAAGTATTCTATATTGATTGTGACAACAACATGCTGTGGTCACCAGCGACTACTTGTTATTGTCTGTCTGTCTGTCTATAGGTTTGACTATATAACAAGGTCTGTTCTTTTTCTTCAACTGGACAAATAAATACTAAGACTTTTGCTGTACTCTCTTTCTGCCTTTCCTGCCACTCATTTCATTCAATTAACGATGGTTTGTTGGTTTAAAGGTATAAATTACTTACGTTTTCCGGCATTCAATGTTTTAATTTCTCTTGCTTATCCTGTATTGCTGTTTTACTCCGTTTTTGAGGTTAACCGTTAACTAAGTGTTTGTTGTAACGGAAGTTAAATTTCTCCCAAGAGAAGGTCCGTCTGTGCGTTTTAAAACTGGAAGTAAATAAAAAAAATATTGCTTTAATTGACTTCATTTAAGGCACATGCACGCAAACATGTGGGATGTGTAGCAATTTATGAATGCGTTAAGTATTCATAACTGTGTGTCTTGATATGCATCTTTTATATATTCACACATTCTGGCTATCAGTTTTAATGTTTCATTAAACAGGCTTTCTCAGTCTAAGTATTTTACACTGAAATTAAGTTCAATTGTTTGGTTGCATGCGTGTTAAAGTTCATAACTTAATTAAATGATAAAATGTGGCAGCAATGTATTGTTTGATTTGTCAAGTCATAACGCAACGCATCAATTATGTTTAAAAATCCAATAAATTAAGAGATCTATGTTCCGTTATTGTTAGTTTTAAAAAAGACTGTGGCATACAGATAACAATGGTATAGTGGTTGAAGGGCGGGCCCGGCCACAACCCTAATGATTCGATGTTCAATTGAAGTTGAAGACAAGAAATTGTTCAGACAGTCGGACTGAACTGCGTCTTAACAAAGAGTAGAACTTGAAAAGTAAAGTTCCTCATCACCTGCGAGATTAGGTCATTGAAGGGGATCTGGAACAGATCCCAGCCGGACTATTGCAATATATGTTGCGATAAAGAGGAGTTAGAGACTGTCGAACATCTCCTCTGCAACTGCCCAGCCCTTGGTAGGTTGAGGTTGAGGACCCTTGGCGGGGCCTTCTTTGAGAGCTTGAGTTCTAAGTCGAGAGCCGACATCAAGGCTCTCCATATATTCATTAGCAGCTTGGGCTAGTTGAGAGGTGCTAGGACTTCATAAGTGTAGTCGCGCTCTCAATCTCTTTTGTTTTGTGTCTGTTTCTTTATATGTAATTCCTCCGTTTCCCATTCTCCCTCTCCTTACCTACATTCCTATATCTTCTATTTCCTTCCTCCCCTAAGGACAATGTACAATGGGTCAATTTCGACCTCCGGGTACTGTGCTTGTCTTGACCGACAGCTGCACGTCCTATAACCATATCTAACACAACAACCCAATACATTATAAAAACGAGCCTTGTACCTAGGCAACGCAAATGACAATCCTATCTATATACGGGTTTAAGCCCTCGACACGCTTTGGTGACTCCTCTATGCTTCTAAACGAAAATAAAGAAACAGAAATAAAAAAAAAAAATACAGAAGCCCAGCTTTTCATCTACAATATTGAAAAAATATATCTTAGAAGAGTTCTGAACCCACAACTTGTGTCAGCTCACTCGTTATTAACATGGCATGACATGAACCATTCTATTTCTCAAAGAAACTACTTATTCCTACACATTATTTCTATACACTGCATTATTCTAATGCTCCACTTCCTATAAAGCATAGCTTAGTATAGGGTCAATTACGCATCTGTAGGGCTAGTACGGCGTTCTCGAAATGAGGCCACATTCAGAATCTATGACTGCCTTACATACGCGTTTGAGTTATTGTATCAATAAGGTCCTCCATTCTGTTCTTATTCTACCAGAGAATATACCATGTCATCTAGTTAATAGTGACTACGTGTACAATGTTTTCCACTAATCGTCTCTCACATAGTTTTCTGTGTAATCTTAAAAAAAAAGTACTTGGGTTTCTTTTTACTATACCTTTTTATAGATAAAATTATATGGAATAGTAATAATTAAAATCCTTTTGAAAATTATTAAATTCTTATTAAAGAACTGCTATTGAATATTTAAAATTAAAATATAATTTTTATTTCAATTTTCCTACTTTTCTTATTCATTTGCTTGTAGTATCCAACAAAATGATCAGTTCAATTAATACAAATAAAATTTGGCCCTATTTGTTTGCCCTCCAAATTCTGTTGGTTTTGTTGCCACTTACAGTCAAAGCCGAGATTGAATTGTCGGATTTGTATGAAGACGAGGAGTTTGAACCTCAGCCACAAAGACGCAGCAGCTGGCAAAAACTACATGGAGCCTGGGGTAAACGTGACATGGCCAATATGGAGGGTATGCAGTATGGTTTTATACCAGTTGGACAAATGCCCATGGGAAATATGCCACTTTACAATGAAAACATGTACAATGAGAACGCCTATGAGAAAAGAGATTGGAAAAAATTAAATGCAGCCTGGGGCAAAAGATACCTACAGAGGAATATGCGCTTTCCAAATGCTCCACCAAAACGTCAGGAAACACCAAACTGGAATAATTTAAAGGGCATGTGGGGCAAGCGTAGCTATCAAAGTGAAGCCGCTATGGAAGCTTAAATTAATTTCGAAAGCAAATACACAAAAAGGAAATGCATTTTGTAGAGAAATAGATTGGCTGCTAATATTTCTGGAAATTCTGTATGCTTGAGTAGAAAACTTAAGAAAACTATTTTTAGATGTAAAAATTACAAGAAAAAAAATTATTAATTAAAAAAATTATATTTATACACACGCATATGATTAATAAAGACATGTAAACCGTATACATACACATTATTGTATAAATATTTTCAAATATTTATAAATTATTAAATAATTAATTAAAAAATTGCATGAAAGCCTAATTTAATTTGATTTAAAAAATTATTTTAAATAAATTTCAAAACATCTACTGTAAATTATTTAATAAAAACGAAAAATTCGTAATAAAAACTAAATAAATTTGAAAAATTAATTAATTACATAATATTTAAGTATATAATTATTAAATATTATTTGAAGGATACAATTAAAGCAAATGTATTATAGGGGAAACTTCTAATGAAAATATTAAAATATGAAAAAAAAATTTCAAATAATTATTATTGTTTAAATAATTCAATAAAAATTAAAATAAATGATATACCATATGTATTAAAAATATTTATTAAACAAAAAAAAAAAAAAACCAAAAAAAAACTCTTTTAAGCGTGAAAACTTAGACAACATACGATTTATTTGCAGGGCGCTGTTCTAAATATCGGAAAATTCCAAAGACAAAAAAAAAATCGCATCCATATGAACATAATCCATCAAACCAGTCATGATCCAAATGTTCAATTATGCAAAATATAAAACAATAAAAAAAAAACTAAAAAATAATATTTAAAAATCATGTTTTTTACTATGAAAGTAACGTGAAGCTGAGTATATGAAAACATTAGACCATCTCCATAACGTATGTAATTATTTTTAAATCCCAGTTATCTTATTATCGAAATGTATAGAATTTCTGTAGATCAGTTGCTACGCCTTAATGGTAAGCGCACTACAAATTGTTTTAGATATGTGACAGCTGCATTCCATTCTTTAATCGAACTTACAGTTCTACAAAAAATTTCACCTTCATCCTCTATAACTACAAACAAACAATTCATTAACATCCCGCAAATAAGTCAACAATTGAAGCTTGAGCCTATGTGTAAAAAAAATGTGAACGAAATATGCTACTGTCATCTACAAACATTTAGGTGAGACAGAAATTAGAAGTCAGTCTTTAAGCAAGATAACAAACAGAGTCCGATAGAAAACATTTTTTTGTGATACACACGAACTCCCATACGCTTTTTGATTGGTTATTATCTCTCAATCAGGATTATGATCTAGCTTCTCACACCACCCATGTTGTGTGTGTTAATTTTATCCATACTTGATGGGATCTGCAGTTTTAGGTCGACTTCGTACGACAGGTTTTTGACAAACTTTTAAACAGAATTTTTAAGACTTTTTGTTGCATACGAATGTGCCGTACACCATTGTAGAAGATGAACAAATTTTCATCACGGTTTTACAATATATATATAAGAGACTTCAATTCTTTCCAATTAAGAAGACCTCTGGCTCGCAGGCATTCTAAAGAGGATGACATCATCAACTCTACCACTTTTGAAAGAGTAGAACTCAATGAGGAACGTTTCATCACTATACCTCTAATATATTTTTACAAAAAGCTTTGTATCTAATCAAATACAGCCGAATGGTCTAGAACTAGAACCTATTACAGTAGAGCCATAACCTGCTTATGTTAAAAAACTCGCTTAATGAAACTGATATGAATTGATAGAAATAAAAGCAAAATGGCAGGGTAGCTGAGTGAAAGTAATAAACTTGCAAATTCCCAGAAAACTATTGGACGAGCCTTACCTTGTAAATTAATTTCCATTTTACCCACCAGTTAATCACATAGGAGTGGCTTGACTATCAGTTAGTACTGTTATATGCCACCCTCTGTACTTCTTGTTCAAGTTTATTGAGGCGTAACTTTTGCTTGAGAGCAATTCGCGAGTTTCACTCCGGCCGAAACCCGCTTTCGTACTCGACCTATCCGCATATCAAAGAATGCTCCCGTTCTTAAAAAAATTGTAGCAAATAAATTTTACCGTTTACTCGTATTATTCTTTAGTTGCGAAGTACTTTCTAAATGTGTAGAACTCCCTTGTTTTGTTTAGGCCACAGTTGAAGGGGATCCAATTAGTCATTCAATATGCTGGATGATAATGCTCCCTGATGAATCTCACATTTGACTTGTATCTTATTAACTTAATCCAATCGAGCTTTTAGCGCCAAAATTTGACAGGTTTTTTTTATCTAAGCTGTTAAGCAGGATTGTATTTACAAAACGTCTTATTGCTCTTAAATTTCAATTGCGATGAATCAAATAAAAATCATCGATGTTTAATCAATGTTAACTAATTCATAAACGTCGAATTGTTCTGAAGAATTGATAACTACAATTCCTTTAAATTAAATTGAGAAAAATAAAAGGTAAAACATAATTATTTTAAATTTAAACTGAAATAGCAAATCCCAGAACTCAATGCATTTTGCATATGTAATCTCGGCCGTAAAGAAATTATGTTTTGGTAATACTTTCCTTTTACTCTTTTAACTTGGCAGCACTTTTCATCATAACCTCAATACCAACAGCTGTGCGAAACAAATGCCAAAAAGGCGCCGTACAAACATTTATATTTGTTAGGAAGTAATTTTTATAAATTTTATAAAATAAAGACTATGAATTGTAGCATTAATAACATTTGGTAAGCTTTGAATCTCTCCTAAAATTCCTTTTATTAATAAATTCATTGCAGTTCACCATTAAAACAAAACGTTTTGGTAGAACAAAGTTTAGATTTGAAATATAGAGCAACCAAGGCTCATTACTATCTGAGATGGGGCTCCTTCAATGTAATCATATTGGCCTTTTTAATGTTTGACATCTCCAACAAGTGCCCCTTATGCTGAATCCAAGTGGTATTATGTGGAGTATGCTGCTGCTACTATCGTAGGTCTCAGCATGTTGGCCTGTTTCTTAAAGTATTTTCTTTACAGTTTTCAATACGCAACCGGTGCAGGGTACAAGACAACAAAAAAGTCTCATGAAATTTGATGATAATGGTTTGTATTTAAAAACTCTTCCAAGACATTTTAATTCAATCGCCCGTAACTCTTATTTTTCTTTGATAGACAATTCTTTTATTACCACAACACCTTCAAAAAAGAAAGAAGCTTTTGATACTAGTTTCCAAAACCAGTACGTTAACAATACAATACTCAGTTGGCATTCTTCTTTTAACGAATGTAAGTACTTTTTGGTATTTTATTCTATATATTTTCATCTATTGTTATTTCCTTGCATAATTTATAATAGCCCGTAGTCCCAACTCACCAAATTGGAGCTATACACGTACTACACCACCCCGTCAAAGTCTAAGCCCTCAACAACAGCAGCAGCAATTACAGAATGCCTCATGGAATTCTTCAATGGTGAACAATTCAAACTTTAATGCAAGCTCTGCAGATGATAGTTCACCATTCGTTTCCCCATATCACAAATATGAGCGGGAACAAATCACCGATGAACTCAGCTTACATCGTTATCTAAAGTGAGTATACTGAAAATGTAGTTTTTATTATTCATGCAGTTCTAGTAATATTGATTTAAGTTAGCTATTTGTATGCAATTTTATCTACAGGACAATAGCTCTCGCAGATCTAAAGCTCTAACAACTGCGATATTTGTCTACAGTGAGTCGTATTCGATCACCATTCGTTGCAGAAAAATTTAATTTTATTGCAGTTCTCCTATATAAATTTAGTTCAGGTTTTATGTAGCCTTTATATACTAAGTATTCGTATCCAATTTCATGCAAATGATTTCGAACGATAAAATACTTACGTTACAGCCGGCATAGATAATTTTTGGAATTTCATCTCCATTTTCGACAATTGGGCATCCTAAGCGTGAGCATTTTCGATCGGAATCATTGAACCGTTTGGATAAAATGGCCGTAGTCTAGGAGATAGTGGGTTATCTTATTAGACGTGAGGCTACTCTGAAAGTAAATAAAAATTGGCATCATTAAGTTCCTCAAAAATCTATTGTTCGGAGTCGACTTTAAACTGGAGGTTCCGCTACTCTTGAATAAAATTAGCACGCAAAAAATAGGTGGTACGAGAAACTAGATCTAAATCCTGTCTGAAGGATTGTAATGATCAATTATGTATGTATGTATGAATGCTTACGGTAGCATTATATACATTTACTACCGTCAATTCTAAGTTTTGTCTTCCACAATGCAAAGTTGAACATTAACACTGTTAACAAATCTATCAATCATTATATAATAAAGTGGTGAATTTGGTATAAAATGTGGTTAGAATAGATTGTCCGCCAATAACAGGGACAAAAAAAAAAAAATCACTGTAACATGAAAAAAGAAAACATCCTTCTGGAATTGTTGTTTGTTGTTGTCTTATCTGTGAGATTGCTATGTTTTCGCTAATCATTCTGTGTTATAGGATTTAAATCAATTCACTTTAAATTTCTTTAATTATAAACAATTATTCGACAATCTTAACTCAACTTTTCGTTTACTTTCCGTTTGGTAATAATTTTTACTTATATTTACAGAGAAGTCTCACTTAAAGAATCTAGTACGACCGAAATCGCAGACATTAATCAAACGTTTCCCACCGGCGGCTCAATTAACTCATTTTGGAATTATTGCAATAGTGCCGCAAATATGCTAAAGACATCATTGTATCAACTGTCACCACAACCAGGTAAATTTTTGTGTAAATAACTTACAATTTTGGTTGTTGGACTTGTGTAGCATGTTTATTTTTTAATCACTAACTCTTGAGTTATAACTTATAACTTATAAAGTTTAAATGTTAAATGTTTTAAAGAGAGTTTAAGATTTTTGCTGAAATTATCCTTATTTTTGATATCTATTCTATATTCTATCCTATATTCTATGCTATTCTATATTCTGTTCTATTGTTCTATTCTAACACTTGAGATGGGTTAAGAACTCATTTTTTTCTTTGCTTTCTTATTTCCATCGAACTTTTTTTTATTCATTTGAACTCCAAGGGGGCTATTAGGCTATTATAATAAAAAAAAAATTACACTGGATTTCTACATCGAACTCCAAACCTACAAAATAATGTTCAAGGTCATTCACCAAGACGGCGAAAAATAAGTTTCAATGTGAAAATATATTTCATCAACCGTTTCAGGTTTTCATTGTATGTCGGGAATTGTCTTGCATTTTGTAAGATTTTGTATTGTAAAGCGTATTCTTAAAAACTGGATATTGCCGTTCAATGCAAGTATATTCAGTGTACTCCGACATTAAAGAAAGTTTGGTTAACCATTACTTTGTAAAACAAGTCAAATAAGCTGGCCAGAGGACATGCAATATGATTTCGGTAGAGTTCACTTGGTATTACTAAAAAATGAAGTTAATCCTCTAACATGTTAGTGGCAAATTGCACTACAGGAAATGTCCCAATAGACTAGAGGGAACTGAGCTGATTTCAGAACGCATAATAACTGTTCTTATCACAAAAGAAATGGAGCTTTGAGAATCGAAAAATTGACGATCGCATGATGACTTTATAGGTTCAATTTAGCACGGATTCAAAGTTTCTTAGGATTTACAGATCTTGATGGGATCGAGTTTATGCCCACGAACTTTATACTCAAGGTCGGTAGAGCACATCTTTCTGGGTCCAAAGATATTTGTACTGTCATCGAAATAATGAAGAGAAATTGAATCAATAAGTGAATGAGCAGAGCTTAATACATCTACATGAGAGATGCACGAAGTCCTGGATAATATTGGAAAAACTTTGTATTACAAGTCTTATACCCCTTGATGCACTGAAGGAGAGGCACAGGTGGTATCCAAGACCTTCTAGTGTTATTGTTCAACATTAGGTTGGATTTGTATAAGAAAGTCAGCGTGTTGTGGTATATTTCGAGGAAAACATTTGCTATTAGATCTTGTGGAACTACAATTCAGAATCGAAGGAAGGAAAGTTGTTTATTATAAGGATGGCATGGTAAACTTGTGCCAAATATCAATGAGTTTGCTCTCAGTAAACTATCTCCTTGTGATTAGGAAAAGTATCTTGGCATTAATAAATCACAGGATCTTAAAAACCGGAAATTTCGTTTTGTCCTGAACTATCATTATTGATTCTGGGACAGGATGTCTTAGGTGGTAGAGAAAGAAATTAAGAAATTAATTTAAGAAATTATCCTGCTTTCACTTGAGAAAGTAGTGAAGAGCATCTTCGTCAGCAAAAGCAGCAGCACAGTGTTATCACATGATTTTATTTTTAATTAATATATTTAGTCTTGCATGAAAAAGAACCAGTCGTTAAGAATAAATTCTTTATACTAACAATAGCGTTTATAATAAACTAACAATATTTTTTTATAATTGACAATTTTGTCTTATTTTTTATTCGATATTTTGTTGTTATTATTGTAAATAATACCCATATCAGCTTGCATCCATCCATCCATCATATAATATATAATTCTCTCATCGCTTGCCCCAATTAACAGTATTGAAAATAATTTTAGTTGAATGCACTTGTACATGGATTTTTTTTATTCACATTCTTTAGCGCCAGCAACACAAAATAAACAGTCCGCGAACGAAGAAGGTGGTTTGAATATAATTGATAGCAACTCGGAGGTAATAAAACGCATTTCATCGGAAAGATTGGCTCAGTATGTGGGCAATTTGAGGACGGTATGATTTAATATTTTCATTTTCATGTATACAATACATTATATATTGTTGCTGTTCTTTTTTTTTTCTATCTTTTGGTAATATTCTCTTTATTCTTCGTTGTCATCGTTCGTTCGTTCGTTGTTCTGCGTAATATTTACACCATAGTGGATTTCCTTTACCATATTGCAACGTTTAACAAAAGAAATTGGAAATATTGATGAATCGTTTAAACAACGCGGTTTCCATGATATGCAAATTGGTGGTATTGGTTTGGAGCGACTAAAGAAAACGGTTGAAAGTCAACAATTTGTATTACTCTATATGCCCATGCTGCCAATGATAGTGCCATTTTTGGAAATGTCAAGCAATCAAGAATATTTGGTGCAACGTATTAAGGGTAAGTGGACGTCTTCGTATGTATGTATGCATGCATGTCCTCTGGTTTTATCTGGTGCTTGTGCATAATTGGGTTAATAAAACTATTTACTTATATGCTCTTCTGTTACAATCTACAGACTTGGCTAAAGGCTCTTGTATAGCAGATTATCGTTGGAATTCTGGTGCTGAATATCATGGTCTTAAATGGGATGAACATTTACCCACCGATTCGGCTGTATGTATTATTTATTATTGTTTACCGAATACCATCATAAAAGGAACAGTAGCCTTTCATTCAATCGCATTTCTTCAATCGTTGTCGTCTTTTTGTATGGCTTATTTAAGTTTATTTTTTTTCAGATTCTATTCCATTTGTTTTGTGTTTATTTGGATACTCAACTAATGCCTTTGCCTCAAGGCGGTGGTCGGCCCTTTTATAGTCGTTATGTTATTATTGGCGAAGAGAAACGTTCGGCCAAGGATACAGTGGCCTTGGTACAGAATAAGGCACGTTGTGCCATATTGTGTACTAATCCTTTGAAACCGAAATTCAATTTTATTAGTGACGGCGAAATACACAATTGTGCCTATGACCGCAATAATCTTTTCTATGTTATCATACAATTTCTGATTTATATGCGCAACCATCAAGAGAGTAGCTTGGAGGGTGTTAATCTTGGCAAGAGTGGCATTAACATTATGTGTGTCATAGAAGACTGATTTCAACAATTTGAATATGTATGTCGTCTGGCTGCTACTGGCTGTCTTACTTGCTTGCCGCTGTTGTTACTACAATAATGATTATTATGTTTATGACGTTGGTGATGGTATATAGTCAGTATGCGTGCGTTATTATCATTTTGTTGTCTCTCCTTTAGTATGTATGCTTTGTTGTGGTTGGTGTGTGAATGCGAAAATCTATGAGTGCCTGGCCTGAATGTATACCAAATTTGTTAGCGATATAAAAACAACAACAACAACAACAAAAAATATATATTTTAAGTATGCTTGAGTAATTTTCTTTTTCTTTTATTTTCATTTTCATTTATCCTTGTTTCATTTTTTTCCCATTATGAATATCATTATAACTTGTCCAACTTAATCATCCTTAAACAAATTGAAACATATTGAATTTTTTAATAAAGACTTTTTTATATAAAAAAAAAACAGAACACGAGACATATTTGTTATTCAATTTAAAATAACTCTTTAAATTTTTACAGCAATAATCTTGCTATAAAAAAAATAGTCACAGGGGTTTATGTGTTTAGTTTTCTATTTTTATTAAATGTTTTTATTTGTCTACCTTAAAGGCTGATTATTGCAATGCAATCTTTTTAAATTAGTTAAAGGCGGGGGTCTGGGTAGTTTTAGCAATTAATTTTTTATTTTACAAATTAGAGATCGATGGGCGCAGACTAGGGGAGTTTCATGTAACTGATATTTTTATCTTTCTTTTCTTTGCATAAAGTGAATAAATTTTCAACAAGAGCCCACAAACTTGCTACCACAGAATTTCTGAAAGACAGTATCAAAAAAATTCATAGTCGTGCAACATTTCTACCGAAAACTTCTGTTAACACTGACATCTTCCAGTGAGTAACCATATAATAAAAGTAACTATGCGTTTTCGTTTAAAAGGTCCAACAAAACTCTCGGCCATAAATTCGATTTTCATGAACTGATAAAAGTTAATCTTATTCCCCTTAATACCCGATTTTGAACAAGAATGAAATAGTAATCGTTCAAAAAGAATATTAGTGGCAAGAATGATAAACTAAAGATTACGTCATCACGCACACAAAATTAAAACTGTCTGCGCATGTTGAATCAATGACGTCACGAAAATTGTTTTCATTGTTTTCCTATTGGCTAATGATAATGTAAGTTATATTGCAGGGCTGCCAACTACTTTCGCGTAGTGCATACACTTTTCAGAAGAAATGTTCATTTTCACAACAACGTCATCTAACGGGAAATCATTCTTGATCAGTGGCAAATATTTCATTTCTGTGTGAAGTTAGGTTGAATACATACGAAATATGAAACGAAGAGATTTAATCTCTTTTTATATCCTGAGTAAGTATTTTAATCTCACTTTAGAAAGTTTACTCAAGCATGTTAATAATTTCATTTCAAATATATTCAGACACATTTACGCGAATGTTTGACACAGACACATTAAGTGAAAAATGTTTTCTCCCTTCTCCTTTGAGGGTACCTAGACTGCGTACCATGTAATAAATTTCCAGTTAACAGTGAAAAATTAACAATTTCATTCTGCTTAAGTTAAGTAAGTTCGTTAAGTTCAATCTAGATATTTATAAGATTCCAGCTTAAATAAGTCATATAAGCTAATCATTTAGGGGACCATCTGCCCTATTCTTCGTCAATACAGTGTACATTCCAAGAAATCCGTCAAATAATACATCATGAGGCCTTATGGCCAAAGCTTAATCCTATTTCTATGAACCTAATCCTAAGCCTAGGTAGGCGGAAGATGAGAGCTGTTATAGGAGTGTATGAACGTATGTAGAGATGGCTATATAGTCGATTTGTTAAGGAACTACAAGATCTAAATGACTGCAAACTTGAGGACTTAGTAGGGTCCATAAATGGGATTGATTGATTAGGATAACAGACATTATGCCATATGAACAGTAATTGTGGGCTGTGTTTTCGTTTTCTTCTTTTCGTATTCTTTCTTGATGTTAGTTTTCTCTTTTCTAATATTTTTCTCTTCTTCTTTTCCTTTTCTATTTCTTCATTCTTTTTCTTTTTTATGTTAAGAACCACAATTTTCTCTGGGCTTAGGCATGAAACTGTGAATTCAGCGGAGTGTCACCCTTCCAAGTTAAATACCACAATTAATGAGTTGGTCACTTTTCACATTTTCTTAGTCTCAGAACTGAAAAAGTGTTTAAACATATGACTGAGGAGCTAAAAACAGTAGTGGAATAGAGCTTAACTTTATAAGTATAGGGTGGGCCATTTTAAATTTTAAACTTAAGAATACAGTAAAACAAAAATGGTTTGAAATTTTTCAAACGTATTTCTTTTTTTGTTGTGAAGTACAATTATTGCGGTTAGAAATGGAATAACATTTCATTGATATAGCAGGCGTGGCTGGCCTCATTACACCTCAACTGATCGGACCAATTTTCGTGTTGCTTTTCGAGTGTATACTTCCGAATCTCGGCAATGTCATCACGAATGTTGGCTTCAAATACTCTATTGTCTCGGGTTTGTCGGAATAACACCATATAGAAAATATTCCAACGATATCAAATCGCAAATTCTTGGCGGCCAATTAACATCAGCATTTTGGCTAATTAAATGACCATCAAACGCGTGACGCTATAAAGTTGCATTACCCTGTTGAAACTAAACATTGCTCATTTCAATACAATGAAGAGTGGATACAAAAAAGCGGTGGGATAAGTGAATCCCTTGACCGTAATGGTTGCGCGGTTCTCATTTTCAAAGAAATATGCGCTAATGATGCCTCCGCTCCACAAGCCGCTCCTCAAGCGGTTTTTGTAAGACCACATGTGGGGGTTTCTGAGTCAAAAATACCAACAAAATGAAAATGGGCTTCATTCGAAAATATGATTTTTTTCCGGTAAAACCGACATCGTCGTGCAGGTACTCTTTAGCCCAATAAGTCCCAACGTTGCTCAAGCGAAAATCGATTCGTTATTTTCAGGCAATTTGAAATACCTATGGTTCAAATTTAAAACGATAGATGGCCCATCCTATACCAAAAAAATGCATTGTGGATTCTACTCTAGACTAGAGATGAGCGATATTTTCAAAACTGTGATTTAATCACGGCGATTGATATTTCACTAGTAACTACAGTGACTGAAATTGCCAAATAACAGTTACTAATTATGTCGTTCTTTCAAAATTGTTACATACTCACATTTATTTCATTTTATTGCATTTCATACGCCCATGCGTTTTATGCGACCTCGGGTTTCGTGCGACCAAGCATTTCATGCGATCGTGTGGCTATGCGACCTTGAGTTTCATGCAACCTTGTGTTTTTTATGCATTTCGGAAATTAAAAGCCTACGAGTAATTGTTTGTACAAGAAAAAGGATGAATTTTATAACACGTTAATATTGCCCCCGACAACAATAGTATTTTTCTAATAATTGCTACCATTTTCTTCTCAGTATTAATTTAAGCATATTATAAGAGTTTAGAAGCTTATTGGCTTGTTATTCATAAAACCTTAAGGCAATCGTTGCTTGGGTTAGGTTTGGACGTGTATTTGTCAAATGTGACAAGTACGCACCACTCGTGTTGTGTGAGTTAGCTTTTACACTTGAGTGGCGGGACCTACAGTTTAAAGTATATCCCGTCGAGCTGCAAATTTTTGAGAAGCTTTTCATGGCAATTTTAACTCCAGAGGTTTTGTCAGAAATCACTGAGAGGTAGTCGCCGAAGAAATATTTGTTCATATTTTCGTATATTATTTGAATTTATAGTTAAGCATGCATCTGTAAACAGCTTTAGTGATAGGATAGCCTAGCGTTCCATAACATTTTAATTATTGTAGTAAAATTACAGTCGACCAACGTCGTTTCATGCGACCATGGTACCATGAGTTGCATGCTACCTTGCGTCTCAGGCGGCCTACCGTTTTATGCGTATGCTGCGACGATGTGTTTCATGCGACCCTGAGTTAAATGCTACCTTGAGTTTCATGCGACCATGCGTTTCATGCGATAATAAAATACGTTATTGCCATTATTGTATTTACACTTATTCCTTTTTAATGTGTTCCTTTTGAAAATCAAAAACTGTGATCACAATCACTGTTTTAAAGAACAGTGATTAATAAATCACGTTCACAGAGAACAACGTTCTTAAAAATTACTGGATCTCAATTTTTTTTTACGAAAGAATACCGATTACATTGAGATGACGATTTATTAGGACTGTAATTATTTGTGCTTGAAGCTATTTTACCAAATAATCAAATTTAATTTATTCATCGATTCAAATTGGATAATTAACATAAGTCATCCTCTTGTTTTTCGTACGAATTACACAATTTGAGTGTAAAAACTAATTGAAATTAAAATAGAATAAAACCAATGATGATGGTCTAAATAAATGAGCGAATGAATGAATGAATGAATGTATACGAGTATTGTTTAAATTGGTTTTAAATAAATTTTAAAATTAAAATCTTAATTAACAACACACTCGTTCTATTGTCCTAAATGTGCGTTGTTAATTAAATGAGTTATTAATGATATTTGCCACTTACCACTAACATTTACACCGCATCCACCATGCACAATCACACTATCATTGTTACTGTCGACGAATATCGTCCCACTACCGCATCGCCATCGCTTTGTCTATGCAATTGCATTGTATTTACACAGCGATGTAATATGAAAACCGCAAACACCACAGTTTTGCATATAAAATATGATATTGTTTACGTCTATTTTGTCGTCTCTCTTTCTCTATTCATATACATAGTTTGTCCGTCCAACCGTTCGTTGTTGTTTGCAAACGTGCACTGCGACCTACCGTTTCTCGCCAATGCTTTTTTATTCCTCCTGTCGACTGTCGCTGAGTGTCTGTCTCTCGATTCGATTGCAGTTTATAAAAATTATACAAAATACGCAACATTTACATTTTTATTTGCGAATACATACAATGTTATTATTATTGTTGCTGCTATTGTTGTCATTAGCCCGTAAAGCGGCAATAAAAAAATAAAATTTACAACAACTACAACAATCAGAGAAGAAGAAATAAAAAAAAAGAATTCACAATGTTTGTAGGTGATAGAAAAAAAGGTATCAACCAACGAATGGCATGAGCTGCAACCTCAACACGGCTTCATAGTAGACAGGTCTCATGTTGAACAGGAAATAAACGGCAAAAGAGCTCGCAAAAAAAAAAAAAAAATGAAGAGAAACACACTGAAAAGTAACAACAAAAAATGCAACACTAAAATACCACAACATCCGGTAAAGTTTTGTAATTGAAATGGGTGGTATGAGTGCCTGTTGCCATAATGATGATATTAAACATGGCTAGTGGCAGTGGTAGGAAAGTTTGTAAGAGTTAAGTAAACAACTTAAATTGGCCATATGGTATGCCAAGGGAGCTGATTGAATTTGTGCCCTAATATGGGTGGTAGTAACATAAACAACAACAAGAATTGCTGGCAAATGAAAACATCATTTAAAGCTATTTGATGAGCGTATCGTTCGCTATTTTTTCTTTTAAGTTTTTCATTTTACCTCTTTAGCAAATGATGCTGAACGAAAAAATAACAGCCATCCTATTAACTGTGTATTGACAACAATTATACCTGAAGTCAGTTACAGTTTTCATCGAAAGCTTAACATTGTATTAGGTTGCATAAGGAACAGTGAATGCCTTTCAGTTGGAAATTATTTTTCAAGTAATTTTTATTGTTTCTCAAAAATCGGCCAGTCATAAAGAAAATGCTGTACAGTCTACTCCTAATGCCTAATAGTAACAAGATCATCTGGCATTCTTTTTACTAGTATCCTGTGGTTAACACCCTCTAAATGCATCTTACATAGATAGTACATTATTACAATCCTTCAGTCAGGATTATCGACCTAGTTTCTCACACTACTTATGTTGTGTGTGTTGATTTTACACACATTTTTTACGACAGATTTTTGAGAAACTTTTCATGGCAATTTTATTTTTTTTTCTAGCAAAATCTCTGAGAAGAAATCGCCGAAAAAATATTTATTTTGATTTCTGACCTGGGACTCGAACCCTGGCTTTATGTCTAATAAGCCAGCAAACTACCTACTAGGCCGCGGCGACCTCAAACGCATTTTACACCAAGTTTAATTGGCTTTCTGAAGCAACACCCAAATTTTGCCGTGATTAGGCTACACTTTCGATATCAATTGAGTATATGAACATTAGTAAATAATTGAATGGATGTTTAGATCGTGTTATCACAGAGTCAGAGATATTTTATAAATTTTCCGATTGTTGGATGTTTACTTGTTATTGCAATTGCTTATGCTTAGTCTTATACAGTTTCTTATCTACTTATAACGGGTCTTCTCATATGGACTTTTGAACTTCGACAGCTGATAACGTTGTAGGTTATTCTGGTTGTCATTTTTCGAGTTCGTTTTGGCAAATCACAGTGGTCTTTTAGACATTATCCATAGACCACAATGTGCATTCGCCAATTTTCATCAAAACGTTTTTTTCAGCGATGTGGCCCATTTCTAGATGAATGGGTAGGTGAATAAACAAAATCGTCTGATTAGGGACGATGCTAATCCATAAGAGATCCAAGAGAACCTGATGTGTCCTAAAAAGTTCCAGTCTGTTGTGGATTTAGGGCTGTCAGCGCCTTAGGTACATGTTTCTTTGAGAACCATGTCGGACAGTCCATCAATGTCAACCGCGAATACTATAGGACGATGATTACCAACATCTTTTAGTTTGGACAGATGGAACTGCTAAAACTAGGGAGACTAAGGTGTGTTGGTTTAACATGGGCAATGAAAATCTGTCCTAAAACGGCGCTAGAAGCTTTACTAAATTTTGGTTCGCTGCATATGATAGTGAAGGCTAAAGGTTTCTAGACTATGGTTAGAACAATGGGAACCAAGTCTAACATAAAATTCATTTGAGTATTCCGCGGTCCCAGACCAGACATCAAAATAAAGTACAAAAAGTATTTTTTCGGCAAAAACTGTGAAAGTTAATAAAATGGCCATGAAAAGTTTCTCAAAAAAAAATCTATCGTTCGGAGTCGACTTTAAACTGTAGGTCCCGCCACTTATGTATAAAAAATTAACACACACAACATAAGTAGTGTGAAAAACTAGGTCAATAATCCTGACTGAAGAGTTGTAATGACCAATTATGTATGTATTCCGCGACCTATGAAGGGGCTGACAACTACTCGTTTAACTGTCACCTGGACAGAACATATAGAGTCTATAATATTAGTGAATGCTTCGAAACGGCAGTCGCCGTGGTCTAGTGGGTAGTGTGTTGGCTTATTAGACAAAAGGCCCGGGTTCGAATCCCAGGTCAGACATCAAAAACGAAAAAATATTTCTTCGGCGGCTTCCTCTCAGCAGATTTCTGGCAAAGACTCTGAGAGTAAAAATTGCCATGAAAAGCTTCTCAAAAATTTGTCGTTCGGAGTCGACTTTAAACTGTAAGTCCCGCCACTCATGTATAAAATTAACGCACACAGCATAAGTGGTGTGAGAAGCTAGGTCGTAATCCTGACTGAAGGGTTGTAATGGCCAATTATGTATGTATGCTCCGAAACGAAACTTGGTAAGAAAAGTGAATTGATAATCTAGAAGCTGCATATACCTTTAAAAGAGACACCATTTTGTAGTATAGGTATTGGTCAAGAACAGATCTTAGGACGGAAGCGGAAATTTATGAACCAACAATGAAATATTTTGAGCCAATGCTTTCAGTTGCGTATAGACTTCAAGCGGAAGTCTACGCTATCATTATTCACGTTATATAAGGGATACAAATGACTTTGAAAGATGTAATGATGGTACCTTCGAAGTCGGAATCTGCTGAGAGCCAAGTCATGTAGAAATTTGCGCCAATGTATATACAAATGAGCTTGTGTAACAGTAAGCCGCCATGCAGCTGATGGAAACATAAACACCGAGTACTCTGTTACTTTGTGGCCAGAACTTTACTCTAAAGTGGAAACAATCGTGTGGAAAGGTATACTTAATGAAAATAACAGTAAACAGAGGCAAAAACTATTCTCAAACCAAATGGGTTGGAGGCAAAAAAAAAAAAAAACTTTTCATTGGGAATTACAGAGTCATGCAGAAATTAGTTATGATTCAGAGTGTTCAGGATCATTCTGAGGTTAGTAACTATTCTTTTGATAATGCTCTGTAAACTCAAAGTACACTTGTGCAGAACAAGAATTGTCTTGAATCATAACACGGAGATTCTGTTCTTGTGAGAATAAATGCTCAATAAATTCATTCTTGAAACGTGTGAGGCTATTAATGCATCCAAGAAGGAAACGTTTGAGTACATATCAGGGAATTGTCCTTGTCCAAAAACGCTAATAAAGTACTTCAAGTGAAACCCAACTGTAGGGTGATAAAGCGAATAAGATAATGGCAACTGGAATAATAGGAAAGAATAACAACTAACAAAAGAAAAAAATAAATGCGAAAAAAGTGTAAAAAGTACAACAACTAACTGGTTAAATACAAATAACGAAATAACGAAACAACAACGATAATAACAGGAATAAACGGACAATAACAAAAGGAAGAGTTAAAGTAACCATTGGCTCAGAAAGTGTAAACGACACTTTTATACAATTTTACACTTCCGGCTTAACTTTACAACTGTATTTCGTGTAATTTTTGTATCCGCCAGCTACGTGTTACACACTTTTCAATATTGTTGTTGCTGTTAATGATTTTTTTTGTCTGTTTTTCTGTTTTTTTCATTCCATTTTATTTTCACTCGCCATAAAATAGTTTGAAAATCATATACACGCTCTGCACTCTTTAATTAGGGTCATTCAAATTTTTATGAGTTTTTCATTTTCATTAGGGAAATAAGATTTATAAAATACATTAAGAGATATTTTATTGAGATAATGTGGATAGATAGATTGCTTAGAAGATTACAAACAATATTCATTACGTATTCTTAAATTGAAATTAAATTTTTTATGCTGAAAGTCAATTGTGTCTTAAGTGTGTTAAATAAAATGAAAACAAACAGGACGCACTCTGTCTTAATTTGTCTCCTTAAAATTCAAATTTTTTAGAAAGGTTAGGTTAGGTTCAGTTAAAATGTCCCACTTGGGCCATCATTTAGACCCACTGTGATACCATAATTAATTCTACCCGAAGGTTACCCATTACCTAGAAGAAACCATTCCGAGTCCAAAAGAAATCTTGCTAATGCAGTAATCCTTATATGTCAGAGACCTCGGTGTTAGAGAGCTCGGTCAACGGTATTAGAAAATGAGAGGCCAAAAACGTCCGACTTTTCAAGGCAAGAGTAGGGCACTGATGGAAGAAAGACAGTAATTTTTTCCTTCTCAGATCGACAGATCGTGTAGAAGCCATTAATTCGAAAGGCGAGTCTTTCAACATGTCTATTCAAAGGACAGTGTCGTAAGATTCGCTATCGTGCCATGGATGACAACATACATATATAATTGGTCATTACAACCCTTTAGTCAGGTTTAATGACCTAGTTTCTCACACTACTTATGCTGTGTGTGTTAATTTTATACATAAGTGGCGGGACCTACAGTCCCTACAGTCAGAAATACTTTTTTGTATTTTATTTTCATATCTGGCCAGGGGCTCGAACCCGTGGCTTTCAGTCTAATAAATCAACACACTACCTACTAGAGTACGGCGACCTCTGCCATGGATGACTGCCTATGCGAATTATGAGTGAGTTAGTCCATCTTCTTGTCCATACGAGTCCAGTAGTCTGTAGCCGGCGAGGTTAAACCTCCTCGTAAAACAAGTGGACAATATACAAATTTACCGCTACTATCGTAATACCTATACTTTGTAACATGTCGGAGGACTCCGTACCGGCCCTGGTCAGCTCATTAGTAATACAAATAACAACCATATCCCTGTGTCCCCCAGAACACATAAGTGAGTTATCTTTGCGAGTAAATCAATAGAGTTTCAAGGAAAATTCCTCCACTCAGCAAACATTGGACCAGCATTATTATTACCTACGTCTTTTACATTGGTCTTCTAAACTATTGGTGGTGTATAGCAATTTGATTGAAGACTACTGGGTATTATCTTAGGCCTTGAGTGTGTGCAGGTACGCTTTCATTCAAGCAACTTTAATGATTTCCTTCTTATGGCCTTATATGTATACTCGTTAGACTATGAAGGCTTCTAGCAACCTATCCTTTGATGAGAGTACAATTCTGGATACAGAAAACCGTATTGCTACAAAGCAAATTCAATTTCTTTTGACATGAATTGGATGATCTGGATACCAACGATATCTGATTTCAAGGAGCAACGTGCTATGCACCTTCTTCAGAGAAAATTCGACATTCGAAATCATTGCTTGTTTGTAGAACGCTCTTGGATGGTTCTGAGAAGAGATCCATGATTATAAATTATGTAACAGCGGCTTGAGTACATTGATGAGTATTTTTAGGGTACACTGTTATATGTACAGTTGAACTGGATAGGTTTGGTAGTTAAAAATTAATCAAGGGAATGCAGAGTTTTTATATCATTGCCCAAATTTATGGGGATACTATACCGACATTGCATTACTCAGAGGAGTGGGCTGGAAGAACAGAGTAAAGACTTCTTATAGATAACATGATTGACACCTCTTTATATTGAGCGCACAACAATACAATATGATAGCTTAGGTATACATACATAAGGAGTGCGCACAAAAAAAAAAAAAATTGTATACACAAAAGAATTCAAATATTATTTACTTTAATTGACTTAGTTTTATTTCTATAAAGAAAAGTGTAAGTGCAGTTTTTTTTGTGCGCACTCCTTAAGTCGATTTTCTTACGTTGAATTCCTATGGTTTGTTTACTTCTCTTGGCCTTACCTATGATTTAAATAAATTCGGAAAGGATACAAATAATTTTTTAATTACCAAAAAGATCAAAAAACCTGTAAAAATGAATCGATCGTTCTGAAAGAATTGTTCTAAACATTGTACGAAAACTCGATTTGAAGCCTGGATGCAAAAAAAATATCGCGATGATTGGATTTCAATCTGAAAACTGTTGCCGAGTCAAAGCAAAATCATCATATTTCTGAAATGCAAAGCAAAGGCGGTTATGCTCGAATAAGCGGAAAGTCCATAAAAACAATGCACGATACAATTATAGAAAGGATCTGATGGGATTATCTATACAACGTTTCATAATTTAACAACAAATTTGACAACTAGCTGTCTATAAATTGTGGGCCATCATAATACACTGCCACGAAATCTGTTTTCATGAAAAATATTCCTTTAAAGACATACGACCCTACAGAAATATGTGTATACAGTGACATGTGCATTTGCCGTTTAACTATTTTGCTTTATGTCCTTTAAACAAGAGGCGTTACAGTAAAACTCCTCTTTGAAAATGTTTCCATTAAACTTTTGTTTTTGTTGTTTGCTTTTCTATTCATACATTCACATGGCTTTTGTTTGGTTTTATTGTCGCAACCGATTGTTCTTTTCATTCTTATGGTATTTTCATCTACAAATCACTATTTTTCTGACGCTTGAATCCCTATAACTAAGAGGAGTCACTATGCTGCAGAGCAAAAAAGAAAGGGGGGGGGGTGGGGGGACTTTATTCAACAACAGTGGCATTAACTCGCTACAATAACAACCGCAAAAACAATTAATGGACCAAAAACATGCGTCTTAAATTTACAAAATAAATCAGAGTAAATCTGTTTAATTAAAAAGTTTTCCCCACTAAAGACACAACACAACACAATACAATACAACGCAACACAACAGACACCAAGCTAAAGAGGATAAAACAACAATGGATTTGGTATAGAAATAGAAAATGTCCTTTAATGTATTAATACCCTATATATATATATATCCCTACACATACTCACCCATACATCCGTATATCTTTGCATGTATTTATGTAGGTAAGACGAACCACTACAAAGTTAAACAGCCAATTAAATGAGGTAAAAAAAAGAGAGAACGAGAAAGAGAGCAAGCGAGGAGCATACCAAGGTTTAAAACTGAAATAAATATTCCTTGAAAGCTTAGAGAATTTATAAGCGTTTGAAATAAATATAAAAATTAGCAGCAGCATTGTTGAGTGTGATAGATGGCTGGTTATTTCAACACCATCACACGCTTGAAAGGTATTAAAATTTAAATCATACTCTTGACTACCAACAAGATGAATGGAATGGTTTAGGATTATAAAGTTTTCTAAGCACATTATATTTCAAAGAATTTTATGGTTTGCAAATATTCGTGGAAAGTGAAATTTTCTATAAAATCTCTTAATTAACTTTCATGGATTTTGAGAATATCAACTAGACGGTTTTGGACATGGGTCGTACGATTAATCTGTTTTAAATGCAAAGGAATATGCTCAGTAAGGTGTCAGGCAGGGATGCCAATCGGGAAATCCTGAAATCCCGTATTTTCGGGATTCATAAAATCTCGAATCCCGGGATTTTTAAAAACTTGTCCCGGGATTTTTCGGGATTGTGAATTCATATGTATTTTGACCCTACAAAAGGTCATGAAAAGAAAAATTCTATATCACTTGACTTTGATAATAGCATCTCAGATGAGGAAAAACCTACTTCCATTCATAAAATATTATTTGATGACATCGAAAAATGCAAAAGCCCTTTAAAAGGCATTAAAAGGATAACTGATTTTGATACTCAACTGTCCAAAAAAATAGATTTATTTACATCAAGAAGTGGTAGAGGTGAATATTTACAAACTGCATACATATATCTTGGAACTATTTTATAAACAAAAGTTGATTGCGTGAAGTGTTTTTCAACGGCAGGGTATGTCGACAACAAAATTCGTTCAATCCTATCAGATCACATGTTAGATGCTTAAATATTTTTGTTGGAATCCAAATAATTTTCTTAAAACTAATGCATTTGCATATGTATTTATGAATAGTTTTTATTTTTGTTAATTTATGCTTTTTTTGTTACTTTTTGTAATTCTGATCTAAATAATTGGAATACAAATGATTTTATTATTAAGAGAAAATCGCGATTTTTCCCGCGAATTACCGCGAAATATCGCGGGATTTCGGGATCGGTATTTACAAAATCCCGAATCCCGGAATTTTTAGAAATCGATTCCGTTTCGCTCAGGTTCTTTATGGGACTATAAGGATGAGAAGAAAAAAACGATTATGCCTTCCACTATGTCGGAGGAGAATAAGTCTCCTGCCTTCTATATAGACAATCTGGGGAAACTGCCATTCATTCGACTTCATTAAAAACTGAAATTCATTTTAAAGTAGTAGAATGGATAACGTACTTATATTATAAAACTATTTCGGGGGTTATTTCTCGAAAGGAAGATATAATTTTACTTATCCTATTTCTACATACAGTCAAACTCGTTTATAACAAACTCGATTATAACGAATTCTTGGTCATTAAGTACATATTTTCAAGTAATAAACTATCAAGGAATAACCCGATGTTGACAACCCGAGTATTGAAGTCGTCTAGTAGATAGTGTGTTGCCTTATTAGACTGAAGGCCCGAGTTCAAACCCCAGATCAGACATCAACACGAAAGTAAGAAAATATTTTTTCGGCGACTTCTCAGAAGATTTCTGACAAAAACTCGGAGAGTAAATAAAATTACCATGAAAAGCTTCTCAAAAACTGTCGTTTGGAGTCGACTTTAAACTGTAGGTCCCGCCCCTCATGTATAAAATTAAAACACACAGCATAAGTGGTGTGAAAAACTAGGTCAATAATCCTGACTGTGTTTAGCAGAAATCAATATCTAGTGGGTGAAGAATTATTTCGCCTATTTTTTAGTTTTATAACTTTCACAGAGGACATTGGCTAGATGACCAAGGATATAGACGTTTAACGCTGAGTTTATTTTTTAGTTTGAGTAAATCCATGCAATATGTGCTGTTAATCAGCCTGTATAGATATCCATATTTATAGGCAGAATTAGCAAATTTAACTGCTTTTTAATAAGTTGTGGATAATTCTTCATTTTAGGAAATGATTGATTATGATATCATGGATCAAACTGAAGACAGCAATTTTTTGTCTTTCGTCCTAACTTCTTAGGAGTGTGCAGTGGTGGAACAATATGAATAATTACTCTGTTAACAGTTTCTGATATACGGCCTATTATAAAACGAACGTAATTTGTTCATACTTTTGGAATCTAATTACTATCACGTACATCTAATCAAAAATCTGTATGAAACAAATAAAAGATGACATCGAATTAACATATTCAATTCGAATTTAAATTCACGTTTTTTTAAAATTTCATTTCGTAATTTTATTCGCAAAATAAACCAACCTACCGTATGATGAACAATTAATTGAAGAATTACATCTGAAATCTGTAATCACTCATACGCCTATTGTGTAATTGAAAATTGCTTTAAAATTATTGCCAGAAAACTGAAAACTCGATTAAACACTGCGATATTATGACATACGTGCTAGTATAGTGTTAAGAAGAATGAGCTACTGGTCGCCGTAGTCGAGTAGGGAGTGTGTTGGCTTATTGGACATAAAGACCCGGTTCATATCTCAGGTCAGGCATTAATACGGAATATTAAACCAAAATATTTCTTCGGTGATTTCCTCTCAGCAGATTTCTGGCAAAAACTATGAGAGTAAATAAAACTGCCATGAAAAAGTTTCTCAAAACACTGTAGGTCCCGCCACTCATGTATAAAATTAACGCACACAACATGAGCTGGGTTGTAATCCTGACTAAAGGGTTGCAATGACTAATTATGTATGATAACCCGAGTGGGGGTTGATCCGAGGCTCAAAATTTAGATTGTCTGATAATGACACTGAACCTTTGGAATACATTTTTGGAACGTGTAGAGCGTCAATGCTTCCCGTAGAATAGTAAGTTATATGTTAGCTTATTAGACGTGAGGCCATTATTCAAACCTCTGATGGAATATCTTTCTGGTGAAAGCTCTGTGAATAATAAAAAATGGCATGAAAAGCTTCTCAAAAAGTATGTTTCTTGGAGTCGACACCGGAGTCGACATTACTCTGTATCGGAGATCAGCAATAAGTATTCAAAACGATGAGTAGGTTCGAGTCATACTTATAATTTCAGATACTTATACGCATTCATACTTATTTTGATATCATACTCATACTACTCATACTCAAAGTTGGAACTACTCGTCGTATTCATACTTAACAATAACGGATGATGTTATTGACTTCGATTCGTCTTTACTTAACATTTACACGAAGCACAAAATAAGTATAATTCGCTTACGAACACTACTATGCTTACAAGAAGATTGTGTGAATGCTTTATTGTCTTTCCTTTCTTCTTTGTTTGTATATGCCACAACAACAAAGGCTGTAAATTTTGATGATTGATTCAATCACTCGAATAGCTTATAAGTATTATAAGTATTTTTCTTAATTTATGAATCAGAATGAGTAGGCGTATGAATCAAACATATTTCGAGTGTTGCGAGTTTGATGTCAACGTTATACTCATACTCATTGCTACTTATACTTATAAATCAATGTTGTAGCGAGTACGAATGAATCAGAGTAGTTTCAATTCTGTTGATTCATTCATACTCAAAATTGCATGAGTGCTTATCAGTAGCGGAAAAACGATTCATTGGTGATCTCTGCTCTGTATGTTCTATTCTATTCTCTTGTATAAAATTTGTAAACCCAACATATGTGATGTTAGAAGCTAGGGGTTGTAATGATTAATTATGTATGTATATAGGAATGCTAAAACTAGTATACATACTAAATCTACGTGTTAAATCTAAATATTAATATTATTCAGTTTTTAAATTGAAGAAATATTCGTTAAACAAACTAAAAAAAACGATAAGACATCGATTGTGACCTAAGAGGGCTTATTTTATTTGGGTCTTGTTTCAAATTATTTTTTGTTTCTTCATTTTAAATTCCTTTAAAAAATTGACTCTACGGTTTAAACCGAACTATTTCGCTTTAGTGCATGCATTGCTTTGTGAATTTTATTAAAATGTTCACCGATTTTTTTTTGTAATATTTCGCCCATAAAAAGTTGTATATGCAACTAAACCATTTTGAGTGGAACGAATTTTGTCATTTTATTCTTTGTACTGATGACCAATTAATTTCTTTTTTTTTGTGAGGAAAAAATCAGTTTTTTGTTTAAACCATATGCGGATTAGTTTATAAAGCCGTGAGATAGGCCAATTAGTTAGATAGTGGACGTTTAATTTGTTGGAAATGTTTATTAGAACCAGTGCTCAGGGGGTGTCCTCTATTTATGCAGTAGTGGAATACAGTAAAAATAGTTTATAGGTGAAAGAAAATAACATTCGTTACTTTTCTTCGAGAATTGTTTTTTTTAGTAATAATTCTCACTTTCTTTTTTCTATTGTGATTATAGTAATCACATACATATAATGCCAGACAAACAATCAGACAATCATAGGTTAGGTTAGGTTAGAGGTTATCGGTCAAGACAAGCACAATACCCGGAGGTCGAAATTGACGTATTGTACATTGTCCTTAGGGGAGGAAGGCAATAGAGAACATAGGAATGTAGGTGAGGGGAGGGAGAATGGGAAACGGAGAAATTACACATAAAGAAACAGACAAAAACAAAAGAGGGTGAGAGTGCGACTACACTTATGAAGCCCTAGCACCTCTCAAGCAGCCCAAGCTGCTAATGAATCTGTGGAGAGCCTTGAATTCAAGCTCTCAAAGAAGGCTCTGCCAAGGGTCCTTAACCTCAACCTACCAAGGGCTGTAATTCCTCCTCATCGCAATCTACCCTGCAATAGTTCGGCTGGGATAATCATAAGTATCCAGAATCTTTGTTGGTAATAGTATTCATGGCCTTGCCACTTAAAGTTTAATACTCTGCTACTAATTAGGCCATAGATTATTAACTATTTATTAAATATTTATACTAAATCACATTGAAATCAGATAGCAACATTAAAATGTGAAATTATGTAGTCAAATTATAGAAAAAAAATGCTTCAAATAATTTGAATAAATTAAGTTTTTAACAAAGGGTTTCATATTTAATTACAAGGATATTTAGTAGTTCACATCCTTTATGAAATAATGTTCATATAATATCCGGTTAAAACTTTTGTAACCGACAAAACAATACTCATTTGCTGATGTTTTAAGGAAAATCAAGAACGAATTCCAAACTATGTATTTATTTATTAATTATAGTCCAATTATATACGAGCTAAGTAACTTGGACCTTATGCTCTTTGTAGTGTTACAGACCAGAGCCCCTGATGGAAATCGAACCCACGACCCTCACACTAATAATCTAGCACACAACCCACAACAATACCAGAGCGCACTCAATTTGTTTACTCTTATTGTTTTGGATACACATACATAACATAATTAATCGTTACAAGCCTTCAATCACCATTACGACCCAGCTTCTCACACCACTTATGTTGTTCATGTCTTAATTTTATACATGAGTGATAGGATTCCAAATGAAAGTTTTTTAAAAAAACTCTTCATATTAAATTATTTACACGCAGAGTTTTTGCAAGAATCGTTATCCATACTGAGAGGATGTCGCCGAAGAAATATTAAAATTTTGTTTTGTTGGAGATGTCTGACCTGGTGTTTAAACCGTGTTCTCACGTCTAGTAAGCGAACGCATTAAGTTTCGATATTTCTTCTATATTTCTTGTAGGCAACAGCTTGCATAGAGTTGAACAATATTAGAGTCATTTACGTGTGCCTTTACCCGGGCTGATGGGAATCTGCCCTACAGCTGCGTTGCAGACTTTGATTATGGTTAGGATAAAGGTAGGGCATTGTGCCCTAATAAATCAAATGACTGACAGCTTCCTCTTTAGCTTTACTCTGGACAGCATCAGCAGGCTTTATGATTTTAAAAAATTGTTCGCAATGTTACTAACTCACAAAAGTTAATGCAGCTACCTAAATGGAATTAGAACCTTATTGTTGAGTGGAACAAGTTGTTAGTAGAGTCTATTCGGCGAAAGGGAAGATGGAGAGAGGCGGAGGTTCATCTCAAGCCATACTGGCTAGAAAGAGATTTTATTCGTGCGACAGGTTATCCAAGAACAACTTAAGATTAGTAACCGAACTTATGACCACGCACTGCAGGCTCAAATAGTACTAGTTGTTGAGCATAGGGATCGGTTTGAATCGCACACATACTCGGAGCCTGTGGAGCGGTAATGCGATCGTACAAGATTTAACTGTATGCCTATCAAATTCAAGGTATAGAAGTGCTAAGATTAGGCAGCATCCTGAAGTTTGTCAATCTAAAGGGATTGAAAGAGATATTATAGTACAGGGATACCCTATATAGATTAAGGACAGTCTAACAGTAATAACAATAAGGATTCGGATTTTATATGAACAACACTGAAACCAAGTAAAGAACTATTAGCCTCTCGAATACATACACACACAGATGACTATGTTTTTTTTTAAATGCCATAAATTTATACAATCAAAGGATCATATTTTTTATATGGGTGTGATGTATATGTATGGTGGTATCTCTGCCAACAGTGTTATGAATTTCACATTAATGTCATTCACAATCTCTTGCTTTGATTAGCCGTCTGAAAGGCTAAAGCCGAAACAAATTGCAAAAACTTTCACTTAAAAGTACAACAACGCTAACCGCTTACGAATTTTTAATATAAAATTTTTATGCCATTGCGTGTGGGTGTGTGAATTTAAAACCAAGTAAAGTTTTCTTCTCACTCTCTCTCTCTCGCCGCAATATATGGAGGTTACTATGGAAATGATTTTCGACCGTGAATATCCCTACGAAATTGTTGAATTCTGATTTTTTTTTATTATTTTTAAAAAATTTTTGTTGTTGAAAACAACAAAAAAAAAAAAAGAAGAAAAATAGACTTAAACAAATACACAGAAATGAAAATGAAAAAGCTTTTTGAAAACCTTTTTTTCGTTTTTTCCTTCTTTTTACAATATACATACATAACTGAATGGAAATTATTAAATTTTTGTTGGGGAAAAGAAAGGCAGTAAATATCCTGTAGGAAATGCCAATAGTGAAACTCTACTGACTTACTATTGATACAGTCACCAGTACTAGCAACATTTTATACCCCAGCCAATGTTATTTACAATAGACATTTAACATGTGCGTGTCATTGAAAATCTTCTACTGACGTTAGTACTATTGATTATATAGTGAATAAGTACTTGAGATGACAATCGGAATATCCCGAATCTCGTAATCCCGGGACTTTTAAACTCTTGTCCCGGGATTTTCGGGATTCTGAACCTACAAAAGGTCCTGAAAAAAAATTCTATATCACTCGAATTCGATAATAGCATCTCAGATAAGGAAAATCCTACTTCCAGTGATAAAAAATCATTTGATGGCATCGAAGAATACAAAAGCCCTATAAAACGAATTAAAAGGGTAACTGATTTAGATACTCAACTGTTCAAAGAAATAGATTTATTTACGTCAGAAGGTGGTAGAGGTGAATATTTACAAGCTGCATACAGCTATCTTGAAAGAACTTTACCAACAAATGTTGATTGCGAGAAGTGTTTTTCAACTGCAGGGTATGTTGACAACAAAACCTATCTGACCACATGTTAGATGCTTAAATCGTTTTGTTGGAATTCAAATAACTTTCTTAAAACTAATGCATTTGCATACGTTTGAATAATTTTTATTTTTGTTAATTTATTTTATTTTTGTTACATTTTGTCTTGCTGTTTTTATATTTTATTTTTAACGATATATAATTCTGATATACATAATTGGAATACAAATGATTTTGTTAGCATAATATGTTTGTTATTAAGAGAAAATCGCGATTTTTCCTGTAATTTTTCGGGATTTTTGGATCCCGAATTATCCTGAAATATCCGGGGTTTTTAAAAATCTATCCCCCAGTAAATACCCTGAAGGAAACATGTAGACAAGTGTCTCCAAAGTCACCAGTTTTGTCGACTATATTGGTGCCTTTATGCTGACATTGTGATTGAAGCGTCAACAATTATTTTATTGTGATGAAAAAAAAAATTGTCAATTGCCAAATTGTCAAGAAATTATAAACGTTTAATAAAAAAAAAACAATCAATCTTATATAAAAATAAAAGTCGTGAAAATGAGACAATTATAAGTCCATGTGTGTCATTTTTGTGGAGCCTGAATATTCTGCGACGTCAAAAATATAGTTTTCATGAGAAGATAAAAAATTGGTATGTTGGACACAATTTTTAAACAAAATGAAATGATTAAAGAAAAGCAGAGAGAATTTGATGTTATTTTGAAAAGTCATTCAAACTACTTCAACGAAGTAAAATTGCATTTTTTGTTTATATTCAATAGATTCAACAAATGAAATCACACCTTGCGGGTAATGCAGAACGAAATCTTCATGAAATATTTGGCCAAAATATTATCATAAATTTTGTAAAAATTCAAAGAAAAGTTTCGCGAATATTCAAATGTTTTTTAAGTTTTAATAGGTAATAAATGGTTTTTTGTATTCTCATAAATATTTGTAATATTTTAACAATTTGTTTCGTTTTTTTAATATCCAGATGTAATATCAACTTAGAGTAGCATTTCAGAGCCAAAAGAAAAAAAAATTTCGAAGAAATGGGTCGCAGCAAAACCAAAAATTATGTAAATCCTGAAGAAGAGGACTCTCTCAAAGAGAATTAATAATTTTACTTAATTTTAATAAAACGAAAACGTTATTTTCATGTTCCTATGTAAATAAGAAGTCGCCGCGGTCTAGTAGATAGTGTGTTGACTTATTAGACGTAAAAGCCAGGGTTCGAGTTCCAGGCCAGACATCAAACTAAAATATTAAAAGTATTTTATCGGCGATTGCCTCTCAACATATTTCTGGCAAAATCTCTCTTAAGTATAAAATTAACACACACTCAACATACAATGGCGAGCAGAAGTGAGTGCATGTTCACAATACTGAGTTTCGTCATCCGTAAAAACAAAACCATACAAGCAAGTACAGAAAAAAAAAAAATGAATTTTAATTCTTTATTTTATTCTTAACAAATAGCAGTAAAAAAAACAATAATTAATGAAATGAATTCAATCAGTTTGAATGAAAAAACGAAAATAACCTACATGCACTCAATTTTGCACGTTTCAAGAAAATTCAAGAAACTAACTAAATCTCAATATTTGGTCCATAGACCCTTATTAGAAATAGCTTGATTTACGCAGTTTGAGATGCTTTCTACCAAATGAACAATAACATCTTTCGGAATTCGATTCTATTTCCCATTTATACGATCGTAAACTTTGAAAATGTTTGTTGGGGCTGTTTCGTACTGTCCGAGCTGGATTTTCACGAATGGCTAAAGATTTTCAATCGGATTGAGGTGGAGACTTTGTGCTGGCCATTCCATCTATTGAGTCTTTTACCACAGAAAACTACCAAAAGTGTAGACTAGAAATGCTAAATTCTACTGTTGATTCACTAATTCTAATGTCTACATATGGTCCCAAAAGGAGTACATATTCACTAACAGTCAATGGTACTAACGTGTCTATAGTTGGCTGGGGTATAAAATGTCACTAGTACTGATGACTGTGTCAATAGTAAGTCAGTAGAATTTTACTATTAGCATTTCCTACAGGGTACTAAACTATATAAGTATGTATTTGTGTATGTGTATTTGTTTGTACGTATGTATGTACATATATAACTATTACCATTGAATAGATAAGTTACTAGAAAATTAAATTTACCATAAAAAATCCATAGAAATCGCTTTTCAAGTGATTTTAGGAGTTTTGAATTTTATTTTTTTTCCCAAATTTTTACTATTTTTGAGAATTTTTTACGATTGTCTTCTTATCGTTCAAAGGAATTTGAAGTAATTTAAAATATCATTGTCTCAATAAAATAAAGTGTACAAAACTTTATTTATTCTTACAGATAAAATCTAGTTTTTAAGTCTCCGTAAATCTTTTCATTTTCAACTTTAACTTGTTAAAATCATGAACTGAAAGTAAACTTGAATAATATATTTTTTTTTTTATAGATTTCAAGTGAAAAAGGCAACTCAGTTAAGAACTATTCTCATCATGGATTTGTGTAAAGATACGACCAATTTTTCATCTATTGTTGCTGTAACTAAACCATCCATACAGATAAAGTTTCGAGAAATCCAAAAAATCATTGCCAGGCTGAATACGAAAAAGGGTTTTGGTATGTAATAATTAGTAGAAAGACAGTTGTAGATCGTAGGTCCTATTTTTTTAAATTTCATACGACTTAAATACTTCTAACATCAGTGCAAAGTTACTAAGCAAGAGCACGCAATAACACAACACAAATAACGATTTCCCTTGTCTGTAAATGGTTGCTTTAATTAAAATGATACCAAAGTCAAGTAAAAAAAAAGTCACTCGATAGTCTTTTCATAGACGCCTGTAAGCCTACTGCCGACACTGTCAAAACTCTTTGAAAAACTGTTGGGGTTTATATAATCCATAGACTTTGGTTAGGTTAGGAGGTGGATGCCCTCGGTGGAAGTGGTTCGATTTAGACTAGCATTTAGGTCTATTGTAATGCAACAATTAGTTCTACTTTGGGGTCAACCATTCTCTATAGAAAACAATCCTGAGTCCAAACTAAATTTTGCTATTGCAGCAAGAGCTGGGCCAATATGAGGAGAAAGACAACGATGTGTGTGTTTTACATGGGTACCTGTCTAGGTGGGCCTAATTCCACTGTGCTCTTCGCACTGGGTGAAAATAATGCGCAGACCAAAGCCCCTAGTTTCATGCTGTAAACACTGGCTACAGCCAGAAAGTAGGTACCAATTCGAAGTCATACTTTTGGGGGTCGGAGACCATTTAAACTCCTTCAAATGCGTTAAGAATGTACCGCCACACCGTACTCGTGCACTCCCCGCGATTTGGGTCTAAACCACATCTACTTCATGCTCACCGAGGGGACCTCACCATTGCTAGGCAGGGACAAGTCCCTGCGGCTCCCAGTACCCGTGGTGCCAGATTAAGGGCTCTGGTCAGGCTTCGCAGCCAAGCAAGACCAGACTGCTGCCAGTTGAACCATAAACAGTTCCTGACTGGTAGCAGTACCCTTAGTCACCTTTTACGACTAGTATGGTGATCACTGTGGTAGTATTCTCTTCCGGGGAAGAGGAGGAGAACAGTTCGTTCCTTCTCTTCAGACCCATAGCTCCTGCAGAAGTCATTAGTTGGTATGTCTACCAAAATGTCAATGGCCTGCAAGGATCGCCAGTATGCAAAGGATGACCATATCAATTAAGAACAGAAGTGAGTGAGTTCTCTTCTTGTCTTGTAAAATAGGTGGCCAATTTCCAAATTAACCAAAGCAATGGGAATACATATGCTTTATACCATGTCAGACTATGGTAGATCATTAACAATGCAAATTCCAACGATATTTCTTCGTCTCGGTACCTATAGAAGAGTTAACTTTTAATAATCCTGAAACCTGAAATCCTTGGCATTCATGATTATAAAAATCTACAGGATAGTTCAAACCATAAATTAAAGAAAATATTGTTTGTCACTTTATTCATTCATAAGCATTCGATAAAGTTTGGAAGTAAAGTTGTTGGAAACATGAATAATTTCTCAAGTCTATTATTATTCAGAAAAGAACTAAAGCCAGAAAATGGATTGTGGGTTCTTCTTAAGATATGCTAAGGCTCTTGAGAGAGAGGGAGAAAGAGGGAGAAAGAGGGAGAGAGAGAGAGTATAACATGGTATTTCACGTGGGTTAAGTTTAGAATTCTTCGTACGAGAGTAGATTTAAAAATGTCTGTATGTGTCGGTATAAGAGCTTTTTAATGCGATCCTTCAAGGAAGGTCCACCTTATTGCCTAACTTAGCCAACTGATAAAGTGGACATTACGTTGGGAAGAATCTGCTATTCAGAGGACTGTGTACTTTCAATTGTGTTCAAGAAAATTTCTTTTTAAATTCTAGATGTCAATCCAGAGTTATCTGGAGAGATTTGTTTTCAGAATTGTTCCGTAAAATTTGAACAGAATGACTGATTTACCAAATTTTTTTTGTTTTTTTTTTTGAAGTCAAGTTTTTCTGTAGATACTTAAAAACTATGAAATTTTTCAAAAGGAATTCAATATTATTATTACCGCTATCAGCATTATTATTGGGTACATATTTGTATTTCATGCTGTATAGTTAACTTGTCTTTACTGCCAATTGTGTGGGATTTTATGTGGTCTAGTTTACTTTTATTCCTGCTTGTTTTATCCCCTAAAATGTATTGCAAAAAAAAAAAAGGAAAGAAAAAGGGAATTTCAATTTAAATTCAAAACAAGTTCAAGTACTCTCAGTGACAATCTGTAGGCAGATGATGATAATGATGATGATGATGATAATAATGATGATGATGAAAACTTGTCATTCCCTATCAATCTTTCGTTTGGTTTTTATGTTCGTGCAAAAACATGTGTTACTTTTAAGTATAAATATCAATAATAATTTAATAAAATGTACGTATAAATATATGTATGAGTGTGTCATATATCATATACAATATAAATTTATATGTTCATACTTAATCTTATCACGACTGTGAATATCACAGAAAAAAAATGAAAGAAAATCTCTTGGAAAAAAAAAGAAATTCTTACTCAATATTGTTGTTTCCTTTTGCCGATGCTTATACAAACGTACGCTTTTCTTTGACAAATTTTTAAGCCAATTTAAAAAACTTGTAAAAAGTTCCGCTTGTCATGAATACGCAAAAACGCAAGCAAAAGACCTCCTTCATTCATTCATTTATATTTTTGCATTCAGTTGCGAAGCCGTCAACAAACAGTGGGATAAACAATAAAGACAAATTGCCGGGTAATAAATTAAAAGCAAAACATAAAATGCTTTAAAGGATTTTCAATAAATATTCAAATGATGTCAAAACTTTACACTCCTTAGCTTTTGTATAGAGGATATAAGTACTGTTGATATTGTTTAGATTAAAGGCCCACCGTTTATTAACGCCAGTATCGTTTCCTCTAACCATTTACATTTGAAAAATTATATCATTGTTTGTCACATTGTATGAAAATAGTGGCATAAAGTTGACATCAAAAACATTATTCACTCATTCAATGGTATTAAAATAACACATATAACACATTAAAATTTACAGTGAAATCTCAGTTATCTGAACACAGATAGTGTTTTCTTAAAGAAACATATTTTTATTGAAAATTTAAAGACATTCTACTATAAAATCCACATGCCCACATATGTTACCAAATATGAATACACATGCATTCGTTGATAAATTACTACATATGCATACATTTAGCTTATGTTGATATACATCTATAGATATATAAATGAATGTGTGTTTATTTGTTTGTGGGCGTGTCGCCTCCCATCTATATATATATATATAAATGAATGTGTGTTTATCTATTTGTGGGTTAGTTAGTCTAAACGGCTAGACCGATTTTCTTGAAATATTTGCTGTACCTTCCTGTATATCTAAAAGGAACTATAGGCTATATTTTATTTTAAAATTTCAAGTAGGAGTGATGCCACGCCCATACATCCAATAAGTATTTAATATCCCATATCTCATAAATAGCAACAGCTAAAGTCCTCAAATTTTGTAATGAATGACTTTGACGTATATATGATACGGATTGCCTATAGTGGGCGTGTCACCTTCCATAGTCTATATATATAAGGATGAATGTTTGTTTATTAGTACCTTATAGAATCGTAAACTATGCATTTGATCATGTTATGATCTTTAGAAAAGTTGTTGCGCATGAGCCGGGGTAGGTTTCTAAGTGGATATGACGAATTTCCGGCATGTGGCGCCTCTGAAAATTATTTAAAATCAATTAAATCATAAACTGTGTATTTAATCATGTTATGATCTTTAGCAAAGTTGTTTGGGCATTAGCCGATGAAGATTTCTAAGTTGATATGACCAATATCCGATAGGTGATCGACAGCGATTACCTTGTGACCTCTTAAGGAACCTTAATATGCTTTTGGACATGAGAACTATGAGGTAAATAGAATCGCGGACGATCTGGTGAAATCAGCATTATCTACAGTTAAACTTCAGCTGTTCTGTGGACAAGCCTCGTTGCTGTGGTTTGTCCTACTTAAAAATAAGACGGAAAGTGAATTTGTTACCTAATTGCCTTGGCCAACTTCAGTTAAAACTGTTCCTAATCCATTACAGAAGTATATTGTATGAGCTACTTTCGCTAAATAAAATCGGCTTAAGTCTGTTAACGGAGTTTTTTATGGGCCATTGCATTAAACCGTGAGACATAGTTTATTAAGAGTTCTGATTTAGATTTCTATGGACTGTTACTGCAGTGTTTTTCAGATGGTCATATTGACAATGATGCAGTGATTGTGACTGATAGTATTTTTCTTTGAAAATCCGAATGCCTTAGTTAAACTAGATATTATCCAGTTGTTCTATAGAGAAGCTCAATTTGGAGCTATCATACGGTATCATTGAACGACTATGTTTATTTAAATAAGAAGAAAATTTATAGCCGTTTAACTAGCTGAAATGATGATGCGATTTGACGTCGTTGAACTATTTTCTGCACAACGCCGTTAAAGCAAAGTGTTACGCCGACAAACTAGAGACAATTGAACATTTAAAGGCCAATATTCGTGATGATATTGTCGATATACAACCCTATACACTCGAAAAAGTGCATGAAAATTGGTCTGATCGAATGAGGTACTCTGAGGCCAGCCACGACAGCCATATGAATGAAATAACATTCCATTTCTAACCGCAGCAATTGTACTTCCCAATAAAAAAAATAAATTTGACAATATTTTAAACCATTATAAGGTTTAAAAGAGATGGTCAGATTGACAATGACGCAGTGATTGTTGACTGATGGTATTTTTCTCTGCAAATCCGAATGTCTTAGTTAAACTAGATATTCTCCAGTTGTTCTAAACACAAGCTCAACTTGGAGCTATCATACGGCTTTAAACGACTATGTATATTTGAATGAGAAGAGAATTGATTGTCTTCTACCTGCCTAAATCGCATGGCAACTCATCGGCCACTATTCTATAGGAAGGCATGTCAATGGATTTGATATCGCTTCTAATTTTACAGAAGTTGAAGAAGAGGTTATTGTTTACCAATTATAGGTGTGCACGTTTCCTGGGATCAATGTTTCAAACAGTTTGTGTATGTTAACCAAACCTCAAACTTTATTAAAAAAAAAATGATCACTTTGACCAGCAGAAAACTGCTAGTAAAGTATTCTTGCCTGGGGATTGTACTGACCAATTATGTATGTATGTATGCAAAGTATATCTTATCGTTCGAATATTTAGGTTAGGGCGGAGTGGTAGTTCTGATATAACAAAGTTCGCTTGAGCACGCATGGCGGCCCGTTGTAATGCCACGGGTGAACGCAGACCCAGTACTAACCAAGTTCCGCCAAATCGGGAAAAAGGAAGATGTCGCAGCATAAGGGTTGCACAATCGTTCGAATTATAAATCACTTCAAATGAAAACTTTTAATTAGGGAAGCCAGTATTTACACATTCATAAGTAAGGGTTGAAACCGCAGAGAAGGATTCAGTGTCTCCTTTAAACAATTCATTTAGAAAAACCTCGGCTTCATGGCTTCTAGAAAGGATAACATAAACGACTAACATTATAGGAAGGACACAATACAAAAAGAGTATGCAAAAGTTTTATCAACACTGTAGCCAATGCTTGTTAACGGAGATGATTGTTGCATGGCAGTTAGTGAAATCTACGTATGATTAATTGAATTGAATCAAGGCAAAAAGGAAATGTTTACACTTAGAAAGGTATGGCGAAGTTTAACGGGTTTTTATTAGTTGTTTTAAATTTTTCTTTGCTTTTCTTGTTTTTTTTTTGTTTTTTTAATCTGCCACCAAAAGAAAACGAAGTATCTGTGTTACAAGAGAAAAATCAACGAAGGAAATAAAATATTATCGTTTCTTATTTATACAAGAAAGGACGTACTATATGTTATGCACACATACATACAAAGATTCATATGAGCATATGTATTCATAAACATATATACTTACATATATACGTACACATGTTCACACCATTACACTAATACTTACTTATGAAAAATATGTATGTATGCACATCAATTGTTGGTTGATTTTTCTGTCCTTGTTTTCTTCTTTTGCCATTTTTTCATCCTCTTTCTGTTGAAAAATAAAAAGGATATCATTTATTTTTATAGTAACATTGAAAGTGGCAAAAGACTTAAAATTTAAAATAAGAAGAAGAAGAAGAAGCAAGCATCATTGAAAATTATATTTATTTTGCAGACATGATGCGAGTAAAATGTTTCCTGTTATCGTAGACCGCTTAAAGTGGATTCTATAATTTTTATGACAATTTAAATTTTTTTTTTCATTTTTTTTTTTGATGCAAAAACTTCTTAAATTTAAAGTAAAACTTAAAGTTTTATTTCGAACTTTAAATGAATGCCTAACATTTGGTTTTTAAAATATATGTCCTGTACATATTCGCCTTGGCTACAACATTATAGACATTCTATCCGGGAGCTTTAATTTTGTTATAGATTTTTTAAGCATTTCGATGGTATCGCACCATTAGCAGCTGTAACATGGTTTTCTATGCTGAAATTGTCATTCAAAAATCATGATAAGCAATTAAAATAATGATGTCTTGATGTTCGTCTCGACCGTTTTAATAAATTTATCAATGTGTCACTGTGAGTGTTTAGCTAGTGTTTGTCATTATAACTTTCATTTACTTTACTTTTAATTCACATAACATACATAATTGGTCACTACAACCCTTCAATCAGGGTTATTGACCTAGTTTCTCACACTACTTATGTTGTGTGTGTTAATTTTATACATAAGTAGCGGGACATACAGTTTAAAGTCAACTCCGAACGACAGATTTTTAAGAAACTTTTCATGGCAATTTTATTTACTCTCAGAGTTTTTGCCAGAAATCTGCTGAGAAGAAAATGCCGAAAAATACTTTTTGTATTTTATTTTGATGTCTGGCCTGGGACTCGAACCCTGGCTCTACGTCTAATAAGCCAGCACACTACCTACTAGACCACGGCGACCTCTTACTTTGAATTGTGTGAACAATTTTTTCCGAAAATATGCAATCAACAGATAATATCTGTTCATAAAGTGTATTCATAATAGCATCACCTATTATCAAATTGGTTTTACTCCTGTCTAATGCTTCCACTGCATCCTTTATGGGGTTCAAAATGTTTAACAATGTTCCCAAGTTTGGGTGGTAATCTACAACACACAATGATGATAAATGTAAATCTATTAAAGCCATTTTTATTGAATTTTTTATTTTTGGAAACGATTGTATTATTCCAACCATGCTGTTTCATCTAGTTTGTACATTTAGGATTAGATGATGCTCTTTATTGAATTCTTCCTTTACATATTTTTGGATTAGTCTGTAGACTAGAATACGGACCAGTCTATTTACTAGTCTACTAACCAGATTATTGACTAGCATATAGAACTAGTCTATTGACTTTTTTATGAACTAGTTTATCCACCAAATATTTATTAGTTTTTGTTATTACTTTTATCGTTGTTTATGAAACGAAATGTGTCAAAATTGGTTTTATAAACATTTGAAGACTTCATCACTTCACTTTCAGAATAAGTAAAACTTGAGATTTTAATGTAAATAACTTCTAATACGGCCAAATGAATATCATTCCAGGAAAAAATACCTTCTACAGGACTATTTGCCCAAAACCGTTGCATCGCATTGGGTCCGTCCGACAAATCGCTAACAATTTATGAAAACGCAACACTTTAAATTTATTTTTTGTTATAAATAGTTGAAAATTTAAAAATCGCTAGTTTTTCCAAAAAAATGTACAAGAATACGTTAATTTAAGGTTTCCCGGGAATATTTAAAAAATTTCCGAGAATTTCCATTCCCAAATTCTAGTTACAGTATCAGTAATATAAAATGTATACACAAAATTTAGCTGCTTGATATTCCTTCTTTTATAAAAGAAAAACTCTAAAATAGGGCGCACTTTCTCTTTAGTGGTGTCCATTTTAAATGACTATTGAATCAAAAAGTAAAAAGATTGCAAATGTGCTTTTATTCTTAATACATAGTCCAATCTTTCTAGTGCCGTCTAAGACAGTCGCCGTAGTTTAGTAGGTAGTGTGATGGTCAGTATCCACAACATGAATTAAAGAATTTTTCTTCGGCGATTTGCTTCTGGGGCAAAACTTAAGCATTAAATATAAGTAGAGAAATAATGTATTCTTCGGGCGATTTAAACTGTCTCATCGCTACAGGATAAATTGGTCGAAAGTAGGTTTACACAAGTACATACCGCTGAAGGAGTAAATTAAATATAATTGGGTGAACTAATGAAAAGTTTTAAACTATCTGTCTTCGCTCCCCCTGGGTGAGCAAAACCTTAATAACTACAAAGTCAAAATTTCACTCGGTAGTCTCCTCACTAATAACTGTAGATAATTTAAAAAATGGTGCGAGAAGTTAGGTCGGTACCTTGATCTATGCATACCTAGAAATAAGCTGATTAAAGATTATTTAGTTAATTTATCAAATCCTATATTGTCGCGACAGTTATCTATGAAAGTTTAAATTATGTCACTTTACTCTCCAAGTTCACAGGCAACTTCACTCGGTAGTCCATATGACCCATTTTCGTTTACTCAAACTGATGTTCGTACCCGAATTATTGTGTAAATAAGAGATCAGTGTGACCTTGATTCACATTAAGGTATCGAGACACTACTGTTTTTTTATATAATCCACCAGTTATCATACTCTTTAGAATGAATTAATGTTGAATTGCGGTTAAATAGCAATTCAAAAATTTTGATCATTCATAATTGCAAAATTTAATTAAAAAATATAAAATAAGTGTTGATATCCTTGAAGTGAGATTTAAGAAGTTAGTCAAGAGATTAACACTTTGTTTGACAATATTGGACAAAAATTTCAAGAGTTATTATTTAAAAATATAACAGTTATATCATATTTTATTATGTACAGTCAAACTCGTTTATAACGAATTTGGTTATAACGAATTCTTGATTATTACGTACATATTTTCAAGTCCCAAAGTTTTAATAACAATTTTCATACAAAAAACTTTGTTTACTACGAACTCGTTTATAACGAATTATCGGTTAAAAGGAACTACTCTGAAATGGTCCCAGTAATTAAATTTCATACATAACGAACCCTCAGAAATATCTTTGTAGTGTGGCAATAGTATTTACTTTTAATTAATATGGCAGCATTAAATTATAACTCAGCATCTTTAATTAGCTAATAGGTAAAAACAATTAACACCAAAAATACTTTTTGTTTTTGATAAATGAAAGAAAATTCTTTGTATTTTATATTTTCTTCTATGACTTTACCCCGTTTATTACAAACTTTGTCTATAACGAACTATTGTTTCTGGTCTCACGGAGTTCGTTATAACTGGTTTTGATTGTATATGTATATTTATCAAATGAAGTTTAATTATATTACTTACTTACTTAATTGGTCATTACAACCCTGTTAGGATTTCGACTAGGGATGCCAAACAGGATCGATTTTTAAAAATCCCGATCCCGAAATCCCGGGATACTTCGGAATAATTCGGGATCCAAAAATTCCGAAAAATCATGGGAAAAATCGCGATTTCCTCTTAATAAAAAAATAATTTGTTAAAAGAAATCATTTATATTCAAATTTTATCAGAATTTTATGCCATTAAAAATAAAATATAAAAAGAGTAATACAAAAGTGACAAAAAAATAGTAAATGCAGTAGTTGTAAGAAAATCATTTAGATTTCAACAAAAAGACTAAAGCATCTTACATACGATCTGATAGGCTTGAACGAATTTATTTCCCAACATAACCTGCCGTTGAAAAACTCTTCTCGTAGTCAACATTTGTTGGTAAAATAGTTCCAAGATAGCTGTATACAGTTTGTAAATATTCACCTCTACCACCTCCTGATGTAAATAAATCTATTTCTTTGGACAGTTGAGTATCTAAATCAGTTTCCCTATTAATTCGTTTTATAGGGCTTTTACATTTTTCGATGGCATCAAATAACTTTTTATCAATGGAAGTATGGGTTTTCCTCATCTGAGAAGCTATTGTCCAAGTGAAGGGATATAGAATTTTTTTTTCAGAACCTTTATTAGAGTCAAAATACATATGAAATCACAATCCCGAAAAATCCCGTGACAAGTTTTCAAAAATGTCGGCATTCGGGATTTGCTGAATCCCGAAAATCCTGGGATTTCGAGATTCGGAATTTGCTGAATCCCGAAAATCCCGGGTTTTCGAGGTTAGGGATTTCCCGATTGGCATCCATAATTTCGATCTAGCTTCTCATACCACTTATGTTGTGTGCGTTAATTTTATACATGATTGAAGGGACCTACAGTTTAAAGTCGACTACGAAAGACAGATTTTTTGAGAAGCTCTTCATGGCCATTTTATTTACTCTCAGATTTTTGCCAGAAATCTGTTGAGAGGCAGTTGCCGAAAAAATCTATTTTTCATATTTTTTTTTTTATGTCTGACCAGGGATGCGACCCTGGGCTTTTCGTCTAGTAAGCCAACACACCATGAAAAACTTCTCATTTTCATGTTACAGCGACTACCAAAAATCTGGTAAAAGTATTTGAGTTTGTTGAGAATATTTCCAGTTTGTGGACTATTGAATCAAAAAAGTAATAAAATTGTCAATAAAGTGCTTATTTTCTAAGTACAAAATCCCATCTTTCTAATATGGTCTAATATGATGTTTACTGTAGGTTCTACGTACGTATACTTAATATTTAATTCATTGATCTTCATAACGTATACGCCGCCTTGAAATATGAAAAATAAATTGTATTGGATTTGCCTAAAAGTTTACTTCATTCATAAGAATGAAATTTAAGAGAAAATTGTAATTTTTTTCCGGTTATTTTAGAACCGTTATAAATGTCCAAGAGAGAATTTTTAGTGTATAAGAGATTTCCTAATGCGGGTGTGGTATTTTCGTATTAAAATACTTTCTTATCAATGATGTTGGCGGCGTCGGTTGCTGTTGCCTGTCTGTGGCAACATGTTGAAAATGCACAGGCGCATTGTGAAATGAAAATATTATTGCCAAGATGAGTGGTGTGAGGAACTTTTTAAAATTAACTGCAAGAAGAGAAAAAAACGGTGGTAAAAAAAAAATCAAATTGTTTGTAGATACCAGCGACAATAAGTTACTTGGACAATAAAAATGCAATTAATATGCAATTAAATTGCAATCGCATTTTTTTTTCATGTCTTTTCACCCACAAATTTTTGCGAATCAATTGAGGTAGTAATTTCCAATATTCCCACGTTTGCAATGAACTGTAATGTAATGAAGACTTTAAGAATGGAAAATTAAAAGTTAGTGATGCAAAATATATGAATTAAATTAGAAAAATGTTGTAAAAATGTATCATAATTTAATTCATATAGCAAGACTTGTGCCTTGAATATGAATATCTTAACAAATGTTACAGAATATGTCAACGAATTTATTTTGTTTTGCATTTAATATATGCCATATTGCCTGCTTCTCTTTTTAAGTTTTTTTCTTTGAATAGGCTTTACAAATGGTTTTTTTTTTTGTATAGAATAAAGTGCCTTTTTATAAAATGTGTTAAAAGTTCGTATTTGTAATTTTGTGTAACTGAAGACATTTCAGCGAACAAAAAAAAAAAAATACCGAAAAAAATGCAGATGTTGCAGTTTCTGTTGCTGTTACTGTTACCAGCACTTTGTTTCTACTTCAAAATTTCATTCGGTTTCTTTTTTTTTGCGTATTTCCCAAGCCAACGTGTCTAGAATTTACAAAAATATGTTCGTTATTTGTAGAGTATTGCGGAGATTTATGACTGTTTTATGTTATTTTTGTTGTTAGCAACTGTTTACTGCTTACACACTACAACAAACGAATCAAAAACAAACAAAAAAAAAAAAAAAAGGAAAAGATATCGTAACACAAATACATACATATTTCGCCATTTAAACCCACAGATGTATTGCATGAAACCGTAAAAGCACGGGAAAAATGTGGCACAATAAACCAAACAAAAAATAAAAAAAATTCTGACGAAAAACATAAAGAAACTTTCAAATTTTATATCAATTTTTGTCAGTGTAACAACACTATAATATTTGAAAAGTTAAATAAAAGTTTTATTCTGTTTTTTTTTTGTTTGAATTTTTATTTTTTTTTACAAGGCAGTTTCGTGCAAAGCCGTTGATTAGTTAAAGGCTGTTAAAATGCAGCACAAAAAAATTTTTTGGTTTTGCAACACCTTTTGCCATCGACATTATGATTGATGTTAAACGATAATGAATTTTAGTACATATTTCAGTAAGAAAAAAAAAAAACCTATAAAACTGTTTAGCACTCAAATATTATCACCCTTTACTTCAGATTATAACCTATTCATAACTACTACTTACAATATAACGCCAACTCCTAAACTAAAAATTTGAAGAGCTTTCCATGGCAATTTATTTCCCCTCAGACGCCGCTTACTCCAGGAAATACTACGTTTTATATTTCTGGAACACAAAAATATAGTCGTTCTTCGACAAAGTTTTGAATAACTTGTGGACGTTCAATACAGTTTGAATAACCGGAACAAAGTAATTCTATATAGCGGTTAAGTCTGGCGATGTTAAATCAAAGATAGCAAGGAGCAATCATGTGAAGCACAATCGATTCAATCGGGAACATAAGGTTACATACTGCTGGATCCCAACCGGATGTCGGAAATTTCGGAAACGAGCAGGTAGAAAAGCTAGTGGAGAACCCTTTTGAGGAGTGCGAGCGTATGTCTGGAAAGGTATGCTTAACGAAATGGGGGCATCGTGGTCGAGTAGGCAGTGTGCTGGCTTATTAGACGTAAAGCCAGGCTTCGAGTCCCCGGCCAGATATCAAATACAAAAAATATTTTTCGGCGATTTCTTCTCAGCAGATTTCTGGGAAAAACTCTGAAACTAAATAAAATTTCCATGAAAAGTTTCTCAAAAATCTGTCGTTCGGAGTCGACTTTAAACTGTAAGTTCCGCCACTTATGTATAAAATTAACATACACAACATAAATAGTATGAAAAACTGCGCTCTTCTTGGAGACGATTACTGTAGACTGTCTAATGGTGAAGGTATAGCACTGGCCATTTTATAGTCACCAGCAGAAACTCGTTTCCTTCCCGATCGCATCTCTTTCTTTCCACCTTTCCTAAACCTGCACAATGCACCCCATGTCAGACATCTCCAACAACACGAAATATGAAAAAAAAAATTTTTCAGTGATTTCCTCCTTGCAGATTTTTGGCAAAAATTCTGAGAAGAAATAAAAATTGTCACGAAAATTTATTCTAAAATCTGCCATTCGGAATTGACTTTAAACGGTAGGTTTCGCCACTCATGTATGAAGTTAACACACACAACATTAGTGGTGTGAGAAGATAGGTCGTAAGCATAGATGTCAGATAAATGAAGCATCAAATCGCCAAATATTTGAAAAAAAATCTTCAAAATTGAAATCGTAAAAAAATCGTCAGAAAAAATAAATTAATAAATTGGAAGGTTTTAAATACAAAAACATATAATGCCAGTGTTAATTAGCGATAATATTGCATCCTCTATACCTATGTGTGGTGTAAATATGAGGAAGTCAGAAGAATATGACATTATGGGCATGAAAATTCAGTATGATGCTCGTTAGAACTGACACATTTCCCTTGGTTTCAACTTACAAATTACACCACTTATAACCGACCGAAAATGGAATACAACGCACATGTATGGGTAGGACTTTAAAGTCTATTTTGAGGATTCTCGACCGTGTACAGGTGAGGCCGTAGTAGGTCGTTAATCACGATAGTGTTCCAATTCCATTGATTCATTGGAGCATCGTTGCAATCTGGGTTGTGTCAGTTCTACTACAATGGATATTACTCAAGCGATATAAGGGGAGTTGTTTATGAAAATCATGTGTTCCTACGTAACACTACTCTTTCTCGGCCTGCACATCAGAATGTGGTCGATTGGTCAGTGCATCGCATACTGCATTACAGACAAAGTTCGTTTGTTAGACGGACTATTCGTGTGTAGAACTTTCTTCACAAAAAAAAAAAAAAAAAAAATAGCACTTGGCTTTGTCCTTCCGATCGTAATATTAAAAGCTATAATCGAATTTTTAAAATTGTCTGCAAGTGCGTATAATTATTTATTATCAACTACGATGTTATTTACGAGTTGAAATTTTCTGGCCTCTAAGGGATTAAAACGGTATAAGATACAGAAAAATCATCACAGGTTTTCGAAAATAACTTAAAGATATAATACATTACATCTTGCTATAGAAAGCTTAAGGAAGGCCTTAATAGACTAAAAAAAAGGAAATTATGTAAATTTTTAATTGCTCAAAATTATCAAAATAAGGGGATAAATCGTCATGTCGTCAAAATGACATTTTTGGAGCTCAAAATCGTCAAAATGACGATATCTCGTCAAATCTGGGAGGCCAGTTAAGTTATTTTTTCTCACACAATTCTAACCCATTGCAGCTGCAGTCCTCTTCTCTACTTTATTTATAAAAAGTGACACTGAAATTGGTATTTCCTTCTAATTATGGAAAAATTTTGGGTTAGCTATTGTTTAAAGAATAGACTTATTGGAGCATAAGTTAAAGATCAGCAGTTTCCCACTGCTTTATGTTCTAAGAATGATGTTTTTTGCATTGTGATCTGCAAACCTTAATGGTTGACTTTCTTAATTTCTCTGTAGTAAAAAAAATTACATTTAAATTGTCTCCATTGAATGCAAGAAAATTCATTTTAAAATTCTATTCTTGTTGTTTTTTAATTGGTCAACTTGTTATTCACTTTAAGAAAAATGAAAACCAAAAATTTAAAAAATAAAATAAAAAATGAAACTAAAATTTAATTCCTATTTTAATTTCATTCATATTCTTGAATATAATCAAACGATTTTCATATTTCTTTTTTTTTTTCATTTTTGTTTTCTATGGGGATTTATCTCTTCTTTATGAACACAAAAATATGACTTTCTTTTAAATACCACTTGGGCAGTGTATCCAACAGACATAAGTTTTGTTGTATAGTTTCCAAGAAGTCGACAATAAAAATACCAACAACTATAATAAAAACAAAAGAACAAAAGTGTTAAAGAAATGCACAAAAGTGTTTAAAGCATTGTTTTCACAGATTTAGACATAAATTTCACATAAGCTCCAAAGAATAAGGAAAAGAAAACAAATAAAAAAAAAAAACAAACACCAACCAAAACAGAAAACATAAAGCTGAACAATGAAAAACAATAAAAAAAAAAAAAACTGAAAGAAAACGAAATAGTGTAACCAGCACTGATACTATTTAACAAATTCAAATGGATTGTGTTGGCTTAGGTTCTGGACGAATCAAATGATCACTTTAACAATGAAGAAACGGTTTCAGAAGTAAGTGAAGTTACCGTAGATATCTGATTTGTTGACTTCTTAATTTATTATTCAGTCAGATGTTAAAGCTGATTCTACTCTGAATTAGTTTCAAAATCCTCCATCACTTAAGATTAGTTTGGATCTTGCTGTGTATATTTACATTAGAGATCAACAATGAATCGTTTTCCCGCTACTCATAAGCACTCATGCAATTTTGAGTATGAATGAATCAACAGAATTGAAATTCAACTACACTGATTCATTCATACTCGCTATGACATTGATTTATAAGTATAAGTAGCAATGAGTATGAGTACAACATTGACATCGAACTCACAACATTCGAAATATGTTTGATTCATATACCTACTCATTCTGATTCATAAATTTAGAAAAATACTTATAATACTTATAAGTCATTCGAGTGGCTCGAATCATTCGAATCAAAATTTAAAACTTTTGTTGTTGTTACATACACAAACAAAGAAGAAAGGAAAGACAAAGACAACATGCAAAGCATACATACAATCTTCTTGTGAGTATAGTAGTGTTTGTGCGCGAATCATACTTATTTTATGCTTCGTGTAAATGTGAAGTAGAGACGAGTCGAAATCAATAATATCCTGCGTATTGTTAAGTATGAATATGACGAGTGGTTCCATCGTATAGTATGAGTATCATATTAAAATAAGTATGAATACGTATAAGTATCAAAAATTATAAGTGTAATTTAAATTTACTCATCGTTTTGAATACTTGTTGCTGATCTCTGATTTAGATCCATATCGTGCAGAGTACTCTTGTTATGTCCTGGATGTAAGAACAGCCATAGTCTCGTTTTGATAATAGCAGAGAAGCAGAACTTGATTCGACTTATTTTAAGTCTCTAGGAAATAATGCCATCACTCAAACAAAATTTAAATCTTTAGATAATTGAAAAATCATGCTGATCATGACCTTTGGAATACCGTATATATACATACAACTGGTCATTACAACCCTTCAGTCATGATTACGACCTATCTTCTTACACTACTTCTGTTGTCTGCGTTAATTTTATACATGAGTGGCGACTTTGTTCAGTTTGGCTGGCAATATAACCACAGCTGAGCAGGGGTAATGATGGATGTTGACTAAATGGGCTCTAAAGCAAGGCTACTGACACTAATTTTCAAAGAATAAACCCCCATTCTGCGTTTAAACAAACAAAAGTGTTGAACTGTAAACAAAATCAATTCAGAAGAGATCCAAGAAGATCCAATGCATCCCTAAAAAGTCGTTTTTTGGTTTGATTCATAGTTCTTTGAAAATTTCCTTGGCCAGGCCACAACTATTAACGGCAAGCACTTCACTAAAATTTATAAAAAACACGATCACATTCCTTTATTACACCAACATTAAGACAGAATTTGAAGATTGAGATTTTCAACACATTTTTCGTTTAATTTGATTGTGGTTAAAAGGAATATTTTTTTGTTTCTTTATTTTCAAATATGACCTGCTGCCATAGGCCTGCCACCTTTCGGCACTCAGAAACTTGTACGAAGTTCTGACAATTTTAACTTCATCCTAAGCAACAATAACAAAACAAGTAAAAACGAAACTGGGAATAATAAGTGTGAATCCCTATACAAAGATTTTCCTTTTAAAAGAAAAATCTACCAAAAAAATTAAAAAAAAAAACAGAAGTTTTTGGGTTTTCTAGTTTTGGTCTTTCTTGGTAAAGTTTTGTAATTTTTTTTGTTGTTTTTGTTTTAAGAAGTTTTAAATTTCACTGCAATCGTTAGTTTAGCAGACGTAAATTTAAGCAAGTTGTTGTTGTTCATTTATGGTATGTTGTTTTTATTTTTCTTATGGTTGCTCTTTTGTTGCTGTGTTTGTTGGCATGCGTTACATGATTTAAGACAGGAGTTTAACAAAAAATTTTTTTTGGAAAACTTTAGATGATTAGAAACGGTTTTATTGTGGCTTCTTATTCGGGTTTTATATTATTTTAAATTTAAAAAAATTTTAAGATAAAGAACTGTTTTTATTTCATGTACCATTTAGATAATAAATCTGCGACAATATAAAACAACATTAAATACACCCACCTAATGACTTAGTGTAGGTTGTGAGTTTTGTTGAGTAGATCTCAAAAATATTTTTTTATATTTCTCGAACGCTCAAAACTTTTTTTATTTGACAAAAACTGTTTTTTTTTGGACTTCACGCACAAATTTCTGGATAACTCAAATATCTCTCTCCCGATTTCCAATATTTAAATCTTATTGGAGAGGGGAGATATGGACCTTTAAAACGTTATACCTATATCTCTTCTCCCACTTAATGTGCTATGAGATTTGATGAGATAAACTTTAAGAACGCAAATTTTTTTACTAATTTTTTAAGTTTGTCCCTTCATAGTAGTAAACTTTATTTAAAAAATATGTAACAAGTGATAACATTCTGAAAGTGCATTATCTTGCAAAGAAATTGACACTTTGTTTGATCAAATCGGACAGCAATTATCGTAGTTATTATTTAAAGAGTCTAACAATCAAATGAACTTTCGGTTCAAAAATTTTCAGACTTTTTGATAAATCTTGATTGTTTTTCGGAAAATGTGTCAATTCAAAGTTTCAGAGACCACCAGAAGTTGACCAATGTTTTCGCAAAGAGAAATAATAATATTTGCAAAAAACACAAATATTATCCGACTTCTGGAAGTCATGCAAACGTGAAATTGACACATTTTGTAATAACCAATCAAGATACAATAAAAATTCTGAAAATCTGAAGTAAAAGTTCGACTGTTAGACTCTTCAAATAGTAACTACGGCAATTTTTGTCCGATTTGATCAAATGATGACTCAATCTGTTCACAAGAGAACAGGCTTTAAGAACATTATCTCTTATTCTATATTTTTTTAATTAAAGTTTGCGCCTATGAATGGACAAACTTGAAAAAATATTTTAGAATAATTAGTATTTCCCAAGTTTACCTCATCAAATCTCGTAATATATTAAGTAGAAGAATAGATATATGTATAACGGTTTAAAGGTTCATCTCTCCCCTTTCCAACAAGATTAAAATTTAGGGAATCGGATCAGAAATGTTTGACTAATCTAGAATTTTGTGCGTTAAGTTGAAAAAAACTGTTTTTGCCAAATGAAGTGTTCCAGAAATATAAAAAATGTACTTTTGAGTTCTACTCAACTAACTGAACAACGTGGACTATGTAGTTACTCGGTTGTATTTTCATTGCCGCGACGTGCAATTGATCGTGATGTGAGGCTTGTGGTACAAGCTTGCTAAATCCTGCGAGTCTGCTTTCAAACGAAGGGAGAACAAACGAGTTCCATCCAAGACATTTCAAGCAAAATATCAGAAAGCGTTTCTGTACAGATTTAATTAAGTTACTGTAAATGAGAAAATGTGGATTCCATATAATTATTCCATACTCAAGAATTTTCAGTAACGGTTATTCCTCCGGACTATGTTTCACTAAGCGCATCTTCTTCTTGTACCTTTAATTTCAAATAAAAGAAAGTCTGCTCAAGATATCATTGAACTTTTTTGTATTTGTTTCAAAGGCATATTGTTGGAATAGTGAAATACAACATCGTTCAAATGTCTCTGGGTTGGGTGCATTCGAAATGTTCTATTTTTCATGACTCCATGCCGCCTAGATAATGCATTGAGGACTACTATAGTTTGTGGCTTATTAGCATACACCTGTGACTAAAAACAGCTTCGCAAGAAAAAGTCTAAAGAGGTTTCAGCGCTTATTTTCCTGAACTTAACGGGAGATGCCCATGCCGTCAAATTCGTAGAGAATATTCAGTATGGCACGTAACGTCGTCCTGTTTAAACTACACAGCGTTGGTGTCCAGATTATCCAAATAATTCCCAAAGCAGTGGGTAAACATCGTTTTATAGTACTCGCCGTTGACTGTGATAGCCTGGCCAGTGTCGTAATATCAATCGATAAGGCTCTCAACACCAATACACACCAAACCGTGATTTTTTCTGGATGGATTGGACGATTTTGAATCTCAAAGGGTTTTGTATCATTCAAAATTCGACATAGTTTGTTCGTTTGCATGGCCTAGTAGGCAACAGCATGAACAAAACGTAAAATGAGGAAATATTTCTTCGGCGAAATATGAAAAAATTTGCAATGGAAAGTTTCTATAAATCTAGAACTACAGATCGACTTTCACTTATGGATAAAATTAAAAGACACAATATATATCTGAATACAAAATATTCAATAATGAATCCAATTGGTGAGAATCGGGAAATCCCGAAATCCCGGGATTTTCGGGATTTTTAAAAACTTGTCCCGAGATATTTCGGGGTTTTAGGGATTGTGAACTCATATGTAGTCGCCGTGGTCTTGTGGGTAGTGTGTTGGCTTATTGGACAAAAGGCCCGGGTTCGAAACCCAGGTCAGACATGAAAACGAAAAAATATTTCTTCGGCGACTTCCTCTTAGCAGATTTCTGGCAAAGACTCTGAGAGTAAATAAAATTGCCATGAAAAGCTTCTCAAAAATCTGTCGTTCGTAGTCGACTTTAAACTGTAGGTCGCGCCACTCATGTATAAAATTAACGCACACAACATAAGTGGTGTGAGAAGCTCGGTCGTAATCCTGACTGAAGGGTTGTAATGGCCAATTATGTATGTATGAACTCATATTTATTTTGATCCTACAAAAGTCCTGAAAAAAAATTCTGTATGAATTCACTTCGATAATAGCATCTGACATACATATTTGGAATACAATTGATTTTGTTAACAAAATATTTTTATTATTAAGAGAAAATCGCGATTTTTTCCATGATTTTTCGGGATTTTTGTATCCGGAATTATCCCGAAATATCCCGGGATTTTAGGATCGGTATTTACAAATTCTTAAATTCCGGGAGAACGCCATATAATCGACAAATTTGGTTTTTTACCAGAGATTATCTAAGAGAAGCAATATTTACTGCGACGGATGCATTGCGATGATGAGAGACTGGGAATATTTCAGATGTGATAGCGCTTTCAAATCAGTTTCAGTTTTCAGAAACTCATCGGAGTATATCTATATACATAATTGGATATTATAATCATTGAGTCGGGATGATGTTATGTATGTAAATATTAAGAATGAGTGGTGGGACCTACAATTTAAAGAGGACATCGAACGACAGTTTTTTGAGAAACTTTTCAAGGTAATTTTATATACTCCCAGAGTATGTGCCAGAAATCGTCGAAGAAATATACTTTCGTATTTGGTCTAGGCATTTAGCGTAACCGCATTAGCATTAAAATCTTGATTGACCTGGCGTGAATAGTACTAAGTCCTACTTGTCAGCAGTTTGTGGTTCGGAGGCTCGATTAATAATTTTAATGATTTCCATTATTTCATTATGATTTCTTTGTAACAATATGGAAGAGACAGATAATTTAATTGGAAGCATTAGATATTTCAATTCTTAACAATATTTTATTTTATGTTAAACTTCATCTGATTAAACTAAGGAAAATTTTAGTTAGTATTCAATTTTATTAAATAATTTTTTAAAATTTTATTTTTAGATTTTTATAAACAAATTAAATAAATTTAACACTTTGATAATCCATTGCTCGAGGCAAATAGACTGCTGTAAACCTGAACCTGGTGCAATTGATCTGTTAAGCAATTAAAATTCATTGGTAAGTTAATTTCAGTCGTTTAAATATCCGTATGTCTGTTCTCTAACAATTGTTTTTAATCCAAATATTGTTATTGTTGTTGCTGTTTTTTTTATGAAATTCATAAACAAATATTGTTTATGAGTACAAACAAAAACATTTAAAATTTTGTATAAAACAATAGAAATTATGAGTAAAAAAGTAAATTTAAACTAAAAGTTTTTGTAATTTTATGAAACACAATTTGGAAAAACTCAAACAAAGTACATGATTCGGAGAACTATTATATACAAATGAATATACGTAAGGATAGGCATACCCAGCTAGCATTCGGAAGATTATTTTTATAAAAATCACCTCGATAAGTCTTTTTAGAGTACTTTTGGTGATCAAAAAATTATTAGTCAGTTATACGATTAAAAAAGGACTCAAAAATGATTCGTGTCAATGAACAAAATGCGTTCGATTTAAAATACAACAAAAAATTGTATTACATTCGGAAATTAATCATTCGGACGCTTAAAATGTGGCTATTATTTCTGTTCTGTATTATTAAACGCTTAATCAAAAACAGATCATGCAGGGGTTTGAATAGTGATTGCATATTTTGTGCAAGTAGATGATTAAAAACTGCTTTTCGGTATTAATTTTCTTTTATGTTAAAGATGGCTATGAAATCAAGTACAAATTGTTTTTAAACTGCAAAATTTTCTTAAACGATATTTCTTTAAATAAATTTTGATGTCTGATAGTGTATTTATATGAATGTAAACTTAATATTCCTTCTTTGATAATTAACGTTATGTCATTTATGACTCATAAATGATAATAAAAGGACTCATAGAAGACTCGTATGCGATTAAACGAAGACTGCAAGACTACACGAAAAAGAATCATAAACGCAGGTAAATAAGACTAATAAATGATCTGAAAGCGATTCGAAAATAATTATTAAGGTACTAGAAAAAGAATCGAAAATTGCTCTAAAATAATATAGAAAATGACTCATAAGTGACTTTTAAGGAAGTGTCGCTCATACTCACTTTTTTCTCCCCACGAAAGAGTCTTTTATGATCAGAAAATGAGCGCATATTCAAGCTTTTTAATCACACAGAAAGCATCAAAAAAGACTCGAGTTTGATTAAAAATTTTCAAAATTGCTAGCTGGGTAGTAGTCTTTATATGTGTAACTGTATAAATAGCATACGTAGTTATAAATAATATTGGAGTTTTAGTTACTCTTGTACACTAATAATAGATATGTACATATGTGGATACGTATGTGCTGCTTTAATTGTCATGGCAAACTATTGGAATACACTTTAATTACTTTGTGTGCGTTTGAGTGTGAGGATAAATTTCAAAACATCATTTATTACAGAAGTTTTCGAAACAAATGTTGTTAAACAGTAGATTTGAAATGAATAGTTTTGGACTTCTTAAGATGCTGAAATAATGTCTTATTTAAATTATGACTTGTGTCTTTTATGCCACTTATATTAATTGGATTCTTGAATGGCGGGATATACTCTTTAATACCAGATTGGAAAAACTCTTTATGGTCATTTTGTTTTACTCTTCGTCAATGCCTCGTTTCTAGAAACCCTTTTGCAGGCATAGATTTGATACAAAAACTCTCTTGAGCGCGCATAGCTACACATTGTGATGCCACTAGTAAGCGCTGCCCCAATACTGATTGAATTCCAACAAACACACCGAAGAAGCACGGAGGCTGCACATTAAAACATGTCTCCCTTATGATAACAACCAACCTGAAAGTATAAAAAATGAAACGTTATCCTTTATATCAATGGATGATAATGCTTTTCAGCTGACAAGGTGTGCAAAGAAACTTAAAAATACACTTTCCAAGAGATGTGCATTGACAAAGAAAGTAAATGACAGTTTCCTCCAATTCAGCAGACCAAAACCCCGACTAAACCTCGCATGTCTTACCGCAACGCAATGACCAGCAGGCATGGCCAGTGTAATTGAGGTGATTCTGCCTCCTCAAATTCTATATTATTTCTATTGACCTACGTAGAAAGCTCTCATTGTTTTACACTTTCACTGCTAAAGAAGGAGAATGAATGAATAATTCTTCTCTTGCAGAAGATGGGAAGATATCACACGCTTAACCGTAAAGTGTTTCAGTATTACGCCTTTGCAAATGAAATGGTTAGGCACTAACCAAAAACGGTGCACTATATAGTGATGGTATATACTATGTTAACGCTCTTTTGTTAGTCTGTCCAGAAGAAAATTTCCAACTGTATTTTCCGAATTCACAATCACACTACGAACGCATCATTTCTGTGTCATAGTTGATATGTTAGTTGGCATCAACGTTACTAGGTGTATATATATGTACATGTTAAGTTGCCTCGTTTAACGCTGTTTCATTTAGGTTAAGCGCTGGAACTTATTGGAACGTAGTCCTAGCGTTAAGCGGGGTTTTACTGTATAGAGTGGGAAATTTAAAAACAGTTTGAAAGTTTGATAATTTATTTTTTGTTGTGAAGTACATTACAACACCTCTTTCGATCGGACAAATATTGCTGCACTTCGTATCTTGATATTGCCATTACGAATGTTGGTCTTCAAATGCTCAATTTTCTCTGTTTTGTCGGCATAACACTTTTATTTAACGGTGTCCCATAGAATTTAGACCAACGGTGTCAAATCGTAGCTTCTTGAAGGTCAATTGACATCACCATTTCGGCTAATTAAGCGGCCATCAAACGTTTGACGCAATAAATCGATTGCGGAATGAAATGTGCGGCAAGTCGTACCATCCTGTTCAAACCAAAATTATTCACATCAATACCATGTAAAACAAAAATCGGTTATCAGTGTGCAATAGGTGTCCCTAGTGATCGAAATTGTTGCGCCGTCTTCTTTTTAAAGAAATATGGGTTTACTGAGCTCCAAACGAACTAATTTTACTTTTTAACGTACTTACCTAGTGAAATTAAGCTTCATCCGAATAGATGCTTCCTTTTTAGGCAGAATCGATGTCATTGTGCCCCAAGAATGAAAGGGATGGCAATGAAGCTTCAACTTTGTTGAACCATTTGAACTTTGTGAGGCGTCATATCGAGATTATTGCGCAAAATTCAACTTTAAATTCCTGAGAATGATGACGAGCTGATGTTTTCCTGCATTTTTTAAGTTATTAATCCGGTAACTTTTCTTTGAAAATTCAGGGCTGGTTATGTAAAATTTAAATTTTTTGTATCTTTGTTTGTGACAGTGTGATGTAAATTTTTTTTTTACTGTTTTAAAGATTTTTTTTCTTTCTTTGCGAAGAATATATGTCATAAACAAACATCGTTTGATATTAAATTGATTTTCAAACTAAAAACCATATTAATAGGTACAAAGTTTTTAATAGGCTTTTCTTTCTAACCGTCTGTGACCATTTTCTAACAACATTTCTTAAATCAATTTCCAATTTAGAAAAATCTTTTATTTTTTTTTTTGCTGCTTTCGCCATATATAAGCTTAAGAGTGTGTGAGTGTGTTTGTTTTTTAATACAAATTAAAACCGTTTTACAAAGTTATCGATCTTAAAATGGCAAATAAAGCCATTTGGTTTAAAGGAAAATTGCTTTTTAAATTGCCTCTCATTTTAGCAGCCGTAGCAGTTTGTCAATTACATTAAATTTTAAACGAAAGTTGTAGAAAAAGTTTTACGCAAAAATCTTATTCTCTTTCCCTTGCCTTCTCTCTCTGTCTCTTTTTTACATTTTATACTTAATGTTCTAAGTTTCTACGTATTTAAAAATGTTTTTTTTTTGAGAACATTTAAATACTTACAGCAGGAAAATTCAATTCAATAGATTTTACTTTTTTTTTTCTACAACAACAAATTTATAGAAAAATGAAAAACGAAAAGAAAAGAAAAAAAATAAAAGTATTTATTGTTCCATATATGGTACATTTAGATATATTTTATTATTTGTAAATATACAGCCATGGACATTAAATTAGCACAAAATCCATGTAAAGTTTGATTTTGAATTTTTTCTGATTTTTATCCTAATTAGGCCAATTGTTTTGGTTAGCAATGTTGCACGATGACCTCTAGCTGTTGTTTAACCAAAAATGTTACCGTTATCGTATATATTTCTTGTTTTGACAACTAATTTGTATTGTATTTTGTATTTGTTTTAGGAAAAGTTATGTTCAAGTTTCATATGTGATAATTTCTAAAGCACTTTTTTTGTCGGTTGCAAATATCTCCCATACCACCGCATTAAATTTAATGAACGATATCTCATTTTAAAGCTTATATCTAACACTAATGGCAAAAAATAATTAGAAATTGAAAAATTAATATTTTCATTGATAAAAATTATATTTTATATAGAACTGCATGATAATACTGTTGTCATTATGATTATATGATTTTGTTAAAGTGTGGTAATACAGGGTCGCTTAATAGTAATGCAGTTCTACATAATATAGTATGTATTAAAATCCATTCTGGCAATACCGCTATTTTCTATAATGCCTTTTATTACTAAGTCAGTTATATATAATATGCATATTAAGTTGTAAAAAGCTATTTTGGCAATGCTCATTAAAAATTAAAAATTAAAACTGTACTCATACCCTGAATCAACCTTACACCTTCTGATCCAACTGTGCCATTCTGAATGACACGAAAATAATTCTCTGTGAAAGTTGCTTTTACTATGACGATATATTCTTTTAATTTTGTGCCATTCATAATAATTTTTTGAAAAAATTGGCCGTTGGAAACATTTCTCGCCAGAGGAGAAGCTTGTTATCGTTAACTAGTAGAACGAGGGGAAAACTGAAATTGAATGAAGTTGACAAAATTTCGAATTTCTGGAGAAAAATTTTTGATAACGTGATCATTTCCCTCAAAACAAACATAATAATGTCGCGGAACACAAAAAACTGGACTGGGCTATTTTCCGGAAGTCAAAGAAGGAGCCTTTCATGTCGTCACGCGATATTTTGAACGAAATTAACTCCCAATTTAGATTAAATTTATCGGACAGGCTCATTCGCGACGTCTTAATCACAGAAAGCTCTTTGGAAGCTCTTGCCGAAAGAAATCACTTCTACCAATAGAACAATATAGTCAAGCGTTTAATGTTTGCTCACACCCACAAGGATAAAGACCTCCCATTCTGGAATATTTTGGTGTGATGAAACAATGCTAAATCGTATGGAACTGGACGGTAGAGTGGTTATTTAACAGCCAAAATGTCAGACGATAAATCCAAGCTATGATCAAAGGATCATAACGCATGGTCATTGAACCGTGTACGTAACATTGTCAAAATTAATAAAAAAAAAAAAAAATGGATCGTTATCAGTATTTGGACAAAGACTGAACAAAACGGAACCATAAGCTTTTATATATATGCCAATTTTATTCATATTTTGGGCCAAGATAGTGGCCCAAATACACATCTGAGAGCTGGCAAAGGATTGATTTTATAAAGAGCACATTCCCGTTTTTAACTGGCCAGCGCAAAATTCTGTCTTCAACTCGATAGAAGACCCCCGGAACGATGCGAAATGCTTAACAAAAATACAAAAATTTGGACGATTTGTGGATTGGAATACGGAACGCTTGGTACTCGATTCCTAAAAATCTTTTCCAAAGAACTTTGTCCCGTAGATACCATGCGGTGCTTGAAAATAGAGGCTACTCTACTAAATATTGATCAAATAAACTGAAAACATTAATATTTTTACTATTTCTTAAAATATAAAATTTTTATTCCAGAAATTTTAATTTGTGCTATTTTACTGTCCAGCCAAAATTTGGCGTTTGATATGTTGCAGGCCTTAAGGAGCAAACCATTGGCAATTTCTTTAAAATTTTTGATTTTTTTTAAAGAAGACTATCCATCTTAAGTTTCTAGGTTCAAATTTTATTTTATGAATAGACCTAAAATGCTATAAAAAATGTGATTGTATTGATAATGAAGTTTTGCGCTAATTTAATGTCCATAGCTGTATGTAATATGAGTGTTTGTTATAGGATTTATCCTGCATTAACTTCACTGCCTCTACTATACAAACACAACTCACAACTAAAGCAGTAGACTGAAATCCACATGTATTCGCATGGTTAGAAGCATGAATGACTGAATGAATGGATTGGTGGGATGTCTTTAATCCAAATACAATAGAAAAGTGCTTTACAACACACCATCATTATTTCTTCTTTTTCTCTTTCATTTCTTTTTTAATTCATATATTGTATATATGTATGTATACGTATGTATGTGTGGACATTTATTTGTATTGGTGTCTAAGCTATAGTCATTCATCAAAAGTCCTTAACAAATTCGAGAGCAATTAAACTCATCAATTAGATTGACATTATTGTACACACTCGTATGCTTTTGGTTTTTTTTTTTTCTTTTTACAAGTCTACCACACACGCTCACTCATTTTCATTTGATCCTTTTTTTATATAAATTTTCTGTTTTTTTTGTGCTTGTCTTCATCCTTTTTATATAAAATAAATTTATCACACTCATTTTAATAGAAGTCGTTCAAAAAACGAGGCTAGTGCGAGAATATTTGGGTCAAAAAAAAAAAAAAAATATTTATGAACGAAAAAAATTGAAGAAATGAATTTATTTCATACGCATACATATTTACATCCATCTTCAAGAGATTGAATAAATTGATTGCATATTTTTCGACAATGTGCCATAGCTTTCATTTTCTATGCATGAGATGGACTTCAGATTTTACATTCTTCCTCCGACCTAACGATTTTTTTATCGATGTCTACAACATATTTACTGAAATGCATTTTTTGCCTGCTATATGACATGACATTTGGAGTAGAGGTTTCTCGAAATACTGCCAAGACATTGATTTATAAAGCCTTGGATATTCTGCAGTCTTTAGTTCCAGCCAGGGAGGTGCTGAATTTTATTCTTGAGATCAATAGGCTTAGTTTTACAAACAAGCGGGTCTTGAACGATCGATATGCCGTTTGTTGTAATGATATTTTTTTTACTTGTTATGCTTTAAAATAGCAGAACTGACGTCATCCATTTGGATGTAATTAGTGTTGAAAAGGTTTACCATCGCAGCACTTACGAAAGTCTTTTGGATCGTACGTATAAGTCGTGTTATGAGTTTTTGGTATTGATATGGTTTTTTATGGGTAAACGAACGCAAAATAAAGGATTAACTGCCTGTTTCTCGTAAACATCGTCACAGCAATGACAGTTATTAGTAAACTATAATCTAAACAGTAAATTATGATTGAAATCAGTTAGTTGTATGTAGGGTAGGTTAGTTCACTCAGTGCCTCATATAGCCTAATATGTTACCCAGCGTCAGATAACCCCATTCTGGGCTTGAACTACATCGAACTCCATTTGAAACCGGACAGTTCTTTTAGTCGCCATCATGTCTAGACCTTAAAACAGTCTGCCTCTCAAAAAACGATGACATCTGTTTTGAACTGCAAGATACATACATACATAATTGGTCATTACAACCTTTCAGTTAGTATTATTGACCTTGTTTCTCACACTACTTATGTTATGTGTGTTAATTTTATACATAAGTGACGAGAGCTATAGTTTAAAGTCGACTCCGAACGATAGATTTTTGAGAAACTTTTCGTGGCAATTATATTTACTCTCAGAGTTTTTGCCAGAAATCTGCTGAGAGGAAATCGCCGAAGAAATACTTTTTGTATTATATTTTGATGTCCGGCCTGGGACTCGAACACGTCAAGTTACTCGCATAAAAGATATCGCACCGACTCCATTTTCTCCACATTATGGGAAATTTTGCAGTAATAATGACGGAACAGACCAAGCTTGTCAGCGAAACTGCTAATACCTTTCTCTTGTTGCACTCAATTAGTGCCCTGGTTCTCACGCTGGTTACAGTACCAAAGAATTCGGAAGGTCCCCGGTTTCAGCTATACGTGCAGCTTGTTTAGTAGCAAAACTCCCCGTCTTTTTAAGTAATCTGTAAGACCCGTTCAGCTTCAGTTCCACATTCCAATTTTGAGGATCCAATCCAACGCATCCCTGCATATGTCTTCGATCTTTAGAAATAAATAACTTTTCGGTTATTTTAAAGATATTAGACCCATCAAAAGGCTAAGTCTCTTGGTTAAATGACCAAATGCTCCTAAACCACATGTTAAGGCAATATTGCAGTTTTTAATATAGCAATGTTTCAATGTTGCACTTTTTTTCATACATTATTGGTTATTACAATTCTTATGCGGTATTGATTTTTATACATGAGGAGGGGATCTGCAATTTAAAGTCGACTCCAAACGACAGATATGTATATGAGCAACTTTTCATAGCAAATTTGAATTTATGAACTCTGCTTAGAGGCAGTGGAGTTTGAACTGTGGTCTCATATCAAATAAGCCAACCATAGTTGCCAGATAAATGAAGCATCAAATCGTCAAATATTTGAGAAAAAATCGTCAAAATTGTTAAAAACCTTCATTGAAATCGCAAAAAAATCGTCAGAAAAGATAAATAAATAAATTGAAAGGTTTTAAAAACAAAAACATTTGAAGTTAATATTAAGCAGCGATAATATTTCAGTATCTACACATATGTGTAGTGTAAATATTAGGGAGTCAGAAAATATTGACTTACTGGGCATGGAAATGTAGTGTAATGCTCACTTGGTTTCTTAAGACGTTGCAATAACTACTTCACTTCATCTGGTCTACTTATAAATTACACAATCTATAACCGACCGAAAATAAAATAAACTTGTCATGTAGAAGTAGGCCCTTAAAGTATATTTTTCGGCTTCTCCACCGTGTACATGTGAGTCGGTAGTTGGTTGTTAATCAAAAGAGTATGTCCAACTCCATTGACTGATTTCAGCATCGTTGCAATGTGGCTTGTGCCACTGTTCTATCGCTACTACAATGGATATTGTTTGAGCGAAATAAGGGAACTTGTTCCTAAAATCATGTATTCCTATGTAACACTCATCTCTTTCGGCCAGAACATCCGTATGTGGTCGATTATTCAGTGTATCGTACACTGCATTACAGACAAAGTTCGTTTGTTAGACGGACTATTCTTATGTAGAACTGCCCCTCTGCAAAGATCTTTCCTGTAACTTATGGCGTAAAAATATTCAAACCTAGTCTTCCGGAAACACTGCTCCCTCTTTCCTCATTCCTATAATATATTTTCTTAGTTCCGAAAACAATGCCAACCCCTGAGTGTTGGTCGTATGAAAAAAATAATAGCACTCAACTTTGTTCTTTCGATGGTTATATTAAAAGTTAAAATCGATTTTTTAAAATTGTCTACGATGGGAAATGATAATTTATTATCAACTAGGATGTAATTTATGAGTTGAAATTTTTTGGCTTTTATGGGTTTAAAATGGTACTCCTATAAAATACGGAAAAATCATCACAGATATTGGAAAATAACTTAAAAATATAATACTTTACACCTTGTTATACAAAGCTTAAGGAAGCCTTTAATGTACTAAAGTACAGAAAATTATGTAAATTTTTATTTGCTAAAAACTGTTAAAATTAGGGCATAAATCGTCTTCTCGTCAAAATTACATTTTTGGAGTTCAAAATCGTCAAATCTGGCAGCTATGAAGCAAACACACTACCTACTAGACTTAGGCGACTTTTATTAAGTTTACTCACTTTACTTTATTCTGAATTAGCTTATTATCCTATCTTTTTCTTGCATCTGTGCAAAGGAATACCTTTTTTATTGTATGAATTCTCTCGAATTTCTTATTTAAGGAGCGTTTACTTGTGCTTTACTTTTGTTGTTACCTTCAATGCAATGCCAATGTAAGAATAATAGTCGAATGTTGCGCTAATTCCTCCGGAGAAACCAAACATTTTTATACAATCTTACTTTGCGCCTTGAGATTTTGAACCCTTGGCAGGGCTTTTTTTGAGAGCATGAATTCAGTGTCGAGAGCCGACATTAAGGCTCCCCACGGATTCATTAATGGCTTAGGCTGGTTGAGAGGTGCAAAGACTTCATCGGCATAGTTGCACTGTCCCACCCTTTCTGTTGTGTATGGTCTGTGTGATTCCTCCATTTCCTACTCTACCCTCCTTTCACCCTTTTCCCTCCTTTCGGACGTTGTACAATGGGTCAGTTCGACCTCCGGGTACTCTACTTGTCTTGTTTGACAGGTACACGTCTTCTAACCTAAACTAACCTAACCTAACCTACTTTGCGCCTTGTTTTTTAAAAAAGCTGTTCTTTATTCAGACATACTTCGGTTTAAATTACAGTATTCCCTCGATATACGTTGTTTCGATTAACGTCGTCAAAAATTTTGTTCCCTTAAACTTCGTTTTGCGTAGTTATTCGATTTACATTGCCTTATGTTGCTTATAAACAAGATCAGGGGATTTCCCTTTGAAAAGAAATTCAATAAATAGAATAAAAATTAAATTATTTTCGTTTTTTTTTTTGTAAAATGTACACAAATAAATGGATATGATAGTATGAGTTCTTTGAAATTCGATTTACGTCGTTTCGATTTACGTCGCCTATTTCCGGAATATTCTACGACGTAAATCGAGGGAATACTGTATAACACAAATTAAAATCCTTCAACTTCAAAAACTTCAACTTCTTGGGATTGCCAAATATTACAAAGTGTTTTTTCATTACGTTTTATGTTAATAGTGGGAAACTGCTCTTGTTATTCAGTGTTTAACCTTTGCCAATATATTATCACCTTATTACCAATATTTCTTCTGAATTTCTATTCTAAAATTTTGTGATTAAAACAATTAATTTCAAATAAATAAAATCTAAATCGAAAAACACATGATTATATATCGTGTATTGTGTATTTTGTATATTGAGTTTTAATTTATTTTAGTTGATTAAAAATAGATATTTTGGGGTTTCTGGCTAGAAATTTTGCAAATAATATCTTATTGGTTTACCATCATATCACAATGATTATTTAACATAATGATTGTGTCTGTTATTGTTGCCGTATGTTGCTGTTTCGATTGCCAAATATTAAGGCCATTGGACTACTTAATTATCTTGTCTTTCAAACGACTCTCGCATTAGATTCAGTCATTCACTGAATCTCCTAATAACATCATTATATACCACTATCGATGTGTATATGTGTATAGAGTCTCTTTGATAGTATTGGAATATATACATACATACATACATACATACATACATATATTAACAGTTACCACACTATTAATTTCGTTTTATGTTTTAAGAGAAAATATCTTTGTGTGGCATAGAATCCTTATGTTTGACTACTTCCCTTTTAACATTTTACCAACATTATCAAAAATCTAAAATAAAAAAACAAAATGGCATGTATGTATGTATGTATGTGGAGAAGTTAATGTATGTATTGGTATTAACACCCTCATAAACATATACTATATCATATGTACTTATATATATGAATCTATGCTACAATGCTTGTCTACATACGGTCTGCTTCGCTATGTTCATTATATTTTAAACTCAATATTTTCTCCACTAATGTTAAGCAAGAATAATTACAACGGAGGTAGCGAATACAGAAGTCGCCGTGGTCTAGTAGGTAGTGTGTTGGCTTATTAGACGTAAAATCCAGCGTTCGAGTCCCAGTCCAGACATCAAAATAAAATACAAAAATGATTTTTTCCGCGATTTCCTCTCAGCAGATTTCTGGCAAGAAAAGTGAGAGTAAATAAAATTGCCATGAAAAGTTTCTCATAAAATATCTCGTTCGGAGTCGACTTTAAACTGTAGCTTACGCTACTCATGTATAAAATTAACACACACAACTTAAGTGGTGTGAGAAACTAGGTCAATAATCCTGACTGATGGGTTCTAATGAGCAATTAGGTATGTATGTAGGTAGCAAATAGTTTACAAGTGCCTTTTAAAAGCACTGGCACTTATTCTAAAAATAGTTCGTCTAACCCTGTCACCTAAATAAAAAGGTCTGCCTTATAGTTTTTGAAGTCGTCGCAGTCGGCAGTATGTTGGCTTATTAGACGTGTGGCCACTGTTCAAACATCAAGTCAGATTTCTGGCAAATACTTTGAGAGTAAATAAAGTCGGTTTAAACTGTGAAGTTGCTATCCAGTAATATGATAGGAGGTTTGAACTAGCGATGCCAATTGGGAAATCCCGAATCCCGAAGTCCCGGGATTATTGGGATTGTGAATTCATATGTATTTTGACCCTACAAAAGATCCTGAAAAAAAATTCTATGTCACTCGGCTTCGATAATAGCATCTTAGATGAGGAAAACCTTACTTTCATTGATAAAAAATTATTTGATGCCATCGAAAAATGCAAAAATCCTATAAAACGAATTAATAGGGTAACTGGTTTAGATACTCAACTGTCCAAAGAAATAGAGAAATACATCAGGAGGTGATAGAGGTGAATATTTACAAGCTTTATACAGCTATCTGGGAGCTATTTTACCAACAAATGTTGATTTTAAATTTTAAAAAAATCTATTTTTGAAAATTCTCTAGAAGATGTGTTGCCATTTGGGAACATATCAGAAATAGTACACTATACAAACTATAATCAAATAGTGGTCCAGAGGATGCTCTTTCCAACCGTAGTAGTGCGATAGCCTGGCTAATTTTGAGAGTTGAGATTTTCAATTTTAAAAAAATTTTTGAAAATTCTCTAGAAGATCAGTGGCCATTTGGTGACATGTATGAAATAGTATAGTATACAGACTACAGTCGAACTTCTATAATTTGAACTTCTATTACTTGAATTGCCTATAAGTTGAGGCACAGCAATAGCATCTTGAAGATAATTTTCATCAGGTTTTACTTCTTTAACTTGAAGTTTCTATAAGTTGAAGTTTTTTTTTTGGACAATGGCGGTTCAATTTATAGAAGTTTGACTATTTATGCTGAAGTCCCTGTGGTCTTGTAAGTAGTGTGCTGGCTTATTAGACCTAAAGCTAGGGTTTGAGTTCCAGGCCAGACATCAAAATAAAATGCAAAAGAAGTATTTCTTCGGCGATTTCTTGTCAGCAAATTTTTGGCAAAAACTCCGAGAGTAAAAATAAAAATGCCATGAAAAGTTTCTCAAAAAAATTCTGTCGTTCGGACTCGACTTTAAACTATAGGTCCCGCTACTCATATATAAAATTAACACACACTACATAAGTGGTGTGAGAAACTAGGTCAATAATCCTGACCGATGGGTTGTAATGACCAATTATGTATGTATGTATGACTGTATATGCAAATGGTAGTCCAGAGGTTGCTCTTTTCAACCTTAGTAGCGGAATATAATTGGAATATAAATGATTTTGTTAACAAAATATATATTCTCCATTTTTATTATTAAGAGAAAATCGCGATGTTTTCCCGTGATTTTTTGGGATTTTTGAATCCCGAATTATACTGAAAAATTCCTGGATTTCCCGATCGGGATTTCCCTGAAGCCCTGGATTTTTAAGAATCAATCTAGTTTGCCATCTCCAGTTTGAACCAACACCAGCTCTGGATAAAGCCGGCTAGTTCTCTTAGTAGCACGTTCGGCAACATGCCTAGATCTCCAAAGTTCTCTCACCCAATAACCGATGATGTTTGTTCTGAGGTACCGATTCCGTCTCTTTCTCATCCTGGCAGCAGTAATCCTCTTGGATCAGATCGAGCTTGTCAGCAAAGCTGCCAATAACGCAGTGTTTCATTAGAATTCCTGTTAGTGTGCAAACCGTTCTATTGTCGGACTAAAGTAGTTCTAGGTTTTCCTATTATCCATGGTTGGAGACATTAGTTTTGAAATTGGGCACCATGTATATTGGACCACCTAGTATTTGTCGAATGCTGCTTGTAGGGGTGCTTATATCTCCTCTATCGTCTATTCCTCCTTAGAGATTTGTGATCTCTTCCGTGCCAGTTTGCCAACCTTTTCGTTTCCCTCTATGCCACAGTGGCCGGGAAACAAATAGAAGTGGTTGTTCTGTCGACGAATACGTTGAAGTTCATGAAAATCCTGACGCTCTTTAATTGCTGCTCGACTGTCCACACATATGACCAAATTTGAAGGAGATAGGAGTCCGGTTTCAACCATACGTGCAGGTAGTTCCAACAGAAAAAAGTTTTTCATTTATCATGGAAGATAATTCCGCCATCTGTTAACTGCAATGTTAGACTAAAATTGTGAGCATTAAAACAAACAAACCAACTTTCATTTTCAGATATTTAGATATGGATTGCCTCGTCTTACTATATACAATATTATATTAAAGATAAAATAATTTTCTTTATTCTGTTCACTTTTGTTTGAAGTTAATTCCTTATATGGAATACGTGTCTGTCTGTCATTTGGTTGACATATTTAAAACCTTTCCTTATTGTTGGTTCATGCATTGCCTAGTAGTAGCAAAATGAACCAGAAACAATAACAACTACTGAGAAATAATTTAAAAACAAAAGGATGAGAAAAAATAAAATCTAAAACTATGTGAACATAGACAGTGAACCTATCCCTTCATACGTTCGTATATACGTATGTATAGTAATGTGTGGAGAAAAGATCATACGAACACTTTTGACACAGATTGATTTACTCTAAATCAGCAGCATATTAGTATAGTAAAGACACAGGCTTTTATTTAAAATATTATCTTAAATACATACTTATTGCATATAAAAGCAATTAAAAGGTGACCATATGTAAAAGTTTTCTTTGTCCATTTATTGCAAGCTGCTGCTTGATGGCTGTTCAATAGATGATGGTCAGCTTTCTAAATAAATTCCTAAACTCTTTGCCGTAAATAAATTATTCTGGATTTGTTTGGTGATTTAATATTAACTACTAATATCTATGGGTGGTGGTCATACAATTTATACTATTAAGGGACACACATACAATTAGTTTGTTGGGGTTTGTTTAAATTTAAGAAATTTAAATAATTTTTCTGGCATGCAAAATAAATAATTTTAAGTTTGAAAACTTTACTGCTCTTTTATTTTGCAAAATAAAAAATATCTACACACAATATCAGTAAATAATTCCATAACATGGCGTATGAGTGATATTTTTTTTAAATTCAAATAATAAGTATACGCACCCACAATATAAATTGTAATTAATAAATTACACTATGTGACAAATATAAAAATTTGGCTAATGACATAGTGTAGGTTATAAGTTTTGTTTAGTAAATCTCAAACATTTTTTTTTTTATATTTCTTGAACCCTCCAAACATGTTTTATTTGACAAAAACTGAGTTTTCATAAAGTCAGAAAACAAATATTTGGATTATTCAAACATGTTCATAGTAGTAAACTTTACTTAAAAAATATGAAACAAGTGATAACATTCTGAAAGTGTATTATCTTGCGAAGAGATTGACACTTTGTTTGATCAAATCGGAACTTTTGGTTCAAAAATTCTCAGAATTTTTGATGGATCTGGATTGTTTATCGGAAAGATGTCTATCTATCTTGTTGTGCTAAATATGAAATAAAAGAAAATAAAATAAAAAAAGAGAAATAATAATATTTGCAAAAAACACAAATATTAGTCGACTTTTGGAAGTCGTGCAAATGTGAAAATGACACATTTTATGATAATCAATCAAGATCCATTAAAAATTCTGAAAATTCTTGAAGTAAAAGTTTTTATATTGATGAGATGACATATATAAAAAATATCACTCGACTGTTAGACTCTTCAAGTAATAACTATGGCAATTTTTGTCCGATTTGATCAAATGACTCAATCTTTTCACAGGAGAACACACTTTAAGAATATTATCACTTGTCCTATAGTTTTTATTAAAGTTTGCTCCTATGAATGGAGAAATTTGAAAAAATAAAAAAAATTCGAATTTTCCAAGTTTACCTCATCAAATCTCATAGTATATTAAGTCGATGAATAGATATATGTATAACGCTTTAAAGGTCCATATCTTCTCTTTCCAACAAGATTTAAATTTTGGAAATCGGGTCAGAAATGTTTGATTATTCAAGAATTTTGTGCGTTAAGTAAAAAAAAAAAACAGTTTTTGTCAAATAAAACAAATTTGGAGGGTTCGAGAAATATAAAAAAGGTATATTTTACTCAACTAACTGAACAACGTGGACTATGTAGTTACTCGGGTGTATTGCAATGTTGCACCGTGTTATTAAATAATTTCAATTAACACATATTAATCGATAACAAGAATAAGTATTTAGTTCTATTGGTAGCATAATCGAAAAAAATAAAACGATACAAAATTAAACCTTTATGTTTTAGTTTATGGTTAACTCTGGTTTATCGGCATAACACTTTTCTTTCACTGTGCCCCATAGGAAATACTCCAATGTTGTCAAATCGCAGCTTTCTGGGGGCGAATTTACTTCATCATTTCGGCTAATTAAGCGGCCATCGAACTGTTGACGCAATAAATCGATTGTGGCATGAGATGTATGGCATGATGTACCATCCTGTTGAAACCAAATATCGTTCACATCAATATCATGAAGGCTGGGTACTAAAAGATCTCTCATGATGCCTTCGCTCCACAATTTGCATCAAACAGTTACTCGTAATGGTTGTGTTTACTTCTGTAAGACCATTTGTGAGTTTTATGAGTCCCAAATACGGGGATTTTTCTTATTAACCTACACACCGAGATGAAAATGAGCTTCATTCGAAAAGTAATTTTTTTGCAATTTTTATTTTGAACGACAAATTTTAAGGAGTGCGCATAAAAAAAAAAAACTGGACTTACACTTAGAAATAAAACTAAGTGGCGGATTTTTGTCGTTTTATATTTCAATTAAAGTAAATAATATTTGAATACTTTTGTGTATAAAATTTTTTTCTGACTTTTTGAGCCACTTTTCTTCCAGACCTTTTAGGGTGTTTTAGAAAAATACGTATTATTTTACTTGCTTTGTTTTGGTTGCCAAATCCTTTTTTCTTCCACTTCCACGCTTTCTTTCAAAACACAAAGACTCCTTATATTTGCTATTGCAATGAAATTTAGCACTTGGATTTTGAAACAAATGACTTACGAAAACAATGTAACGGTATTCATTTTTTTCAATTATGATAAAAGTAGGCCCATTTTTTTTCGTGTGCACTCCTTATTTAAAATTTTTTTTTTTTGGGAATTTTACTTGCACTCAAAGCTTTTATCGAAATTTTTTTTATTTTATATTTCATTTTGATCGAACCATATGATCTGGGATTTTATCCAGTCTTTTTATTAGACACTGAGTATACGCAGACATTGTTAGATTAATTTTGTTGTCGAAGGTGTTCGTTTGATGGAAGCCTATGAGTCTTATAGATTTGTACACGGCACATTTGGATATTAATAATACTTTTGGATATTAGCAGGACGCTGTTAACTGCTATGGACAAGTGATTTTATAAAGAGAATTCCATATAACGGATTTAAGACGGTTTAGATAAATTCAATGGTTTTTAACTTCCAGAGATGAGGGAATTTTAAATTTTTCTCTCACGAATAGTTTTTTTTATTGCAATAAGTCTTGTCGTTGCCTACAAGTAATGCCGTCAGAGAACATGAATTGGATGTAAGCGATTAGTTACTATTATACTACGCCAGGCTTTAAGGGATAAAAGACTTTAAATTTTATAAATTCTTTGAAAAAATCTTACGAGTTGGAATTAAAATTTCTTGGTTTGTGGTTGACCACTTTAAACAATCCATTACGACTACTGTTAGTTTGAAATAAGGTTTCTGACAGACAACTATCGCATGCGTTTAGATGGTATTTGTTTTACATGCATGTCCGGCGGCCTTGTTAATGCTATCACTTAGAATTTTAATTCTTTAGATAGACATTGCTGTACTGTACTGCATAAAAAGGAAACCAAGCGGGTCTAATGCAATTACAATAATACCCCGGTTTATGTCGCCTCGTTCTGCGTCTGCTTCGAAATTGCGTATTTTTCAAATTTGTGTGATTTCGAAGTTGCGTCGTTTTTGTTTCAGTTTGCGTCGCATGTTTCGAAGTTGCGTCGTTAGTGTTTCGATTTGCGTCGTTAATACGAAAATGTTTGTACAAAACTAAAACAGAACAAGGGGATTTCCCGTTTAAGTCTAATGTAAATACATGCATGCATATGTATTTATATTGTCTGATGGTTGCAAGTTGTAGGTCGTTAGTAAATTAAATATTTTTTTATTGAAAAATCTATTTGTTCAGCTAAAATTATGAATCACGGAACCAATTAAATGAAAATCAATACAACTGTATGGAAAATCGTGCTTCGTTTCGGTTTGCGTCACATTTCCTCAGGCCCTATTAGTGACGCAAACCGGGGTATTAGTGTATTTTCTAATAACAATTTCATCTATTAATTGTTGCCATAATTAATTTTAATTATTCAAATAATTTTATCTTAAATAATACCTGTATACCTGTGTTCTAAACTTATATTACCTTAGCTACCCTCGATGATATATGAGTTGGCATGTATATTTACTTGAACTTTTCGGGGGGGAAAAAAAAGAATTGCATTTGAATGCAACTTTTCAGAAGTTTAAATCGTTGTGTGCAGTAAACGGAAATTTTTAATTTTAATTTCATAGCCAAACTATTATGCATTGTAGTATATTTAGTTATTTTATTTAAATTTCTATTCATTTTTTGTTTTTTTTTTGTTGTTTTTACTGTGTTCCATACTAAAATAACAAATGATAGGAAAATTTTCAACTTGAACTGTTGCAGGAACAAAATATTGTTTTAGCTGTTGGCTGTTGGGTTAGGTTGGGTTGGGTTGGCTCTTGTTTTCTGCATAATTTTATGCAAATTTCCTGAAATGAATGAAGACACTGTTCCTCTCTACTCTGCACAGCTTATTCAAGTTCAAATTAATGAATGAGTGAATGAATGAACAAGTGAGTGAACGAATGAATAAATGAATTAATGTTTTACAAAATATGAATGAATGTATTCATACATGTATGTGTTTATATGTCAGTGTTAGTGATGAAACATTGGGGGAGAAAGAAAAAAAGTTTTTTTTTGTTTTATTGTTTTCCTTGTATATGCGTGTAATTTTTGTAATTTTTTTGTATGAGTTTGTGTTTGTTTATGTTTTTTTTCTCTGTTTCCTGTGTAAATTTACATTTAACCACAATAACAGCAAGAGCACTACAAAACAAAAAGAAGAAGAAAAAAATAGTAGTAGAAACAGCAACAATAACAACAACTGAATATAAATAGTTGCAAAAACTTTTAAGTTGCACTTACAAAATATAAATTGAAATCAAATAAAAAAATAAGAAGAAAAAAAAAACAAGAATAGGAAATTTCTTTAGTCGGCGATGTAGATTGGCTACGAAATTAACGCCATATATAACGGGTGATTTTTTAGGTATTATCTTTTTGGCAACACTGGTATAAACAGCTCATGCACATTTCGCATTTTGTTTCGCTGTCAAACAGCTTCAGTTTGGTCTATAATTTAACCATGAATTGTCTTACAAACGAACAACGCTTGCAAATCATTGAATTTATTATCAAAAGTTCATTGCGCTCTTCTTCCATTTTATGGTTCACGGCTATTCAAGCTATTGTGACTAAATTTTGCATCAAATTCACACTGTTGGACATTAAACCAAGAACACGCTTACGTAAAGTGCGAACTGAAGAAAATATCGCAGCTGTATCGGCCAATGTTAATGATGCCCATCAATTATCGATTCGTCGCCGTTGGCAGTAATTGGGCCTCTGTTACTTAACAACGTGGAAAATTTTGCGGAAGAATTTAGGTGTGCAACCTTTCAAAATACAGCTGGTGCAAGAATTGAAGCCAAACGACCAACCGCAATGCAGAATTTTTGGCGAATGGGCTTTTGGAAAGTTGGCCGAAGATCCACTTCTTTATCGAAAAATTGTGTTCAGCGACGAAGCTCATTTTTGGCTTAATGGATACGTAAATAAGCAGGATTATCGATTTTGGAAACCCACCAATGCATCCAGAAAAAGTCACAGTTTGGTGCAGTTTATGGGCTGGTGGCATAGCTATAACGTACTTCTGCAAAGATGCTGCGATTCATAACGTAACTATGAATGATGAGCGCTACAGTGAGATGATATCCAACTTTTTTTTGTCCAAAATGCAAGAGCTTGACTTGCATGACATGTGGTTTCAACAAGACGGTGCCACATGCCACACAGCACGCGTAACAATGGACTTATTGAGAGGGGAGTTCGGTGAAGATTTTATTTCACGTTCGGGACCTGTTAATTGGCCAACTAGATCGTGCGATTTAATGCCTTTAGACCACTTTATGTGGGGCTATGTTAAAGTTCATGTCTGTACAGACAAGCCCACTGCAATTGACTGTAATTGGAAGACAACATTGAAGCATTTATTCGTGAGATTCCGGCCGAAATGTTGGAAAGAGTATACCAAAATTGGTCAAAATTTGCATAAAATAATCTTCAAACATTAAATTATGTGGACCGTATTATCCATTCAAATAAAGATTTCATGCATTTTCGTGCATGCGAAGTAACTCTTGAGCTCTTTCCAGTCTAACTTTTTTTGTCTATCGTTGACCTCTTGCACTTTTTGGAACGTCAATGGCTTTAGTCCAAGCTCATTTTTCAATATGAGTTGCATCCGTTCTCGCAATATATTCAGCTCACGAGCAATTTTTTTACCACTGCGGCGTGGATTTCGATCAAATTTGGCCTTCACTTTTCGGATCATTTCTGGTCTTGTTTTTTGGACGCAATGCTACACTGCCAGTATCACGGTACGAGAAACAAATGATTTATCCATATTTAAATGCTGTAGGGCTCTAACGATAGCCACCTGTGGTTTTCCAGCCAAATATAAAGCAATCACACTATCACGCTTGAATTCCCTCACGAATAACTTTTTTTCTGAATGCAATACATCAAAATGCTCTTGTAAGCTTGTAAATAATAAAATGAATTAAATCTGTCAATCAACAATAAACCCTCTAAATCAATCAACAATTTAATCTTGGGTCTACTGATTTAGCCACCAGTAGGGCTTGAAAAAACGCAGGCAACTATGTCTACTTTCGGAGACGCTTTAAGATTAGCGGATATGATAGAGACTCGAAAAAAAACCCAGGGTGCAAAAAAGCCTTTGTTTGCAAACGAAAGCTGTTGGCAGAGAATTTCAACGATTGAATTGAATGCATACTACGCTTACTTGAATAGTAAGATTACGGCTAAAGTGTAAATCTACACCTGAGTGTATAATAGGGTTGCCAAATGGGATCGATTTTTAAAAATCCCGGGATTCCTGATTTTGTAATGTTTGTTAATATGAATATTTCGGGATAATTCGAGATTCAAATATCCCGAAAAATCACGGGAAAAATCGCAATTTTCTCTTAATAATAAAAAATTTCGTTAACAAAATCATTTGTATTCTAATTATGTATGTATATCAGAATTATATAAGATAGCTGTCTGCATTTGTAAATATTCACCTTTACTACCTCCTGATTTAAATAAATCTATTTCTTTGGACTCTTGAGTATCTAAATCAGTTACCCTATTAATTCGTTTTATAGGACTTTTGCATTCTTCGATGGCATCAAATAATTTTTTGTCAATGGAAGTAGGGTATTCCTCATCTGAGATGCTATTATCGAAGTCAAGTGATATAGAATTTTCTTTACAGGTCCTTTTGTAGGGTCAAAATACATAAGAATTTACAATCCCGAAAATCCCGAAACATCCTGGGACAAGTTTTTCAATCCCAAATCCCGATTGGCATCCCTAGTATATACCAAATAATAATGACTGATTTACTTTTAAGTCGCCGTCGGTCTAGTGGGTAGTGTGTTGGCTTATTAGACAAAAGGCCTGGGTTCGAATCTCAGGTCAGACATCAAAACGAAAAAATATTTCTTCGGCGACTTCCTTTCAGCAGATTTCTGGCAAAGACTCTGAGAGTAAAAATTGCTATGAAAAGCTGCTCCAAAATCTGTCGTTCGGAGTCGACTTTAAACTGTAGGTCCCGCCACTCATGTATAAAATTAACGCACACAACATAAGTGGTGTGAGAAGCTAGGGTCGTAATCCTGACTGAAGGGTTGTAATGGCTAATTATGTATGTATGTATGTATGATTTATTTTTAAAAATAGTTAATATAACTAAAAGCACAGACCTAACGTATACATCTCAAAATCACCTACACTAATGTAGGGTGCAAAGTAACAACAATAACAGCGTTTCTAACAGGGAGTCACTTGACTCGACGTTATGAAAACTTGAGCTTAATTAATTATAGTGTTTATGTTGATGTTTATTTTCTGAAATATAAATACAAGACAAGCGAGTGTGCTTATATATGTGTCTGTGTATATGTAAGAGACATCATTGTTTGTGTTTATAGACAAAACACGTTAATAGTACATAGTAGGTTTGTTCGTTTGTATATTCATTTGCGTGTCATTATCAAAACAACAAAAATAAATTCTATTTGATAATGTTAAAGTAACTTGTAATGAAATAACAAAAATAATAACAACAAAAAAAACAAAAAAAAAACAAAAAAATTAAAAACACTTAGAAACTATACGAGTACAATTTGTTATTGTAGTGATAGTAATGGCAGTTGTAGTTGTTGTTGTTGTTGTTCTAGTTAAACACATAATGTCAAAAGAGAAATAAATAAATTTATTTACTTTATATTTTATTGCTTATGATTGTTAAATGTTTTATCTCTGCTACATTAATTGAAATAATAATTGCTCAAGCAGTAATGCAAACTACCATGAACAACAGCATACAGACAAACAATTGCAAACTTAACAAAAATACAAAAAATGTTCTCAGTAAATTATCTTTGTGTTTAGCAAATAAAAGAAATATTTCTTAAAGAGAGATAGAAATAGAGAGAGAGAGAGAGAGAGAAAGAAATTCTTAAATTACAATTCATTCAAGAAAACGACAAGTTAGGTAATTAATTATTCCCGGGTCAAAAATTAAAACTGCTTATAAATACCTAAGTCGCCGTGGTATAGTAGGTAGTGTGCTGGCTTATTAGACGTAAAGCCAGGGTTCGAGCCCCTAGCTGGCAGATGTGACATTTCATAGTCATTTTGACGATTTTGAGCTCCAAAAATGTCATTTTGGACGATATAGCGCTTTATGCCCTTATTTTCACGAATTTTAGCAATTGAAAATTTACATCATTTTCTTTTTTTAGTACATTAAAGCCTTCCTTAAGCTTTTAATTATTTTTTTCATACGACCAACACTACGTTGTTGGTATTGTTTTCGGAACTAAGAAAATATATTATAGGAATGAGGAAAGAGGGAGCAGTGTTTCCGGAAGACTAGGTTTGAATATTTTTATACCATAAGTAACAGGAAAGATCTCTGCAGGAAGGAAGTTCCATATACGAATAGTTCGTCTAACAAACGAACTTGTTTGTAATGCAGTATGCCGAGAAAGACGATATCCATTGTAGTAGCGATAGAACAGTGACACAAATCACATTGCAACGATGCTCCCACGAATCAATGGAGTTAGAACACTGTCGTGATTAACGACCTACTACGGCCTCACCTATAGGTCGGGAAGCCTCAAAATAGACTTTAAGGACCTACCCATACATAAGAGTTGAATTCCACTTTCGGTCGGTTATAAATGTTGTAATTTGTAAGTAGGTCAGATAAAGTGAAGTAACCAAGGCACTAGTTCTAGCGAGCATCACTTTGTATTTTCATGCATAAAGTGACGAACTTCTGACTGCCTAATATTTACACCACACATAGGTATAGATAATGCAACGTGAACTTGTGCGAATTTCAAAAAAAAAAAAAAAAACTGAGACCCATATTTAATTAAATCGACTAAAGATTAAAATGTGTTAATTTGCCATTTTTATTACAAACAACTCCGAACAAAAAATGCAAAAACAATTTTTTTACAGATTATCCTTAAGAAAAGGACATGGATGATCGTCCTTGGACAAATTGTATACACTGTTAGATGCTCCTTAAAAAAAACCTTTCTTATGATATAGATATTGTATATGTTGGCAAGGAAACAGATCCTCAAATTAACAAAATATTCAAAAAAAAAAACCCTTTTTCAAAATGGTCCAGCTGAAACCGAAGCTGGAACCGAAATATTTTAAATGTTGTCTTAAAAAGTCCAAGGTTCATTTTTAGGAGGGTTCATTGAGTACTTTTCTGGTGAGTCGGTCTAATATACAGTTTGCTAAAGCCTTTTTAAAACTATATCTCGTAACTCTCGAAGACTGCCAACAATTATTCTTGTTCCAGTAAAGTCTTTTCAATTATAGTGATAGCAACGTAATGGGTTGGTATTACCTAGTAGGTAGTGCATTGGCTTATTAGACGTAAGGCTGTGGTTCAAACAAAGCTCCGTAGAACTTTCAGAGACCATAATGCAAGCCAAACATTAGATTTTCCTCAATGCAATGGGTATTTTACAATCGGGTCCAAGGTGCTTTAGAAATGAGTTCCACGCTAAAGAAAACTTTGTTTCAAAAATCAGCATTGTAAACCTATTGCTTTAACTCATAACCTTTACGTACTAATAAACTTAGTTACGGCGTTTGCTAATGTCATGTTTTTAATTATTGCCTGATTTGGGTGTTATATGCATAGCTGATTGTAAGATAGTACGAATTGCAGAAAATTTTGCGATAATAGATCAATTAGGGTCACTATAAACACCCTGTAAAGCCCGAAAGTTGACCAAGTTTGAGTTTTAACACGGAAATTAAGCGTTCTTCGGGCATTAAGCGATTCATATTCCTAAACGGTAAAATTTTCACTAAATAGATGAAGCATAAGATGAAAGACTTTAAACCACTGTACGGTGGTCCCAATGACGAGTTTAGCCCGAAAAAAGTCGCTTTTTTTATTTTAATTTTAATTTTTTAATTTAGTGCTGTTATATATTGCATTTTTATGAAAATTGGTATAAAAAATGATGATAATGAAAGCTATACAAATAAATTAAAGCAAGCTGGTAAAAATTTCATCGCTATGGTACATCGAACAAAGAGCGTATTCGAGTCTTCATTTAAAAGTTGTTTGAATGAATATTTCGTTCTTCCTAGTAAAGCGAACTCAGACGAAAATACCATTGACGGACCATCAACGTCAAAATACGGATGACCTTCTAAACCGTTTTCAGAAATTGGAGAAAGATCTAAGCAATAATGAAGAACTAACATTTGCGGCATTATTTTACGAACTATGGCATTAAACTGCGGAATTAAACGTGGAATTTTATCCTTGATATTGTATGCCATCTAGCGTTCATAAAATATTTATTCATGGTGCCGACATCATTCAAAATACTGCTCTGCCTATTGGAATGTTATCCGAGAAGGCAACAAGGATTTTAGATATGTTAGAGAACATCATGCTCGATAAATGTCACGGAAGAATAACATCGAAGATCTTTTTAACAATCTTCTATTTTTGTCGGATCCTTACATATCGTCATATGGGTCAATTTAGACCTCCGGGTACTGTGCTTGTCTTGACCGACAGGTGCACGTCCTCTAACCTACATATTGTCTCCTTCTACAAAGCTGCCGAATACAAATCCAGAACCATTGTGTCAGGAGTCAATTGCTTGACTTTCAGATACTTTTATTTTAAACGTAGAAAATCTTTCAGGAGATGAATCGGATGAAACGGAAATCTATTCAGATGAATAAACATTTATGTAAGTATATGTACATATACAGTGGCGAGCAGAAGTGAGTGCATGTTTACAATATTGAGTTTCGTCATCCACAAAAACAAAACCATACAAGCAAATACAAAAAAAAATTTAATTTTCTATTTTACTCTTATCAAATTGCAGTAAAAAACCAAAGAAATGAATTCAATGAGTTTGAATGAAAAATCGAAAATAACCCACATACGCTCAATTTTGCACGTTTTAAGAAAATTCAAGAAACTAACCAAATTTCAATATTTGGCCCATAGACCCTTATTATAAATAGCTTGATTTACGTGGCTTGAGATGCTTTCTACCAAATGATCAATAACATCTTTCGGAATTCGATTCCATTTCGCGTTTACACGATCCCAAAGTTTGAGCATGTTTGTTGGGGCTGTTTCGTACTGTCCGAGCCGGATTTTCACGAATGACTAAAGATTCTCAATCGGATTGAGGTTGAGGCTTTGAGCTGGCCATTCCATCTATTGAAAATAGGATCACCATCCTATTGGAAAATAATTTCTTATTCGGGATAAGCACATTTGTCTATAAAATTCGGAAGTTGCGTTTGCAGAATCTGTAGATAGTCATTTTTTTCGCATGATACCATCTACTAAATATAGAGGGCCATGTTAAGCATCCACAACCAATTATAATTTCACCGCTATGTTTAACTATTTGCTTCACATGGTATCTTTGAACACGTTCCCTCGATCTGTGGCAGTAGTACTGCTTTCCATTTGATTGGAAACGTGTTATCTAGTCTGATGAGTCCAAATGTAACCACTTTCAGAAAGATGGAAAGCACTACTGCTATCGAAGACCCGGGGAACGCATTCAAAGATACCATGTGAAGCAAACATGGCGGCACCGTACCAAATCACTTATTCGTAGAAATTTTTAACCCTCTAAGAGCTTTTAAACAAGAGTTATGACAAGATTTTTTTCGTGCTAAATTCGTCACTAATACCACTGTGCGCTGGCAACCTAATCAGACCGGTGGTTTTGGCTTATTAGATGTGAAGGCACGCTTCATATCCCCAGCTAGACAAGTATTTCTTCGGCGACTTTCTCTCAACAGATTTCTGGCAAAAACTTTGAGAGTTAATAAATAAATATTCCCACGAAAAGTTTTTCAAAAGGACTTCATTCGGAGCCGACTTTGAACTCTATGTCATATATGAAATTTAAGCACACAACTTCAGTGATGTGAGAAGCTAGGTTGTAATCTTAATTGAATGGTTGTAATGACCAATTAAGTATGTATGTGTGTAGAAAACCTTTCACTAAATATATGACGCTTCAGTTAAACAATTTTTAATAGTTGGCAGTCTTGTCAGAATCGTTATATTAAACGCACTAAACGGATAACTCCGATGTAAGATGAATATAAGATAGCCTTCGTGAAGGGTGATAAAAATATGTATGATTGCGTTGAAGGAAATAAGTAGTGAGTGCCGATTACTGGATGCTTTATTTGCTTGAATTGTAATCAAAGCACTTGTACAGAGCTCTTCTCTTTCTTTTTCGTACAATGCAATGCATTTCCTTTAAAATGCAGCCTTTAAAGCATTTTCAGTTTTCTTTATCATGTAAGGCTAATCTATAAATTTTTGTTTTGTCTTGTGTTTTGTCTTGTGTTTTTTTGGGTGCTAACCAAAATATGTAGATTTTGTATTTATGGCTGAAATAAATTACTCGTTGGAAACACCAACAAATACAATTAAAACAACTTAAGCCATATAATCACATCCTTGAAGAGGACTAAAGGACGATAATGGTATCGCAGTATTTTGGCATGCAACAATCTAACTTTGTTAATGGCCAAAGCCAAAATTAAACTAAAAACAAAAAAATAAAAACAAAAGCAATATGAAAAGGAATTCATAAGAATCATACATTATATGTGGTAAAAATTAATCGGATATGGTGATTTCCATGAATTCGAGTTGAAATTATTTTATAAAATAATGCTATGGACATGCCCATAGCATTAAAGGAATATGATGAAGAGGGATTGGGTGCGGTAGAGCTGGCAATTTATTTATTTGTATACAAGATTTTTGCCAAAAACTATTATTATGTTCAGAGTAACATATGGTGGCAACACGCCAAATATCAAATAAAATTAAAATTAAAACAAAAAAAAAAAACTCTACACAACACAGAACAGAAAATAATCGCCGAAACAATAAACATTTAATACACTTCGTCTTGGCACTTGCTAAACGATTTCTATGTGAAATTATCACTAGAAAAATATAATAAAAGAGAAGAAGAAGAAAAAGAAAAAAAAAAATAATAAAAAAGAAATAAAATAGCAACAACAACAACAACAACAACACCATTTAGCCATAGAAGAGCAAATGAACAGTTGCTCATTTAAATGTCTTGCCATTTTTGCCACGATAGTTATTATTTCGTTTTCGATTTTCCTTTGATTCTATTGCATCTTCTTTTAGGTTATTGTTGTTTTTGTTACTTTTGTGTTGTAGTATAAAATGAAATTCTAATTAACATCATTTGCATAACTCAACCAGGCAATAATAAAAGCAAATTTGTTACCAACAATTTTTTTTTTTTTTGTTACTTGGCTAACAAACAACTTACTGTGGTGCTTAAGAGTGGCATGCCACATTCAAGATCTTGTTGGATACCATTACTCTAGAAACATTTCATTTCATATTCCCTTTTTTTGTTGGCTAGAAGAGAAATTTTAAGTAGTTTGGCGTAATTTTAAGTGCAGGAAATATTTGGCAATCATTTTAGAAGAGTATAACGAAACTATTAGAAGAGGAATTAGATTTTGTAAACACATACATACATACATACATAATTGGCTATTACAACCCATTAATCAGGATTAGGGCCTAGCTTCTCAACACCACTTACATTGTGTGTGTTAATTTTATACTTGAGTGGCGGGACCTACAGTATAAATTCGACTCCGAACGACAGACTTTGGAGAAACTTTTCATGGCAATTTTATTTACTCTCAGAGTTTTTCCAGAAATCTGCTGAGAGAAAACTTCGTCGAAGGTTTTCTCTATTTTATCAAATTTCAACATATTTCATTTTGGATATCTGGCCGGGGATTTGAACCCTGGGTTCGCGTCTAATAAGCCAACACATTACCTACTAGACCACGGCGACTTCAAAACACACTGGAACTCTTTTGGTTCCAGTATCCTGGTATAACAATTAGTTTTTGCTTAGGCCTACATAGTTGGTCATTACAACCCTTCAGTCGGGATTACGATCTAGTTTCTCACATCACTTATGTATGTTATGTATGTTAATTTTATATGTGACTTATTTACAGAAATCTGCTGAGAGAAAGTCTTTTATCTTACGTTTTGCTGCAGATGTCTGATCTACGGTTTGAACTGTCATTTATTAGACCCACTATCACTAACTTACTATCTACTAGACTATTGCAACTTCTTACTAACTTACTTAATTGGCCATGACAACCTTATTAACGGATTTCGGCCTGCCGCAACACTTCTTTCCAGGCATGTCTGCTTCTTGTGCGCCTACGCCAGTTAGTCAAACCAATCGATGGCAGGGCTTCCTCGATTTGTTCCTTCCAACGGATACAAGGTCGTCCTTTTCGCCGGCTTCCGCAGATCCCCGCATCAAATATTCGTCTCGTTGGAGCATCCTTCTCCATTCGAATGACATGACCGAACCAGCGCAGCCGCTGGATATTAATACGCTGTACAACGTCCATGTCGTTGAGGAGCTCATACAGCTCACTGTTGAATCGGATGCGAAAGTCATCGCCAACTCGCACTGGACCGAAAATCTTACGTAGTTCTTTTCAATCGAATACTCTCAAAGTATAGTGCATCAGTTCTTAATAGGATCCACGCTTCTGCGTCATAAAGAAGCATGGGTAGGATGAGCGTCTCGTCTTACAAGAGAGGCCACTGCTACTCAATTGCCTATTGAGATCATTATAGTACCTGCTGGCAGAAGACAAGATAAAAGTATAGTTATCGGCCGTAATTTGAGAATCAATATGTTGCACGGCTCTACTTGTCGATAACATATACTTCGTTTTGCCCTCATTTACTGCCAGACCCAACATCTTGATTTGCCTAGTGTTCAAAATCAATGTTCGACACTATCAATGTCCAGTCATAACAACAACCAAATAACCATACTTTCGCCATATTTGCTGAGTTATTCTGCCCATAACCGATGTTGCGCTCATAGTTTTATCAGAATCTGCAACAAGCCTTTAAAGTGGTTCCAACTATAAAGAATTCACCAGAAAGTTCGACGATAACGCTAGGTCTGGCCAGTTCATCTGCTTTATAGTTGCTTAGAATATCATTATACATTAAAACCCACTACAGGCGAAAAGCATAGCTTTTAAGAAATATTTTTATTCCTAATAACTCTTTCAACAGCTTATATTGCTGATCTTACGCTTGTAAAACTTCACTGTAATCCAACAGCTTTTTAGAGTGAGCAATGTCTGCCTACTCCACCACCCAGAGTTTCATTTAAATTGAATGTATCCATGATAGGTGTCGGCTAGTTTTAGCTGTTAAGCCCTAACTGTAAAGTCTCGGTGGGAAAAGGCGTAATGCCTAGAAACTGTAAATCTGTTAACATTTGTTGTTGATTCATTGGGCGTGCTGGTAAGTAATCTTGCTTACTAAGTAAACATAATTGTTTATAGCTTCAAGAATGGTGCTGTCTGACCTTGCCTAGCTATTATGAATTAATTTTTTAATTTTAATTGAGAAAGTGGTATTTGTCTTATCCTGGATAACTGTCTCACACGTTAAACTGTATTAATATCTTGTGTTTTTTTTTGTGCCTAACCGCACCATAGAGGAAGTCGTCACGTCCTCCGTGTGTGAGGCCCTCACCCACTAAATCCTCCCCTCGTACCGTGGACCGTTGTGCACACTTAGGAACTACGGTGGTATTACTTCGGAGTGAAGTCCTTTTGGTTCTTTGGCCGCCTTCATGCTCACATCCGCGTACGGATTGCGTATTGAAGGTTGAGGAGACTTCTAAGTGTCTCCACTGTTCCTTTCGTCCAAGCTCCCGACTGGGACCTAGTTTGACACGTGAGCCAGTGTCATCCATGCCGGCGTGCTTATATGCTCCGCAGCCTCCAGATCCCTCTTCTTCAGTCTTAGAATGCGCTCCACGTAATTCGCTACTGAGGCCCAATTCTCCCTACTCGCAATTATAACCCCGACAATGTTAGCGGCCGTTATCTTTCTGATCATTGACGTCAGTGCAGAGCGATAGAAGATAGTGTGTTCTGCATCATTTATTAACTCCCCTTCGTCGTAAAGGCAGTAAGGGGAGGTGGTCTTGCCCATTCTGTTGAGATATTTCCTAAAGTATCCGTGGCCCGATAGCATCTGCATAACGTAATACTTTATTTCTCCAAATTTCCGACCGATCCATGGTTTTATATCCGGAATAAGTCTCGGTGGACACCTTCCTCTATCCTCATTGTTTAATCGTCATTGCCATTTTGAAATGGTGTTTTCTCTAAAGCGACCGGTTATGTGATTTTCAGCCATTTTCGCCTTATATATCTTCATCCGCTCTGCTGCCAGCAGATCCACATGGATTGTACCTGCTATTACAAGTACGGCTTGAGGTGGACACTGTAAGTTCGCCCGTTTTCCAACCTCTAGCGTTTCGGCCCAAATTTCACTCCCATAGAGCATAATGCTGCTTCCAACATCCATCAGGAGTCTCCGTCTCGCTGGTTGTGGACATCTAATATTCGGTATTAATCTGCTGAGCTGCCCAACGATCTTCCGGGCTATTAATATCCCGTGATAAATAGCAGTTGTATAATGATAGGTATTCTATCGAGAATTCTATTAAGAGTTTTATGCAGACGTATTCTTGATCAAGTTGAAACGGTTCTTACATCTGTAGCAGTAAAATTTTTGTTTTTGCCGATTCCATAAAATTATTAAATTCATTGCATTCATTATGCTCACTGCATAATGATGATGAAATTAATGAAATAATGGTTAGTAACTGGAAATTTTCGTTCATTTGTTGGCTTCTTCATTTAATGAGAAATCTGTGAAATTTATGAATTAATGTTGCAAGACATTTTATGCAATTAAAATTATGAAATAATTTCATGCTTTACTTTGCACATAACATCATTGCATAACCGCACAAATTTTGATGACATTTTATTCCAATTGCCTGAAAATATTTTGTTTATTTTGCAATAATTTTAATGCTATTATTCGGTATTTATTTATGGTTTTTCTTATTCTTAGTTTTTATTAAGATTTAGGACTCTTTTATCTCTCTTCTTATACACACCACTAGTCTTTGGAATGCTCTACCAAATTACATCCAGAATCTAGGCAATTCAAATGCGTTCAAAAAGGAGTTATATTTTTTACAATTTGTGATTTGTTTTATAGGTCTATGTCGGATATATTTTTAATTCCAGTTTATTTAAACTGATTTTTCTAAATGGTAACTTTTTTAATATTTTCAACTCTCTTATTTACTTCCACAGTATTGTTAGTTTTTTAATTTCTTTATATTTTAACTTGAAATTAATATAATTAATAAATTTTGTATTCTTTAATTTTTTTTGTTTCACTATTTATTTTTTAAATCTTAATGATTCCTAACATAGCACTGTCACTTATAAGATTCATATCTTGTTGTGCTATGTAAATTATAATAAAGAAACTTGATGCATGGGTGGCGAAATTTACAATTCACAAACGACTTCAATTGATAGGTTTGAGAAATTTTTCTTGGCAATTTTATTTACTCTCAGAATTTTTGCCAGAAATCTGCTGAGAAGAAATTGCCGAAGAAATATTTTTTTTCATATTTCGTTTTCTTGGAGATGTTTGACCTGGGTAGGGATGCCAAACGGAATTAATTTTTATAAATTCCGGATTTCGGGATTTTGTAAATCCCGATCCCGAAATCCCGGAATAATTCGGGATTCAAAAAAATCCCGAAAAATCACGAGAAAATCGAGATTTTCTCTTAATAATAAAAATATTTTGTTAACAAAATCATTTGTATTTCAATTATGTATATCAGAATTATATCTCTTTAAAAATAGAATATAAAAATAGTAAGACAAGAAGTAACAAAAAAGCGTAAATCAACAAAATTAAAAAGTATTCATATATAGGCAAATGCATTAGTTTTAAGAAAATTATTTGGATTCCAGCAAAGCATCTAATCTAATGTGATCTGATAGGCTTGAATGAATTTTGTTGTCAACATATGTTGCCGTTTAAGAACACTTCTCGCAATCAACATTTGTTGGTAGAATAGTTCGAAGATAGCTGTATGCAGCTTACCATCTACCATCTCCTGATATAAATAAATCTGTTTCTTTAGACTGCTAAGTATCTAAATCAGTTACCTTATTAATTCGTTTTATAGGGCTTTTGCATCCTTTGATGCCATCAAATAATTTTTTGTCAATGGAAGTAAAGTAAAGTATATCAAGTGATATAGAATTTATTTCTCAAGACCAAAAGGTCTACAAAAGTAGAGTCAAAATACATATGAATTCACAATCCCGAAAAATCCCGGGAGAAGTTTTAAAAAATCCCGTGAATTCCCTAAATCCCAGGGGTTTGAACCAAGCCCTCATGTTTAATAAGCCAACACACTACCTACTAGACTAGACTACTACGAGTTCGAGATATACATACATAGTTGGTCATTATAACCCTTCAGCCCACTTATGTTGAGTGTGTTAATTTTACTCAGAAGTGGCGGGACCTACAGTTTAAAGTCGACTCCAAACGACAAATTTTGTTTTTGAGAAACTTTTCATGGTAGTTTTTTTACTCTCAGGGTTTTTCCCAGAAATCTGCAGAGAGGAAATACTTTTTCTGTATTTTGTTTCGATGTCTGGCCTGGGCTCGAACACTGGGTTTACATCTAATAGGCCACCACATTATCTACTAGATTACGGCGACTTCGGTGATATACGTCCAGTTTTATGGGAGAAAGTGTATAAAAATCGAATTGATCGAATCGTATTTAAATTAAAGTCCATAGCTTTAAGCTTATTACCTGCAGTTAAAAGTTTTTTTTCAGAAATTTTTTTTGTATAAGCTTCGATTTCACTGTCATTTATTTTCCATTTTTATTTGTTTTCATTTATTTTTTTTCTTCTTATTATTGCGTTCAATCGTTATGGTGTAAACAGGTGAAAAATTTTCCAATTTTCATTTTAATGACTGTCATTACAAATGATACAATGATAATGAACGGAAATTGTATTACAGCGTGTATATTGATATATTGCCTCCTTAACAACTTGTTAAAATCAAATTAACAAATACATCAAATCAACACGAGCAACGTACCGATATACAGTCAAACACGGTTATAACGAACTCCGTGAAATCAGAAAAAATAGTTCGTTATAGGCAAAGTTCGTAATAAACGGGGTGAAGTCATAGAAGAAAATATAAAATACAAGGAATTTTTTTTATCATTTAATCAAAATGAAAAGTATTTTTTTATTAAAAATCAAAAATTAGTGTTAATTCTTTTTACCTATCAGCTGATTAAAGATGTTGAGTTATAATTTAATGCTGCCATATTAAATAAAAGTAAAGACTATTACCACACTTCAAACTTATTTCTGATGGTTCGCTAAAAAAAGGGTAAAATGTATGAAATTTAATTACTGGGAATAAAGTAGGTCCTTTTAACCGAGAATTCGTAATAAACAAAGTTTTTTGTATAAAAATTGTTATTAAAACCAATAAATCGTTATAACCGAGTTCGTTATAAACGAGTTTTACTGTACTACATATAATGATTGGTGTAGACATTAATAACAAAAAAAGAAAGAAAATATTTTCTTTATTTATTGCAATAAATATACAGACAAATAAAGCATAAAGTTTACATTAATAAAAGGGAATATTTTATTGGATCCATTCGTGTGAAATAGACAATAAGTATTCAAATAGAAATTGTTACTAACAATAATATAATCGAGCCCATATATCTTCAATAGAATCTCAATAAATTCTTTTTGTAATGCGATTACAACATGATGAAGCTGAATATTACAAAATGAAAATGTATGCGGTTCTGAAGAAATAATTTTATTGCGGTTAATTACTTGCTTGGAGGTCATCAATTAGAGTCACCTCTTAGACCCAAAATTAAACTTTAATGATCATATCACTTTGACTGTAAATAAGGCATTTTTTCAGATCCACATATTTTTTTTTTATTTTTATAAAACCAGCACTCAGGAGATGACCCCTACTCATGCAGTGCATTGTGCATGTTTTAGGAAATTTGGAAAGAGGGAAGATGCGAACGGTAAGGAAGCGAGTTGCGGCTGGTGACTATAAAATGGCCAGTGCTGTACCTTCATCATTAGACAGTCTACAGCAATCGTCCACAAGCAGCCCGCAGTTTCCCGCACCACTTATGTTGTGTGTGTTAATTGTATACAGAAGTGGCGGGACCTACAGTTTAAAGTCGACTCCGAACGACAGATTTTTGAGAAACAAGAACAGAAAGAGAAGAAATCGCCGAAAAAATACTTTTTGTATTTTTTTTTATTTTTTTGAAGTCTGGCCTGGGACTCGAACCCTGGCTTTACGTCTAATAAACCAGCCCACTAACTTTTGGAGATTGTTGCAAAAAGTTTAAGTGACACAACCATATCCAGCCTATAGTAAATCTCCGAAAAAAGTCGTATGAGTAGAGACGATTTTAATGCCCAAAAGGTCCAATGTTATTGGTTGATACACAAGGGTAGCAATAATATTACGTCATTTATAACTATGGTGTTCTGGGCATATAAATTTAATGTAATGTTTGCTTGTCGAAAGAAGCATTCAAGTGCGTTAGTTTCTAAAGACAACCACTCCATTGATCTCATTATATCTTTATATAACACACATGGTCCCCAAATAAGACAACACTAACAAAACAAAATTTTGAAAAATATTTCTTTGTCAACTTCCTCTCAGCAGATTTCTGGAAAAAAATCTCAAAGAATAAATAAAATTGCCGTGAATCATTGCTCAAAAATCTGTCGTTCGGAATCGAGTTTTACCTGTACGACTTGGCTTGTAATGACCAAATATGTATTTATGTATGTATCAGTGGTGTTGTGTTAATTTTTTTTATATACACAGGACCGCTATGTGCGGTCTCATGTCCCAAATTTAACGACGGAGGTGATTTTCAATGATAGTCCTAGCTGCGGTGGTTCGTTCCGGTTCGGGTTCGATTCAAACCCTTGTTTGTTTCAACAAAATTTAGAAAAAAAAAAAATCAGCAATTCTTTTTAATTTTTTTTCACAACGTCAGCCAATTTTCGTTGTCAAAAGTCATCTTTAGTTCTGAAAAGGAAGAACTGGAACGACGTTCCGGAACGTTCCGGCTTGGCAACCCTACTGGTATGTATGTATATCATCTATAAAGATTGCTTACGTTTTTGATTTCAATTCTTTAAGGTGCACTGTTTTGTCTGTATAACATAGTTCTCCGAAAAGTAAGCCATGAGCGTTTAAACCTCACGATCGAGGTACTCACTGAACAAGACTACTTCTCGAAGGAAATTTGCTATCAAATAAATTTTGAAATAAAGCATTTATTTAGCGAGCGGTGGGAAAAGTTTGCGAAGCGCTGTAGGAAACAAATGCCGTTGATGTTTAGTCGATCAAGCGCTGCTGTTTCTGGCTTATTTGTATACTGCATACAACGTCGTAAGAAGATGCCACGAGAGAAAGTCTAATGCGGTATAATCGCAAGATCTCATTGGCAAGTTGACATTACTTTCAACTGAGATAACCATGCCTTCAACTCACCCGTTTAAAATGTCCAATGTGACATGAACAGAATGGCATGTAATGTCGCTTCGTTGAAACCCCATGTTGTTACTGTTCAAATCATCTAAATCAGGCTAAAATTGTCGATGCCTGCTGTTGATTGTTTGGCCAATATTGTTCTCAAAGAAATATGAAGCGATGAACTAAATCTACACCAAACTTTTTCGGGATATGTTAACCATACATACATGCATAATTGGTCATTATGACCTAGCTTCTCATATTACTTATCTTGTGGGTAATAATTTCATATATTATTGGCAACTACTAACATACTAGACTACGACCTCTGCATGTGGATTAGTATTGTCACAAATTTTGTCAACAATATTTGGTCGTGAAATGGGCCTTATTGCTGAAAATGATTTTTCAATGGAAATTATAACCAATTGTCAACTGTTGCATAGCCTACGGCATTATCTATTGTGTACCATGGTGGTTGGACAAAACAGTTGTAGCTTCAGCAAGACGTCCGTTATCAACTGTAAATGTTTGAAATATTGGTTTGGAAGACCGTATAGATGACACTCTGCGACTAAATAAAAAAAAAATTAAATACACCAGGCTAATGACATAGTGTAGGTTGTGAGATTTGTTGAGTGGATCTCAAAAATATTTTTTTTTTATATTTTCTAATCTTCCAAACTTTTTTTATTTGACAAAAACATATTTTTTTTTCGACTTCACGCACAAAATTCTATGTTACTTAGACATTTCTGAGGCGATTTGCAAAATTTAAATCTTGTTGGAAAGGGGAGTCAATTGCAAGTTTGAGCAATCACCAGAAGTTGTCCAATGTTTGCGCAAAAAAGAGAAGCAATAATATTTGCAAAAAAAATAAATATTAGCCATCTTTTGGAAGTCGTGCAAACGTGAAATTGACACATTTTGTGATAACCAATTAAGATCTATCAAGTCTGAAAATCTTTGCAGTAAAAGTTCATTTGATGAGATGAGATGTACAAAAAATATAACTCGACTGTTAGACTCTTCAAATAGTAACTACGGCAATTTTTGTCCGATTTGATCAAATGATGACCCAATCTCTTCACAAGAGAACAGACTTTAAGAATATTATCTCTTATACTATATTTTTTTAATACAGTTTGCATCTAATAAGGGAGAAATTTGAAAAAATATAAAAAAAATTCGAATTTTTCAAGTTTACCTCATCAAATCTCATAGCATATTAAGTTGAAGAATAGGTAATTGTATAACGTTATAAAGGTCCATCTCTCCCCTTTCTAACAAGATTTAAATTTTGGAAATCGCGAATGATAGAATAATCCAGAATTCTGTGCGTGAAGTCAAAAAAAATCTATTTTTATCAAATAAGACAAGTTTGAAGGGTTCGAGAAATATAAAAAAAATATTTTTGAGTTCTACTCAAGTAACTGAATAACGTGGACGTTTCTCGGATATATTTTCACTGTTGCACCGTGTTATTAATTAAATTAAATTGAAATATTTGTCTATTGGAAAAAGTGGAGAATAAACAATATTTTCAAATCGGTCTGCTTTGAACTTATTATTGATGAGAATAAATGTTTTTGCTCTCGCTTATATTTTGTATGCCATTGAGTGTTGATATCTAAAATGTTTTTTTAAAATTTTATTTCGCTATAAATTTCTCTAATTATGAACACGACAGTATTCTTCCAGCAAGATTGATTTTTTATTTTTGAATTTAATGAATAAAAAATAAATTTTCTGAGAATAAAAATTTTTTTTAAAGTTAATTAATATTTAACAATCGCATTATTATTGTTAATACGCGTAATATAAATTTATTAAAGCCAGTCAACCAGTAATGAGGGAAAACATATCTTTTTAATGATTATAATTTTTCAAAAATAATTTTTTAATAAAAATATTACGGCAGTCATCCATACTTTACCAAACGGAGACCTTGTTGCAGTAACTTATTTAATGTCCACTTTAGTAGCCTCCGGTGTTTATAACCATTAAAATTTCATTTTAATTTTTATTAAACAAATTAATACGAATCGATATAATAATACACTGAACACCAAAAATTGTGTATGAAAGTTTTTAATCATGTACGAGATAAACAAACATAACAATTAAAATAGGGGCAAATAAAATAAAATTTTTAATTCTTTTCAATCTCTTAGAATCAAGGCATCTTCTTATAATTTCTTTGTCTTGTTTCAGTTTCATAACGAATTATGCAGTTAATAAAGTGATAATCAGAAGTAACCTAGAATGACAGAAATGTGATCTACAGTTTCCAGAAACAACGTATCCAATAATATATCCTAAGAGTATTATTGGGAACAGTGTTGCTTTACTTTGTCCGCCATTTTTTTTTTTTAAGTTGACTGGCTCTGATCGTTTTATGATGCCCGTTTGATCAAATTATCTCCTCCAAAGCCTCTGGACGTACAGTTGGTTGAGAGAACAAAGCCTATTAATCAAAAAATTCTTCAGTTTCGCATATTTTAAGTGAAGTGAGGATGTATTTGGGTGATAAATATTTCATGAAAAATATTTTCTTCTAAGGAAAAACAACAACTAAAGGTAAGTTACTACTGCTATATTTAAGTTGAACATAAATTAAAATTTTTTTTGTTACCAACAAAATTAATAAAAACTTGTAAATCGTTAATATTTCATCAGACATTCCGTTCTACATTCAATTGGTTCTTGAATGTTTCTAAAACATTGATGCAGTTGTGTATGCTGATACATTTGATGTTTCGTAAATGTTCCAAAGATTGTTATCTTATTGGATCATATAATCAGTCCTCAATGAATCAGTTTCAAATATTTCTTCATAATCTTCGAATTCATACAAAGTTTACGCTGTTTGATGATAATAACTTCGTACCAGAAATGGGAAATCCCGAATTCCAAAATCCCAGGATTTTCGGCATTCACAAAATCCCGAATTCTGGAATTTTTAAAAATTTGTCCAGAAATTTTTCCGGATTTTCATATGTATTTTGACTCTACAAAAAGGCCTGAAATAAAATTCTACATTACTTGACTTCGATAATAGCATCTTAGATGAAGGAAACCCTATTTCCAGCGATAAAAAATTATTTTATGGCATCGAAGAATGCAATGATTTAGATACTCAACTGTTACGTCAGGAGAAGGTAAAGGTGAATATTTACAAGCTGCAAACAGCAACAAAATTCGTTCAAGCCTATCAGATCACATGTTAGATGCTTTAATCTTTTTTGGGGAATCCAAATAATTTCATATAATTCTGATATCCATAATTGGAATACAAATACTTTTGTTAACAAAATATTTTTATTATTAAGAGAAAATCGCGTAATTTTTCGGGATTTTTGGATCCCGAATTATCCCAAAATATTCCTGGATTTTGGGGATCGGGATTTACAAAATTCCGAATCCCGGGATTTTTAAAAATCGATCCCGTTTGGCAGCCCTAGTGCCGACGTTGTACTTTGGGTTCAGCCGTTTTTAGGTTAATGGTGGTATGTTAAATTAGGTTGTAAACCTGACTAAAGGGTTTTTATAACCAAACCACTTTCCTTACACGGCCTTTCTGCTGAGAGATTCCCAAAACTGTTCTTTAATATTTTCGCCATCTTTTCAGTGCAGTGAGCGTAAGATTTTATATCAACAACTGTGTTAATTTTATACAGTTTTAAAGTCGACATCCGAGCGACAGATTTTTGAGAAACTTCTCATGCCAATTTTATTTACTCTCAGAGTTTTTACCAAAAATCTACTGAGAGGATATCGCCAAAAAAATACTTTTTGTATTTCATTTTGATGTCTGGCCTGGTTTCTAAGTTTCTCTCCCCCTTTTTAAATTTGCTTGTATTCTTTTAACCTCTTTAAAACTCAGACTATGCATGCACACCATGAGTGGTCTTAAAAGTTAGGCCGTAATGATCTTTTTTTAAGATGTTCTTGCTTGGGGGTGATTGAAAGTTGTAGTGTGCGGAGGCTACAATTAGGTTAGTAATTTTGTTTCACACTGTTGGAAAATATCGTATAGGGCTAGACCTAACTGTGATCAGAAGAAACGGTTAAATGATTATTTATTTAATTTACTTCTTTCTTTTTATAAATTATGATACAGATATGCCAGAGTATGCATAATTCTACAGCCAAGTGTAGAAATTAAATGGTTGAAATCCATTGCATGTATACAGACACGAGTATATACGGCATATATAGTAAATAGAAATGTATGTACAGGGTGGCTGATATATAATACAACAAAGCCAAACGCTATATTTTTTTAATTTTTTTTTAATTTTATTGTTCAAAAGCAAAAAATGTTGGAAATAACATCAAATTTTAGAACCAGTTTAGATTTGTTCGGATTGGCCACCTTTGGCCTTTAAACGGCCAACAAAGCCATCACAGGCTGCACGAAAGTGGCTGTGCGGTATTTTGGCCCATTCCGAGCGAAGCGCCGTCTTGAGATGATCCACAATTAGGTAGTTTTTAGTGAGAACCCTGCCCTCCAAAATGCCGCAGGCGCAAAATTCCAACGGATTGAGATCCGGAGATTTTGGTGGTCATTGTGCGGTAGAAATGAAGTGAGGAATCTCCTTTTTAGCTATTCTTGATTGACGCGTGCTGAGTGCTGTTTGAATGCTCATGGTCTGCGGCCGAAATGTTTGTGTGCCTAGGGATTCAATACTGTCTTTAAGACGTTTACCAGATAATATTCGGCATTTATTTTGACACCACGGTCGATGAATACGACCGGGGAACAACCATCGGCCGTTACGTCGGCCCACACCATTACCATCGGCGGCGCTTGAGTTCTGGTGGTCAATTGCAGGTGTAAATTTTCAGCTGATCTCTTTGGCAAGTAAATCCGTTTTGTTTGTTGCTTCACAAACTGTTCAATTTGGAATGGTTTCTCATAGGAGAAAACCTAATTCGGTAACTGGCCACTTTCGTGCAAGCGAAGTAAGTCCTTGAATCTTCCCAAACTAACTTTTTTTTTGTCCATCGATGAACTTTTGCACTTTTTGGATCTTTAATGGCTTTAGTCCAAGCTTATTTTTCAATATGTGTTGCAACCGTTTTCGCGATATGTTCAGCTCACGAGTAATTTTTCTACCACTGCGGCGTGGATTTCGATCAAATCTGGTCTTCACATTTCGGATCGTTTCTGGTGTTGTTACCGTTTTTTTTTTGTCCACTTTTTGAGGCGATGCAACACTGCCAGTATCACGATAACGAGATTTATTCAAATTTAAATGCTGGAGGGCACTAACGATAGCCACCTGTGGTTTTCCAGCCAAATATAAAGCAATCACACTATCACGCTAGAATTCCATCACGAATAACTTTTTTTCTGAATGCAATAGAACAAAATGCTTTTGTAAGCTTGTAAATAATAAAATGAACTGTCACTGGAATAAATCTGTCAGCTGTCAGACAAGCGGTTTACAAATGATAACAACCTGAAGTTGGTTGCAATACATATCAGCCACCCTGTATGTATGTATGTAGCATAGTATGTATGTAGCATAGTATGTATGTAGCATAGTATGTATGTAGCATACATACAGACACACATATGTACTTAAAAAGGGTATTAATTATTTGTCTACATGTGTAGATTAAATACTTTATTTGCATTGACATGTATGTAAACATTAATAATACCAACAATAACAACAATTACAAAAGCATGAAAAAAAAATAAATAAATGAAAACAATGTACTGTACAATGTAAAATAAAACGTTTCATGCCTAGATTCCTATCAGCATTTGTTACTTAACGTGTTGTCGTTGGAATAAAATATTTCAACCAATTACATACCTGTTAACACCTTTCTACTTGTGTATCCCATTGCAGATTATTTGTATGTACTTAGGTAATAACTTTAAATATAATTTAATTTTTACTTCTATTTTTAATAAATTAATTTATCGCGTGTCGTAAGCATTTTGTTATTACCAACACAAATGACTTGTTTATGTAAAATATACAATTTCATTAAGTAAGATTAGGTCCGGCTTATCTGCATGATAGATACCCTATAAATATATGAGTAAATTGATGATGAAATAATTACGTGAAGTAGAGCTTAAGCAAATAGAGTTTTGCATAAATTAGTTAGAATTCAGTTGTGTTGTCCCAGAGTTTACTGATTTGAACCAGAGATCAGCAAAAAATTTTTTTTCCGGCACTCACAAGCACTCATGCAATTTTGCGTATGAGTGAGTCAACGGAATTGAAATTCAACTACTCTGATTCATTCGTACTTGCTACAACATTGATTCATAAGTATAAGTAGCAATGAGTATGAGTACAATGTTGACATCAAACTCGCAACATTCGAAATATGTTTGATTCACAGGCCTACTCATTCTGATTCATAAATTTAGAAAAATACTTAAATACTTATAATCATTTATCATTCATCAAAATCAACAGCCTTTGTTGTTGTTCCATATACAAACAATGAAGAAAAGAAAGACAAAGACAACAAGCAAAGCATACACACAATCTTCTTTGGAGTATAAGTGATTCGAGTGACTCGAATCATTCATCAAAACCTTTGTTGTTGTTGCATATACAAACAATGAAGAAAGGAAAGGCAAAGACAAGAAGTAAAGCATACACACACGCATTATACTTATTTTTTGCTTCTCGTAAACGTTAAGTAGAGGCGAGTCAGTCAATAACATCATGCGTAATGTTAAGTACGAATACGACAAGTACTTCCAACTTTAAGTATGAGTAGTATGAGTATCGTATTAAAATAAGTATGAATACATATAAGTATCAGAAATTATAAGCATGATTTGAATCTACTCATCGTTTTGAATACTCGTTGCTGATCTCTGGTTTGAATCTATCTGTTTAAGAATTTAGAATTTAAAAGGGGCAACAAGAATCAAGAATTTTTCTACAACAAAATTTTTATTTAATGCTATGAATTCCACAGATCATTGAATGGCAGGCAATTCAGTTGCCTTTTTAACCTCAAAGCCAACATGTGGTTGAAAAGAGAGTTCATGAGTTTAATAATTTGTACAGCGAAATTTTACTGTTGAACAAAACTAGACCCATTACAACAGTTCAAAACGTAATATCGATATCAAAAAGGTAGTGCCTTGGACCAGATAAGTGTGTCAAACAAAGTCTGTTCGTTTAAAGAGAGCGTTAGTGGAAAATCGGACGGTGCATGCGATAAGAAGAAAGATCAGTTAAAAAAGTTGGTTGGAAAGTTTTCCTCACTCACCAATTTAGATAAGGCCTGTGATAAAGCTCGACCCTAGGTTGCAAACTCAGTTAACAACTGTTTAAAAAATAAAAGTTTTACTTTGCTTATATTGCTAAACAGATCTTGATCCAATATTTTTTAACTTACAACTAACAATCAAGGGCTAGCTCCTACTTAAAGAGTGCATAGATATTTAAATGAAGAAGGGAGCTTCACATACGAATAGCGTAGCTAGCATACGAATTCTGTTTGTAATGCATAGAACGATGAACTAGAAAATCCACAACGAACGCATGTCCTCTACGAGACTGGCCAATATGACGTAAAATCTTGTATAGGCGAGCTTAAAACACCAAAACAGTTTTATAGGCCCATACTTAAGAGTTGTTATCAACTTTTCGTTGTAAATATCTAGTCTTTAATTTCTTTTAATTTAAATAAAACGATATCTAAATTAATAAAATACAAAAATATCTAAATTGGTTAATTTCCATGACATCGGTGTCCAAATTACATTACATCCACATGATGACTGTACCCTCAAATCGTAATATATCCAATGTGGTATAAATTGTGTTGTACAGAGCACTGTCTTGTTGAAAACACACGTTGTTGGCATCTAGAGTATCCAATTCAAATCAAAAGAAGTTGGTAAATAATGATCTGTAGTGCTTGCTGTTGGTATTAATGATCGGGCAAAGATCGTTCTCAATGAAATATGAATCGATTATACCGCTTGCATAAAATTCACAATAAACAGAGGGTTTTTCTGTATGCATTAAATTTTGCTGGATACATAACTTGACCTCATTGCTGAAAATAATAAAAAAAATTATTGTTAACGATGGCAAATGCTTAAAAAAAAATATATTGACCTTAAGCAAAAGAAAGCGAACAGTTTCGAAAAAATCCGCAGTTTTACAAACGTTCTGTACCGAATGCTTTGCCAGTTTACATACATACATACATAATTGGCCATTATAACCCCTTAGTCAGTATTATTGACCTAGTTGTGTGTGTTAATTTTATACATAAATGGCGGGACCTACAGTTTAAAGTCGACTCCGAATGACAGATTTTTCTGAGAAACTTTTCATGGCAGGTTTATTTGCTCTCAGATATTTTCCCAGAAATCTAGTGAGAAGAAATCGCCGAAAAAATACTTTTTGTATTTTTATTTTGATGTCTGGCCTGGTACTCGAACCCTGGCTTAATGTCTAATAAGCCATCACACTACCTACTAGACCACGGCGACTCCCTTTTTTTCTTTATAAACAGCAAAAACTTTGGAGTTCATTTTTTTTTCCAAAATTATGATCTTACGGATTCATACATGAATGTGCAATTCTTCAATCAGGATTACGACTTTTGTCCTCACACTACTTATGTTGTGTTGATATTAATGTGAGTGGCGTTACTTACAGTTTAAAGCCGATTCCAAACTTCTTGTTTTTTAAGAAACTTTTTCACAACAATTTCATTTACTCACAGAGTTTTTGCCAGAAATCTACTGAAAGGCTTTCGCTAGGGAAATATTTTTTTAATATTTTGTTTCCACGTCACTACTAGACTAAGGGAACTACAGATGTTGCAGTTTTATACGCTTAAATTCAATACTTTAATGCTGCTTGGTGTTAAAGCTTTAATTTCCCCTTCCCTACGGAATTTTAAAGCTGTCATAAATATGTTTTTTATGGCGATTTAAAAATAAATAAAAAAGAAAAAATGCTTATTTTGTGTGACCCCAACCGAAAAAAAAAAATAGAAAATTCGCCCATAACTTATTAACTTCGCTTATGATTTTATTTTTATTTTCACATCTTTTTTTTGTTATCATTTTATTTATTTTTCTTTATTCATAAAATATTTATTAAATCACAAATAAAACTTATTTATATTGCCATAAAATCTATATAAACAAGTCTATAACTGGAGGGGGAGTGGACGAAAAAAATAAAACCTTAAACGGACTTTAATAAATGCCATGGCAACGATTTTTCGACTCTCGTATTTTTTTTCTTTCTGTTGTTTATTATTTAACATTTTTGTTGCTGTTGCTGTTGCTGTTTACAACACAACCTTTTAAGTCGAACAAAAAAACAAAAAAAAAGAAAAGAAAAGGTTGGACAGGGAACCCAATGCCATGGTAAAATGTTAAAGCCAATGTATGAACAGATAAATGAATGCCAGAAATATACAAAAAAAAAACCCTACGAAATTTTATTGAAAATACGAATGAATGTTGAATAAATGTAACAAAAATGAGAGAAAACAAAGACAGGAAGAGAAGAATGATATAAAGCAGATAAATAAAGAAATAAATACGAATAAATAAATGGAAATATTTCATATTTGGCCATAAAGCATAAGTGAAATGAATAAAAGCTAAGCAAAGTAATAAAGGCACCACTCTTAGAGAACATTTTAGGCGGAAGACACTTAAGTACGTGTAATATTACAATTTCAGTTTCGTTTTTTCCCGTTTCTCTTTTTCGGTATTCTTAAGTTCGTCAATTTAAATGCAAACAGAAACCACTTAAGCCAATATTAATAAATGAAAAAAGTGGCCAAATACAAACAACATTTTCGAATATCCATTCAAAATGTACCACTTACCACCACTTCCAATACGTATTTTATATAGGCAAATACATCAACAAAAATTTAAATGAATTGCTTAACGAACCATGACATTAACTGTCCTTGGCCATGATGGATAGTAGTTAGATTGATATCCCGAATCCAGATTAAGAATTATAAAAAATTTTCTTAAATAAACAATTTGAGGAATTGCTTGTTGGATACCATAACGCCAATGAATAATTTAAATCTACTACCATGTTCAGTTATGCATTTATATTGAAAATGACAATAAACGGCATTATTGATCTCAATATTTCCAAAAGTTTCAATTAATTATTGCTCAATAAATTCATAAATTGTTATAATATTGATTAAAACTTCAAATACAACACTGTCGGTGAGCATATTATATTTTTCCGAACACTTTCTATTGATATTTGACAACTCAAATGTAAACACTGGCACAGTCATAAGCAAAAGCTTTCTTTTCTGCTAGCTATCCAATATTATCAAATTTTTATTTCTCATCCTTCTGAGGAAAGACACTTTGGAGTTACAAGTAGTCCCTATTAACCGCAACAGCTCGGCGTTTCGGCAATACCTTTTCCAACGTTAAATTGTTTTCCATTTTTTTTCTAAAAAAATATTTTTGGCATTAATTTTCGCGATTGAATTAAAAGCAATTTGGTTAAAGCAATCAGTTGTTTTGTTTACCAGCTGTCAAATAAATGTTCGTGTATTATTTGTCTGAACGCTAAAAATATTATTCTCAATACGCCGAATATTGATTTAATAAAAGTGCATGTCTGCACATAGTACAATTTTTTTTTTTGTTTAAACCAGCACTCAGGGGATGACCCCTACTCATGCAGTGCATTGTGCAGGTTTAGGAAAGGTAGAAAGAGGGAAGATGCGAACGGTAAGGAAACGAGTTGTTGCTGGTGACTGTAAAATGGTCAGTGCTATACCTTCACCATTAGACAGTCTACAGCAAACGTCCCAAAGAAGCCCGCAGTTTCTCACAACCACTTATGTTGTGTGTGTTAATTTTATACAGAAGTGGCCTGATAATAAGCCTGATCTATGAAGTTGCCAATTTCTTTTTCGTAGGTTCATAACTTAATGTAATAAAACGAATAAAAAAGTTACTTTCTCATCTCAATTACTTAATTGGTCATTATTATCCCGATTAACGGATTTTGTAGTGCTTTAACACATCCTTCTAGGTGCCTCAATTTTTTGCGCACCTTTTCAAATAACCACACCAAGCGATGACAGGGCTTTTTCGATTTATTCCTTTCAACGTGGACAAGGTTGTCCTTTTCGCCGATTTCAGCAAATCCCCGCATAAAATACTTGTCTTGCCGCAGCATCCTCCTCGGTCTGCTATTCGAACGACATCATTGTTATCCAGCGCAGACGCTGGATGTTAATAAACAATGAAAACAATTTCTCGAACTTTAGCAATAAAACTGCGTATACCGGCCACTCTTGGACCATTTTCGTGCAATTTCCGACCAATTGCCTTTGGTTTGGAAATAAATTTCTAATAAATTCCAACGTTGTGCAAGCGTAAATCGATTCCTTGCGTTTAGTGGAACTAATATATTGAAGTTTGTGACAAAATAGATTGACCCAATTATTGCAAGATTGGGAATAACTTACTTACTTACTTAATTGGCCATAATAACCCGATTAACGAATTTCGGTCTGCTGCAACACATCCTTCCAGGCGCCTCTGCTTCTTGCGCCGACTTTCGCAGATTCCCGCATCAAATACCCGTTTCGCCGGAGCATCCTCCTCCATTCGAACGACAAGGCCGAGTCAGCGCAGCCTTTTTTGAAAAATAGTGCCACTGCGATGCACTCCTGCCTTTCGCAGAACACTCTCCATGACGTAATTGAAGAGATCGCATGATAAGGGATCGCCGTGTCTGAAACCTCGCACGTGTATCAAAAGGTTCAGAGGGGTACATTCCTACCGTGACGGAGCTGCAGGAATTGTTCAACGTCATTCTGCATAGCCTTATCAGCTTCACAGATATACCGAGCTCAGACATAGCTACATAAACACGATTCCTTATGGGGCTTTCGAAGGCTGCCTTATAGTCGACAAAAAGATGGTGTATGTCGACTTGTTTTTCGTGGGACTTTTCCAGGATTTGACGCAGTGTGAAGATCTTGTCTATGGTGGATTTGCCAGGTCTGAAGCCGCACTGATAAAGTTAAATCAATGTTTTGACGAGTGGCTTCAGTCGTTCACACAATACGCCTGTAAGATCTTTATATGCGATAGGGAGAAGGCTTATACCCTTGTAGTTAGCGTATATTGTGGGGTCTGCCTTCTTCAGGACAGGACAGGACAGAAGGCACTGAGGTTCCAATCGTTAGACATACTTTCCTCTAGCCATATTTTGTAAATAAGCTGGTGCATGCGTCCTTCAAGCTATGTTCAGATATGCACTTTTATTAAATCAATATTCGGTTTATTGAGAACAATATTTTTAGCGTTCAGACATATAATATACGAAAATTTATTTGACAGCTGGTAAACAAAACAGCTGATTGCTTCAACAAAATTGCCTTTAGTTTAATCGCGAAAATTAGTGCCTAAAATATTTTTTAGAAAAAAATGAAAACAATTTAACATTTAAAAAGGTATTGCTAATGATTAACTGAAACGCCGAGCTGTTGCGGTTAATAGGGACTACTTGTGACCCCAAAGTAGTTTCCCTCAGAAGGATGAGAAAAAAAATTTTATAATATTGAGTAGCTTGCAGAAAAAAAGCTTTTGGATATGACATTGTCCTTGTTTACATTTGAGTTGTCAAATATCAATAGAAAGTGTTCGGAAAAATCTATTATGCTCACTGAACGTACTTATGACAGTGTTGTATTTGAAGTTTTAATCAATATTATAACAATTTACGAATTTTTCGACAAATAATTAATTGAAATTTTATATGAAATATTGATATCAATAATGCCGTTTATTGCGATTTTCTCAATATAAGCGCATGTCTGAACACAGTATAACGCTTTCATAATTAACGTGGTGTTGGAAATAGTCGTCATAGACTTTCAACTGTCGTTTCTGAACACTGTTATACTAATCGACGAGACTGTGCGACTGAACTTTCCTATTTCTTACTTCATAAAAAAATTCACAATTTTTCTTTTGTTCTGCTTGTGTTGAGTTTTGCTTTTTCACTTACTTTAAACAGATTAATAAATAATTTTAGTAAATATTTAAACACACCTTTTAAAAACTAAATTAATTATGAGTTTAAGTTTATTTCTTACGCAACAACTTGTTTATAAATTTCGCATTCTATTATGAAATATTCTTAATCAATAGAATGGCTCTCTCTACGTCAATTACTTATTTTTGCCAGTGTTTGCTAAGATTGGAACACATTGCGAATCAGCAAATGGTAGCAGGAATAGCAGCATCAATAATAAGTGAAGCAGTAGAAATAAAACAACACAAAAAGAAAAGTTTAGAATTGTAGAAAAATACGACAATACAACATAAATCATAAATACTAACCAATGCAATAGTAATCCCGAATATTGCAATTGAGGCACGTACGCTGCATCTACAATTTAAGCACAATTATTTATTGACGATTTCTGTAAATCTTTGTTTTTTTTTTTTTTTAAGTGTAAATTAAGTGAAGTGAAGTGCAAGTACACTGCAATACAATACACAGCATACAGGGCATACCTAAGACCTCGGACCAATAATAATTCATGCCTTTACCGTTTACCTAGTATAACTTACAACACCATAACTATGATAAGGACACGGTTACAACAATTATTGTACAATGTTGCAGCAAAATGTTTTCTTTATTCTTTATTTTTCTAGTTACCTGGTGAAAAAACAAAGAGAAAAACAAATGAAATCCTATGAAATTGAACAGAAACTATGAGTGAATGTAAAGGAATTAAATTGAAAACGAAAGAACCATTAGTATGAGCTTAGAACAGTTATTCGATGAATTGTATGTTCTCTCACGTAACCATGAAGCATAAACTTGGTTATTAGATTAATCAGACTTTTATTTGCAAGTCTTTAGAATGATAAAAAAATAATAAAAATTAAGAAAATCTATTGAAAAGAATTACAAAAAAAGTTAGCCATTTAACCCGTTGTTGTGTAAAAATTTAAGAGACAAGGTTAGGAAAGGAAACAACACAGAGCATCCTTACTTGGCAAGAGTGAAAGAACAGTTCAAGCACTGTCTTAAAAGCTTAAAAAGATCAACTAAATGTTCATAGGCAAGTTTATGTGAAATCATTGCTGATTATGAGGATGTTTCCTCTGGTTTGGAGACTGTCGAACATCTCCTCTGCAACTGCCCAGTCCTTGGTAGGTTGCGGTTGAAGACCCTTGGCAGGGCCTTCTTTGAGAACTTGAGTTCTGTGACGAGAGCCGACATCAAGGCTCTCCACAGATTCATTAGCAGCTTGGGCTGGTTGAGACGTGCTAGGGCTTCATATGTGTAGTCGCACTCCCAACCTCTTTTGTTTTGTGTCTGTTTCTTTACATGTAATTCCTCCGTTTCCCATTCTCCCTTCTCTTACCTACATTCCTATATCTTCTATTTCCTTCCTCCCCTAAGGACAATGTACAATCGGTCAATTTCGACCTCCGGGTACTGTGCTTGTCTTGACCGACAGGTGCACGTCTTTTAACCTAGCTAACCTAAACCTTCCTCAGGTTGGTAATAGGGAAGCATCACCGACAAGTTCGGCGAATTCAAAAAAGCCATCCAGACTAGAATAGAGAAAATAACCTTACATTTATAGTCTAATATCTTAATCTAATAGGTTCGCTTGTTAGACGTGGTTAATACCACACCTTAGCTCAGATGTGTTGAAATAAAACGAAATATGACAAAATACATATATCTTCGGCAACTTCCTCTCAGCAGCATGAGAGTAAATTAAATTGCCATGAAAAATTTCTGAGAAATCTATATAAAAATCAGAGTCGACTTTAAACGATAGGTCCCAGAACTATTGGATAACAATTACCATACATTTTGCGAGCTGTGCGAGTCTAGATTGTAATCCAAACTAAAAGGTTGTAATGAGTAAGTTAGACATTTGGATGCCAAACTCACTTACGGCGATGGCCAATTAGAAGTTAAGGTGACAATTCTGGATATACATACTACAAGACCACTGAATCCCTTTTTATAATGGTTTACACCATGACCACGCTTTCCAAGCATTCATTGACGGATCCATATTATGCGACAAATTCGAATGTAGAATAGCACTATTCACACTGAAATAATTGCTAGAAAAGGCTACCGGATTACAAATCCGGTAAAGGAGTATATTAAATAGAGGTATACGCTTATTTCCTGGCAGAAAATTTTCCTTTAGATACCTAAAGAGCCAAGTAGCGCATCAAGGGAGATGTTACTGCTGCCTTTAGTGCTATTGGACAGGAGTCTATTAAAATGGATCTAGCAGAGAGCAAAACTAAGTATTTATTATCGACAAGTATCCTAGGATCATAGAATACGGCCAATAACTTTACTAACAATGTAGTCAATGAATTTATTTATTTGGCCCCGCCGTTATCATCAAAAATGATGTCAGTCTGGAGATCAAGCCAACACTGTACCCAACAGTGGCTACTACAGGGTGGCTGATATCGTTAAAGCCCTCCAGCATTTAAATGTAAATAAATCTTTTCTTTCTCGGACCATTGCTCGTTACCGTGATACTGGCAGTGTTGCAATGCCTCCAAAAAGTGGACAAAAAAAACGGTAACAACACCAGAAATTATCCGAAAAATAAATGCTAGGTTTGATCGCAATCCACGCTGCAGTGGTAGAAATATTGCTCCTGAGCTGAACATATCGCGAGAACGGCTGCAACACGTATTGAAAAAGGAGCTTGGATTAAAGTCATTGAAGTTCCAAGAATCGCAAGAGCTCACCGCTGGGCAAAAAAATGTTAGACTGGAATGAGGCAAGGAGTTACTTCGCTTGCACAAAAGTGGCCAGTTACCGAATTTGGTTTTCTCCGATGAGAAAATGAACAGTTTGTGAAGCAACAAACAAAATGGGTTTACTTGCCAAAGAGATCATCTAAAAAATTTACACCTGCAATTGACCACCATTACTCAAGTAATGGGGTGGGCCGCCATAACGGCCGATGGTTGATTCCTGCTCGTATTCATCGACCGTGGGGTCAAAATAAATGCCGAATATTGTCGGGAAAATGTTTTAAAGATAGTATAGAAGCCCTGGACAGGCAAACATTTCAGCCGCAGTCTATGTATATTTAAACAGGACTCAACACAACCGCACTCAGCACGCGTCAACCACGAATGGCTTAAGAAGGAGATTCCTCGCTTCATTTCTACCGTACAATGGCCACCAAAATCTCCGGATCGCAATCCGTTGGACTGTTGCGCCTGTGGCATTTGGGAGAGTAAGGTTCTTACTAAAAAATACCAAAGTGTCGATAATCTCAAGACGGCGCTTCGTCGGGAATGGGCTAAAATACCGCAGAGCCACTTTCATGCCGTTTGAAGCCCATAATTCGTTCCAAAAGGTGGCCAATTCGAACAAATCTAATCTTATTCTAAAATTTTATGTTATTTCCAACATTTTTTTGCTTTTGAACAATAAAATTAAAAAAGGAAAATTATAAAAAAATATTGCACTTTACTTTGTTGCATTATATATCAGCCACCGTGTAGGGTCCCGATAGACAATTGAGTATTAGAGACCTCTCTAGTACGATAAAACTCATACTCTACAAGATGCTCATTCTCCCCGTACTTCTTTATGGCGTAGATGCTAAGCACTAAGCAATAGCCTTGAGAGTATTCGAGAGAAAAATACTACGAAAAGTCTATGGTCCAGTGCGAGTTGGTTTCCGTATCGGATCCAACAGTGAGCTGTGTGAGCTCCTGAACGATATGGACATTGTGCAGCATATTAACATCCATCGGCTCCGCTAGCAGGTCCATGTCATTTGAATGGATTAGGATGTTCCAGCGAAACGAGTATTTGATGTGGGAATTGGTGGAAGTCGGCGGAGAGGTCGATTATGTTTGCGTTGGAGGGAGCAATTCACGGAAGCCGTGTCATCGACTGTTATGACGTACTGGCGTAGGCGCGGAATAAACAGAGGCGCCTGGTTTGATAAAAATTCTGAGAAGATCAAGCCATAGTTGGATCAAATATGGCAGTATATAGGGATGAAAGGGTTTCCTATTTTTCAGGCATTTTCGACTTTTATAATCAAAGGTAATACAAGGATTTTGTAGTACATTCCTAATGTCACTAGAGAGTGATGTTAAGTTTATTCTTGACCAAAGAGCTGCTTCTGCTTGAAACTGATTTAATTTTAGCATCGTTCCATGTATGCAAAAATTTTAAAATTTTTAAAGGATCCTCTTCCTCCCCTCCTTTTTCTGATTATTATATTAAAACGTCGATTTAGTTTATATAACATTTTTAATATTTATTAACAAATAAAACATATTAGCCAGAGTCATTACAAAAAAAAAAAAATTTTGTTCATTCAAGTGAATAGGACTTGTTCTAGATGTTGGTGAAATTGTTTCTCATTAAATTTGAAAATCAAATATTTGTTGCACAACTTTGAATCACATTCGGTGTTATAGGCTAGTAAAACATTTTCTGATTCCTTGAGATTAAATCTGTATTGCAAATAAATCAAGATGAACATAAAAGCCTTCGTAACATATTCTTTGTAGCTATAGCGAATGCGCGTATGAAATCTGAAAAATATTATGTTGTGGTAGACGGATATATAATCGCCTAGAGATTTTGTGCTCGATATCAATATAATGGGAACCTTGGGACGAAAATGCGATAGTTTCACAGCCATGTCGGGCAATGAGGCGCATACAACTATAGCCTTGGCCCGACATTCAAATGATGCGGCCACACAAGCTCTTGCCAATGTGTCGCCGCCCTCACCGGACACATCACAATAGAGCTGTTGTGATAACTCCTTGTAGGGTATTTTATCGCTCATGCTATTCTGGAGCAGATAAAATGAGAACGATTTACTAAAGTTGTCTGTCGAAAACAAATACTTGTCTGGGTAATAAAATATATGCGGAAAATTATAAGGTTGCACCAATAACTTGCGTTCTGCTAACAGTATAGGATTCATCAGGATGGGCTTTTTCAGTTTATAGACTTCGTTAAGGAAAATGTCTGCATTTGGCGAAAGGCGTAGTAAGTCTGGCATAACAATTTCAGTTGCTTGGCAAATATCCTTTTGCTGTTCCATAGTAAAGTCTACTAAAAAGCCATCGTAACGGTCAGCTATCCATTTGAAATCTTCAGCTTCTCCTCGAAAATCATTCAAGACAATGCGTGTAAATAAACGTAAATTTTCACAATTCAAAAGACGCATGGCATTAGAAAAATCATCAAAATAATTTAGTGTACCGGGTATATAAGACACAATTATGTTGATGCCCACTTCTCTAGCAAAGGTAATGTTCTCTAGCTCTTCCAATGATATGGCATTGCGATTACATCTGGCAGGAAAACGTACCGGTAGGCGTGATTGTAACACACCACCTTCCATTACTTTGCATTTTAGCTCATCGCCTAAAACTTCGACAATCGAAACTTGTATATCGGGACCGATAAGTATAAAATCTCCCTCTCTACAGTCATCAGTTAGAAAAGTGGCATTCACATAGATACGTTCACGATTACTGCATATGGCGTATTTCTTTTTGGTGGTTAAAATCAATTCATCGGAGACTTTTAGTTCCAGGCCGGAGCTGTGTTTATCGATTATACCCGTGTATTGGTGGCGTGGTGACAACATAGCCATGAGTGTAGCGGTTACGGGAAATCCATACTCTCTGGAAATTGCTAATTCAGTTTCTCGCAAATTGAAAATAATTCTTTGGTTTTCTAATTCAGTGGCAGTGAAGAGATCAATCATGAAACAACGTATACCCGAGCGTAAATAGTTTTCCAGTGTCGAACTGTCATCGTTTAGAGATATTAACACGCATTGTTTATTTTCGCTTAAGACATATTCTTGATTCTCCTTTAAAATCTCATAACCATCAAAATAACCCATCCAGACATCATCGGAAAGCGGTTCGCAGTGTACACTTCTCACCAATTCATATTCGTATTCACCTTCTTCGATGTCCAATGGTATACTTTCCAGATCATTACTACTTATGCTAATACTGCTGCTATCCGATGGTTGTGGGACAACTGATAGTCGTTGTTTAGTTTTCTCAAGTATATTGGAAATCTCCCTCGCCTGATATGTACTGGGTCTATGGGGTTGGTCTCTTTTCAAATTATCGAAGACTTCTTGTTCTCCTAGTTTGCCCAGCATTTCTCGAGCATGATTAACCCTCTCCAAATCGTCAGCTATTTCCGAACAGTGCAGCTTCTCACATAATTCATTTATAAAAACTTGAGTTTTCGAATTACTAACGCTATCCATTTTTCCAAGTGGACAAGGAAGAAAAAAATACTAAAAAAATTAATCGAAATATTAAATTGACAAGAAACAACCCAGCAAACCACTCAAAAAGTAATAGATACCGATTCCTTATAGTTAGCCACAATCTATAATAACGCCCTGAAAATTGCTTGCAAACAATGGCACCCTAACACAACGATAGACACCTTAACACAACAATTCACTAACTTGGAAAAATCTAGAGTCTAATAACCTGATCACCAATCGATCGCCCGTTCTGCTGGTGTTGCTTTCGAAGTAATGAAACCTAGTCTATTGAACATTTTCGTAACAACCCGACTAAGGCTCTAGATAACGACTAAGGCTCTAGTTATTTCCAAAATGTTTGACAGGGTATCGGAACTTTTTGCTTTTGGTGTGATATTCACTTCAGTTCCGAAAAAAAAAATGTTATAACCTACCGTTTCTGTAGGGGTAAATAGCTAATGAATTCCATGTAGATGGAAGAGGTCCCATACACACGATTTGCGGAAACAGCAACCGGGTAAAATCTGTCCAGAAGAAGGAATTGTGGACAAACTCTTGACAAAATAATATAGGGTCCTATACACAACATCTGTGGAAACTTACGCGGGATGGCGCCGAAAGTCAAGTCCATGGTGAAATATAAATGGGTCCGAAAATAAATCCGGGACAGAAAAAAGAATAATCTACTTCTAGCTGAAATAATTTCACAGAAAAAGGGTGATAAATAGAGAAGGAAAGCTTACATGTTGCTAAAGCGGTCAAAACGCGGTGTGAGTGCAGATATTAAGAATTCTATACTTTCTTCAAAGTTAACGTAGTCTAGTGGGTAGTGTGTTGGCTTATAAGGCATGGTTTAAATTACAAATCCGACATCTCGAAACAAAATGAAATATGAAAAAATTCGGGCAATAACTCTGAGACTAAATAAAAATTGCCATGAAAAGTTTCTTCAAAAATGTTTCGTTCGCAATGAACTTTAAACTGTAGGGCTCAACATAGGTGTTGTGAGTAACTAGGTCGTAACATAACTGAAGGATTGCAATGACCAATTATATACGAATGTATGTAAGCGTCGAAGCGTTGAAGTCACCGTAGTCTAGTATATGTTAGACGTAAAGCCAGGGTTCGAGCCCCAGGCCTTGATATCTGGCAAATACAAAAAGTATTTCTGCGGCGATTCCCTCTCAGCAGCTTTCTGGCAAAACCCCTGAAAGTAAATAAACCTGCCATGAAAAGTTTCTCAAAAAAAAATCTGTCGTTCGGAGTCGACTTTAAACTGTAGATTCCGCCACTTTGTTTAAAATTAACACACACAACAAAAGTGGTGTGAGAAACTAGATCAATAATCCTGACTGAAGGGTTGTAATGACCAATATGTATGTATCGGAGATCAGCAATGAATTGTTTTTCCACTACCCATACGCACTCATGCAATTTTAAGTATGACTGAATCAACAGAATTGAAATTCAACTACTCTGATTCATTCGTACTCGCTAAAACATTGATTTATAAGTATCAGTAGAAATGAGTATGAGTACAACATTGACATCAAACTCACAACATTCGAAATATGTTTGATTCATATGCCTACTCATTTTGATTCATAAATTTAGAAAAATACTTATAATACTTATAAGTCATTCGAGTGGCTCGAAAAATTCATCAAAATTTACAGCCTTTGAGAAGAAAGGAAAGACAAAGACAACAATCGTACGTGAATCATGCTTATTTTGTGATTCGTGTAAACGTTAAGTAGGGACTAGTTGAAGTGAATAACATCATGGGTATTGTTAAGTTTGAGTACGACGAGTACTTCCAACTTTGAGTATGAGTATCATATTAAAATAATTATGAATGCGTATAAGTATCAGAAATTATAAGTATGACTCAAACCTACTAGTCGTTTTGAATACTCGTTGCAGATCTTTGGTGTGTATAGGGCTTTTGCATTCTTCGATGGCATCAAATAACATTTTAGCAATGGAATTAGGGTTCTCCTCATTCTATAATCGAAGTCGAGTGATATAGAATTTTTTTCCGGGACCTTTTGCAAGGTCAAAATATATATGAATTCACAATCCAGAAAATTCCGGGACAACTTTTGAAAAATGCCGGGATGTCGTCCCTAGTCTCCACGTATTAAATGGAGTTGAGACAATTAAAGCTATCGTTGGAAAATAATAATAAGAGGAGATATGAATCATACATCAGATGATCCAGGAATATCCTGAGAATAGCAATTTAAGAACGGCAGTGATCTCGAGTATGTAGAGTCTGAGAATGAGTTATTTGAATACATTCTTAAAGCTGTGACGTATTAATATATCAAGTGCTGGGCATTCAATTGTCTTTGCTGATATCGAACAGCAATTTAAAGTTTATCAGGACAATAGGCTTGGGTTAATGGATAGATGAATCGTCTAGGATCTGTCTGATGTCTGTGCAAGCGATTTCATAACCCCATTTTTATCTTGCAAAGGAACCATTTATTTACCCGGTTTGTAGAAAAATGAATTTTCAATTGTCATAGTCTTTCAGGCATTACTTTCGATTTTTTTTTAATTTTAAAATTTTTTCGTTGAACTAATAAAATTTAATAAATTCCATATGGATTGGCAATCCTATAAAATTTTATTTAATTTTTTCTGTAGTTTCCATATAAAAATGTCAGAACCTTCCGATAATCAAATTTGTTCATCATTACTGGATAAACTTTGGCCTTTAATATTAGACGATAACAGATGCGATATAAAGACCGGCGATAGAGCTTATTTTGTACCGGAACGTAAATTTGATCATATATGGGCGAATGACTTCTTGGCCTGTAAGAATTTTGGTGATTATCAACCAGCCATTGAACTAACGTGCCATCGACAGGACAAAGAAGAGGACCAAGAATGTCTACCAAAACCCGTGGTGGAAGAAATTCATCAACAACCATATCGCCATCCCTATATAATGCCTTTGGATCAGCAATTGGCGCGTGTAGAGGAAGATGTTGAAAGACGTAAAAAATTAGCAAAAGATTTTGCCGAACGCAAATATCCCTGGTATATACAACGTCCCTCGTATGAATACGATTTCACTATAAACGATGAGATAAGGCTACTGTTCACGAAACCCTTTGAGTATGAGATTATTCGCAAAATACAGGTTTTCAATTGCCATCTGATGTTGATAGATGTTGCTCCAGATGTGCCTTTGAAAAATATGCAATGTTGGCTGAAATTTAATCCTTATGTGGCCATTATATGTATCGTTCACGATGAGGTATTGTGTAAGCAGCTAAAGAACTTGAATCAAATTTTTCATGCAGTATACATGGAAGAGGAAAATGAAGGCACTTGGCATGATGAATTGGTTCGTGCCATTGAAGTGGGTTTAAACACAGCAAAAAAATTGTATTTCTTTGAAGATGTTAGCAAACCATTCGGATTTGTTTTTTCAAATAATCGCGGTATATGTGTGTTCGATAAATTTGTTGTATTAAGGAAATTATGAAGTGCAAAGAGGAGAATAAATGATTGGCGTTTTCAAATTTTAATCTTGACGTTTAAAAAGTTAATAGGTCAGGGATATTAAAAAGCATTTGCCAAAGATTAGAGTGAGTAGAGCTTGTATTCCTTTATCTTAAGATATTTTTTTTCGAACGCCCCCGGCCTCAGACTAACCCACCCTCAGCCGACCGCAGAGGGCTCGTCCCCATTACGTAAGGACACACACACATTGTAATCCGGGCTGTAGCGGGTAAAGAAAAAGTTATGGCAACGAGAACATAAAACAGCTACAGAACTTAATCACAAGCTGAATAAGGTAACAATAAACCGGAACTATCTAAGACAAGAACGAAAATACATTTTCATACAAGAATTTATAAATTAATGCCACCAAATAAGTGACGTTTTATATTACAAACACTATAATTAAAATCTATAAAATCATAATTTAAGTTAAAATCATTACATAATCTACGAAAAGGAAAATTAAATCCATAGTTTGTTCTATAGAAATCTAAAGAAAGAGGACGATAGTGCCATGAAAATCTTGCTGGAATGCTGAAATACAGGTTACAAAGCAAAAACTAAGAATTGATATCACCTTTAACCAGATTAAAAACAAAACAATTCCCTGAAACAGCCCTTCTACGTTCCAAAGTTGGAAGTTTTATCAAAGCTAATATATTCTGATATGACGAAAGCCCATTGGCATAATCCCATCCTAAGCCACGTAAACGGAGTAATAAAAACTGCCTCTGCACGACTCTATTGAATCACTATGACAACAATAGTATGGATTCCAAATAACAGACGCATACTCCAAAATAGGTCTAAAAAGGTTTATAAGAGATAGCGAAGTTATTTTAAATGATTATGATTTTCCCTATACAACCACAATTCCTTAATTTTCGGTTTTATTTTCTCATAACTTCTTCAGTAGATTGTAAGACGGAAGAAGAGAAAAATATTTTTTCGGAAGTTCCAAATATATTTGAAATATGGAATTTATTATGATGGTAATGAAACAAACTTTAAGTTTCAAGTAAAGAAGTAGGGCATTACACAGCGTAACGATTTCTCCTTCGAAAATTTCAATTGATTCATGCAATACTTGCTTGCTCCAGATCCTATCAATAAAAGCTACAGCAGTTGGAACAATCTAAAATAAAAAAGTTTTTTCTTTGAAAAAAATATTTTTTTTTTGTTTATCGCCCTATGACATGCAGCATTGCGTACAACATAAGTAGTGTGAGAAACTGTGGACTTCTTGGGGACGATTGCTGTAGACTGTCTAATGGTGAAGGTATAGCACTGGCCATTTTATAGTCACCCAACAGCAACTCATTTCCTTGCCGTTCGGATCTTTCCTCTTTCCACCTTTCCTAAAAACCAGCACAATGCACTCCCCTGAGTGCTAGTTTCATAGAAAAAAAAGTCAATATATTTTATCTAACCGTGTCAACTTAATTTATTCGACGCGATGACATTTAAGATTTTCTTTATACATATAGGTAATATTTAGATTTAAATTCATTAATTGATTTACAGTAGGCGAGTTGCCACACCCACATACCCAATAAGTATTTAATATCGCATATCTCATAAACTGCAACAGCTAAAGACCTCAAATTTTGTATAGATGACTTTGACGTATATACGAACAATAGTGGGCGTGTCACCACCCATAGTTCATATATATATATAAAGAGGAATGTTTGTTTTCATGTGCCTTAAAGAATCGTAAACTATGCATTTAATCATGTTATGATCTTTAGAAAAGTTATTGCGCATTAGCCGGGGTAGCTGATATCACTAATTTCCAATAGGTGGTGCCACTGAACATTACTCAAAAATGTGCATTGTTTAACAAAGTTATTACGTATGAGTCGGATATTGGCGCGATTAATTTCCGGTGGATGAAGTCACTGAAAATGATTCAAAATGAATGACCTACACCCCAAGCATGGAAGAAAAGTGACTGGAAAATCTTCGAGTATATGCAACGAGAAGTGAGAAATTGATCGAATGCGTACTACTCAGGCTCGTTCATCTGAATCATCAGGACAACGGGAAACAAAATCAATAACATGATTTAAAATTAATTGGACATTTGTGTAATGCCTTTCCTTCAAATTTATTTTAGTTGGGGGCGGAGCAACACGTGCAGGGTACAGCTAATTTAAATACAAAAATACAAATTGAATTGCTTAGCTCGGCTACCAAATATATAATAATTTTATTCATCTTTTTTAATACTGAAAACTAATATTTTTCCCAACTGGATTAAGTATTTATGTTTTATCATGTAAATGTTTTTGAGTCCGATTACTATATTTAATTTAGTTCAGTTTTCTTTTAATCCCTTCAAGTGCGATCCCACATATACATAATTGGTCATTACAATCCTTCAAACAGTATTACGACCTCGCTTCTAACACCAATTATGTTGTGTGCGTTAATTTTTTACATGAATGTTGCGTCCTTCATCTTAAAGTCATTTCAGATGTTTGCGAATCTTTTTCATGACATCTTATTTACTCACAGGGTTTCTGTCAGAAATCTGCTGATAGGAAGTCGCCAAAGAAATATTTTTTCATATTTCGTGTAGTTGAAGTTGTCTAGCTTCATATCCAATAAGCCAACACACTACCTACTAGATTACGATGGCGGAATAGTCCGGATAACGAATGAATTTTGTCTGCAAATCAGTGTGAGATCCATGAGCCAATCGACCACAAACGAATGTGGCCTAACAGAATAAACGATTCTCGGGAACAAATCTCCGTATTTCGTTCGAGCAAAATCCGTTATAGTAGCAATAGAACAGTGAAACACCGGCCGCATTGCAATGATGTTCCAATGAATTAATGGAGGAGTACGACATCCACTAGACATTAAGTCGCCGGTCCATACATAAGAGTTGTATCCCATTTTCGGTCGAATATAAATAGTGTATATAGTAAGAACATCCGATGAAGTCTCCTCGTAAACCATTGTACAACAGTATAAAAGAGAATTGTGTCTAGAGTGTAACAAAAATATTGTACTCTTCATAGAGTCACAACATCCATTTCTTTTTTGCTCTCGACAAACGAACATCTTTTTCGACTCCAGCATTGCCAGTAACTTTTTTAAGCTTTTTATTTCTGGGGAAATCCCTTTTTTTACACTACCGATATTCATATGGCAATACTGAAAATGTAGCTTCAGTAGTAAAACATGCTCTTACAACACAAAGCATAGTTCCGTTATTTCACTGGCAAACGAGTGCTGTTGTATACATTGAATAAATGAGAAATACACATTTCAGTGCACTCGTAAAATCAAAATCAACAGAAAAAAGTACACTTCAGTATTGCATTCGGTGAAGTGTAAGCTAGTAGAATGTCTTGTGCACACCTCTGGTAGAGACTCTTAAACAAATTCACTTTGGATTAGTTTTCAACCCGTTTCGAATAAAAGTGTTACGGTTAGAACTTTACTTAATTTTATACGTTTTGTTTTTATTTTGATTTTTGTTTTTATTTTATGAAATGATTTTGTTTAAATGGATATTAAATATTTTTTTTTCTTTCTAGAATAAGTGCCTGCATGTTATTCTATTTTCCGCCATCTTCCATCATTGCCATTGTTGTAGTTGTAGTACGAAATGGACACAGTGGTCCTCCTCTTAGACAAGCCAAAAGAATTATTGTTGCCTCAGCAACTGGACACATAATAAACACAATTAAAGCTACCACAATCACAAGGTAAGTGAACAATATTGGTGACGTCATTGTACGTATTAAAGTAATTGAATATCAATGATTAACTGATCAAATGCAACTGAAAATTAAACTTAACTTCACTCTTATTTATATTGTCAACATATGGGCAAAACTATTTTTCATTGTTTACACCCGTAATGCTGTTGCTGAAACAGACCTTGCGCTGGTTATGCTTCATGCAAATGTTTGTTAGTTGGTATGCCACCGTTTTTGTAGATACTATTTGAGACATAACTATTGTTGTCCAGAACATAAAAGCCTTATTGTTTACCTAATATGGTTGTTATTATTTATTTATTAATTACAAATAATATTTAATTATATACGAGGTAAATAACTTCGACCTTATGCTTGGTGGAATGTAACAGACCAGAAGCTCTGTTGGGAATCGAATCCAAAACCCTACCGCTAGTAATTTATTACACTATCTACTAGACTACCGGGTCACCCAATATTGTGGATTAAACGCTATTGGTAATTGACATATACATAAATACACCACTTATGTTGTGTGTGTTAATTTTATGCATAAGTAGCGGGACCTACAGTTTAAAGTCGACTCCGAACGACAGATTTTATGAGAAACTTTTCATGGAAATTTTATTTACTCTCAGAGTTTTTGACAGAAATCTGCTGATACTTAAAATACTTTTTGTATTTGGTTTTGATGTCTGGCCTGGGACTCGAACCCTGGCTATTACGTCTAAGAAGCCAACACACTACCTACTAGACCACGGCGACTTCCGTGGTAATTGAAAGCGATCAAATTGTGCCTTAATGCTCTGCAGGTTTTTCGCGCATGACAACAGAGCTAAGACGCATCTTGATCTGTACTTTCCAGTACTAGGCTTTGTTGTTTACGAATATTGATGGATAGAGATTATAAATAAAATTTTTTGCTTGTTACCATTTGACTAGGAAGAGTATTCAAACAATTCATTTACGCATGTGCTCTGCAAGAGAGTCGAAATAACAAGAATAATCAGAGAGTGTTACTAACATAAGCATAAAGCCGTCAAATTAAGAATTTTCGCGGTTATCATAGTCTATCAATCCTACAGCGCTTAATTTGTTCAATGGAGATATCTGACCTGTTGTTTGAATTTGACTACAGACATCTCTTTAATATGGTGTGGCGCTGTAGTCTTGTAGATAGTATATTGGCTTATAATACACAAGCTCGTGATTCAACAGCTGACCCAGACGTTTTGAAAAAAGTGGTTTCGAATAAAATTTTTCTGAAAATTTTTTCCCATTTCAATTTCTTCGAAATTTGTTGTTTGAAGTCGACTTTTATACATAAGTGTCGGGACCTACAGTTTAAAGTCGACTCCGAACGACAGATTTTTTGAGAAACTTTTCATGGCATTTTATTTACTTTCAGAGATTTTTTTCCAGAAATCTGCTGAGAGGAATTTTTGTATTTTTTATGTCGATGTCTGGCCTGGGACTCGAACTGTGGTTTTACGTCTAATAACCAGCACACTACCTACTAGACCACAGCGACTTCAATGTATAAACTTATATATATAAAAATGTCACACATAACAAAAGTGTTTGGAGAAACTAGTTGGTAATCCTGAGTAGGGATGCCAAACGGGATCGATTTTTAAAAGTCCCGGGATTCGGGATTTGGTAAATAATTCGGGATCCAAAAATCACGAGAAAAATCTCGATTTTCTGTTAATAATAAAAATATTTTGCTAAAAAAATCGTTTGTATTCCAATTATCAGAATTAAATGTCATTAAAAATAAAATATAAAAACAGCAAGACAAAAAGTAACAAAAAAGCGTAAATTAACAAAAATGAAAATTATTCATACATATGCAAATGCATTAGATTTAAGAATATTATTTGGTTTCAAACAAAAAGATTAAAGCATCTAACATTTGATCTGATAAGCTTAAACGAATTTTGTTGTCAATATATCCTACCGTTGAAAAACATTTCTCACAATCAACATTTGTTGGTAAAATAGTTCAAGATAGCTGCATGCAGCTTGTAAATATTCACCTCTACCCCCTGCTGATGTAAATAAATCTTTTTCTTTGGACAGTTGAGTATCTAAATTAGTTACCCTATTAATTCGTTTTATAGGGCTTTTGCTTTCTTTGATGACATCAAAAAATTTTTTATTACTGGAAGTAGGGGACCTGCAGTTTAAAGTCGACTTTAGAACGACAGATTTTTGAGAACCTTTTCATGGCAATTTTTACTCTAAGAGCCTTTGCCAGAAATCTTCTAAGAGAAAGTCGCCGAAGAAATATTTTTTCGTTTTGATTTCTGACCTGAGATTCGATCCCGGGCCTTTTGTCTAATAACCCAACACACTACCCACTAGACCACGGCGACATCGAAGTCAAGTGATATAGAATTTTTTTCAGGACCTTTTGTAGGGTTACAATACATATGAATTCAGAATCCCGAAAATCCCGAAAAATCCGGTGACAAGTTTTTAATAATCCCGGAATTTCGGTATTCGGAATTTTCCGATTGACTACCTTAATACTGAGTTTATTTGTAGGCAACAACATATTACAACTCTATCATTCTAGGATTTATCATGGTATACCAATTATCTGTGGAAATATTATTTAATAACACTAAAGAAAAAATGGCTAGTATTCCAATAATCGCATCAGATTATTAAAGGACATTAAGTAAACCTTTTAATTTTTCGACATTATTATGGAACGGGCCTAGAATATTAATCAAGATCAGTACATTGGTAGTTTGTTTATTAGATCAGTTAGCTACACTATGTATTTGTATTTTATGTTACTAAATCCTTTGCATCGGTTGTCTATTATCCACCTTCTCCAGTTGCTTCTGTTGTAGTGGTGGTACGGAATGGACATATTGGCAAACGATATAAGCAGGCCAATAATAAAAATGTTGATTCAGCTACTGGAGCGCTCATCAGTATAATGGTTGTTAATACCATCAAATACAGCCAGAGACTGGTAAGCCGCATACTTATTGTTCGGTTTCTCTCCTCCTTTTAGTGCAAATGTTACGTGATATGCTTAATGCTTCAAATCCAAATAAACTTTATGGAATAATATATTTAGAGCGGCACTATTTATATGAAATTGTGTTCAGTGTCAGCCTTGTTTGTGTAACAGTATCCATATGATGGATGTTTAAACGGAAACAGATATTTAAACAACTGGGGCGGTAATTAGCTGAGGAACTGAAACGCTAACTAGAGATGCGAATTAATAAATAATTGCATGAAAATTAAATAAAATAATTAAAAATTTAAATTCAAAATGAATTAGAAAATAGAGAAAACATGATTAAATATCAGGAATATAAACAATCCTTCAGTTAGAGTTACAACCTAGTGTCTTACATCACCATTTATGTTGTGAAGGTTAATTTGATTTACAAATGGCGGGATCTATATTTTATTCATTGGACTATGAACGACAGATTTGTGCGCAACTTCTCATGACAATTTTTATTTAAACTCAGTGAATTTTTGCCAGATATCTGCTGGGAGGAAGCCGCTGAAGAAATATTTGTTCATATTTCGTTTTATTGGAAATTTTCAACATGGAGTTTAAACTGGGGCCTTACCGCTAATAAGCCAACATACTATCTACTAGACTACAAAGACTTCATAAAGAACAAATATCTAGTTTGTCGCCATAGTATTGCAGATAGTATGTTGCCTATGGTTCAACACTTGGTTTAGACATTTCGAAAAAAAAAAACAAAAGAAGAACGAATTGTTTCTTTTGGAGACTTCACAGCGAAAGTATTTTGACAAAAACTGTGTGTTTTAAACAAAATTGCATTCAGAAACACAGAGAATTTTTAATCACTCCTGGATAAAATTAGCACGCGGAAATTTGATTGTAATCCTGACTAATGACGAATTACGTTAATACGCATCTTACATCCTTTGAGGGATGTTCATTTCTTTAATTTAAAAAAAGGCATAAAAAAGGCAAAAAAAAAGGCAAAAAAAGGCAAAAAAGGCAAAAAAACAGGTGAAACACATCCACTAGGCACAAATGGCGATATGGTTTGCATTTTAGAAATTTAAACGGTTTTGAAATTCAGAAAATAAAGTATTTAACATTGAATTATTATTGGCGATAAAAATTAAACTAAAATATGACCAGCATAAGCTCGTCCGAACAAAGAAATAAGTTCAATAGATCTAGTAGTAGGGGTTAAGAAGATTACTGAAAACAATATTGTCCCATTAGGCTATTAATTAATTCCCTTTCGGACAGGTTAACCATGATTAACTAGATTCATATTGGGCTGTCTTTTTGGCAGGGGACGAATCTTTCTGGAGACTAAGGTCCCATTTAGATTTTAGGTTAAGACCACTGTAATATCCCCAGGCAAAATTCAGTTTAAGGACCAATCAGCCTTTAGGTGAAATCTTCTTGTCTGAGAGTATTAAGCAGCCTTAACCTTTTTCTCCCCCCGATTATGAAAACTTTCAATCACGATATGTACTAACGAGTCTCAATTCCCAGCTCAATTCAATAAATAATATCACGTTTGTTTATTGCATATTTTTTTAAGGCTTTATTATGATTTAATCACCATAATTCCACTGTAACTTATCCATCTCCAGCTGCAGCAGTTGTTGTGGTAGTAGTAGTAGTGGTACGGAATGGACACAATGGTGAACCGCGTAAGCAGGCCCATAATAAAAATGTTGATTCGGCTACTGGTGCACTCAACAGGAGTAGAGTTGCCAATACCATCAAATACAGGAATAAATTTGGGAATTGCATTTTTTTTTTGGTCTTCAAAAGAAAACGTTGCGACACGTTCTATTTAAAACACAAGAAGAAAACTTATTGAGTTTCACAATTCAAGTTCAGGGCTATTTATATGAAAAAAAAAAGAAAAATGGGTCAGTGTTATGGTTTTGCTTGAGTAGCAAGTGTATTGCGCAAGTAAATATTGAAACAAGTGTGCGATTGGACAGGACGGTGATGTAAATAGAAAGTTTTTGTTATTTTTTTGATCATTGTATATTGAGCTGACTAATGAAAGTAACTAAATAATAAAAAAAATAAAAAAAAAGTATAAGAATGAATTGCTTACGTACTTACGTGCCTGCCTCAGCACATACTTCCAGACGTCAATAATTTGGCGTTTAGTACCCTTGCTTTCTTCCGGTGATTTATAAGTTTCCAATTGTTTAGATAAGGCAGCTTATTGCCACTCGCATCAGTAACACTCTTAATTAAGGGCTGGCTGAACCCTAATGGTACAAAACCATTTCGTAAGAAAAATTTGTTTTCAACGTCATGTGAAGTAAAAAAATTTCCCGTAGCAATAGGACATCGATTATGTATATAACAAGGTTTTCTTTTGGATTTTCCTCTGGTTTCCCTGATACGGGTTTCTACAAATACGGTTGTAAGTAGTTACTACGTACGTAGAATGCAAGAACTGAAGATCACGCCATCACGCGCACATAATTAAAACTTCCTGAGCATGTTGAATCAATGACGTCACGAAAATTGTTTTGATTGTTTTCCTATTGGCTAATGAAAATGTAAGCTATATTGCAGGGCTGCCAACTATTTTCACGTGGTGCATACACTTTTCAGAAGAAATGTTCATTTTCACATATGAAAAAGACTTGGAAATCTTTAAAATAGCCCAACAACGTCATCTAACGGGAAATCAGGTGCAAGGCGTAATCTTTAGTTTATCATTCTTGCGTAGAATTTACTTGAGACTAAAACTACCAATTCGATTTCGGTGGACAACGAAATTTATAACGACTATAAAATTCAATTAGTTACTCATTTATAGGGACAAAATTGTTGGGATCAATAAAAGATGAAAGGCTTTAAGGTCCTTTTTCGAAAAGGCATAATAAGTAGGTGTAAATTTATCAATATTTCCGAGTAGCACATTATTGAAACGAATGATTCTGTTATCGCATACCTACATACGTAGCTTACCGAAATATTATCCTTCTGTAGTATCGAAAATTACAGAGAGAGGAGAAGGAATGAGAGACGCCGTTTCAGACGCAAGAAGAGGGAGCAGGAAAGGCGTGAGCGTGAAGAAGTCGAGATGTACAGATGTAGAAATGACGCTCGAAAATTCTATCAAAAGGTTAAGCGTCTGACCGCGGGGTATAAGCCCGGAGCGTCTTCCTGCAAGGATGAGAATGGAAAACTAGTTACAGATCCGCAAGGGGTGCTGAGGTTGTGGAGAAAACACTTCCCTACTTTGCTGCAAGGCGATGACGACATCAATACCGCCTCTAGAGATGATGTTCCGAACCCGATCGATGATGACGGCGTGGAGATCCCGCCGCCTTGCCATGAAGAGGTTAAAGTCGCGATTATGCGACGTAAAAACAACAAAGCGACAGGTCCTGATAGCCTCCCCGCTGAATTGTTTAAGACCGGATGTAATGAGTTGGCAGGGCGCAAGCACCAGCTCATCTACAAAATATGGCTAGAGGAAAGTATGCCCAACGATTGGAACCTCAGTTTCCTCTGTTCTGTCCTGAAAAAGGGAGACCCTACGATATGCGCCAACTACAGGGGTATAAGCCTTCTCCCTATCGCATATAGGGTTCTTACAGGTGTATTGTGTGAAGGATTGAAGCCACTCGTCAAAACACTGATTGGACCTTATCAGTGCGGCTTCAGACCTGGCAAGTCCACCATCGACCAGGTCTTCACACTACGCCAAATCCTGGAAAATACCCACGAAAATCAAGTCGACATACACCATCTTTTGTCGACTATAATATATACCTGCGAAGCTGATAAGGCTATGCAGAATGACGTTGAACAATTCCTGCAGCTCCGTCAAGGTAGGAATGGACCTCTCCGAACCTTTTGATATCGTGCGAGTTTTCAGGTTTTTATAATGTTCGTCTATCACGTGAGATAAATATGAGACGAGTAGTAAAAAAAAACTCTATAATATTGCAAGAAACAGGGCAATTAGCGTGAAAATTGTGAGTATTTTCTCTTCCCAAACTGCTAAAGTCTTACGATATTTGGCGACAAACATCCAATTGGAATGTTTGCTGCTGCCAATACTTTCGTTAGTTCATAAGACGAGCTCCTGTTTTCTTAAATTCTTAAATTAAATTCTTTTTTTTTCTGCTCTTGACTTTTTTAAGCAATAAATGATTGACACAAGGCAGATCTTCCTTTTTCTTATCATTTTTTCCTTTGTGATTCATGTTCTACAGCAGATCTAAGTTTTGTAATCCCTCACACATGGTTAAAATTACCACACACAACGTGGGTGGTGTGAGAAGCTAGGTTGTCATCCTGACTAAAGAATTGTAATGACCCGTCATTTTCAAAATTCAAAGATCATAATGAAAATAATTTCCCTTATGCCGGTTGTAGTTGCACTTTAGCCACTACATCACATTACCTCCCTAGCTGATCTGCAGTAAACTTTATTTATAGCATGCGAGATATTTGTTTGTTTTGTTATTGAAATACTAAAAAATATTGTACAATTCGTCTATTGCAGTAATTGCTGAAAAATATTTAAACAAGTGTTCTTATTGCAAATTTTAGAAAATATTGAAACAATAATAAAAAAATAAAGAAAACAAGTGAGGTGATCTTGTTAACGCTAAGATCTTAATGTCATAGCTTTGTAAATAAAAGTGAATGTACGTTTTGTTTTTTTAGATGCCATGGCGGCTTACATCAAAGCAACGAAATTATAGCGATTCATCTTAATACTTTCCATATAGATTAAGTATTTGAATATGCAAACTGCAGAAGTAGTATCTCCAACATAGTTATACGAAAACTAAAAACTGTTGAACAATGAGTATGGCACGTACTTAATGATCATTTAAAAATAGTGTGTCTTTGAAAACTCAAATTTTCTAATTTTATTTGATTAACTTTGTGTATGATGCAGAGATCAGCAGTGAATCATTTTTCCGCTACTCATAAGCACTCATACAATTTTGAGTATGAGTGAATCATACATACATTTGAACCCATCAGTCAGGAATATTGACCTAGTTTCTCACACCACTTATGTTGTGTGTGTTAATTTTATACATGAGTAGCGGGACCTACAGTTTAATGTCGACTCCGAACGATAGATTTTATGAGAAACTTTTCATGGCTATTTTATTTACTCCCAGAGTTTTTGCCAGAAATGTGCTGAAAGGAAATCGCCGAAGAAATACTTCTTTTGTATTTTGTTTTGATGTCTGGCCTGGGACTCGAACCCTGAATTTTACATCTAATAAGCCAACACACTACCTACTAGACCACGGCGACTTCCGTGGTAATTGAAAGCGATCAAATTGTGCTTTAATGTTCCGCTAGCATTAGTGTTTTGTGTTTCCCAAAGTCATTTGTAGACTTTTCATGCATGACAACAGAGCTAAGAGACATCTTGATCTGTACTTTCCAGTACTAGGCTCTGTTGTTCACGAATATTGATGGATAGAGATTAGAAAAAAAATTTTTGCTTGTTACCATTTGACTAGGAAGAGTAATCATTATTGTTCCAGATGATTTACGCATGTGCTCTGCAAGAGAGTCAAAATAACAAAAATAATCAGAGAGTGTTATTAACATAAGCATAAAACCGTCAAATTAAGAATTTTCTCGGTTATCATAGTCTATCTATCCTACAGCGTTTAATTTGTTCAATGGAGATATCTGGTCTGATGTTTGAATTTGACTACAAACATCTCTTTAATATGGTGTGGCGCTGTAGTCTTGTAGATAGTATATTGGCTCATAATACACAAGCCCACCCCCACGGTTCAACACTAGGCTCAGACATTTGGAACAAAACGAAATATTTAAAGGAAATATTTCTTTTGGCAACTTCCTTTCAAAAGTGGTTTGATAATAAACTTAGGTTTCGAATAAAAAATGGAGAAGCTTAATGTCGGCTCTCGACAAATAAACCAAATTCGAAGAAGCTCTTGTCCAGGGTCTTCAGTCTACTGGCAGTAGACTGATCTTCCAGATCCTAATCAGCGATTTAATCTCGGAGTATCGTGTAATAAAACCTATAACTAAGCTTAGATTGGCCGTGTCTAGGCCACTGTCTATAGTAGGTCATAGACACCTAGACCCATATAAAGGCTAGCAAGTTGAGACCGATGAGGATACAACATTTCGGCGTCGTAATGAAGGCTTTACCACTCAGCGGTAGTATTTACTTTGATGCGTATATTTTTCCTTCTTTTTTTTTTATGTTTTGTTGATGGTTTTGTATTGAGAAGAGTTTACGAATTGCCTGCTCTCTAGGCTTTTTATGTTGCCGATAATTTAGACGAAATGCTGTATGAAAAGTTAAATTTTTCTTTTCAAACCTTTGCCATCGATATCGTCAGTTCTCATGCAACGCTCTCAATACATATAACATTTGACCAAAAACCTTTCGAACCCCTATTAAAACTCAATTAATTGTGTTCCATTTTCTTGTTTCTGTTCTTCTCTCATTTGTGTGCTCCTTTATGGGATCATCATATCTGGTTGGCCCTACAAAAACTTAATTCGTATAATTTTAACATAAACATGCCATTAAGCAACGGCAGCAGCATTACTTCCCGCTTGGCTTTTTATATAAATTAAGAAGACGAAGAAAAAAAGAAAAACTTAGATGATGGTGGTTGCCTCTCAAATTTCATAAAAACTTTAGTAAAAAAAAAATATGTTGAATCGAAAGAAAAGCAAACTGAAAATGATAAAATTAAGAACAAGAAACAAAGCGACATGCTGCTGCCCTGTCTTGAACAACAGGATATCGAATAGATAAAGGAAAACAAAAACATAAAACAGAACTTTTTAATAATAAACCCCTGGCACCCTATTTATCCTGTACTTTATTAAGATTTCACTCTTTCGTTCCATTAATTGTTCGTTAATGGATTCTCTAGAAAGTTGGGGAATAGGTATGGGAAAGGTTTGGTGAATTTTCTTTTTAATTTTTTTTTTGTTTTTTGGTTTTTGGCTCAAATATCATAAAACAAACCAAAATGTATAGAAAAACATATTTTATTTACGCTCTCTTTTCCCTTCTTTTTTGTCCTTTTCTTACGGTACTTTTCGAATTTTCGTTTAGGTTTTGTTTTGCGAAATGCTTCCTTATATTCATTGTTTCCCCCGTTTTGTTTGTAGTCGTTGTGATTTGGAGTTTTTGTGGTGTTTCTATCGGAATCCATTAAAGGCAAATGGCCAAATGTTAAGTGTCGCCAAAATACTTAAATAGTCCACCTTCGTATTGTTACCGTATACATCGGATGATGATGATGATGGCAATGGCATTTAACCAATAAATACCTCTCCACCTATTTTCATACGTACATACATACATACATAGTTGTGCAATACCATCACTTATGCATAGTTTGTGTAGTTTGATGCATGCAAAATATAAGAAAATATAAATTTTTAGGATATCCCCTACTGACCAGCAACATAACTCTTTTTATTCTCTGGTACTCTACGTAAAAATTGTTTACAAGTTAGGACAAAGTAAGCCTCTGATCGAGTGAGGCTGTGTAAGGAGTGATGATGACGACATACGTACCTCCTAACTCCAGGCACTGACGTTTTTTTTTTTCTCGAAATTGATAACTTTTTGGGCTCTTAAACCTAAGGCCTAAGTTATTCGAACGTTCTCGGCCTCACACTAATCCATCCTCACCCGACCGCGGAGGGCTCGTCGCCATTACCTAGGGACACGTACACACTACAGTCCGGACTGTATCGGGTAAGGGTAAAGTTATGGCAACGAGAACATAAAACAGCTACAGAACTTAAACACAAGCTGAATAAGGTAACAATAAACCGGAACTATCTAAGACAAGAACGAAAATACGTTTTCATATAAAAATTTATAAATTAATGCCACCAAATAAGCTACGTTTTATATTACAAACACTGCAATTAAAATCAATAAAATCATAATTTAAGTTAAAATTATTACATAATCTATGAAAAGGAAAATTACATCCATAGTTCGTTCTATAGAAATCTAAAGAAAGAGGACGATAGTGCCGTGGAAATCTTTCTGGAATGCTGAAATTCAGATTACAAAGCAAAAAATCAGAATTAATATCACCTTTAACCAGATTAGAAACAAAACAAATCTCTAAAACGGCCCTTCTACGTTCCAAAATTGAAAGTTTTATCAAAGCTAATCTATCCTCATATGACGGAAGCCCATTGGCATAATCCTATCCTAAACCACGTAAACAGAATAACAAAAACTGCCTCTGCACAGACTCTATTGAATCAGTATGACAACGATAGTATGGACTTCAATGGATACTGCAAAATATTCAAGTGAAATGTATACATCAGTCTTGTTATATAAGGATCAATGAATTCCCTAGCCCATCTTTTCACAAAACCAAGAACAGTCTGAGCCTTGCCAATCGTCTCACTAATATAATCAATAAAAGACAATTTCATAATCAATAATACTCCCAAATCAAGAAATGTTGTCACAGTTTCCAAAGGGCAAGAATTAATCACATAAGTGAACGAAATTACACCCTCGCCCACGGTGAATAATATCAGGAATACCGATTAATGATAGTTTAAAAAGCAAAATTCTATGATCAACATACATGAGTGGCGGAATCTACAAACTCAAAATCAAATCTGAACATCATGTGTTTGAGAATGGCAATTTTATTTACTCTCGGAGTTTTTGCCAGAAATCTACTTAGCAATAAATTCTCGAAGAAATATATTCTCACATTTCGTTATGTTGAAGGCGTCTAACCAGAGGTTTGAACCGTAGCCTTACGTCCACCACACTACCTGATAGACTTTGGAATTTATTTCACTCGAATATTCACGTAAGAAGAAATAGTTTTTCATACTTCAACATACTACCTACTAGACTAAGGTGGCTACAGCTATGCTGTAAATAACTCGGCAAGAAAACAGAATCAAGTTTTCTGTCGATTTTTTCCATTGCCACTACGCTTTACCTAACTTCACCGTAGAGTTAGTCGTCACTATCCGCCGTATGTGGGGTCCTCACCCACTAAATTTTCCCCTCTTTTAGACCCCTCTGCCCATTCCAGAACTACTGTGATATTACTTCGAAGTGGAGTCCGTCTGGCTATTTGGCCCCTTTACATTCATATCCGCTTCCGGATTGCGTAACAAAATCCGAGTAGGGCATCTAACATCCACTCTACCACTCTCTCAACCAAGTCAATTTTCTTCGATTTCAGTAAGACTTTAGCATAGCTGGCTATGCTGTTCCAATTTTCTTCGCTGTTCAGAATCACATCGCAAAAGTTCCTTACAGGACAGGCGCCGACTTCAGCCGCAAGATCTCTTCTTTCCAATCTCCATCTTTCAAAATGAAAAAGTGTTCCGCACAATCAATCGACGCATCAACGTAAATGCAATTTGGTCGGTTCACCTTCCCTATTTTAAACAATTGCTTATAAAAATAACCGCATCCAGATAACAGTTGTATCAAATAGCAGTTAACCACACCAAATTTCCTCTCTATCCAGCGAGTAATATCTGCCGTCCATCTACCACTCGTCTCAGTGTTCCATTCCTTTGATAATTCTTGCATGATTTGCTTTCAGGTGTCGTCGAAATTTACTTGTCTTTCTGTGCACGTTTTTAGCCTCTTACACTTTCTTGCGGGCGCTTGCCTGTAGACCTATAGGTATTACACCACTAATTACCAGCATTGCTGACTTAGATACAGTCGTATACGCCGATGCCACTCTAAGTGCAGCGGTTCATTATACCTATGATAAAATTTTTCTTCTGCAAAAATGCTTCTGTCCAGCCTTAGCTGCCGTAAAGGAAAATAGAGTTCGTTACTGCCATCATCAATCTGCGTCCGCTCTGGTTAGGACCACCAATATTGGCCATAATCCCGCTAAGTAAAGAGGTAACCCTAGATGCCTTGGTTGCAGTGTATTGCGTTTGAGCCCAGAACGCCAGTCTAGAGTCCAATCGAATGCCTAGGTAGTTGACCACTTTCCGCGTCGTCAGGGTGGTGTCGCATGTCGTGATGTTGATTTCCAGCGGTATACACTTTCACGTAAGAAGTATCAACTCCGTTTTCTCCCTCGACAGAACAGCGGCATATATTACGTATTTGTCAGTCGAAAATTCTGAAGTCAGAAACTTTCCTTAACATTGCCTACATGACAACGATGCTAGGATAACTAATTATTTAAAGCTACAAATATTTTTACAATATGCTTTTACAAAAAGAAAAAAAAAACTTGTTTATACTCCTATTTTATTTCCTACGCCTACTTATACTCCATTTTCTTTTGGTCTGTCAACTTCTAGAACTTACTGTTTCTATGTAGTTTTGTTATTGTAATTGGATTACAGTTTTTCCCTATTTTCGAAATTTTTGTGACATAACTAACAACCAGTCTAACTAAGCTGTTTCCAAAGATAATCATGCAGGTGTTCTTCAGAATGAGTCGTGCACAAGTGGCCAGTATGCTAACAGAAATTGTAGGAAATTTGTTCTTCAATCTTTTGGCTTCTCTCTTACAATTTTCCACAAATATTCCTCCATGGCATGATTGAATTTCGATGATTTCGTCAAACTGTGTAAGAAGCGGAGTTGTTCCTGTTCTTCTTATTCCGCATTCTTCCCACCTGTTCTTAAAACTTGAGGATTTAAAATGTCTGCCCTGATTAGAAAGTCCTTCTTATGGAACACAATATCGTTAGGCTTTCTCATTCACTAATTGGGAGATGGTATACACGTTTGGTGATGTATTGACAAAGAACAGACAAATTTTTGTCGTTGGCAAGATGACAAGGGCCCGTGATTTTTTTAATGGCTACAGCCTCTTGTCATCTAACCTAATTTATCCAGAATTTTTTTTTTGTTACTTCTAAGTGGACTTTACTAGAATCATTATCGATCTCGTTTAAGTCTTCTTTTGCCTTGGATGAGTATTCGATGGTAACATACACCAGATTAGATCAAATATTTACGGGCACATTGAAACTGGGCGGATCTGATGGAGGTGTGTACTTGAAATGCACAAGTATTACTGATATCAGAAGATAAACTGACGACTGTAATGTCTTCCTTGTACACTTATTAATCATAGAATTTGCTGTGCTATAACATATATATTCGGTGATTAAGAGGTCTGCAAAGATTATGAGATCTCACAGAAAGACTTCGATAAAGAACCTGTTTAGAGTAATGTGATATATGCCAGAGTAGAAAATGCAGTTATGAAACGAGAATGTGAGTGGCATTAAGCACCTTAAGATAGATAATGTGGTAATAATATGGTAATTCATGAGTTGATTTTGGGTACGGGCAGGGCTTTGGGTAGCGAGGGAATTCTGGCATGACAGAAATAACGAAACTGAACACCTTTACATTGTAATCCTTTGGTTTCAGAAATTGGTTTAATAGGTCTATTCGTGCTTATACTATTTGGAGGCAACCTACCTATCAGCGATCAGGAACGAGTATTCAAAACGATGAGTAGATTCAAGTCATACTTATAACTTCTGATACTTATACGCATTCGTACTTATTTTAGTATGATACTCATACTACTCATACTCAAAGTTGAATGTACTCGTCGTATTCATACTTAACAATACGCATGATGTTATTGACTTCGACTCGTGTCTACTTAACATTTACACGAATCCCAAAATAAGTATGATTCGCATACGAACACTATTATATTCACAAGAAGATTGTGTGTATGCTTTTCTTGTTGTTTTTGTTTGTATATGCAACAACAACAAAGGCTGTAAATTTTGATGAATGATTCGAGCCACTCGAATGACTTATAAGTACTACCAGTATTCTTCTAAATTTATGATTCAGAATGAGTAGGCGTATAAATCAAACATACTTCGATTGTTGTGAGCTTGATGTCAAAGTTGTACTCATACTCATAGCTACTTATACTTATAAATCAATGTTGTATCGAGTACGAATGAATCAAAGTAGTTGAATTTCAATTCTGTTGATTCACTCATACTCAAAATTGCATGAGTGCTTACGAGTAGCGGAAAAACGATTCATTGCTGATCTCTGCTACCTATCGAAATTGCTTTTTACCGTAGAACCTACCTAATATCGTTAATGGTGATCCTAAATAAAGCATCACAAATTAGAACAGGTTCAGAAATATTGGAGAGTACAGACATAGAATTTCTTACTTGTTGTTATGGAGCTAAAAGGGAAACCCTAAAATATGGTTTTTTAATATAAAAAACAAAGGCTTTCTAACCACATATTGCTTTTAATTTTAAATACTTTATCAGCCATACGATATCTATCCATATATATGTACCATACATACATACATATATAGTATGTATGTAGTATAGTTTGTAGAATTTGGCACATGTTTTTGTAATTTTGTTTCTCGCTCTTAGTCTCTAAAACCACAGAATGGCCAATCATGAATCTTTACAAAATACTTGGTATTGCCTGTTGTTATTGATCGTTATATTATGGGTTTCCCATACTCTTTCGCAAAAATACGGTACAGTGGGTACTTTAAATAATAAATTGTTTCCATTTCTTACCTTTTATACAGACATTTGCTATTCTTCTATGGAGTAAAATTTCGTTCTTAATTTGTTGTAACTTAGGCAACTATAAGTTGTTATAGTTTCGTGCTCTAAAATATTAACACTGTGTTGCTGCTGCTTCTGAGTGGTTCGTATGCTGCTACAGAGTGGCTGATATGTATTGCAACCAACTTCAGGTTGTTATCATTTGTAAACCGTTCGTCTGACAGCTAACAGATTTATTCCAGTGTTAGTTCATTTTATTATTTACAAGCCTACAAAAGCATTTTGATCTATTGCATTCAGAAAAAAAGTTATTCGTGATGGAATTCAAGTGTGATAGCGTGATTGCTTTATATGTGGCTGGAAAACCACAGGTGGCTATCGTTAGAGCCCTCCAGCATTAAAATGTCAATAAGTTTTTTGTTTCTCGTACCATTGCTCGTTGCTGTGATACTGGCAGTGTTGCATCGCGTCCAAAAAGTGGACAAAACAAAACGGTAACAACACTAGAAATGGTCCGAAAAGTGAAGGCCAGATTTGATCGATAGTGGTTTCTCGTGAGCTGAACATATCGCGAGAACGGATGCTACACATATTGAAAAATGAGCTTGGACTAAAGCCATTAAAGTTGCAAAAAGTGCAAGAGCTCACCGAAGGACAAAAAAAATTAGACTGGAAAGAGCCAAGGAGTTACTTCGCTTGCACGAAAGTTACCAAATTTGGTTTTCTCCGATGAGAAGCCATTCCAAATTGAGCAAGTTGTGAACAAACAAAATGATCAGGTTTACTTGCCAAAGAGGTCAGCTGAAAATTTACACCTGCGATTGGACACCAGAACTCAAGCGTCGATGGTAATGGTGTGGGCCATCGTAGCGACCGATGGTCGCTTTCCGCTTGTATTCAACGACCGTGGAAAATGCCGAATATTATTGGGAAAATAAGTATTGGAGCCCTAGGCCGACAATCATTTCGGCCGCAGACCATGGACATTCCAATAGGACTCAGCACCACCGCACTCAGCACGCGTCAACCAAGAATGGCTTAAAAAGGTGATTCCTTGATTCATTTCTACCACACAATGGCCACCAAAATTTCCGGATCTCAATTCGTTGGACTTTTGCCCCTGGGACATTTCGGAGGGTAAGGTTCTCACTAAAAAATACCAAAGCGTTGATCATCTTAAGACGGTGCTTCGCCAAAATACCGCAGAGCCACTTTCGTGCAACCTGTGATGACTTTATCGGCCGTTTGAAGGTCATAATTCGTACCAAAGGTGGCCAATTCGAACAAACCTAAACTGATTCTAAAATTCGATGTTATTTCCAACATTTTTTCATTTTGAACAATAAAATTAAAAAAAAAAAAATTAGAAAAATATAACGCTTTACTTTGTTACATTATATATCAGCCACCCTGTACATACTCGCCTACAACTGCAAGTTGGTTTTGCTTTTGTACACCAAACGATACTTGTTTGTTGTTCCAATTTTCCAATCTGTGGTTGCCATAAATTGCAATTGCCACCCTCTTTGCAATGTAACAGCAACAACTGCTAGAGTCTGCAAGAGTATAAAACAACTCTTAAATGGTTCTCCTTGCCGTTACAGATGTTTTTTTTTTTGGTTTTGTGAATTCATGAAAGTTGAAAGTACAAATTTTAGGAGCATCACTGGGATATTATCCTTTTGGTCAATTTATAATCAAGTTATTTAAAGTCCCAGCATGGAATTAATCGTTACGATGAAGAAAATCAATGGGATTTTAAGAGGTCAAGTCTAGGTTACAAAGGAATTTAGGAAGTTCCGAAGCTACATCTATCAACTTAGTTGCCATTTATTTATTCTTGTTTGGGAAACCACTTTAAAGACTATAGACAACGTTGTGGGTTAGTTGAATGGGCTCTGGAGTAGTTGGAAACTGACACTCATTTTCATTGGAAAATCTTTAGCTATTGACAAAATTTTCGAATTTGGGACACTAACAATATACATGAAATGCAAATGCGTCCTATGTATCCTGAAAAAGTCACTGTTTTGTGTGGATATTGGGCTGGCGGGGCGTTCCTTCATATAGCTTTGAAAACGACGTTGGTCGGTTCATTTGGTTTTCTATAGCTTTTTTTTATTAAGACAATCGTAACAAAAACATTGAGTAAGGTCTCCTCAAATATTGTCACAAGTACTGCTGCTATAAGGAGTTTCATACCTATACTATTGGCCTCTGTTACCAGTCTATTACGTACTTTGTATGAAGAAGAGATCAGCAACCAGTATTCAAAACGATGAGTAGGTTCGAGTCATACTCATAATTTCAGATACTCATACGTATTCACACTTATTTTGAGATCATACTCATACTACTAATACTTAAAGTTGGAAGTACTCGTCGCATTCATACTTAACAATACTCATGATGTTATTGACTTCGATTCATCTCTAGTTAACATTTACACGAAGCACAAAATAAGTATGATTCGCATACGAACACTACTATACTCACAAGAAGATTGTGTGTATGCTTTGCTTTTTGTCTTTGTCTTTCCTTTCTTCTTTATTTGTATATGCAACAACAATAAAGGCTGTAAATTTTGATGAATGATTCGAATCACTTGTAAGCATTATAAATATTTTTCTAAATTTATGAATCATAATGAGTAGGCGTATGAATCAAGCACATTTCGAACGTTGTGAGTTTGATGTCAACGTTGTACTCATACTCATTGCTACTTATACTTATAAAACAACGTTGTAGTGAGTACAAATGAATCAGAGTAGTTGTAATTCTGTTGATTCACTCATATTCAAAATTGCATGAGTGCTTATGAGTAGCAGAAAAATGATTCATTGCTGATCTCTGTAGCCGATACATATTGTTATAGCCTAATGATATCTACAAGCCAGAGCAGCAGCAATGTTAAAATGCTGCATAATGTCCATGTCGATGCAAAGCTTATAAACATCATTGTTGGATCGTAGGCAGAAATCATCGCCAAATTGCATTGGGCATAGGAACCTTCTTTCAAATACTCTGAAAACTGTTACATCGGTGCTTAAGAGCGCTCATACTTCTGCGAACACGAAGCGGATGAGCGAGTTGTAAGTAGTCGCGTTGCATGAGAAATGTGATGCATTTCGAACAAAACAAAGTTTAAAAAAAGTGTCTCGCAAAAATTCTGAGAGTAAATAAAATTTGTGCAGCCCTTGCGCTGATCAACTTCTTCCTTTCCCTGATTTGGCAGAACTTGGTTAGTACAGGGACTGTGTTTGACCCATGGCATCACAACGGGCCGCCATGCGTGCTCAAGTGGGCTTTGTGATATCAGAGCTACCACTATGACCTAACCTAACCTAAATAAAGTTGCCAAGAAAAGTTTTTCAAAAATCTGTTGCTCGGAGATGGCTTTAAATTGTAGGTCCTGTCACGTTAAGGATAAAATTAATACCCTAACTGTAAGTGGTGTGAGACGCAAGGTCCTAACTGATGTGCTGTAACGACCAATTATGGTTGTACGTATGATAATCTAGTATCCAATCTGAGATCGGATTTTGGATACAGAGCACCTATGTTAAAAATCTTTTTGGCTCATGTTTTTGAGTACTCGTATATTTTTTGTTTTTATTAATAAAGTGATTAAATTTTTAAATTTAGCATTGTTATTATAATGTTAGATTTGAAAAAAGAAAATTTTTAATATTATTCATAAACCATTGATGCGTTTAAATTGTATTTAATTTGATTTGTTAAAATGCACTGCATTATGTTTAATTGCCTTGAAACATTTTTTTTTTTACTGCATAAGCTAATCTATTATGCAACCCAGCAAACAAAATCTTTGATTATAATACCAAAGCGAAGGTTTAATTGGTTCTGTTCCGATGTAATGAAAATTTCTAAATAATTTACTATTCAAATGTTGTAAAAGAAAGGAAGAAAGCATTTACATGATAGAACATGATAGAATGTTGTTTTTTGACACACCGGCGTAAATATTGTGGAGGCGGATGCTCTTGATATTCTGGGCATAAGAATTAGGTGTGATGCTCATTGATACGATCACATTTTTCGAGCGTCGAAGGAAGCATTCAAGTGCCTTAGTTTTTTGAAATGGTACAGAAAATACTTCACTCCATCTGACCTCCTTACTATTTACAGGACCTTTATCCGACCCCAGATGGAATACAACTATTATGTATGGGCCGGTTCTTCAAAATCTATTTTGAAGCTTCTCGACCGTGTACAGGAGAGGGCGAAGGTGCTTATTAAAGACAGTAGAGTATCCAACTCTGATTCGTTGTTCTATCGGTACTATAATGGGAGGTGTTATCGAGAGATAAGAAGTGCTTCTCGCAGAGCACATTCTTTTGTGGTTGATTGTCCAGTGAACAGCACACAATGCATAACAGGGAGAATTCATTTTTTACCCGCACTGCTCACTTGTGAATGATCTTCCTGCGAAAGTTTTTCCCGTCAGTTACGATATTGGTAAGTTTAAATCAAATGTCCACAAACAATATTCCCTCTTTCCACCTTCCTATAACCTATTCTCCTAGAACAATGCACTGCATGAGCAGGGGCCATCCCCTGAGTGCTGGTTTTTATATAAAAAGAGAAAAAAAAAACAATTTAAATGTTGACGAACCTGAATGAATTAGGTTAGTTTTAGTTTAATTCACAATGGGAAACGAAAAAAGTTTTGTTTTTTATATTAGTTTAAGTCAGCGGGTAGGTTGTCAAGCTCGAGCAATTTCACTCAGTAGATCATATTGCCCATTGTAGCATCCAGTGTGAAATAAGCACATTGTCATGATACATTAGTGGTGGATTTAAATCACCCAGAGTTCTGAATGAATCGGTCGACACCATGCCCAGATCTTTAAACGTTCTTTCACCGCAAAACCGATGACGTCTGTTCTGATGTCATCGATAATTCGATGGAATGCCAAATCTGTCGTCATGCCCATAAGATAAAGGCTTAGGTTAGGTTAGGTTGGAGGACGTGTATTTGTCAATTCTTACAAGTACAGTACCCCTTGTACAACGCCCTAGCTTCTCACACCACTTATGTTGTGTTCGTTAATTTTATACATGAGTGACGAGATCTACAGTTTAAAGTCGACTCCGAACGATAGATTTTTTGGGAAGCATTTCATTGAAATTTTTACTTTCAAAGTTTTTGCCAGAAATCTGCTGAGAGGAAGTCACTGAAAAAGGATTTTCATATTTTCGTTTTGATTTCTGACCTGGGATTCGAACGCGGGCTTTTCGTAAAATAAGCCAACACACTACCTACTAGACCACGGCGACTTCAAGAAGAAGATAAAGCCTTGTGAGAATTAAAAGTATGCTCTAGATGAACATGCGATTTAAGGGTAAAAGTAAATTAATTCTCTTCTTGTCTATATGATTAAAGAAATGTAACCTCTGACGGTAACACTGTAATCTGCATTGCAATTAAGAGTTACCGATGAATGTTCGAAAACTTCCCTTAGAAATCCTCGGCCTAGACGAAACCGACATCGAAGAGACTTTTGTTATGGTACGTTTTATAACAAAAAAAAAAAAAAAATTTGAAATATTGAAAATATTAAAAAAAATATTCACTCAGGATCGAGCGATTTTTCCTACTGCATTCAATCTGCACAGAGGTTTCTACTATTGACTTTCCAACTCTAGTGGCCGCTATCACTATGGCTTGATCCAAAATTAGAACGAGTTGGCATCTCGATGTTATCTTCATCTGTGTTCCATATATGTATTCCGGTCAATCGTTTTGCTTGTCACAGAGTCTATATGTTGGGCGTGAACCGATTCTCTTTCTGCACAAATGTTGATTGAGTTCACATTAGCCAATTAGAAGTATTGTTGCTAACATAACATTATTCCTGGATAGTTTAATGCAAGATTCAAATGCCTTATGACTATCATTAGGATTCAAAACTTTAGAAAGAAGTTTTCGCTTTTATATTTATTTTGATTTCCCTAGAATCATCCTCCACATTCTATTTTCCATATCATCCTGCTCTCATCGGCTCGTTTTTTTTTTGCCTTAAATTTACTCATGACCTGGAATCTAGTAAAACGTTGTGTTATTTCTTCCGCTTATCTGTTATAACATTTTAGCTTTAAAAAGTTTTTAATTTAAATTGGAAGAAAAAACTTTCCAAATTTAATTTCTAACAAAAGAAGAAGAAGAAGGAGAAAAAGAGAATGAAGTTATAGACTCATTTATAAGGATACATGAGTAAATTTCGCAGTTGTTGTCTTAAATATCAGAGCGGTTTAATTTTACACTTTAGCAGCATAATTTTAAGACCATAAAACACTTAAAAACAGTTTCAACACTCACACACATATGGACTCATCTACCATATATGCAGCATGTATTTCTTCATGTCTCTGTATGTGTCTGACTCTTTAGACATAATGGTTGCTTAACGCTTTGCCATTCATAAACATTTTTGTTTAGGCAATAGGCATTTGATGCCCTACACCATGCTACCCTATGTAATGATTGATATAAATCAACTCAGCTTGGAGTTTTCGAATGTACCGGGAATTGATGCCGATTTGGAGTATTACAACACATCTGATGCGTTTTTTACTACTAACCACTGCATTCAACCGAATTTTGAATTTAGTAACGTTACACAGGATGATGTTGTGGAGATCCTTCTAGCTGTACGGTCTAACTCCATCGGAAGTGATGGAATTAATCCCAAATTTATAAAATTAATTTTGCCATATGTTCTAACGTCCATGGAAACCGCCGTGGTCTAGTAGGTAGTGTGTTGGCTTATTAGACGAAAGGCTCGGGTTCGTATTCCAGGTCAGACATCAAAACGAAAAATATTTCTGCGGCGACTTCCTCTCAGCAGATTTCTGGTAAAGAATTTGAGAGTAAAAATTGCCATGAAAAGCTTCTCAAAAATCTGTCGTTCGGAGTCGACTTTAAACTGTAGGTCCTGCCACTTATGTATAAAATTAACGCACACAACATTAGTGGTGTGAGCAGCTAGGTCCTAATCCTAACTGAAGTGTCGTAATGGCCAATTATGTATGTGTCTACCGTACATGACTCATTTAATGAATACGATAACTGGATAAAACTTACCGCCCAATCGCAATATTCTCATACTTATCGAAAATTTTCGAGAAATTAATTTATAAGCTGATGCCCTAATACTTGTATGGCAATGGCGTGCTTTCTGAAAAGCAGTCTGGTTTCAGACCTTATGACAGCTGCATTTCTGCGTTCGTTGATGTTTCGGAAGAGTTGCAATTATGTACGGATGATAATTTGTCATCATTTTTGGTTTTACTCGTTCATTCTAGGGCATTTGACACTACTATTCTATGCCAAAAGTTAAAACTCTTGTGCCATTTCTCGGATACTGCTGTCAAGCTAATGTCGTCGTATCTACGGAATAGAAGTCAAATTGTGTATCATGATAGTACTGCATCAGGCAATATATTAACATCTAGAGATTTGCCACAGGGCTCGATACTTGGTCCACTCTTATATTCAATTTATTCTAATGACCTGCCAACAAAGTTGAGGTTTTGCAATGTAAAAATGTACGCCGATGACGTTCAGTTGTACATTAGTTGCATGTCGTCTGGTACTACAAATTGTTTAATGGGCCTCGATTAATGCTCTTCGCCTCAATCCAAAGAAATTAAAAGCCTTGATATTAGGCGAGGTAAACTATACGGCATAGCTTATGGTGTTTTCTTTTCTACAAAGAAAATGTCACCCTCTTTATAACACTGTTCTAACATTGAATGCAATTTTTTATATTACGGACCATGTATCTTTAATAATGTAATGTTTCCTTAAGGTTACTTAAAAAAACAATGAAGAAATTAACTTCAAATTGGATAACACTACCAGGCGACTTTTTTTCTGGTAGCCCTATGATTAAACAAAAGTAGCATTATCAACATTTTCGATTTACACAGGGCATAAAATGCAATGCCCTCCACCATTGGCAAGTGCGAATTATGTAGAATAAAACATACCACTCTTTTAGAGGGCGAAACATTTTTAAGAAACAAACGCAAAATTGCATTTTGCCTTAATAAAATGCACATTTTTTGGTAGAAAAGAAACACCATTACACAATTACGGATTAATAATATCATTATTTAGACTGTACATAGTGTTAAGAATCTAGGAGGTGTCTTTAACAACAGTCTTAACTGGTCCAATCATATAAACGCTATCTGTGGTAAAACGGTTGCCATGTTGCGAAGTCTTTGGCTAGCGCAATATTTTACTCCGTTTAATTTTTGTATGCTGCTAGCGAAAACATATCTCATCGCCACTTTACTGTGTAGATGTGAACTGTTTTCTAGTTGTGACTCAATAAGTTGGAACAGGCTTAAAGTCACTTATAAAAGTATTGCTAGATATGTTTATGGTTGTACAAGGTGCAGTAGGATATCTGAGTTCTCATATCAAATTTATAATACATGTTTTGAGAGTTTGTTGAAGCGGCGTACTCTTGTATACCTACATAAAATCATCTATCTTAGGAAACCCCATTATTTGTTTAATAGCTTAGGCTTTTCAAGACCTAATAGAGACTTGAAAATTAATAGCATTAGATACCATAAGCGAATATCTGAGAGACACTTTTCCATCAAAGCAATTCGTCTCTGGCATTAACTCCCGATCAACATATAATAACTAAGCAATGCAAAGCATTTCAAGACTGCAATAATTAAATTTTTGAATGAACTATAATGTACAAATGTAATTAATCAATCACATTTTTTAATCTTCTTCTTCTTAATATATAAAAATTAATGCCACTTTTCGCTGTCATTTTATAACTCAAGAACGGGCTCACCTAACCAAGCCAAATGTTTAGGATTTGTTCGGATTATTTAATAGATGGTTTATGTGAAGTTTTTGTTTATCTAAAATCAGAAAACGTCTCTATCGATTTGACTAATTTTTCTTTCAAATGTTTGTATTTATCCATTTAAAGTTTTTATTAAGAAAACATTTTGCCCCGCCCACTTTTTGATTTCTCTAAAATCAGAAAACGACTGCATCGAATTAACTAATTTTGCTTTCAAATTTCCAATGCAATCCAATTTAAGTTTTAAAAATTTTGAACCAAAGGAAAAAAAATGGGACAAAGGGAGAAAGAAAGAAAAATTAGTACTTTATGCATAAATGCTTTATTTTATTTGTATTTTTATATTATTTTTTACGATTTAGCTTAATTATGTTTCCCAAATAGCTATTGGAGGTGTTCCGTTTCTAAAGTTGTACCAAAAGGGGTTTAAAAATGGAAAAAGGTGGGAAAAATGGGCCAATTGAATGCATTTATATTTAGGACTTAGAGTATTCAAAAAACTGGGTTGTTTGATAAACCGGTTTCCGAATAATTTGAAAAATTGCATTTTTTAAGGTTTGAACCGTGACTTCACCTTTAATAAGCCAATACACTACCTACTAGACTAAGAGGACTACTACAGTACTCTACTTAAGTATGTATATTCGGTATAGCCTTCTTTTAATTTGTTAACATAGCCTACCCTCCGTGTGATCTTCATATTTGCTTAATGTTAGTGTAGGCTTTTATCTATTCGAACTTGTCTGACATAGTTTCCATTTGTTTTGTCTGTTTTTTTTTGTTTTACAATTGCAAACATTTTTATGAGCCTTCCTAAAGCTTTAAATTTAACATTTTTATTGCTACAACAACACCACGCTATGCTCTTAAATTTTTTTTGAATATTTCCTTTTGATAGGACAAATGAATTGAAAAAAAAAAACAATTCAAGTCAAAATAACAAAAAATCATCCCCAAAAAAAAGCAAATGAATTGAAAAACAAAAAAAAAATTAACAACAACAACAACAATAAAAACCATTTACTAGACAGTAACTAAAAGAAAAACTTGTAACATGAATTTTATGCAGTCCTTGCAAATGTTGCATGTACTCTAGTGTTGAATGTCTGGCTGCATAACTATTTATCGCTGTAAGGTACAATACGTAAACGAATGTTTGTGTTTTGTCGACTGTAGAGTGCAAGTGCATTTTTCAGCCTAAGAAAAGGAAAGATAACCGACAAAGCCAAAAAACAAAAAAATTAAAAAACAAAAAGAGAACGAAAAAATATTTTGTGCTGCATAGACTCTTCCTACATGAACAATATCTACAGACTACTAAAGGAGTAGTAAGACTCTGAATTATAAAGTAAAACGGGGAAAAATTTTTTTGGGAAATTTGCCGTCTTCAAATTGGGAAATGATTTGTATAGTTCAGAAGAAGTGATTTTACGTGGAGGAAAGCAAAAGAGTATCTTAGTCAACTGAAAACGTTGAAGTTGATGAACTGGACGCATATAAAATTGTAAAATCATTGGGAGCCTGTAGAAGAACACTAGGATTTATCAAAAGCAAGGAAATTTAAAGAAATTTGAGCGCCCTGGTAGTCTAGTGGGTAGTGTGCTAGACTATTAGCGTGAGGGTCGTGGGTTCGATTCCCACCAGAGGCTCTGGTCTGTGACACTACACCGGGCATATGGTCGAAGTTACTCAGCTCGTATATAATTATAATATAATTTATAATTGTATATAATTATAATATAATTTATAATTGTATTGTAATTCTTAAATAAATAAATAAATAAAGAAATTTGAATTCACCGTATTCTAGTAGGCAGTTAGACATTAGTCTAACGAAACGATATATGAAAAATATATCTTTCGATTTCTTTAAAAAACTTAAAAGTAAAAAACTCTAAAAGTATTGCTTTTTAAGAATTTTCAGCTAAATGCTCAACCCTTTTTGAAGTGCCTAGTATTTAGTGCAAAAATTTAATTAACCTTACATATCTCATTATTTACGACCAGGAAGGTTGTAATCATAGCTGCCAGATTTGACGATTTATCGTCATTTTGACGATTTTCAGCTCCAAAAATGTTATTTTGACGACACGACGATTTATGCCCTTATTTTGTTAATTTTTAGCAATTAAAAATTTAAACCTTTAAGAGTCGAAAAATTTCAACTCATAAATTACATCCTAGTTGATAATAAATTATCATACGCCGTTGCAGACAATTTTAAAAATTCGATTATAGCTTTTAATTTTACCATCGGAAGAATAAAGGCAAGTGCCATTATATTTTTTATTACGACCAACACTCAGAGCTAAGAAAATATATTATAGGAATGAGGAAAGAGGGAGCAGTGTTTATGGAGACTAGGTTTGGATATTTTCATACCATAAGTAATAGGAAAGATCTTTGTAGGAACGCAGTTCCACAAACGAATAGTCCGTCTAACAAAAGAACTTTGTCTGTAATCCTGGGTGCGATACACTGACTAGTCGACCACATACGGCTGTGCTGGGCGAGAAAGACGAGTGTTACGTAGGAATACATGATTTTTCATAAACAAATCCCCTTATTTCGCTCGAGCAATATTTATTGTAGTAGCGATAGAACAATGACAGAAGCCACATTGCAACGATGCTACAAAAAATCAATTGAGATGGAACATTATTGTGATTAAAGATTTACTATCGAGAAGCTTCAAAATAGATCGTACCCATACATGAGAGTTGTATTCCATTTTCGATCGGTTATAAATTGTATAATTTGTAAGTAGATTAAGTGAAGTATTTATTGTAGTCATAAGAAACTAGGGCTTTGAAAAATTTGTCACTTCTAGCGAGCAGCACGCTGAATTTTCATGCCCATAAAGTCAAGATCCTTTGACTCTCTCATATTTCCACCACATATAGGTATTGATGATATGTTTTTGTTTTTAAAACCTTTCAATTTAATAATTTATTTCCTTCTGACGACATTTTTACGATTTTAATGAAAGTCTTTGACGATTTTAATGATTTTTCCCAAATATCTGACGATTTGATGCTTCATTTATCTGGCAGCTATGGTTGTAATGTAGGATACATACATAAATAATTGATCATTACAACTTTTGAGTTAGTATTACGTTTTAGCTTTTTAAACCACGTATGTCGTGTGTTGATTTTATACATGAGTGGCGGGACCTACAGTTTAAAGTCCACTCCGAATCGCAAAAACATCGACATCATCATAGAAAAGTGTTTTGATGCTAAAATTCTACACCAGCATTAAGATAATTCTTATACACTAAAATTCTCTTTTTGACATTTATAGCGGTTATAAAATATCTTCAAAAAAAAATTCACGAATTTGTCTCTAATTTCATTCCCATTAATAGAACAAACTTTATAGCCACATCTAATACAATTCATTTTTATATTTCACTAGCTGTACTCTGCACGTTTTGCTGCGCCCCCAATTAAAATAAATTTGTAGGAAAAGCATTACACAAATGTCCAATTAATTTTGAATCATTTTATCGATTTTGTTTCCCGTTGTCCTGATGAGTCAGATGAACGGGTCTGAGTAGTACGTATTCGATCAGTTTCTAATCTTACTTCTCGTTGTTCAAGTGGTTCATGTGAACGGGACTCAGCGGCATATACTCGAAGATTTTTCAGTCACAGTGCTCGTCTGATTCAGCGGCTCGTAATGCTCTTTTCTAACGTGCTTGTGGTGTAGGTCGACCAATTGCTTTTCATTCATTTTGAATAATTTTCAGTGACGCCATCCATCGGTAATTAATCGCACCAATCTCCGTCGACTCATACGTAACAACTTTGTTAAACAATGCACATTTTTGAGTAATTTTCAGTGGCACCACCTTTTGGAAATTGGTCATACCAACTTAGAAATCTTCGTCGGCTCATGCGCAACAACTTTGTTAAAGATCATAATTAAGATTTAATTCATTTTAAGTAATTTTCAATGGCGCCACCTATCGGATATTGGCCATACCAACTTAGAAATCTTCATCGGCTCATGCGCAAACACTTTGCTAAAGATCATAACATGATTAAATGTATAGTTTATGATTTAATTGATTTTAAGTAATTTTCATTTGCGCCACCTGGCGGAAATTAATCATAATAACTTAGAAATCTTCATCGGTTCATGCGCAACAACTTTTCTAAAGATCATAACATGATCAAATCCATAGTTTACGATTCTATAAGGTACATAGAAACAAACATTCATTTTTATATATATAGACTATGGGAGGTGACACGCCCACTATTGCCAATCCGCCCATTTTGTTCATATATGCGTAAAAGTCGTCCATACAAAATTTGGAGACTCTATCTCATAAACTGAGATATGCGATATTAAATACTTATTGGGTATGTGGGCGTGGCATCACGCCTACTTGAAATTTAAAAAAAAATAGCATATAGTTCCTTCCAGACATACAGGATGGTAGTGTTAAAATTTCAAGAAAATCGGTCCAGCCTTTTAGCCGTCTATAAACTTCAAACAAACAAAGCCACAAACAAATAAACACAAATAGATGGTGGCTATGAGAATAAGCGAATTAAATATTAAGTATACGTACAATGTATAACGTACGTCATATTAGACGGCATTACCATAATTGATCATTACAACCCTTCAGTTGTTTCTCACTTCACTAATGTTGTGTGCTAATGTTGTGTGTGCTGCCACTCATATCCCAAGAGTGGCAGAACCTACAGTTTAAAGTCGATTACAAACGACAGATTCTTAGGAAATTGTTTCATATCAATTTTATTTAACTTCCAGCATTTTTGTCAGAAATCTGTTGAGTGGAAATCGTCGAGGCAATATTTTTTCATACTTTGGTTTTTGTTGGAAATGTTTTACTTGCAGTTTGAAACCGTGGAAATCACGTCTAATGAGCCAACACACTGCCTACTCGACTGCTACGGCTAAGTAAGCTAGGATTTATTTTCTGATTACAGATTTTTGCTGTCGGGATGTCAATTATTATTACGAAAAGAAACTTACTACATCCATACAGCATACATATTCACTTGCTTCAAATTCTGGCCTACTTATGCATCCTGGCTTGGTGCTTATGCATCCATTTTATGAACTACTTTTTACTTCAATTGATATCATTTACATACGACTCAGTGTAAGCTTGCAAATAGCGACCAACCCTGATTTTTAAAGATAGCAAAGACTTCAATTTTTTCCCCGATTGTTAGAAAAACATTTTAAAGAAATGTGGGAACCCTTTCTTACAGAAAAATTTTATTTTTTTTCATACGTTCAAACTCCCTCATTTATTTGCGGGTGCAAACAAAAGTTGCCTCTATTTTGATGGTATTTTACTGGCAGCAGTAGTACAAAAAAAAAAACGTTTTCAAGGCACTGAGAAAAAAAAATTAAAAAAACATTAGGCAGTTGCAAGAAGAAACAAACAAAAAATATAAAAAAGAAGAAGAAAAAGAAAAAATCACTACATTTAAGGACAAGTACGATAGCAAGTCTTAGACTGCGACTATCTTTTGCATTTAATTCGTTCCATGATATGATGACTTTTGTTATTACTCAGCTGGGTTTGTGTGTTTGCAACAGCAGGAAAGCGAAAGAGAAAGACAATAAAAAAAAGAAATGAAAGAAAAAAGAAATGCATTGCCTGGGTGAAATACTGACTCTGGCGGAGTTCAGACAAAATTCACGTAATGAAGTGTACTCGTTTGGAAATGTCGCAACCAAAAGACATGGCAAGACAACAAAACAACACCGAACAACACTAACAATAATAGACAACAACAACAATAACAACAACAAAACGAAGTTTTATTATTAAAATATATTTCGAAATAAAATAGGCTCAAGTGAAATAGACAAACAGGCAGGAAAAACCAACAGACAAAAGCAAAAAAGAAAAAAAAACAAACAAATAGTGGGGAACTTTTGCAAAACAAGCAAAATGTTGTGTCGAAAATTTACAACATTTAGTTGATGCAATTGCTGTTGTTGTTGTTGTTGTTATTACTATTTCTTTTCAACGTCACCTAAAGTAAGAAGTTATTCGTCTTACTGTGAAGCGATAAAATGAAGAACTTATTTTGAGTTTAAAATGCAGTTCGAACTGCAAATAATTCTTAAGTGAGTGTGACAAGATGAAAACATTTTATTGTCAAAGGCTAGGGTAAGCGATTAACTTGCTGTTCACAGGCAAGTTCACTCGATGCCCTATTTGGCCCACGGTGTTATCCAGTGTGAGGTAAACCTCCTTGTCATGAACCGTTAATGGTGGCTTTGAACCACCTTAATATCCGGAGAAATCTGGCCAGTTTGCCACCATTCTCAGTCATTGACTGATTGACGTGATGTCCACGCAAGAATAGGTTAGAAAAGTGAACAAAATGTTTGATTGGTTAATTATCAGTCGAATATGTATGAAAGGACTGTAATGACAAGCATTGATATAAAATCTGATTGGGTACGATGTTAGTTCAGAATAGAATATTAACGATATTGCGAACTGTTCTATTACATTGCTTGACGCTGCGTTAAAGTAATTAATTCGAGATACCAGGCAGCATCACTCATCAGTCTTCTGGCAACAGATCTGAAAGCAATCCAATTGTCTTGAAAAAAATAAAAAGGAATTCTTAAATCTGTAGCAATACGGATGGCATGCGAAGCTAGATCGTAATCTTGATGAAAGGGATGGTCAATGATGTGCTGTCAAAGAGGGCGACGATATGGCCATATGCAGGCACGCTTATGGCGTCGTTTTTGGGAGGTGAGTGAAATAAAATAAAATATTGATTCTCACATAAAAAGAAACACAATGAATAAATTTTATCCTGTGCAGTGCTTTGTTTGGATTTTTAGAAAGTAGGCGGCATCATGTTTATTTGTTGTTTCTTTTTTCTTTTAATAATCCATGAGTTGAACTATATTCTAGACTACCAAACTATCTAAGTTAAGTAGAAAATTCATTGATGAATTCGTAGTCGTCATAGTTTACTAGATAGTGTGTTGTCTTGGTCAGACATCTGCAACAAAATGAATTATAAAAAAAAAAATATTTTTTCGGCGATTCCATCTCAGCAGATTTCTGGCAAAAACTCTAACACTAAAAAAAAAAATTGTACATACAACATAAGTGGTGTTAGAAGCTTGGACGCAATCCCGACTGAAGGATTGTAATGACCAATTATGTATTGGTGATTTCATGGTGATTTCTGTAGTATTTCCGCTAGGGCATAGTTGAATCCATTATCTTTTTTATTACCGTGTATAAGCGCAATCAATTGCTTGAAACGCATATGACTCCCTTTTGCTAGGTTTAGATGGTTAAGTCAAGTACATTACCCGGAGGTCGAAATTGACCCATTATACCCAGGGTAACCATAGTCGCCAGCTTCTTTAGAAATTGTTATACTATCATAGATTTAACCTCGACTGTCAGACATTACTGCCACGTCCCGTCCTTTGTTCCACTCTCTGTTTTAAGTTTTTTTTTCTTCACATTGAGTTTCATAAGGGGATGTCCCGATATCTATCCTCGATCCATCCATCTGACACGGAATGTTCCGAATTTTAAAAGACTATGTAGACTCTATGTTACTCAATCCATTTTTGTTTCTAAGTTTCATTGTGAAGCATTTATACTCTTTGGCTTTATAACAGTAAGAGCGGTCAGTCTTGATGAAGCTACATTTGTAGAATTTTATTCCCTCTTTCTTGTCAATTCATCATTCAAAAACATGTGAAAATATTAAAATGTTATTATGAAGAAGGGTGTTCAGGCAAGCTATGCGCGCTTTGCATAGAAAAATCATCTTTAATTTGAAATGATAACAATTTAATTCTGATCTAAAAGCTCCCAATGGAATGCTGAAAAGTCACTGTTTGTTGTGTATTTTGACCTGGCAGCATCACTGATCCAGATTTCTTTAGGAAATATGTTGGTCAGGCCTCGCTGTAAAAGTTGTGCATTAAAGGGGGAAGATTACCTACACCTTTTAGCCTGAATTTGATAATCTGAACATCAACGACATGAGATCTCAACAGAACAGGATTGCGTGCTATACTGCTCATGTCACATTGAATATTCTGGTGGTAATGTGCACTGAATAAATTGAATAAATTTTGGCACTCGGTGTGGTCTAGTAGGTAATGTGCTGGCTTATTAGACGTAAAGCCAAGGTTCGAGTCCCAGGCCAGACATCAAAATAAAATACAAAAAGTATTCTCAGAAGAAGATTTGTGGTAAAAACTCTGAGAGTAAAAATAAAATTGCCATGAAAAGTTTCTCAAAAAATCTCTCGTTCGGAGTCGACTTTAAACTGTAGGTCCCGCCACTTATGTATAAAACTAACATATACAACATAAGTGGTGTGAGAAACAAGGTCAATAACCCTGACTGAAGGGTTGTAATAACCAATTATGTATGTAACATGTACTGAATGTCATTAGAATTTTTCTTGTGAAGTTTTCTTAGGCCACAGATAAGATTGGATAACATAACTGATGCCATCGTTTAAATACGGACTATTTTTCGAGCCAGAATCGTGGATAATTGGGCACGTCATCCACACATAATGACAACAGTAGGTCTATTAAATTTCTAAGTACATACATACATAATTGGTCCTTACAGCCCTTTAGTCAGGATTACTTGTTCATCACACCGCTTATGTTGGTTGAGAAACTTTTTTACATTTTTGTTTCGATGTCTGACTGGAGGTTTGAACCGAGGTCTCATGTCTAATATGCCGATATAGTCTAGTTACTGATTAGAACTTAAAACGATTGTGATTAAAGGTTTAAAGGACATTTAATTTACAACATTACTTATTGTAAATGTAATACCTACTATAGAGTGCCCACTAGAAAACGTGTCTATTTTGGGTAAATCTAATGCCGATAACATTTCTTTCGTAAAATGAATAAGACAAGAAGGAAACTTAAAAGTAAAACGTATTGTGAAATGTCTTAAGCAAATTGGTTTGTTTAAAACAGTCCTTATCCTTATTTCTATAGGCAAGAAGTAATAGATTTGATTGTTTTTCTTAGTTGTTGTTGTTTTTAATAATAAAAATAAAAAGGATATGATTTGAGACAACTTCTCGTTTTTCTCGTCTGTCTATTCTCTAGTTTGTTTAAAGGTTTCATACGTACCGTTGAGTGTTGATATAGATTCGTCGACGGTTTAAAAGCATTTGAGAATATTCTACTCAAAACGAAATGCAGTTTTTGGCCTACGACAATTAAAAATAAAAAAAACCTACTGACGAATATGGCATAGTAAGGACATACACCCATGAAAATAAAATAAATTTTTTCAAATTGTTTTCATTTATCAGAACTGAAAGTCTACGAACTTTAAATCTCGTCAATGGAATCGTGTTAACAAGGCTAACAGAGTTTTTTTGTTTGTTCATATATACTTCGAAAAAGGCAACTAAGAATTGTTTTTCGAGTGTAAATTCACAGTCATTCGAGTACAGTATGGAAACGTTCGTGTGTGCAGTTGTTGTTGCAACATTTTTGTAGACCGTGATTCAGGGTGACATTTTGGTGATTTAAATGCAAATTTATGAAAAAATAAATATTTTAAGTAATAAAAATTGTCTGGAATTTCAAACGAAAGGAGGAAATTAACAAAAACAAAATAAAAACAAAACAGAACAGAAAAAAAGTTAAAAGGAAGAATCAAATATTTCACTTCAATTACAATGTAAATAATTGGATCCTTTGTAGTTTTTTGTTTTGTTGTTGTTTTTATTAATGACCAGATAGTAAAAATGTCCTGCAATAGATTGTAATTATTATGACACAGGGGGTCTGTATAGGGGGCTCATGACTAAGTGTTACATTAATATCGAGAGAAGAATTGATTCCGAATTTTTACGTTGCGTGAGCGCACCCCAGCACGATCCATACTCAGCAGCTGGTTTTCAGTAAGTGCACTAATCTAACTGTACTATAAAGGAGACTTACTCAAATGTCCGTGAGGTGCCTCAGTGTGTTATAGCTTTCCTTGCCATTATTAATTGGGGCTACGGCATGATTAACTTCCCTTTGCCTTCACTCGTGTCCACAAAATGAACAAAAACCAATCAAAGAGCAAATACAAGGACAACGTAAAGAACAACGAAATGGAACATGGCACGTTCCTTCTCATTGCTGGGATTTAAGCAAGCTTCATTGAAACCAACAATGGAATTGTTAGGTATTTAGCCTCCATTAGTACGAAGTTCTCTAATGTATTGGAGTTGTTTAATGAGGCGAAGAGCTTACTGAACAAAGCTGACTTACGGCTGGGACCAAAGAAGAGTCGACTTCTCCTATCACGTCAGACACGATGCCTACAACCCAATGGAACAATCTACTTCTGATTCATGCAGATTCGCCATCCTGTAAGGCAATAAAAGCCAAAAACGTTCCATCCCACATAGAGAAGAAAACTCATTGAAAGACTTGCATGATCTTGAAGAGATTTACGAACTGCCATGTGAATTCCTTTTCAGTTAAGGGTAAGGATGCTGATTGATCTACGATTAAAATCAGGTTTTTGGCAATTACGAAGTCACCGCAGTCTAGTAGGCAGTGTGTTGTCTTATAAGACGTGAGGCCACGGTTCTAATCTCAGGTCAGACATCTCAAACATAACGAAATATGAAAAATATTTCATTGGCTACTTCCAGTTGATTCCTTTTGGCTGGCTAGACACAGAGACATTATTTCGTGACAATAAAATCTTTACTTGTAGATAAGTGTGTGACGCCAATAGTTTCTACATCCGCAAGCATGAGGTCACAAGCTAGAGCATCCTTAGTTCCAAATGGAGTAAAAAAAAAACGATTAATCCGCATCATTGTGAATCCGCCTCACTCGACGGTCTAACCACATTGCGCCCTAAGGGAGCCAACACAAGTTTCAAGGTAAAACCTATATTTTAGCAGGTAGTCAGATGCATTTGGTGGCTATGAAGACGACTTTGAGCTCGTGGTGATGTCAATCGTATACATGGTGATTTCTGGTGATGGATGCTTAGAAGGAAAAACTTCTTCACGACTTGTCTTGTAATGTTAATGCTCCACCTTTAAAAATCACGTTAGGGAAGCTCTAACTGATATTACGCTCTCCAACATGGTCTATGATTGGGGATTTGTGGATTTCAGAAGAGTGTTACCTTTCAACCTTTGAACACGTTCCCTGAATCTGCACTAGCAGTATTGCATTTTATCTGATTGGAAACGTGTTATCTAGTCGGATGAGTCCAAATGTAACCACTTTCAGTAAGATGGAAAGCAGTACTACTAGCGCAGATCCAGAGAACGTGTTCAAAGGTATCATGTGAAGCAAACTGTTAAACATAGCGGTGAAAATATAATGGTTTAGGGATGGTTAATATGGTGGCATTGTGGCCCTCTATATCTAGTAGATGGAATCTAAAGATTCTGCAAACCCATCTTCCGAATTTTTTGAACAAATATGCTTATCCCGAATAAGAAATAATTATCCAACAGGATGGCGATCCGAAGCACACAGCAAAAATTGTAAAGATATGGTTTGGGAAACAAAATTTTCAATTGAGGAAATGACCGGCACAAAGTCCCGACCTCAATCCGATTGAAAATTTTTGGCCATAAATCAGGCTATTTCTAATAAGGGTCTATGGACTAAATATTGAAATTGGGTTAGTTTCTTGAATTTTCTTGAAACGTGCAAAATTAAGTTTATGAGGGTTATTTTTGTTTTTTCATTCAAACTCATTGAATTCATTTCATTGATTATTGGTATTTTACTGCAATTTGATAAGAATAAAATAAAGAATTAAAATAATTTTTTTTTTTTTTTTTGTATTTGCTTGTATGGTTTTGTTTTTGTGGATGACGAAACTCAGTATTGTGAACATGCACACACTTCTTCTCGCCACTGTAAGTGGCATGACCTGCAGTTTCGAACGACAGATTTTTGAGAATCTTTTCACGGCATTTTCTTACTTACTGTCAGATTTTTTGCCAGAAATCTGGTGAGAGGAAGTGAGTCATATTTCGTTTAGACGGAGATGTCTAACATGGGTCCTTACATCAACAACACTACCTGCTAAAATACGGCATTAATAGATTGAAATAGATTAAAATTTCAATGAAATTTTAATATATTCTGTTTAATCCTTTGTTCAATTAACTTTGTGTAATTTCCCCCCTATAACGCGGTACTTTCCAGATAACGCGGGGCTGAAATTGCGACAGCCCTCCTATAACGCGGTACTCTTATAACGCGGTTTGCATTCAACTTCATCCCATAAGTTCCTTCCGCACAGGTTATGAATGAATAGTAACTAGAGGGTTTAATACAAGTTTTATTATTGCAGTAGCCGAGCCAAAACAATGGCAATTTAAATCAATTTAAAAAATAGTAAGTGAATGAAGATGAACCAAGTGGGGATAAATATTAAAAAATTACATTATTTTACAAGTCTTTCGTAATTTTGTTGAAAACTAGTCTTTTAATTTAGTTTTTATTTCATTGTTTTTATCAATCCTTATATGAACTCTTGAATTCAATTAAAAATAATTTATAATTTATCTTTACTTTTGTATTTCTTGGTGTGCATATAATTCGGTACGAGTTATGTGATTTGTACTAATTCTGTGTTTCTTATAGCGCGGTTTCCATACAACGCGTTAGAGGGTTTCCATAGAACGCATTACGAATTAGCCTGGTTTGTATCAGAGTTTCTTATAGCGCGGTTTTCATTTAACGCGGTACGCACTCACCACTTTATAGAGGGTTGACTGTACTTATTTCTATAGGATCATATGGAGTTTCTATAAAAATGTAATTCTTGAGAATGTTCCACGAAATGGAAACCTTTTCAATGAACATAAATGGAATTAAATAACAATATTAGGAACAGTAAAAGTTCACTTAAATTTTATAAAAATCTACAACAATTCAAGGATTTCATTTTTATTTTTGAATTTTTAAGAATATTTTGTTTCCATTCAAACAATTTAAAATTTTCTTCACATTTCCTACCCAAATGCATTGGAACAATAATACAAAATTTTTTAAATATTTTCTGTGTGCTGCAAAATAATTAGAAAGTACACCCAACTCTTTTTTTACAGGGTAGATACTAGGGATGCCAATCGGGAAATCCCGAAACTTGAAATCCCGGAATTTTCGGGATTCACACAATCCCGAATCCCGAGATTTTTAAAAACTTATCCCGTGATTTTTCGGGATTTTCGGGATTGTGAATTCGTATGTATTTTGATCCTACAAAAGGTCATGGAAAAAATTCTATATCACTTAACTTCGATAATAGATTCTCAGATGAGGAAAACCCCACTTTCATTGATAAAAAGTTATTTGATGCCATTGGAGAATGCAAAAGCTCTAGAAATCGAATTAATAGGGTAATTGATTAAATAGTCAACTGTCCAACGAAATATATTTATTTACATACAACTAAATTCGTTCAAGCCATTCAGATCAGTTTCAAGTTTCTCAAAAATCTGTCGTTCGGAGTCGACTTTAAACCGTAGGTCCCGCTACTTATGTATAAAAATTAATACATACAACATAAATAGTGTGAGAAACTAGGTCAATAATCCTGACTGAAGCGTTGTAATGACCAATTATGTTATGTATATAATTCTGATATACATACATACATAATTGGAATAAAAATTATTTTGTTAACGAAATATTTTTATTATTAAGAGAAAATCGCGATTTAGCCTTTTATTTTTCAGAATTTTTGGATCCCAAATTATCCCGAAATATCCCGGGATTTCGGGATTGGGATTTACAAAATTCCCGAATCACGGGATTTTTAAAAACCGATCCCGTTTGGTATCCCTAGTAGATACATTCCTCAGAAATTCGTTAAAAAAACCGTGTAAAAAAAGAAGTCGTTTCCTATAGTAAAATGGGGGATACGTTCCATGGGGTCCGCCGTGGCCTAGTAGGAAGTGTGCTGGCTTATTAGACGTAAAGCCAGAGTCCCAGGCCAGACATCAAATATAAAAAAAAAAATACAAAAAGGTATTTTTTCCACGATTTCTGCTCATTCTCTTCTTGAAAAGTTTCTCAAAATCTGTCGTTCGGAGTCGGCTTTAAAACTGTAGGTCCCGCGACTTCTGTATAAAATTAACACACACAACATATTTGGGGTAAAAAACTGCGGGCTTCTTGAGCACGATTGCTGTAGAATATCTAATGGTGAAGGTATAGCACTGACCATTTTATAGCCACCAGCAGCACTTCCTTTCTTTATCGTTCGCATCTTCTCTCTTTCCACCTTTCCTAAACCTGCACAATGCACTGCATGAGTAGGGGTCATCCCCTGAGTGCAGGTTTAATAAAATGAAAAAAATCCGTGTCATCTGAAACCGTAGTAAGATGAAATAAAGGAATATATTTACATACTTCGAAAAACCGTGCAAAAAATGTTGAAAACTATAAAATTTCAGAAATGCATACAAATTGTATGTTCACATGGCATTTTATTGAGCATTGAAACTTAAAATACATACTTCAAACAGGTGAAAAATTGATAGAGCAAGCAAAGAATAAAAGAAATCTGTTAATCCAGAATTCAGAACAGAAAAATTAGAATAGAAATAAAGAAAAAATATTTACATAGTTACATAATTATTAGTCGCTGAGCGCCCTGGTAGTCTAGTATGTAGTGTGCTTAGACTATTAGCGTGAGGGTCGTGGGTTCGATTCCCACCAGAGGCTCTGGTCTGTGACACTACACCCGGCATATGGTCGAAGTTACTCAGCTCGTACATGATTATAATATAATTTGTAATTGTATTGTAATTTTTAAATAAATAAATATTCGTCGCTACTTGATAACAAGCGCAATCGATTGCAACGAACTGGACTAAAGTCGGTATTATCACTGGTAATATTCATCAAATAATCCAATGGCGACTTTTGTCCGGTAAAGACTGTTGAACTGTCGGATTACTTTCCGAAAGGCCTTGCGCCGTCGACTTTTTTATTAAAAAATCTTTTATAGAAAGTTGAACTTATGGTTTTTTCAGTTCTTTATACAACTTTTTATAGCCAGCAATACAATCCGAATATATGTATATTAAAATACTTCTGTAAGTCTGTTTTTTTTTTTGTTGGTTTGTTTGTTAGCCAATGACGCCTGAACGCCTGGACCGATTTTCTTGAAATTTGGCATATAGATCAAGCTTTTGTCGGTGCAGCTTATAGGCTATAAAACTTTTTAAAATTTTGACCAAAAGGGGAGAAAAAATTGGACAAATGGGGAAAAATAGCTATTGGAGGTATTTCGTTTCTAAAGCTGAACCAAAAGTGGTCAAAAAAGGGGAAAAACGGACGAAAAACGGGCAAATTGCATACATTTATATTTGTGAAGTCGCCGTGGCCTAATGGGTAGTGTGTTGGCTTATTAGACGAAAGGCCCGGGTTCGAATCCCAGGTCAGACATCAAAAACGAAAAATATTTCTTCGGCGACTTCCTCTCAGCAGATTTCTGGCAAAGACTCTGAGAGTAAAAATTGCCATGAAAAGCTTCTCAAAAATCTGTCGTTCGGAGTCGACTTTAAACTGTAGGTTCCGCCACTCATGTATAAAATTAACGCACACAACATAAGTGGTGTGAGAAGCTAGGTCGTAATCCTGACTGAAGGGTTGTAATGACCAATTATGTATGTATGTATGTATATTTAGGACTTAGAGTAATCAAAAAACTGGGTTGTTTGATAAAACGGATTTTTATTTACTGTTATTTTTATAAACCGCGCAACGCGGTGTACAATCTGCTAGTTATAAATATCTCTTTCGAATTTCAGAGCACGTTTCATATTAGGATCATTTTTTAAGAAATGATTTCCCATACTTTTACCAAATGTTAGATCATCATCAATTAAACTAGCAGTTAGTTGACAACAAAAAAAATTTTTTTTTCTACCGTGTAACTTCAAATGCGTGTAAAAAGAAACCGTGTAAAAAAGGGTTGGGTGTATTTCAATATATTGTTGTTGCTGTAGTTGTCGTTTACAATACTCTATACATGTGAAAGAAGGGTGGGGGATACGATAAAATTTATGTTGGAGGGTCGTTGTTATTTAGTTTCGTCCAACAACTTTTTAATCAAATAAACATTTACAACAAGTATGTTTACATGCAACATAAAATGAAATTATTTTCAACAACTTTTTGCTATTTTTTTTTTAATTTTTTTTTTTTTAATTCATCCCTAATGTTGTTGATATGGTTATTGTTGTTGTTATTATTGTTATTTTTTTTGGTAACAAACAAACGGGTAAAAATCAGTTGCCGTCATTTACACATTTGTAATGCATTTTCTTGTAATTTTATGCTGCCACATCACGTACAATTTCTGTTTACAAAACAACTTCATTTTCAAGTTGATGATTTGATTTTTTTTTCCATAAAAAAAAATATTAAAAAAAATTATTTTTTTTTCGTTTTCGTTGCTTGGCTTTTAATATAAAAAGTTTTACCTTGTTAACGGTTTTTTGTTTTGTTTTGTTTTAATTTTATTGCTGTATTTGCATTTGCATTTTCATTTCCATTTCCATTTCAATTTTATTTTTATTTTTTCGTATTTTTTTTTTATTTTAAAATTTTTGTATGTTTTTGTTGTCTTTTACAGTTTTTATTTCAAGTAAAATATGAAAACAATTCTACACTCATTGGAATTCTATTAAAATTTATGACGCATTGATTAGGATCCTTTAAATCCGGTAAGTGGTTGGAAACCTTAAGTTCATGCAAAGTCCAGTTTAACTACCTAAAGTAAGAAGTTATTCGTCTTACTGTGAAGCGATAAAATGAAGAACTTATTTTGAGTTTAAAATTCAGTTCCAATACAAATAATTTTTAAGTGAGTGTGACAAGATGAAAACATTTTATTGTCAAAGGCTAGGTAAGCAATTAACTTCCTGTTCACAGGCAAGTTCACTCGATGCCCTACGGTGTTATCCAGTGTGAGGTAAACCTCCTTGTCATGAACCGTTAATGGTGTGTTTGAACCACCTTAATCTCCAGACAAATCCGGCCAGTTCTCCACCATTGTCAGATCTCTAGTCATTGACTGATTGATGTAATGTTTACGCAAGAATAGGTTAGAAGTGTGAACAAAATGTTTGATTGGTTAATTATCAGTCGAATATGTATGAAAGGGCTGTAATGGCAAGCATTGATATAAAATCTGATTTTGTACAATGTTTGTTCAGAATAGAATATTAACGATATTGCGAACTATTCTACTACATTGCTTGACGCTCCGTTAATTAATTCGAGATAACAGGCAGCATTACTCTTCTGGCAACAGATCTGAAAGCAATCCAATTGCCTTGAAAAAAAAAATAAAAAAGGAATTATTAAATTTGTAGCAATATGGATGGCATGCGAAGCTAAATCGTAATCTTGTTAAAAAGGGTGCTCAATGATGTGTTGTCAAAGAGGGCGACGATTTGGCCATCTGCAGACACGCTTATAACGTTGTTTTTGGGAGGTGAGTAAAATAAAGTAAAATATTGTTTGACGCTGCGTTAACGTAATTAATTCAAGATAAAGTCGATCTAAACTCTAGACGTTTGAGAAACTTTTTACAGCAATTTTATATACAGTCAGAGTTTGTGCCAGTAATCTGCTGAAAGAAAGCCGAAGAGAAATATTTTTTTTTCTTCTTTTCGTTTTGCTCTAGAACCTGTGACCTACGGTTTGAACCGTGACCTCATGTCTAATAATCCAATACAATATGTACTAGGCTATCGAGTCTTTAAACTAGATTGTATGTACATAAGTACACTAATACCTCGGTTAGCGTCGCTAACAGGGCCTGACGAAACGCGACGCAAACCGAAACGCTGCAAAACGAAGCACGATTTTCCATACATTTGTATTGATTTTCATTTAATTGGTTCTGAGATTCATAATTTTAGCTGAAAAAATAGATTTTTCAATAAAAAATATTTAATTTACTAACGACATCAGACAACATAAATACATATGCATGTATGTATGTATTTACATTAGACTTAAACGGGAGATCCCCTTTTTTCTGTTTTAGCTTTAGTACAAACATTTTCATATTAATGACGCAAATTGAAGCACTAACGACGCAACTTCGAAATCACAGCAATTTTAAAAAGACACAGCTTCGAAGCAGGCGCAGAACGAGGCGACGCAAACCGGGGGATTTTGGTCATTCAAAATTCTAGCCGCCGTTGACAACAAATGTCTACGTTTACCGAAAAGAAGTAACCAAAAAGTAGACAATTGGTTGTCTACTGTCGTGTTCGAATCAAGTATTCTCCTAAGTAGTAATGCAAAGTAATGAACTTATTGAGGAAAACAAAAATCATTTACTTCGATGCGAAGAAAAGTAAGGATTATTCATACAGAGGAATTTACTTCTTTAACTAAAAGAGGCAAACATTATAGAAACACGGCATTTTCGTGGCTTCAATTTAAAGTTAGCTATCCAATCAATCTGTCATCGATTTCAAAAGATTTCCTTTATTCTCTGGTTTGCAGTCTTTATTTCGAAAGGTTATTCGATAGGCCTGCTATATAACAATTAATAGCGTTTCATAAGTGGGCCGCCTCTTACTCTAAAATTAGTTTCCATGCATAGCTCCTATGCTGCTACGTATCTACCCGCATCTTACGCTACCAAGGCTTCATGGTACGTGCAAGCCTCCCTCATTCTGGTAAGATCTCACCTCTCGAAGGAAATCACCCAGACAGTGCTTTCTGCTTATGAAAGCAAGTTTTCAAAAAATAGGGTGAAACAGGCACATCCATAACTGCTCACTCCACTTATGTTGTGTGTTTTAATTTTGTACATGAATGGTGGGGTCTACAGTTAAAAGTCTACTCGTAACGACAGATTTTTGAGAAACTTTTCATGGAAATTTTTATTTACTTTCTGACTTATTGTCAGAAACCTGCTGAGGGGAAATCGCCGAAATATTATTTTTCGAATTTTGTGTTTGATGTCTGGCCTGGTGCTTGAACCCTGGCTTTACGTCTAAAACCAACACACTACCTTCTAGACTATGGCGAATTCAAATTTTTTTTGCCAGAAATCGCCTAAGCAATATTTTTTGTATTTTATGTTTGATGTCTGGTCTGGGGCTTGAACCCTGGCTTTACGTCTAAAATTAACACACTACCTTGTAGACTATGGCGAATTCAACTTTTTTTTGCCAGAAACCTGCTGAGAAAAAATTGCCGATGCAATATTTTTTGTATTTTGTGTTGATGTCTGGCCTGGTGCTTGAACCCTGGCTTTACGTCTAAAACCAACACACTACCTTCTAGACTATGGCGAATTCAAATATTTTTTGCCAGAAACCTGCTGAAAGGAAATCGCCTAAGCAATATTTTTTGTATTTTGTGTTTGATGTCTGGTCTGGGGCTTGAACCCTGGCTTTACGTCTAAAATTAACACACTTCCTTGTAGACTATGGCGAATTCAACTTTTTTTTGCCAGAAACCTGCTGAGAAAAAATTGCCGATGCAATATTTTTTGTATTTTGTTTTGATGTCTGGCCTGGGGCTCAAACACTGGGTTTACGTCTAATAAGCCAACACACTACTTAGTGGACTGCGGCGACTTATTTCCTTGCGTAAGAGCGACATGACTTGGGTCAATGGAAGCAAGGAACAGACAAACATCAATCGCTACCTGAGAATATTCTTTCATATTGGCGACATATAATATCCAAAATAAAACGCGTAACAATTTGTTTTGAAAAAGTAGCGCCTTAAGAACGATTTTCAAAATATGGTTCTAGTTTTGGTAAAATATCTTTAAAGTTCTTAGAACAGGACAATAACAATACCTGTGTCTTATACTTTAGATTTATCTCTAGATTTAAATGATTTAGAGAAGCTCTATTCGAATAACTTGTAGTGCCATGCAAAAACAATTGCTTGTGAGCATAAAATTTAAGTGAAACAACATAAAATTTCGTCATACCAATAAGTCGTCGTCAGGGTGGCTGATATATAATGCAACAAAGTCAAACGCTATATTTTTTTAATTTTTTTGTTCAAAAGTAAAAAAATGTTGGAAATAACATCAAATTTTAGAATCAGTTTCGATTTGTTCAAATTGGCCACCTTTGGTACTAATTGTGGCGTTCAAACGGAAGACAAAGCCATCACAGGCTGCATGAAAGTGGTTCTGCGGTATTTTGACACATTCCCGGCGAAGCGCTGTCTTGAGATGATCGGCAATTTGGTATTTTTTAGTGAGAATCTTACTCTCCAAAATACCTCAGGCGCGAAAGTCCAACGGATTGAGATCCGGAAATTTTGGTGGCCATTGTGCGGTAAAAATGAAGCGAGGAATCTCCTTTTTAAGCCGTTGTTGCTGAGTCCTGTTGGAATGTCTGCGGCCGAAATGTTTATCTGCCTAGGGCTTCAATACTGTCTTTAAGATATTTTCTCGATAATATTCGGCATTTGTTTGGACCCCATCGGCCGTTACGGCGGCCCATATTCTAGTAGATGACAAGTAAACCCGCTCATTTTGTTTGTTCACAAACTTCTCAATTTGGAATGTCTTCTTATCGGAGAAAACCAAATTCTGTAACTGCCCACTTTCGTGCAAGTGAAGTAACTCCGTAGCTTTTTCCAGTCTAACCTATTTTTGGTCCATCAATGAGCTCTTACACTTCTTGGAACTTGAATGACTTTAGTCCAACCTTATTTTCCAACATGTGTTGCAACAGTTCTCGCGATATGTTCAGTTCACGAGCAATTTTTCTATCACTGCGGCGTGAATATTGATCATATCTGACCTTCACTTTTCGGATCATATCTGGTGTTGTTACCGTTTTTTTCGTCAACTTTTTGGACGCGATTCAACACTGCCAGTATCATGGTAACGTATCATAGTACGAAAAACAAAAGACTTATTCACATTTAAATGCTGGAGGGCTCTAACGATAGCCACATGTGGTTTTCCAGCCAAATATAAAGCAATTATACTATCACGCTTGAATTCTATCACGAATAACTTTTTTTCTGAACGCAATAGATCAAAATGCTTTTATAAGCTTGTGAATAATAAAATTAACTGTCACTGGAATAAATCTGTCAGCTGTCAGGCGAACGGTTTACAAATGATAACAACCTGAAGTTGGTTGCAATACATATCAGCCACCTTGTATGGCTACAATCACAGGTATTAGTAGTGATGAGAGCGTTTTGTGAAATAATTCGTATGAAATACTAAATAACGCATACGACTACGATTGTGTTATAAACACGTCGGCAAATATCTGTGCGAATAAATCTGACGAAAACAGGCAATTTGCCAACAACAACAATAGCAGTAAACCAAATGAAACATTCGAAAATTTCTAGTTTCAGTTACAAAAAAAGATTGTAAAAGAAAATTAAAATGAAAAAAATAAACAAAAACAAAAATAAAACCACCATATGGTTATTGCAACAGCGACATGAGAGAGAAAAAAGAAATGGAAAAGGAAAAGAAAACGCAAAAGTATGCGAAATAAACTGCAACATTTATTGCAAAATGGTAAATGCGTCGTCTACAATTTGGAAATGAAGAAAGCGGCAACAACAATAACAACAAAATACAAATTATGAAAGACATATTGCAAGCAAAAAAAAAAAAACGAAAAAAATTCAAAGTCAAGACCATAAGGACGATCAAATAAGCCAACAGTGGCAGCAGCAATTAAAAAAAAAAAAACGAAAAACGAAAAAAAATTGCAATAATATTGCAACCCTTTAAATGTTGCAAAGGTTGCATAAATGTCTGCAAGCAATGCTAAATAGAAAGAGAGAGAATAAAGAAAAACGTTTAAATATGCAAAAAAGAAATACAAAAATATGTTGTTTTGCATTTAAAATATGTTTATGCATGTCACACTTACACTGCCACTTACACTTCCACTTCCATTCCAGAAATTCATTGCATTCCTTCTACGTTATAAACAACAACAGAAGAAAAAAATCCTTTAAAAACATGTCAACTTTGTATCCTTTTACTAGACTGGGTTTGTTTGTTTGTTTGTCATAAAATAAAACCGAGCACAAGGTCGGAAATATGAATCTATTTATGTTATAAAATACAACAACAACAACAACAACAATAACTAAATAACATTTAAGGAGTTTATTTTGAATGGAAGACATTAAATTATTTTAAATTATACTGGCGGATGGCATAAATCGACTTTGTGTAACACAGCAGACACTGAAATGTTTAAAAATAAAAATAAAATTTTAAAGCGGCGTTTGTTTTTGTCAATAAATATAATGGATTTTATTAGACAAAAATAATTTTTTTTTACATAAGGTCTTGCATTAAGCGCTTTTCATGTATTACAAAGAAAGTATTCGCTTCGATTTCTCTGCGTAGCGTCGTGCATCCTTATATTACCTCCATGTGCCGTTAATGTTCTTACAATGGTGGAACGAGCCCTTTGCTGGTTGAATTAAAAAGGCCTAATATGAATAATATTCTTACGTCCGTCTTACGGTAGTTATAGTTACTTCACTTCGTTTTATGTCCTTACATTTACACAACTTACATCCGACCGAGAATGGTATACCACTATTATGTATACAGGGCTGGTTGATACATAATGCAACAAAGTAAAGCGCTATATTTTCTTAAATTTTTTTTTTAATTTTATTGTTCAAAGTAAAAAAATGTTGGAAATAACATCACATTTTAGAATCAGTTTAGATTTGTTTGAATTGGTCATCTTTGGTACGAATTATGGCCTTCAAACAGCTTACAAAGCCATCACAAGCTGCACAAAAGTGGTTCTTTGATATTTTGACCCATTCCCGGCGAAGCGCCGTCTTAAAATTATCGACACTTTGGTATTTTTAGTGAGAATCTTACCCTCCAAAATGCCACAGGCGCAAAACTCCAACGAATTGATATCCGGAGACTTTTGGTAGACATTGTGCTGTAGAAATCGAGGAACTTCCTTTTAAGTCATTCTTGTTTGACGCATGCTGAGTGCGGTGGTGCTGAGCTCTGTTGGAATCTCCATGGTCTGCGGCCGAAATGTTTCTGCGCCCAGGGCTTCAATACTGTCATTAAGACATTTCCCCGATAATATTCGGCATTTATTTTGACACCACGGTCGATGAATACGAGCGGGGAGCGACCATCGGCCGTTACTTCGGCCCACAGCATTACCATCGGCAGCGCTTGAATTCTGGTGGCCAATCGCTGGTATAACTTTTCAGCTGACCTCATTGGCAAGTAAACCCGATCATTTTGTTTATTCACAAACTGCTGAATTTGGAATGGCTTCTCATCGGAGAAAACCAAATTCGGTAACTGGTCACTTTCGTGCAAGCGAAGTTACTCCTTGGCTCTTCCCAGTCTAATTTTTTTGGTCCATCGGTAAGCTCGTACACTTTTTGGAACTTCAATGGCTTTGGTCCAAGCTCATTTTTCAATATGTGTTACATCCCTTTTCGCGATATGTTGAGTTCACGAGTAATATTTCTACCACTGCGGTGTGCATTTCGATCAAATCTGGTCTTCACTTTTCGGATCATTTCTGGTGTTCTTACCGTGTTTTTTCTTCCACTTTTTGGACGCGATGCAACACTGCCAATATCACTAGTAATGAGCAATGGTACGAGAAACAAAAGATTTATTTACAATTAAATACTGGAGGGCTCTAACGATAGCCACCTGTGATTTTCCAGCCAAATATTAAGCAATCACACTATCACGCTTGAATTCCATCACGAATAACTTTTTTTTTCTGAATGCAATAGATCAAAATGCGTTTGTAAGCTTGTAAATAATAAAATGAACTGTCGCTGGAATAAATCTGTCAGCTGTCCGACGAGCGGTTTACAAATAATAACAACCTGAAGTTGGTTGCAATACATGTCAGCCACCCTGTACGTTTACACAACTTACATCCGACCGAGAATGGAATATAACTCTTATACATAGACCGATGTCTTATGTCTATTTGGATTTTTCTGGACCGTAGACAGGAGAGAGCGAATTAGCGACGGTAGGGTGTCCAACTCTTTTGATTCATAGCAATTTGGTTTGTTCTATCGCTGCTATAAAGGATTTTACACTAACGAAATAAGGAACTTGTTCACGAAAACAATGTATTTGTACGCAGCATCCGTCTTTTTCGCATCGCACATCCTTTTGTGGTCGACATGGTATTACAGACCAAATTCATTCTTTACCCAGATTATCCTTACGTGGAACTCCATACCTGCAGAGATCTTTCCTTTCTAGTTATTATAAAATAAAGAGATTCTAATCTAATATCCACAAACACTACTACTTCGGTTTTAATTTTCTGACACAATGCGCTGCAAGAGTAGGGCCATTTTCTAAGTGTTGGAATGTAATGCGTTTGGGTTGCAATTTACGATGACTAGAAGCAGTGAATTTCGTGAAAATATGTTGTATTGTCCTGTGTCAAAGTTGCCATAGTTTAGTAGTATGTTGGTTTATCACGTGCGAATCCACAGTTCAAACCCCAGGTCAAACATCTGCAACAAAAACCAAAATATGAATAAAATTTGTTCGGTAAACAAAAATTGCAATGAAATGCTTCTCAAAAAAATCTGTCGTTCGGATTCGACTTTAAACTGAAAGTTTCGCCCCTATTGTATAAAATTAACACACACAAGGTAGTGTGAGAAGTCAGGTTGTACATATGTTGGCAACAATAGTAAAGTACGTTGCTTATTGAGATACTGTTATCTAACCTTTATAAGGTGCTCACTATTGGGGTTATCATATATGGGAATCAGTTATCTTTCAAATTGGTATCTTCTTTTATAAGTATTCAAAACGATGAGTAGGTTCGAGTCATACTTATAATTTTAGATACTTATACGCATTCATACCTATTTTGATATCATACTCATACTACTCATACTCAAAGTTGGAAGTACTCGTCGTGTTCATACTTAACAATATGCATCATGTTATTGACTTCGACTCGTCTCTACTTAACATTTACACAAAGCTCAAAATAAGTATGATTCGAGTACGAGTATGATTCGAGTACTGCAATACTCACAAGAAGATTCTGTGTATGCTTTACCTGTTGTCTTTGTCTTCCCTTTCTTCTTTGTTTGCATATGCAACAACAACAAAGGATGCAAATTTTGATGAATGATTCAAGTCACTCGAGTTACTTATAAGTATTATAAATATTTTTCTAAATTTATGTATCAGAATAAGTAGGAGTATGAATCAAAAATATTTCGAATGTTGTGAGTTTGATGTCAACGTTGTACTCATAGTCATTGCTATTTATATTTATAAATCAATCTTGTAGCGAGTACAAATGAATCAGAATAGTTGAATATCAATTCTGTTGATTCATTCATACTCAAAATTGCGTGAGTGCTTATGAGTAGCGGAAAAACTATTCATTGTTGATCTCTGGTCTAGCTTTCGTACATTTGTTGTCATGGAAGAGAAGAAGTCGCCGTGGTCTAGTAGGTAGTGTGTTGGCTTATTAGACGTAAAAGCCAGGGTTCGAGTCCTAGGCCAGACATCAAAACAAAATACAAAAGAAGTATTTTTTCGGCGCTTTCCTCTCAGCACATTTCTGGCAAAAACTCTGAGAGTAAATAAAATTGCCATGAAAAGTTTCTCATAAAATCTTTCGTTCGGAGTCGATTTTAAATTGTAGGTCCCGCTACTCATGTATAAAATTAACACACACAACATAAGTGGTGTGAGAAACTAGGTCAATAATCTTGACTGATGGGTTCTACTGACCAACTATGTATGTTAGCCACTACATAGTGATTGACTAGAACTACAGAATTAAAGTCGACTCCGAATAACAGATTTTTGGGGAAAGTTTTCATGGTAATTTTATTTACTATCAAAGTTTTTTGTCTGAGATCTGGATAGATGTCTGTTCTGTGGTTTAAACGGCGGCTTCAGGTCTAATAAGCCAACGCACTACATACTAGAGTACGGCGACTAAACGTTATCACGCCAATTGGCCGCCAAAATCATGCAATCTGTAGGTTAGGTTAGAGGATGTATACTTGTCGGTTAAGACAGGCTTTGTTTATCGTCATAGCAAAAGCAACTTTAACAGGGAATTGTTTTCGTGTCATTCGGAAAGGCACAGTTGGATTAGAAGGTGAAAGGTTGATTCTAGGTATGAATACAGTTTTATCGGTGAGAATAATTTTTGCAGTGATAATGTGCTCTCCTAAGTTTGTTACGATTAGCCTGGTACCATTTATTAACCCGTATTACTACACTTCATAAAACAAACAATGCCATGATAATAACGACATTACCAGAATGGTTTTTTCAACTTTATGTATTATTATGTGGAATAGCATTACAATTAAGCGACAATATTTATCGCACTTGATCAAACAAGTACTGTAAAGTATTACCAAAACAGCTTTTTATAACTTAATATGCATATTATATATAACTGACTTAGTAATAAATGGCATTATAGTAAATAGCGGTATTGCCAGAATGGATTTGAATACATACTATATTATGTAAAACTGCATTACTATTAAGCAACCCTGTATTACCACACTTGAACAAAAACATATAATCGTAATGACAACAGTATTATCATGCACTTCTATATAAAATACAATTTTTATCAATGAAAATATTAATTTTTCAATTTCTAATTATTTTTTGCCATTAGTGTTGGATATAAGCTTTAAAATGAGATATCATTCATTAAATTTGATGCGGTGGTATGGGAGATATTTGCAACCGACAAAAAAAAAGTGCTTTAGAAATAATATATATGATGATTCTAGAAATTCAGTCTCTTTCTCTTTCACTGCTTAATTAAAAAGTTCATTGAATATGTAAATCTTTCATCAAATTTAACAAAATTTTATTTTTCTTTAATACAAAAGGTAATAAAGTCTTCAAATATTTTTCAAACAACATTTAGAATGAAATCTTTTATTGAAAAAGAGATTCTTTTGAATTGAATTAATAAACTTTTCTTAAATATCAATTTGTCTATCCGAATAATTGTTGTTGTACCCTCAAATACCCAATAATATTTCTAACAATAAATGGCCACTGAAGTTAAACTTTTCAACTAAGCGCCACCATTTCAAAACAAAATGATGCAAAAAGTTCATTTCGTTTCGCATAAAAACTTTCAATTACACTTGTAATCTTTAGTGTTTCGATGTTTTGTTATTTGCAACAATTAGTTGGGTGCTGCCCATCACCCCCAGGCCTCAAGATGGCTGGCAATAAGTGTTAATAAGTGGCCTTAGCTTAAATACCTTCCGTCCCAAAAGCCATTCAACCATAATTTTGTGTCAAATATTGTTTTAGTTTCTGTGTTGCCTACTTCCCCCTCTCCAATAAAGTGTCACGTGCCGCTTAAGCGATGATGCATGGAATTTAACAAACACCACCAACACTGTTGGCTGTTTTGACACGGTATTGTTGTTATTTTGTGATTTTTTTTTGTCTTTTTTTTTGTTCGAATTTTGTTCTCTACCCACAGTGGCTGCCTATCTTTCCTTTTTGAAATTATTTTCCTCTGTACGACAATATATTTTTATTAGATTTTCTGTTGCGTTTGAAGGATTTTTTTCTTCTTTTTGATGTTAAAATTAGTAGTGCAGGTCGGGAATTTTGTACAACGCAAAATGGTTTTGTACAGACGGTTGTTTGGAAAATTTCAGTTGCAACATGTTACAGAGGCAAAATAATGATAGAACTATAGAGCGACAGAGAGCGCTATTATTTTATTGAGAATTTCATTGTAGCTAAGAAGAGAGAAAACACTATTTAGTACTCACTGAGTTTTTATAAGAGTTTAGATTTTAAGAGAAATATGATTGAAAACAAAACTCAGGATAAGATTTTTAATATCTATCCGGTGTGCTTCGTTAACCCAGTTTGATTGCATTAATATTAACTAACTAACAAACTATTACCCAGCCAGCAATTTTGAAATTTTTTAATCAAATTCGAGTCCTTATTGATTCTTCTGCGCGATTAAAAAGCTCGAATATGCGCTCATTTTCTGATCATAAAAGACTCATTCGTTGAGAGAAAAAAGTGACTACGAGCGACTCTTCTTTAAAAGTCACTTATGAGTCATTTTCCATATTATTTTAAAGTAATTTTCGACTCTTTTCCAGTAGCTTCTGATCATTTATTAGACTTATTTACCTTCGTTTATGATACTTTTTCGAATCGTCTTTCAGTCACTTTCATTAGTCATTAACTAGTCTTGTTTACCTTCGTTTATGATATTTTTTCTAGTCGTGTTTCAGTCAACGTTTAATCGCATACGAGTCTTTTATGTGTCCTTTTATTGTCATTTATGAGTCATGTTCGTATTAATTTGGACTCGTTTTTATGTCATTTATAATTAAAATTTGAGTCATTTATTATTGGTACTCATAATTCTATTATACTCTCTTCTCTTCGCATACAAGTCTTCTATGAGTCCTTTTATTGTCATTTATGAGTCATGTTAGCATTAATTTGGACTCGTTTTTATGTCACTTATGATTAAAATTTGAGTCATTTATTATTGCTACTCATAATTCTATTATACTCTCTTCTCTTCGCATACAAGTCTTCTATGAGTCCTTTTATTGTCATTTATGAGTCATGTTAGCATTAATTTGGACTCGTTTTTATATAATTTATGATTAAAATTTGAGTCATTTATTAGTCCTACTTATGATTCTATTTTACTCTCTTCAAGAGTTTTTATTAGGTTTACTGAGTCCTACGTTTACACTGCAGCGATTTCAATGTTCGTATGAACGTTAAGTATGAAAAAAAATAAAGAATATTAAGTTTACATTCGTCATTTATGTACATTAGACATCTAAATTTTTAAAAAAGAAATATCGTTTTCCGTTAAAAAACAAAGAAAAATGTTCAATTTTAAAAAATTGTACTCTATTTCATAGCCATCTCTTATATAAAAGAAAATTTATACAGAGAAGCAGATTTTAATCATCTATTTGCGCAAAATAAGATCATGAAATTCGTAATTACAATTACTTTTCAATCCCCTGCATAATCTGTTTTTGCTTAAACGTTGTTCAAGCTTCGATATAAATAGAATATAAATCCGTCTGGATGATTAATTTCCGAATGCAATACGATTTTTTGTTGTATTTTAAATCGAACTCATTTTACTTATTTACACGAATCATTTTTGAGTCCTTTTTAATCGTGTAACTGCAGAATATTTTCTGAGTGGTCTAGTGGGTAGTGAGCATGATTATTTGCGTGAGGGTAGTTGGTTCGATTCCCACCAGAACCTCTAGACTTTTAAAATACACCGCTTGTATGTAATCAAATATAATTCGTAAATAAAATATTGCCAGAGCGTCCACGGATCATGTAAATTTGTTGATTTTATAACAAAACTTCAACGGAAATATTTGCTGGGATATCTGTAGCTAGTCGTCTGTAGTCATGTATAACATCGAACGTGTATGAAACCCCAGCATGTCTGAAATAATTGAGAGTAAGTTTGGACATAAAGTACGATTTACTTCCAGCATATTTTCAAAAAATCGTTTCAACTTAAATTTATACATACACACATACATACTTATCTAGAAATTAACAACAAAATGACAAACATGTTGCATGCAACCCGATTTACTATAAAAAATAAAATTACAAAAAACATAAACTTAAAAACTCAATGCCGACAACAAATTTTCTATAATTTACGGTTTTGTTGTTGGCACACAACAGTAGTATTGTATGCAACACAATGTTTTCTAAATAGAAAAAACGGCGAATCCATTTGCCTATGACTGGCATCTACTAGCAGGTGCAATAGTGATGGTTTTCCTTTTAATTCAGTTCGTTTTGTAGGGATTTTGATTTTTCATCCTGTTTGTTTTATTTCTTTTTGTATGAGACTGGGGTCTGGTTGCTGCCGTTGGTTCGTTAACATTTGTAGGAGTTGTTTCAAACACGTTTTGCATGACATTGTAGGAGAATATATTTAAGTGTGTGGGTGCGAGAGATAGAGAAATAGAGATTAAGTTTGAGTGTACAATCTTTAAATTAAATTTGTTGTATTTCTCATCGTTGACATTGTATTTGTGGTCGAATGTGACAATTTCAGTCAAATTAAGCGAGTATAAACACGTAACAATGTTCTAACCGAATATTTTGAACCCTGTAACCCGTTCTAATGTATTGCATATCGTGGCGATTGGTTTCAATCCCCTTTTATAACAACACCAAAGAAAGCTATGACCAAAAATGTCTAGACAATAGGTTCATATAATCTATGACTCATAAATATTTTAAAATAGTTTTTAAGCGTAATAAACAAAATATTCTGCAAAAAATGTGAAGCACAAGACGTTGCCATTTTTCTGCTTCAAAAGTAAAGTTAAATAAAGCACCCATAAATCTGTTCCATGTCATTTAAATGATCGCCACTGGTATCCCGGGATTAACTTAATAATTGTTGGCTCTAAAAAACGAAGTTTTACACTACGAATCGCATCATTTTAGTGGTCAATTGACCCTAACACCACCACATGGTTGGTATAGAGCTCGCAATACAAGACATCGGTTATACACGTACGTAATAATACATTACAATCCTTCTATTCGGATTACAACCTAGTTTCTCTCACCACTCATGTTGTGTGTGTTTATTTCATACATGGGTGGCAGGATCTACACTTTAAAATCGATTTCGGGAACAGATTTTTGACAACTTTTCGTCGCAGTTTTATTTACTCTCAGAGTTTTTGCCAGAAATCTTTTGAAAGGCAGTCGCCGAAGAAATATTTTTTCGTTTGGTTAGAGATGTGTGTGACCTGGTGTTTGAACCATGCTCTTACCTTTAAGAAGCCAACACACTATTCGGCTATTCCGATTATCTCAATTAATTTGTGTATTATCGACCTTTTTATAGGGAGTTTCAAACTTGTTGGCAGCTTAAACGTACGTGCAATATTGCTGTTGACCACATATGGATCAGAAAAGGTTTGACTTACTTCTGTCCCTCAATCGCTTATCCATACCTAAGCGATACCCTTTCTTTGTAGGAGTTGTAGGCTTGAGAGACTGGTTTTTACATTAAGTGTTATTGCCCTGCTGTAGCCATAAAAAGACCGTTGGGCTGAACGTCTAAATTTCTAACTCAAATTTAATGCAGTTAGATTTATTCTGAACTAGGGTTGATTTACTCTGGGGAATGTTTAACACCGAGCGGAATATTAATTGTAGTATCACACTACTGACGGGGTCATCCTCCTTATATTAACTAACCTACCGAGGGAGAAAAAATTTTTTAGAAAAATTAGCATTACTCATGTAGCGCTTTATCAGTACAACAGCTGTAATGTGATGTATACTAGGTCCAATTCCTGAGAACGCCGAAGAATCAACAGATTCCATTACAATTTTGCGCCGGTATGTACATTGTGGTGATGCATATAAAGAATTCCCTGCACAGTAGGTCGACTACTACGTCATAATTGTTGAGCCCCAAGTGTGTATCACTGGTTTCTTAACATCATACAAAACTGAACAGTATTCTTAAAAAAGATTTTCTGTTACTCTTCAAACATCATAACTGTGAACTAAAGTTCTCATTTATTTGTGATATTCTTGGTAAGCTAGACTACATACAACTTCTCCTTTAAATACCCGACAATACGGCTGGCAACACTTGTCGTTTGAGTTCGATATTCGTTGCGAACAATTTATTTGAGTTGTATTAAGTTTTAAGGTTGCAAATGAATTTTGTTTTTATTACTACAAACGAAATTTAACGAACAAAATTTCTTATTGTTATTATTGTTGTGGTAAATATTGTATGTTCGTTTTCGTCTGTTTTTTGTTGTTCATATCATTTCTTTTTCCCGTTTTAATGCCATTGTTGTTGTTATTATTGTTGGTATCGTAGTCGTAGCCGTAGTCCTAGTAGTAGTGTAGTAAAGGTGTTTGACTGACTACAACGGCAACGACAACGACAACGACGAAGACAATAATGACGAAGGGATGTGCTACGATGATTTCAACCATTTCTACGAAGTTATGCGGGTGTAGGTGTATGTGAATGTTTTCGTAAACACGATGTTGAACAAGCGAATGTATGTATGTGGGTATGTGTGTGATTTCCTTTTTTTTCTTTTTATTGTTGTCTGTATTTGTCTTACTGTTCGATATGTTGATGTCGTAAAATTTTTTTATTTTTATTATTATTGCTATTGTTGTAGTTGTAGCTGTTGTTGTTGCAGTTGCTGCTATTGACTGCTGTTGTTATTGTTGTTGCTGTTATGCCATTCCATACCATTCCATTCAGTTTGTGTCCTGTTGGAGTTGTCTGTATTAGTTTATACGTTCAATTAAATGTGTATGCCTGGATAAAGGTTTTGTGCGAGTGTGTATGTATGTTTGTATGTTCGAATGTATTTTATATTTTTTGATTTTTTGGCTTTTTTGTTGTATTTTGTTAGTCAGTCGTTTGGTCGTTGGTAGCACTCTCTACACTTGCAAACAAGTATTCATCGGCAATTGTCTTCAGTTGATAGTGGCATATCGACTGGAGTGGTTGTGTTCTAATCCTCTGCTACTTTTGCTGCTTTATTAACTTTACTTAACTAATTTTGAATAAAATTTAAAGCCAAAAAAATAAAACAAATTAAAGCAATTTTACCAAAAAAAAAAAAAAAAAAAATCCAAAAAAAAGTGAATTTTAAAAATAAAATATTCAAACGTTTTAAACCAAAAAATTCTACGATTTTTAATACACATACACGGTGGCATACTTTAACTGTTCTACTACCACAACAATTGAATTGAATTGAATACATGCATGAGTGTGTTCGTGTGCCCATGTAAGCGTGTTTGTAAGTGTTTGTTTGTATGTACTAAAATATGGGCCATTGAGAATAAGCACATGAACAAATGGCCACAAAAATTTCATTAAAAAATTTTCGGTATTAAAGTAAGTGTACGAGACATGAAGGAAAATAAAAAAAAAGTTAAAAAAAAACGATAAAAAAGAAAATATTTAAAGACCTGTGTGTTGGAAAACTTTGCGTGAATCGTTTTAAAATTTTTTTTATTCTATTTTTATGATTTTTCTATTTCGTTAACATGTGCGACAATTCCCATCGGTATGTGTTTTAGTCGTTCGTCTTCTTCTTTTGTTTTTTTGTTTTTGTCCTTTTTGTCTTTCTGGTTTTGTTGAGTGCATTTTATGGTGAATCTACAGAAAAATTTTTGAGAAACAATTCACTAAAACTGGTTGTTTGCTTAATACGATATAACCTGCTTAAAGAGGAAATACTTTGACATGAAATATTCACTGGCTGTCTGGGTGTACGTTTAGAAACTAAAAATTCAATTTTATTGATTTTTGTGTGGCGAATTAAAAGAATTCGTTCTTTTAAATAGAAAACTGTTAAATTGGTAAGTTTTGAAAACTTAAAAAATTGTAATAATAAATTGATTTTAAAAATTGTTGAAAAAACTTAAATAGATAAAATTATTAAACAATTTTTTTCAATGGTTTCATGTCATTTATAATATAAAAAATATACAAAAATTAATAAATTAAAAGTTTGTATCGAAAATGTAGAAATTTCTTAAATGCTAATTAAATAATATTTATTAAATTTACATACATACATAATTGGCCATTACAACCCTTCAGTCAGGATTACGACCTAGCTTCTCACACCACTTATGCTGTGTGCTTTAATTTTATACATGAGTGGCGGGATCTACAGTTTAAATTCGACTCCGAACGACAGATTTTTGAGAAGCTTTTCATGGCAATTTTTACTCTCAGAGTCTTTTCCAGAAATCTGCTGAAAGGAAGTCGCCGAAGAAATATTTTTTCGTTTTGATGTCTGACCTGGGATTCGAACCCGGGCCTTTTGTCTAATAAGCCAACACACTACCCACTAGACCACAGCAACTTCTATTTATTAAATTTACTTACAATTAAATAAATAATCCCCAAATGTTTTTAAAACGAATTACTGGACATCCCTAAATATTACTTTTGGTTATTGCAATGGTTTATAAACTCCATGCATAGCTTTTAATTTCTTCAAATTTCTTAATTTTATTTACGGCCTGATGAGCCTTAAGAAATTTTTTTAATGACCATTTTATAGCATCAAAACCGTCGGCGAGCCTATCAGCTGTTGCATGTCTGTAATAAAAATCCTTACAATATCCGAAAATGGATCATTTATCAACTGAAGAAAATATAAATTTTTTAATGATTCAAATATGATCGCTTTTCGCGGATCATTTTTTGTTTTACGATACTCAAAGCATTACAAATATGGCCAGATCGTAAAGCACTGACCAAAAAATCGCTGCTGTTACAAAAGATGTCAAACATTAATTCTATAATAACATTGTTACACTTTTGCCCTCCACTGGTTACCAAACTAGTCTGATTGAGATTGTGATCTCCGCTACAAGTAAAACCGAAATTCATTTCAAATACTACACTGTCCGTTAATGTATCCCACTTTATCTATTTGATATAATATTGCCGATACATCTCCAGCCCAGACATCTCGAACAAAACGGAATATTAAAAATACTTCAAAAACTTTTAAATTAAAAAAAAATTGTCAAGAAAACTTCTAAAAAAATCTTTCTTTTGTAGTCGACATTAAACTGTAAATCCTGCCATGCATGTATACAATTGACACACACAACATAAGTGGTGTGAAAACACATTTCGATTTCTGATAAAAACTCAGAGACTAAATAAAAATTTAAACATAAAAAATTTCTCAAAAATCAGCCTTCGGTCAAATATAAATTGAACACACGCAACATAAGTGCTGTGAGAAGCTAGGTCGTAATGCTGAGTGAAGGGTTGTAATGACCAATTATGTATGCAAGTATTATCGACAACTTGAAAACTTGCTACCATTAGTTTAGAAACCAACAGTCATTTGATTACCGAAGTTTTAAGGGGTATGAAGTGGACGGTAGAAGTCGTCGTAGTCTAGTAGGCGGTGTGTTGGCTTATTGGACTGAAGGGTCGAGTTCAAACCCCAGGTCAGACATCAAAAGGAAAAAAATAAAAATATTTCTTCGGCGACCTCTCAGCAGATTTCTGGCAAAAACTCTGAGAGTAAATAAAATTGCCATGAGAAGTTTCTCATAAAATCTGTCGTTCGGAGTCGACTTTAGACTTTAGATCCCGCTACTCATGCAGAAAATTAACGCACACAACATAAGTGGTATGAGAACCTAGGATCAATAATCCTGACTGAAGGTTTCTAATGACCAATTATGTATGTATTGTGAAGAATCCAATTTCGATTTATATCCTGCTTTATCAAGTGGATTGCAATCGATTTGCTGTCAGGGCCATCAAAAACTTTATTAAATGATAATCGAATTCAATGAGCTTCATAACTTTATGTTAGTTTCGACGATTCTAAAATTATCACGTATTAGTTGCTACACTGAAGCGAATAGTAGTTTGTTGAACCTTTGAGAGGATAGCACCAATAGTGAAAATTAATCAATAACTTTTCATAGAAGTCGTTTTATTTAGACAACATCAGTTGACAGATCTCTCTAGCTTAGCTGGAGAAAAACTTACTTCGTGGAAGCTTTATGTTTCTTAAAGGAACGCAAGTTTATGAAAAAATTTTAAATTAGAACAATAAGCAGGATTTCTTAAGATGCTGTTTATAATCGCTTGTCTTACATTTTCAAATGTATAGAGTAAATACTATAGAATATATCTCCACGATCTGTGCCGTAATCATTATGCTATCAAAAAATATTTTTTTCAGTAAAAGTTAACCATTTTGCTGTAAAAATATCTACACAGGAGGCTGTGATTCCGTTCACAACTTTATTACGATACATGGACCTTGCCGGTATAGATTTACTTAAATGCGTGTCAATGCCGATCCACATATTCAATGTCATGGAAGTATCTGCGTACATACAGTCTGTGACGCAGTCATACAAAAAAGTCCTACATGGCAATTTTATTTACTCTCAGAATTTTTGCCAGAAATCTGTTGCGAAGAAATCCCCGAAAAATATTTTTTTTTGCATTTTATTTTGATGTCTGGCTTGGCACTCGAGCCCTGGCTTCACGTCTAATAAGCCAGCGCACTACCTACTAGACCACGGCGACCTCATGAACACCAAAACGTAATATTTTTCGGGAAGTAATAGTTCTTCCACAATTACTCCTGGCTTATTGTGAAAATTTTGTTTGTTGAGTTCGGAATGAACTTCAGCTGATGAAAATATTGTTGAAAGATCAACATTTAAGGTATATAGAACACAATTTGCATATTTTTGCGGAAATTGAGTATTTTCCGCCTAATGTAAGATGGTGTGACATTTGGACTTTGTATGGATTGTGGTGGAAATTCAAAAGTAAAACTCGTTCATGCCATAAGGCAGAACACAATTGCTATAACTTTAAATTTTTTTGCATTATTTTCAGTTGTCTGTTCTTTGCGACTAGGCATAGGCCTGACTACAGCTAAAATGATTCCAGTCCCTTCAATTTTCTTATAAACTAACCAGTTCCTTAGTTATTTTTACGCGTTCCATTGACAAACGATGATCAATTTTTCATTTAAAAAAAGAAATCTTCAAATGAAATTTATTTGGCAGCAGTTAGTCTTGTCAGATGAGCAGTGTTGTGAATAACCTTGCAACCTTGTACATAACACACACGATTACACACAATTACAGACAGAATTATGACCTAGCTCCTCACACCATTTATGTATGTTGTGTTTGTTAATTTTATGTATGCGAGGCAATGACCATGCAGTTTAAGGTCTACTCTGAACGACAGATTATTTATTTCATTTGCCAGAAATCTGCCGCAAGGAGATTACCGAAGAAATAATTTTTTCGTATTTCGATGTTTGAACCGTGGTCCTACGTCTAATAAACCAACTCTCTACCTACTGAACGCACCGACTTTCAGCATCTTTTTAACGCCTTTATAACGGATGATTTTTTAGCTATTATCTTTATGGCGACACTGGCAAAGATCTTCAATTCAGTCTATAAGTTAACCATGAATTGTCTTACAAAAGAAAAACGTTACAAATCATTGAATTTTGTTATCAAAATGTTAGGAAAGTTCATCGCGCTCTTCTTCCATTTTATGGTCAGTTTAATCGACCCACTTTTCACGGCTTTTCGAGCTATTGTGACAAAATTTCGCACCAAATTTACATTGTTGGACATTAAACCACCAACACGCTTACGTAGAGTGTGAGCTGAAGAAAATATTGCAGCTGTACCGGCCAGTGTCAATGATGACCATCAATTATCGATTCGTCGCCGTTGGCAGTAATAGGCCCTTTGTTACTTAACAACGTGTAAAATTTTGCAGAAGATTTTAGTTGTGAAGCCTTTCAAAATTCAGCTGGTGCAAGAATTGAAGCCGAACGACCCACCGCAACGCAGAATTTTTGGCGAATGGTCTCTTGGACAGTTGGCCGATGATCCATTTCTTTATCGAAAAATTGTGTTCATAGGCGAAGCTCATTTTTGGCTTTATGGATACATAAATATTAGGGGGTCACCGTGGTCTAGTAGGTAGTGTGCTGGCTTATTGGACGTAAAGCCAGAGGTTCGAGTCTCAGGGCAAACATCAAAAATAAATACAAAAAAAAAAGTATTTTGTCGGAGATCTTCTCTTTCTCTTCTTGTTTCTCAAAAAATCTGTCGTTCGGAGTCGACTTTAAACTGTAGGTCCCGCCACTTCTGCATAAAATTAACACACTCAACATAAGTGGTGTGAGAAACTGTGGGCTTTTTGGAGACGATTGCTGTAGACTGTCTAATGGTGAAGGTATAGCACTGGCCATGTTAGCAGCAACTCGTTTCCTTACCGTTCGCATCTTCCCTTTCTGTTTTTTCTTCCTTTCCTAAAAAACCTGCACTATACACTGGCATGAGTAGGGGTCATCCCCTGAGTGCTGGTTAAAAAAAAAAATAAAAAAAGCAGAATTTTTGACTTTGGAGCGAAGATCACCCAGAAGCATTGCAAAAGCCAACAATGCATCCAGAAAAAGTCACAGTTTGGTGCGGTTTATGGGCTGGTGGACCGTACTTCTTCAAAGATGCTACGAATCGTAGTGCGTTACCGTGAGATGATATCCAACTTTTTTTTGCCCAAAATGCAAGAGCTTGACTTGCATGACATGTGGTTTCAAGAAGACGGTGCCACATGCCACACAGCACGCAAAGCAATGGATTTATTGAAAGGCGAGTTCGGTGAAGATTTTATTTCACGTTCGGAACCGGTTAATTGGCCGCCTAGTTCGTGCGATTTAACGCCTTTAGACTATTTTTTGTGGGGCTATGTTAAAGCTTATGTCTATACAGACAAGCCCGCTTCAATTGACGCATTGGAAGACGTTTAACTGTAGGCCGCGCCTAAATTAACGCAATCCACATAAGTGAAGTTAGGTCGTAATCCTAAACAAACGGGTATGTGTTAAGTGTGTGTTTGTTTTTAAACAGATTTCACAATGGTTGAGCTACTTTCTATCATTTAAGTGGACATTTTAAGTCCGTTTTTTTTTAAATGTTCTCTTTACCAGTAATTGTTTTAATATGACAGACATTACTGCAGTAATGGTTTATGACTGGAGTTAACCTACAAACAAAACAGCCAAAAGAAATGCAACAAAATGGAAGAAAACATTTTTTGTGGAAAACACAATTCAATTCCAAATGGCTGCAATGAATTCAGAGGCCAAACAAGTCAGCCTTTGTAAATTTCGTCAATACGTAAAAGCCTAAATGGAGGCGTAATACAAAACAACAATTTAGATCGGGGCTTTTAGTATTACAAAAGCAAGAAAAAAAATGTGATTGAAAGAAAAATATTTTAGAAATTATTGTAAAAACATAGAAAAAAACATCGAAAAAAAAATTTTAAGTAAACTAATATTTCAAATTAAACAGCCTAAATTACCTTTAGCTTCACAGGTTTTTTATTTTAATTTTTTTCTTCATTTTATTTCCTTCTTCCCCATACATTATTTACTTTTAAAGTGACAGTTTTCTTGCCTTGCCTTGCCTTGTCTTTCGTTTTCTCCATGTTCCTTCCTTTTGATGGAATGAAAATAAAAAATTTTTTGGATGTCATCCAAAATATTTCTGGGTTTTTTTCGGTCGAATTTTTTTTTTTTTGTCCTTTCCTAGGCTCCTAAACAACAATAACAATTTGAAATGTTTTTAAAATAATAAAATATTAAACATAACCCACAAAGAAAGGTTCCTTTTTAAATTCCAATTTCAAATATTATCCTTAAAATATGCAAAACAAACCAAAAAACACAAAAACAAGAAAAAAAGTGAATGGAAAATGTAAATTTAAAAATGATTTCTTGTAAATTGTTGCTGCTATTACTCACAGTGATTATTCCCCACAGGGCCTTCAGTACAATGTTGAGTAGACAAGATAATCTCAGTTTGATATTTCTGTATGTGGCAAGTAGGATAAATTTTAGCAAATTTTCCATGATAATTTCATTACAAATAGGCATGTAATTGTAATCAATAAGAAGAAGAAAAAAATTCTATTTTTGTGATTTTTCTTTTTTTAATTTTAAAATTTTTATTTTCATTTAATCTTCCAACAGACTAGACATAATAAAAATAAAAATTTTCAAATTAACGTAGGCAGTTTTAAAATTATACAATCTAACAAATAGAATCCAACAAATGTAATTTCCTTTTACATTTCACTACACAATTTATTCCATGATATGCAATAGTTTCGATGCCATTTTCTTAAAAAACCTAAAAGCCTTAGAGTTCAATGCTTCATTGATAACAAAGAGAAAACTTAACCCAACTCCACCTTTCTCTTTTCCTACAATTTTCTTATGAATACGTTGAAAGAAAGGAAATAAAAACATTTTATACCTCCATTTTCGTGTTTAGAAGTAGAAAAATTTGGGTAAACTAAATCAGAATGAATCAGACCACGAAGTCGCCGTGGTCTAGTAGGTAGTGTGCTGGCTAATTAGACGTAAAGCCAGGATTCGAGTCCCAGGCCAGACATCGAAACAAAATACAAAAAGAATTTTTCGGCGATTTCTTCTCTTTCTCTTCTTGTTTCTCAGAAATATGTCCTTCTGAGTCGACTTTAAACCACTTCTGTATTAAATTAACACACACAACATAAGTGGTGTGACAAACTGCGGGCTTCTTGGAGACGATTGCTGTAGACTGTCTAATGGTGAAGGTATAACACTGGCCATTTTATAGTCGCCAGCAACAACTCGTTTCCTTACCGCTCGCATCTTCCCTCTCTATTTCCACCTTTCCTAAAATCTGCACAGTGCACTGCATGAGTATGGGTCATCCCCTGAGTGTTGGTATTATGAAAAAAAAGTAATTTCTTATCAACTTTGAATTGGTAATAACAAAAGCAGATGTCTGATGTGATTCAGTGGCTTTAGAAAAAAATTTTATTTCTTAGCAAAATGTGGACTTTTCTGCCACAGTTTTGTCATTGCATTGCAGCTGTCAGATTAGCAAATAGCTCTCCACTTATTGATTTTCCACTCTATAGTTTATCAATCAAAAGTAAATAGAATATGGTTTCATCTATGTATAGAAGTGTTGCTTTCTTTGGACACGATTTTGTTTAAAGCCTGTGATTAAACTCTAATGCTTTGGCAGTCTGTTTATCTCAGGTGTTGATTCATCATTCTTATCTTAACCATGATTACTAAATCGATCCAAAACTACTCTATAGGAAGGTAGGGAATGTAGCGGATAGCCTTACCGTTCACAGGCACAGGTTTCACTCGTTAGAGTTAGACAGAGTTCGGTAAGACCCCTCGCCATGATCCGTTACTGGTGGTTTTGAACCAGAGATCAGCAATGAATCGTTTTTCCGCTACTTATAAGCACTCATGCAATTTTGAGTATGGATGCATCAACAGAATTGAAATTCATCTACTTTGATTCATTCGTACTCGCTACAACATTGATTTATAAGTATAAGGAGCAATGAGTATGAGTACAACGTTGACATCAAACTCACAACATTCGATATACGATTGATTCATATGCCTACTTATTCTGATTCATAAATTTAGAAAAATACTTATAATACTTATAAGTCATACGAGTGGCTTGAATCATTCATAAAAATTTACAGCCTTTGTTGTTGTTGCATATACAAACAAAGAAGAAAGTATAGACAAAGACAACAAGCAAAGCATACATACAATCTTCTTGTGAGTATAGTAGTGTTCGTACACGAATCATACTATCATACGAATCATCATGTTAAATAGAGACGAGTCGAAGTCAGTAACATCATTCGTATTGTTAAGTATGAATAGGACGAGTACTTCCAACTTTGAGTAAGAGTGGTATGAGTATGATATCAAAATAAGTATGAATGCTTATAAGTATCTAAAATTAGAAGTAGGACTCGAACCTACTAGTCGCTTTGAATACTTATTACTGATCTCTGATACTTATGTTGTATTAATAGTGAAGAATTTCGTGATCAACTTCACTTTACTGTCATTAAACAGTTCGAATACTGTTCAGAAAACAATTTTTGTTGAAATTTTTGTTTACGGAAAGAAACAAATTTATGAGACCTCTAAAGTCGAACAAATAGAACTAATAACTATACGTATACGCCATAGAAGAAAATTAGAATTTTGACGTTGAGACAAAGACAAGAATTGAAATGACAATGTCTGGTCGGTACTTATGTACATATAGGATAGGAGAAACATAAAATCATAAAATAACAAAAATAATAAAATAAAAATAAACGAAATATAGTGGTAGTGATAAGGTGACGGCAAAGGAAAAGATTCGTTTAAAAATTAATTGATTTTCATTACAGTTTTTAACAACTGACAGCCTTGCTAGAAATATAGTGTTGAATCCACTAAATAAATTACCCAATAATATCGTGCTAGACTTTTATTTTTCTACTAAAATAACATTTAACTCCTAGTCATTAAGCTTTCTTAATTGGTCACTACACACCCTCATTAAGGATTAAGATCTAGTTGTAGTGCGTGTTAATTTTATTCATAAGTGGCGGAACCCATAGCTATCAGATTTGACGATTTTGTCCTCCAAAAATATCATTTTGATGATGTGACGATTTATGTCCTGATTTTGACGATTTTTAGAAATTAAAAATTGACATCATATTCTTTACTTTAGTATATTAAAGGCCCCTTTAAGATTTGTATTTACTTAGCAGTTATTACTGCAAATTTCAGTGATAATTTTCTGTATCTCATCCCCTAAAAGCCAAAAAATTACTACGTCTGCACTAAGGGATTTCCACATACGAATAGACCGACTAAGGAACGAATTTTGTCTGTAATGTAGTGTGCGATCTACTGGCCAATAGACCACATACGTACACATGTGCTCGTCGAGAATGACGAGTGTTACGTAGAATTACATAATTCCCTGAGACTAGTACCCTATTTCGTTCGTGCAAAATCCGTTGTAATAGCAAAAATCATATCAACGATGCATTCCGATGCTCCAATTAATCAACGGTGTTCGATACCCTACTGGCAACTTCAGCCTCCCTTATACGCGGTCAAGGTCAAGGAGTCTCACAATAAACTTTGAGGTACCGGCCTATACTTGACGAGATGAAGTGAAATATTTCTTGCACTCTCTTAAGAAGACCCTAGGCATTTAAAATTATGACGGTTCTAGCGAACATCACACTGAATTTTCATGCCGATTTCGTGACGATTATTTTTACGATTTCCATGAACACCTTTGACAATTTTGGCTATTTTTTTCTAATATTTGACGATTTGATGCTTTAGCTATAATGGAACCTAAAGTTTAAAGTCAACTTCCAATGATAGATTTTAGAGAAGCTTTTCATGGCAATATTGTTTATTATCAGAGTTTTTGCTTCAAAACTCTGCTGCGAGACATTTTTTCATATTTCGTTTTGTTTGAGATGTTTCGGGATTTGAATCGTGGCTTCATGTCTAATAAGCCAACACACAACGATGCTACGGCCACTTCTAAGCATCAAGTTTTGCTTGCAGTAATTTTCTTTTGTACTAAAATCGAAACTTAACAACCATATTAGAAGTTGAACTTTAAGATTGCTTCGATAAGAGGTATCAAGCATTGCTGCCAGATAAATGATGCATCAAATCGTCAAATATTTGAGAAAAAATCGTCAAAATCGTCAAAATTGTCAAAGACGTTTATTGAAATCGTTCAAAAATCGTCAGAAAAAATAAAAATAAATTGAAAGGTTTAAAAAAAAAAAAAAACAAATATAAAGCCAGTGTTAAAGAGCAATAATATTACATCATGTGAAGCCATGTGTGGTTTAAATATTAGGGAGTATGAAGATCTTGACATTATGAACATGAAAATTCAGTGGGATATTCGCTAAAACTAACACATTTTTTAGTGCCTTGATTTCTTAAGATGGTGCAATAAATATTTCATTCCTCTGATCTTCTTACCATTTATAATCGAACGATAATGGAATTCAGCTCTCATGTAGGGGTTTGCCCTCTACTTCTTGAATGTTTACAGGAGAGGTCATAGTAGCTCGCTAAACACGATATTGTGTCCAATTCAATTGATTTATTGTAGCATCGTTTCAATGTGGCTTGCGTTTCACTGCTATATCACTACTACAACGAATATTGCTCGAGCGAAATAAGTGGACTTGTTTATGGGTAACATTCGTCTATCTAGTATGTGGTCCATAGGCCAGTGTATCGCACACAGTCCATAAACATTGCTCCCTCCTTCCTCTTTCCCACAATATATTTTCCTAGTTCCAAACACAATGCCTTACCCTGAGTGTTGGTCGTATGAAAAACATTAATGGCACTTGCTTTTGTTCTTCCGGTGGTAATATTAGAAGCTTTGTTGGAATTTTTAAATTTTCTACAACGATAAATGATAATTTATGTTCAACTACGATGTTATTCAGGAGTTGTACTTTTAAGGTATTAAAAAAGCAGAAAATATAGAAAACATAAATCGTCATATCGTCAATCTGATATTTTTGGAGCACAAAATCGTCAAAATGACGATAAATCATCAAATCTTGCAGCTATGGTAGCAAGGCTTTAACCAGACTTCAAGGTTTTAAGAAGGATCAGATTACATTGTGTGGATATATTTTAAGTCAAACAAAAAGTTAAAATGGAGTAATTAACAATTTCCTTGTCCTTTATGACTTTCGCAGACCATCTACGACGTTTATTAATAATATTTTGAAGCAACGAATTTAAAATTTTATTTATGTCTTCAATATAGGACTTTTTGTTAAAGCATTTTTATTTTTTTTGTTTTTTTATTTTAAAGTGTAAAAGAGAGGTTTAATATGATATTCCCTTAATTACTACATCTAAATATGCAATTTCTCTGCCAATAAAACTATAATTTTCCAAAATCAATATCCAGAGGCAAAAACAAAATTTTTTTTTATTAACAATTAAATCTGAAACATTTTGAAACTTTGATATCAAATGATTACCATTTTTTTTTTGAATATGTTTTTGTTGTTAGTCTATTTGCACCAATATCACATAACATCACATGATAGAACATAAATTTTTCAAACGAAATATTCGCTGATAACATCCATCAATCCACATCTACAAAGCCACCAGGGAATTTTGTGAATTAAAACAAAAAACAAAAATGGTTGCGGTTTTAATTTCTATAACTTTTAAACCCAAAACAAAACAAAAAAAAAAAAAATTTAAATAAATTGTTAAAATATGAACAGTGGCTAACAAAACTAAGGGAACCAATTATACTCACAGTAATAAGTAAAAAATGCGATATTTCTGTAACACAAATGTACAGGGTGGCTGATATGTATTGCAACCAACTTCAGGTTGTCATCATTTGTAAACCGCTCATCTAACAGCTGACAGATTTATTCTAGTGACAGTTCATTTTATTATTTACAAGCTTATAAAAGCATTTTGATCAATTGCATTCAGAAAAAAAGTTATTCGTGATGGCATTCAAGCGTGATAGTGTGATTGCTTTATATTTGACTGGAAAACCACAGGTGGCTATCGTTAGAATCCTCCAGCATATAAATTTGAATAAATCTTTTATTCTCGCTATGATACTGGCTGCAACACTGCCAAAAAGTGGACGAAAAAAAATGGTAACAATATCAGAAATGATCCGAAAAATGAAGGCCAGATTTGATTGAAATCCACGCCGAAGTGGTAGAAATATTGCTCGTAAGCTGAACATATCGCGAGAACGGATGCATATTGAAAAATAATCTTGAACTAAAGCCATTGAAGTTCCAAAAAGTACAAGAGCTCACCGATGGAGAAAAAAAAGTTAGACTGAAAATAGCCCAGGACTTACTTCGCTTGCACGAAAGTGGTTTTAGTTTTCTCCGATGAGAAGCCGTTCCAAATTGAGCAGTTTGTGAACAAACAAAATGATCGGGTTTACTTGCCAAAGAGGTCAGCTTAAAATTTACACCTGCGATTGGCCACCAGAACTCAAGCGCCGCAAATGGTAATGGTCTGGGCCACCGTAACGGCCGACGGTCGCTCCCCGCTCGTATTCATCGGCCGTGGGATCAAAATAAATGCCGAATATTATCGGGAAAATATCTTAAATACAGTATGGAAGCCCTGAGCAGACAAGCATTTCGGCCATTGGGCATTTGTTATCAATCGTAATATTTTATTTTGTCGGCTGTGAATACGTTGAATGGTAGAAGCTGAGGCAGTGCGCCATAACTGCAATCCGTAGCACTAGATTGACTTCAAAATTGCATTATAGAGAAGGAGCTTGCAATCCAAGCTAAGGACCGCATTTCTATTAATTAGACAATTTATTTGTATCGCCTGCAATTTAATTTGCGTCAACTTAGCATCTATGTGGCTCTTCCATGTTAGCCGGCGGTCTAGAGGGATAATTTTGTTGTTTATTCGAACAGGCGGGCAGGATTCCCTACGTGGTGTAAATGTGACGTGAGTAAATTTTTGCTCGTTAACCTTTATCCTCTATCGGTTCAACCAGGCCTCCAATTGTGCTGTATGATCTTGAAAATATCTAGTTGCTTCCTGTTGATCTTTGTGGATACTTAAGATAGCTGTATTATCATCGGCAAAGGTTGAGGTTTGGGTACGACTGCATGTTGGTATAACACAGGTATAGACCAGATATTGCATAGGTCCCAGGATACTTGCTTGGGGTACTCCGGCCTCAATAGTCTGGGACTCACTTAGGAAATGCAGATATTTGTAGAAAATTTTGTCTCATCAAGTTTCTTATGTATCAGCCTTCATAGCCACACTTTATCGAACGACTGTGAAACATTGATAAATAAAGCGGAGCAGTATTTTTTTCCTCAAAGGTCCTTCTTATGGAACTCACCAGTCTATGTGTTTGTTCGATTGTGTTATGTTTGCTTCTAAATCCAAACTGATGATTTGGAATTCACTCACCGTCACTCAATAGTGGATGTAACTTTTTGATTAGAGCTTTCTCGGACAGCTTTGGTATATTAGACAGCAGGCTTATTGGTCTGTATGACTCCACGTTTAGTGTGGTCCTTTCCAAGTTTCGGGATCATAGAGATAACGAAATTTTCCATGCTCGTGGATAATATTCTAGACGCAAAACAGCATTGAATATGAAGAGTAGTAATCTTTTTGTCAGGCGTGGCATCTCCGAAATCATTTTATAACTGATGCTGTTAAAACTTGATGCTTTTCTAAGGTTAAGATCGCTGTTGACGCTTTCAACGTCATGCAACTCAAGTCCTAATAATGAGGGTGTATTAGATCTTGTTGCTAAGAGTGGTAATTCTTCGACTTCATCTGTCATATTTGGGGTGAAAAACTGCTGCAAATGTTCTGAAAATAAATTCCACTATTTGCTGGTCTATTGCTAATGTTTTCTTATATATTTTCTCCAATTAGTTTTCCTCGACACTGTATTTTGACGACTCAGTGTATGTTTGTATGTGTGTGTATATAAATATGGTAAATGAAATAAAATATTTCATTTGATATTCTAGGATATACAAATATTCATCGCTGATAAAACTGTGATCAACAAAAGTACTGGCATAGAACAGCAACAAAAAATAAAGAAAAAACGAACAGAATGGAATAGCAAAAAAAAAGAGAGCAAAAATCATATCCTACATATACATGCAGACACACATATATTGTTATCAAAAAATAAATGTAAATTAAATTAAGCTCTCCATGGTAATTAATGTTTAAACAATGATTTTACACATATACAACAACAGCAAAAAAAAAGAGAAAAATGTGAGAAAAATGTGAGAAAAAGTTTGTAAAAGTGAAAGAAAAAAAAAATTGAGAACAAAAAAAACACGTTTTTGATGTGAGAGCAGAGAATGTGAGAGCCGGTGTAGAATGAAAAAAACAAAGTGCCTCCTTGTCTCGTAGAATAAAAGGCCATGTATGTGTGTGTAATATCACACTTCCCACATGAATGTACATATAAACTGGTGTATGTACATGTAAATGTATGTTTACTGAATACTATTGCTATTGGAGTGTTCGGTGTTGAGTTTAAACAAATTTGTTGGAAGTAAAAATTACAAATTCATTGTGTTTAAAAAATGTAAAACCACATCAATGCATAACAATGGCTTCCACACACACACACACAAACTTATACGTATGCACGCACGCACTCACACTCATATACCTGTAATCATTTAACAAATTAAAATGGGTTGTTATGATTATATTAGTATTTCATTGTATGTATGTATGTATGTATGTTCGGGTTGAAAAAGCACACTGTTTTCGTGTTTTTCCCCCTGAACACACACATACACATATATAAGAATGTCTACAGTCAACTTGATGTCTACGTTTGTGTTCAGATGGCATATGCAATACAGAAAAATTAACGTGGGTGATTTGAGAATTAAACAAATTATGGCAGCTTAAGATGAAATTAAACACGTACATATGAACTAGGGATGGCAAACGTGATCGATTTTTAAAAATTTCGGGATAATATTTCGAAATAATTCGGGATCCAAAAATCCCGTAAAATCGCGGTTAAAATCGCGATTTTTTCTTAATAATAAAAACATTTCGTTAACAAAATCATTTGTATTCCAACTATGTATATCAGAATTATATGAAATTATTTGGTTTCCCCAAAAAAGATTAAGGCATCTAACATGTAATCTGATAGGTTGAACGAATTTCAACATACCCTACCGTTGAAAAACATTTCTCGCAATCTCGCATTTGTTGGTAAAATAGTTTCAAGATAGCTGTATGCAGCTTGTAAATATTCACCTTTACCATCTCCTAACGTAAATAAATCTATTTCGTTGGACAGTTGAGTATCTAAATCAGTTACCCTTTTTCTTCGTTTTATAGGGCTTTTGCATTTTTCGATGGCATCAAATAACTTTTTACCAATGGAAGTGGGGTTTTCCTCATCTGAGAAGCTATTATCGAAGTCAAGTGATATCAATTTTTTTTTTCAGGACCTTTTGTAGGGTCAAAATACATATAAATTCACAATCCCGAAAAGTCCTGGGGCAAGTTTTTAAGAATCCCAGGATTCTGGATTTTGTGAATTCCGAAAATCCCGGGATTTCGAGATTCGGGATTTCCCGAGTGGCCTCCTTAATATGTACATATACATAATTGATCATTACAACCTGACTGTAAGATTATTGACCTAGTTTCTCATACCACTTTTGTTGTGTGCATTAATTAATTATACATGAGTGGCGGGACCTACAGTTTAAGGTCGCCTTCGTACGATAGATTTCTGAGAAACTTTTCATGGCAATTTTTATTTACTCTCATAGTGTTTGCCAGAAATCTGCTGAAAGGAAGTCACCGAAAAAATCCTTTTTATAATTTATTTTGGGCGCGAACCTTGGATTTACGTCTAATAAGCCAACACAGTACCTACTAGACCACAATGACTTCGAAATTAAACACATACACACCATTTAATCAGGATTGCGATTTAGATTTTCACTCTGTTCTTGATGTATGTGTTAATATTATCCAGGATTGGCGAACCCTATAGTTTAACTTCTTATCCAAACGATATACATACATATATGAGAAGATGTTCATTGTAATTAGATAATTAACCAAAGATTCTAGAATAAGAAAGTGGAAAAGGCCGATTTTTTCAAGATGTTACAACTGAGCTTCGAACTCATAATGTATAATCTAGTTAGCCAAAATACTAAAACAAAAACTGAAATAAAAATCCGAAAATCCATTTTTGAAAATGACCTTAGTTTGTTGCAGCGAATTCACTAGATTTAATAATTATAATTTAATCATGAAGTCGTCGTGGTCTAGTGTGTTGGCTTATTAGACGAAAGGCCCGGGTTCGAATCGCGGGTCAGACATCAAAACGAAAAATATTTTTTCGGCGACTTCCTCTCAGCAGATTTCTGGCAAAGACTCTTAGAGGAAAAATTGCCATGAAAAGCTTCTAAAAAATCTGTCGCTCGGAGTCGACTTTAAACTGTAGGTCACGCCACTATGTATAAAATTAACGCACAGAACATAAGTGGTGTGAGAAGCTAGGTCGTAATCCTGACTGAATGTTTGTAATGGCCAATTATGTATGTATGTAATCTAATCTTTAAAGCACGATCGATTTGAATGGATGAAATAATTTTAACTTGAAATTAAGGAGTGTGCACAAAAAAAAATAAAACTGGACTTACACTTTTCTTCATAAAAATAAAACTAAGTGGCGGTTTTTTTTTTCGTTTTATATTTCAATTAAAGTAAATAATATTTGGATTTCTTCAGAGTATCTAAATTTTTGAATCACTTTTCTTCCAGACATTTTAGGGTGTTTTAGAAAAACGCGTATTATTTAATTTGCTTTTTCCTATTTTTCTTCCACTTCCACGCTTCCTCTCAATACCCAAAGACTCCCTAAATTGTTTTATTCTTACCTTAGAAACTGTTTTTTTTTTGTTAACACATGCGAGCCTAGCAATCGTTTCTTGTAAGCGGCATGGTTTTTCATTGAAAATTTTAATTATTTTTTACGACATTCTTGTTGGGTGCCCGTTTTCAAAAACTAATTTTGCTATTGCAAATGACATTTAGCACGTGGATTTTGAAACAGATGACTAACAAAAACAATATAACGGTATTCATTTTTTTTCAATTATGATAAAAGTTATAAGCTTAAAAGTAAACCCATTTTTTTTGTGCGCACTCCTTATTCTGTCTTGCTTTCACGTCAGTTAGGATCATTTTGCAATGCAAAGCCTACAATGGAGTCTATAAAATTGCTAATATGATCTAAACTATCCACCAAAAATATGCCGGCTTTAAAATAATAGTTTTCAACAGTCGGCAGTAATTTTGAGGATGCCACATGGTCCCTTAATTTAAATACCATAAGCCTTGTAAGTATTTCCATTGACTTGACATATGCAGCACCGAAACTGTTTATTGTTAATTGTCAATTGAGCCTCAGTTTTAATTTAAATGGTGTTCATCACAAAGGAATAAATTTATTTTATTTCCTTATTAGGGAGGAACAATTTAAAAATAACAACAATTTTATTCGTATGCCCTTCACATGTGGCACATTTGATGCCACAAAGCGGCAGCATAAAATTAATCTGAATATTTTATCAGCAACATAGGCCGTCTTCATAAAATTCAAATGTTCATTGCCCCAAATTCCATTTTCTTTACACATTTTTTAGATTGTTTGTCTTCATGTGGTTTGAATGTTTTTATTCAGGATTACAACCTAACCTCACACACTATTCATGTTCTGAGTGTTAATTTTATCCATGAGTGTTGTGTAATTCTCGACTCCGAACTATTTGAGATATTTTTCACTCTCAGTGCTTAAGAGGAAATTGCTGCGTATTGTACTCATCTTTTTCATGTCAATTTTATTTTTACAAGACATCTGCTAACCTGGTGTTAGTGATTCATGTTCCATCAGTTAGCACGTTTTTTGGCATTTTTTTCGGCACCTTTCCCGGTATCTCACTATATTCAGGTGTAAAGTTGTCTTCTAGAAATCTAATAAAGCCTAAAGTGCCTTTGAATGCTTACACTTTGGTATTTTTTAGTGAAAACCTTACTCTCCAAAATGCACCAGGCGCAAAAGTCAAACGGATTGAGATCCGAAGATTTTGATGGCCATTGTGCGGTAGAAATGAAGCGAGAAAGCTCCTTTTTAAGCCATTCTTGATTGACGCGTGCTGATTCCTGTTGGAATGTCCACGGTCTGCGGATGAAATGTTTTTCTGCCCAGGCCTTTAATACTATCTTTAAGACGTTTTTCCGATAATATTCGGCATTTATTTTGACTGCACGGTCGATGAATACGTGCGGGGAGCTACCATCGGCCACACACCATTGCCATCTGTGGCGCTTGAGTTCTGGTGGCCAATTGCAGGCGTAAATTTTCAGCTGATCTCTTTGGCAAGCCAACCCGATCATTTTGTTTGTTCACAAACTGCTCAATTTGGAATGACTTCTCATCGCAGAAAACCAAATTCGGTAACTGGCCACTTTCGTGCAAGCGAAGTAACTCTTTGACTCTTTGCAGTTTAACTTTTTTTTTGAAACTTCAATGGCTTGAGTCCAAGCTTAGTTTACAATATGTGTTGTATCCGTTCTCGCGATATGTTCAGCTCACGAGCAATTTTTCTACCACTGTAACGTGGATTTCCATCAAATCTGATCTTCACTTTTCGAATCATTTCGGGTGTTGTTACCGTTTTTTTTTTTCGTAAATTTTTTGGACGCAATGCAACACGGTCAGTATCACGCTAACGAGCAATGGTACGAGAAACAAGAGATAGCCACCTGTAACTACAGGAAAACTTCCAGCCAAATATAAAGTAATCGCTTGAATCTCATCACGAATAAATTTTTTTTTCTGAATACATTTTACCAAAATGCTTTTGTAAGCTTGTAAAGAATAAAATGCGCTATCACTGGAATAAATCTGTCAGTTGTCAGATGAGCGGTTTACAAATGATAACAACCTGAAGTTGGTTGCAATACATATCAGCCACCCTGTTTAATGTGAATCTTGGGAAATAATTAAACAAAATTCCATTTTATTTCACAAGATCTAAATGCTTGTGCCAAATTTGTTTCCATCCCAAATCGTTACCGCCTTTATATTTAATAATACCAAATTACACACATGCATATGTACTTGCATGTATGTGTGTATACATACAGAAGAAAAAGCCTTTCCTATTTCCTTTATGCCATTGTCCTTATATGTATGAGTGTATGTATATGGGCTTGAATATCTGTGTTGCTGTGTATTGGGTGACGGTATCAAATGTTAAGAAGTGTTGTTTGCCCAAAAGCTTAAATACATTTTACAATACAGAAATGACAACAACAACAACAACGGCAACAACAGCTACTACAACAAGTAGAAATTAGTTTACAAATAAGGGGGCAGGATCGTTAAATGTCTTGACGATGACTCTCTTCTACCTTTTGCACACACAATACAGTTTCAGTTACAGTTGCCATAAATCATTTTGACTTGACTCGAACACTTTAATTTTTTTCAATTTTTTTTTCGTCTCACTCTCTCTCTTTCTGTCTTTCACTTTATTTTTATGCAAAAGTAAGCGTTAAACTAATGTGAGTGTGTAGGTTGAGAGTCGAGACAAACACTTTGCCATGTAAAAAGGGTTTCTTAAATGGGGAAAGAAAAATAATTTCCATTTATATTCGTCGGTTTTATGTTTTTGAACAATAAAATTAAATCCTTTTTGAAGTTTGTTAATAAAGTCGTCAGATATTGGAACCTTTTGTTAAATTTGAAATTTGAAAAAAAATTTCATTAAGAAAATTAAAATTTTCTAAACTTCGTTTTGAACAAAGTGATCGCTGAGGTCTAGTAGGTACCCATCACACCAAAGACATCTCCAGCAAAGCGAAAATATGAAAAAAATTTTCTAAATCGACTATCCTCTCAGCAAGTTTCTGGCAAAAACTATGAAAGTAAATAAAATTACCATGAGTTGGCAAGCATCATGATTCATTTGACTTTTTCCTTGAGCTTAGCATATGATATTTTGCTGTTCTAATTTTCATAATGAATTCATTTTTCCTCTCTGGCAATTAATTCGTGATAGGTATCGTACTGTATTGGTGAGAGCGCTTGAATGCAAACCCGAGTCATTCAGGCTCTAACCATAAGGTTTTATTTATGGATTTTGCGTTTTCAATACTCTATGTTAATCTTTCAGTCTCCTGATAACATTAATAACGAACATAATAATAAAGCCTTCTAATGTATGATTATTAACCAAACTACCTCACCAATATACCCAACAGAGATCAGTAATGAATCGTTTTTCCGCTACTCATAAGCACTCATGCAATTTTGAGTATGAATGAATCAACAGAATTGAAATTGAACTACACATTCATTCGTACTCGCTACAAAATTGATTTATAAATATAAGTAGCACTGAGTATGAGTACAACGTTGACATCAGACTCACAACATTCGAAATATGTTTGATTCATACGCCTACTCATTGTGATTCATAAATTTAGAAAAATACTTATAATACTTATAAGGTAATTCGAGTGACTCGAATCATTCATCAAAATTTACAGTCTTTGTTGTTGTTACATATAGAAACAAAGAAGAAAGGAAAGACAAAGACAACAAGCAAAGCATACATACAATCTTCTTGTGAGTATTACAGTGCCCGTACGCGAATCATACTTATTTTGTGCTTCGTAGAAATGTTAAGTAGAGACGAGTGGAAGTCAATAACATCAGGCGTATTATTAAGTTTGAATATGACGAATACTTTCAACTTTGAGTGTGAGTCGTATGAGTATGATATCAAAATAAGTATGAACGCGTATAATTGTCTGACATTATAAGTATGACTCGAACCCACTTATCGTTTTGAAGACTTATTGCTGATGTCTGATACCCTTTACAACAACCCAAAACATTTTTAAGCATTGTCGTAAGTTATCGCTGTTGCAGCATAGCAGGCTGTGGTAAATGAAACTAAAACAATGGCAATGTGCGCTAAACAGTATCGTTACAACAGCTTTTAGGCAATTGCCCTGAATTGCAGAACAGACGTCATCGATTTTTGGGTAACAAAAGATCTAGTGACGGACGTGCCATTAAGAGAACTGTCCGGTTTCTAAACGAACTCGGTATATTTTAAACCCACTATTAACGGATAATGGCACACTGGCCAGAGTGAACAGGAGCATCTTCCTTAGAGTAACGAAAAGGATTTGCGTCCCTTTAATTTTGCAGGAAGTAACTTTTTTAATGCATTTACCATCTTGGAACCTTTTACAGAGAGCTGGTGTCTTCTTAAAGTTATCACTGCGAAAACAACCATTCGAGATGGAACATATTATGATAGCTTAAGACCCCATAGCTGTATTGTTTGTGCAGGGGATGACAGATATTTAAATTCCAAAATACCTTAAAGGTTAGTTAAGACACAAACCCATTGTGAATTATACCCTATCTATTGTAAGCCTCTTCTTTTACCGTTACTTATTTTCAATTTAAATTCATAAGCAGCATAATAAGTAGATCATACTTTAGTTATATTGTGTAATCCAATGCAACTTTTTGAGAACCACTGTCTTAGCATAATGATTGTACCACTTTATAACAAATTACGTGGCTGTTGTGTTGTCTGCATGTCGTCACTACAAAGTCTATATGTCTGAGTCTATGTCGCACTTGAAATTAAAAATCATATTGAAAACTTCCTCTTTGGTTGGCATGAAGATGACTCCACTTAAACTGTACACGTACAATAGCTGGCCATTAAATGTTGCACAAAGGAAAAGTTGCACGAATTTTATGTGCCAAATTACATTCATGGCAGTATTTGTGATGAATTTGCGAAAATGCAAAAATTTTTTTTTTTTACAGTTAATTAAAGACAAGAAATAAGTTTACTTGAATCAAAATTTATATTTAAATTTAAGTAATTTAAGCAAAGAAGCCGGAGAAAGTTTAATAAAAGTCAACCGAAATGGATTTCTCTTGTTGACTAATTCCTGAGACACTCTATTTTCTCCATATGGTTGTGTTTGCAATTACTGTTTTGGAAGACTAAAACATATCTGCAGTGGAATTATAGGAGATTAATCACTGCCGATCTCATTAAACAGAGAGTAAAACCCTTCTGTGAGAAAACAATGGCTTGGCCATCATTCGTGCCTTTTTATATGATGTTGGCATGAATGACTTTTCATTATCAGTTCAGATTTGAATCGATTTTACTACTTACCTTTAGTGAAAATTTAGCCAGATCCCACGAAGACCGCAGTTCACCAACACTGGTATTTTCCGCAAATCACGACAGGCAGCGTTCTATGTTATGCTACCTTACAATAGGATGTATAGGGTGGCTGATATATAATGCAACAAAGTAATGCGCTATATTTTTTTAATTTATTTTTTAATTTATTATTCAGAAGCAAAAATTTTATAATCAATTAAGATTTGTTCGAATTGACCGCCTTTAATACGAATTATGGCCTTCAAACGGCCGTCAAAGCCACCACAGACTACATGAAAGTGGCTCTGCGGTATTTTGGCCAATTCCCGGCGAAGGGCCGGGAGATGATCGACACGTTGGTATTTTCTAGTGAGAATCTTATTCTCCCAAATGACTCAGGCGCAAATATCCAACGGATTGAGATCCGGAGATTTTGGTGGTTAATGTGCGGCAAAAATGAAGCCAGGAACCTCCTTTTTTAGACATTCTTGGATTGACGCGTGCTGAGTGCGGTGGTGCTGAGTCCTGTTGGAATGTCCATGGTCTGCGGCCGAAATGTTTGTCTGCCCAGTGCTTAAATACTGTCTTTAAGACATTTTCCCGATTTTCAGCATTTTTTTTGACCCTACGGTCGATGAATATGAGCGGGGAGCGACCATCGGCCACACATCATTACCATCGGTGGCGCTTGAGTTCTGGTGGCCAATCAAAGGTGTAAATTTTCAGCCGACCTTTTGGCAAGTAAACTCATCGGAGAAAACCGAATTCGGTAATTGGGCACTTTCGTGCAAGCGAAATAACTCCTAGGCTCTTTCCAGTCCAACTTTTTTTTGTCCACCGGTGAGCTCTTGCACTTTTTGGAACTTCAATGGCTTTAGTCCAAGCTCATTTTTTAATATGTATTGGATCCGTATTCGCAATATGTTCAGCTCACAAGCAATTTTTCTACCACTGCGGAGCAGATTTAAAACAAATCTGGCCTTCACTTTTCGGATCAATTCTGGTGTTGTTACCGTTTTTTTCGTCCACTTTTTGGATGCGATGGAACACTGCCAATATCATGGTAACGTACAATGGTACGAGAAACAAAAAATTTATTCACATTTAAATGCTAAAGGGCTCTAACGATAGCCACCTGTGATTTTCCAGCCAAATTTAAAGCAATCACACTATCACGCTTGAATTCCATCACGAACAACTTTTTTTTTCTGAATGCAATCGATCAAAATGCTTTTGTAAGCTTGTAAATAATAAAATGAACTGTCACTGGAATAAATCTGTCAACTGCCAGACATGAAAAGATCCAATTGGCACTAAGCCAACCATATGTCTGAACGATATTCAAATTGCACGATATAAAAGATGTCATTGTACTTCAAAGATATATACCAGCAAGGATAAAGGATGGAACTAAAAAAGGTCTACAGGAATCGATAACCTAACGTTTGTGAGGAATCACGCTTCATAACCTGTACCATACGAGCGAAAATTGTTAATAGGATCTCTAAATTTAACTCGCCTATTTCGGTTAATACATATTAAAGATTTTACACGACCTTTCAATTAAAGCCAACCCAACTATACCGCGGTACTCTGAGAACGCGGTTTCCATATAACGTGGAGCTGAAATTGCGACAGCCCTCTTATAACGAGGTACTGTTATAGCGCAGTTTGCATTCAACTTCATTGATTGATGCACCCACCTCAAATGAATTGATAGACGAAAATAAGGAAAATGAATGAGTGCCAAATCTCGATAAGCAGACGTGAAAAAATTTGCTAAATTTGACTAAATAATTGGAACTTCATTCCATTCAAACTGATCATTCAACGGTGCGTAACGCAAAGAGAGTTAAGAAATTGCTTAGCTCCCTATAGAGAGCTAAAACCTGGAGAAAAAAAGCTGCAATCGAAAAACAATGAATGAAGATGAATCAAATGAGGATAAAGGTTAAAAAACTACATTATTTTAAAAGTCTTTCGTAATTTTGTTGGAAACCGGTCTTTTAGTTTAGTTTTTATTTCATTTTTTTTTATCAATCTTTATATGAACTCTTGAATTCAATAAAAATAATTTCTAATTTATCTTTACTTTTGTATTTCTTGGTCTGCATATAACGCGGTACGAACGATGTGATTTGTACTAATTCTGTGTTTCTTATAGGGCGATTTCCATAGAACGCGCTACGAATTAGACTGGTTTGTACCTGAAATTCGAGTTTCTTATAGCGCGATTTCCATATAACGCGGAAGCACTCACCGCGTCATAGGAGGGCTGACGGTATTCATTTTGAATAAAATAAAATTAATTAAAATACATTTTTTATATTTGAAATTTGTATATTCTTTATGATTTTATTTTATGGCGAGATAACATTCCCGACTTTGGTTAGGGCGTAGATAAATTTCTGAGAAGATTCTAATTAAATAGAATGAAAACTATATGAAATTTCCAGCTAATTAGGGCATAATAAATATTCGATTGATTAGTCAGTCGGTGGCAACTTCACTAATTAACCAGATGGATGTGTATTAATAAGTGACCCATACATAATATAAAATTCGATAAGCTAGAAAAAAAGTATATTCAGAAATTAATCATAAATATTTTAAATATACAAATATTTGCATTTTTTAAAGCATTGCTTAAACAATGTTATGAATTTAAATTAATTTCTTTAACAATAGAATTATCAATGCAAATAAGACATTGGCAACATTGTTGAATAACTCTAATTACATGTTGGGGTACAATGTTTCTATACATGTTTCCAAGTGTTTATAAGTAAGCACAACATGTTTCGATGTGGATATTATTCTCTGATCGAATATACATGAATTTTGTGTAACACTATGGGGTGGATCTGTTAATTAAAATACGAAATAACTAATTTTCAAATTTTAACTTTAACAAGAATCGTTCACCATACGATGAATTGCTTTGCAAAATTTACAATTTACAGAAAACTATGTCAAATTATTGTGGTGCACAGCAGTGCCGAACATACAGTAGCGAGCACAAAAAATGCAACGTTGGGTAAAATTATCTTTAAGTGCGATAATTTTAAAAAAGTGGTGACCAGTTCAAAATATTTCTTTGGATTATTAATCCCTACAGTTATAGATACCTATTATCAATAAAATTATGTAAATATTTTTAATTAATGATATATTATTTTGTCATTTATGCAACAGCATAAATTTTAATGTGTCTATTTAAATTAAATAGTAATTCTTAAAAAAAAATCTTAAAATTAATATTTAGTGGCGTAGCCTTTATTTTTTATGACTTCTTGCAACCTAGAAGGCATAGAGTCGACTAAAGCTATTAATGTGTTAATGGATATTTTCTCCCATTCACTTTTCAAAATTTCTTCTAATTGCCCCTTATTTGACGGATGTTTCCTCTTAACTTCCCGATCTAATAGCTCCCATAGATTTTCTATGGAGTTTAGATCGGGAGACTGTGATGGCCAATCCAAAGCATTGACATCATTGTCGCTTAAAAAGTTTCGAGCTAAGCGACTTGAGTGCTTTGGATCGTTATCCTGTTGGAATATGCTACCAGGAGGCATTTTTTCCCGCAGATGAGGTAGCATGTGTTCTCCAAGGATTTCACAGTACTTCTTGGCGTCCATTTTACATTCGATTTGAGTTAAGGGACCTACCCCATCACAAACCTGCAAATACGTGACGTAAAATCTATAATTTTTTTTAAATATATCGTTCCTTACCCCACACCATTATTGATCCACTGCCATGTTTTACGGTTGGAAGAATATCTCTGTCCAGGAGGTCTTCGAACAAAATTTATCCCATCGGAGCCAAACAAATTAAATTTACTTTCATCGCTCCACAAGACTTTAGCCCATTGTTCATTTGACCAATCCTTGTAATGTTTTGCAAATTCCAGGCGCTTCTTTGAATTGATTACACTGATGAGAGGTTTCTTTGCGGGTCGTCTCCCATGCAAATTAGCCTCTTTCAACCTACGGCGAACAGTGTGAACGCCATAGAGACTCCCATTTGCTCATTTGAGAAATTAGCAACGTCCACTGCGGTCTTTCGTGGATCTTTTTTAACCAGTGCAATCATCTGGCGGTCTTGGCGAGAGGTAGTTTTTCGATGATTACCACTACCTGATTTCCTTTCCACACTATTTCTCAAGGAAAATCGAGATTTAATCCGACATACGGTTGACTGATTTACACCAAAGAGGTGTCCAACTTCACGCATGGATTTTCCTTCTTCTAAGGCTTTAATGATTGCAGTTTTGCTGTCAGCTGAGAGCTGCTTCTATTACAAAACACATGTTGTATAACTTATTTAAGAAATTTTCAATTATAATTAAATAAATAACTTACTTTAACTATTTTTTTATTATGTTGCATTTTTTTTTGCTCGCTAAAAATTTGCACTTTTTTCACTAATTCAAAAATATTTAACTTTTTAAAGCAGAATTTGGAATAAACTGTGGTTACTTTGAAAACTTATAATTGAAAGAATTAACAGCTAAAGAAAATAGATAAATTAGTTACCGTTATTTTGAAACAGATCTTATTAAAGATCATATGGCACAGTGTTGCATTTTTGTGCTCGCTGCTGTATGTACACATAGCTGCCAGATTTAAAGATTTATCGTTATTTTGACGATTTAGTGCAATTAAAAATTTACATAATTTCCTTTTCTTTAGTACATTAATTAGTAATAACAATTACTAAATCCTTAATCCCCTCAATTCTTAAAATCCTTCATTTTCCGTTGTAAAAAATTTAAAAAATTCCAATATAGCTTCTAATATTACCACCAGAAGAACAAAGTCAAGTGCCATTAATTTTTTTCATATGGAAAAACTAGGAACTAGGAAAATTTATTATAAGAAGGAGGAAAGAGGGAGCCATGTTTATGGACACTAGGTTTGAATATTTTTATAAGTAACAAGAAAGATCTCTGCAGTAAGAGAGTTCCACATACGAATAGTTCATCTAACAAACGAACTTTGTCTGTAAAGCAGAGTGCGATACACTGGCCTATGGGCCACGTACTTACGTATTGGCCTAGAAAGACGAGTGTAACGTAGTAATACATGATTTTCATAAACATATCCGTTGTAATAGTGAAACACCAGTCACATTGCAACGATGCTGTTTAATACTGACTTTATATGGTCTTGTTTTTAAAAACCTTTTAATTTCTTAATTAATTTTTTCTGAGGATTTTTTAACGATTTTTAACGATTTCATTAAACGTCTTGGACAATTTTTTCTCAAATATTTGACGATTTGATGCTTCGTTTATCTGGCAGCTATGTATGTACATAAGAGTGCAATGTACGATGCATTTTATTTACACAGTCTCAATAAGACGTACGAATTTCTGTTGAAATTTGTTTTATTTAATTGTGCCCTGTATATACATTGTATTTCAATTCGTCAAAAGCTTTGTCAAAGACTTCGAAATACAAATGTGGCTTAAGCACAAAAAAAAGTTCTTTGGGCAGTCTTCAAGCAAAAAAATTTTAAAATTGAGATGAAAAGTTTCTCAAATATGTCGATCGAAGTCGTTTTTAAAATATTTATCCTGCTACTCATGCTTAACATTAATGCCCACAACGTAGGTTAAGACAAATACATGGTCGTAACCTTGACTAAAGTGTTGTAATTACCAATTGGAGTAGTAAGGGAGTACCAGCTGCTATTTAAAAACTTTTGAGAATTATGTTTCTGAAAACATTAGCTGACTGAGTTCATTTGTTACGCAAAATATTGATATTGGAATACAAATTTTTTTCTTCACTATTAGAAGCGATAAATGGTTTACTCTCCTAATGTATGCAATATAAGTATCGGAGATCAGCAATAAGTATTCAAAACAATGAGTAGGTTCGAGTCAGATACTTATACGCATTCATGAAGTCGCCGTGGTCTAGTGGGTAGTGTGTTGGCTTATTAGACAAAAGGCCCGGGTTCGAATCCCAGGTCAGACATCAAAACGAAAAATATTTTTTCGGCGACTTCCTCACCAGATTTCTGGCAAAGACTTTGAGAGTAAAAATTGCCATGAAAAGCTTCTCAAAAATCTGTCGTTCGGAGTCAACTTTAAACTGTAGGTCACGCCACTATGTATAAAATTAACGCACAGAACATAAGTGGTCGTAATTCTGACTGAAGGGTTGTAATGGCCAATTATGTATGTGTATACGCATTCATACTTATTTTGATATCATACTCATACGACTCGTACTCAAAGTTGGAAGTACTCGTCGTATTCATACTTAACAGTACGTATGTATTCAAATAAGTATGATTCGCATACGAACACTACTATACCCACAAGAAGATCGTGTGTATGCTTTGCTTGTTGTCTTTGTCTATCCTTTCTTCTTTGTTTGTATATGCAACAATAACAAAGGCTGACAAATTTTGATGAATGATTCGAATCACTCGTATGACCTATAAGTATTGTAAGTATTTTTCTAAATTTATGAATCAGAATGAGTTGTGAGTTTAATGTAAACATTGTATTCATACTCATTGCTATTTATACTTATAAATCAATGTTGTAGCGAGTACGAATGAATCATATAAATTTATAAATCAGAATGAGTAGGCATATGACTCAAACATATTTTGAATGTTGTGAGTTTTATCTCAACGTTGTACTCGTTGTAGTGAGTACAAATGAATCAGAGTAGTTAAATTTCAATTCTGTTGATTCATTCATACTCAAAATTGCATGAGTGCTTATGAATAGCGGAAAAACGATTCATTGTTGATCTCTGATAAGTATCTCAAAGCTATGAATTCGTTTGTAAGTCTTTTCCCAACTAATGCAGTACAATTAGCATTTGATACGAATGTTATACGTTTACAAATTATTAGTTCAGTTAAGACTAACAATGTTTTACTCGAAAGGAATTAATTGCTACAGCAATAGAATTTATTTTCGTGATACTCATCTAATTTTGGGAAGAACTAAAATAAAAAACTTCAACATATTTTTGCTATTTTCACCTTAAACTTCTATTGTTAAGAAACTCACTGACATCTGATTTAATTCAATGCTTCCTCCCATCTTTTTTACTTGCAGGTAAGCAGCAGTCGAAATATAATTGTTACTGGCAATAGTATGGGGTAGGTAAGTAAACAGGAAAGGGATTACTAAAGGGGCGTGTTTTATAACTGGCAAAACTGTTTTTTGTTGTTCAAACGAATTAAATAAATTGCAGGTTACGTTTATAATTACAAATCATGTAATTTCGTTTGTTCGTTTACGAGTTTATTAAACATCTCTCACAGCTTAAATTTTGTATTTTAACGCAATTCAATTCAATTCAACTCGAACTATTTCCACTTCCACTCTCACTTCTTTTTCTCTCGCTATTTCTATTCCCATTTCTATTTAATTATTTGATTTGATTTTAATTAATGAGACATTTTGTTTCTTTTCTTCCCTCGTTTACACGACCATTTTTGTTGTTATGTTTTTTTTTTTGCTCGTTAAACGTTTTCGATTTGTTGCACTTCAATTGTTTTATTAATTTTAATAACGTGTTAATTAATGGCATTCATTGTACAATACAATAATGAGATAGATGGACAGACTGTTTGTCTGTCTGTTTAATTTCTTTAAATGTATACGATTATATCAAAGAAAAGGGTATTCAAATTTAAAACATGAATTTAAATTATGTTTATAAAGAAGAAATCTTTGTACAGTCAAACCCGGTTATAACGAACTCCGTGGGACCAGAAAAAATTGTTCGTTATAGGCAAAGTTCGTAATAAACGGAGTGAAGTCATAGCAGAAAATATAAAATACAAAGAATTTTTTTTCATTTATTAAAAACAAAAAATATTTGTTAATTCTTTTTATCTATCAGCTAATTAAAGATCCTGAGTTATAATTTAATGCTGCCATATTAAATAAAAGTAAAGACTATTGCCACACTTCAAAGTGTTTTCTGAAGGTTCGTTATGAAAAAGGTAAAATGTATGAAATTTAATTACTGGGACCATTTAAAGTAGTTCCTTTTAACCGAAAATGCTTTATAAACGAGTTCGTAATAACCGAAGTCTTTTCTTTGTATAGAAATTGTTATTAAAATGTTGGGCTTGAAAATATGTACGTAATAACCAAGAATTCGTTATTAACGAGTTCGTTATAAACAAGTTTGACTGTATAAGAATGTCCGAAATACAATGGACAGCAAAAATCTTACCATATATACATACATACATAATTGGCCATTACAACCCTTCAGTCAGGATTACGACCTAGCTTCTCACACCACTTACGTTGTGTGTGTTAATTTTACACATGAGTGGTGGGACCTACAGCATAAAGTCGACTCCGAATGACAGATTTTTGAGAAGCTTTTCATGGCAATTTTTACTTTCAGAGTCTTTGCCAGAAATCTGCTGAGAGGAAGTCGGCGAAGAAATATTTTTTCGTTTTGATGTCTGACCTGGGATTCGAACCCGGGCCTTTTGTCTAATAAGCCAACACACTACCCACTAGACCACGGCAAAAATCTTACCACTTCAATATATTTTAATAAAGTCCCGATATGACTTCCAAAGAGTATTTAGGAGATCATTTGAAAGGAACGCTTACGGAATCGCTAAACCTCAAACAAAAGTCAACCGAAAAACTTGCTACTGGTGCAGAAACCACTAAATATCTTATCTTGTACATTCAAGTCCATCCAAATGGTTGAAATGGATATCCCTTAAGAGATATTCTACCAAATGCAAGGGATAACATTTTCATATATTAGGACTTTGAATTTTAAATTTAATCGGGGTTCTCCTTGGGTGTGCCTATGGAGTCATTTAAAAATTTTCCTTATTTTTCTCTTGTTTTGTGTGAAAAATATTTAAAAATTGTTTGTTTTATCATTAAACAGAAATAAATTAATAAAATAAATATAAAAACTACAAATTTTGGCCAAAATTTATGAAATTCTTAAAATATAGTGCCGTCCTAAGACTTTTGCTGCCCCCTGTATACTATACGCCCACAGCTTTAGAATGCTTTAGATGTGTTTTGTTTTTTTTTCAAATTTTATTTAATTTGTGGTTTTGGTTAATATTTGCTTAATAGTTACTCGTCACTATACTTGCGTAATATGAGAGTTAAAGAACCTTATTTTCTTAGGTAATGACTTGGAGAATGATCTCCTAAAATTACATAGCTAGAAGAAGGTACCTTGTTATTAAAATGTTGGGACTTGAAAATATGTACGTAATAACCAAGAATTCGTTATAACCGAGTTCGTTATAACCGAGTTCGTTATAAACGAGTTTGACTGTATAAATAATCTGCAAAATGCTGCTGCTGCTGTTGTAATATGTACTATATCCAGTACTAATATACTCAAGATATTGACATGGCCTTTGCTTTTATATTACCATATGGCGTTCGTAAATACTTGTTTTGCCAAAAGAGCAACTGGCAACTACAACAAATGCAACCCATGCTTTAGATGGTGTATTGAGAGAACATATTATCAAAGTTACTACCATCCTCATACTATATAAAGCTCAAACCGAGTTTCGAAAAATTTTTCTTTCAACAAAGTCAACCACCAAACTGGCTCACTGCATAGTATAGTTACGGGCACCACAATGAACAATCATCAGGTTATTAGGCTAACACTTATTCTCCTTCTCTTTTTGTGTTCATACCAGAGATCAGCAATGACCTATGAAATATGTGTTGAACTTAACAACAGATATTTGGCGAGTAACTCCACGTAAATGAACATCAAACTATCCAGATACAACTTTGGTATTGTAAGAGGACACTGCAAACTCAAAGTACATTTGTTTAGAATGGCATAATGAGAATGAATCAATAGAGTCACCTAATTATACCAGGGAAAATGCATAGAAGCATAGCAGGCATCCTACGGTGGCAGTACTATGACACCACTTGACCACAATAAGAATTTATCTTATCGGTCTTTGCAATTCAATTAAGATAAAATGGTTTTTAAATTATTTATGTTATAAGTAATCTTAACAATTTCCCTTGTCACCATCAGAGATCAGCAATGAATCAATTTTCTGCTATTCATAAGCACTCATGCAATTTTGAGAATGAGTGAATTAACAGAATTGAAATTCAACTACTTTGATTCATTCGTACTTGCTACAATATTGATTTATAAGTATAAGTAGCAATGAGTTTCAGTTGACATCAAACTCACAACATTCAAAGTGTGTTTGATTCATACGCCTTCTCATGGTTGGGTTAGGTTAGGTTAGAGGACGTGTACTTGCCAATTCTGACAAGTACAGTACTCGGTGATCGAATTGACCCATTGTACTATGTCCTAGCTTCTCACACCACTTATGTTGTGTGCGTTAATTTTATACATGAGTGGTGGGGCCTACAGTTTAAAGTCGACTCCGAACGACACATTTTTTGAGAAGCATTCCATGGCAATTTTTTACTCTCAGAGTTTTTGCCAGAAATCTGCTGAGAGGAAGTCACCGAAAAATTATTTTCAAATTTTCGTTTTTGATGTTTGACCTGGGATTCGAACTCTGGTCTTTCGTCTAATAAGCCAACACACTACCTACTAGACCACGGCAACCTCTACGCCTTCTCATTCTGATTCATAAATATAGACAAATACTTATAATACTTGTAAGTGATTCGAATCCTTCATCAAAATTTACAGCCTTTGTTTTTGTTGCATATTCCAACAAAGAAGAAAGGAAGGACAAAGACAACAAGCAAAGAATACACACATTCTTCTTGTGAGTATTGCAGTGTTCGTACACGAATCATATTTATTTTGTGCTTCGTGTAGATGTTAAGCAGAGACGAGTCAAAGTTGATAACATCATGCGTATTGTTAAGTATGAATACGACGAGTACTTTCAACTTTGAGTATGAGTAGTATAACTATCATATTAAAATAAGTACAAAGTATCTGAAATTATAATTATTAGAGCGCCCTGGTAGTCTAGTGGGTAGTGTGCTAGACTATTAGCGTGAGGGTCGTGGGTTCGATTCCCACCAGAGGCTCTGGTCTGTGACACTACACCGAGCGTATGGTCAAAGTTACTCAGCTCGGATAGAATTAGAATATAATTTGTAATTGTATTGTAATTAATAAATAAATAAATATAATTATTATCGTTTCGAATACTTATTGCTGATCTCTGGTTCATACACAACAGTGAAGCAGACAGCACTGCTGACATATCTACGAACACTTTCAAAAAACTGAATGCAAGTACAGTTCCATAAAGTTCACATAAAGTGGACTTATTGAGGGTGTTACTATAAAGATTTGGGTGATCTTAAGGATCCTGCAGCTGGTATCGTATTAAAATAATTGCTCAGATAATTTTTACAAGGTTCTCATACAATGCAATACCAACTGTGTAACAGAAACAAGCAAGATTCTATCCGCACAAGTCTACCTAAACAACTTGTATATATACATATTAGGGATGCGAATCGGGAAATCCTGACTCTCGAAATCCCGGAATTTTCGGAATTCAAAAAATGCCGAAACCCGAGATTTTTAAAAACTTGTACCGGGATTTTTCGGGATTTACAAAATCCCGAATCCCGGGCTTTTTAAAAATCGATTCCGTTTGGCATACCTAAAACAAATTTACATTAGAGCGAGCGACTCACCAAAAAAAGTGCTCGATGTAACCTGCTAAAAATGAACCTTGGACTTTTTTAAGACAACATTTAAAATATTTCGGCTCCAGTTTCGACCTCTCGTAAGCTGGACCATTTTAAAAATGAGTCGATTTTTGAATATTTTGTTAATTTAAAGATCTGTTTCTCTACCAATATATACAATATCTATATCAGAAGAAAAGCTTTTTAAGGCGAGTCCAACAGTGTATACAAGTTGTACAAGGACGATCATCCATGTCCTTTTTTTAAGGATATTCTGTAAAAAAAATGGTTTTTGAATTTTTTATTCGGGGTTGTTTGTAATAAAAATGCCAAATTAATATATTTTAGTCTTTAGTCGATTTAATTAAATACGGATCTCAGCTTTTTTTGAAATTCGCGCAAGTTCGCGTAACTCTCAGAATTTGTGTTTTGAAATCTGCTGAGAGGAATTTGGTGAAGAAATATTTTTTTCACATTTCGAATTGTTTGGCCGGAGGCAAATGAACTCTAGAAATGAAATGTAGGTTAAAAAAAAACAAAGAAACAGTAAAATGAGTTATTCAAATAAAAAAATTGGGAAAAAATTTTGGTATTCTTTTATAACAAGTTTAAGTTACTACCAAAACTTCTTTTTCTACTAAATTGTCCATCAAGACATAAGGATTTTCACTTAATAAAAAATATTTTGGTCGTCTTTTTTTATCGTCGGCTTTACGATTATGTAATCGATAGGACTTGAAAACAAATCCCAATGATCTAAACTGATACTCTCTTCAACGCATTAATACATTAGTTTTACTTACTTTAAGAATGCTTTGTAAAACATCAAAATGCAGCATATGCGACTTAGAAAAAAAATCCCATCATATTAAAAACACTTAATTTACCAAAGAAATCTTAACTTGCTTTATTGCAGTATAATTTCATTAAAATGATCATTATTTGCCAAGTTTACTCAACCGTTTTTCTTTTGCTTTCTTTACTATTCTATTCTGTTCTGTTTTATTTTTTTCTCTTTGTTTTTTTAGAATTTATTTAAAAATGAATATAACTGCTAATGTTTTCACCTGTCAGTTTGAATTTTACTACATTTTATTTTCTAACATTGTAGAGCTTTCTCTTCCCCATCTATTTTCCATTTAATTTTTTTCTAACTTTCAACATCTTTTATTTGAGCCACAATAACGAAATACCTTTCGCACCACAGATAATATATATTTGATGGCAATGCAACACATGCATAAACCATACAAACACAAATACAATATCAAGTATTGCATACACTAGCATTTGGCACTATTTTTACTCTATGTATTCTGTCCTATTCAATGTATTGTACAGACGTACGGTTTATCTAATGTACTATAGGCACTATAGCACTCCACTTCACATATATACAGGGTGGCTGGTATGTATTGCAACCAACTTCAGGCTTGTTATCATTTGTAAGCCGCTCGTCTGACAGCTAGCAGATTTATTCCAGTGACAGTTCATTTTATTATTTATAAGCTTACAAAAGCATATTGATCTATTGCATTCAGGAAAAAAGTTATTCGTGATGGAATTCAAGCGTGATTACTTTATATTTGGCTGAAAAACCACAGGTGGCTATCGTTATAGCCCACCAGTATTTAAATGTGCATAAATATTTTGTTTCTTGTACCGTGATAGCTGGCACTGTTGCATCGCGTCCAAAACGTGGATGAAAAAGAAAAACGGTACTAACACCAGAAATGATCCGAAAAGTGAAGGCCAGATTCGATCGAAATCCACGCCGCAGTGGTAGAAAAATTGGTCGTGAACTGAACATATCGCGAGAATGGATGCAACACATATTAAAAAATAAGCTTGGGCTAAAGTCATTGAAGTTCCAAGAAGTGCAAGAGCTCACCGACGGATAAAATAAAGGTAGACTGGAAAGAGCCAAGGAGTTACTTCGCTTGCACGAAAGTGACCATTTACTGAATTTGGCTTTCTACGATGAAAGCAATTTGTGAACAAACAAAATGATTGGGTTTATTTGCCAAAGAGGTCAGCTGAAATTTACAACTGCTATTGGCCAACAGAACTCAAGCGCCGCCTATGGTAATGGTGTGGGCCGCCCGTAACGGCCAATGGTCGCTCTCCGCTCGTATTCATAGTCCGTAGGGTCAAAAGAAATGCCGAATATTATCGAGAAAATGTCTTAAAGAGAGAGATTGAAGCCCTGGATAGACAAACATTTCAGCCGCAGATCACATCAGCAGGCGTCAACCAAGACTGGCATTAAAAGGAGGTTCCTCGTTTCATTTCTACCGCACAATGGCCACCAAAACCTCCGGATCTCAATTCGTTGGACTTTTGCGCCTGAGGTATTTTGGAGACTGAGGTTCTCACTAAAAAATACCAAAGTGTCGATCATCTCAAGAGAGCGCTTCGCCAGGAATATGCTAAAATACCGCAGAGCCACTTTCGTGCAGCCTGTGATGGCTTTGTCGGTCATTTGAAGGCCATAATTCATACCAAAGGTGGCCAGTGCGAACAAACCGTAAACTGATTCTAAAATTTGATGTTATTTCCAACATTTTTTGCTTTTGAACAATAAAATTAAAAAAAAAAAAATTAATAAAATATAGCGCTTTACTTCGTTGTATTATATATCAGCCACCCTGTACACATACGTATATATTCGTGTAGGATTATTAAGAATGTGTGTGTTTTGATGTTTAAATGCATGGAATATAAGTATCTGTATTTGTGGTATTTTTTCTTTTTTTTTATTCCGACTCTCCTTTCTAACTAATTTAACCAACTCAACAGCATCAACTTCAGCTTTTTAGAAAAAAAAAAAATTTTTTTTCAAGAATTGTTTTTCATTTTTTTTTATTCCTGACTTAAACCGCAATTTATACAAAACAGAGAATTGAATTGAGAAGTTAAAGCATCTGTTTGCTGCTGGTATTGCTTTTAAATTTTTGTGGTAAACATTTTGAAAGTAGGCGCACAACTAAAGTTTTTGAGAAGGTAAATGCTTGAAATGGTATAAACAGTGCAGACAACAAGTTGGATAGCAATTTTACCAGTACTTCTAAAAGAAACGATCTATCATAAGGTTGGATGTTGGCTTATTAGACATGGCACCTCATTTCAAACCACGGGCCCGACATACCCATAAAGCATGAAACAATTTCTCAAATTATTTGTCGTTAGGAGTAGGCTTTAAATTGTAGGGCCCCCTACTAATTTATGAAATTAACATACACAACATAAGTGGTGAGAAGCTAGGTCATAACACTGACTGAAGGGATGTAATGGCCCCTTATGTCAGCATGTATCTTAGCTTAGGTTAGCTTGAATTGGCAGCCGCCTCAATATGTATAGCTTCCTTTGATCCTCTAAGTTTCCATTGTAACATCGTCATTACCTCTTCTGTAATACCCCAACTGTCCTGAGAGTATTATGAACGTTTGAATTTTGTTTCATTCATCTGCCAATAAATTTTGAGCACCCAAGAATTCTTCTTCTTTTGAAGATGTTCTATGGCCTGTTGTATTTCCTCGCTGTTACAGCTTTCTACTGCGGCCGTAGGTAGGTAAATAGGTACAGGTGGCTGTCGTTCTAAAAGAGTTGGATGGACGTACTTAAGCCACATAAGACCCATTGTGCTAGCAAAGTTTTCCGCTTTCCTCTAGTTTCGGAACAAATCGGAGCAACTGATGAATCGACTTATACTGCCAACGACAATTTCCTAGATGATCTAAGTACTTTTCTCATTTGACAAAGGGTCAGGCTTGTCCCCAGCCGGAGAAGGAAGAGTATCTTCCTCTAACCCTGCAAATTATGCAGATTACCAATGTGCATCGCATGCGTACCCATAATGAAATTTCCCGTAGTGTTCTCGGCAACCATACTGAGCGTGTCCACCGGCCTTTATATAGCCTTGGCCGGATTTTCCACGCCGTTCTACCCGTTTCCGGGTCCGCCCATTTGTCGTTGACGGAATCGATAATTGTGTTATTAATTATTTACCTACTGGTTCTTATAGGCGATGTTCAGTGTCGAGAATTAATCAGAGAGTTCGATGGTTATGCAGTTAACTGGAATACCACTGTACCTAGGTATCCATATAATATGGACATTCGTTTTGCTATCTCATTGAGATATCTGCGACAGCTGTTACACCTGTCTTGGAGTTTTCAACATTGGAATTTAGAACTAGATTTAATGCGCCGTTCTACCAGTTTCCGGAATCGACGATTGTGCAATCAATTATTAGCCTACGGGTTCTCATAGGGATGCTCAGTGTTGAGAATTAATCGGAATACCACTCTTCCCAGAGGTACCCTTATAATATGGATATCTTATCGTTCTGCTACTTAATTGAAATATCTGTAACAGCTGTACACCATCTTGGAGGTCTCAATATTGGAATTTAGAGCTTTAATAGCCGCCTGGCTATCAGATAGTATTGCAATATTTCGTTAGCAGACGTTTAAGTCTCCAACCTATTGCCTATTGGGAGCACCTCTGCCTAAAAGGCACTACAGTCCTGCAGCTTTATAGACTGAGCTATTCTGATCGATTCCGAAAAAAAATTCAATTCTTAACAGTTGCGTTCAATTTTGAGCCATCGGTTTAATTATAAACGAAGAGTTTTACGAAGTGGTTTACCCCAGACTTCGTTGTCCGGAATTGATGTAATGAATCTCTTCGTGAAGTCGTACCACGGTCTCATATAATCACTTGAAGAAGCCATAGTGGTAGGAAGTATTTCTAGCAACCGTGAGCGTTTCACTTTAACTGCTTTAAGATTCCTAAGAGAGAATCTGTTCGGGTTCAAAGCAACTTTGCGTTTCGCTTATATTCACACTAGCACAGATCTTTGTGAACTCTTTGTTTTCTGATCTACTCTACTCTCTGCTAGTCTTCGAATATAGTTTGTACGAGACCATCTATTTGCCACACGAAAGAAAAAAATTTAGCAACAAAAAATTTTTTTGCTGTCGTACACACTTTGCCGTGTATTTACTTTACAGCCACTCAACATAAGTGTTTGTTTACCTGTATAGTAGGTATGTGTCTAAATAAATGAAAAAGTATTGGAAGTAAGAATATGTTTGTCTATGTTATTGGTTGCCTGTTTGCCAGGTTGGGTGGTTGGCTGGCTGGCTGGCTGGCTGACTGGTAATGTCTAACCAAACATCATTTCCGCTACAATAAACCTACTTACAGTGTGTTATTTACCACCTTTTACTTGCTATTTAATACAATAATGATGTTGCCTTTAATAATAATGATGATTATCATAATCATTATCATTATCATCATGTGTTAGCTATCACGTATAGCATGATTCTTCTTATTTCATGGAGTTTTTCTTTTTCCTCTCGTTTTTGCTTTTTTATATTTTCTATCTATTCATTCATTTTGGTTTTCAGTTTCATTTCGTTTTTTTTTTATTTTTTTGACTCCCTTTCAATACCTTACGTCTGCTACACTTTGAGGGTCTATTAATGCTGAACACGTTGAATGTGTTTTCTTTAATCAAATTTTAAAAAATGAAGCAGATACTAACACTACAACAAGTGCTGGCTTTCAAAGCACACAGTACATCGTACCTATACACATACACCTGAACCAGTGTACTTTAATGTTCACAAGCGTAAAATAAGAATCTAACAAGAGTTGAAACACAAAGGTCCTCCTCTTGCTAGTACCGTACTTTTACAAACATTTTTTGTCTCTCTCACTTCTACACTGCTGCTGCTCTGTTTGCTTTCTATTCTTTTGCTGCTGGTTTTTTGTTTTTTTTTTTGTATTTTTCGTGGTAAAGTGTCTGTTATAAGTAGTACTTGAAGCAGTTAGTCAGTTAGAGTCGTTACAGGAATCAGATGAGACGGAAAACTCAAGTGGGAGTAAGAAAGAAAAGTTGTTTCCAGTCCTTGTCATACTTAAAAATGTTTCCTTTTGGTGTTGGTGTGTTAATATGCTACCCCCAAATTGGTATCGGTATTGGTGTAATTTAAAATATTGCTTTAAATTTAACTTATTTTGGATAGATATTAGAGCAGCCATTTTATTTATTAATTTTAAAACATTTGTGTTAGTCGGTTGGTACATATTTATTTAAATAATTTCTTTATTTTATTCAATTATGTTTAATGGATTACACTGTGCGACAAAATAAAAAAAAAATTAAATATAGCCGGCTAATGACATCGTGTAGGTTGTGAGTTTTGTTGAGTAGATCTCAAAAATTTAAATCTCGTTGGAAAGGGAAGAGACGTAGCTTTAAAACGGTGTACATTTATCTATTCTTCGCCTTAATATGCAATGAGATGTGATGAGCTAAACTTGCAAAACGATTGATTTACTCTAAATCAGCAGCATATAGTATAGTAAAGACACAGGAGTTTATTTATTTAAGAATTACAATACAATTACAAATTATATTATAATCATATACGAGCTGAGTAACTTCGGCCATACCGGGCATAGTGCCACAGACCAGAGCCTGTGGTGGGAATCGAACCCACGACCCTTACGCTAATAGTCTAGCACACTACTACCCACTAGACTACCAGGGCGCTCATCTTTATTTAAAATATTATCTTAAATACATACTTATTGCATATAAAAGCAATTAAAAGGTGACCATATGTAAAAGTTTTCTTTTTCCATTTATTTCAAGCTGCTGCTTGATGGCTGTTTAATAGATGATGGTCAGCTTTCTAAATAAATTCCTAAACTCTTTGCCGTAAATAAATTATTCTAGATTTGTTTGGTGATTTAATATTAACAACTAATATCTATGGGTGGTGGTCATACAATTTATACCATTAAGGGGCACACATACAATTAGTTTGCTGGGGTTTGTTTAAATTTCAGAAATTTAAATAATTTTTCTGACATGCAAAATAAATAATTTTAAGTTTGAAAGCTTTACTTGATTTAACAAAATATCTACATACAATATCAGTTAATAATTCCATAACATGGCGTATGAGTAATATTTTTTTTTAATTCAAATAATAAGTATACGCTCCCACAATATAAATTGTAATTGATAAATTACACTATGCGACAAAATGAAACAAAAGTTTTGAGTTTTATTGAGAAGATCTCAAAAACATGTTTTTTTATATTTCTCGAACCCTTTAAGCTTTTTTGATTTGACAAAACCAGATTTTTCTGACTTAACGCACAAAATTCTGGATTACTCAAACATTTCTAATCCGATTACCAATATTTAAATCTTATTGAAAAGGGGAGCTATGGGCCTTTAAAACGTTATATACATATTTATTCTTCGATTTATATGCTATTAGATTTGATGAGGTAAACCTGGAAAATTCAAATTATCTTCATATTTTTTCAAGTTTGTCGGTTCATAGTAGCAAACTTTACTTAAAAACTATGAAATAATTGGTAACATTCTGAAAGTGCATTATCTTGCGAAGAGATTGACACTTTGTTTAATCAAATCGGACAGAAATTACCGTAGTTATTATTTAAAGGGTCTAACAGTCAAGTTATATTTTTTCCTTATGTGGTCTTATCAAATGAACTTTCGGTTCAAACATTTTCAGAAGTTTTGATGGATCTTGATTGTTTACCGGAAAATGTCGCAATTCCAAGTTTTAGCGACCACCAGAAGTTGACCAATGTTTGCGCAAAGAGATTTAAAAATATTTGCAAAAAACACAAATATGAGCCGACTTCTGGAAGTTGTGCAAACGTGAAATTGACGTATTCTGTGATATCAAGATCCATCGCCATCGCTTAAGTATAAAATTAACACATACAACATAAGTGGTGTGAAAAGCTAGGTCGTAACCCTGACTGCAAGGCTATAAAAGCATTTTGATCTGTTGCATTCAGAAAAAAGTTATTCGTGATGGAATTCAAGCCTGATAGTGTGATTGCTTTATATTTAGATAAAAAATCACAGGTGGCTATCTTTAGAGTCCTCTAGAATTTAAATGTGAATAAATCTTTCGTTTCTTGTACCATTGCTCGTTACCATGATACTGCCAGTGTTGCATCGCGTCCAAAAAGTGGACGAAAAAAACGGTAACAACACCAGAAATGATTCGTAAGCCGATGGTCGCTCCCCGCCCGTATACATCAACTGTGAGGTCAAAATAAATGCCGAATATTATCGGGAAAAGGTCTTTAAGACAGTATTGAAGCCCTGGGCAGACAATGGACATTCCAACAGGACTCAGCACCACCGCACTCAGCACGCGGCAAACAAGAATGGCTTAAAAAATAAGTACCCCACTTCATTTCTACCGCACAATGGCCACCAAAATCTCCGGATCTCAATCCATTGAACTTTTTCGCCTAGGGCATTTTGGAGAGTAAGGTTCTCACTAAAAAATACCAAAGTGTGGACCATATCAAGAGGGCGCTTCTCTGGGAATGGGCGAAAATACCGCAGAGTCACTTTCGTGCAGCCTGTGATGACTTTGTCGGCCGTTTGAAGGCCATAATTCGAACCAAAGGTGGCCTATTCGAACAAATTTAATCTGATTCTAAAATTTGATGTTATTTCCAACATTTGTCTGCTTTTGAACAATAAAATTAAAAAAAAAAAAAAATTGTAAAAATATAGCGCTTTACTTTGTTGCATTAAATATCAGCCACCCTTTACATAATAAAAATAAACAAAATACGACAAAGATACACTTTTTAATGTGCTGTGTGAGTACTGTAATTCCATTCCAGAAGTTTTAGTTTAAAGTTGTAGTTCGTCATTTAGGCTAGTAGGTAATGACACGTAAACTCTTAGATCTAGGATCTAAACAACTTAGAGATTTAAACAACAAGACAATTGAGTTTAAAATTATTTAGGAAAGGCTGGATACTTAAAGAATTAATCATAGTTTAGTGAATAATATTGAGAGCTAAGAGTACAAAATTCAGTTCTTTTGATGACTTTCTGTCAGAAGACTATTGAGAAAAAATTTGGTATATCTGTTGTTCGAAGTCGGCGTTACGTTACAACAAACAGTAGGTTTACCCACTTATAGTATGCAACATGGGTAACATGAGAAGCTACATTGTAATTCTGACTGAAATCGCAAATAAAATTCAAACTGTTTGGAGTTTATTTGTTCATTAGAAAAAGGCTATGCCTGAGAATGCATAATTTATTTTTAAAGTTGTATATTGACAAGCAAGTCGCCGTAGTCTAGTGGGTAGTGTGTTGGCTTATTAGACGAAAGGCCCGGTTTCGAATCCCAGGTCAGACATCAAAACGAAAAATATTTCTTCGGCGACTTCCTCGCAGCAGATTTCTAGCAAAGACTCTGAGAGTAAAAATTGCCATGAAAAGCTTCTCAAAAATCTGTCATTCGGAGTCGACTTTAAATCGTAGGTCTCGCCATTCATGGATAAAATTAACGCACACAACATAAGTGGTGTAGAAGCTAGGTCGTAATCTCGACTAAAGGGTTGTAATGGCCAATTATGTATGTATATTGACAAGCAGATGATGTGTTTGCTTATTAGACCAACAATAGGCCGTCAAAATGGTATTTTCTTCTCTGAAGGTTTCTGGCAAAAACACTGTGGGGGAAAAAAAAAGATTATCATGAATGCCTTTTTAAAAATCTGTCATTTGGAGTCAACTTTAAATTGCAGGTCCCGCCATCACTCTTGTATAAAATGAACACTTACAACATAAGTGGTGTGAAAAGCTAAGACGTAATCCTGACTGTAGGGCTATACTGCAGAAAGATTTTGTGGTGCAAACTTGTTTTTCTCCCAAACTTCTGGCTCATAACATTCTAGAACGTAACTGCAGCTCCCATTTCCATTCACAAAATGTCTACGGATTCAAATTTTTCTGTCCGTCTTCCGAACTAAATGAAGGTAAATGAGGTAGAACACGCTATTTGTGAAAACTTTCGGTCTAAGTGCTCAAAATCGAATATCGAAGAGATGAAATACTCTTTATATTTTTGGATTAACAAGAAAAGTGTTAGTTTGTTGCAATTTAAAAACCTATCAATAAATTTGCCAAATCAAACTTCAACATTCTATAGCGTCTGTTTTCTCTTTCTGTTTATAAAACTCAGAACACGAATTGAGTTTCTTTCAACTTTACACGCTTCACATGCATATGCATTAGCTCTGTACGAGTAGTATTGCATGAACATTATTTTAACGTCCTTGTGCCACATTAACTTCTTCAACTAATTTTCACAAAAGTTTTGATAATTTTCACTAAAAACCAATCGTAAAACATTCACACCGACATGCAATCATGCCAGCATTTTAGATTTCATCCTATAAGAATAAAAGCAAAAACTAAGAGAAAAATAGAACGAAATTTTTCCATTTGACTCTGAACTTTCAGGTGATAATTACGTTGTTATTTCGCACAAAAAGTGTAACAAAAAATAACAAAAAAAAAAAAAGACGAAATACTGTTGAAGTGTTAAGGTTTTTCATAAAATTTCTTTGACGTGTCTGTGTAAAATGAACACACATACATTCACAGTCGCATAACAAAATAACTGTTATAACAGTGTGGAACGCTGTGTGTGTTATGTGATGTCAGTTATTTAAGAAATTTGCATATAAAATGATTAGAAGTATTCTCACTTGCTCTTGCGTTCTCTCTCGCTCTCACTGTCGATGTCTCTATTTATTTTTTGTTTCTTTGCTTTCGTTAGTAAAGTAAGGACACATACATATACAAGCTTACATCCGAGTGTCTGCATTTTATACTCTTTTATTAGGGTAATGTAATTGCAAAACTTGAAAAGGTGAATGCAATGCAAAGTAGAAAGTAATCGAAAAATTCACACTGCATAAGTTGTTACATTTTAGAGTGCAAATACATAAAAAAAAACTGAATGATCGATTAATTTTGTTTTTGTACAAAACAACTTAAAACGTTTGTTTTAATGTAATTCCTCTCTTAAGGCGTTAAAGTGATTTCGTTTTAATAGCGTTTGTATGCATTCGAATTCAACAGCTGAATACGTGTCGTTCCTTCCACTTCCACAGCGAGTTTCAGTGAAATCGGTGTATTGGAAATTTGTCAGTCGTTTGATACTTTTGTTGTGGTACTACAAATGGATAAGAACAACTCATTTTAATTGTAAGAACTTGGTATCTTGATAATTGGTCATTACAACCCTTCAGTCAGTATTATTGACCTAGTTTCTCACTCTACTTACGTTTTGTGTGTTAATTTTATACATAAGTAGTGGGACATGCAGTTTAAAGTCGACTTTTGAACGTCAAATTTTTTAAAAACTTTTCATGGCAATTATATTTACTCTTCAGAGCTTTTGCCAGAAATCTGCTGAAAGGAAATCGCCGAAAAATACTTTTTTTCTTGCATTTTATTTTGACGTCTGACCTGGGACTCGAACCCTGGCTTTACCTCTAATAAGCCAACATATTACCTACTACACCAGGGCTTACTGAAAGATGGAGATTGGAAAGTAATGATTTTGCGGCTGAATTCGGCGCCTGTACTGTTAGGAACTTCTGCAATGTGATTCTGAATAGTGAAGAAAATTGGAACAGCATAGCCAGCTACGCTGAAGTCTTACTGAAATTAAAGAAAATTAACTTGGTTGAGAGAAGTAGAATGGATGTATAGACGCCTACTTGGATTTTGTTGCGCAATCTGAACGCGGATATAACTGTGAAGGAGCCATAGGGCCAGACGGACTCCACTTCGAAGTAATACAACAGTAGTTCTGGAATGGACCGAAGGAGTTTAAAAGAGGGGCAGATATAGTGGGTCAGGATCCCACATACGGAGGATAGTTACGACTATCCCTATGGTTAGGTACATTTACTCCTTGTAAGCGTAAAAAAAATATTGTTCTGTCGACCAAAATTGAGGGCTCATATCGTCCAATAAGCGATTTTAATGAATAATGTCTTTCCTAGGTTCAGCTTTCGCTGTCGCCATGTCTAACTGTTATAGCTAATAAGGCATAACTCTGAAAAGAACGTGATAGAATATAAATATCGTTCGCATATTCCAAATCCCCCAGTTATACTACACATTAGAGGTAACTACCCGGTTTCTCATTAATTTTCACTTTTATACCACTGTTTAGGGTTTGTTCTCTACGCGTATGTAAATCGGCTGCATAAATAAGCGAAATTTTGTATTGGTTTTCTTAATATAGGATGGGCCGTTTAAAAATTTCAATTTCAAAATGTAATGGAACAAAAACGGTTTTAAATTTTCCCAAATTTATTCTTTTGCTGTAAAGCACAATTACGCCGGTTAGAAATGGAATGTTATTTCATTCACTACTACCTCATTCACACTCGCCAATGACATCATGATAGTAGGTAAACACTTTTCCTTACGGGCGCTCTACAAACGATATCAAATCACAACTTCTTGGCGATTAACTGACTTCACCATTTTAGTTAATTAAACGGTAATTAAACGTTTGAACCAATTAATCGATTGACATGAGATGTGTGGCAAGTTGCAACATCCTGCTGAAACCAAACATTGTTTAAATCAACGCTATGAATCCCAACGTTGCTTAAACGTAAATCGATCCATTACATTCAGTGGAGATAACATACTGAATTTTGTAACAGAATAGAATGACATAAGTATTCTAATAATCAATTGTTCAAATTTAAAACGATAGATGGCCCACCCTATACTTGTAACATAATATCATTATAAGCTGAACTTTTTTTTTGGTTTTGAAGCCTGAGACCATAGTTGCCAGATAAATGAAACATCAATTCGTAAAATATTTGAGAATAAATCGTCAAAATCGTTAAAACGTTCATTGAAATCGTAAAAAAATCGTCAGAAAATATAAATTAATAAATTGGAAGGTTTTAACAACAAAAACAAATATAAAGTCAAACAGCAATTTTTTTTTTACGCCGAGGAGGGGCAAATGTACCTAACCGCACTATAGAGGAAATCGTCACGTCCTCCGTGTGTGGGGTCCTCACCCACTAAATCCCCCCTCGTACCGTGGACTGTTGTGTCCACTCCGGAACTACGGTGGTATAACTTCGGAGTGAAGTCCTTTTGGCCCTTTGGCCGCCTTCATGCTCACATCCGCGTCCGGACTACGTAATGATGGTTGGGGATACTTCTAATTGTCTCCACTATTCCGTACCTGTCCAAGCTCCCAACTGGGACCTCGTTTGACACGTGAGCTAGTGTCATCTATGCCAGCATGCCCACATGCGCCGCAGTCCTCCAGATCTCTCTTCTTCAGTCTCAGAATGCGCTCCACGTAATTCGCCACTGAAGCCCAATTCTCTCTGCTCGCAATCATAACCCCGACAATGTTAGCGGCCGTTATCGTTCCGATCATCGACGCTGCCAGCGTGCACATTCGAAGATAGTGTGTTCCGCATCATCTATTACCTCCCCTTCCTCGTAAAGGCTGTAAGGGGAGGTGGTCTTGCCCATTCTGTTCAGATATTTCCTAAAATATCCGTGGCCCGATAGCATCTATATAACGTAATAATTTACTTCTCCAAATTTCCGACAGATCCATGGCTTTATTTCCGGAATAACTCTCGCCGTCCACCTTCCTCTATCCTCGTCGTTCCATCGTCGTTCCATCGTCGTTGCCATTTTGAAATGGTGTTTTCCCTGAAGAGGCCCGTTATGTGGTTTCCAGCCGATTTCGCCTTATAAATCTTCATCCGCTCTGCTGCCAGTAAATTGACAGGGATTGTACCCACTATCACAAGTACGGGTAGGGCGGACACCGTACGATATGCCGACGCGATACGTAGTGCAGCCGTTCTCTGTACCGATAGAAGCAAGTTCGCCCGTTTTCCAACCCCTAGCGTTTCGGCCCAAATTTTGCTCCCATAGAGCATAAGGCTGCTTCCAACATCCATCAGGAGTCTCCGTCTCGCCGGTAGCGAGCCTCCAATATTCGCCATTAATCTGGTGAGCTGCCCGACGATCTTCCGGGTTTTGTCAGCCGAGTACTGAATCTGGTATGAAAATTTCAGCCTGGGGTTCAGCCTTATTCCCAGGTATCTTACCGAGCTCTTGGTCCTAATTACCTCGCTTCCAATACTCATGTCCACCTGTAAGGGGATACGACGACTAGTGATCAGCAGTAATTCCGTTTTATGCTTGGCGAGATCTAGGCCGTGGAAATCCAACCATCTTTCCGTCCTTAGCATGACACGTCTCAGTTTTCACTGCGCCACTTCCGTATTCCTGGCCGTATCCTCTCTTAGAATTCCATCGTAGTTAACGTTCCATAGGTCGGGGCCAAGGATAGATCCCTGTGCCGCTTCTGATGTTATATTTTTCACCTTTGGTCCCGAGCTTGTGTTATACAACAGTTGTCTGTTACTCAAATAACTACTTATCATGGCCAGACAGAAATAATATTTCATTATCTATAGCCATGTGTGGTGTAAATATTAGAAAGTCAGAGGATCTTGGCTTTATGGACATACAAATTCCGTGTGATACTTGGTTGGTTTCTTAAAACGTTGCAATAAATGCTTCACTTCGTCTGATCTACTTACAAACTACACTATATATAAACGAACGAAAATGGAACACAACTCTCTCGTATGAGTAAGCCCTATTTTAAGGTTTCTCGACTGTGTGCATGTAAGGCCGTAGTAGGTCGTTAATCACGAAAGTGTTTCAACTCAATGGATTCATTGAAGGATGCTTGCAATGTGGCTTGTGTCACTGTTTTATCGCTACTACAACGGATATTGGTCGAGCGAAATAAGGGAACTTGTTTCTAAAATCATGTATTCCTACGTAACACTGGACTGTTTCGGTTAGCACATCCGTATGTGGTCGATTGGCCAGTGTATCGCACACTGCCTTACATACAAAATTCGTTTGTTAGACTGACTATTCGTACGTAGAATTGTCTTTCTGCAGGGGCGTTTGCTGTTACTTATGGATTAAAAATTTACCAAATTTATCTTACCTAGTCTCCATAAACAATGTTACCTCTTTCCTTATACTATCCAATCCATGAGTATATGAAAAATGTAATGGTACTTGGCTTTGTTCTCCCGATGGTAATGTTAGAAACTATAATCGAGTTTTGAAAATTGTCTGCAACAGTAATAATTAATTAATAATTAATTAATTTATTTATTATCAGCTACGATATTATTTACGGGTTGAAATTTTTGGTTTTTAAGGGATTAAAACGGTACTCGTATGAAATACAGAAAAATCATCACAGATGTTAGAAAATAACTTAAAAATACAATACTTTACACCTTGCTATACAAAGCTTAAGGAAGCCTTTAATGTACTAAAGTAAAGAAAAAGCTCAAAATCGTCAAAATGACGATAAATCGTCAAATCTAGCTGCTATGGTTGAGACACTAATGTTGTTGAAAATAATGTCATACTGCATGAAAACCAAATATTATTTACGTTGGCGTATGAGTAATATGGAATAAGATTGTTTATTCAGTATACGTCACCTGTTACAAATGGCATGCAATTTCAGCTAGCATTCGGAAGATTGTTTTTATAAAAATCACCTTGATGAGTCTTTTAAGAGTACTTTTGGTGATCAAAAACTTATAAGTCAGTTAGAGGATTAAAAAAGGACTCAAATATGATTCGCATCAATGAGTAAAATGAGTTCGATTTAAAATACAACAAAAAAAATTGTATTGCATTCTGAAATTAATCATCCAGACGTTTAAAATGTGGCTATTATTTCTGTTATTTATTATTATATTCTACTTATATTGAAGATTAATCAAAAACAGATCATGCAGGGATCATCATATTTTTTCTATATAAATTTTCTTTTATGTAAGAGATGGCTATGAAATAAAGTAAAACTTTTTAAATTGAAAATTTTTCATTGCTTTTTAAAGAAAAAAAATATTTCTTTTTAATAAATTTTGATGTCTGATGTACATACACCACGAATGTAAACTTAATATTCTTTCCTTTTATCATACTTAACGTTCATACGAACGTGATTTTTGAAATTGCTGTAGTGTAAACGTAGGACTCAGTAAATCTAATAAAAACAAATTTAAGAGAGTAAAATAGACTTATAAGTAGGAATAATAAGTGATTTAAATTTTAATCATAAATGACCTAAAAACGAGTCTAAATTAATACAAACATGACTCATAAATGACAATAAAAGGATCATAAAAGACTCGTATGTGAAGAGAAGAGAGTAAAATAGAATTATAAGTACGAATAATAAATGACTCAAATTTTAATCATAAATGACAAAAAACAAGTCCAAATTAATACGAACATGACTCATAAATGACAATTAAAGAACTCATAAAAGACTCGTATGCGATTAAACGATTACTAAAAGACGACTCGAAAAAGAATCATAAACTAAGGTCAATAAGACTAATAAATGATCAGAAAGTGATTCCAGGATGAATATAAAGCTGCTAAATATGAGTCGAATATATAGAAAATGACTCATAAGTGGTTTTTTAAGAATAGTCGCTCGTAGTCACTTTTTTCTCCCGAAAAAGAGTCTTTTATGATCAGAAAATGAGCGCTTATTCAAGCTTTCTAATCAAGCAGAAGGATCAAAAAAGACTTGAATTTGATTAAAATTTTCCAAAATTGCTTGCTGGGTGAGTATATACATACAAATGTTTGTATGTATGTATGTGTGTATGTATAATAGTAGAAAATAAATAAAAAATTTTTAATATTGTATTATTTATTGATTTTGTTACTGGCATTACAATTGTTGTGTTGGTTTTTCACAGGCCAGAACTACAAATCATTTTCACACATAAATCCTAACTTTTTTTCTCTTCCGTTTTTGCTTCAATAAAATCGTAATCAATCCAATATTCTCTGATTGTGTCCCGGCTGCAAGAAAATTAATCTGCAAAAATATGCTATTACACGATGATTTTGATGATGAAAGACAACTCGAAAAACTATCATAAATGAAGATAAACAAGACTAATAAAAAATGATCAGAAAGTGATTCGAAAACGTTTATAAAGCTACTAGAAAGAGAGTTGAAAATTACTCTAAAATAATATAGAAAATGACTCATAAGTGACTTTTTAAGAAGAGTCGCTCGTAGTCACTTTTTTCTCCCGACGAAATAGTGTTTTATGATCGGGAAATGAGCTTATATTCGGGTTTTTTCATCGCACAGAAGAAATTAAAAACTCTCGAATTTGAATAAAAAATTTCAAAATTGCTGGCTGGTAGGTTAGGTTAGGTTAGAGGACGTGTACTTGTCAATTCTGACAAGTACAATTTTCGGTGGTCGAATTGACCCATTGTACTTCGTCCTAGCTTCTCACACCACTTATGTTGTGTGCGTTAATTTTATACATGAGTGGCGGGACCTACAGTTTAAAGTCGACTCCGGACGACACATTTTATGAGAAGCATTCCATGGCAATTTTTTACTCTCAGAGTTTTTGCCAGAAATCTGCTGAGAGGAAGTCAACGAAAAATTATTTTCCAATTTTCGTTTTTGATGTCTGACCTGAGATTCGAGCTCGGGTCTTTCGTCTAATAAGTCAACACACTACCTACTAGACCACGGCGGCCTCAAAAAAACAAAAAAAAAAAAAATGTGGAACGGTTCACGATTTTGCGTGTCATCCTTGCGCAGGGGCCAAGCTAACCTTTTCTGTATCGTTCCAATTTTAGTATATGTTCTGCTGAAGCATTGTATGTAATACGTACATATTGTTACGAAAGTAGAAATGGTGTTGTTAAAATAATAAACAAAAGCTCCGAAAACAACACAATACTGGATGAAGCATAAAATGATAAACAAAAGCTCCAAAAACAAAAGAGCGCACTGTTCACGTGATCAATGAATGAGTAAAAAAATATACCAACAAAAATAAAGCACTTGTTTACAAGATCGATGAATAAACAAGAATAAAGGATAAAAAGACGTAAATAACCAACAACAACATGAAAGGAACAAAGAAGTAAACAAGAAACAACAATGTGCAGTATAAAATAGCGAACAGAGAAACAACGCAACAACAACTAATCTAGCTGCTCGAATGTAAACAAGAAACAACAAAAATGAACATAAGTTGTTTACATTTTTAGATTGTTCCCGAAGGACGTCATCGTCTTTCAAGGGCATTCATCACACTGATGATCCAGTAATATAAAAGGCAAGTTAAAGCGAGCAGGGCGGAGTTTGAATTGAATAGTGTAAGACGACGTCACGTTGGTTGAGAATTAAAATCTATCGTGGATTCAGAGTTCAGAGTTTGAGTTGAATCAGTCGTGTGAGCAGACGGCACGTTGCATTCGAAGTGTGATTTAAGTTAGACATGTATAACAACATTACGTTGGTTGAAGTGATAAATCAATCGGTTGTGTGCAGACAAGTTGCGTCTGAAGGAAGCCGATGTTGTGTTGTGCTTACAAAAAGGTTGTGAGCGAGGAAGAACTGACAAGTGTTGTTGCTTACAAAAAAGATTGTAAGCAGAGAATTATCACGAAGAAACACATATTGCGAAATTTATCGTAGTATACGTAGAATAAGCTGGAACAGTGGCACAAAAGTTGTGCAGATAATAAAGAAATTAATAAAATGAAACACAAATTTAGTTTTACTTTATTTGCAATCTACGAACTCATATTTTTAACGTTTTTAAAAGGTAAAAACGTAACAATATTTTACATGCATCGATGTATGAATGTTTGCATTTACAATGTTTTTTAATACATACTTGTATTATCATACAGAAATTACAATAATTCTGTAAAGTTACATACATTTTACTACAATTTTACTTTCATTTAATATAATTTACATACTCATGTATGCTAAGTGCTTAATTAATTTCACTGAAAGTGCCCATAAAATGTTGAAATATCCACAAAATCACAAGTTTTCCAAAAAAATATTCAAAACAGTTGATTTCTAACCAACACTCTATTAAATTAATTTATCTTTTGAATTTCTCGGGTATTTTTCGCCAAATAAAGTCTATCTATCATGTGTTCACTTTCAGTTCATTTAGGTAAAATCAATGAATGAATCAATAAACTGTTGCTGCATTATTGCTATATTGTATGCAATTAATTTAGTGAATGGCAACAATATTATTATCGTCGGCTAATTAAAATGCGATTTTTATTGAAAACAATTTGCGGGCAGAGAGAGCGAAAATGTTTAGTCATTATTTAATCATACAGAGGGTGTAGATTTTGTGAAGCTGTATATTGAAATTGAAATTCCACACATAAGCGATAAAATCAATTCAATTTAATGAAGTTGCTGTGGTGTGTTTCGGTGATGATAATGCAGGCCAGTAAAGTAATAAAAATATTTTATGATGTTATTGGTGATTGGAATAGAAATGATCAAAATAATTTCCTTCTGCTATTTGTTTTTATCATTTTAAAGTTTTTAGTTAAATATGGATTCATATTCGTATTATGTTATCACGCACGTAAACCATATTTTAAATAAGTTTCTGAATGCCTGTATTATCCTAATTCAAAATATCCGGAATTGCTCTTCTTTTAATAAACTTAGATTCTAAATAGGTCAGCACTTCTCAAGCCTAAATATCTGAATAAGCTGATAGCTTGAATACGAAGTTTCCACAAAATACTTTAATTTCCTTCACAGCACTGTGGTTAAAGTCTTTGTTAATGTTCTCATATCGCATGTGATAATATTTCCCTGTATTGTCGATTGCTTTCCCTGTATCGTCGATTGCTTTATATTTTATTGAAAAGTCAACTGCGAATCGATTAGACAATGCAGAGAATTTGATTTCTGAGTTACTTCAGTCATCGCAGTCTAGTAATTATATAGTGTGTTGGTCACGGCTCCAACTCCAAGTAAAATATCTCGAACTAAACGAAATTTGAATACATTTTAGGCAATTAAATTAATTTAAAAATACGAAAAAATCTTTCTTCAACACAGATACTCTCAGGATTTTTGTTAGAATAAAATTGCCATCTCGACTTGAAGTTGTAAGTTCCGTTCGCACTTCATTTAAAAAAAATTTCACAGACAATATATTTATGTGCTGTGGAAAACTAGGTAGTAATCCTGACTAAAGAGTTGTACTAACCAAATAAATAAATAAGCTTGTACAGAAAATTTAATCTTTCGGCTTGAGATGCAAATAGGTCTCTTAAACTTGTAATTTAGGCTGTAAAACTAGCAACACAGAATTGATGCTTTTTTGAACCACAGGCTCGAAAAAAATAAACAAACACACTACCTAATAATCTACAGCGACTTCAATCGCAAAATAACGATAGGCCTTAAAACCAATAGCTCTTTGAACGGTTTCTTTGCAACTACATTACAGGGTGGCTGATATGTATTGCAGCCAACTTCAGGTTGTTATCATTTGTAAACCATTCGTCTGACAGGTGATAGATTTATTCCAGTTTTAGTTCATTCTATTATATACAAGGTTACAAAAGCATTTTGATCTATTGCATTCAGAAAAGTTATTCGTGAAAAAATTCAAGGGTGATAGTGTGATTGCTTCATATTTGGCCGGAATAATAAAGGTGGCTATCGCATTCCAGAATTTCCATTCCCTCCAGCATTTAAATGTGAATAAATCTTTTGTTTCTCGTACCATTGATCGTTACCGTGATACTGGCAGTGTTGCATCGCGTCCGAAAAGTGGACGAAAAAAACTGTAACAACACTAGAAATGAGCCATAAAGTGAAAATCAGATTTGATCGAAATCCACGCCGCAGTGGTAGAAAAACTACTAGTGAGCTGAATGTATCGCGAAAACGGATGCAACACATATTGATGAGCTTGGATTAAAACCATTGAAGTTCCAAAAAGTTCAATAGCTCACCGATGGAGAACAAAAGTTAGACTGGAAAGAGCCAAGGAGTTACTTCGCTTGCACAAAAGTGGCCAGTTACCGAATTTGGTTTGCTTCGATGAGAAGCCATTCCAAATTGAGCAGCTTGTGAAAGGCAGATGTCGCTCTCTGCTCGTATTCATCGACCGTGGTTTCAATATAAATGCCGCATATTATCGGAAAAATGTCTTAAAGTCAGTATTGGAGCCCTGGGCAGAAAAACATTTCGACCGCAGATGCAGGACATTCCAACAGGACTGAGCACCACCGCACTTAACACGCATCAACCAAGAATGGCTTAAAAAGGAGGTTCCTCGCTTCATTTCTACCGCTCAATTGCCACCAAAATCTCCGGATCTCAATCCGTTGGACTTTTGCTCTTTGGGTATTTAAGAGAGTAAGGTTGTCAGTAAATAATTCCAAAGTGCCTATCATCTCAAGACGGCGCTTCGCTGGGAATGGGCCAAAATACCGCAAAGTCACTTTCGTGCAGCCTGTGATGGCTTTATCGGCCGTTTGAAGGCCATAATTCGTACCAAAGTTGGCCAATTCGAACAAATCTAATCTGATTCTAAAATTTGATGTTATTTCCGAAATTTTTTACTTTTGAACAATAAAATTAAAAAAAAAGCCACCCTGTACACTGTAAGTGGGAGAGAAACCAACTACACTTTTAATCACTTCTTAGTATTCTCAATAGAGGCAGTTGCCTAACGAACTTTACATTGAAAGCCCCTACAATTACTTTCCTATCAATAAAGTATGCTAGTAAGTAATGTTCTATTGCCACAGTCTTCTTAGCGTAGCTTACCCAGGAGCTCAATACATTCTCAGTGAATATGTCTCTAGTGTAGGTAAGCATGTGGATCACTACAATCAAAAACAGGAAACTGTATCTCAGGCTGTATCTCTTTTTTGGGAAAGCTTTCCAAAATTTTGAGAATAAACGAGGGCAGACTTATGGGTTTCAGGATAGTTATTGGGTTTATTGATGGTCGTCCAACTGTTGGGATAAACATGTCTTCATTCAATAGGGACCAAAGAGTAGTTAAGACAGACATAAGAGATTCTCTGCAGAGATATTTTTTGTAAGTGTGATGTTCAGTATCAGATCAGATCGGATCAGTATTCAGATATTCGATTGTAGCTAAGTCGCCACTAGCTATCACATCAACAACACTCTATGCTGACTTTGTTGAATTAATTAAATTTTAAAGGGAATCAAAAACTAACAGATTAAGCGTTTTATAGTTGGTCGTTTATTTTTTCTACGAAAATTTTTATGTTTAAACGCATACCAGCTATAATGCTTTAATGAGATTATAAAGGGATTCTGTTGAAGTTTAACTTCTTAATTTTCATTTGAAAATGGTAAGCTTCTCATACAATGCATTCGTTTGTATTTAAAACTGTTCTTGGAGCGTTTCTTGTTTTATTTTTTTTTTCGTACATTGGGCTTCCCAGCAATCTTATCAGACATTTTTAATGAACTTTTAAATCATGACGTTTTAATTCTCTATTTTTTTTTTTCTATCCTACTATACGGAATAAAAATGTAATTTTGTGCAACAAGAAGCGTACGAATGCACGAACATAGCAACGCCATTATACGTATTTAACACAGATGAAGTGAAAAGTTTGTAACGAACGAAATAGCACAACGTTTACACGATTTTATTATCATTTAATTGCATTTTATGCTGCTAAAGTTGTATAAAGACAGATACAGATGTATATGCATATGTAGATGTATGTATGTACAGACACATGCATACATAGATACAATTGCATAACGTACTTAATTGCATGTTGCACAATCATATGCACTCATGCCAGAAATGCCACAAGTTACTAGTAGAGCATGAATATGCACAGATATCCGTAGATCTGTGATGCTGTCAAAACATACACGAACATGCACATGCACATGCACACACGATATAACAGCAGGTATTAAGAGTGCTGCTGCATATTTCTGCACATTTAAACACTAAAGTTAAGCCTTTAATGCCTTATTAAGTTAAAAATAAGCTTTTAAAGCTTCTCTTTTTTTTTTGATTTTTGTTCCTATAAATGCACATACACCACATACATATACAATAATTCTCAATGGAATTTTAAATGCCTGACATTTGACCTGTGCGGCGAGTTTATGTTCACTCTCTTATCAGAGCTTAAAAAATGGGGGAGACATTTTTTTGTGGATTTTTTTTGTTGTTGCAATTCAGTTAATTTTTAATAAAGAAAATTTATTTAAAAATGGAAAAATACATACATACATATTTGGCCATTACAACCCTCAAGTCAGGATTACGACCACACCACTTATATTGTGTGCGATAATTTTATACATGAGTGGCGGGACCTGCAGTTTAAAGTCGACTCCGAACGACAGATTTTTGAGAAGCTTTTAATTGCAATTTCTACTCTCAGAGTCTTTGCCAGAAATCTGCTGAGAGGAAGTCGCCGATAATGTCTGATCTGGGATACGAAACCGGGTCTTTTGTCTAATAAGCCAAAACACTACCCACTAGACCACGGCGACTTCATATTAAAAATGGAAAAATAACAATGAAATATTCAGTATTCCTTTCTCAATCCATTCTAAGATCCCAGATGGTATACACTGGGGATGCCAAATGGGATTGATTTTTAAAAATCCCGATTGTGTACTTCCAAATAAAAAAAAAAAATTGAGTAAATAGTCAGAAGTTTTTTTAAAGCATTTTCAAAATAAAAAAATGGTAAAATAGTTTCAAGATAGCTGTATGCGCAGGTTGTAAATATTCACCTCTACCACCTCCTGATGTAAAAAAATCTATTCCTTTGGACAGTTTAGTATCTAAATCAGTTACCCTATTAAATTGTTTTATAGGGCTTTTGCATTCTTCGATGCCATCAAATAATTTTTTATCAATGGAAGGTAGGGTTTTCCTCATCTGAGAGTGATATAGAAATTTTTTTTCAGGATGTTTTGTATGGTCAAAATACATATGAATACACAGTCCCAAACATTCCGGGACAATTTTTTTAAAATCCCGGGATACGGGATTTTATAATCTCGAAAATCCCGGGATTTCGGAATTCGGGATTCGGGATTATCATCCCTAGTATACGCTAGCATGATTTTATATTCATTAATTCCCGGATTGTGTATGGTTACCAGGTAGGTTGCTATGCTATGTCCTACAATAGATTAGGAGACAGTGTAAAATCTTGTCAAACATATTTTTCCTCTTAGGAGTTACAAACATATCGCAATGCTATGGCTTCGGCTCTTTGTATGCTTAGACATGGGAAGTGCGACAACATAAAACTATTAGACATCTGTCCTTCATTTCTTTGAGTTTCCTCATCTATAATAAGCAATATCTGGTCACTTTGTGTCCTCTATTCGAGGTTATTCGCAATATCAACTAACTTCCTTCAATTGACCATTGAAACCTTTCAGTTAGGATAACAACCTAGCTTCCCACATCATTCATATTGCGTGTGTTAGTTTTTATACATGGGTGGCCGGATCTACAGCTTAAGGTTGGCTTCGAAAGATAAATTTGACAAGTTTTTAATTTTATTTACTCCACTAAAAGACTGCTGAAAGTAAGTCCTCGAAAGAAATCTTTTTGAAATGCATTAGTAAAGCCAAATACCCTACCAGTACAGCTTTCATTCCGCTCCAGGACAACTTTTATTCAAGCTTAAGGGTTTTTTTTTTTTGTTTTTTGATAATACTACCACTAAGGGGATGACTCCTACTCATGCAGTGGATTGTAGAGTATTAGGAAAGGTGGAAAGAGGGAAGATGTGAACGGCAAGGAAACGAATTGCCGCTGGTGACTATAAAATGGCCCGTGTCAAGTGGCGGGGCATACAGTTTAAAGTCGACTCGGTGCGACAGATTTTTTTGAGAAACTTTTCATGGTAATTTTATTTACCATCAGAGTTTCTGCCAGAAATCTGCTGAGAAGAAATCGCCGAAAAAATAATTTTTGTATTTTATTTCAATGTCTGGCCTGGGACTCGAATCCTGGCTTTAAGTCTAATAGGACAGCACTCTACCTACTAGACCACGGCGATGTTTTATGATTTCTCCGTAATCATCAACGTCACAGAAGATCTTAGTAATTTTGCTTACTTTTAATCTGCTCTACAGTATTTTATGCGACATTATATCCTACTGTGCGGTTTCCAGTGCGTTTACCTCCCATGCTGTTCTAGTTACGATGGCAAAAGAAATTTCTTTTCTTTTTCCAACACTCCACTGCTTTTTATTTTGAAATAAAGACACGCAATTCTGTTTTTGAAGTCGCCGTGATGTAGTGAGCCAACACACTATTAGACTATTTTAAACGAAAGACCCAACTTCAAATCCCAGATCAGACATCAAAACGAAAATATGAAAATACGGCGACTTTCTCTCAGCAGATTTCTGGCCAAAAGTTTGAGAGTAAAAATTGCCAAGAAATGCTTCCCAAAAAATGTGTCAGTTTGAGAATCGACTTTAAACTGTAGGTCCCGCCACTACATAAGTGGTGTGAGAAGCTAGGACGTTGTAAATGGGTCAACGGGTACTGTACTTGTCAGAACTGACAAGTATACGTCCTCTAACCTAACCTAACCTTCTTGAATTGTTTGAGATTATTGGAGTGGAAGACTTTTTCCCATTAAGTATGGAATGAAATAATCTGTCATCTGTCACTACGGCTCTTATGACAGGCAATGTTAATATTTTCAAGTTGCCGGCCGATACTGCCTACAAATAGTTAAACATTTAACAAAATGTTCCTTCCATAGCAACAATAACGTTTTTCTTTTGGTAGTTCATCACGCTTCTAATATTTAAATTAGCCGTTCCATATCCAACAAATACCCCCGTATGGTGGGACTGTGCTATCAATAAAAATAATTTTTGTAAAGGTTGTAACTGAAATTAAGTTGAATATTAAATTTCAAAGCGAAAAAGCATAACAAAAATTTTATGGTTATTGTGTCCCATATATTTGTATGCCAGAGTTACCAAAATGCATTACGGCTAAGTATTCCCTAAATGAGCACATATCCCAAGCCTAGGCGAAAAGCCGTAAATTGAATTTATGGCTTTAATTTCGCGTTGTATTGCACTGGTGTAAAGCCCTAAACCGTTTACAGCTGTAAACGTATTTGGCCTTTACCAGCAACAGCAACAGCAACAACAACAACAATAGCAATATTGTTTAAACTAAAAGGCAATGAATTTTACAACAAACCAGGCGGGCAACATTTTTAAATGAATTTTTCAACATCCCCGAGTAATAAAGTCTGATGAGTCTCTCTTCGGTGCGGTTTTAGCACTTTCAACCTACACATTTAAAGCTGCTGTTGTTGTTATTGTTGTTGCGATTGTTGTTGATGTTGTTACAGTATGGTCGTACAGTCTGTTGTTAATGGTCAGATAAAAATCATTATTTTGGTCAGACTTTAAATCACCAAAATGAAACTTTTTTTTTTGGAAACACTTTCTCCTTTACATACCAACTAGTGCAGGGTTGGGGGTGTATCGTTTTAATTATTATTACGTTTAATTTGAATGGTGGGGCATGCAGGGCACAATGTATTAAATGGTGCCTAAATAATTTCCATAAAATCTATTAACGTAGTAACTTTCGTAGATTTTTTTTTGTTTTTTTTTACATGAAATTTTCACAAAAACCGTCAATTACTTGGCTTAGTGAAGGCAAAAATTTTAAAACAATAAATTCGGAAACAACAAAATGTATATGCATTTTGCTCTCGCCTGTATGTAAGCACGTATGTACATTAGGAAGGCTCCGTTTGTGTAGAGAAAAATATTGACCCCTAGGACAAAAATTTTGAGAAACATAGTCTTTCATTTTAATCGGGAACTTTTCGCAAATGTTATTTTGGATCTACCCTAATGTACATATGTATGTAAAAGTGGTGCTTGTTCGAATGTATGTGTGTTCGCGTAGCATAATTTGTTTCCTAAATTCATTAGATTCCGTTAAAATGCTATTAATTTCAGTACTTATTATCGAATCATATTATTTGAAGTATTTTATCATACATACCTATACACATACACATAAAAGCATGTGACTATAAATTTTAAACTAATGGCAGTTACTTTTAATAGAAAAATATCACAACATACTCGTACATCCATATATCCATACCCAAGCAGCAAATTTGAAGATTTGCAATCAAATTCGAGTCTTTTTTGATTTTTCTGTGCGATTCAAAAGCTCAATTATGCACTTATTTACTGATTATTAAAGACTCTTTTGTCGGGAGAAAAAAGTGACTATGAGCGACTCTTCTTAAAAAGTCACTTATGAGTCAATTTCTATATTATTTTAGAGTAATTTTTTACGCTTTTTCTAGTAGCTTTATAATCACTTTCGAATCACTTTCGAATCACTTTCTGATCATTTGTTTGTCTTGCTTAGTCTTTTATGAGTTCTTTTATTGTCATTTATGAGTCATGTTCGTATTAATTTACACTTATTTTTATATCATTTATGATTAAAATTTGAGTCATTTATTAATCGTATTTATAATTCTATTTTACTCTCTTCAAGAGTTTTCATTAGATTTACTGAGTCCTACGTTTACACCGCAGCTATTTCAAAAATCACGTTCGTATGAACGTTAAGTATGAAAAAAAAGAAATAAACTAAGTTCACATTCGTCGTGTATGTACATCAGACATCAAAATTTATTAAAAAGAAATATTGTTTTCCGTTGAAATAACAAAGAAAAATTTTCAATTTAAAAAAAAAATTTTTTACTTTATTTGATAGTCATCTTTCTCATAAAAGATTCTTTCGTCGGGGAAAAAAGTGGCTACGAGCGACTCTTCTTAAAAAGTCACTTATGAGTCATTTTCTGCATTATTTTAGAGTAATTTTGGACTCTTTTTCTAGTAGCTATATAATCGTTTTCGAATCACTTTCTGATCATTTATTAGACTTATTTACCTTCGTTTATGATACTTTTTCGAGTCGTCTTTTTGTCATCGTTTAATCGCATACGAGTCTTTTATGAGTCCTTTTATTGTCATTTATGAGTCATGTTTGTATTAAATTGGACTCGTTTTTATGCCATTTATGATTAAAATTTGAGTGATTTATTAATCCTACTTATGATTTTATTTTACTCTCTTCAAGAGTTTTTTTATTAGATATACTGAGTTCTACGTTTACACTACAGCGATTTCAAAAATCACGTTCGATTGAACGTTGAGTATCAAAGAAAGAATATTAAGTTTACATTCGTGGTGTATGTACATCAGACATCAAAATTTATTATTTATAAATATTGTTTTTCGTTAAAAAACAAAGAAAAATTTTCAATTTAAAGAAAATTATACTTTATTTCAGAGCTATATTTTATGTAAAAAAAAATTTATACAGAAAAGCAGTTTTTAATCATCTACTTAAGCAAAATATGATCACAAAATACGTAATTGGAATCACTTTTTAATACATGATCTGCATGATCTGTTTTTGATTAAGCGTTTTTCAATCTTCAGTATAAGTAGATCATAATAGTCACATTTTAAAACTCTGGATGATTAATTTCCGAATGCAATACAATTTTTTATTGTATTTTAAATCGAACTCATTTTACTCATTGTCACGAAACATTTTTGAGTCCTTTTTTAATCGTGTAACTGACTAATAAGTTATTGATCACCAAAAGTACTCTAAAAAGACTCATCAAGGTGATTTTTATAAAAACAATCATCCAAATGCCTGCTGGGTAATTTTTTAACAATTAATTACTGAAGCCTTTACATGTAGACAATTTATGAAAATTTTTCTTTTTTGTTGTTAGACTCTAATAGAGTGAAATTCATTTAAGTCCATAACATGTACACAAATTTATCGTTACACGTTTGTTAGATTTTTGAAATATTTCCTCTATTTTTGTTATTTTCTTTTTGTTTGTAATCGTTTTTTGTTTTAATTTGTTTTGCACTTTTTCATAATTTATGCCATTTTTATGGAAATTTAGTTCTGTAAGTGAATTTGAAATTTTTAAGTACAGTAATGGACAATAGTTTAAATATTTTAAGCATTGAAAATAAATTCTTTAGAGGGTATGGAAATGCTTAATTTTGTCATACATTCGGTTCGAATTATTTTCACTCAAAATCATGCATGAATCGGGACATTTTCTAGCAATTTCCTTGGCATTTGCGATGTTGATATCGAGATCCTTTTACTAGCCGGATTGTATTTACAGACTGACCCTCAAATGACAACACTTCTATGTATGGGTACATTGTCATCAAGGAAGTATTCTGACAAAAATTCGAAAAGTTAATAAAATTGCGAGATGGGTCTAAGTTAGGTGGATGTACAGGTGCTGGGGTTTTCTGTCTTGGGGTTTTCGGTCTTGGACTCCATTTCAGGCTGAATGATGACTGCAGCGTTTTCCAGTCGGAGATTTTCGCAATACTGAAGGCAATTGAGGCCATTGCTGGTAGCCCATCTGCGGATTCGGAATCTTCTATGATCTTCGTTGACAGTCAGGCTGCCCTTAGTGATATTGCTTCGGTCTGGTGCAAATCGCGGCTCGTTAGCGAGTTCAAAGTTGTTGAGGAGTTTGGACCAGACCGCATCCGTCTATGCTGGGATACGGGTCATAGCGGAATACTGTTCGGTTTTAGGAGGCGATTGATAGTTGGTTCTGACCCGCCCGTCAGCCACCTCTATGGCCTCATCGATGGATGGGTCAGGGAGGAAGAGCAGAAGCGTTGGTGGAAAGGATCGGGTTGTTCTGTTTCTAAACGTCTATGGCCTGTATGGCAGTAAGAGAACAGATTAGCTGCTGGGCTTGGTTAAGGCCAACTTAAGGTTGGTTGTCGGCTTTATCACAGGGCACTGCGAAATTAGGTCGCTGACGAGGATTTAGGACAAATCCCAACCGGACTATTGCAGGGTATGTTGCGATAAAGAGGAGATGGAGACTTTGGAACACCTCCTCTGTAACTGCCCAGTTCTTGGTAGGTTGAGGTTGAGTACCCTTGGCAGGGCCTTCTTTAAGAGCTTGAGTTCTGTGTCGAGAGCCGCCATCAAGGCTCTCCACAGATTCATTGGCAGCTTGGGCTGATTGATAGGTGCTATGGCTTTATAAGTGTAATCGCGCTCTCACCCACTTTTGTTTTGTGTCTGTTACTTTCTGTGTAATTCCTTCTGTGTAATAAAGTAGGGTAGAGTGTTTCAAAAAGATGTTGAAAAATTGAAAGAATGGAAAGTTTTTCGTAACACTTAAAACCGAGTTGGCACGGTAAGTAAGAAATATTACTAGGATATTGTAGAGGCGCTCCTGATATGAAAGAATCCATTAGCCACTTAAAAAACTGATCTGAGCAGGATGAAAGGTATTTAAATAAAATTTCTTTCGAGGACTTACTCTTAGCAGTGTTTTAGTTAAAATTCTGAGAGTAAATGAAATTAGCGCACAAAGCTTGTGAAATCTATCAATCAAGTAGTAATCGAAATATTCTGCCTAATGGAGCCAGAGTAATGCATACCTTAAGATTAGATCACGTAATGCCTTTAATTGTATTGAAAACCAAGCTAAAACGGTAGGCGGGAAAGTCTAATAATGACGAGGTTCAAAGTATTACAAATATAGTCTGGGGCTGTACTAAGAAGGGCAAAACTGTTTGTATTTTAAGAGTAAATAATGTGTCTTGAATATTTGATGCGGGTATCTGCGGAAGTCGGCGAAGAGGGCCACCTTGTATTCGTTGGAAGGACCAAATCGAGGAAGCCCTGTCATCGATTGGTGTGATCAACTGGCGAAGGAGCACAAAAAGCAGAGGCGCCTGGAAGGATGTGTTGCGGCAAGCTGAAATCCGTTAATCGGGTTGTTAATGGCCAATTAAGTAACTAAGTAATGTGTCTTGAGTATACTATTCAGGAGAGACTCCGTTTTACGTATGTATACGTGTGCTCCGTGTTAGCATTTTGGAAAATTATGAATTCTGGATGAAGCAATCGAAATCATTTCCCAGAATTCATCAGGAAAAGATGCGAATATTTTGACGATGCTACTATACTCACTTAGAGGAGTGAACGAACTCGAAGAAATTAAGGGTGTTTGAACAAAATACTAACTTTCCATAGAGGGTATCGTGACATTACATAATGGTGAGCAACTTTATTGCAGTTGGGTGCTGATAAGTAGGGTGGTTTCTTCTCCTCTCTTAAAACCTACCTACCTACTAGAGATGTCAAACGGGATCGATTTTTATAAATCCCGGAATTCGGGATTTTGTAAATCCCAATCCCGGAATATTTCAGGATAATTCGGGATCCAAAAATCCCGGAAAATCATATGAAAAATCGAAATTTTCTCTTAAAAAAATATTTCGTAAAAAAAATTATTTATATTCCAATATTATCAGAATTATATGCCATTAAAAATAAAATATAAAAAAGCAATACAAAAATAACAAAAAAGTAGTAAATGCAGTAGTTGTAAGAAAATTATTTGAATTCCTACAAAAAGATTAAAGCACCTAACATGTGATCTGATAGGCTTAACGATTTTTTTTTGCCAATATACGCTGCCGTTGAAAAACTCTTCTCACAATCAATATTTTGTTGGTAAAATAGTTCCAAGATAGCTGTATGCACTTTATAAATATTCACCTCTACCACCTCCTGATGTAAAAAAATCTATTTCTTGCGACAGTTGAGTATCTAAATCAGTTACCCTATTAATTCGATTCATAGGGCTTTTGCATTCTTCGATGACATCAAATAACTTTTTATCAATGGAAGTGGGGATTTCCTCATCTGAGAAGCTATTGTCAAAATCAAGTGATATGGAGTTTTTCTCAGGGTCAAAATACATATGAATTCACAATTCCGAAAATACCGAAAAATTCCGGAACAAGTTTTTAAAAAGCCCGGGATTTGGGATTTCCCGATTGGCATCCCTACTACCTACCTACCTACTCGGATTCTAGGCAGCCAATGAACTGCCTCTCTAAGGAATCATATCTTTATTTAAGAATAACATCTCTTGGAAAAGATGTTTTTTCAGCATGTATCCATCAGTTAAATTCAGCCTGATTTATGCACCAGAAAATTGAACATACTTCAGCGGCGACTTCCGCTCAGCCAAATGGGCGTAAAAACTCTAAAAGAATATTAAAATTGCTATGAAAAGTCACTAAAACCTATGCTTTTAAACAATTTTCCATTACTATAATATTACATTAATTTTTTTATGCTGCTACTACTTTGTAGTAGAGTTACTGACTGTCTGCTCCAATAGTCCAGTAGTCTATCCTCCTGGCTTATAGTATATCATCACATTTAATGCAATCAAATGATTTATTTTATTCATAATGGCTTTAAAATAAATTCCTTTTTTTGATTTTTTCTAATGTCTAGTTTATTTTTCTTAATTTTTCTAGTCAACTGCTTGTTTTGCATACGTTTGTTGTTATTAAAAAAAAAAAATTTTTTTTTTGAAAAATGTGTGTGAAATTAAAATGAAAATAAAAACGAGAAATAATTTCTAATAAATTCCATTAAAAAAAACTGGCTGGCGTATTAAAACTATAAATATTATTTTGTTTTTAAATATAAATTAAAAGAGAAAATAAATATTCAAAAATAAATAGAATTTTCATACATAAATATGCACATTGCTTGTCTGTATGCATATGGAAAATATGCTGCATTTGAAATATTTATGAATTTTAATAAAAATCAAATAAAATAAAATCAAATAAATCGTAGTGTGATAATATTTTTTATAAAAACGAATTTTTATGTATGCGTTAGAGTGCATGTGTGCATGTACGTGCGATTTATATTTACGTGGTAAACATAAATATTAAATTATTATTATTATTATTATTGTTGTTGTTTTTATTGCTTATCTTATTATATATTTGCTGATGTTAACTATTCGCCGTAGTCTAGTAGGTAGTGTGTTGTCAGGGTTCGAGCCCCAGGCCGGACATCAAAAACAAAATGCAAAAAATATTGCTTCGGCAATTTCCTCTCAGGAGGTTTCTGGCAAAAAAAAAAGTTGAATTCGCCGTAGTCAAGAGATAGCGTATTGGTTTATAAGATGTAAAGCCAGGGTTCGAGCCCCAGGCCAGACATCAAAAACAAAATACAAAAAATATATTTCTTCGTCGATTTCCTCTCAGCAGATTTCTAGCAGAAACTCTGAGAGCAAATAAAATTACAATGAAAAGTTTCGCAAAAGAAAACATGTCGTTCGTAGTCGACTTTAAACTGAAGGTTCCGCCATTTATATTATTCGATAACTGGCCACTTTCGTAGTAAGCGAAGTAATTCCATCGGTGAGCTCTTGCATTTTTTTGGAACTTTTACATCCGTTCTCGCGATATGTTCAGCTCACGAGCAATTTTTCTACCACTGTGGGGTGGATTTCGATCAAATCTGGCCTTCACTTTTCGAATCATTTCTGGTATTGTCACCGTTTTTTTTTTTTGTCCACTTTTTGGACGCGACACAACACTGCCAGTATCACGGTAACGAGCAATGGTACGATAAACAAAAGATTTTTATTCACATTTAAATGCTGTGACTAGACTCTAGTCTAGGTTGCCTCTTGGCTTATTAGACGTGCCACAGGGCCATAGTTCAAATCCGTAGGTCAAATCTCTAACAATACGAAATATGAAAAAATATTTCTTGGCCAACTTCCTCTCTGCAGATTTCTGGCAAACACGTTGAGAGAGACAAAAAAATTGCTATGAAAAGTTTCTCAAAAATCAGAGGTTCGGAATCAACTATAAATTGTACGTTACGTCACTCAAGTGTAAAAGGTTTTAATGACCAATTATGTACAGGGTGGCTGATATGTATTGCAACCAACTTCAGGTTGTTATCATTTGTAAACTGCTCGTCTGACAGCTGACAGATTTATTCCACTGACAGTTCATTTTATTATTTCCTAAAGCATTTTGATCTATTGCATTCAGAAAAAAAGTTATTCGTGATGGAATTCAAGCGTGATAGTGTGATTGTTTTATATTTGGCTGCAAAACCCCTGGTGGGTGTCGTTAGAGCCTTCCGGCATTTAAATGTGAATAAATATTTCTACTGGCAGTATTGGTCGAAAAAAAGCGGTAACAATACCAGAAATGATTCAAAAAGTGAAGGCCAGGTTTGATCGAAATCCACCCCGCAGTGGTAGAAAAATTGCTCGTGAGCTGAAAATATCGCGAGAACGGATGCAGCACATATTAAAAGCCTTGAAGTTCCTAAAAGTGCAAGAGCTCACCGATGGACAAAAAAAGTTAGACTGGAAAGAACCAAGGAGTTACTTCGCTTGCACAAAAGTGGCCAGTTACCGAATTTGAACTCAAGCGCCGCCGATGGTAATAGTGTGGGTCGCCGTAACGGCCGATGGTCGCTCGCCGCTCATATTCATCGACCGGGGTGTCAAAATAAATGCCCAATATTATCGGAAAAATGTCTTAAAAACAGTATTGAAGCCCTGGGCGGACAAACATTTCGGCCGCAGACAAAGTCCAACAGAACTTAGCACGCGTCAACCAAGAATAGCTTAAAAAGGATCTACCTCGCTTCATTTCTACCGCACAATTGCCACCAAAATCGCCGGATCTCAATGCGTTGGACTTTTTCGCCTGGAGCATTTTGGAGAGTAAGGTTCTTACTAAGAAATACCAAAGTGTTGGTCATCACAAGACTACGCTTCGCCAAAATACTGCAGAGCCCCTTTCGACTTTGGCGGTCATTTGAAGGCCATAATTCGTACCAAAGGTTACTAATTCGAACAAATCTAAACTTATTCTAAAATTGGGTGTTATTTCCAACATTTTTTGCTTTTGAACAATAAAATTAAAAAAAAAAAGTATTGCGCTTTACTTTGTTGCATTATATATCAGCCACCCTGTAGTTGTAAACAGATAGATCTGTCTGACAAGCAGGTCTCTGTCGTCTTTCCTTGTAGCAAATAAATGGAGAAAGGACAGGATTGTGTTTTAATCGAATCTTGGAAACTCCTACGATTCGTTGTACAATCGGTTTGCTCTCGGAACGGATAATTCCTTTATAATCGCTACTGAAATGTGAAGTATTAGTAGCACTTTTATGATCTAATGCCTAGAGGATTAAGGTATTTTGTGATATTTTTCTTTCTATGGCTTCAAACAAAGTGAGAGCCTAGATCTCCTCTTTTTGCATAAGCAGATTGAGGCATCTGTGACAAAAAATATTCCTTAAAAAGTCTTCAAATTAAGTTAGTAACAGCGTTTAAGGCACACACTATTTTCGATTATTCTGTTCATTTGGAATCGCTTTTTTTTTCATCTGAATACCGTAATCATGTTCGAAAATTTTTTTATTTTTTTCTTAAATGTTTTTAACAAAAACTAGACAAAGAAACAATTTATTTTCAGAATGATAACGATAATGACGACAACACAGCAACATAGAGAGAGAGAGAGAGAGAGAGAGAGTGAACATGATGATGAATCCAGTGTGAACATATGACAGAAACACACAAATGGCTGAACCGACAGACTAAACTGCTGTTAATAAAACTTTTGATTTACGACTGAAGAGATTCTTTTTTTTTGTGTTCCAAAACTACTCTATCATAAGCTCCATCATACATTCAGTCAGCGTAATGTGCAGAACAGAATGTCGAAAAATATTGTTTGATCTGTGTTTCCCATTATTTTTTTTTTTGCTTCATTCTCTTTAACAGTAGACAGATGGATGTGTTGTTGTTTTTTCTTTTGTTAACCTTTTTTTTTGAACATAAAATGTATAAAAATTTATAAAGATTTTATTACAAATACACACACATACACACCCACATACTCACACATGTGTATTTGATAGTGTATGTCAGTTCATATAAAAATAACAACGAAGAGATTGGTTTTTTTTCTTTCGATTTTCGTTTATTTTGACAGTATTTTTCCATAATATTTTCCATTTTCATTTTTCTTTTGGGTTTTTGTTTTGAATTTATTTGTTGTATTCCCGAAATTAAGGTTTGTTTTTGAGCTTGATAAATTGCCTTGTCACGAGTTTTAGTAATCGCTTTATTGCTTGTGTATATGTTGTTTCACACACACACACACACACCCACATACAAACTAGATTGTATGTGTTAAATTAATGCAAACTATTACACTTGATTCCCTTTTTACACATCAAATGAAAAGAGCAAAGCAAATCATTCTTGAAACTTTTCAATTTTCCAACATTCCAACATAGAGAATGAGCGTTCAAAGATGGTTAAGTGTTCATAGATAGATTTTTTTTTTTGTCATATAAATTAGGATTTTGACATGAATACATCGGTGTAAGTGTGGTCTATGTCTAGTTATAAAAACAGCAACAATATACGTTGAAAAACGACAATCAAATAAAAGTGATTTGATGCGAAAATGCTATCAAAAATTAAAAACCAAAACAAAAAAAAAAAAAACTTAAAAATGAAAAATGAAGAAATTAATGTGAAAATTAAAAACAAAATAAAACACACTTGAAATCTACTTTTGGTCAAATTAAATTTTACGTAATGTTTGGCGAAAACTAAAATATTCATGTACTTGGGTTATGATTTACTAAATCATGGGCCTAATACCCCGATTTATCTCACTAATAGGGCCTGAAGAAATGTGCCGCAAACCGAAACGACACAGAACGAACCATGATTTTCCATACATTTGTATTGTTTTTCATTTAATTGGTTCCGAGATTCATAATTTTAGCTGAAAATAATAGATTTTTCAATAAAAAATATTTAATTTACTAACGACCAACAACTTGCAACCATCAAACAACATAAGTACATACATACGTATGTATGTATTTACATTAGATTTAGACGGGAAATCCCCTTTTTCTGTTTTAACTTTATACAAAGATTTTCGTATTAATGACGCAAATCGAAGCACTAACGACGCAACTTCGAAACATGCGACGCAAACTGAAACAAAAACGACGCAACTTCGAAATCACAGACATTTTAAAAAGACACAACTTCGAATTTTGGACCAGCATTAAACGGGAAATCCCCCTTTCTTGTTTTAGCTTTGTACGTTTTCATATTAACGACGCAAATCGAACCACTAACAACGCAACTTCAAAACATGCGACGCAAACTGAAACAAAACGATAAATGAAATAGTTTCTATTTAAAAAAATTTTAGTCCAAACAGCCTATGATTAAAAAAAAATTTTTTGTTTTTATTTTTACTTTACAATCGTTTAACGATCCTTTCAAGAAACATTGCATCTCCCTTCAGTTTTTTCTGATTTAAACAGATTGTCTTTTGTAGCAGGTTTGTAATATGTACATACATACATAACTGGCCATTACAACCCTTCAGTCAGGATTACGATCTAGCTTCTCACACCACTTATGTTGTATGCGTTAATTTTATACATGAGTGGCGGGACCTACAGTTTTAAAGTCGACTTCGAACGACAGATTTTTGAAAAGCTTTTCATGGCAATTTTTATTCTCAGAGTCTTTGCCAGAAATCTGCTGAGAGGAAGTCGCCGAAGAAATATTTTTCGTTTTGGTGTCTGACCTGGAATTCGAACCCGGGCCTTTTGTCTAATAAGCCAACACACTGCCCAATAGACCACGGCGACTTCAATGTAATATGTACGTCGTTGCATATAGGTTAGGTTTGAGGTCGATTTGCGATAAGAACAATCCATTGTAAAACTACAATCCATTGTTGACTTCCTAGAAAAAGAAGATAGTAAAGATGATAGAAACATTGGAAAAGCAGAAGAGATGGAAGAGGAAAAATAAGGAGACAGAGGAAAAAAGAAACTGATACACCACAAGCACACAAGATAGCGCAACAACAACCTTTAAGGCCTAGCACTTCTCAACCAGCTTTTTTATGCAAATTATTTATGAATCCATGAATTTTTTTTCTTATAAAACCAGCACTCAGGGGATGACCCCTACTCATGCAGTGCATTGTGCAGGTTTTTTAGGAAACCTGTAAATATAGAGGGAAAATGCGAATGGTACTAAAGCGAATTGCTACTACACATAACATAATTGGCCATTACAACCCTTCAGCCAGAATTACGATCTAGCTTCTCACACCACTTATGTTGTGTGCGTTAATTTTATACATGAGTGGCGGGACCTACAGTTTTAAAGTTGACTCCGAACTACAGATTTTTGAGAAGCTTTTCTTGGCGAATTCTTCTTTCAGAGCCTTTGCCAGAAATCTGCTGAGAAGAAGTCGCGGAAGAAATATTTTTCGTTTTGATGTCTGACCTGGAATTCGGACCCGGGCCTTTTGTCTAATAAGCCAACACACTACCCAATAGACCACGGCGACTTCAATGTAATATGTACGTCGTTGCATATAGCTTAGGTTTGAAGTCGATTTGTGATAAGAACAATCCATTGTAATACTAGAATCCATTGTAGACTTCCTAGAAAAAGAAGATAGTAACGATGATAGAAAAATTGGAAAAGCAGAAGAGATGGGATAGGAAAAATAAGGAGACGGAGAAAAAAAGAAACAGATACACCATAAGCACACAAGATAGCGCGCCTACAACCTTTAAGGCCTAGCACTTCTCAACCAGCTTCTTTATGCAATTTATTTATGAATCCATGAATTTTTTTTCGTATAAAATCAACACTCAACCAACTACTCATGCAGTTCATTGTGCAGGTTTTTTAGGAAAGCTGTAAAGATAGAGGGAAGATGCGAACGGTAAGCAAACGAGTTGCTGCTGGTGACTATAACATGGCCAGTGCTATACCTTCACCATTAGATAGTCTACAGCAATAGTCCCCAAGAAGCCCGCAGTTTCTTACACCACTTATGTTGTGTGTGTTAATTTTATGCAGAAGTGGCGGGATCTACAATTTAAAGTCGACTCCGAACGACAGATTTTTGAGAAACAAGAAGAGAAAGATTTTTTTATTTTTATATTTTTTATTTTTGATGACTGGCCTGGAACTCGAACCCTGACTTTTACACGTCTAATAACCCAGCACACTACCTACTAGACCACGGCGAACCCCATGGATAGTATTAATGTCTGCTCTCGAAACCTTAGAAGAAGTTCCTGCCCAGTGTCTTCAACCCCAAACCCTTGATAGTTGCGGAGCTGGTGTTCTGTTCTGTTTCTTTTGCCTACTTTTTCATTAGAGATGAACAATTTAACCGTCCTTTAGCGTTTATTATTATTACCATGCCAGGTCCAACAAATTCTTGAAGAAATTGCAAAATTCAATAATCGTAATGAACAGTTTTATTGTTTCTTCTGGGTTTGAACAGAGCCCTGGTTTAAACATTTTGAACATAACGAAATGGGAAAAAATATTATTTTCGGCGATTTCCTCTCACAGCAGCCTCATGAATTTGTCGTTCAGACTCGGCTTTAAACTGTAGGTCCTGCCGTTCATGCAGATAATTAACACACACACAACGTGAGTGGTGGAACAATGGTAGTAATCCGGGCTGAAGTATTGTAAGAACATAGAGTTTCAAATTGACACCGAACAATAGATTTAGGAGAAACTTGTACTCGATATTTATTTACATTTAAGGCTTTTGCTGAGAGAAAGTCGTCGAGGAGATATTCGTTCAAATTTCGTTCTGCTGGAGACGTTTGACCTATAGTTTGGAATGAGGTCGTATGTCTAATAAGCCAACACACTACCTACTAGACTACGCCAATTCACAACCTGCCATAACTTACTAAAAACTAGTGAAAAAAGTATGATTATCTAGTAATTTTATAATTATGCGGGCAGACATTATCTGCCTTCACCACCTGAAGCTATGTAAAGGTAGGGTACTACTTTGTGACTGAAATCAAAAAAAAAAAAGGAAAAATTCTAACTAAACAAAGACTGGAAATGGAAAAAAATCAAATAAATTCAACACAATCTAATTCGGATGATGCTTTAGAATACCCTATGGCAATAAGGCAGAGTTAAAAACAATGTTGAGGCATATTTGAAATTAAAATAAAAAAAAGAAAAAAATATTAATTAAATTCAATTCTTTTTTTTTTTCTGGCATAATCCGAATACAAAAAATATAAAAATTGGTTTTGAAATATTCTGTAACATACAGTACGAAACCATACATAGTGTTGGTGATATCGTTCAGTAAATTAAATTAAATTTTTAAATACTCATTAAACTGTGAGAGCTTTAATCTAGATACTAATTTAGCAAATACATTGAATGTCTTGTTTAAAGGTCCATTTTATCAAAATCTTTATAGAACGGTCGGTCAAAAAATTGTTGCATGAGTCGCCCACAATTAACGAATGCTGCGGATAATCTTTCTTTAGCCTAGAATGCGTATTTGCATTATCTTAGGAAAAATCAATTCTTTTACTAGATTTGTTCGTCAGATATCCTTCCATTCCATTCCACTCAGTGTTGTACATAGATCAAAGCTCCCAGGAGCTCTGTTATTAAAGAATTGTTTTAAGAAAAATTTTAAAAATATTCATCCAGACCTTTGGTTTTACACAATGTCAAATATATCTGCTATCATCACCAATTTAACTGGAAAAACTTGATTGAAGTAGTTAAGACAGAATCAGGCAAAATAATTAGAAGATAGAGAGTAGCTTTGTGACAACTCCGAATAATGTATTCCTTAATGTCCTTTCAACTCTTAAGTTCGATAACGTTGGAGTCGCCGAAGTCTAGTCGGCTTATTAGACGTGAGGCCACGATTTAAACCCCATCCATGGTCGCAGATCTTCAACAAAATAAAGCAAAATTTGAAGCAAAATTTATTTCTTTGCCAACATCTTTTCAGCAGATTTCTGGCAAAAACTCTGAGAATAAATAAAATTCATGGGAAAAGTTTCTCAAAACACCGATCCAATTATGTATGAATGCAATGCTTTTTTATCTCTTACGCTCCATAATGCCACTAAACGGGAACAGTATGTCTCGCTATGTGAAAGACACACTAAAGGATGCTATTTTAGTGGCATAATTGTAAGCAAAATTGTTTCCTCAAATGCCAGAATAATTTGAAATTCATATCGACATGACTGCATGCAGAATAAGCCAGTTAGCTAATGCCCGCATTTTGATATTACTACGTTAGAGTGCTGGTTTGCAGCATAGGATAGTCGTCCTTTAATGTGCAGCTCCTGTGCTGACCAACTACTTCGTTTGGGACATTTCTGTCAGCCCAGTGACTGCGCTTAACTGTGGCATCACTTGTATACTCAAGTGAGATTTGGTAATCAAAGCTACCACTTCAACCGACCTATCTATTTACGTTGGAGTGTTAAGCATTGATTCATATGAGGATGTTCAATAAACATAGGTTAGGTTAGGTAGGTGTGGTAGCACTAATGTCACAAAACTCACTTGAGCACGCATGGCGACTCGTTGTTATGCCACGGGTGAAAGCAGTCCCTGTACTAACCAAGTTCCGCCAAATCAGGGATAATGAAAAAGTTGGTCAGCGCAAGGGCTGCGCAACAAAGGCACGACTACCCTGCACGAGAAAACCAGCCAGAAAATTTGATGAACGCAGTTTTATCACAGATGATGGCTCCGTTAAGCTAACAAGGAATGGGGAGCCAAATAACCTATATCTACACCCAGCAAGAGACGGGCACCGGCAAAGAATAACAGTGAATAACAGTTTCCTCTTCCTCAGTGGACCTGCATCCATAGTCGTTAAAAGGAAGCCACATTCTCTCAGCGTGTAAGCACTGCCACTAATCGGCCAAGTAATCGGTTGGTACGCCTTCCACCCATCCTAAACCAGGTTAGTCTAACGGTGGAGCAGTCCTCCTCATTGACCCAGGATAGGTTGGCGTCCCGAAGAAAGCTCCGCGCAATGGTCAACTTGACCGGGATAAGTGGCATACCCAATTCAACAGAAGAGAATTCCGGAAGGATCACACCAGCTCTGGCGAGCTGGTCGGCCCTACAGTTTCCCGGAATATCACTGAGCCCGGGTACCTGTATCAGACAGACACTGGTGAATCGCCCCGAGACAAGGTCGAGAGATATACTAGAGTTAATCACGATCATCAATAAACATAACCTCGATTAGATTTAATTCTGGAATTCACTTCGCCAACCTATTTATGACCTTAGAAAATTTATTTTGCTGCAATAAATGTCCCATCTAAACCTTTTCTTTTCTTCGAAACTCCTGTAGACTTCGAGAAAGCAAAATTATCACTAGAGGGCATTCTAATCCAGTAGGTATCATGCCAACAATTCCTGATAGACCAGCGGATTTATTGAGCCTCAGTGCCCGCACCATAAAGACGAATTTGAGAGAGTTGGCCAAACATTAGCTTGATATTGCATTGATGAGAGGAATTAAAATATTTAATGGTGAGAATATTTTAATTCGAAATTATGAGCATCTTCTATTTGCTGTGCACCGACTTTCACCAAATGGAACACAATATGTGTGGATTGGTCTTGTGAACGTAATTTATATCCAGTCACACACTGGCGAAATGCTGGTGCTGGTGTTCTGTCAGATGACATGGGTAATGTAAATATTGAGGAGGTGGATGCTCTTGGCATGAGAATTCGTTGTGATGCTCGTTGGAACGATCACATTTTTCGAGTGTCGAAGGAACCATTCAAGACCCTTGGTTTTATAAAACGGTGCGGAAAATTCTTCACTCCATCCGACCTTCTTACTATTCACAGGACTTTTATGCGACCTCGGACAGAGTACAACTCTCATGTATGGGCCGGTGCTCCAAAGTCTATTTCGAAGCTTCTCGACTACGTACAGGACAGGGTGAAGGTGCTTATAAATGACAGTAGGGTATCTAACTCTATTCGTTGGAGCATCGTCGCAATGTGACGTATGTTTCATTGTGCTATTGCTACTATAATGGGAGGTGTTCTCGAGAGATAAGGGGCTTCGTCCCCGATAATCACATATTTTTGCGTGGTACTCGTACATCTCGCAGAGAACATCCTTATGTCGTTGACTGTCCAGTGAACCGCACAATACATTACAGGGAAAATTCATTTTTTGCCCGCACTGCTTGCTTGTGGAATGATCTTCCTGCGGATGTTTTTCCCGGCAATTACGATATTGGTAAATTTAAATCAAATATCCACACAAACTACTCCCTCTTTCCACCTTCCAATAACCAATTTTCCTAAACCTGCACAATGCACTTCATGAGTAGGAGCCATCCCCTGAGTATTGGTTTTTATAAAAAAAGGCCCGTAGTCTAGTAGGAAGTCAGTTGGCTTATTAGACGTAAGGCCACGACCAAACGAAATATGAAAAAATATTTCTTCAGCGACTGCTCTCATCGGATTTTATGTCATAATCTCTGAGAGTGAATACAAATTGTCATGAAATGCTTCTCAAAAATACCGATTAAAAATTAATTCCAATTCAATTCCCCAATAATATTTCCACCAGCAATCTTAACATGGCTGTATTAATTGGCGATATTTTTTTTGCATTTGCTGCGTAGCATCTAAACATGGTGAACATAGGCCGAATATAGCTTCTTATCATTTCTTTTAACTAATAATTCCTTAGTAATTTATGCCAGCATTTATTATTTCTTACTGTTCCTTAAAGTGACGCGTCTGTTTAATATTCGTTCGCTTGGCATACAGTGTAGTTAAGAACTCTTGACAGTTGTGTCACATTGTTATGCATAAAATTAAACAACACGAGCACATAAAAAATGTTTATTTTTATACGCACACACACACATACATATACATGCGACAAATACTTGTATTTCATAAAAGAGAAACTAAGGCTCTTGAATAGACGAAAAATCACGAACACGAAATTTTTAACGCGACTTTCGTATACACATACAAACATACACACACACTCCACTTTAGCATGCACTGTCATAAGGGATATTTAAAAATAAACACTCATAAATCTCCTTCCAATACAATGTGTTGTTATTGTTTATTTTATTTTGTTTTGTTCGTAATTCTCATTTCAGTTTCAGTTTCTTTGCTTAGCTACTCTCTCACAGACACATACCCTCTCTGTGAATCTGACATGGTGGTGTTAAAATCTTTTTAAGCATCATGGCGAACGAGAATTGATGCTGGTTGATGACATGAAGTTTATTTAAGCCTAAAGCGAAACTTTCCATGTAAACAAACACTCTCTGTATATATGTGTGTATGTATATGTGAATTTCATATAGTAGATGTTGCTTTATAATGTGGTTGTATTATACGTACTACATATTTGGTGGTCTAGATGGGTAGATGTTTGTTGTTATTATTTTGTAGGTTATTAACAGATAGTAAATGTAATTAAAATAACTTAAAAATCTTACCACAAATAACTGCTACTGTGTGTGTAACAATGGTTACTAACTCACAAAACAATACTTATGCACAAAAACATTATAAAGTAACTGTCATTTCATTGTTATAGTTTGCGTGTCTGTTAGTGTGTTTGTGGTGAATAATTTAGGCTTTCGCTTGTCGTGTGTGTGTGTGTGTGTGTGTGTGTGTGTTTTAACAAATTAATCAACGTCATTAAATTCTCTCTTTAACATGCTACTGACAGCCATGACTACAGAGATTCTATTATAATCTAACAAAAGTACGGCAATCATGTTTCTGTTTATTTATAATCAATGGCATCTTAGATCAAAGGACGTATATACAGGGTGCCTGATATATAATGCAACAAAGTAAAGCGTTATATTTTTTTAATTTTTTTTTTTTAATTTTATTGTTCAAAAGCAAAAAAATGTTGGAAATAACATGAAATTTTAGAATCAGTTTAGATTTGTTTGAATTGGCCACCTTTGGTACGAATTATGGCCTTCAAATGGCCGACAAAGCCATCACAGGCTGCACGAAAATGGCTCTGCGGTATTTTGGCCCATTCCCGGCTAATCGCCATCTTGAAATGATCGACACTTTGGTATTTTTTAGTGGGAACTTTACTCTACAAAATGCCCCAGGCGGAAAAGTCCAACGGATTGAGCTCCGGAGATTTTGGTAGCCATTGTGCGGTAGAAATGAAGCGAGGAACCTCCTTTTTAAGTCATTCTTGGTTAACGCGTGCTAAGTGCGGTGGTATTGAGTCCTGTTGGAATGTCCTGGATCTGCAGCCGAAATGTTTGCCTGCCCAGGAGTTTAATACTATCTTTAAGACATTTTCCCGATAATATTCGGCATTTATTTTGACTCTACGGTCGACGAATGGCGCTTGAGTTCTGGTAGCCAATTGCAGGCTATAAATTTTCAGTTGATCTCTTTAGCAAGTAAACCCGATCATTTTGTTTGTTCACAAACTGCTCAATTTGGAATGAGTTCTCATCGGAGAAAACTAAAACCACTTTCATGCAAGCGAAGTAACTCCTTGGCTCTTTCCAGTCTAACTTGTTTTCTCCATCGGTAAGCTCTTGTACTTTTTGGAACTTCAATGGCTTTAGTCCAAGCTCATTTTTCAATACGTGTTGCATCCGTTCTTGCGATATATACAATTCACGAGCAATTTTTCTACCACTATGGCGTGGATCTCGATCAAACCTGGCCTTCACTTTTCGCATCATTTCTGGTGTTGTTACCGTTTTTTTTCGCTCACGTTTTGGACGCAATGCAATACAGTAACGAGCACTGGTACGGAAACAAACGATTTATTCACATTTTAATGCTGGAGGTTTCTAACGATCAATCACACTGTCACGCTTGAATTTCATCAGGAATAACTTTTTTCTGAATGCAATAGATCAAAATGCTTTTGTAAGCTTGTAAGTAATAAAATGAACTATCACTGGAATAAATCTGTCAGCTGTCAGACGAGCGGTTTACAAATGATAACAACCTGAAATTGGTTGCAATACATATCAGCTTACCCTGTATGTGTGTGTTCAAATTCTATTTTCGTTTTAATCTTTTCAATATTGAAATATCTCTTGCACAGAAGAACACATTCTAAATAAATAATGAAGATAAATAAGAAGATAAACAAGGCTTACTTTCTGTATTTTAATAAAATAAAAAAAATATTTTTGTTTAGATATGCCTGTCATGGCCAATACATTCAGTTGGTAAGGATTAATTACAGTTGCAGTTATGATTGAAATTTCTATTTTAGTTTCAATACATTTATTGTGTATCATTTAAGGCTGGAGCCAACGATTTTCTTTGTATACAAAAATTTCAATTGTCTGCTACTGAGTGGGCCATCTACCGGTTTAAACTTGCACCATCGGCAATACTTACAGTGGACAGGAAAAGTACCCAATATATTTTGACTATTTCATGAAGTTTAACCAACAGTTGGATAAAAAATTTAATTTTTTCTATCTTTTTTAATAATTTATTTCTATTTTATTATGATTCAAAAAAATTTGATGTGTTTTTCATAAAACTAGAGGAAAATAATGAAAAGTTTCTGATGACTCCATTGGGGAGAACCCTCTAAGGAGAACTCTGAGTAAATTTAAAATTCAAAGGCCTAATATAAACAAACACCTTGAAATTTGAAATAGAATTTTCCAGTTTTATTTACTGTTTTCTTCTGGTGGCACCATGAGAAACTTTTTCCGTTGACTTTTGTTTGAGGTTTTGCGCAGACGCTAAATTTCTTTCAAATCTTTTAATGATCTCCTAAATACTCTCTTGAAATAATATCGGGACTTTGTGCAAGAGTATTAACCATGTGGGGACTTTTTTCCTAGCAAAATATATTGCCATACTAAGACTTTGAAGTCGCTGTGGTCTAGTAGGTAAAGTGCTGTCTTATTAGACGTAAAGCCAAGGTTCGAGTCCCAGGCCAGATATTTTATATTTTTTCGTCGATTTTCCTCTCAGCAAATTTCTCGCAACAACTCTGAGAGTAAAAAAATAAAATTGCCATGAAAAGTTTCTCAAAAATCTGTCGTTTGGAGTAGACTTTAAATTATAGGTCACGCCAATTATGTACAAAATTAACGCCCACAACATAAGTAGTGTGTGAAACTAGGTCAATAATCTAGACTGAAGGGTTCTAATGACCAATTATGTTGTACTAAAACTTTTGTTGTCCACTGTTTGTCATTCTATTATTTCACAAAATTTACTATATTTTCTTCACGGAACGTAATAGATCGATTAACGCTTGCAAAAGATGATGCCCATTTTGCCAATGAAATCACCTTTGTTGGGTACTTCAATAAGTAAAATTTTCATATTAGGGGCCTAAAAAATCCGCACGTGTTCTTACAGATGCCAAAGCAATCATTACGACTGACTGTTTCGTGAAATTGAAATTCTGTCCAAATGCAACAAGAACAGCTATTTCTCAACAGTTTAAAGAATACAAAAGGTTTCTTTCCCTCACTAACTTAAAGCACCCTGAAACATATTGAACTACAATAAAATTAGTTTCGAAGTATGATTCTTGGCTCTTTAGGAAAACTTCAAAATCTTCCTTGACAATACAGAGCAGAGATCAGAAACGAGTATTCAAAACGATGAGTAGATTCATACTTATATATATATAGAGTCATACTTATAATTTCTGATACTTATACGCATTCATACTTATTTAAAAAAAAAAAGTTGGAAGTACTCGTCGTATTCATACTTAACAATACTCATGATGTTATTGACTTCGACTCGTCTCTACTTAACATTTACACGAAGCACAAAATAAGTATGATTCGCTTACGAATACTACTATACTCACAAGAAGATTGTGTGCATGCTTTGCTTGTTGTTTTTGCCTTTCCTATCTTCTTTGTTTGTATATGCGACGACAACAAAGGCTGTACATTTTGATGAATGATTCGAATCACTTATAAGTATTATAAGTATTTTTCTAAATTTATAAATTAGAATGAGTAAGCGTATGAACCAAACATATTACGAATGTTGTGACTTTGATGTCAATGTTGTATTCATACTCATTGCTACTTATACTTATAAATCAATGTTGTAGCGAGTACGAATGAATCAGAGTAGGTAGTTGAATTTTAATTCTGTTGATTCATACATACTCTAAATTGCATGAGTGCTTATGAGTAGCGGAAACGATTCATTGTTGATCTCTGATGCAGAGCAGAGTTCCGATTAAGCAAAAACTAAATTGCATGAGTGCTTATGAGTAGCGGAAAAATGATTCATTGCTGATCTCTAATGCAGAGCACAGTTCCGATTAAGCAAAAACTAAATTGCATGAGTGCTTATGAGTAGCGGAAAAATGATTCATTGCTGATCCCTGATGTAGAGCACAGTTCGGATAAAGCAAAACCAAAATACGCTGTCAAACTCTTATGTTGCCTGTACTCCACTTAAATCTTTCTGAGCAACTTATGCCATTAAAGCATAAAATATAATCCATGTTGGCATATGTATGCGTATGTAACACATTGAAGGCATCACTTTTTAAGCTTCCCTTGCGTATACAAGTAAAAAGCAAAAATATTTTTGCAAATAATTTTTTTCTTTCACAATTATAACGAAGTGTTGCCATGACACATACGGCCAAATAAATAAAATAAATTTGCAAAAAAGCCATACAGGTTTTATATCACAACAATAACAACAGCATTAATAAAAAAAAAGCCCTAAAAAATATGCATAAAAACACCAAAAAAGGAAATATTTTTGTAACATTTTGATTGTCTACATAAAAGCACAGTAAAACTGAACAGCGATTTTTATCAAAGGAACACCGGTATTGCCATGGCAATAGCATTAAGCCACTTACTCGTACCCAATACAACCATTTGATGGAAATAAAAATAAAAAAAAAAAACATAAATTTTTATGGAAAAAGTGTAAACTTGTTAAGGTTTAAAGGGAGAAAGAGCGAGAGAGAGAGGGAGAGTAAACATAAATAGAAATAGAATGTGATTTATGCTTTGAATATTGCCTTCGATTTAAAGAAGCTTGTAGAAGAAGGCCACACACTCTGAAACTTAATAAACAAAAATCAAACTTAAAAGTTGAAAAAGTTCGCCAATATTAATGTTGCAATGTTGTGACATGGATTTACAAGAACAAAAAAGAAAATTCGGTTCGCAACAAAATTGCAAAAAAGTGTCGAAAGAACAAATCTCGAGAATACTGTGACAAAAAAAAAAAGTCATTCGTTCTCATGACTGACTGCCTTAGCTAGTCATGATGTGATTACCAATGACACATGGCTGGCGAAAGAGTGACTGTGAAAAATGGTTATTGTTTGACTGAAGGAAAGATTGAAAAAGTTTTTCGTTTTACAACCACCACTGACTGACAAATTAACACGTTATGAATATTGAAAATGTGATGCGCTATAACGAGTTATTGTGTAAAGGAAAGTTAACCAAATGTCACGTTTTTTGCTCGTTTTAACTACTCATATTCTAAGGATATCTTTGTGTTTCCTCAACAATTTTATAATAACTTGACTGAAAACATATACATTGTTTGTTAAGATATCCAAAAAAGACGCTGGTCTCCTGTTGAACTGATGTTTAGAGCACATGAACCGAACAATAATTCCGTGAGAGTAATAGCCGTATGAAGTCGCCATACATAATAACATAGTGTTGGCTTTTTAAATGCAAGGCCAAGGTTTTAACCCAAAATTTCAAAAAATATTACTTAAGTAATCTCTCTCCAGATTTCTGGCAAAACTTTGAGGGTAAATGAAAATGCCATGAAATGTTTCTCCAAAATTCTATCATTCAGAATTGGCTTTAAACTGTACGTAAAGGCGTCAACACTCATGTATAAAATTAACACATCACAACATAAGTAGTGTAAGAAGCTGAGTGGAAAACGTCAGGGAGGTAGGTGGTCGCCCAAGAAAATATTACTGATGTCGTCTGATAGTATCATACTACTACGCCAATAGGATCTATTACTTTTATGGCTTTGAATCTGAATCGCTATGAAGTCTTCTATTGCACCTACGAATTTCAGTATGAAATAGAGGAGTTCAATTCCACTTGCGGTACCTAATATGCAACCAAATGTTCCCATCTGACAGAATTAATGCTAGGGATACCAATCGGGAAATTCCGAATTCCGAAAACCCGGGATCCCAAGATTTTTAAAAGTTTGTCTCGGGATTTTTAATGATTTTTTAGTGAATTCATATGTATTTTGATCCTGCAAAAGCTCCTGAATCTCAGATGAGGAATAGTGATAAAAAATTATTTGATGTCATCGAAGAATGCAAAAGCCCTATAAAACGAATTAATTGGGTAACTGATTTAGATACTCAAGAGTAGATTTACTTACATCAGGACGTGGTAGAGATGAATATTTACTTAGCTATCTTGGAACTATTTTTACAAATGGTGATTGCATAGCCTATCAGATCACATGTTACACAGATGCGTTAATCTTTTTGTTGGAATCCCAATAATTTTTCTAAAACTAATGCATTTTTGTCATGCTGTTTTTATATTTTAATTTTAATGACATAAAGTTCTGATATCATTTTAACACAATATTTTTTTCTTCATTTTTATTATTAAGAGAAAATCGCAATTTATTGCGTGAATTTTCTGAATTTTTGGATCTCGAATTATAGCGAAATATCACGGGATTTCGGAATCTGGATTACAAAAACCTGGGATTTTAAAAATTCAGCCCTGTTTGGCTTCTTAATTAATACCGTTCATATTCCAAGTAGGTGTTCTGATGATTCATTTTCTCACCACAAAATCTATTTATTTGGTTCGAGACTATCAGCATTCTGAAAAAGAGTTTAGTCGGCAGATATACCCCTATTACTAACCTCCAGATTTCCATGAATAGGTCAACGTAGAAACATATTTTAATTTCATAATAAAAGTTTAATTTTAGTGTGCTGGTTTATTAAACGTAAAGCCAGGGTTCGAGTTCCAGGCCAGACATCAAAAATAAAATACACAAAAAAGTATTTTTTCGGCGATTTCCTCTCAGCAGATTTCTGGCAAAAACTCTGAGAGTAAAAATATAAACTGCCATGAAAAGTTTCTCAAAAGTCTGTCGTTCGGAGTCGACTTTAAAGTGTAGCTCCCGCCACTTATGTCTAAAATTAACGAACACAACCTAAGTAGTGTGAGAAACAAGGTTAATAATCCTGACTGAAGGGAAAACAGTTGTCACCTCTCAATCCACAGCTCAATTAGGTTCTGACATCCAACAGCGACATGGAAGCTTTTCTCCTCTCAATCTCATCGAACATATCATTGTCTTGAATTCCTACATTACCAGGAGTCCATCTGAAGCCAATCTTATCTTCTATACTTAACTGATTCAGTTTATCCAGACTGTCCCATATTGCTGACGCGTTCCAACAATCGGATTTTGTGAAATTTTTAAAAATTTGTCCTAGAATTTTTCGGCATTGTAAATTCATATGTATTTTGATCCTACAAAAGGTTCTGAAAAAATTTCTTACCACTTGACTGCGATAATAGCTTCTCAGATGAGGAAAACCCCACTTCCATAAAATGTTATTTGGTGCCATCGAAGAATGTAAAAGCTCTGTGAAACGAATTAATAGGGTAACTGATTTAGATACTTAACTGTCCAAAAAAATACAAATTTATTTACATCAGGCGGTAGTAGAGATGAATAGTCACAAGCTGTATACAGCTATCTTGGAACTATTTTACCAACGAATGTTGATTGCGAAAAATGTTTTTCGACTACAGCTTCACGAATATTGTCCTTTAAAGCGTCAATTGTCTCTGTCTTGTCGGCGTAACACTTATCTTTGACGGCACCTCATAAAAAATAGTCCAACGGTGCCAAATCGCAGCTCCGAGGTTGCCAAACGACATCAGCTCTGCGGTTGATAATGCGATCTTCCAAAACAGGGCGCAAAACATCGAGTGTAGCTTCGGCCGTGTGGCACGTTGCGCCGTCCTGTTGAAATCAAATGTTGCCAGTATCCTCCTCATTAATTTTTAGGAACAAAAATACGTTCAACATAACGCGATAACGATCGGCATTGACTGTAACGGCCACTTATTGCTCATTTTCGGAGAAAAATGGCCCAATTATGCCTCTGGACCAAAATTACCACCAACCAGTGACTAGTTTTGGGTACGTCGGATTTTCAAAGTATGCGTGCGGGTTTTCTGTGCCCTAAATGTGACAATTTTTTTTGTTTACATGCCCGCACACAATCAGCTGCACACAAATGATAATGTGCTTAAAAATTGGACCGATCGTGTAGACTACTGCATGGCCAGCCAAAGCAGCCATTTGAATGAAATTATTTTCCGTTATTAACCGGAAGGATTGTACTTTCAAATAAAAAAGAAATTTCAGAAAATATTCGGCAGTTTTTTTTAAAGCATTTTCAAAAAATAAAGTATTTGGCGAACCCTTTATCTTTCAACGGCAGCGTATGTTGACAACAAAATTCGTTCAAGCCTATCAGATCACATGTTAGATGCTTTAATCGTTTTGTTGGAATCCAAATAATTCTCTTAAAGCTAATGCATTTGCATATGTAATCGGGATCGGGATTTACAAAATCTCGAATCCCGGCATTTTTAAAAATCGATCCCGTTTGGCATCCCCAGTTTCGACCATTTTTGAGAAACCTTTCATGATAATTTTATTTAAACTCAGAGTTTTTGCCAAAAATCTGCTAAGAGGAAGTAGTCAAAGAATTTTTTTTTTCGAATTTCATATTGTTGAAGATATCTGTGGTCTCAAGTCTAAACAGCTAACACACTAACTACTAGACTACAACGAGTACAGTTTCCCTTTGTCCAAAATAAAAAAAAAAACGATTACATATCATCTGGTATTAATGGTTTTGGGATCTGTTAAATTAAGTCACTGCTTATTACCTAACTTTTTAATAGTAAATCTTCGAAAAGCTAATGAATTCCAACGACAGTATTCATCATTAAATTCAAATTTATGCTTGCCTTGTATTGCTTGTTTTATTTTTCGTATGTTGAAATATTTTCAAGGAAATTATTTCAATTTCCTGTTTATGTTCACTACGGAATATCATAAAATTGATAGGCATCTTCAGCTAATCGGTAACATGACATGGCGAATCTGACAAAAAAAAAAAAAAAAGCCTTAATAGCGGCTTATTTGAACACCCCCTAACGTGTCTCTAAAACTCCCTTTTAATGTTGCTGGTATTGTATTATGTTGGGATGTATTTTTTATTTTCAGTATTGAAAACGATTAATTTTAATCATCATCGTTATATATTTATACATGCTGCTTAGAACATATACTTCCGTTTCATGTTCTTCTTCTTTTTCTTCTTCTTCTTTGTATGGATATTATAATTTGAGAGTTTTTCCTTTCCATGGTTTCATACAATATTTGTCTTTTTTATTTATGATTTGTTAGTTCCATTAAAAAAATAAAACGAGAATCATTTTCATGTTGTTTCTTTGCAGATATTCATGCATGTAAAATGGCTAGATTGAGTATTTTGAAAATTCAAAGCATCATCGTCAACATCCGCTACCACCTTAACGACTTCAATGACAATGAGCTTGAGTAGTAAAATCACCATCACCATCACCACCATCAGCAACACCTACAGCTGCCCCATACTAGAGCTAGCTTATCAACCATCCATCCGACTCTTTCCAACCTTGTTTGCCATTGTCTATTTACATATAGCGTAAGAACAAGCATGTGAATATGTATCTAAATATGGCCTGTCATTAATCATCATCCCAGGAAAAGAAATTTCTATCAAGTATCGCAATATTTTTAAGTCGTCTGACTATCATTTCAACATTCTCGTTTCTTTGCTATCTTTTTTGAGACTATTTGGTAAGTGTACGAATTTACATTTTATTTGTCATCACAGTTTTATTCCCATTTTTTTTTGTTGTTGTTGTTGTCTTATACTCATTTGTCACTAAATGGAATTTGTCATCGTTGCCATAAATTAGAATTTATTATGAATTCGTATGTACAGGACTTTTAAGTCCTATTTCCATATCGTGTTATGAATTTTGCAATAAAATTTTATAAAGAAACCTTTTTCGGATGTTTCAAAGAGACAGAAACACTTAATACAGCAGCATTCAAGCTGTGATAAGTTGTGTGATTGTAGTACATCAATGGAGAATCGTATTCAATTTTGTAAAAAATGAAAGCAAAATTTCCCTGGATTGTCAAAAGACGAAAGCTAAAAATAAAAATTTTAAATTTTAGTGCACTTTAACAATGCCGCACTGTATTAGGTATAGTATTGGCTAATCAAAGGTGAGTGATGGTACAAGCCATGGATCGACATATCCAACTAAACGAAATATAAAAAAATATTTCTGTGTTGACTTTCCCTCAGCAGATTTCTGCCAAAAACTCTGAGAGTAAATAAAATATCGTTGAAAGGTTTCTTAAAAACCTGTTTCTCAGATTTGACTTCAAACTGTAGGATCCGGCAATCATGTATTAAATTAACACTCACAACATAAGTGGTGCGAGAAGCTAGGTCACAATTATGATTAAATGATTGTAATGATCATTTCCGCATCACTCTTTGCTCCCGACTTAATTATCCAGCAAGCAGTTGGTAGGTGAAATAATGTTTAAATTCAAATATTTTTTGTCGCGAAGCTGTTAAGACTTACTTCCTAGTTGTGCTACCAATTCATACACCAATTTTTACTTAAAGGAGAGTACAAAAACAAAAGTTGAATTTTTAGTGATCCTTTAACAAGGAGTCAAACTTTTTAAATATCATTGTATTAACAACTTCGCTGTCCAATGACTCATATATTGTAATACGTTCATGAGTCCCATGCGACTCACAGAAGGGTCACACCACCCTTCCAGCCCTCGTTTTATGGGGATTACGTTGAATCATAACAACATTTATCTTAATTTATTGCACAATTTTATTTGTGTTGTATAGTAGGAAGATATTAGACAAAGTTTAAGTTTTTAAATGCAAAATTTAGGCAATAATAATAAAACAGGGTAGTCGTGCTGGTACAGGGTACTCGCTGGTTTTGATAGAACTTGGTTAGTATAAGGATGGTATTCACCAATGGCGTCACATCGGACAGGTATGCTTACTCAAATAAGCTTTTTGATATCAGAGCTATTACTCCCACCTAACTAAACCTAACAGCACAGAACTCCCACCTAGCTAAACCCAACATTCAACCAAATAAAACGAAAAATGAAAAAATATTCCTTCAGTGACTTTCTCTCAGCGATAATTCTGAGAGTAAATAAAATTGCCATGAAAATTTTCTCAAATCCGACAAAGTAAGCACGCTCAACATGGATGGTGTTGAGAAATTAGGTTGTAATCCTGACTAAGGGGTTGTAATGACCAATTTCAGGGTGGCTGATATATAATGCAACAAAGGAATCTCCTTTTTAATCCATTCTTGGTTGACGCGTGCTGAGTGCTGTGGTGCTGAGTCCTGTTGTCCATGGTCAGCGGCCGAAATGTTTGTCTGCCCAGAGCTTCAATACTGTCTTAAGACATTTTTTCAATAATATTCGGCATTTACTTTGACTGGACGGTCGTTGAATTCGAGCCGGGAGGGACCATTGACCACATACCATTACCATCGGCAGCGCTTGAGTTCTGGTGGCCAATTGCAGGTGTAAATTTTCAGTTGACCTCTTTGGCAACTAAACCCGATCATTTTGTTTGTTCACAAACTGCTCAATTTGAAATGGCTTCTCATCGGAGAAAACCAAATTCGGTAACTGGCCACTTTCGTGCAAGTAAAGTAACTCCTTGGCTCTTTCCAGTCTAACTTTTTTTTTGTGCATCGTTGAGCTCTTGCACTTTCTGGAACTTCAATGGCTCATTTTTCAATTTTTCCGTTCTCACGGTATATTCTGCTTACGAGCAATTTTTCTACCACTGCGGCGTGAATTTCGATCAAATCTGGTCTTCACTTTTCGAACCATTTCTGGTGTTGTTACTGTTTTTTTTCGTGCACTTTTTGGTTGCGATCCAACACTGCCAGTATCACGGTAACAAGCAATGGTACGAGAAACAAAAGATTCGTTCTCATTTAAATGCTGGAGGGCTCTAACGATAGCCACCTGTGGTTTTCCTGCCAAATATAAGGCAATCACACTATTAGGCTTGAATTCCATCACGAATAACTTTTTTTTCTGAATGCAATAGATGAAAATGCTTTTGTAAGCTTGTAAATAATAAAATGAACTGTCACTGGAACAAATCTGTCAGCTGTCAGATGATCGGTTTACAAATGATAACAACCTGAAGTTGGTTGCAATACATATCAGCCACCCTGTAAGTATAGCAAGTGCATATTGAAAAAATCAAAAGCAAATTAATTTTTAAATTCAAAAGTAAAATTTAATTTAAGATTGCCAAGCCTTAATGTCATTTAATAACATAAAAAAAAAGTGAATGCAATATAAGAAATGGAAAATTATTTGTTATTCTATTTCGCTTTATCTCTTAAAATTTTTATAATTCCTTGATATTAATTAATAATACTTCGAAAGCTTTTTCCTTTCTTTGAATGAAATTTGTTTGATTATTCCATTTCTTTCCCAAAGTAACGCATTACAAGTTTAATTAAAAAACATAAAAACATAGAAACATAGAAAAACAAAATATTAAAGCGGACATTTAGTGCGGAAGTTTAATATCAAAAGAAATATGAAATAGGAACGAAAAGAAAGAGAAAAAATTAAATAAACATTGGAGGAATAATTTATAAAACATTTCGTGTGGAACTAAGTTTTATAGAATAGAAATTCTAGTTGCGGGTATATTGAATCAAACCAGACTATCCTTCAATGATAGATTCCATTTTAAGTGTTTAGGTTTTGCTAACGTTAATGTTTTTTAACTAATCGCCTTTACATTGGTTAATTCAGTCGATTTTTTAGAGGCAGCTTTCGAAAACTTCTCATGCAATAAAGACAAAAGTAAAGTTTACATAATTTCCGAAATTATTTTGAAAAAACACCACCTACATCCCTTTTAGAAGATAGCGTTAATTGGTCTCTTTATTGGTTCATTTATTGGTTCTCCGAGAGATAATAATCTTGTTTGTTAGCGTAACCACTGAGTCAACTAGATAGTCATACAGTTTCAACTCTTGAACCAATTATACTTTGTAAGGCGAAATATACATAGTGTCCCATCTGATACGACAGTCAATCCCATAAACCTAAAAAATGGTACAGAGATCAGTAAACATTAGGTTTTGAAGTCGCCTTAGACTACAAAGAAATCTGTTATCTTACTAGACATGAGGCTACGATTCAAACCTCATATCAGACATCTTCAACAAAATCGAAATGAAAAAAAAAAAAATGTCTCCTTTGAAATAACAGTCAAACTCGTTTATAACGAATTCTTGGTTATTACGTACATATTTTCAAGTCCCAATGTTTTAATAACAAATTTCAAACAAAAAACTTCGTTTATTACGGACTCGTTTATAACGAATTTTCGGTTAAAAGGAACTACTTTAAATAGTCCCAGTAATTAAATTTCATTCAATTTACCTTTTTTCATAACGAACCTTCAGAAAACACTTTGAAGTGTGGCAGTAGGCCTTATTTTTATTTAATATGGTAGCATTAAATTATAACTCAGCATCTTTAATCAGCTGATTGATTAACAAATATTTTTGGTTTTTAATAAAAAAAATACTTTTTGTTTTTAATAAATGATAGAAATTCTTTGTATTTTATATTCTCTTCTATGACTTCACCCCCTTTATTACGAACTGTGCCTATAACGAACTAATTGTTCTGGTCCCACAGAGTTCGTTATAACTGGGTTTGACTGTATATAAAAATATTGCCATGAAAAGTTGTTAAAAAATATGTGCTCCGGAGTAGAATCCGACACTGTAAATGCTCTCATGCATATATTTAACACACCAAACATAAGTGGTGTGAGAACATAGGTTGAGCATAAGAGCCTAAGAGTTCCAATGCCTAATTATCATTAATTATCATACAGTTACAAATTATATTTAATTATTACAAGTAGAGTTAAAAGATCAATTGTTTAGTGTTATGTAGCAGGTTAGAGCTTCATGTTGGAATCGAACTCACGACCCTTACACTAATGCCACCAGAGCACCTATAATATTGTTTTTTCTTGGTCTCCGTGTAGTCTCTTGTAGAAGTAAAGCCTCCTGCATGGCTTGGATATGTGCCCTTTCTATGAATCTTTGGGTCAATATGACCCAACATTAAAATGTAAACAAAATTTCATATTTAATATAAGAAATTCATTTGTTTTGTTGTTTTCTTTTAATTTAGTGTAATAATAATAAAAAATAATGATAACTAAAATAAATAAGCCATACATACATACATAATTGGTCATTCCAACCCTTCAGTTAGCTTCTCACACTACTTATGTTGGGGGTCTTAATTTTACACATGAGTAACGGTACCTACAATTTTAAAGTTGATTCCGAATTTTATTTCCTCACAGAGTTTTTGCCAGAAATTTGCTGAGTGGAAGTCATCGAAGAAATATTTTCATATTTTCGTTTTGATGTCTAATTTGGGATTTGAAATCGGGCCTTACGTCTAATAAACCAACACACTATCTACTAGACTACGGCAATTTCTGAGCAATTATTCTTAATAATTATATTTTTAACAGAACCTCTACCAAATTTAGGAATTTTTGTGATAATTTATACCCGATGTGACCATTTGCTCTTTGCAAATAAATTTTTTACAAGAACCACATTTAGTGGAATGCTTATATGAATTCCTTCCATGTTGAAAAAATAAACTTTTCTGCCGTTTATTTGGTAAATTTCTGGACAATAGTGTGTATTTGTATTATTTTTCGTAGAACATTGCGGGGCACTTGTGAGATTATTTTGTTCTTGAACATTTTTGATAAGATTTCTTCCTGATGGTCTATGTGGCAAAACTTTTCTTCGCTTTTCCATCGCTTAGTCATGCGCTTACATGTGTAATCCGCAAGTAGTTGGTCAAGCGCATCAACTCTAGCTTTCGTTTGGTTGTAATCATCGCTTACATCGGTTAAATGATGAAAAGAAATTAAGATGAGAACGAATTTATTTTTTTTTTTTTGGAAGGCTTTTTTTCATATCCGAAATTTTTGATGACAAAATAGTTTTATTTTTACGGACAGTGCCAACTAGTGTAATACTCCGAGAGAGAAGGTCAATGGCAAAGAAGTTCAGATTGTATGTAGTAAGAAAATTATCCCTTGTAATTGTGCACCACACTCTCACCTAAATTAAAAATACGGAATATAACAAATATAATACGATGTACACAAGACTCGCCTTGTTATTCTTTCTGGTTGTGTATTTATTGCTCGGTCTGTGTACACTTTCATATTCGAGGCATATTTAGTTGTGGAATCGCAAAGTGCCCAAATTTGTATGTCATATCTGTTGGGTTTTGATGGAATCTATTGCCTAAAACTGAACCGACTTCGAAATGAAAGCAATTATTCATCTACCGTAACATTTTCATGAGGACTGTAAAAAACTAAACTGAGCTGATTACTCACTCCACTTATCCCAGACGTTTATTATCGATGCTTGCTTGTTTTGTTTCTTTTCTATCTTCAAAGTTGTCGAACCGTTGATATTTTACTGAAAAAATTATTGATCGATGATTCTGAATGGTAAACTTGTTATATCTTATGTTGGGTCATATTGACCCAAAGGATATTAAACGTGTGTTAATCGTGTTTTGATATGTGGAAGGGGGAGGAAAAATTTAAATTTTATTGTTTCCATTCAAAAGCATAGTTTTTGTGCCTGTGATGGATAAATTAAGGTGTCACGATCATATCTTATAATTAAAGAGAAAAATTTTGCGTTTGAAAATCAAAATTATGCAGAAGGTTCAAGTAAATAGTATGTTGGGCCGTGATTAAAACCCCAGCTCTGGCATCTCGAACAAAACGATACAAGAAAATATTTCCATTGTTGGAGTCTTCTCACCAGTATTTTGCAAAAGCTCTGAGAGTTAAATAAAATTGGCATGAAAAGTTTCGCAAAAAATCTGTCGATCGGAGTAGTCTTTAATCTGTACGTCCAGCTATTCATGTACAAAATTAAAAGACAACACAACGGTAGTGTGAGAAGTAATTAGTAAGTAGTAGTAGTACAGAAGTATGAAGTCGATGTTATCTAGTAGGCTTATTAGACATAAAGTCAGGTTTCGAGTCCCAGGCCAGACATCAAAATAGATCCCCCCACTTATGTTTAAAATTTACACACACAACATAAGTAGTGTGAGAAACTGGGTCAATAATCCTAACTGAAGGGTTGTTAATAACCAATTATGTACGTATGTAGTACAGATGTATGCAGTTAACAAGTCAGCTATGATTTTATACCAATCAACGTTGGGATGCAGTACAAAATGACGGAAAATTATGCCAAAATGTGTTCTTCCTTCAACAACGTAGTCTTAGACGACATTTACATGAAATAATGATAGGGATTCTTATCTTGGCTATAAAAAAATATTTCTTAAACTTTTTCAAGTTGTTTTTTTTTTCTATTTTAAAACTAAAAACCAATTGCCTTATAATTTGATTTCTGATTCTGCTTGCCACTGTATTCTTTAGTTTCTTAAAGGATACCCTCTTCATAATTTTCGTTTGTAGTTTAAGATGTGTCAACAACATAATTTTATAAATTATGTTCACTTCGGTGGCAAAAACTTTAAGCTGAAAAGTAATAAGAAGAATTGTTTCTGAAATTTTCATTATTGGATGTCAATTTAAACTTTCGAAGACCTTTAGTTGTGCTTGGAATTTTTTTCTTTCTTTTTTGTCAATCTATTGCTTTTGTAAATATGTTGCATAAAGTTTTAAGATATGGAATCTGTAATATTTTGCAATATTCACAAAGTTAAAATAAAATAAGAATACCTTTTTTTTTGCCTTGAGCCCCCCGCGCGACTGCCGTAAGATATTACTTCGCGGAAGGCTGGTTAGCTCTAAAGCTTTATCACATTATTTCAAATTTCCAACCTTCGGAGTACTATCATTACTTCGGCTATTTTCTGGCTGTATTGGCTCCATAGCGTCCTAGAATTCAAGAGCTCCTCTTTGAGCCGGTTTGGTCCTAATCTAGTTTCTCCGGGCCATCTAGGGCAGCATTTTTGAATATGCTCCGCATCTTCCTCTTCATCTACACAGTTTGGGCATATAGGGAAAGTATCATGTCCAAATTTGTGCAGGTACTTCCTAAAACATCCATGACGAGTTAGGAACTGGGTCACGTAGTAATTCAACTGGCAATGTTTGTTCTCCATCCAAAGCGTTGTAGAAGGGACAAGCTGAAATATCCCTCTTCCCTTTAAACTGCTCTCCCATCGTGACTGCCATTTGTGCATGGAAGTTCTTCTTTCCTCCGGTTTTATATCCGCGGTCAGTCCTGGATACTCGAGACGGTGAAAGTATAACCGCTAATATGTCTATTGGTATTGCCTTTGCTAATACCAATACCGCTTCATCGGACACTGTCCTGAAGCCACTTAGCCGTCTAATTGCGCTTAGACGATACACCTTGTCGTCCTCACGAAGAATATCTCCGACCATTTGGGGCAAGCATACAGCATTATGGACGTTACTACTACTGAAATTATCCTCATCTTGAATGGACCTGGTCCTCCTGTATTTGGCATCATCCTCGCCAGTGCTCCCTGCGTTACAGATGCCTTTTCGCCGATGTATTTTACGTGCTCCTTAAAATTCAACCTGCCGTCAATAAACACTCCCAGGTATTTTATTGGCCTCTTTGATTCGATTTCTGTGCCTCCAATGGTCACTTTCATCTTTTCCACTATCTTTCGGCCGCTTATCAAGACGGCTTCCGTTTTATGTGCAGCAAGTGTCAAACCTGCCTCATCCAACCATGCTCTAACATTTCGAATCGCTGTATTAGTTTCCTCCTCTATTTCTTGTACCGTCTTAGCTACCGAGACTATGGCAATGTCATCTGTAAAGTCTACAATTGTAGTCCCGTTTGGCAATCACAGTCGATGTACTCCATCGTACATTATGTTCCATAGTAGTGGACACCCGCCGTCACTACGTATTCATGCTTTCCTTCATTCGTTAGATGTATTACCTTTCTGTCCTGAAAGTAATTGTTCAGAATCTCTATTAAGTATGGCGGCGTAGCCATGTTAAAGAGGCCTCCCATAATCCGCTCCCAATTCTCTGAGTTGAATGCGTTTCTAACGTCAAGTGTGACAACCGCGCAGTATTCCTTGGTGGCAAATCTCTATCTTTCGCCCTCTATTGCATCTCTTGTAATGTCGACTACCCTCCATATCGCGTCAACAGTGGACCGTCCTTTCCTAAATTCGTATTACAGATCCGAGAGAGCTCCTCCTGCCTCGGCACGTGTCGATTAGTATATTATCCTCTCCAGATGACGATGATTCCCCTGATGGTTTTGGAATGAGAACCAATTTCTTCTTCTTCTTCCATCTATGTGGAAAAACACCCCTCGACGAAGCATTTGTGGAACACCTTGGCGAACATATCTGATCTGGTCTGAACCGGATAGCCGCCTTAAAATATAATAAGAATACCTGTTCTTATTTTTATGGTGGAAACTGTGTGTTACACAAACAAGAAAAAATACAGAAAATAATAGAAATGAAAAACATGATAAAACACTTTAACTTATGAGTTGAATCCCCATAATTCCATAAGCATAATTAGTTTTCAAACCATGAATGCAAAGAGGAACAAAAAAAAAATTCTCCAAAAGAAAAAAGTGGGAGAATTTTTGGTAACAAAAAAGATTACGGATATCTTTGATAATGTTACCCTGCCATGGCTTCCAAGGGCAATTCACTTACACAGGGATACTCGCATTTACATTCATACTTTGTAAGTTTATAATTCGTATAACGGTAGTTATTCATCTCTCTCGCATTTCATTCGTATTTTTGTTTTCTTGTTTTCTCCCTTTAAGTTTATTAATGGAACCGGTTACTTAAAAATCCCTTTTTAGTGCAACATCAATTGCCATATGGCTTTAGTGTATGTACGTAACTTCCATTTGTTACCCAGAGTGAGAGAGAGAGAGAGCAAGAGAGAGTGTATGTGTAAAAGAGGCAGATTTCAAAAGGATACTAATGACATTATATAAAAAACAGACGAAACAAAAAATTACTTTAGACCAATACGTACCTAAAAAAATGTACAAAAACAGGCAAAAAATTTTAAAGGACAAGCAAAACAAATTGGGCTGCTGCAAAAAAGAGGGTCCCCCCCAAATATATATAAAACAGGCAACGATGGCTATATTTATGTCGAATACAAATGCTTTAATATGGAGTTGAAAAGGAAAAAATTAAGTTCTGGGCATAGCTTTATAGAAAAAGCAGTTTACAAAAATTGTTATAAAACATGCTTCATGAAATCCTGTTGAAATAATTTTGTGCTCCCTATAAGGCATGAAAAAGGAAAGTCCATTCTATGCTGTTTGAATAAGAAAGTAGGGTTGCCAAATTCCAATTCTCAAAAAGCAAATACTGAGAAAATGTTAATTGTAGTCTAGTCCGTGGACAACGTTGTAGTAAACACAAACCAACTCCGCCTTGAAGAGTTGTGTTTCAGTTTTTGTCTCTGTTGGGACTACAAAATTCGAAATAGTTTGAGACAATTTTTGCGACATGTCCATTAGGAAAGCTAAATGGGATCGATTTTTAAAAACCCCTTTATTTCGAGTTTCGGGTTTCCCGATTGGCATCCCTTGTCCATCCTTCAAATTTGATTATAGTTTCTGTTAGGCACAATGTACACTCTGCCGTGCAATTATCTTTTTTTTTCTTATCCAATTAGCATATTTTACAAACTCTTTCCACGTCTTTTTGATGGACCAGCTTCTTTATCAATATCCATATCAAGAATTTCTACAAATTATTTTTATTATCATGCACAAAAAAACTGAAACTAACCATCGCTCGCAATAATATTTACTATGACATCAGCTCTTCAGATGTTGAGACATGTTGTCAGTGATAATAGAAGAGGGAAATCTTAACATGGCTGTATAACAAATGTACAATCAGTGTTGGCTAATATGATTTGACAAAGATAACATGAAAATTATTGCCGTGTACTAAAAACTTTCTATTTACTGGACAAATCAAATTTTAGCTTGAAACTGGATAAGCATCAAAAAAGCTGGAAAATCCAGCCAAGTCCAGCCAGGCTGGCAACCCTATATGAAAGGAGTTCTCTTGGGTGTGTCCTTATCTTCAAATTTAAATAAAACAAAGTATGTGAGAGCTATGTGAAGTCGCCATTGCCTAGTTAGTAGGATATGGGTCACTGTTAAAACCCCAGGTCAGACATCACCTATAAAACGAAACATGAGTATATATTGTGTTTAAACTGTTTCATGCATAGTCGATCAGGAAATAACATCCACATAAGTTAAACATGTTGCTTGTATTTAATTAAACATCTAGTTAAGCATGTATTTAAACATTGTTCTTCAATATGTGTACATTTATTGTTGATAGAGTTTTGCAACAATGTTGTCAGATTCTAAAATGAAACATCCCGCTAATCATGTATTAAATCATTGTTCCCCAACATGTATAATGTTGACATAGTTTAGCAACAATGTTGCCAATGTCTATCTATCGTTAAAAAAATTAATTTAAATAAATTTATTTGTTTAAAACTTATTTTATTTATTAATTACAATACAATTATAAATTATATTCGAATTATATAGCTGAGTAACTTCGGTGTAGTGTCACAAAGCAGAGCCTCTGGTGGTAATTGAACCCACGACCCTCACGCTAATAGTATGGTTACAATACCCACTGGACTACCAGGGCACTCTGTTTAAAAATTAAATTTTCAATTTAATTGTATTTAAAATGTTCATGATTAACTTCTGAACATTGTTGAACTGAAGGCCTATGTAGCTAAAGCTCTAGACTTATATTATCTTATAAATTTAATTATAAACTATTATGTAAATAAATAACTTCTGAATGTAATTCTATTCCAATTTGCTGAAATTTATATAAATTTCTTTTATTAATATTCGGCTAGCCAATTAGGGTAGTTGCCACTGGAAGATCGAATACCTATTATGCAACACCGATTAGTTAGTGGTCCTACTTATAAATTACGCTCTTCGGCTGAGGGAAGTTTATGGAGCGTGATTCCTCAAAACATCAAAGTAACCTATTTATTAACTGAACATAATGTAAAGGCTTCTCATAGTATTCACGACCACGTAGAGTAAATATAATAAATAAAAAAGGAGGTCTTTATAGAACAATTTTCATTTTAATGTTCACGAAGACCTGCTTTAGTACATTCTTTCATCAATATAAATTTGCTTTGTTTGTACACAGGGCGGCTGATATATGATGCAATAAAGTAAAGCGCTTTATTTTTTTAATTGTTTTTTTTAATTTTATTGTTCAAAAGCAAAAAATGTTGAAAATAACATCAAATTTTAGAATCAGTTTAGATTTGTTCGAATTGGCTTTTGGTACGAATTATGGCCGATAAACCCATCACAGGCTGCACGAAAGTAGCTCTGCGGTAATTTGGCCTATTCCCGGCGAAGCGCCGTCTTGAGATGATCAACACTTTGGTATTTTTTAGTGAGCACCTTACTCTCCAAAATGTTCCAGACGCAAAAGTCCAACAGATTGAGATCCGGAGATTTTGGTGGCCATTGTGCGGTAGAAATGAAGCGAGGAACCTCTTCTTTAAGCCATTCTTGGTTGACGCGTGCTGAGTCTTGTTGGAATGTTTATGGTCTGCGGCCGAAATGTTTGTCTGCCCAGAGCTTCAGTACCGTCTTTAAGATATTTTCCCGATAATATTCGGCATTTTTTTTGGCCCCACGATCGATGAATATGAGCGGGGAGCGACCATCGCTTTTTTTTTGCCAACTTTTTGAACGCGATGCAACACTGCCAGTATCACGCTAATGAGCAATGGTACGAGATACAAAAGATTTATTCACATTTAAATGCTGGAGAGATCTAACGATAACCACCTGTGGTTTTCCAGCCAAATATAAAGCAATCACACTAACACGCTTGAATTCCATGACGAATAACTTTTTTTCTGAATGCAATAGATCAAAATGCTTTTGTAGGCTTATAAATAATAAAATGAACTGTCACTGGAATAAATCTGTAAGCTGTCAGATGAGCGGTTTACAAATCATAACAACCTGAAGTTGGTTGCAATACATATCAGCCACCCTGTATATCGTTGAAATACAGTGATGTCTTTCCTCTCAGGAGATTTCTGGTGTAAATTCTGAGCGTAAATAAAATTTTCAGGAAAAGTTTCTGAAAAAATTTGTAGTTCTGAGTCGTTTTTAAACCGTAATTCGGTCAATCGGTGCTACCTACTAGCAAAGGAGTAAAGTTAATGTGAACTACTTTAGTTCGACATGGGAAACGATTCCATTGTCGGTTTCAATACAATATCTTTTAGACGAGTGCCGTGCTTTTCAGAACTGGCGTCATCGATGTTTGAGTGACAGAACACTTGATGATTTGGTCATGGTGTCTAACCTGCCACTTAGAGAAATGAACGGTTCCAACCGAAGTTCGCAGTGGTTTATACTGAGTAACATAATCGGGTCAAATAGGCCACCGAATGAAATTGCCTGCAAACAGCAAGCTACGCGCTTGCAATAACATAAAGTTAATGCTAAAATTTCGAAAAAAAAATAGCTCCTCTCCTACGATGAAGCACATTCCCATCTGAATAGCTTCGTGAATACACATACTTCTCAGAAAACCATCATGCATCCTCAACTAGTTTGGAGGCGATATGTGAGGCCTTAGTTTTTGAAGATGACGATGAAATTACAGTGTCTGTGAAGGGCATTCGTTATAGGAATATGATAATGAAGTTCTTGTGGTCCCAACTGGAAGGACATTGATGTGGACGATATTTGGTTTATGCAAGAGGGCGCCTTCCACCATATACAATTTCCAGTACAAAGTATCTGAAAAAGTTGTCATGTCAAATGACTGCCAAGTTCATGCAATTTATGGTTCGTGAAATCTTAAGCTTAAGCGAAAAAAACCATTATCATATCGAACCCAGCTATGACGAAGATAAGCTATGCTTAGGAAGGATTGCGTAGACGTCTAGAGGCTACACAAGCTAAAGATTTCCTGCCTTCTTTATTTCGGCAGGGAAAAATGCAATCAATTGATAGACATTACTTGCCTGAATATAATTTTGTTCTTGTTTCTTTTGAAAAAGACAGAGAAAACAAAAACAAAAAGTAATCAGAAGTTGAATCTTAAATATAAAATGCTTTGAATACCTCTCCACAAAATAAGTTCATTTATTGATACTTCCATAAGTGCTTCCTAGCCATTGATAATTATTTTTTTTTTATTTATTTTTTGCCATTCATTTACTAGATATTCAACTCAAAAAGACATTATCGGTTATGGAAATAAAATAAGAAACTATGAAGTGAAAGAAAGAAACCGAAAAACTTATCTTATTTTACTTCAAAGTTTCATTGAAATTTTTTGGCCATCAACAAAGTTTTTTTCGCAGATCTCTTTTTATGCTGGCGTTGCCACTGCCGCTACTTTAAAAACACTACATACAGCATTCCCTCGATTTACGTCGTAGAATGTTCCGGAAAAAGGGGACGTAAATCGAAATGATGTAAATCGAATTTCAAAGAACTCATACTATCAGATGCAGTTTTCAAGCCGTTTTATTTACTCTGAGAGCTTTGCCAGAAATCTGCTGAGAAGAAATTGCCGAAGAAATAATTTTTTGTATTTTATTTTGATGTCTGGCCTGAGACTTGAACCCTAGCTTTACGTCTTATAAGCCAGCAGACTCCCTACTGTTTTGTTTATAAAGAGCAGAGGCGACGTAAATCGAAAGACGTCGCAAATCCAAGTTAAGGGGAACAAAATTTTTGACGACGTTAATCGAAACAATCGAGGGAATACTGTACAATCTGGAAAAAGAAGAATATTTATTGGAAAATATAACGTTCTATGGCAAATACATATGCCAGCGAATATGAGTGAGCGTGTGTGTTTATATAAGAGAATGATTTGATAAAACGATGCCATGACTGTGTATGAGAGAAGGTAACAAAAACTAGTCAACAGAAATGACGGTTTTTTTTTGTTATCATTCAAATACTTTTTTGTTTTCTATTTTTTTTATTGTGTATTCCATGCTATAACAGTTTATTCTAGTCTTTGTTCATTGTTTCCGTTATGAAGGAAACTATTGTGCACAAACAGTTGCTGGACCATAACGTTTAACGTTCGTTGAAATTTTCAGTTTTTGCATAGGTTTTGCAAATAGATACATGACTAGATAGGCAAAGATTTAAGCAGCGAAATAGAAAAAACTTACCCATCTAGACTCTTGCTGCCACCTACAACAATAGTGTTAAGAAAAAAAACATTTGAACGTGATTGCAGGAGCAGGCTATATGACGGGACAAGCTGACGCCAAAATACTTTTTCTTGTTTATTCTCGGCGCACACACATACATCTAAAATGAAAAAGTTTTTCCTGGTTTTCTTTTGCATTTCTGCAGAAAACACTCAGAAATCAAGGGAAAAAAATCTTCACGTTATAAATGGAAGTTTTTCTTTACTTCTTTCACTTTCTCTCTTCGATGGGGTGGCAAAATTATTAGCAAAGTTTGCAAATTTGTTGAATGATTTCTACTTCCTTTCCTCTCTTTTTCTATCTCTCATTTATTGGTCGCTGAATATTAAATGAAAAACACAAGGATTTATGCAAGAGAACAGCAACCTGTATGATAAAGATCAGAATCTGGAACATATTTTGTGTTTTTGTGCCTCACATTTTCAAATGAAAGCAAATAATACAGGCACAAAACAAGGCAATTTTTCCTGAAATATTTTTTTATTCACCTTGCTGGCATAAACATGAGTTTTTCTGACACCGAATTTGTTTTTTTTTTTTGCTTGGCCACCAGAAATTGTTGACGCAAGTGAAATAACAAGTAATTGCAGACAAAATTCTTTACAAAGTGCGTATTAATATGTACTTTGTCGAGGACCTATTATACTGTAATACAGTCAAATATTCTTTTGCAGAAATGCTAAAGAATTTTTTCTTGTTATTATTTCTGTAGCATTGAATATGGGAATAAATCCCACAAACATACGTACATTTTCAGAGTACAAGTGTTTTTTCAATCATCAATAATTAAGGACTGCGCACAAAAAAAATAAAATGGGCCTACTTGTGATTTTCAACTTTTATCATAATTGAGAAAAGTGAATACCGTTACATTGTTTTCGTTAGTCATCTGTTTCAAAATCCATGTCCAAAATTTCATTGCAATAGGAAAATAAATTTTTTGAAAATGGGCTCCCAACAAGAATGTGGTAAAAAAATAATTGAAATTTTCAATGAAAAACCGCGCCACTTACAAAAAACGATTGCTAGGCTCGCAGGTGTTAACCAAAAATTATTTTTAAGGTAAGAATAAAAAAAAGAGTCTTTGAGTATTGAGAGAAAGCGTGGAAGTGGATGAAAAAAGGATTTGCCGACCAAAACAAAGCAAGTAAAATAATACGTATTCTTCTAAAACACCCTAACATGTCTGAAAGAAAAGTGGCTCAAAAAGTTGGATGCTCTGAGACTTTTGTCAGAAAAAAATTTTATACACAAAGGAATTCAAATATTATTTACTTTAAATGAAATATAAAACGAAAAAAATCCGCCACTTAGTTTTATTTCTATAACGAAAAGTGTAAGTCCAGTTTTTTTTTGTGCGCACTCCTTATTTACTTATTGAAAGACTTAAGGAGTCGTTACAACCTAGCTTCTTATACCACCCTGTTCAAATTTTTAACGACAGATCTTTGTGGAGCAACTTTTTGTGGCAATTTTATTTTCTCATGCATTTTTAGCCAGAAAACTTCTTTCAATTCGCTTAACATCGGAATCTTACGGATCTTTCGATGAAGCTAACTTCAATTTCCAATGTTTATCATTGACAGATTAGTGAGACTTATTTTTTCTAAGCATGCAGTAACATACATAGATAATTGGTCATTACAACCCTTCAGTTAGGATTATTGACCTAGTTGGTCACATCACTTATTTTGTGTGTGTTAATTGTATACATAAGTGGCGGGCATGCACTAAACAGTTCAAAATTATTTTGTAACACTTCTCATTCCATCAATTTTGGCAACTTGTGACGCTTGAAGACAGACGATATCAAAGCGATTAAACACCCTATCCAGCTTATGAACGCATATCTGTCGTTAACTGGTATATTTTTGTCTACGGATTGCGTAAAAAAGTTTTTGGGTGCAGTTTTATGTACAGTTTTATCTCCATATTTATAGTGCTATGGCCCGTTAATGCCTTTAAGTGTTAATGCCTCATAGTGTTTAGACATTGATTCCTTAGGATTTTGCTTAGGCTTTGCTTCACAAATACTTGTAGTGCCTGTGAATCCTGATTAGAACTTCTGTAGAAGAAGTAATTTCTTCTATACCTGAAGCTTCTTGCAAGAGGTATTTAAGGCCAATACTAGGGATGCCAATCGGGAAATCCCGAATCTGGAGTCCCTAAGATTTTTAAAAACTTGTCCAGGAATATTTTGCGTATTTAGGGATTATGAATTCATATGTATTTTAACCCTACAAATGGTCCTGGAAAAAAATTCTATTTCACTTGACTTGACCCCACTTCCGTTGATTTGATGCCATCGAAAAAATTATTAAATTATTTGGATTCCACAAAAAAGATTAAAGTATCTAACATGTGATCTGATAGGCTTGAACGAATTTTGTTGTCAACATATGCTGCCGTTGAAAAACATTTCTTGCAATCAACACTTTTTGCTAAAATAGTTCCAAGATAGCTGTATGCAGCTTGTAAATATTTACCTCTACCAGCTCCTGATGTAAATAAATCCAATATCTATTTGAACAGCATCTGAATCAGTTACCATTTTAATTAGTTTTATAGGCCTTTTCCATTCTTCGAGGGCATCACATAATTTTTTATCACTGGAAGTAGGATTTTCCTCATCTGAAATTCTATTACCGAAGTCAAGTGATGTAGAATTTTTTTCAGGACCTTTTGTAGGGTCAAACTACATATGAATTCATAATCCCAAAACTACCGTAAAACCTCTGTACAAAAATTCCGCGATTTTGGGATTCGGGATTTCTCGATTGGCATCCCTACTACCTACTAGACTACGGTGATTACCACATGTAGTGTTGATAGTTTTTTTTTGCATCTCTTGAGTTCTTTAAGGTCTGGAATTCTGCTTAGTTCTCTTAATGCCTTGCCTTTTATCCAGAACAAACTAATCTGAAAATTCTGTTAAAATTAAATCAGGATTGTGGATTTTGTGAATCTCGAAATCCCGGGATTTCTTGATTGTCATCCTCCGTACTACCTAATAGACTATGGTGACTACCATATGTAGTGTTGATAGTTTTTTTTTGTATCTCTTGAGTTCTTCAGAGCCTGGAATACCGTCCAGTTACCTTAATGTATTAACTCCAGAACAAACTAATCCGAAAATTCCATTCAAATTATATCAGGACACTATGCCGCCCATTTTATTCATTTTCTTTGTGAAAACAAAATTATTCATAAAAATTATAAAATTTAAAATAGACCCCAAAATCAAAATTAGATCTCTTAAAAAAAATGTTTCCTTTAAATGATGTCATTTAAGCTTACATTTCTTGTGGATTCTTTGAATTCCTCTGTGCCTTAAATGAATGAAGAAATATTGAAATTTATTTTTCTCTTGTAAATACTTTTTGGCTTAAGAAAAATAAACAAATAACAGCATAAATGCATAAAATAAATATGGTAGACATGCATATTTGATATCTTCTTAGACAAAAAATAAAAAAAAAAAGTAAAAAAAAATTTAAAGAAATATTTGAGATTTTTGTTTTGGTTAGACAAGCAAATACTTCGTACAAGTCCTTTTGCACAATTCACACTTGATTTGTTTATTTACCCAGAAATGTCATTCAAAGTTCGAATATTTATTCAGGCAACTCCATATGACTTTCACAAACATGCAGAAATATTACAAAAAAAAATGAAGAAATTTTTTAAAATCAAAATTGTTTTTAAAATAAATCACCATACACGAGCATACGCACGTATGGCTATTCATGGTTTTTGTTTTTAAATACAATCCAAATGAATGCTTTCTCTGTTAAATTTTGAAATGAATTTCTTTCTGTTAGAAATTGGTTTCAGTGATTTAAATAAGAAGTTTTAATTTTTTTTTTTTTATAAAAACCAACACTCAGGGGATGGTCCCTACTCAGGTAGTGCATTGTGCAGGTTTAGGAAACTAGGTTATAGGAAGTTGGAAAGAGGGAGTAGTGTTTGTGGACATTTGATTTAAACTTACCAATATCGTAATTTTCTGCACCGTTTCAAAAAGCCAAGGCACTTGAATGCTTCCTTCGACACTCGAAAAATGTGATCGTTCCAACGAGCATCACAACTAATTCTCATGCCCAGAACATCAAGAGCATCCGCCTCGTCAATATTTACGTTACCCATAGATACAGATGACAGAACACCAGCGTTTCTTACGATTGACAGAAGGTTTTAATGGCAAAATAATTTACTCTCAGAGTTATTGCCAGCAGTTCTTCCTCCCCTTACCTACATTCCCTGCTTTCATCCTATATCCTCATTGTACAATGGATCAATTTCGACTTCAGGGTACTGTACTTGTCTTAACAATCCTCAGGAAATGCCAACCTAAAGCACCCTGAGCTAGTTATTCGCTTAGTTTCATGTTGAATCACGACATATAACTTTAAAGTCACATAAACGAATTTTGACAGGTATTGAAACAACTCGACTGGTGTCAATTTCCTATGCAGACAATAATTTTCTGCAGATTTACATATCCTACACACTACTTAACTTGCTCTTAGGAAGTAAGCATCTGGCTTGCTAGTAAGTTGCCGAATGACAAAACTGCGACGTTTGATCACAATTCAAAATAAAAATACAGAAGATAAGTAGAGCTTTTGGGATATTTTATCGGCCAACAAAATGTATCTCAGGCTCAATATACTCCGAAGGATAGGAAAGTATTTGATAACTTCGTATATTTGCAATAACATATTGCTACGAAAATGGAAACGGTGTTACATCGTTTGACATTAAAATGATAAGCAACAGCTACAAAAAATAAAAAAAAATGGACTTGTTTACATGATCAATGAATAAACGACAATATGGCAACAACGTTAGTATAAAAAAGTGAATAAACAAGGAAACAAGAAGCAACAATAAATATTACCAGAATAAATGTAAACAAAATACACAAACAACAATGAAACAACAATGTTTACAGATTAACAAATATTTCGAGAATTCGTTCTCCTTTAACAGCATTCACCAGACTGTTTACTTGGGCTTTGAAAGGCAAGGGAGAAATAAAAATTCAGTCAATCTCGTGTAAAGACGCTTCGCTTGTGAAGAAAATAATCGTGGTTTGAAGATCTACATTATAAAGATTTAAAGAACAATCGTTAGTGTTTATGGAGAAAAGTGTAAACAAGAATAACAAACAAAACAAAAAATTGTTGTTGTTTAAATCAAGCTGTGAACAGTGGCACACGGAATTGTGTGAACAATAAAGAATTTTATTAAAACTGAACATAAATTTATTTTTATTTTTTGAAATTTCATCCAATTTTCGCAAAGATTTCTCGGAAATATTACAGACATAATGTGCTACTAGGCAGATCAACTAGTACGATTCTGTGCTTCTAAGTTACTGACAGATTTGTGAAGTTTTGTAAACATTAACTAATTGAAGACACAATATGTGTTCACAGATAAATTTATAACAAGTGTTCCGAAAAGAAAACATTGCGTACACAGTAAAATGTAAATTGAAACTGAACGGAGCTAACACAGTATCCCTGAGACTAATGAGACTTAGTAGGATAGGCAATGATTTCTCTTTCAGAAGTGACGGAAACGATTAGCATGATAAAAAGAAGCTTCCGAAGCTTCTTCTAGTTTCTCTGAATCCTGTCAGCATTCTGTATGCAAATTAATTTCATAATATTATGACTTAGCTGCTTCAATATGATCTTTTTAAAGAGATATACTTTGATTTTAGCCATAAGGCTGTGAATTCGCCGTAGTCTAGTACCTACTGATTTATTAGACGTGATTCCACGGTTCAAATCCCAAGTCTCCAATAAAACGAAGTAATAACGAAATAAGAAAAAATATGCCTCTCATTAGATTTCTGCCAAAAACTCATAGGGTAAACAAAATTTCCATTTTCAAAATCTGTTGCCGGAATCACTTTAAACTGTAGCTGGGAGTAACAACTGAAGGGTTATAATGACCTATTATGGTAATTCCTTTTAATAAGACTTTTATAGTACGTTATACCTGCGTATACTTAATATTTAATTCACATATCTTCATAACATATACGCCACATGTTAGAGTTCTCAAATCAAATGGTTCTGCTTCGTATAGATTCATTGGTAAAGACTATTACACCGAATACGTCTATTATTAGTGTTGGGTGGAGTAGAGTTATAAAAACCTACAATTTCAATTCTTCTCTAATCCTATTGCATTTATGAACATCAACCCGTTAGTTGTCAATAGGAATAATTCCATGCCGGGTACTTGAAGCTCTTCTAGGGACTTTGCTTTGAAATGCATTAATGTATGCGTTACAAGTATGAATTTACAGAATCAGCATAGGATTTGATGCGATTCTTCAGTCAAGCGGTTGGTATTTCAAACTATTCCGATATAACCGGATTCAAGATTCAGAATCGTATAGCTTAAAAAATCTCAGCCTTTCTCTACTCCCCTTTCTCTCAAAATACTCTTCTAAGTTTTTCTTTAGATTTCATAATAAGTTTTACGCCCACATTAGCAATGTAACATCTCTCCTCCTGTCAAATTTATCTACCTGTACACTAGAGATCAGCAATGAATCGTTTTTCCGCTATTCATAAACACTCATGCAATTTTGAATATGAACGGATAAACAGAATTGAAATTCAACTACTCTGATTCATTCGTACTCGCTACAACATCTAATATATAAAAATTAATGCCACTTTTCGTTGTCATTTTATAACTCAAGAACAGGCTATCCAAGCCAAATGTTCAGGCTTTGTTCGGACTATTTAGTAGATTGTTTATGTGAAGTTTGCCACTCCCACTTTTACGCACATATTTTCTATTTATCTAAAATCAGAAAATGGCTCCATCGATTTGACTAATTTTTTTTTTTCAAATGTTTGTATTTATCCATTTCAAGTTTTCATCAAGAGAAAATATTGCCCCGCCCACTTTTGCGCCTACTTTTTTTTGAAAATTACTTAAATGAATTAAATCTTAAACTGTGCTTTTGATTATGTTATGATCTTTAGCAAAGTTATTGCAAATGAGCCAATGAAGATTTCTAAGTTGGTATGACCAATATCCGATAGGTGGCGCCACTGATAATTACTCAAAATGAATTCAATCTTAAACTATGCATTCTTTAACAAAGTTGTAACGTATGAGCCGTCGGAGATTGGTGCGATTAATTTCCGATGGAAAATTATTCAAAATGAATGACAATCAATTGGTCGACCTACACCCCAAGCCGGAAGAAAGAGCATTGCGAGCACAGTGACTGGGAAATCTTCGAGTATATGCCGCTGAGACCCGTTCGCATGAACCACTTGAACAACGAGAAGTGAGATTAGAAACTGATCGAATGCATACTACTACAGGCCCGTTCATCTGAATCATCAGGACAACGGAAAACAAAATCATAAAATGATTCAAAATTAATTGGACATTTGTGATCCGAAATGATATAAATAAAATGGCCCTGGTTGCTCCACTATGTTAAAGGGCCTTAGATCTCTGCAGCACATTTGCACAAGCAGACGTGCGTTAGCAAATTTTTCGGAATCTGCATTTTTAGAACTTCCTGAAAATAAGGATTTTATTTTGGAATTCGAATTTTAAAATTTTTTCGATTTTACGTCAATACCATGAGCACGTAAATAGTTACAAAGGTTTGATGTCGACGCAGAAACTCCAAACCTGAAATTATTTCCCATTTTATAACACTTACAAAGCAATTATCAGAAATAAATATTCAAAATTGGAGTTTCAATTATTGTTTTGGGAAATCAATACCATTAAAAATTGCAATGTCGTCATCGGAATCAGATGAATTTATTTATGAATTATTGAAATTTGTAGTTCTTTGGTTCTCCATTTCAATTTTTGTCTTTTAAAAAATTTAACGTAAAGTTAAAAGTGTTACCACATTCACCACAAACAAGAAAGGGTGTTCAAAATTTATTGCAACATGATGCAGCATATTTTCCGTTTCAAAATAACCAAAAGTTCAATTGTTTTCTAGTAAGTAATTAGAATCATGTGATATATTAGTTACATCGATACAATTTTAAAACCGATATAATTCATATATCCAAAAAAAATCATTAATACATACAGAACATCTACTGAAGTTGAACCGAATCAACTGGAATAACTTTTCGGCGGCGGCTTTACTTAAATTTTATCGCATCTCGGCTTACCGGCTTCACCGATTCCAATACGGTTCACCTGCTTATCATTATCTTAGGAAGCGATATTCTTTACATTGTAATTGAAATTGTTTAACAACAAATTTTCCAATCGCTTTTAATTGCTGTATGTAAAGCAATTTTATTGTAATAATGTTTACAAACTGGTAACAATAGCAATAACAATTAAAGCAATTAAAGTTTCTCGGCCATCAACAGTAAACCTTTACGCCTTCAACTGGTTTCACACAGCTAAAGTGAGAGATAAAGAGCGAGAGAGAGAGAGAGAGAGAACGATATTGCATTTGAAACCGATGATTATTTTCACAGTACAGTTACAAACTGCAATTACAAACTGAATATGAAATTGAAACAATTTTATTCAATTCACTTACTCACACATACACTCACACACACACACACACACACACATACGCGCTCATTCGCTCACTGCAAATATTAATTGAAATTAATTAAAGGCGAATGCATCATTTGGTTAAATTTGATGCCGCAATAAATGGTTGCGTATGAATGAGGATGCACATATGAATGAATATGCATCAATACATACATACATATGAATGTATGTGGGTAAGTGTAAGTTTACATACAGGTATGCATATACAGTATACTAAGTAAGTACTTACACAGTTATTGTTATTATATTCTCGCTTACAAAAGATTATCCAAATGGAAAGGGAGAACCAAGTGCAGGATTGAATGTTGACTTTGAAGGAGAACAAAATCCTGATGATGGTTGCAAGCATTTACATGCATTATTTCTCCCAGGCATAGCTACCAGTAGCAATAATATTGCGTCATCTATACCAAGGAGTAGTGTAAATATTAGGGAGTCAAAAAATCTTGTCGTTATGAGGATGAAAATAAAGTGTAATGTTCGCTAGAACTGACAAATTATTCAGTGCCTTAGTTTCTTAAGGCGCTGCTATAAATACTTCACTTCATCTGATTTTACCATTTACACCATTTATAACCGACCAAGAATGGAATAGAACTCTAATGTATGGGTTGGCGTTTAACGACTATTTTGATACTTCTCGACAGTTTACCGGAGAGACCGTATCGTTTATCACGATAATCAGGCCGTTGTTGCAATGTGGCTTGTGTTTCCACTGCCCTATAGCTACTTTAACGGATATTGCTCCAGAGAAATAAGGGGACTTATATATGAAAGTCATTTATTCCTACGTAACACTCGCCTTTCTCGGCCAGCACATCCGTATGCGGTCGATTGGCCAGTGCATTGGCATCATAGGTGGACTATTCATACGTGCAACTCCCCTTCTACAGAGATCTTTCATGTTCCTTATGGTACAAAAATATTCAAACCTAATCTCAATAAACACTGCTCCCTCTTTCCTCCTTCCCATAACATATTTTCCCAATTTCGAACACAATGCTATCCACCCCATAAAAATCGTCACATCGTCAATAAGATATTTTTGAAGCACAAAATCGTCAAAATGACAATAAATCGTCAAATCTGGCAGCTATGCCTTCAGGGCCAAAAAGCAAGCTTCCATAAAATTAGTCAGTCTAATTTTAATAACTGTTTCCAAAATTTTACCCACACTCGACAATAAACTGATGGGTCGGTATGAAGATGGACAATCAGCTGGTTTACCAGGTTTTCTTATTGATATAACTTTAGCCTCCTTACACCTCTAAGGAAAATAATACAATTTTAAATGATGTTCAAAAATTTAATGCACTTGTTAGATGGTTAAAGTGGTTGTTGCAGTTTAATTCGAATTTCCTGACTACTTATTATTTACACCACCTTCACTAATTTGTTTACGTTTATAACCCTGAGCAATGTCCACATAGAGCGTTAGTCTTGCCAGTTGGCATAGAGTTTTTGTTCCCTATTCTCTCACGTAAGAAGCACTTATTACATACATACATGCCATTACAACCGTTCAGTGAGAATTACGATCTAATTTCTCACACCACTTATGTTGTGTGTGTTAATTTGATGTATAAGTGGCGTTATCTGCAATTTAACATCGACTCCGAATGACAAATATTTGAGAAATTTTCCATCGCAATTTTATTTAGAATAAGTCGCAAAAAAAGTCGTTTTAATGTCTGACTTAGGCTTTGAACCAAGGCCTTACGCCTAATAAGCCTAAGCCCTACCTACTAGACTAGGGCGAAGCAGTTACAGTCTCTAGAAAAAATAAATCCTGCACAATATTTGATTGGCAATGGAAAATGAGACGGAAAATATGTATTTTGAAATTGGACACGCTTGATATGTGCACCCTATAGTACTTGTATGTATGTATGTACGTATGTATATCTCAGCAAATGTGGTTTACTGTTGAAATATGTATGTGTACGATGGTTTTATGCTATTATTCTTGCAGTACAGTATTCAATTAAAATATTCACATAAAATACATGCAGACACACACACAGGCACTTCCACGCAGGTACGGCAACGTAGTGAAGTGTGTATGTCCTACGCAACATACTCATAGTACTCCGACATATAAATTATTAAAGATTTCACAATACAACGTCTGTTGTTGTCTGCACAGATCCAGATGAAAATGGCTTGACATTTATAAATGAATTTCACAAGAAATGATTGTAATGCCAGCAATTTAGATAGGACAGGAACTGCTTGTTTCAATCGAATTAAATTTATTCGCACTTTCAATTTTGTTGCGTTTGCAGTTAAAAATTACTGCAGCAGTTTAATTTGAAAATGCCAATGAAAGTTAATTGAAATTGCATTGCAGATATGATTCAAACCGTATCACTTAAAGTGGCTTATTGGTGTTACAACATAATTTTAAGAGAATACATGACACGAAGAATGATGACCTAGTGTCTCCGTTGGAAGGACCAAAAAATTTTTTAATGGTTCTCTTAAGACTGTAACCGATTATGATAAAAATTATGTGAAAGACAAGTTAAACATTATTTAACTTCGTTTCATTATAATTTCGCCGTAATTTGCGACTGGAAAATGTGAAATGAAAGGAATTCTCTTTCAAATCAATAAGTTTGTGTGCCCAACAATTTCATTTTTTAAATCATGTTTTTATCAATCAATTTTTTTAGTGGTTTTTAGTACACCTACTATATGTATATTTGGTCATAACAAACTTTCAGTCAGGATTACAACCTAGGTTCTCACACCACTTAAGTTTCGTGTCTTATTTTTACGCATGAGTAGCAGAATCTAAAATTTAAAGTCGACTCCGAATGTTAGTTTTTTTTTGAGTAAATTTTCATGGCAATTTTTTATTTATTTTGAAAGATTTATTTGCCAGAAATCTGTTTAGCAAAAGTCGCCGAAAAAATATTATTTTCACATTTCATTTTTTTTTTTATTATAAACCAGCACTCAGGGGATGGCCCCTACTGAAGCAGTGGATTGTGCAGGTTTTTTAGGAAAAGTGGAAAATTGGTTATAAAATGGCCAGTGCTATACCTTCACCATTAGACAGTCTACAGAAATCGTCTCCAAGAAGCCTGCAGTTTCTCATACTACTTATGTTGTGTGTTTAAAGTCGACTCCGAATGACAGATTTTTGAGAAAATTTTCATTTTATTGTGTTGAAGATGTTTAACCTGGGGTTTGATATGTCGCCTCACGTCTATTAAGCGAACACACTACCCGTTAGAGAAAGACTACTTTAGGTCGGTAACCTATCGACATTATTAACACCTTTCCTGTAATTGATGGAAAACCAGGCATTGAGATGTCGGCCCATATATGAGAGCTGTATTTTCGTATGCATAATACAAATGGATAGTAAGACTATCCGATGGATTACAACAATTCTTGTAATGTCTTATGAAATTAAATGTTTCGTTTGAAACTTGAAAATATTACGGGTCTACCACATGTCGCAGTGCACTTTTGTGCTTAGAACATGAACACTTTCTAACTTTCCCATGTGTACACTGCAGGTGGTGGAATACTATTGCAGCGCTTGGTTGTCAATATACAAAAAATCGCTTTAAAATCATCACTTTAAAAGTCAAATACGGGCTATAAGTCCAATTTGAGACTATTTAACTCTCATGTAACAGAAAATGGCTTCAAACGCTCATGTATGGGTCAGTGCTTTAATTTAAAGTCTATTTTGAGGATTCAGTATCGCGTAAAGGAAAGTGTGAAGGTGCAAAGATGCTTAATAATAGCGATAGACTGTTGTACTAAAACCGTTGTGCACTCTCGTTGTATTCTTGTATCATATTAGAATACAATGATTCGTTGCAATGTGAATTCCACAGTGTATTACAGATTGAACTCCTTCTAAAATCCCACTTTGAACTCCGTACTTTGAACTCTCTTCCTGCATAGTTTTTGCTGTCACCTGTTGTATAAACTAGCCCCCAACTAAAATAAATTTGCAGGAAAGGCATTACACAGATGGCCAATTAATTTTGAATCATTTTACTGGTTTTGTTTCCCGTTGTCATTATGATTCAGATGAACGGGCATAAGTAATACGCATTTGAACAGTTTCTAATCTCACTTCTCGTTGTTTAAGTGGTTCATGCGAACGGGTCTCAGCGGCATATACTCCAAAATTTTCCAGTCATAGTGCCTGTCTGACTCTGAGGCTCGTAATGCTCTTTTATTTTCGTGCTTGGAGTGTAGGTTGACCAATTGCTTGTCATTCATTTTGAATAATTTTCAGTGACGCCATCCATCATAAATCACCAATCTCCGTCGACTCATGCTTAACAATTTTGGTAAAGAATGCAGTTTAAGATCTAGTTCATTTTGAGTAATTTTCAGTGGCACCTCCTATTATCGTTGGCTCATAAACAACAACTTTGCTAAAGATCATAACATAATTAAATACACAGTTTAAGATTCAATTCATTTTAAGTAATTTTTAGGGGCGCCACCTATCGTATATTGGACATACCAACTTAGAAATCTTCATCGGCTCATGCGCAGCAACTTTGCTAAAGATCATAACATGATTAAATGCACAGTTTAAGATTTAATACATTTTAAGCAATTTTCAGTGGCGCCACCTATCGGATATTGGTCATACCAACTTAGAAATCTTCATCGCCTCATGCGCAACAACTTTGCTGAAGATCATAACATAATTAAATGCACAGTTTACGATTTAATTGATTTTAAGTAATTTTCAGTGTCCCCACCTGCCTGAAATTAGTCCTATCAACTTAGAAACCTACCAAGGCTCATGCGCAACAACTTTTCTAACGATCATAACATGATCAAATGTATAGTTTACAATTCTATAAGGTACAAACAAACATTCATTTTTATATATATATATATAAACTATGGAAGGGGACACGCCCACTATAACCAATCCGCCAATTTTGTTCATATATGCATCAAAGTCGCCCACACAAAATTTGGGAACTCTTGCTGTTGAATGTAAATAAATACTTATTAGGTATGTGGGCGTGGCACCTCGCCTACTTGAAATTTTGAAATAAAAAATAGCCTATAGTTCCTTCCAGACATACAGGAAGGTAGTGTTGAAATTTCAAGAAATTCGGTCTAGCCATTTAGCCATCTATAAACTTCAAACAAACAAAGCCACAAACAAATAAACACACATTCATTTTTATATATATACAGTGATGAGCAGAAGTGAGTGCATGTTCATAATACTGAGTTTCGTCATCCACAAAAACAAAACCATGCAAGCAAATACTTATTCTTAACAAATAGCAGTAAAAAGACAATAATTAATGAAATGAATTCAATGAGCACTTAAACACAATTTTGCATGTTTCAAGAAAATTTAAGAAATTAACCCAATTTCAATATTTGGTCCATAGACCTTTATTAGAAATAGCTTGATTTGCTTGATTTGGAAAGCAGTAGTCCTACTGCAGATCCAGGGAACGTGTTCAAAGATACCATGTGAAGCAAACTGTTAAACATAGCGATGAAAATATTTTGGTTTAGGGATGCTTAATATGGTGACATGTTGGCCCTCTATATTTAATAGACAGTATCATGCGAAAAAAGACTATCTACAGATTTTGCACCCCCATCTTCTGAATTTTATGGACAAACGTGCTTATCTCAAATAAGAAATTGTTTTCCAACAGGATGGCGATCCGAAGCACACAGCAAAAATTGTAAAGATATGGAATGGAAAACAAAATTTTCAATTTTCAGGGTCCCGACTTCAATCCAATTGAAAATGTTTGGCCATTCGTGAAAATCCGGCTTGGACAATACGAAACAGCCCCAACAAACATGGTCAAACTTTGGGATCGTATAAATGCGAAATGGCATCGTATTCCGAAAGATCTTATTGATCATTTGGTAGAAAGCATCTCAAACCGCGTAAATCAAGCTATTTCTAATAAGGGTCTACGGAGAGATTCAAATCTAAAATCTACAAGCCCTACTTCGTTTTTCCTTTCCTTCCATTACCTATTACCGTTACCTAATTCCTGGATGCTGGTCATTACTAAAAAAAGAAAATCAAAGTCCTTAATAATAACATTTTCCCCTGCTGGTAATTTATTTTTTGGACATAATTTTATACAAATTACTTCAAATATGTACAATAAATTGGAAATTGTTTTCATTTAATTTTTTTTCTATAGACTCCAACTGTTTTCAAAAGAGATTTCACCGTGACATTTAATCATACAATCAATAAATAATTTTCTGTATTTCAAAGCGAAAATAAAAACCAAAATTCTATGTATTTTATGGCAACCATCATAAATATTTACACAAATGATTTTAAGGTTTTCGTTTCTATGCACTAAAAAATATTCAAAAAAAAATTTTTTTTTTTGCATATTTTATTCCGCATTATTTAAGTTTAACAAAAAACTGGAAGAAATTTTTTTACACTGTAATAAATAAATTTAAATACATACAGACACACACACACAAGAGTTGTATTGAAAATTTACAATTTATTGTTGAATAGAATACAACAACCACAAGAAAAAAAAGAAACAGAGGGAGAGAGAGAGAGAGATAGAGAGAGAGAGTGAGTGTCTCTGTATGAATAAAATAAAATTTTCAAATTTATGCAAATATTTTTGTTTACTTTTCAGTCATTTTAAATCCATATTTTCTAAATGATAAATTATATTGGTTTATAAATAATATTTCAAATATATACAACAACAACAATAACAACATTAAAATAAAATAAACCAAATAAACCCACAAAATAAATTTCACAAAACGGGAATGGGAATCTAAACAAAATTTGCATAAAAAATAAAGGAAAATTGTATGAAAATTGTTGAAAGATGCCTCTGCCACTGCTTCTGCTGCTCTTGCTGTTGCCGCTCTCCTTACCACTAACTTAATAACACCTTATAACAGTAGCTGTTACCATAAACCAACAACAAAAAATATAACCTTAAGGTATTGCTTAAATAAGAAATCCTTGAACTGTGTGCTACAGGATATCTTAGCTTGTCTGTCCCTGTTCAGCGTACAAATTTCTAAAGGCAACAAATTTTGAATCAAATATTTACCCAACAACACCACCGGCAAAAACAACAACATTAGCATGCTACCATGAAAAAAAAGAAAGAATTTTTTTTTAAACAAAATTTCATTTGAATATTAAACAGATATTAACGTTATTCTATGTAAACAAACAGGTGACTTAAGGTGAGAAAATCCTTAAAAAATAAAATCAAAATTCCTTACCGCATTGCCTTTAACTCAAATTCAGGTTGTGGTTGATACAATCACAATGGTGATCTAATATTCATGATTTCTTTTTTGCTTTCATTTTTAAAAGTTCAGCGGGAATAAATTTAGTTTAACACTTTAAAATTTACTGTTTAGACAGTTTAGATGATTTAAACAAATCAGTTTAAATGTTTAAATTAATTTGAAATTTAAATTTTTATAGGTTAGGTTAGGTTAGAGGACGTGTACCTGTCAAACAAGACAAATACAATACCCGGAGGTCGAACTGACCCACTGTACAACGTCCTAAAGGAGGGAAGGATAAAAGGAGGGTGGGTAGAAGAAAGATGGAGTGCGGGCAGAGGAGGAATCACACAGACTAGACACAACAAAAAGGGAAGGAGAGAAGTCCTAGCATCTCTCAACCAGCCTAAGCCACTAATGAATCTTGATGTCGGCTCTAGACACTACATTCATGCTCTCAAAGAAGACCCTGTCAAGGGTCCTCAATCTGAATCTACCATGGGCTGGGCAGTAACAGAGGAGGTATTCGATGGTCTCCACTCCTCCCTATCGCATCATGCCTTGCAATAAGCCGACTGAGTTCAGCGACCTAATCTTGCAGTGCCTGTTGGTAAAACCGACAAACAACCTTAAGTCGCCCTTATTTAACCTTTGCAGCCAACGTGTTCTCCTACAGCCCACAGCAGGCTATAGACACCTAGAGACAAAACAACCCGATCCGTTTCCTCAGCGACTCTGCTCCCTGTCTGTGACCCATCCATTGATAAAGCCATAGAGGTGGCAGAGGGGGGGGTAGGACCAACTATGAAATTGCCACCTGAAAGCGAACCTAGCCTAGCGCGGTCATCCGCCGTCTTATTGCCCATTCATTCCGCTATGACCCGGAACCCAGCACAGACGGACACGGACACGGTCTGGTCCAAAAGTCGTCAACGACTCCTTGCACTCGCGAACAAGCCGTGACTTGCATCACACCGATGCAATGGTCCTAAGGGCAGCTTGACTGTCAACAAAGATCATGTAAGATTCGGAATCCGAAGCTGGTCTACCGGCTATGGCCACAATAGCCTTCAAGATTGCTTAAATCTCCGCCTGTCAAACGCTGCAGCCATCATTCAACCTAAAGTTGAGTTCAAGACCGAGTTTCCTACAGAAAACTCCAGCACCTGCACGTCCACCTAACTTAGACCACCCGTCTGTGAAGATGGGTATACCACTCTGCCCCTGGAGTACCCCACCATTCTATTGTGCCCTATCTGGTATAAGTATTCTTAAATCAGGCAGGAACATAACATCAGGCACCACATAATCAGTGGCTTTTTCTGAAAGCGCATATCTTTCGGCAGGAAAGACGACATTCAGAACTCTGGAGTAATTGGCTCGGGCGTATGGCACTACAGGCTGCACACCGCTTGACATACAAGTCGAGCGGAGTTAGGCAGAGCACAGTGTCATGAGCAGCCTGAGGGCAATTCTTCCTTATTCCAGTGATACTCAAGGAGGCAATACGCTAAATCTTATCTAAGATTTTCCATTGAAAACTCTTATCTAAGGCACTCCACCAAACAACGCTGCCATACGTAATAACCGGTCTAACAATAGCCTGAAATATACTGTCACATAGTGAAGACCGCTCTCAATGGACTTACCCTTAATGTAAGCATGTTGCGACCGGTCCATGTTTGGCCTCAAATATAGATCGATAAGTCTCTCTAAAGCTTTCAAAAGAAAGATGAGAGCGATATCGGTCTAAAATCCTTAGTGCCGATGTGACTGGGCCTGTGACCAGCCTTTGGTATAAACACCACAAGCGCACCTTTGCAGCCGTCGGGTATATCACACTACTGGAGACAGTCTCTATACACGTCCACCAAATATTAGTGCAATAATTCACCAGCATGCTGAAGCAGATCCGGAAAGATATCATCCGGACCAGGCGACTTAAAGGGTTCAAAGCCACTTATAGGCCAAAAAATCTATGCTTTAATTATTCAAGGCTATGTGTCTCCTTAAATTCGTCTAGACTACGACAAATTATATTGGTTTATTACAGATGATACCACGGTTCAACAACCGGCTCAGGGATTCCCAACAACACGAAATATGAAAAATTCAGTGACATCCTCTCAGTAGATTTCTGGCAGACACTATGAGAGTAAATAGAATTCCCATGAAAAAATGTCTCCGAAAAACTGACATTCGGAGTCGAATTAAAACTGTAGGTCTCGCCAATCGTATATAAAACTAACAGTCACAGCATAAGTGGTGTGAGAAACTAGAACGCAACCCTGAAGTCTACTCTAAAGTAATTTAGTATCAGATCTGTAGGGTCTATTTTCAAACGTTTCCTATCCTATACCTTTGTGGATGCAATGGTTTGTAGCTTCTTGGAGTACACCTGCGACTAACGAAAATACTACAAGGAAACGTCTAACGGGGTCAAATAGCCTAATCTTGGTGTCCAGTTCACACATGTCCTAATAGACATGAACTGTGAGGTAGGTAGGGTTGCCAGATTTCGATTCGCAAAAAGCTGGACATTGGGTTTTAAAAAGCTGGATAAAACAAAAACAGCTGGACATAAAAAAATAATGAGAAAATGTTAATTGAAGCTCAGTCCGTGGGCTACGTTGTGGTAAACACAAACCAGCTCCGTCTTAAAGAGTTGCGCTTCAATTTTTGTCACTGTTGGGACTACAAAATTCGAAATAGTTTCAGATAACTTCTGCGGAATCTCCAAATGGTTTTTTGAGTTTATCAGGCGAGCGACTGCCTACATATTTAATTATAATATCTGTTTGGCACAATTTACACTCTGCCGTGTAATTATCTATTTTTCTTAACCAATTAGCATATTTTCAAACTCTTTCCATCTATTGCAGAAAGTTGTGAGACGTCTTTTTTGATGGACCAGCCTCTTCATCAATATCCATTTAAAGATTTTCTGAAAATTATTTTTATTTTCATGTGCAAAAAAGTAAAAGCTATACGTAAGGAAATTAACTATCGTTCCCATAATATTTACTATGACATTAGCTGTTCAAGTGTTGAGACATGTCAGTGATAATAGAAGAGGCAAATCTTAACTTAGTTGTGTAACAAACAAATGTACAATCAGTGTTGGCTAACATGTTTTGTCTAAGATAATATGAAAATTATTGTCCAAGTTATTGCAATGTACTAAAATATGTCTATTTAGCTGGACAAATTAAATTTTAGATTGAAGCTGGACAAGCATTAAAAAAGCTGGACAATACGGTCAAGTCCAGCCAGGCTGGCAACCCTAGTGGCGGGTGTTGTTGTTGGTCGTAGGTGTATATATAATAGAATTCGCTCTAAAAGGATTTGGTAAATCGATGCGACAGTGAAAATATACCCGAGTAACTACATAGTCTAAGTTTTTTTTATTTCCTCCTCCGAATCCTCTAAACTTCTTTTATTTGACAAAAAATATTTTTTTTTAGATCCTTTCACACAAAATTATTGATTACCCAAATGTATTTGAATCTTTGTTTGATAAATTTGATATATTTTTTATTTATGTCCTCATCAATTAAACTTTCAGTTCAAAAATTTTCAAAAATTGGATCTTGTTCGTTTAACTGTGAATTCGCTCTTTGCACGTTTGAACGACTACCAAAAGTCGTCTAATATTTCTGTTTTTCGCAAATATCAAATTATTCCGCTTTGTGCAAACATTAGCCAAATTCCGGTGGTTGGTCCTAAGAAAAAAGAACACATTTTTCAATAAAAAAGATCCATAAAAAATTTTGGAAATTTTTGAACTTAAAGTTAATTTGACTTCTACTCAACTAACTAGTCAATGCCTTACAGTGCTTGCCGTTTGTTAGCGATGGCTTGTCAAAAAACGACGTTAAAGAAATATAAACCAATGGTGCAGCCAGCTTAAACTCCACACTTTTCTGGTATGCATTGAATACTTTTCGATCAAATTTTCATAATATTGTTTGCTCACGTAGCCATTCATCCAAAAATGGACCACATCACATACATATCATTCCAAGGCTTCAGTCAGGATTACGACCAGAGATCAGCAATGAATCGTTTTTCCGCTACTTATAAGCACTCATTCAATTTAGAGTATGAGTGAATCAACAGAATCAACTACTCTGATTCATTCGTACTCGCTAAAACATTGATTTATAAGTTCAAGTAGCAATGAGTATGAGTACAACGTTGACATCAAACTCACAACTAATTCTGATTCATAAATTTAGAAAAACACTTACAATACTTATAAGTCATTCGAGTGGCTCGAATCATTCATTAAATTTTGTTGTTGTTGCATATACAAACAAAGAAGAAAGGATAGACAAAGACAACAAGCAAAGTATACAGACAATATTCTTGTGAGTATAGTAGTGTTCGTATGCGAATCATACTTATTTTGTGCTTCGTGTAAATGTTAAGTAGAGACGATTCGAAGTCAATAACATCATGCGTATTGTTAAGCATAAATACGATGAGTACTTCCAACTTTGAGTATGTAGTAATGATACTACTTAAAATAATGTATGAATGCGTATAAGTATCTGAAAATATAGGTATGACTCGAATGTACTCATCATTTTGAATACTTGTTGCTGATCTCTGATTACGACCTGGCTTCTCAAACTATTTTTGTTGAGTGCGTTAATTTTAGACATGAACGGCGGATCCTATAATTTAAAGACGACTGTAAACGACAGATTTTTTGGGAAACTCTGAGTTTTTTCCAAACATCTGCTGTGGGAAATCTGTCGATGGAATAATTTTGTATTTTTCGTTTTATTTAAGATGTCTGACCTGGTGTTTAAAACACGGATCCACGTCTAATAAGACAACACACACTAATGTGCGGCAACAAAGTTCGTTCTAAAATTGCTGGATTTTGATACAAAGCAAAAACAAACAAATCAAATAAGCATCGCTAAGGAATTGTTTAATAATCATTCAATCTCTTTAAGAGATGTGTGACAGTCATAAACTAATAGACGGTCTGTCACAAAGTACAAAGTAGTCTAACTCTTTATAACCCTTACCGCAGCCTGTACAGTAGATACTTTTGCCTGGAAGGCTATTTTAACACCCACTGTGGTTCCAATCTCCAATCCAATTTGTAAAGTCGCCGTAGTGTAGAAGGTAGTTTGCTGGCTTATTAGACGTAAAGCCAGGGTGTTCCAGGCCAGACATCAAAAATAAAATACAAAAAAAAGTATTTTTTCGCCGATTTCTTCTCAGCAGATTTCTGGCAAAAACTCTGAGAGTAAAAATACAATTGCCATGAAAAGTTTCTCAAAAATCTGTCGTTCGGAGTCGACTTTAACACTGTAGGTCCCGCCACGTATGTATAAGAATTAACACACACAACATAAGTAGAGTGAGAAACTAGATCAATAATCCCGACTGAAGGATTGTAATGGCCAATTATGTATGTATGTGGTTCCAATCTGAACAGATTTCTGCACGTTCTTGAACTTTCAAATTCCTTTAGGATTTGGGTCCAGCAGTAACGTACTTGGGTTACTAGGCGAGACACTGCTTATACTAATTCAGGTGCTGGTTGTTTGAAGTAATCCAAAAAAAAAATAAAATCCTGAATTCTTTAAAAAGCGGCCAGGATTAATTTGTTCTGGGCTTTAAATGTAGAGTAATTTTAAGCCTACGTTTACATTAAAAATAATCCCAAAGACATTTTTTTTTTAATTTTTTTACAAAACCTTGACACAATGGAAATGTGTAAAGCTAATAGGAGGAGGAAATGCTATAAAGTTTTCGAATAAAGGTTGAACTTATGAGGATTTTTTATTTCCCCGCTTAAGGAATTACTAAACTTGTTCTCTACTCCCTATGGTTCGTATTTACCGATGAAATTAAAAACATTTCATCACATAAACTTTCAATTAATTAAGAAGAAGCATTTTGTAAACCCCATAAACAAGAAGTGATTTCAAAAATTTCCAAAAATTTCCAAAAATTTCCTAAAATTTCTCGTGTTTACTGGCATTTAATTAAACAAAGAAAGAACCGAAGAGAAGAGAAGAAAATAAGACACATTTTGTAAAGTTTTCAAAGCGAAAACAATTTGGCAAAGATACAGAGAGAGAGGGAGAGAGTGACAAAGCCAAAGAAAATCTTTTAATTGTTATTTACACTTAAAAAATAAGGAGAAGAGTAAGGAACAAGACAAAATATTGAATTACTTGAGCCTTAAACGACAACTAAGGCAAGAAGAGAAGGCAAACACTAAAACGCATTCTATTGCCAGTTATTCTAATGCAATAAAAACAAAAAGAAAGAAGAGGAGACAATAGAAAACAGTGTTTCTAATTAGTTTACGAACAAAATATTTAATTTTCTTAAAGAGTTTTTCTAAGATGAACTACACTGTGTTACTTATTTAGTTTGTGTTGTTTTTTTTGTTATTTTTTCAGAGCCAAAGTTGTTGCCATCAACCAACCAGTACGACACTACTGTGGCCGCATAGTGACGTTAATGCAGCTGTTTAGACAAAAATTACTTTATACAACAATATTAACCCTATTGTTGCCACAGTGACTGACTACACTAGGGATGCTAGTGCTGCCGCTTACATTTATTTTCTTGCAATAGCAATATGAAACCCTTATTAAAGGCCAAGTTGCAAGGAACTACTGTTGCTGCTGTTGATGCTACAGTTACTTAACGAATGCTGGCAACGAATGAAACTCATTTACGGTAAATGTAATTTAATAGAAACCGTTATTCAGCAACAACTTTTCTTTACTGATGATGTGTAGCATTTACAAGAAGATGTGCAACTTTTACTAATGCCAACAACAACAATAACGGCACCAACTACTACAAAACTTATTTAGTTATTCAAAAGCATAAAGTAAAGTAAAGAAAAACAAAAAAACAACATTGAGAAAAACATAAGCAAAGAAACACTATGACAAAATTACTACGTATATACATACAGGGTGGCTGATATGTAATACAACCAACTTCAGGTTGTTATCATTTGTAAACCGCTCGTCTGACAGATTTATTCCAGTGGCAGTCAATTTTATTATTTACAAGCTTACAAAAGCATTTTGATCTATTGCATTCAGAAAAAATGCTAGTCGTAATAGAATTCAAGCGTGATAGTGTGATCTTTTGTTTCTCATACCACTGCTCGTTATCGTGATACTGGCAGTATTACATCGCGTCCAAAAAGTGGACGAAAAAAAAAAAACGGTAACAACAACAGAAATGATCCGAAAGTGAAGGCCAGATTTGATCGAAATCCACGCCGGAGTGGTAGAAATATTGCTCGTGAGCTGTATACATCGCGAGAACGGATGCAACACATATTGAAAACTGAACTTGGACTAAAGCCATTGAAGTTCCAAAAAGTGCAAGAGCTCACCGATGGACAAAAAAAGTTGCACAAAAGTGACTAGTTACCGAATTTGGGTTTCTCCGATGAGAAGCCATTCTAAATTCAACAGTTTGTGAACAAACAAAATGATCGGGCTTACTTGCCAAAGAGGGCACCTGAAAATTTACACCTGCGATTTGGCACAAGATATTAATGGTGTGAGCTGCCGTAACGGCTCCCTGCTCGTATTCATCGACTGTGGGGCTCAAAATAAATGCCGAATATTATCGGGAAAATGTCTTAAAAACAGTATTGAAGCCCTGGGCTGACAAACATTTCTGCCGCAGACCATGGACATTTCAACAGGATTCAGCACCACCAGCACTCAGCACGCGTTAACCAAGAATGGCTTAAGAAGAAGGTGACTCGCTTCATTTCTACCGCACAATGGCCACCAAAATCTCCGGATCTCAATCCGTTGGACTTTTGCGCCTGCGACATTTTGGAGAATAAGGTTGTCACTAAAAAATACCAAAGTGTCGATCATCTCAAGACGGCTCATTCGCTAGGAATGGGTCAAAATACCTCAAAGCCACTTTCGTGCAGCCTGTGATGACTTTGTGGGCCATTTGAAGCCATAATTCGTACCAAAGTTGGCCAAATCGAACAAACCTAAACTGATTCTAAAATTTGATGTTATTTCCAACATTTTTTGCTTTTGAACAGTAAAATTAAAAGAAAAAAAAAAAAAAAAACTTTGTTGCATTATATATCAGCCACACTGTAAGTGTGAGTAGCAACATAATTTCTCGCAACAACGTAATGGCGGCCCCCACTCAGCAAGTAACTCATATATCGTATTGCACGCCTTTCTTGTTGCTTTACACTAGTTTGCGCTACTCCAACTTCAATTTGCAACAACTTTAACTCTTGTTGATTAACTTCAATTGTAGTAAATCTAGCTGAGAGAGTCAGGCCGAAAGAGAAAATCAACAACAATGACGACGAACGGCGTACGGCGTACGGCGATGATGCTGTGCCTACCAGAAGAAATAAAATGAAATAGTCATGCTAGTAAAAGATTTTCTATTCAGGTGAGTTTAAAAGTTTCTCTAGTTTTATGTTTATAAAAGTGACTTTTAATGGCTTTTTCATAAAGTTGCCCCTTTCAGTTTTTGCCCTCTTGCATACTAAGAGTTAAAATAACAAATCATTTCTAACACAGTATGTAGAGATGGGGGAATTGTATTAAGGCAGCAAGAGTTGACAAAATGCATTTAAGTTTTTAGCATCAAAGTCTACATAAAATGTAGATAAACAAACTCTAGGTTGTTACAGTAAAATTAGTCTTTAATATGAAAATCATTTGTTTGTTTGTTTATTTCAAGTTATAAATGAAAAGCCAGTTTAAATGGTAGGGAATTAAAGGCAAAGGGATTTATTAAATATACTTGAATGATATTTTATTATGATCAAAGGATAGACAACAGTTTCATAAGAAGAAAACAAAAATCGAAAGAGCAATGCCATTATCTTAGACAGGAAGTTTGCTAGCTAGGCTATTGCCTTCTGCTTTTATTTGTATCTTTGAATTTTTATTACTCTTGTATAACAAACTGTTCAGTAAATCACTTAATTATGATGTAAACGCCTTTAAGTATATTTTCTTTAAACAAACAAAGCCGAATAGTGCTATGAATTCTGTTTCTGGAAATTGGGGAAATATGTTACCTAAGATAGGACAGCAAAAAAAAAAAGATATTAGCCTTTAAGTTTCAAATAGGTTTACAGAATATCATTGCAAAATTTCAAAAATTCAAAATTGTTGCTTTACTTTATGCTGCATGAGAACTATCGATAACTATGGTTTACAGAGCTAAGAATGTCAAACTGTATTGATATTTCTATTCATGAATTGTTTAAAAATAAAATTTACGAGTAGTCAACATCTTTGTCCATTTTACGGATCAACATAACCAAATCAATTCCTGAAGTTATTAAATGAAATATTACACGGCAAAATATTGATTCGTCACCGTTCGCAATTTGTTTACCTAGTCATTCGATGATGTGTAAAAATTTTATGTAAGTATCTTAGCTTTAACGCATGCATACATAACTGAGGATTACAATCCTTAAGTCCTTTCAATCAGCATTACGACCTAGCGTCTCACTTCACTTAAGTGGTACATGTTAATTTTAAATAAGAGTGACGAGAACTACAGTTTTAAGTCGCCATCTTCAAAAACCATAGAGCAGAGATAATAATGCTCATTACAGTATGGCTGATATATAATACACCGAAGTAAGCGCTATATTTTTTTAATTTTATTGTGCAAAAGCAAAAAATTTTGAAAATAACATAAAACTTTAGAATCAGTTTAGATTTGTTTGCATTGGCCACCTTTGTTACGAATTAGTCCATCACAGGCTGCACGAAAGTGGCACTGCGGTATTTTGGCCCATTTCCAGCGAAGCGCCATCTTAAGACGATCGACACTTTGGTTTTTTTTAGTGAGCACCTTACCCTCAAAAATGCCACAGGCGCAAAAGTCGAACGGAAGCGAGGAACCTCCTTTTTAAGCCATTCTTAGTTCACACGTGCTGAGTGTGGTGGTGCTGAGTCCTGTTGGAATGTCCATGGTCTGCGGCCTAAATGTTTGTCTGCCCAGGGCTTCAATACTGTCTTTAAGACATTTTCCTGATAATATTCGGCATTTATTTTGAGCCCCACGGTCGATGAATACGAGCGGAGAACGACCAGCGGCCGTGAAGACGGGCCACACCATTACCATCGTCGGCGCTTGAGTTCTGGTGGCCAATCGCAGCTGTAAATTTTCAGCTGACCTCTTTGGCAAGTAAACCCGATCATTTTGTTTGTTCACAAACTGCACAATTTGGAATGGCTCCTAATCGGAGAAAACTAAATTCGGTAAATGGCCACTTTCTTGTAAGCGAAGTAGCTCCTTGGCTCTTTCCAGTCTAACTTTTTTTTTGTCCATCGGTGAACTCTTGCACTTTATGGAACTTCAATGGCTTCAGACCGAGCTCATTTTTCAATATGTGTTGCATCCGTTCTCACGATATGTTCAGCTCACGAACAATTTTTCTACCACGTCGAGGTTGATTTTGATCAAATCTAGCCTTCTCTTTTCGGATCATATCTGGTGTTGTTACCGTTTTTTTCCTGCACTTTTTAGACACATTGTAACACTGCCAGTATCATGGTAATGAGAAATGATATGAGAAACAAAAGATTAATTCACATTTAAATGTTGGAGGGCACTAACGATAGCCAACTGTGGGTTTTCAGGCAAATATAAAGCAATCGGACTATCACGTTTGAGTTCCTTTACGAATAACTTTTTTTCTGAATGCAATAGATCAAAAGGCTTTTGTAAGCTTGTAAATAGTAAAATGAACTGTCATACGAGCGGTTTACAAATGATAGCAATCTGAAGTTAGTTGCAATACCTATCAGCCACCGTGTATGTCTACACAGGGTATTCGCTATACTATACCCCAAAAGTCTTTCTAAGGCTGCATTCTGCTTCTTTATCTATATGTTCGAATAAATCGAAACAACAGTGTAGACTTAAATTCTGATTTCGAAACTCCAAAATTGTTTACTGTATTCTAGACTGTGAAGACTAATCGGGCTGATATACAAAAAGAAATTGCGCACCCAGTATGTAGGTTAGGTTAGGTTAGGTTATATGACGTGTACTTGTCAATTCTGACAAGTACAGTACTCGGTGGTCGAATTGACCCATTGTACAACGTCCTGGCTTCTCACACCACATATGTTGTGTGCGTTAATTTTATACATGAGTGGCGGGACCTACAGTTTAAAGTCGACTCCGAACGACACATTTTTTGAGAAGCATTTCACGGCAATTTTTACTCTCAATGTTTTTGCCAGAAATTTGCTAAGAGGAACTCGCCGCAAATGTATTTTCATATTTTCGTTTTGATGACTGACCTAGGATTCGAACTCGGGCCTTTCGAAGTATGTAGCAATTTTGCTAAATAAAAACGTTTTAATATTTCCATTACGTTGACACCCAGTATCACAGCGCTTTTTCAACATTGTTGAGTTTTATGAATAAAAGAATTTCAAAATATTTTCAAATAACAAAAAAAAAAAAAAATTCATTTAACCGACATCAAAATGGGCATTGAGCTCTATTGGAGTTTTTTTTTTTTCTATTATTTTCATACAAACCCTTTTGTTCCCCCACTGGAAGAGCACATTTTAGTAAACATAAAAAAAAAAGTTTTTGTATCTGTAACTGGCATACACACCCTCCATTAGTTATACTCGGTATATCTTTATTTTGCATTTTTTCGATTCGATCTATTTTTCGAATTTTTTTTTTTCGAATTTTTCATTTTTTTGTTTTTGTACGTTTCATCCGTATCTCTCCCTATTACCACACATTGTATGAGTATATCGGATTTCGCTTATCGTCTACGTTATAAACTCAAAACTATAACTGTTAGCAGCAGCAGTCAGTCAGTCAGTTTCCTATTTTGTTTTTTTACTTTTCTTTCACCATTTTTTGTTAGCTGGTACATGCAAATTTTTAATCGATTTTCCATTTTGATAAGTTCTGCATACCAATCTGATAACTTGGCAATACAGTTTAAATACCATCGAATGCAAAAGTAAAGGAATTGCTTAAAAAAAAATTTCATTTTCTTTTTGTGCCTTTTTTCTGAATAGTTTTTGATGGAAGAGTTTTTGTTTATCGAATGCTTTAAGGTGTGGTGATTATTAAGGAACTTGTTTTTTGTATTTTTTTTTTGGTTCTGCTTAGAGCTTGTGGATAACCGAAAAATGTTACACAGAAAAAGAAAAATGAAGCGAAAAGTGTATATTGAGCACCATGTTATTACAACGGAGAAGTAAGGTGTTGGCATTACTAAAAAGGGGGTTAAATTTGCTTCCTTATGGAATAGTTTTTCAATGCAAAAATATTTAAAGGGAATTCATTTTGCAAGCACAAGGTGGCACAAAAGTAATGTTAAAATGTTAAAATGGACCAACATTTTTATTGGAGATGTCTGAAATGTCAGTGTCAGTTTTATTTAAATTCGATTAAACAGTACAGTCAAACTTGGTTATAATGAACTCGTTATAGGGAAATTTCGTAATGAACGGGGTGAATTCATAGAAGAAAATATAAAATACAAAGAATTTTTTTCATTTATTAAAAACAAAAAGTTTTTTTTTTTTATTAAAAACCAAAAATATGTGTTAATCCTCTTTATCTAGCAGCTGATTAAAGATACTGAGTTATAATTTAATGCTGACATATTTAATTGAATTGAAACTATTGCCACACTTCAAAGTTTTTTCTAAGGGTTCGTAATAAAAAAAGGTTAAATGTATGAAATTTAATTGCTGGGACCATTTAAAGTAGTCCCTTTTAACCGAGAATTCGTTATAAACGAGTTCGTAATAAATGAAGTTTTTTGTATGGAAATTATTAATTAATTGTTATTAAAACGTTGGGACTTCAAAATATGTACTTAATAACCAAGAAATCGTTATAATCAAGTTCGTTATAAACAAGCTTGACTGTATAAGAATGTTCGAAATACAATGGACAGCAAAAGTCTTATCACTTCAATATATTTTGACACAAAATCCCGATATAACTTCAAAAGAGTATTTAGGAGAACATTTAAAAGAACGCTTAGGCAATCGCTAAACCCCAAACGAAAGTCAACTGGCTCCTAGTTTCAGCAGAAAACACTAAACAAAACTTGTACATTCAAGTCCATTTAAATGAGTTAAATGGATATCCCTTAAGGGATATTCTACCAAATACAAGGGATAACATTTTCATATATTAGGACTTTGAATTTTATATTTACTCGGGGTTCGCCTTGGGGATACCTATGGAGTTATTTAAAAATTTTCCTTATTTTTCTCTTATTTTATGTGAAAAACATTAAAAAATTTTTGTTTTATAATTGACGCTTATGCATCCCTTATGATTCTTCCTATGATTCTTTGGATCAATATAACCCAACATTAAAATGTAAAAAACAAAATTCATTAATTTTGTTGATTTTTTTTATTTAGTATAATAAAAAATAATGATAACTAAAATAAATAATCTCTTCCTGAGCACTTCTTATATACACAATTGGTCATTACAACCCTTTAGCCAGGATAGCGACCTATTTTCGCACACCGTTTATGATGTGTGCGTTAATTTTATATATGAGTGGCGGAACCTATAGTTTTAAATTCGATTCCGAACGACAGATTTTTGAGAAGTTCGTTATGGCAATTTTATTTACTCTCAGAGTGTTTGCCAAAAATCTGATGAGAAGAACTCGTCGAAGAAATATTTTCATATTTTCGTTTTGATGTCTGACCTGGGATATGAAATCGGGCCTTACGGCTAGTAAATTAACACTCTATCTACTGGATTACGGCGACTTTTAATCAATTACTAAATATTATTATATTTTTAATATTAATGTATAACAAATTTAGGAATTTTTGTAGCAATTTATACCCGATGTGACCATTTGCTCTTTGCAAATAAATTTTTACAAGAATCACATTTAGTGGAATGCTTATTTGAATTCCTTCCATGTTGACAAAAGAAACACTTCTGTCGTTTATTTGGGAAATTTCTAGACAATAGTGTGTATTTGTAATATTTTTCTTAGAACATTGCGGGGCACTTATGAGATTATTTTGTTCTCGAATAGTTTTGACAAGATTTCTTGCTGACGGTCTATGTGGCAAAACTTTTCTTTGATTTTCCAACGCTTAGTCATGTGCTTATATGTGTAATGCGCAACTAGTTGGTCAAGTGCATCAACTCTAGCTTTCCTTTGGTTGTAATGATGCATTATTTCAGGTTTTCTTTTTTCATCTCGCTTACATCGGTTGAATGATGAAAAGAACTTAAGAACGAATTTAGATTTTTTTTTAGAAGGCTTTTTTTTCATATCCCGAATTTTTGATGACAAAAAAGTTTTATTTTTACGGACAGTGGCAACTAATGTAATACTCCGAGAAAGAAGTTCAATGGCAAAGAAGTTCAGATTGCATGTAGTAAGAAAATTATCCCTTGTAATTGTGCACCACTCTCTTACCTTAATTAAAATACGGAAATATATCAAATATAATACGATGTACAAAAGACTCGCCTTGTTATTCTTTCTGGTTGTGTATTTATTGCTCTGTCTGTGTACACTTCCATATTCGAGGCATATTTAGTTGTGGAATCGCAAAGTGCCATAATTTTTATACCATATCTGGTCGGCTATGATTGAATCTATTGCCTAAAACTGAACCGACCTCGAAATGAAAGCAATTGTTCATCTACCATAACATTTTCATGAGGACTGTAAAAAACTGAACTGAGCTGATTACTCCACTTATCCCAAACGTTTCTTATCGTTGCTAGTTTGTTACGAAGTCTTCTTTCTTCTCTATCTTTCAAGCTATCAAACCGTAAACACTTTGATATTTGACTGAAAAAAATTATTGATCGCTGGTTCCGAATGGTAAACTTGTAAAATCGCATGTTGGATCATATTGACTCAAGGGATGTTAAACGTGTGTAAATCGTGTTTTGAAAAGTAGAGGGGGAGGGAAAAATTTAAATTTTATTGTTTTCATTTCAAATCATAGTTTTTGTGCCTGTGATGGATAAATTAAAGTTTCACGATCATATCTTATAATTCAAGGGAAAAGTATTGCATTTGAAAATTAGAATTAGGTCAAATTGAACCATAGAGTGCAGAAGGGTTAAACAGAAATAAATTATTAAAATAAATATAAAAACTAAAAATTTTGGCTAAAATTCATGAAGACTTTTGCTGTCCACTACTAATACTAATATTTCAAACGTTTGGATAGTTCAAAGCTTGACTGTTTCTGAGCAATCTGTTCTCCTTGCTAACTTAAGCCAATCACAAATGCTTTAGTAAAGAATATGAAAACTTGATTGATAAAACTGAAACATAAGCAAAGTAATTACAAGCTCATGAGAAAGATGCTTAGTGTGGCAACCATATGATGCCTTACAAAATAAATGTTATTTGAACTGCCTTTACTTAATTCCCAATAAATAAACGTATTGCTAGTAAATTTAACTTAAAAGAATTAAAGTCTTGAGTATTTTTTGTTATTGCTCGTTTGCTCAAATTATCATAACAGATCCATCCAACTGATGGAAAATGCAGGACACGTTTTAGCATTTCTTTTTTATTTCCCCTTTTTTATTTTGCAACTGATTTTGTTTTCTCACATACTTCTGTGAATGAGTCAGTTGCAGATTTTTCCCAGGACTATATGCGATAGAAAAATGTCTATTCTCCTGACAATGTCTAAATAAAAATAAAAAAAAATTGATAAAAAATAATAGAAAATTAAAGAAAGAATGGAAATAAAATGGAAAATGAAATAAATTGTAAATGAAGTAAATTCAACGTAAATAGAAGCAATAGAATGAAGAAAAAGGAAGCAAAGAAATGGGAAAAAAGAATTCCAGATTGTTGTTGCAACAATCTATTTAGTTAAGCTGCATTGTTGTTCCGGATTATTTTCTATGTGCTCTCACAGATACTGACAAATATGCACGTACAGCCAGCCTGGCAAATTTAGTTTTTTTTTCATATTCTGCCATTCATTATTTTTATTTATTTCGTTCTATTTTTATGCATTTTATTTGTATCTTTTTTATCGGTTTTTTTCCAATTTTTTTATTTCATAGACCTGCAAATGGCATTGGTGGCTTCTTATGCTGACTTATGACTTTAGGCTGGCACGAGGTTGATTTCATTTTTATCAATTTTGCTCTTTTCTTCTGGGCGATATTTTTCTTCCTATTTTCTTACAAATAAAAGAGAAAAGGGAAGATACAGCAAAAAATCAAATATTTCATGTCGAACACGAGATTCTATTGAAAATGGGGAGAAAGAATGTCAACTTTTTTCCATTACAATATTCAACAAAACGTAGTATTCAGGAATAAGAAAGGATTTGCCATCCTTTTTGATGTATATTACAGGGCCTAGGAATTCGGAAAACTAATCCTTATAGCCAGAGTTCAAACCCCACGTCTGGCCACAACAACAACAACAAATCGAAATATAAAAAATTATTTCTCAGGCGACTTCCTCTCATCAGATTTCTTGCGAAAACTCTGAAAGTAAAAAAAATAATCCATGAAAAATTCCTCAAAAAATCTGTCGTTCGGAATTGGCTTTAAATTTTGAGTTCCGCTACTCATGTATTAAATTAACACACACACACAGCATAAGTGGTGTGAGAAGCTAGGTTGCAATCTGAACTTAAGGGTTACTTACTTACTTCATTTGTCATTAACTACCCGGTTACGGATTTCGACCTTCCGCAACACTTCCTTCCAGGCGACTCTGCTTCTTGCGCGCCTACGCCAGTTGGTCGCACCAATCTGTGACAGGGCTTCATCAACTTGGTCCTTCCAACGGATAGTCGTCCTCTTTGCCGAGTTCCGCAGATCCCTGCATCAAATACCCGTTTCGCCAGGAGCATCCTCCTCCATTCGAATGACATGACCGAGCCAGCACAGCCACTAGATATTAGTAGGCTGCACAACGTCTATGTCAGTAAGGAGCTCATACAGCTTACTGTTGAATCGTATGCGGAAGTCATCGCCAACCTGTACAGGACCAAAGATCTTATGTAGGACTTTTCTCTCGAATACCCTCAAGGTTGCTGCATCAGTCTCAATAGGGTCCACGCCTCTGCGCCATAAAGTAGCATGGTTAAGATGAGCGTTTTGTAGAGTATGAATTTTGTCGCACAAGAGAGGTCTTTGCCAATCAGTTGCCTATTGAGACCATAGTAGTATCTGTTGGCAAGAGTAATCCTGTGTTTGATCTCCAGACTAATATCAGTTTTGGTGGTAACGGAGGAGCCATTATAAAAAAATTCTTTGACTATATCAAAAGTATAGTTATCGGCCGTAATCCGACATGTACTTCGTTTTACCAATCTTCTTAGACTCCCGTTCAATAGCGTTCAATAGGCAGCAGTAACATCTCGCTCGGTACGCCCTATGATGTCGATGTCGCCAGCGTACCCAAGCAACTGGACACTTTTTTGAAAAATAATGCCATCGCGATGCACTCTTGCCTTTCGCAGAACACACTCCATGACAAAGTTGAAGAGGTCGCATGATAAGCGGTCGCCTTGTCTGAAACCTTGCACGGTATTAAAAGGTCCGGAGAGGTCCATTCCCACCTTGACGGAGCTGCAGAAATTGCTCAAAGTCATTCTGCATAGCCTTATCAGCTTCGCTTGTATAACAAGTTCAGACATTGCGGCATAAATACGAATTCTTATGGGACTATCGAAGGCTGTCTTATAGTCGACAAAAAGATGGTGTGAGTCGACTAGTTTTTTGTGGGCGTTTTCCAGAATTTGTCGCAGTGTGAAGATCTAGTCTATTGTGGATTTGACAAGTCTTAAGCCTGGAAAGAGCCAAGGAGTTACTTCGCGTGCACTAAAGTGGTCATTCCAAATTGAGCAGTTTGTGGACAAACAAACTGCTCGGGTTTACTTGCCAACAAGGTCAGCTGGAAATTTACACCTGCGATTAGGTCACCAGAACTCAAGCACCGCCGATGGTAAAAGTGTGGGCCTCTGTAACGGCCGATGGTCGCTCCCCGCTCGTATTCATCGACCGTGGGGTCAAAATAAATGCCGAATATTATCGGGAAAATGTCTTAAAGACAGTATTGAAGACCTAGGCAGACAAACATTTCGGGCGCAGACCATGGGTATTCCAACAGGACTCAGCACGCGTCAAACAAGAATGGCTTAAAAAGGCTTACCGCACAATGACCACGAAAATCTCCGGATCTCAATCCTTTGGACTTTTGCGCCTGGGGCATTTTGGAGAGTAAGGTTCTCACCAAAAAATACCAAAGTGTCGATCATCACAAGACGGCACTTCGCCGGGAATGGGCCAAAATACCGCAGAACCACTTTCGTGCAGCCTGTGAGATGGCTTTGTCGGCCGTTTGAAGGCCATAATTCGTACCAAAGGTGGCCAATTCGAATAAATCTAAACTGATTTTAAATTTGATGTTATTTCCAAAATTTTTTGGTTTTGAATAATAAAATTAAAAAAAATATATCGCTTTACATACATAATACATAATTGGCCATTACAACCCTTCAGTCAGGATTACGACCTAGCTTCTCACACCACTTATGCTGTGTGCATTAACTTTATACATGAGTGGCGGGACCTACAGTTTAAAGTCGACTCCGAACGACAGATTTTTGAGAAGCTTTTCATGGCAATTTTTACTCTCAGAGTCATGGCCAGAAATCTGCTGAGAGGAAGTCGCCGAAGAAATATTTTTCGTTTTGATGTCTGACCTGGGATACGAACCCGGGCCTTTTGTCTAATAAGCCAACACACTACCCACTAGACCACGGCGACTTCATATATCGCTTTACTTTGTTGTATCACATATCAGCCACCCTGTATGTATGTAGGGTCTGTAACCAATTTTATCAGAGACGGAGAAATGAGCCTTAATTTCGTAAAAGAATACCTCCAGAGGCCTTCGCCAATAGCAATAAAGTGAACAAAAAATGCAAAATGACATCAGAACAATATTGGTAAATTCCAAGGACACTCAGACATGCAGTTGTCTGTACAGTTTTCAGCTTAATGGCGAAAAGTCTAGAGAAATTTAAGGTATGTATTTACGCGTGTCTGTAATAGTCTTAATTTGAATTAGAAATTTATAAGATTTATAAATTTAAAAATTATCAATTTAACTAACTTTCATCAATAAAACTAACAAGGCATCGAATAAATATTGACGGCGATAATCACAGTTTAGCTCACAAGAATCTTTCTTTCCTGGCCTTCCTCAAGAAAATCATGCACTTTAAAACAAAACTCTTCAACGTCACTGTACCGTCAGATGCACAAATTAAAGAAATAAAATCGCAGAAATAAAAAAGAAAAAGAAAGGAAAAATACTTAATTTTTTTCCCCCCATTTCGATGACAGTCACGTTTATCAAATACCAGGGGGAAAACTTGTACCCGCAGCAGTAAACGAATAAAAGAATATGGAAAAACTGTTAACTTTACAACAACAGTCAACATTTCGAAATAAAACTTTTTTTTTTGCTTTTTGTTTAAAAAATTGTACAAGTAACTGTTAAAAGTGGAAATAGAGAGGGAAAATTTATTTCCACAGAACGGAACAACATCAGGGATGTCAAGGACTATTTCAATTTGAATGAAACAAAATAATACACAATAAAAGAAGCAACCGGGTTTTATAACAGAAAATTAAAATAAAAAAAGAAGAATTAACTTTTATGGCATTATTAACGCTCATACAGACTTACAGCGGATATGGAAGGTAAAATGTCAAGGCTATAGGTTTAACCTATTTATCCTGTCCACGGTAAATAATTGAGATGGAGGTAATAACCCTTCGATTTGATATCCGAAATTTTGTTGTATTTTAAATGAGTTTTGTTCTACCAAAAGTATTCCCTTTTGATCGATTTCACTTTACCCCTTTTGTGGTAAAATCGGTATTCCGTCTGTGTAGCTCTTCAACCTTTTACACACCTCTCCGAAAATTTAATTCACATCGTTTCAATAGAATATAGTTAATTGCTGGCAGTAGCTATTAAAACATATTAGTCTGGCCAGGTTGTTGGAGCTCGTAAAGACCAATTCATCTTCAAACCTACAGGACTTACAGCACCATAATTCAAACATACTCACCATTAATGAATCTTTGTTGAATAAATGCCAGGTCCCTCTATGCTAGTCTACATCTATCTATTCGCATCACTAAAATCCAATTTATAGATGATATGGCCTGGTATGTAGAGACCGTTAAATGAGCTTTAAATTCATAGAGAATAGCTTTTCAAATTCTTTCTTTTCGAGCATATGTTTCACAAATTTTTTTAGTGCTCTAGCTCTTTGCACTGTACGTCATTATCACCACAATGCTTGCATCACAAAAAACAACGTTCTCCGCTATACAAGCCTTTACAACCCTTTAATTATAATTACATAATAATTACGATGTCATTCAACCCTATTACGAAAAATCTTGCGTCCGGTATTAGCTATAACTTCATCCTCCTAGTAAATGAAACAGTGTGAACACTTTCTAAACTTACAAATCGGCAAATCAATTAACATACCCACATGCAACGGTATTAATTTTACCAAAGCAATTGGTGCTTTTAAATACTTTCTGAATGCAAAACTTTTACCGAATTTTGTCTACAATTGATACTCGTCCACTTAAGTGCCGGACAGTCTATCCAAAACCAGGATTCGAGTCCTAGGCCTGACATCAAAATAAAATACAAAAAAAATTTTTTGGCGATTTTTTGTAAGCAGATTTTTTGCCAAAAACTCTGAGAGTAAATAAAATTGCCATGAAAAGTTTCTCAAAACATCTGTCGTTCGATGTCGACTTTAAACTGTAGGTCCTGCCACTTATGTTAAAATTAACACACATAACAAAAGTGGTGTAATGACCATTTACGTATGTATGTATGGTTTGGGTTATCAAAACCAGAGCGCATATTACAAATCCATAGAGTATTGGGATTTATATAGTACAGGGATAAGTGGAGGCCCATAGGAAGTACGCTATTGTCGGCCTTTCTGAGGAAATATTTCAGATTTGTGCGAAGTCGTCCTAGGTCTACTGAGTGTATTGCTATTTGAGCTCATTTTCACGTAACATATTTACTCCGCTTCATTTAGGTCAGATTTGTATTTGGTCAGGGTGGCTGATATATAATGCAACAAAGTAAAGCGCAATATTTTTTTTTTGTTAATTTTTTTTATTTTTATTGTTCAATAGCAAAAAATTTTGGAAATTACATCAATATTTTAGAATCAGTTTAGATTTGTTCGAATTGGCCACATTTGGTACGAATTATGGCCTTCAAATGGCCGACAAAGCCATCACAGGCTGCACGAAAGTGGATCTGGTATTTTAACCCGCTGCCGGCGAAGTGCCATCTTGAGATGATCGACACTTTGTTATTTTTTTAGTGAGAACCATACTCTCCAAAATTCCCCAGGCTCGAAAGCCCAACGGATTGAGATTCGGAGATTTTAGTGGCCATTGTGCGGTAGAAATGAAGCGAGGAACCTCCATTTTAAGCAATTCTTGGTTGACGCGTGCTGACGTGGATTGAGACCAAAATGCTTGTCTGCCCAGGGCTTCTATACTGTCTTTAAGATATTTTTCCGATAATATTCGGCATTTATTTTGACCCCACGGTCGATGAATACGAGCGAGGAGCGACCACCGGCCGAAAACATTTCGATCAGCGGCGGCTGGCCACTTTCGTGCAATCGAAGTAACGCCTTGGCTCTTTCCAGTCTAACTTTTTTTTGTCCATCGGTGAGCTCTTGCACTTTTTGGAACTTCAATGGGTTTAGTCATTTTTGAATATGTGTTGCATCTGTTCTTGCGATATGTTCATCTCAAGAGCAATTTTTCTACCACTCCGGCGTGGATTTCGATCAAATCTGGCCTTCACTTTTCGGATCATTTCTGGTGAAGTTACCACTTTTTTCGTCTACTTTTTGGACGAGATACAACACTGCCAGTATCACGGTAACGAGCAGTGGTACGGGAAATAAAAGATTTATTCACATTTAAATGCTGAAGGGCGCTAAAAATAGCCCTTCTGTTTTTTTCCAGTCAAATATAAAGCAATCACACTATCACGCTTGAATTCCATCACGAATAACTTTTTTCTGAATGCAATAGAACAAAATGCTTTTGTAAGCTTGTAAATAATAAAATTAACTGTCATTGGAATAAATCTGTCAGCTGTCAGACGACCTGAAGTTGGTTGCAATATATATCAGCCACTCTGTATTGACATCCTATGAATTAAGAATTGTTTTTAGATGGTGAACTATATTTAAACGGTTTGGTTTTCTGATGGTTTTGTACTATGTTAAGTAAATAAAATGGGAAATATAGTCGAAAACATTATTTTTTTATTTTTTAGGTTAAAAATAAGTTCCTTATACTGCAAATTATTTCATTCAAACCACTTTTGGATTGCTTTAAATTCATGGTCCTTTGTGAACGTCTTTATTACCATTCTATCATATTTAAGAGTAAAAAATATGGAAAATAAAATTTCTTTTTGTTTTAATTAAAATAATTTTATTTTTAATATTTAAAACATCCATTGCCACACTCCGAATGGTTGCAACTCTTTGTAAGTGTGCCTCAATAAAATGGAATATTTTTTTCATTTTTTTATTTGTGTTTCTGCCATTTTATTGTTAAAATTTTAATATCAACAGTTTCTCTTAAATTTTTTCTACCCCCTCATTACATACATACTCATTCACATTCACTCATACAAACACACAGTATAGCATTGTTCACATAAAATTCGGCTGGAAACTAGGCACTCATTAATTATGGTAATAAAATACATACATAATTGGCCATTACAACCCTTCAGTCAGGATTACGACCTAGCTTCTCACACCACTTATGCTGTGTGCGTTAATTTTATACATGAGTGGCGGGACCTACAGTTTAAAGTCGACTCCGAACGACAGATTTTTGAGAAGCTTTTCATGGCAATTTTTACTCTCAGAGTCTTTGCCAGAAATCTGCTGAGAGGAAGTCGCCGAAGAAATATTTTTTCGTTTTGATGTCTGACCTGGGATTCGAACCCGGGCCTTTTGTCTAATAAGCCAACACACTACCCACTAGACCATGGCGACTTCATAATAAAATACTAGCGCATTTTAACATCAGCATCCTTGTGGATATTGAATGCTTATCTTTTAAAGGAAGTTGGCGATTTATACATTTTAAGGCTCTTATTATCCACAAGCCTTTTTTACTTGATCGATTGGCCGCTGAACTCTGGCGTTTCGTGAAAGTCAACTCGTTTTAGTCTCCTCTGGCAATGTGCCTAAATTATAACGTCTTACTTGACTTTAATGTTGTTGACGTTAGTTAGTCTGTAAATTATTTTGGCACATTTCTGAAAGTAGATTCTATTACAATGAAAGTGTACCATCAGACCACTTTTTTAGCATTTATGCGGCGTTGCTATATCCCAGAAATAAATAGCTGGGTGCTTACCAGAGATCAGCAATGAATTCTTTTTCCGCTACTCATAAGCACTCATGCAATTTTGAGTATGAATGAATCAACAGAATTGAAATCCAACTACTCTAATTCATTCATACTCGCTACAACAATTGATTTATAAGTCATAAGTAGCAATGAGTATGAGTACAACGTTGACATCAAACTCACTCGCAACATTCGAAATATGTTTGATTCATACGCCTACTAATTCTGATTTATAAATTTAGAAAAATGTTTATAATACTTATAAGTAATTCGAGTGACTCGAATCATTCATTAAAATTTACAGCCTTTGTTGTTGTTACATATACAAACAAAGAAGAAATGAAAGACAAATACAACAATCAAAGCATGCACACAATCTTCTTGAGAGCGAGTAGTGTTCGTACGCGAATCATACTTATTTTATGCTTCGTGTAAATTTTAAGTAAAGACGAGTCGAATTCAATAACATCATGCGTATTGTTAAGTATGAATACGACGAGTAGTTTCAACTTAGAGTAGAAGTAGTATGAGTATCATATTAAAATATCAATCATTCATTGAGTATAAGTATCAGAAATTATAAGTATGACTTGAATCTATTGAATTATCTTTACTGATGGTAGCGAATATATTTCCAAAGTTTGTCATAGCGAAAGAGAACAGGGCAAGGCATTATGTAACGATATTCCACATAAAATGAGGTCACTGCAATAGAGTGTATAGTCACTGTAATAATGCACCTCTTTATGACAACAATAAAAATATTATTAAACACGAATAGCCAGTAGGTAATAGAGACAATATTGGTTAAAAGAAAGTTTAGTTTCGTTATTTAAGAAAAAATAGAAAGAAGCATTTAAGTACGTGTCTGAAGGAAATATGTTCATTATCGTTTTCTAGTTTTAAAAATGAAAGAATAAAATCATTCAAGATTCCTTTAAAGACTGATTTCTTGAAAGCCGACAGCAGTATCTCTTGAGATAATGTAGCAAAGACTTAAGGCTACAACTAATAGAGGTTAGGTTAGAGGACGTGTACCTGTTAACTGTGACAAGTATAGTATCCGGAGGTCGGATTAACCCATTGTACAACGTCCTAGCTTCTCACAGCACTCGTGTTGTGTGCGTTATTTTTTGGACGATATTGGAACAGTCATTAAAGACTTGGTTACCTAATTTGTCATTACATTTAGCAGGATTAAGAACCTAGCATCTCACACCAACCATATTGTGTGTTTTAATTTTATCTGTGAATGGCTGAAGCTAAAGTTTAAATTCGATTTCATGAGACAGATTTTTGAGAAACTTTTCATGCCAACACGTAGGTGATGTGAAAGAAAGTTTCAGACATGAATAGTGCTGCTAAAGGTCAGATTTATATCTCTTCTAATCCCGAAATATTTCATCTATGGATAAAGTTGTCTGAGTCTAATAGATAGTGAGTTAGTCTCCCGTGTTTCAAACCCCAGCTGAGACATCTAGAACTCAATGGAAAATAAAAAATGGCTTCTTCTCAGTATTTTGGTCCAAAATTTTGAGAGTAAATGAAATTGTCAGGAACAGCTAAAGGATTAATTTTTTCTGTAATGCATTGTGAATGGATGTTCTAAGTGTAACAGACATGTAAATTTGTTTGTCAATTATTTTAAGAAAGTCTTAAGCAGAACATGGCGCTATTCTTGAAGGCGATTGTCATTGAAATTAAGTGCAGTTAAATGGAACAAAACTGTCTGTCAATGAACCATCTGAGCCAGTGGCTTTCAAGTTTTTTGTTTTTTTTTTTTTTGGTCAGCCAAACGAAGTGACTTCAATCCCAAAGTCAAATACGGAAAAATCTATGAAATAATGGTCTTGGTTTGACAAGTTTTTTTTTTGGTTTGATTACTAGACTCTTCAAGAATAAGTTCAGAGATTTCGGTAAAAAAATATTAGCAGAAGGGTATGTACGTTTCTGTAAAGATTACGAGTGCTTTAGTTTTCTCTTCCTATATTGGAATGAAAGGATTGGTATTGATGACATCAGTTCGATGTTATACGTGATTCACATCATCATACATAACATACATACATAATTGGCCATTACAACCCTTCAGTCAGGATTACGACCTAACTTCTCACACCACTTATGTTGTGTGCGTAAATTTTATACATGAGTGGCGGGACCTACAGTTTTAAAGTCGACTCCGAACGACAGATTTTTGGCAAGCTTTTCATGGTAATTTTTACTCTCAGAGTCTTTGCCAGAAATCTGCTGAGAGGAAGTCGCCGAAGAAATATTTTTCGTTTTGATATCTGACCTGGGATTCGAACCCGGGCCTTTTGTCTAATAAGCCAACACACTACCCACTAGACCACGGCGACTTCATCTTGGTGGGTACATTAAAAAGCAAAATTGTTTTATTTGGGGCTTAGAAAATGCGAAAATATCGAAGATACTCCTAAGAGTGCGCTACAACTCGTCATCGTTCTCAAAAGTTAAACATTACACGCACAATATTACGTGGAATTTTGCAAAAAGATCTCGATATGAGGCGTTAAGAAGTTCAATTGACTCAAAGGTTGAAACCACATGACCATCCGCTTCGTTTCCTCTTCTCCAGCGAGAAACTCCATGATGATAACGATTTTCCAAAAATAAATAACGTTCTGGGATGAATCTCATTTTCACCTTGGTGGGTACGTTAATTCATATCATCAGCTTCAGTTAAATGAAAAATTCTGGAAAATTAACAAAGGCAGTATAAAAAAAAAAATTATTAGTACTTTGCGGAAGTTATGTTAATTAGATGGAATGATATGTTATCCAACAGTTAATGGATTCCAAGGGAGGAATAGAAACCACGTACGTTTATAAAACCCTATGAATTTAAATTCGTTCTTATAATTTCTTATTACTGCAGCCGGATTTTATGTGAACAATACTTTAAGTCTGGCCGTTAGACTGATGAGTACGAGTATATCTCTTTGAATATTTGTTTGTTATCGCTTCGTTTTTTTTTTCTTTCTCACAACACCAAAAATCCACTGAAGACAATTTCGGTTGGTTTGCATTTAATTGCCAAAGTTTTTTAATTAAATTATTTTTGTTGTTGCTGTATCTGTTGCCGCTACTGCCATTACTGACTCCTCTTTTATAGCCTCTCTTTTGCTATTGTACCATCACTTTTTTCTTATACTGTGATGTGTGTATCATAGTATGTATACACATGTAGGCATGGGAGGAGTGGGGGTAATTTTGTTAGTCCAACTTTGGGAACCGTAAAGGAATAGACAACAGCTATAAAACTGCCATATCATTTAGAAATACACAACTACATACATACACATACATAAGTATGTATGTATATTACAATTTATATGTGCATGTATACACACAGACAAATATTTTTTGTTTTCTCTTCTATAATTATTGTATTATTTTGTTTCAGTGAACAAGTAAAATGTGTACATATGAACACATCGACAGTGGTGGTCTTTGAATTAGCACACCCATCCGTATGACTTTTTGCCCGGAACAAAAAAAGGTGACATATTTTTTATGCTTTATTTAAGGGCTATATTCTACTCTAGTAACCGCAGTCTAGTAGGTATTGTGTTGGCTTATTAGACGAGAGGCCACGGTTCAAACTCCAGGTCAGACATCTTCAACAAAACGAAAGCTTTGACTCTCAGCAGATTTGTGACAACAGAGAGATTGCCATGAAAAACTTTCTCAAACATCTGTTGTTCGGAGTCGGTTTAGCTCTCGCCACTTATGCATAAAATTAGCACACACAACGTAAGTGATATGAGAAGCTAGGTCGTAATCCTAACTGAAGGGTAGTAATGGTCAATTAAATAATTATATTAAGACTGTAGCCTACGACGGATAATGTCATTAGCCGATCTGCTGTACTAGTACTCTTCTCTTGGTCGAGACTTTCTTCCAATGACTGCCGTTCTTTTTTTATTGGCAGAACACACTGACGGGATGGTTAATACTTACCAAATTCATTGTGTTGGAACTATGAAAATATATTATAGGAAGGTGGCTTGTAGACACAAGGTTTGAACCTCTTTATATGCGAAATAAAGAAAGAGATCCGAAATAAGGAAAGAGCTCTGCAGAGAGGGGATTTGCTAAAGAACGAATTTTTTCTGTAATGCAGTGTTTCAGCCATTGCCAAAGTGACCTCAAACGAACGTACTCTGTAAAAAAGGCGAGTGTAAGGCATGAAATCATGATTCTCGGGAACAAGCACATATTATTTCGCTCGAGAAAAATCTCTTGCAGTAGCGATAAAACAGTGAAACAGAAGCTACATTGCGATGATGCTTCAATGAATCAAAACAGTTGGATATCTTGGCGTTAACTATTAAACACCTTTTGACCGCTCTTGTCCGTAGTCCAGAAGTCTCATAATAGCTTTTGTGGGAACTGCCCATACAGCTTTTGAGTGGATTATATAAATTGCAACCAGTTTTAGGTTGTTATCATTTGTAAACCACATCCAGTGACATGTCATTTTATTATCTACAAGCTTACAAAAGTATTTTGATCTATTGCTTTCACAAAAAAAAATTATTCGTGATGAAATTCAAGCGTGATAGTGTGACTGATTTATATTTGGAAAACCACAGGTGGTTATCGTTAAAGTCCTCCAGCATTTAAATGTGAATGTGAATACCATTGCTCGTTATCATGGTACTAGCAGTGTTGCAATGCGTCCAGAAAGTGGATGAAAAAACACGGCGACAACACCAGAAATGATCCGAAAAGTGAAGACCAGATTTGATGGAATTCCACGCCGTAGTGGTAGAAAAATTGCTCGTGAGCTAAACATATCGCGAGAACGGATGCAACACATATTGAAAAATGAGCTTGAACTAAAGCCATTGAAGTTCCAAAAAGGACAAGAGCCCACCGATTGACAAAAAAAAGTTAGACTGGAAAGAGCCATGGAGTTACTTTGCTTGCACGAAAGTGGCCAGTTACCTAATTTGATTCTCTCCGATGAGAAGTCATTCCAAATTGAGCAGTATGTGGACAAACAAAATGATCGGGTGTACTTGCCAAAGAGGTCAGCTGAAAATTTATACCTACAATTGGCCACCAGAACTTGAGCGCCGCCGATGGTAATGGTGTGGGCCGCCGTAACGGCCGATGGTCTCTCCCCGCTCGTATTCATCGACCGTGGGATTAAAATAAATGCCGAATATTTTCGGGAAAATGTCTTAAAGACAGTATTGAAGTGCTGGGCATACAAACATTTCCGCCGTAGACCATGGACATTCCAACAGGACTCAGCACTACCACACTCAGCACATGTCAAACAAGAATGGATTAAAAAGGAGGTACCTTACTTCATTTCTACCGCACCATGGCCACTAAAATCTCCGGATCGCAATGCGTTGGACTTTTGCGCCTAGGGCATTGTGGAGCGTAAGTTTCTCACTAAGAAATACCAAAGTTTCGATCATCTCAAGACGGCGCTTCGTCGGGAATGAGCCAAAATACCGCAGAGCCACATTCGTGCAGCCTGTAATGAAGGCCATAATTCGTACCAAAGGTGGCTAATTCGAACAAATCGGAACTGATTCTAAAATTTTATGTTATTTTCAACATTTTTTGCTTTTGAAGGATAAAATTAAAAAAAAAATTAATAAAATATAGCGCCGTACTTTGTTGCATTATATATCAGCCACCCTGTGTATGACCTGCAACAAAAATTATTTTTAATAATTGCTATTTATTTACTAAGTTTTATTAATTACAATCAACAAATTATTTTAAATAGTATGTGACAAAAGAATAAAAGAAATTCAAAAACTTTCTGATGGATGGGTGTGCTAATTACAAGACCACCATTGTTAAACAGATATTGAACGTCTAGAATATATTGGAATCATTGAATTGTTCATTTACTGTATGTGTTAATAAATAATTTAAGTATATTTGTTTAACAAATTAATTTAAATATAAAACAAATTAATTGTTTTAATTATTGTTTGTCTTTAAAAATTTCTTTTTTCAAAAGGGTTTACAATACGATAGCAACAAATTCACAATCAAATCTTAAGAAATTTAATGAAATTCAAATATTTTTCTCGACAAAGTCTCTCACATTCATTTATAGTTGTTTTGGCCTGCTGGTGTGACAGCTTCCTGCTTTTGGTATATTAGGCGCTTCTACAGGCGCTTTCTGTCTTTAAATGTAAAAAAAAATATTTCAGAATTTCAAAAATTTTTAGTTCAATCAAATGTCCGTCACAGCTTGTCTAGATAATGTTCAATTTTTCATTACTATGGCTCATAAATCAGGCAGTATTTGATCGATGGCATTTGAGCATGTGAGCTTTTGTATGTGGCTTATATGCCAAGCGGAACGTCACAATACTTTCAGATAGCCAGGCGGCTATCAAGGCTCTAAGTTCTAATTAAATGAACTTCAAGACGGTATACGACTATCGCAGATATCTTGACAGAATAGCGCAACGATATAATATCCACATCGTATGGGTACCGTGGAGGGCACAGTGGTATTCTGAGTAAATCCAAAGCTGATGAACTTGTCCTGCGGGGCACGACCATCGAACTCTCCGATGAATTCTCGAACTTGGGCAGCCCTATGATGATCTGTAAGCTCATAACTGATAATGCGATTATCGATTCCGTCAACAAAAGGTGGGCGGCCTCGGACACGAGTAAAACGGCTCTTAAAATCTGGCCAATGCTGAATAAGGGGTTCACAATGAGTCTACTTAAACTCCAAAGAGACTCGCTCTGTATAGTTGTCGGCGTCATTACGCGGCATTGTGTTATGGGTACGCATGCGAGGCGCCTTGGTCTTGGACACCTTGCTAACGACTTCTGCAGAAGCTGCTGAGATAAGGAGGGAGATGAGACTATCCCTCACCTGTTGGGTAAGTGCCCGACTCTTTGCCAAAGGAGAAGAAAGTGCTTGGGTGCTTACTATATAGATGATCTGAAAGAGCTGTCAAGGATTGACATTGGCAGCCTGAATCGCTTCATCAGGAGCTCCGAGTGGTTTCGAGACTAGGGAATAGTAATAACTGTGGTAACACAATGGGCCCAATGCGGCCTAAGTGAGTCCATTTAAAAATGTTTCTTGGATGGACAGTCCCCTACCTACCTACCAAAGAAAATCCCATAAGAAACATTCGATCGTGCTCAAATCTAACCACTTCGAGGTCCTAAAATCGCTTGTATGTACATAATATCTAAAGTACTTAGAGCCTATTAAATCCACAAATCGTAATGGGGTCGCCGTGTGATGGCTTATTAGATGTAAAGCCAGGGTTCGTGTTCCAGGCCAGACATCAAAATAAAAAATTCAAAAAGACGATTCTTCTCTTTCTTTTCTTGAAAAGTTTCTCAAAAATTTGACTTTAAACTGTAGATCCCGCCACTTCTGGATAAAATTAATACACGCAACATAAGTTGTTTCAGAAACCGCGAGCTTCGTGGGGACGATTGCCGTAGACTGTGTAATGGTGAAGGTATAGCACTGGCCATTTTATAGTCACCCAGCAGCAACTCGTTTCCTTACCGTTCGCATCTTCCCTATTTCCACCTTTCCTAAATCTTTACAATGCACTGCATGAGTAGGGGTCATCCCCTGAGTGCTAGTTGAATAATAAAAAAAAAAAAAATGGTCTTGTCAAAGCCGACAGCTGACAACGAGTCACTTTTTCGGGATGCATTAAACGCTTTTGGAAATCATGTGGATTTCTATCATTCTGACTATTTGGCATCATTACGACTTTTTAGTCGATCGTATACTTACCACATTGCGAATAACCTTTCCGGTATGCCAATTATGGCGATCGTAATGTGGACGGAGCGCAATTATGTTCACTATCTAATATTAGAGTTCCAATGTCCTGTGTTGGAAGATCCGATATATCTCCAATCTATTGCAGCTTTCGCTTTATTATCTGCGTATACAAAGCTTTTATTTGAGGCTATAACAGTCCCTAATCTTTGTAGAATACGCCGAAATTTCTACATCTCGAATGGTTGTTAAGCGTCTGGAGCCTTAGCTGCATAGAAACGCTGTTAGTCAGCAATAGTTCAGTGCAGAATTGCAATTCTGAAGCACAATTTCAAACTACTTACATAGGATTGCGATCTAGTCTCTTGCGTCTCTTGTAATGCGTGTGTTATTTTTATCTATGGGTAGCGGGAGTCCTACAGTTTAAAGTTGACTCTCAATGATTGATTTATTTCTAGAAAATTTTCCTGACAAGTTTAATTACACTCGTCAGAGTTTTGGCCAGAAAGTGCTGAGAGGCAGAATATTTGTTCAAATTTCGTTTTGGTCAAGATATCTGAATTGGGACTTGAAGCCTTGCCTCACGTCTAATAGGCCAAGGAAATACCTCTCAGACTAAGGCGGTTCCATTCTCTTATTTGGTGAGCAACCTTCTGCATTTAGTTTTCACTCTTTCTTTTATAGAAACGCTATACACTGACCCTGAGAGTGAGAGAGTTCCCGCCATATTTAATTAGAATTTTGATTTTAATGTGAAATGAAAAATAATTGTTTTAAAAAATAATTTCTTTTGTTTGTTTTTATTATTGTAAACATATTTGCTACATAACAATAATAAGTTAAGTCTATCTCTGTTTTGTTTTGTATTGGTTCATGTCTTTACTTAATTAATTAATAATTAATATAATTATTCTAAAACTAAATTAAAATTTAATTTCACATTTTATTTCTTACAACTAAAAATGTCTTCATTGTTTGGCCACACAAAAATTCAATGAACGTTTTGTGCTTTCGACTTGTAACTCTCTTGAGCCGCTTGCACTAAAGCAGCGGCTGCTTCAGGACTTGTATCATCTACCAGACTACGCAGGAAACCGCGTGGTTTTTGAAGTAACAAAAAGGGATGATCGAATTCTACAGCATTGCCAGCATCCATAACAAGAACACGATCACTATCCATGACGGTATGCAAACGATGGGCAATTGTTAATACCGTACACTCGGCAAACTTGGAACGTATGGTGTTTTGTATAAGACTGTCGGTACTGCAAGACCAAAAGCAAAGAGAAAAATGTTGGAAATTTATACGAAAAGCATAAAAAAAATATTTAAAAAAATACTTACATGGGATCTACATTGGCGGTGGCCTCGTCCTAAGATTAAAATTTTGTTTTGCCTTAAAATGGCCCGGGCCAAGCATACCAATTGCCTTTGGCCCACACTGAAATTAGAGCCACCATCGGACATGGCACAGCCTAAGCCACCCATAGTTTTTGTGACATGTTCTTTGAGCTCTACATCTTCTAAGGCTTGCCACATTTTATCATCCGTGAACTCCTCCAAAGGATCTAAATTGTAACGCAAAGTTCCAGAGAATAGCACCGGGTCTTGGGGTATAATCGAGATTTTACTTCTTAGATCGTAGAGACCCAATGTATCAATATCAACACCATCTATGCGTATGATGCCTTCATTGTAGGCCAAACGGAAGAGTGATTGAATAATGGAAGATTTGCCTGCACCTGTACGGCCTACAATGCCTATTTTTTGCTTGGGTTCGATAACTAATTTCAAATTTCTCAAAACACAATCAGCACTGGGGTTATATCTCAAGCTGAAGTTAATGAATTCTATGCGCCCTCTGCTCGGCCACACACCTTTGGGTTTTAAGTGTTCCTCTGTTTCCATGGGAGGCTCTGGCTCTAAGTTGGCATATTCCATAACACGTTCCACACTGGTCATGTGATTTTCCAATTCAGCCGACTGACGCATACCCCATTGGCACATGCCCACTAAGGCACAGGACTGCAATATGGCCAGACCCACATCTCCACTGCTAAAGCTAGATTTTAATGCCAAGAAACTGAAGGTCACAATGCTAATATAACACACACACAAGACATCAATCCAGGCGGCAAAAGCACGATTGGATGAGAAGAACAAAAACCAGGCCGATGTATTTGCATTCTGATGATCATAAAATTCTGCCTCCAAAGCTCTTTCGGCTTGCAAAGCTCTTATGGTGGTTAGTCCCTGGAATGTTTGATTTGTTAGGGAATAAATCGGACTGCGAGCTGTAGGATAATTGAAAAAAGAAAACCCGTTTAAAGATTATTGCTTGCCGTTAAACAAGAGCTTAAAAGGAAAACTTACAAATGGATTCCAAACGCTTAACGTCACGACTGGTATTAACGAATATCTGCCTTAAGGTAACCAGACCTATAATTATAATCACAGAAGGTATCAGCAGCCAATAATTAACAATGGCTACAATGGTCATGACACCGGTAATGTCAATTAGGAACTGAAAACAGAAAAACAAAAATTAAAAAATGCCAATAAACGCTGAAATTTCCAAACCTACCGATGAACAATCAATCAAGGTACGTGGCACATCGACATCCAAGGTGCGTATATCCTTTGAAAAACGATTCAAAATACGGCCCGAGGGATTGGTATTGAAGAACAGCATGGCAGTGCGTGTAATGGCACGGAATATCAAATCATGCATCCGCAAAGAGATCTGAAGGCACATATGATAGAAGCCAAATGTACGTAAAATGTAGACAACCATTGTGGCGCATAGACTTGCGAAATAAATGAAAACACGCTCGTAACGCTCATCCGTATGGCTGTCATAGTTAGCCTGGGCACTGTTATTGTATGCAACTTCAGTGGAATTGTTATCCCCTGTAAGAGTAGTATTCGTGTAATTATCACTGAAGGTCAAAGCAATTCTCTCTTCCCAAGTGACCCTAAGATAAAAGAAGGAAATCACAATTAAAAAAAAAATTTCGTTGTTTTTGTAATAAAACACTCACCATCTCGACAAGTAATACTCCATGCTGTTCAACATAAAGCGTGTGCACACAAACAAGGCAATTACGGTGAACAACAGGAACTTATTATTCAATGCCTTAAAATAGTCCAAATAGGTATCAAATTTAACCGAACCGCCTTGTTGGGCCTCCTTACTAAGCTCTTCAATTTCTTCCTTTTCATCGACCACCATTTCATGGATATCAAAGTCGGTACTGTTCTCGGAAGCCAGGCGTGATCTGTGGGTTTTTACATTTCTTTCATCTTCCGATTCATCGATGTATGGCATATCATCGCCTGTTTCTTCAGATTCTTTAAGAGATTGTGCCAAAAATTGAAATTGTTTGGATTTCTGTAATTGCTGGTAATTGCCCTGGGCAGCTATACTGCCGGCCATCCATTAATATCACATGTTCGACATCGGCAACATATTGCAATTGGTGGGTAACCAAAATTCGAATTTTATCGTATAGGAACTGATTGATACAATAGTCCACTATATGTTTACCTACGTGGGTATCCACTGCGGACAAAGGATCATCCAACAGATAAATATCGGCTTTACGATAGATTGCACGTGCTAGGTTAACACGTGCCCTTTGGCCGCCACTTAAACTTACGCCACGTTCACCCACCACGGTCTTATCACGTCTGGGCCACAGTTCTACATCACGTTCCAGAGCACAAACTTTCAATACTTGTCTATAGCGACGCTCGTCGTAATCCTCCACGAATACAATATTATCCTTTATAGTGCCCTCAAATACCCACGGTTCTTGGGAACAATAGGAAATTTTTCCATTAACCAGTATCTCACCAGAATCTATTTTTACCTCTCCTAAAATGGCATTTAACAGTGTGGACTTGCCTGCACCTACTGGTCCCACAATGGCAGCTAGAGTTTCTTCTTCAAAAATGGTGGTGAAGTTCTTTAGAGCTGGTGTAATGCGTGCACCATCATCTCCTTTGTTCTCCCAAGTGGCCACTACATTACGCATTTCTACACTTTTGCCTTTGGCATCGACATTTACCATTCGTTTGCCTCCCACTTGTGCTTGTTTGCCATTCAGTAACAGCTCTTGGGCAGCAGTCTTCTCCTCATTATTGTGATGATTATTTAAATTCTTTTGATATTGACTCTGTTGTTTGTCCTCATCTTCATTGTACAACAAGAACGCATTGCATCGCTTAATCGAAATCCATGTTTCAGCCAAATAAATCAACGATAGCGGCCAAAATCTAACCATAGACTCATTGAGCATAGTAAAGTAAGACGATATGGTGAAAATCTTTTTAGCCGTTAAAATATCACCGAAATAGATGTACGATATCAAAGCCAAGAATATGGAAATTGGTGAGATCATGTATGTACAATTCAAAGTGGCATAGATGTAGGCGGAACCCTTAATGGCATTAACCTCCTTGCGCCGCACAAAGCCAATGACCTTGGCAAACGATTTCTCCCAGGCATACATCTTGATTACCTGAATGCCTTGGATAATTTCATTCATCAGTTTAACACGCCAATCCGTGCGCTCTACTGTCTTCTCCTTATAACTGGCTGCCTTGCGGGCACCCCATACCTGTAGCGGTATAAAGGCCAACATAAACGACATGCCTATCACAGCTGCCCAGCCAATTTCACGATACATTAAATACCCGATTATAAGAGATTCAGCGGGTCCCTTCCACCAATCCTGTATGAAACACAAAGCGGAATCGAACATGGAAAGATCATTGGCTAAGATATTAATGGCACGTCCTCTTAAGCCGTCATCCGTAGAGTTTTTCGAGATCTGTAAACATTTGCGATAAATCAAGCCCGACAACGCTACACGTATGCGGGTACTGGTCTTGAAAGCATAAAATAAATACGGCTGCAAGGAGCACACCATCAGGAGCGAACACGATACAATACCGACAGCATAGTATAAGGCTTCGCGTTCACTAACTGTAGACTGGCCAGCAGCAAAGTATGATACCAGGCCACCCAAAAATAAGGGCTGCAAAGACCTAAAATACAAAAAACAAAATTCCAATTAAGTTTTATTCTTTATAATGGCAAGTTTTGGCTACTTACTTAAGTGTAGTTTCAATGAGGGCAGCTATAAAACCTAATGGCAAAAAACGTCGTCCGTATGCTCTACATATCACACGCAATATATTGGGATTTTTACTTTTGACTTTTTCCTCTTCCCATAATTTACCTACGAGTTCAGTGCCATTGGCACAATCCAAATCGTGGGGGATTTCGTATAAGTCTGTATCCTCCAGCGATTTACTCCAGCCCAAACGAAAGAGATCTTTAGTCCACCTTAAATTAAAGAAAAAACGCAATTTTTTTTTTTAGACCCAATCTTCAATGAAAGTATAGAAAGTAAGAGGGATAAGGACAGAGAAAGATGGAGGACAATATGTAAATAGCAACATGCTGGCACATGTTGCTTCTAAAAACTTTAAAATCATGAACGTATTGTAATTCTCTTTCTTTTGCGTTGATGCCATTTGTCGAGTGTAATTTAAACAGTTGCAGTACCTTCATTACAACCCTTTAGTCAGAACTGCGTTCTGGCTTTTCACACCCTCCACCACCCATATAATGTGTGTTAATTTTATCCATGAGTGACGGAACCTGCTCCGAACGACAAGTTTTTGGAAAACTTACCATGTCAATTTCATTTCCGTTTGGAATTTTTGTCAAAAGGCTCCTAAGAGGAATTCGGTGAAAGAAATATTTTTTAAGAAATTTTTTTATAAGCCAACACACTGTCCTCTAAACTACAACTGTTGCATTCGAAGCATTTTATTATTGGTAGCGATAGATGAATTTATTACTCTAGTATTTGCTATTTAACTGGCAAAACTTGATTAGTTTTCCAATATGATTCTATTTATATTCGTTTTTACAATCAGCAAAAATCATTTGTACTTACTTTTACTACCCAAAAATACGTAAATAAGGCAAATATACAGCAACAACATAATACACACATCATATGGTAAACAGATTAAGATCTGTTTAAAACAATGGCAAAAAATCCAACCAAATTAATGTAAAGTTTAAATAAAATTAATTGGGAAGTTTTATCAGTGAAAGTGTGTCCTTGTTTTTAAATAAACAAGTGGATCAGATGTAAACAATCTTTTATTTCACTTGCAATCTATGAATTCACGTTTTACAAAATTGAAGCGTTTCATGAATTTTGTCCTCATTCGCTGTAAAGATCAAATATTTTATTTTAAATTTTTCATTTGCCTTGTTCGGCAATAAAATGTCCTCAGACCATAAGTAGAAGATTTGGTTAGCCAATGCTTTGTTTAACCCATTAACCGCCAAAATAAATCCAGAAGTGATAATTAACAAAAAAAAGGTAATTTTTTAATTCATTGTAATACAAAATTAATATAAAAGTATGAAAAAATTTAAAAAAAGTAATAAAAGAGTAAAGTAGGAAGGATGTTCTCAACTGAGTACAACGGCGCGGGTTATAGGTGAAAAATTTCAAAACATTGTTTTTAAACATTTCTTGCGAGCGAACGGTTTTCCAACTTATTGGTGCAGTGGCATATACCAGGGGTAACCCTAAGACCAATGATGTGGAAAGCCTAGCCTTAGTTTAGACATATTGACGTAAATAGTACCTTGCATGAGCCATGCTATCGCTATGACTCATTACATATAACTGCCAAGCGTTTGCAATGGTCATATCTATTATTTAGGTAAACAATGCCCACTACCATTTCTTACCACGAATGACAATTCTATAGAGTGCAATATACTGATTCCATTCATCTACTCCTCCCATATGTTTGTTATATGGCTGAAACACTTTTGGTATATTGACATCAATTTTTTGTCGTTGTGTAGAAGACCAATGTTTTACTGCTCCTTATGGTTCTATTGTATCATAGTTGGTTGTCATTGTACAGACGCTATTGTCTTTTCATTTCACCAAAAGACTGATTATAATGGAAGATTTTATGTTCTGTCACCATATACTAGAGATGCGAATCGGGAAATTCCGAATTCTCGAGATTCACAAATCCCGAATCCCGGGATTTTTAAAAACTAATTCCGGGATCTTTGGGATTGTGAATTCATATGTACTTTGACCCTGCAACTTCGATAATAATATCTCAGATGATCATAAACCCTACTTCCAGTCATAAAAAAATATTTGTTGTCATCGAAGAATGCAAAAGTCCTATAAAATGAATTAATAGGATAACTGGTTTAGCTACTCAATCGTCCAAAGAAATAGATTTTTTTACAAGTTGCCGTGGTCTAGTAGGTAGTGTGTTGGCTTATTAGACAAAAGGCCCGGGTTCGAATCTCAGGTCAGACATCAAAAAGAAAAAATATTTCTTCGGCGACTTCCTCTCAGCAAATTTCTGGCAAAAACTCTGAGAATAAAAATTGCCATGAAAAGCTTCTCAAAAATCTGTAGTTCGGAGTCGACTGTAAACTGTAGGGCCCGCCACTCGTATAAAATTAATGCAAACAACATAAGTTGTGTGAGAAGCTAGGTCGTAATCCTAACTGAAGGGTTGTAATGACCAATTATGTATGTAAAAGACTTTCATTTTGCTTGTCAAACCTATTATCATATGAGGCCCGCTCTTCTTTTTTCATTTCTTTCGAACTCCGTTATGAAGACTTGTTGGTTCTATTCTCTCTAATTGTTCCAGTCGAACGAAATCCTTACTCTTTGAGATCCACCAAGTTATTATGCTGAGTTAGTCTCCACTTTCTCAAGCAATTTGTTTACTACTCTTGACCCTAGGGGATCAGTCAAAATTTCCTACGATTTTCCACAATTAAAATCGAAAGTATAGCAATATCCAGTGAAACTAGCTGCTTTCCAGTTCTTAAAACCAAATCGTACTGGTTTTCCACCTATAAATTTCTTAGCAGGGTCTTACACAGATATGCATTTATATGTGTTGCCACATTTTGTATATGGATTCCGCCGCTGTACTCAATTGAGTACAGTTGTCTTTAAATAAGCATAACTTTGTAAATAAGCATAAAAAATTAATGCCACTTTTCATTGTCATTTTATAACTCAAGAACGGGCTCACCCTATTCAAGACAAATGTTTAGGCTTTGTTCGGTCTATTTAGTAGATGGTTTATGTGAAGTTTGCCACTCCCACTTTTACACTCACATTTTCTATTTATCTAAGATCAGAAAACGGCTCCATCGATTTGACTAATTTTTCTTTCAAATGTTTGTATTTATCCATAAACCTTTCATCAAGAGAAAATTTTGCCCCGCCCACTTTTGTACCCACTTTTTTTTGAAAATTACTTAAAATGAATTAAATTTTAAACAGTGCATTTGATTATGTTATAATCTTTAGCAAAGTTGTTGCGCATGAGCCGATAAAGATTTCTAAGTTGGTATGACCAATATCCGATAGGTGGCGCCACTGAAAATTAATTAAAATGAATTAAATTTTAAGCTGTGCATTCTTTATCAAAGTTGTAACGTATGAGCCGATGGAGATAGATGCGATTAATTTCCGATGGATGGCGTCACTGAAAATTATTCTAAATGAATGACAAGCAATTGGTCGACCTACACCCCAAGCAGGGACGAAAAGATCCTCAGAATCAAACGAGCACTGTGGCTGGAAAATCTTAGAGTATGTGCCGCTGAGACCCCTTCGCATGAACCACTTGAACAACAAGAATTGAGATTAGAAACTGATCGAATGCTTACTACTTAGGCCCGTACATCTGAATCAACAGCACAACGCGAAACAAAATCAATAAAATTATTCAAAATTAATTGGACATTTGTGTAATGCCTTTGCTTCAAATTTATTTTTGTTGGGGCGCATCAGGTACATCTAGTATTTTATAAACAGAAATGCTTGCTTTTAGAAAATTAAAATAAAAAAAGAATTAACAAAACTGAAAAAGCTAAAAAATGGTCAAGTCTGTGCTTATCTGCCCATACCAATTTTGTATAGGTTTAAGAGTCCATTTTTTGATAGTCGATATACTATATATAGCCAGATTTGTTTATTATTTTAACAGGGAATATGTTTCTTTTATGCTAAAAAAAACGCAAAAAAAATTACAAAAACTTTTAAATTTTAAAAAATTTCGCCTTATGATTACCTGTAGTCAATAGAGTATGGCGGCACCAAATGGGTTAAAGCATAAAGCATTTTCGTTTTGTTTTAAAATTTTGTTATAATTGAAGACCCTAATGCATAGAGAATTATTGCAAAACATTGTCTCATGACAATGCTTCGATCAGGCATGCATTTTGTATTTTTAATGATCAACAGAATTTCCAAATTCAGTAAATGTTTCCTATTCAAATGCCTTCAATATAGTCAATGGGGTAAAACAAGGTCTAAGTGTACTAGATTTGAATACGTTAGTATGTAGTATTCAAATGCAATGAAAGTAAAAACAAACTTGACCAATATATAGCGTTTTAACAAATTAAATTGTTTTTGTTGTTTTATTATAAATTTTTTTATTTAACCGGTAATAGGTTTAACGACCCTTACGAAAATCAAGTTTGATAAACGAAACAAAAATATTTAAAAAAATATTAAAAAAAACGTTGACCAGAAAACACGTTTGTTTTTTTTTTTAATTTTAATTTCAATAAATTAACTTTTATTGGCGTCAAACGAAATAATTAATTATTGAACATTTTTTTGTAATTTTTTTGTTTGTTTTTAGTTTGATGTTGTTATGGAAAGTTTCTGAGTTTAAAAAGTAAACACTTCTTAGAATTTTAAATTTGATTTGTTTTTTGTTAATTGGACAGAGAATATAAATACGTTTTTAAGGACATATTTTTTAGGGGGTTTTTTCTTTGTATATGACAAGCTTCTTGTCTATCTTGTCAATGCTTATTAAAATTTTAACTGAAAATTATAGCTGAAGGCAACATTAACTTGAATTGAAAATAAAAGTAGAGAATGAAAGTTGTGTGGGTACACTCACATTTCTGGATTACTCAAACATTTCTGACCCGATTTCCAGTATTTAAATCCTTTTGGAAAGGGGAAAGATGGAGCTTTAAAACCGTATGTACACTTATGTCAATTATTTGACTTAATATGCTATGAGATTTGATGAGGTAAACTTGGAAAATGCGAATGTTTTCATATTTTTTAAGTTTGTCCGTTCATAGTATCAAACTTTACTTGAAAAATATGAAATAATTGGTAAAATTCTGAAAGTGCATTATCTTTCGAAGACATTGACACTTTGTTTGATCAAATCGGACAGTAATTACCGAAGTTATTATTTAAAGAGCCTAACAGTCAAGAGATATTTTTTATATACGTGATTTTATCAAATGAACTTACGGTTCAAAAATTTTCAGACTTTTTTTGTGATGGATCTTGATCGTTTATCGGAAAATGTGTCAATTCCAAGTTATAGCGACCACCAGAAGTTGGCCAATGTTTTCGCAAAGTGAAATAATATTTGCCAAAAACATAAACATTCGACGACTTCCGGAAGTCGTCCAAACGTGAAATTGACACATTTTGTGATAACTAATCAATATCCATCATAAATTCTGAAAATCGTTGAAGTAAAAGTTCATTTGATAAGACGACATATACAAAATATACCACTCGATTAAAGTAAAGACTCTTCAAATAATAACTTCGGAAATGTTTTGTTCCGATTTGATCAAATTATGACTTAATCTCTTCACAAGAGAACAGACTTTGAGAATATTATCTCTTATCCTCTATTTTTTTATTAAAATTTGCTCCTATGAATGGACAAACTTGAAAAAAATTCGAATTTTCCAAGTTTACCTTATCAAATCTCTTAGCATATTAAGTCGAAGAATAAGTAAATGTATATATACCTCCCCTTTCTAACAAGATTTAAATTTTGAAAATCGGGTGAAAAATGTTTGAGTAATCCAGAATTTTATACGTAAAACTGTTTTTGTCAAATAAAACAAGTTTGAAGGGTTCAAGAAATATAAAAAAGGTATTCCTGAGTTCTACTCAACTAACTGAACAACGTGGACTATGTAGTTACTGGGGTTTATTTTCACTGTCACACCGTGTAATTAAACAGGTTTATAATACTCTTTATAATCTACTACTTTATGTGACTTATTCGTCGTTAACGAATTTCTTATCTTCTATCTGCATACATTTATTGATATGGACTGCTATATGGAATGAATGTTACGCAATATATTGAAAATAATAATTTTTTTTTTTACACTTCAGTGTAGGCTAGGTCCAGTTCATTTGTAACATTCCCTAAGACCACATTTCATAACCTACTATTAAAGTACATGGCAATATAATTTTAACGGTCATTAAAAATAAAAAATATCATAAAACTGTATTGGAAAGCAGAGTCAGATACGTAGTGTTACTCTCTGTTGGTTTTCAGTCCATCGTATGCGTCGCTGATGAGATTAGAAGTCTTCTATATAATGGAAAAATAAGAAGAGTATAAAGATCGAATTGAAAAAGGATATTAAAACCTCACGATAAGGGGTACCTTGGTTCATTCACATAAATAACTAGAAGTAACCTGAGTTTAGTAACCGGCAGGAATATTTGTACAATATGGAAAGCTATTCCACAACATGTGTATGGTTGATTAAAAATGGTATGATAGAATCCGCGATATTAAGGCATCTTAATACAACAATAATAATAAAAATAATCGTAGTTTATAGATTAATTTTCCGTTGAAACAATCAACTTTATCGACAAATAATAACATTTCTGGAAATATTATGCTGAGCTTTTACTATTTCAGCATCTATATATAATTGTCTTAAAATATTGAGAAATTATAGAATAAATCGCATAAACAGTTCCAACAACTTTCTTTAATTAAATACAGTGGTCGCCTTATAATTAGAAACGAGTTAGCAACATATATGTTTGCTTTGTTTGTAAAATTTTGTAACTTTTTAAATTGTGTACCTATGTATCTGAAACATTGTTTGGATGATGTCTTACACACAATAAGACTTGGATTCGTCACTCCAGAGAACTCTGTTTCAGAAACACTGAACTATTTTAAGCATTTCCATTGCAAACTGTAACCGATTTTTAATATTTTTTTTTTTTTTTGCATCCTCAAAGTAAACGCCTTCTTATTGTCCGAGTGGATGTTAAAATCATCCAATTTCAGCCTTTATTCCACGAGAAGACTAGAAAGAGTTTCTCTTCTTGGCCCTTCAAATAATTCTGTCCTCTGCTGGAGTGGTTTTTCTGGCTCCAGGCTTCCTGCCTAGGGTTTCAAATAATTATCAAAAGAGATCTTAAGGACAAAAACCCACGAAACGTTTGATACAAAGTTTATCGAAAAAACTTGGAGATGTTGTCCAAAAGAAGGGTTATTCGACAAAATATTAAAGAATATGGCCATTAAATAAGAATTTATTAAGATATTTTTAAGCTGTTTGTAAGAATATCTTTTGTTTCTAATTATATGATCAACATGAAAATGGGTGTTTTTGTTTTTCGCGAATTTTTTTAAAAAATTTAATGAATTTTTATTATTTTAAACTTAAAGCTAACATGTTGTAGTGTCTTTTTTAGCTCTGTGTTTTAAAATGAGTAAAAAAGTTTTGAAAAGAAATTAAAAAACATACATGTTGCTAAGTCGTTTCTAATTATAAAGCCACCACTGTAAGTATCCCATAGAGAGCGTCCTCCCGCTACTAGTATTTGGAAAATATTTCCGCAATGTTATTTGTTAGTTGACTGCTATTAACAAGTTTAGTTTTATTATTCCTGTATATTTCTCATTCTCCCTTTCCTTCCTTTTTAAGGACATTGTACAATGTGTCAATTCGAACTCCGGTTACTGTACCTGTCTTATTTTACAAGTACACGTCCTCTAACCTAACCTAACGTAACATAACCTAATCATTCCTGTTATAAATCGAAATTCGTGAAATCCTGATAGGAGATAACAAAAACTCCTCATCACTTCTTTTGACAATCTGGACTGCACTTATCACTGTTTGCCACAAAATGTGTTTGCAGAAATTTCTTTACGCCACAGTATAGTATAATCGAAAATGTGTGAGGTGAATATCACTGATAGCACTTTGTGTAAAACAGTTTATTAATCTCTTTATAAAAACTTCATATTTTTAAAACATTTTAATATACTTCCTGCTTAAATTTCACGTCTTTTTTTTTATTTCTAAAACCTATCTTTACGCAGTTGCAAGCATATTTCTTTCATTTTTTTTTTATTATCACTGTTATCAGCATGATGTCAATATTTGATTGACATCATTAAAGACTGTGCACACATATTTAGTGCTAAAAATGTCTCATAAATTATAAAAATTCCAAATGATATGAAATTAAAATTAGAATAAAAGAAAAAAAAAAAAAAAACAAAGAATATTAAAAAATGCAACATAAACTACGAGTAATTCGTATATTTCGGAAATGAACACAGACATTCTATGTATGTTAATTTATGAAATACTCATAGCAAAGGTTGTTTTATTATCAGCAGATATATTATAAATAGAATAGATTTTTATATAGTTTTCGTTTTAGTTTTAGTCTAATGAAAGGAAAAGCTGTGAATGAGCATAAAAATAATTCTGCTAATGGGATACTCTTGGCAGGAAAAGTTTCATTAACATAACTTGCATAAAAAGTACAGTGAAAAAAAAAAAGTTGAACACCAAGTTCAACAACTATTATCGCAAGGAGTTTATAATAACCATACTGTACTGTCCTAAGTCGTAAAAACACGTCTCGCATAATATTACTACGACTTAATGGGAAATTTTTTATGACCTTGAAAACAAAGCTTTTTTCTTTTTTTTTTTTTATAAACAGCGAATTTGATTGCATTTGTAAATAAAGGTTTTCATACGAAATTACAATCACAGGTGTCTTCAATAAAATCAAATAAAATGAAATAAAAAAAAAAAATGAAGCTAAAGTCAGTAAACCATGACAATTTAATGCCAATAATTCCTACAATTGTTCTTTGCTAGTAATACTACAGTATGGGCTTATGCAGCATTGCTTTGTTTTTGCGGAAATTTGCTACGTCTTAAGATATTGTTACTTTAGTGATTGAAATTGCTGTTTGAAGCTTTTTCAGACACGCAACATGTATGCGGCAATGATTGATGAAAACTAAAAAAAATAAAAATTCTGTTCTTTTCATTTGATGACTTTTTATTTGATTGTCTCCAATTGTGATTGACAAGCACTTTCTCAGTTGGTTGCTACGAACACACATGCGTCAAAAATAATAATTTCGTTGCCGATGTCAATACCATATAAATCGTCGTCCAAAGAAAACAGTTTATAAACCATATACCACGAAATTAAACTCTAAATAATGATTGACGAATTTATTTTTAACATCAAGCACAAACACTTATACATTATGTGATGAATTTATTTGATCGCTTCCATTGCATTTAAGATGGTTGCAATTTTTATTTTTCAAAATTACTAGTAATTTCTCAACAACAAAAAACAAAAATTCTGTTTTAACCGTGTTTTTCCCAATCTTTGTTTCTGATAAGAAGTTTGCGGTAAAATCTTTACCACTTCAAAACGTTACAGTTTCTATGCCCTCAAGCCTCTTTTGGACAATGATGATCTCATCACAGTTATATGAAGCAATAAATCAGTTGATAAAAATTATACAATTTAATGAAATTAATTTTTATATTTACAAAGTATAATTTAATGACGATACAATACATTTATTTTAATTATAAATTGTTTTTATTTAATTTTTTTATTTATTTTTTTTTTATTTGTTCAATGCATTCCAGCTGGAAGATTTAACAACGTTAAATACAAAAGAATTTGTTGTGTTTGTGAAATCTTGATACTAAAAATTAATGAGAAATCTATGGTAATTCTTTTTCTGCATGATATTGCAATATTTAATGCATCAATCTGCATGACAAGCGCAGTTATGTATAACAATCTGGTAAACTCGTTATAAAGGAGGTTACTGGTGATGTCATATTTATCGAAATCTATTGAATCCACTTCACGATTTTTATAAACGATTTCTGACAACCAGAGATGATAATGATTTGGATGAGACTATACAATATTCGAATAATTCTTAAAGAAAATGATGGAAGTTAATGTTGCATATAAAACGTTGAAATTCAAATACAACACTCTGAACTTTAATCTTGAATTGCTTTTCTTTGTTTACTTTTACTGGCATTTTATGCAAACTACTAGAATTTTGTTAGGTTTACACACTTTGGAGTAATAAAATGATTAGTAAATCGTTATTTTTATTTATTGTAGTTGCAAGATGATACTGATGCTTTTTAATCAATCACACTATTTTAATGAATTTCCCTTTGTCTGTCTGTTTTCCTGGTTAGTGTGTTGGTTTGTTAGACGTAAAGCGAGGGTTCAGGCCCCAGGCCAAACATCAAAACCAAATTCAAAAAGTATTTCTTTGGCGACTTCCTCTCAGCAGGTTTCTGGGAAAAATTCTGAGAGAGAGGTTCCCCCCCTTACGTACCTACAGTTTAAAGTCCAGACCGAACACAGACTATAGTCGTGTAAAATAAAGTAAGAATGTAATGTCAAAATGGCATTTCATTTAACGCACTGAATATCATAAAAAAATTTTTTAACGTTTGTGTTCATTTAATTTTCATTTGGCAGTTTTGCTTTAAATTCACTTTTAAATTCTATTCGAATGATTACTAAGGCACCATACCCTACCTTGCCTAGTATAGTATCTAAAAAACAATAAAAAAAATTTCCGTTATAATACCACGATGATAAAGAATTTTCTTTGAGTTAAAAATACAAACAAAGAATTTTAAATACTCATTAGGAAAACATTTACCCTATTTCCATATACAAAATTTCATGAAACATTACATTATGCTGCGTCATCGAACAACTTTGGATTTTGCGCGCCTTTAACTCTATCTGGATGGCTCCATTTAGGATTTTTTATGTTATTTTCGAATGAATCACTATTGTTTTGTCGTCTAGCCTTAATCTTGAAATTTAATATAAATAAGGACTAATGTCACACTCAGTTGATGTCATCTATTAAATTATTAAATAGACTGGGGGATGAGGGGTGTTTTTTGGCATTATTTTTTTTATTAGACACTGTGATGAAAAAATAATTACTTTTTTAGGAAGAAGTATGAAATATAAAAAAAAAACAAAAAAAAGAAATGGAAAGCCAGTATGAAATGGAACTTTTAATCCATAAAAGTGTAGACATTTAATCGTGCATATTTTAAACATGTTTTTAAAAATACTCTTTCAGCTGTTGAGTGCTTATAATTGTTGATTTTTTAAGAGCTATAGGAAAATTTCTCAAAAAATAACCTCAAATGGTCCATCCGCTTAGTCCAATTTTGCCATACTCTTTCCAACATTTCGGCCAGTATCTCACGAATAAATGCTTCAATGTTGTCTTCCAATGCGTCAATTGAAGTGGACTTGTCTCTATAGACATGAGTTTTAATATAGTCCCATAAAAAATAGTCTAAATGCGTTAAATTACGCGATCTAGGCGGCCAATTGACCGGTCCCAAACGTGAAATAAAATGTTCATCAAACTCGCCTCTCAATAAGTCCATTGTTACGCGTGCTGTGTGGCATGTGGCACCGTCCTGTTGAAACCACCTGTCATACAAGTCAAGCTCTTGCATTTTGGGTAAAAAAAAGTTGGATATCATCTCACGGTAGCACTACGATTCGTAGCATCTTTGAAGAAGTATGTCACCAGCCCATAAACTGCACCAAATTGTGAGTTTTTCTGGATACAATGATAGCTTTTGCAATGCTTCTGGCAGATCTTCACCCTAAAATCGGCAGTTCTGCTTATTTACGAATTGATTGAGCCAAAAATGAGCTTCGTCGCTAAACACAATAAAATGGAAAAAGCACGCGATGAACTTTCTTAACACAGCACGCACTTTGATAATAAAATTCAATGATTTGCAAGCGTTGTTCGTTTATAAGACGATTCTTGGTTAAATTATAGACCAAATTGAAGATGTTTAACAATGAAAGAAAACACGAAATGTTGCCAAAAGGATAATAGCTAAAAAATCACCCGTTTTTTAAGGCGAAAACGTAGTGATCTGCGTAAAGAAGTTAGGTATAGTTTATGTCACATCCCAAGATCAATATACTCAATTCTAGTGATAGACAAATTTTATGGTAGTAAGTACTGGATCTCACACTATCAGTGCTATCAGAAAAGCAAATATTCGTTGGATTGGGTATGCCCTACGTATACTACCAGTTGCACCACTACAGCGTGGCTTATCTAGACTCAGAAAAGATTCGCCCGAATCACACAACTATACCTAGGAGCTGGAATGTTGACAAAATATGCAATGAGTTGAAGATCTAACGCGTAGATAAGCAAGAATGGAACTCAGTTACTCTATGAAGCCTTATGCTAATTATGTAAGCAATAAGAATACATACTTATGTAGTAAAACATATGCTGTAAAAATATGCTGTAAAAATAGTTGCGATAATTGAACCTAGTAGAGGCGAAGAATTGAAAACACAGATGCTATTAAACAAAACATATAAAATCGAAACAAGAATTCTTGGGATATTCAAAATAAATTTAAAAACTACCTGCATAAATATGTGTTCAAAATATATTCTTTTAAAATAAAAATATGCATTAATAGTAAGAAGACATAAAATTCTTAGAAACAATAAATTAGAAAAAAAAAATTACATGCAACATTTTCTTTTCAAACAGGCATTATGCTGTGATAGGCAGACGGATCAAAAATTGTTAGCGGCAGAGGAGAAAAAGATCCCAGAATGATATATTTAGATACCGTAGAAGAAGTCTCCGAAATTTCAAACTTAAGTTTATATGCAAAGAAGGTGTCATGGTATTACTATCTGGCAGTCAGGTTGTTAAACGGGCACTTAAGCCCATCTGAGTTTGGCTCGCAATTAGTATGAAACTGCCTGAGGAATGGAACGAAGGGTATTAAAACCCATTATGGCGTACCACCACATATGGGCTTTTAGGATGGTGAACAGTAAACTGATTTTATATACATTGGCTAAGAAACTCTGTGTGCAATGGGAGAAGCTGTTTGAAGGTGTATATTCGTTAAAAGGAACTATAGAAAGAAACAGAACCCTTCTTAAGACAGTTTGGTTTGTGTCAGTCTAAACTCTTGAGAGATAATTGTAAGGGAAACAGATTGGAATAGGAAGTCTTTAATATCAGTATAAGAATCCTCTAAGAAAAGGAAAGAAGAGAAGGCTTTATATTAGAGGATTGGAGAAGATATTACAGCAGTATTCGAAATCGCTGCAATTTAGCAGATAATGTGGTTGCTTATTAGACCCAGAGCTACAGGGATTTCCAACGAAACAAAATATGAAAAAATATTTCTACGGCAACTTCCTCTCAGCAGATTTCTGCCAAAAATTTTGAGAGTAAATAATGCCATGAAATGATTCTTAAAATAATCTATCGTTCGAAGAGGACTTTAAATTGTAGGGCCTGTCCCTCTGTGTAAATTTAACCCACACAACATAAATGGTGTGTTAAGCTATGTCGTAAGCCTGGCTGAAGGGTTGTAATGACCAATTATGTCTGTATGTATGATTACAATTGAAACAACGTTCAATAAAACACAGAATTGATCTTCGTAGTAAAGTTTCTTAATTTCCCCCTTTAAAATCTCCTATTTAAGTCATGGAGGTCGCCGTGTTCTAGTAGGTAGTGTGTTGACTAATTAGACGTAAAGCCGCGGTTCAAGTTCCAGGTCAGACATCAAAATAAAATACAAAAAAAGGATTTTTCGGCGATTTCCTCTCAGCAGATTTCTGGAAAAACTCTGTGAGTGAATAAAATTGCCATGAAAAGTTTCTCGGAGTCGAATTTTAACTGTTGGTCCTGCCACATAAGAATAAAATTAACACACACAATATAAGTAGTGTGAGAAACTAGCTCAATAATCCTGACCGAAGGGTTTTAATGACCAATTATGTATGTATTTGAGTTATAATTGCAGAGGATAAGTGAGAGTATCTTATGGTTTTAAATCAGGAATATGGTACATAAAGTAATTCAATGTTTTGATATCTTTAACACACGTCTCCACATTTTTAATTTATTTTTAAAGTTAATCACGGAAAATGTAGTGGATTTGGTATCTTATGGTAGACAAGACTACATCTGTTTAATTTCTTGAATACTTCTTTAGTCTTTCTCGTCCAACTCTATTCTCTCATAATAATTCATAGAGAACTCTGTGCATATAACTACAGCAGTATTCTCTTGGAAAAAGAAAAAAATGCAAAAGTATGCTGTGACAAATCATAATAAATATTTCTTGAAATTATTAAGGAGTGCGCACAAAAAAAAGTGGGCCTACTTTTAAGCTTATAACTTTTATCATAATTAAAATAATGAATACCGTTACATTGTTTTTGTTAGTCATCTATTTCAAAATCCACGTGCTAAATTTCATTGCAATAGGAAAGTTAGCTTTTTGAAAATGGCCACCGAAAAAAAAATTATTGAAATTTTCAATGAAAAACCGCGACGCTTACAAGAAACGATAGCTAAGCTCGCAGATGTTAATCAAAAAACAGTTTCTAAGGAAAGAATAAAACAATATAAAGAGTCTTTGAGTATTGAAATAAAGCGTGGAAGTTGAAGAATAATACGTATTTTTCTAAAACACCCTAACATGTCTGGAAGAAAAGTGGCTCAAAAAGTTGGATGCTCTAAGACCTTGGTCCGAAAAAGATTTTATACACAAAAGGAATTCAAATATTATTTATTTTAATTAAAATATAAAACGAAAAAAATCCGTCATTTAGTTTTATTTCTATAACGAAAAGTGTAAGTCCAGTTTTTTTTGTGCGTACTCCTTAAATTCCTGATTTATTCTCTTATCTATTTAGAAGCATTACCTAAAGCATATTATTTTATTGCCTTACGGCTTGGACTCAAATAATTTTTTATTTCGTTAAACAGTTGTTTAGTACTTTTATGACGCCATAAAATCGCTGAGGATAACTAACATACATATCTAGGCATTTGATTAAAAAGTTATTACGTTAAAATCCGTAAAAGCCAGATGTTCATAAAAACCAAACGCATGTCCTATTTTACAGGCCCTAGCCTTAGTAAAATTTATACTTCCGGGTAGAGCTAGACTGATATTATTGTGATATGAATTGTATGTTTTTGGGGATTTTATTTTGTGGAATATATTTCCATTTACACTGTATGTAGTATATATTGAAGCACACTTGACAAATTGTGTGTAGGTATTTAAAAGTCAGAAGTTTTTGTTTTTTTTTTGCTTTCAATTATAATTTTTTCGTTCTTGGAGACAAAGGAATTCAATTTAATGGAATTGTATTTAAAAACAAAACTTGTTTAAAATCATTTTTGATTAAGAAAAGCAAATGAAGAATTAAAAAAAAAAAAAAAAAAACGTGCACAAATTAAAAATTGCAATCACTTATTAAACAAACAACAAAAATTAAATGAAAAAATTATCAAATTTTTTTTTTTTGTAATAAAAATTTCAAAAGGTCGAAATTTTGCAAAACGCCATTAAAAAAAAAACAAAAAAAAAACTTTGTTCACAGACTTCTGATCCGACAATTTGTCTATTCACGTTCATTTCTTATGATAATTTTTAAGACGAAGTAAGTACTTTGATTTCGTATGATTTATGGTGTTATCAGTTGAACTAAGAAACTTACCAAAAACTTACGCGCGATAATAGATTAGCTTTTGCATAGGGATTCTGTGGCCGTGGTATCTTCTTTCTTGAACGATTCATTGTTGCTTAGTGCTGTGTCGTGGTATCACCAAGTGAAATGGAATAGATTCGTAATACTTTTAAACGTTTAAACTTTAAACAAAGGAATTAAAATTTCAATTATTTTAAGAATTTATGCCTATTTTTTATTATTTGTTGTTGTTGTTGTATTTTTTTTAATATTATTTTCAATACACAATAATTCTTTTAAATTAATAACACATTCTTAATCACTTTGTGGTTTTTTGTTTGTAGGTATTTTTTTTTTATTTAAAATTCAATTGAAATTCATTTAATTGCTGTTGCTAATATTGATGCAAACAAATTAATTGTATTTTTAAGTAATTTTTTTCTCTTTCACTTTCTCAGAATTTCTTTCAATTCTTTTCTTTTTTTCAATTTGTTCTGCACAGCAGAGCAAATTTTACAGATCAAACAATGCTTTTGTAATTTTTGTTTCAGACACTTTCTGCTTTCTTCCTGGCTGTTTCTTGTCTGAGTAATTCATGTCTACTAATGGCCTTAACCAAATATTGTGTTCTTTTGTAAGTAAAAATTTCCCAACATAATGCAAGAGAGTGAGGCTCTCTGTTTTGGTTGCAAAATTATTAAAAAATCACTCAATTGTATCACTCAATCTCTCTGCTCAAAAAATTTCGATCACGAAATTTTCTTAGAAGTTAAAACAAAAATTTATTGTTAGTATGATCCGCTGATAACTGGAAAAATTCAATGTTTTTATTGCTTTTGCTTTTGTTTTTGTTATTTTTATTCTTTCCAAAAGCCGTTTGTGTAATGTAGCATAGTAATCTCCAGACCTATTGTATTGGTTAAGGGTAACAGTTACGATGTAAATTTATATTTGTTTGTACATATATCAGCCTGCCTTTAATAGTAATTTACTTAAAAAAATTATTTGTTTTGTTAGAGATAAGCGGAAAAACAAGTTGTTTTTAATCAATAAAAAAAAGACGAAATCATTTTATTTTTTTGAGTAAGAGTAAAAGTGTTTGCAGATTTTTGTAGCAACGAAAATTTTTATTAAAATTATTCAAATTTATTTGTGTGTTTTTCATACGAAAAAAACTACATGTTGGCTTACTAGACGTGTGGCTACGTTTCAAATCCCAGGGCACATATCTTCAACAATATATTTTTTCCGTGAGTCCCTCTTATGAAGAAGTTTTTCAAATTTTGTATAAAATTATAAGTGGTATCGGAGCAAGGGTTGTAATAACCAATTACACTCAGTGACAAAATAAAAAATTTTAAATACACCCGGCTAATGTAGGTTGTGAATTTTGTTGAGTAGATTTGAAAAATATTTTTTTTTTTATATTTCTCGAACCCTCCAAACATTTTTATTTGACAAAAACTGGTTTTTTTTTTTACTTCACGCACAAAATTCTGGATTACTCAAACATTTCTGACCCGATTTCCAATATTTAAATATTGTTGGAAATGAATGCGATTAAGCTTTAAAACGGTATACATATATGTATTATTTGGCTTAATATGCTGAGAGATTTTATGAGGTAAACTTGAAAGACACGAATTTTTTTCCTAATTTTTTTAAGTTTGTCCGTTTATAGTAGCAAACTTTACTTAAAAACATGAAATAAATGGTAACATTCTGAAAGTGCATTATCTTGCGAAGACACCTTGTTTGATCAAATCGGACAGAAATTACCGTAGTTATTATTTAAAAGATCTAACAGTCGAGTTATATTTTTTTTATACGTGATCTTATAAAATGAATTTTCGGTTCAAAAATTTTCAGAATTTTTGATGGATCTTTATTGTTTACCGGAAAATGTGGAATGTGAAAAATAAAAAAGATAAAAAATGTAAACAACCAACAACAGAATGCAGTGAATAAAGAAGTAAACAAGCAAAAACAAAATGCATATAAGACACACAAACAATAATAATGTAAACATATTGTTTACATTTTTGGACTGTCCTCGAAGGCCATTATCTAATGAACGAGCGATATAAAAGGCAAGTGAAGACAAGAAATCGAGCTATAATTCAATCAGTCTTGTGTCCAGACAAGTTGTGTGTGAAGAAAACAGTTGTAAGTGTTGTGGTTACAAAATGGTTGTGAGCAAAGAAATATAACGAACAAGCACATATTGTGAAAGTTATCGTTGTATACGTGAAATAATTTTGAACAGTGGCACAAAAGTTGTGCAGATATTAAAGAATTCATTTAAAATTAAACGCATATTTATTTTCATTTTATTTGCAATCTACGAACTCATATTTTTAACGTTTTTAAAAGGTAAATAAAATAATGAATAAGTGTATCATAAAGTAGTCTAAAAAGACCCTGAAGTAAATTAACCTTAGACATTTAAAATATTTTGACTCCAGCTTCGACCTCTCGTGAGCTGGACCATTTTAAAAATGAGTCGATTTTTAAGTATTTTGTTAATTTGAGGATCTGTTTCCTTACCAACATATACAATATGTATATCATAAGAAAGGTTTTTTTTAAGGCGCGTCCAACAGTGTATACAATTTGTCCATGAACGATCATCCACGCCCTTTTATAAGGATATTTTGTAGAATATTTTCAAAACTACAAACTATTACTGCTACAAAACGCGAACTTGCGTGAATTTCAAAAAAAGCTGAAACCTGTATTTAATTAAATCGATTAAAGATTAAAATATGTTAATTTGGCATTTTTATTAAAAACAACCCCGAACAAAAAATTCAAAAACCGTTTTGTTTTTACAGAAAATCCTTAAAAATAGGAACATGGATGACCGTCCTTGGACAAACTGTATATACTGTTGCATGCGCCTAAAAACATTTATTATGATATACATATTGTATATGTTGGTAAGGAAACAGATCCTTAAATTAAAAAAAAATATTCAAAAATAGACCCTTTTTCAAAATTGTCCAGCTTACGAGAGGTCGAAGCTGGAGCCGAAATATTTTAAATGTTGTCTTAAAAAAGTCCAATGTTCATTTTTAGGAGGGTATATCGGGCACTTTTTTTGATGAGTCGCTCTGATGTATGTACATAGATTCAGGATTATGAACTACCTTCTCACACATCATACAACAACTAAAATATGTAAACTTTTAAGAACTAAAAAATTTTCTTCTTATTTTCTAGATTTGTTAAAGACAAGCTTGATACATGGTTGCATATACGCGTTGTGCCCCAAAGTCAGTAAGTGTATGAAATTTCTAAATTCTTTAATTTTTCTGCCACTTGAAATTTAATTTAATCTTATTTAAAACGATCATAAATTAATACGAAATAATTGTAAACAACCCACCAATAAATTATTCATTAAATAAAAATTTTTTTTTTAATTGTTCAAATGATTATCTTAAAACTACAAAAAGAAAAACAGAAAGAAAGAAAGAAAAGCACACGACATTTGAAGAAAAAAAAAATAAAACATTTTTCTTCCTGAATACAGTCAAACCCGGTTATAGCGAACTCCGTGGGACCAGAAAAAATAGTTCGTTATAGGCAAAGTTCATAATAAACGGGGTGAAGTCATAGAAGAAAATATAAAATGCGAAGACTTTTTTTCATTTATTAAAAACCAAAAATATTTGCTAATGCTTTTTACCTCTCAGCTGATTAAAGATCCTGAGTTATAATTTTATGCTGCCATATTAAATAAAAGTAAAGATTATTGCCACACTTCAAAGTTACGTCTAAGGTACTTCTTCGTTATAAAAAGATTAAAATGTATGAAATTGAATTATAGGGACCATTTAAAGTAGTTTCTTTTAACCGAGAATGAATTCGTTATAAACGAGTTCGTAATAAACGAAGTTTGTTGTATGCAAATTGTTATTAAAACGTTGGGACTTGAAAATATGTACGTAATAACCAAGAGTTCGTTATAAACAAGTTTGACTGTACTTGATTATCTCCACACATATTGCGATAATTATTTCAAGCGTTGGTATCACTATGGACTAGAGGCGTATAAAAATTCATTCAAAAGCAATGTGGTAGTGGATAGTAACATGCAACTGGTTTTTTTTTTATTGAATATTATTTCTCAATATTGTTTATTTTATTTTTATTTTTTGTTATTACTTTTATTTATTTCTTTAATAAAAATGTTTTCATTTATTGTAAACGATTGTTGCGAAGTGTACATTTTTGCAAAAAGTAATAAAAAAAAAAATATTTCAATAATCGCCAAATATCGCGGATAAGATTACGAATTGATTATATGAAACGTATTTGTATAGCACGTGAATCGATTTAATTTATAATGCCACTAAACGTTTGTTTCTCCTTGCAATTTAATGCTTTTAGGTATACATTTTGAGAAATAATTTCACTTTTTTTATTCAAGAAAAAATTGTTGTTACCGCCGCTGGTCTACGTGATTAACTATGAACCTGATCTAATGCGTATTAAATGAAATGATTTGATAGAATCGAAAAACTAAAAATTCTTTTAGGGTTTACTGTTGTTAGCTGGCTATGTATGGAACTCAATTCATTTTTCTACTATAAATTATATTTACGCGATTACTACTACCATATTGCATATAAAGACTACAAATTGAGTACAAATTCTTTTATTAAAATCTAGTAAAGAAAATGATAATAAAATGAAAGTCTAAGTGAAATTCTGTTTAGTTTGCATAGATTATTTTCTAAAGAACATAACACTTAAGATTAATGGAGAGTATATATTCTCACTAAATCTAAAGCGCCGGAATTTCTCTCGGACGATAACTAACACTTGGGCTTAGAACTGCAAAATCTAATGAATTGTTTACTATCCTTAGCTGGTTACAACGAGAGATGTTGGCGAGTAGCAGTACGCGTGCCACATGATTATGAAAGTATAGGAGCCATGGTCTCGTCAAATTATGTAAAAGGTAGAATTACAGAACATACCCTCGTTTATAGCATACGAAATTAATGCAAACGTTTATCAAAACTATATTAGGGCTGAGTAAAAGCCGAAACCATCACCCGTTTCGCAAACGTTCGACTAACTCTACCTAAGGGTCTAAGAATACCGGATGTGTGTGTAGGAGATAAAGAGACATTCAGGGTACTTTTAGGCTTTCACTAAAGAAAATTTTAACGAATTTATAAATGAATTTGGCATTCATCTACAGAGAAGCAAACAAATACCACACAAACTTATTTATAAAAAAAAAAAATGATAAATTTGCGTTAAACCAAACCAGATTTCATATTACAAATCCCATTGCGCAATCCAAGAAAGCTATGATTATAAAGATCACAAATCGGGCTGAACTTTATTATAGCATGGCTTATGCTAGCTTTGGCGATAGGTGTGATTATTTACATTCACATGTGACTTAAGAAAATCACACAAGCTAGCAATATATCCAATGTCAAAAGAAAAATGGACCGATGATGTCGCCAGCCCAATCAATATTCACATCAAGCAATCACTTTCTTCAATCTTTTCATATGAACACTTTTGGATATCATATGGACTAGTTTTACCTGAAATTCAACAATTTTTAATTAAATGGCCAACTAATTTTACAAATACGTTTTCTATAAAATGGACTTTGTCAATCTTTAGTTAGGAATTACAACTAGTTAATGTGAGATTTGTGTAGATTTTTACAGTTGGGTCACACTACCCTTCCAGACCCCGTTGTCCGGAACCGATGTTTTAAATCTCCTCGTGAAGTCGTACCGTAGTGTCATGTAGTTACTGCTGCCGACACCCCTAACTTCCTTCAGGATCTTTGCGTGGCCGGTATCTGAGTTGTGCCACTGTCTAATCGCCCAGAGACTTTTACTTATTTTTGCAGCCACTCTCCGACAGAAAAGATCAAGCGGAAAGAGGCCCAAAATTATCTCCAGTACCGACGTAGGTGTAGTGCGCTAGACACCACTAATGAAAATACAGGCGGATCTCTGCAGTCGCTGAATTAGTTTCGAATTAGACTTCCTATCAAGGGATTCCCACCCAACTAGGCATCCATAGAGTCATCCTAGGTCCTAGACCTCGTTTCCTCTCCAACATTCTGTTACAAACATACAGGGCAATGGAAGCCTTTTTGATTCTGTTAAAAATGTTCAATGTCCAAGGCACCTTCCTATCCAGGATTGAAAGTGTGCCTCCTGTTTGAGTTCCAGTTCCGTTCCGTTCAGTTTCAGTTTACGAAAAACCGGTAGCTTGAACCGTCTCGTGAAAAGTACTACTTCTGTTTTCACTGGGCCATACGTCTTCAACAAAACCAAATATGAAAAACTATTTCTTCAGCGGCTGCCTCTCAGTAAATATCTGGCAAAAACTCGGAGACTAAATGGCAATGAAAAAGTTTTTAATTGGTTTTTTCATGGATTCGTAGTCACCTTACGCCTTGTTACTTCGTTACTTCAGCTTATTCAATAAATTCTTTAGAAATTTATTCCATGTCTTGTTTTATTTCTTTTACAATTTTGATAAGTTAATAGTCAATATATGTAGCTACTAGGGATGCCAATCGGGAAATCCCTGGTTTTTCGGGATTCATAAAATTCCGAATCCCGGGGATTCATAATAACTTGTCTCGAGATTTTTCAGGATTTTCGGGATTGTGAATTCATATGCATTTTGACGCCACAAAAAGTCCTGAAAAAAATTCTATATCACTTGACTTCGATAATAACATCTCAAACGAGGAAAACCCTACTTCCAGTGATAAAAATTATTTGATGGCATCGAATAATGCAAAAACCTTATAAAACGAATTAAAAGGATAACTGATTTAGATGCTCAACTGTCCAAAGAAATAGAGGAGGTGGTAGAGGTGAATATTTACAAGCTGCATTTAGCTATCTTGGAACTATTTGACCAACAAATGTTGATTGCGAGAAGTGTTTTTCAACGGCAGCGTATGTTGATAACAAAACTCGTTCAAGCCTATCAGATTACATGTTAGATGCTTTAATCTTTTTGTTGGAATCCAAATAATTTTCTTAAAACTAATGCATTTGCATGTAAGCATGAATAATTTTAATAATTGGAATATAAATGATTCTTTTTAACAAAATATTTTTCTTATTAAGAGAAAATTGCGATTTTTCCTGTGATTTTTCGAGATTTTTTCTGGATTTACAAAATCCCGAATATTGAGATTTTAAAAATCGATCCCGTTTGGTATCCCTAGTAGCTACCCCAAGAACATTATGCATAATCTTAAGGCGCTGGAATATAGAAAAATTTAAGTTTTGAATTTTTGTAAAAAGTAATACCAGATGATTTACGAAATCCTATGGCAGTTAGAAGACAAATATGTCTTCAGTTTCAATAGAAATTATTATAGGTTCCTGCAGAAAATTTTTGTTCAATTTAATTTCTAAATTATGTGTCACTAGATGGCGGCCATTATTATTTCATTGTTCCTGTGAATGTATTTGAAATTAATTTTCCTTTCTTTATACACATTTAAACAAATTAGCTATGTTTGTAATTTTTCCCAAAATGTTGTTCTAATTAAATTTTACTTGCTCAACTGAATCATATTTTCACTGTCTCTGGTACAATCTGTAAGAGAATTTTCACTAATTTTATGAAATATTCTATTTACCAGCTTTTCTTGGAAAATTCAAACACACAGACCATAATACCTTTGCCGAGAAATAACTATTTCACAATGTATAGTATATATCGTATACAAATAAATTACTTTTTATCATACCCAATAAATGGGTGTTATGTATGACATAAATAAATAAATAAAGGAATAATAAAAAAAAAAAAAATAATTAATTATCAAAATAATTTATACAAACAGACAAAACAAGTTTAATAATCAATGGGATGCCCCGTTAAGCGTGGATAACCAAATAAATTGTATAAATATGTGCACCCATATGTCTATTCGTACACCATATAAATAAGATAATAAACGTTGTTTATACAGTAACGTTTGACAAATACAAAGTTCAGAGCTGAAAGCCTATATCTCGACAATCTCTTTTAAAATTGTCTGTTGATGAACATTTTGTTGCCTTTATTAATAATGCGAACAATGCTAGAGAGCAACCAAGAGGGAGAGCTACAAGTTATAAATCAGAAATCTACTCAAATTGAGTCTCATTTTTATAATGTTTGTAATATTTGCTCATTTGTTTATGAAGAGTATTTTGTTTTTATTATTAATTTTGCCCATGGATACAAAAGAAATATTTTTTGTATTTAAATTATACACTCGTCTGTAGTTCTCTAAACGCTTATCAGCTGTTGTACACTATAACATCAATGTTAATCATCTGTTTGTGTAAGACGAACAATTTCAGATTGTATGAATCGATCGTGGTGTGCAATGAGTACTGTGTTGTTGGCTTATTAGACTGAATGGCCCAAGTTCAAATCCCAAGGCCTTTCAGCAGATTTTTGGCAAAAACTGTAAGAGCAAATAAAATTGCCAAGAAAAGTTTCTCAAACTGTAGGTCCAGCCACTCATGTAAAAAATTAACACACACAACATAAGTGGTGTGAGAAGCTAATCGTAATCCTGACTGAAGCGTTATAATGACCAAGTATGTACGTATGTTTTAATAGATGAAACATAAACGACAATGGTCGCCTGTGGTCTAGTAGGTAGTGTGTTGGCTTATTAGACGTTGAAGCCAGGATTCGAGTCCCAGGCCAGACATCAAGACAAAATGCAAAAAGTATTTCTTCGGCGATTTCCTCTCAGCATATTTCTGGCAAAAACTCTGAGAGTAAAAATAAAATTGCAATGAAAGGTTTATCAAAAAAATCTGTCGTTTGGAGTCGACTTTAAACTGTAGGTCCCGCTATGGATTGTATATGAAGGTGATTATTTAAAAGGCAGCTCGATAACAGGCATAAAATCGGCTGCTTTTCATTAACACTTTTACGCTGACGTTTCAATTCATGCTTGTTGCTTACTGGCGGCTGTTATATTTAAGGAGTGCGCACAAAAAAAACTGGACTTACACTTTTCGTTATAGAAATAAAACTAAGTGGTGGATCTTTTTCGTTTTATATTTCATTTAAAGTAAATAATATTTGAATTCTTTTGTGTATAAAATTTTTTTATGACCTAGATCTCAGAGCATTCAACTTTTTGAGCTACTTTTTTTTGCCAGACATGTTAGGATGTTTTAGAAAAATTATTTTTTACTTGCTTTGTTTTGGTCGGCAAATACTTTTTTTCTTCCACTTCCATGCTTGCTCTCAATACTCAAAGACTCCTTATATTGTTTTGTTCTTACCTTAGAAACTGTTTTTTGTGACCTTAGCAATCGTTTTTTGTTAGCGACGCGGTTTTTCATTGAAAATTTCAATCATTTTTTGTGACATTCTTGTTGGGTGCCCATTTTCCAAAAACTAATTTTGCTATTCAATGACATTTAGTACGCGGATTTTGAAATAGATGACTAACAAAAACAATGCAACGGTATTCATTTTTTGTCAATTATAATAAGCTTAAAAGTAGGCCCATTTTTTTGTGCGCACTCCTTATAATACGTTGTTAATTATAATTGTTATTAAAAATACATTTTTTTAAGCGTTAAAAGGTTAAAATATTTGGTATAACATATTGCTGCATTGCGCTTATTGTGTTTATAGCATGACACTCAATTAGTCCCATATTTTTGAGTTACTTTGATAAGAGCCATTCAGCTGAAGTCGTTCGTTTAACAGAAACGAAGGGTTATAATGTACATATATTTCAAAAACTCTCTAGTCTAACTCTCACTTTAATCATTTGAAAGGATACATAGACTGGCTGTAGTTAGTCTGTATACTGTATTGTCGCCATAGTCTAGTCAATAAATGGCTACAAAACAATCACATTTAAATAACCAGAAACTGATCTCAAAAACTCGAATCGTTCCAGACAAATAATGTTGTTTATTACCCTGGAAAGCCAATCCTCAATAAACCCTAGAAATTCCTGTCATTGAGAAAAATCAAAATAAGCTAATAGCAATGGGGTAGTCGTAATCTATTTGCACTAGTACAGAAGATGGTGCATTGGCTTATTAGAGGTGAGGCCATGGTTTAAAACCCAGCACAAACATGTACAACTTTCTTCGACTTTCTCTCAGCAGCTAAATAAAATTGTCATGAAAAATTTACTCAAACATCTGACGCTCGAAATCGACTTTAAATTGTAGATCCCGCCACTCATTTATAAAATTAATACACAACACATAAATGATGTCAGAAACTACATCGTAATCCGAAATGTATTTTTTTATTTTGTTTTCTCATGTTTGTTTTTCTCCTACCGATACAGATTTTGTCCCACGTGGTTATACGATTTATTAAATGGTATTGAACGAGGTTTTACGTCGCGCTTTTGCTTTTTCAACATCAACATCAACCGACTTAAACTCATCCACAGGGGCCCACAATTTATAGGGTATCACAGCGATCCACCTAACTGCCTCTATCATAAATGCGTTTGTTATTGTTTATCACTTTATGTTGCGACTGTTTACAAACGGCGAACACGTTTTTCTTCACATTCACATGTGCGTACTCCCAACAAAAACTGATAAGAGAATTTTAAATGAATAAGAGTGCCAGCGTGTATACGTAATGAGTATCTGCGTTTGCCAACAACAAAATATTTATTAAAAATCAATTTCAAAGAGCATTTATTTTACATTTCTAATGTTTTAGCTCTCTAATCTGCTACTCTCTATTAAAAAGACTCATTCGCTCATTAATATTGTAAAAAATACTCAAAGTCTGTTTGATGAGATCATTTGAGCTATTGCTTTGAGAGTTTTCTGATTACCACTTACACTATAGCATAGCCACTAGTCAACTGCAACTATTGATTTCAATGTGAATGCTATCGCACACAGTATCAGCATGTGGTTCTTTTGATTTCTAGTGCTGTTCGGTGTATTTAAACAAAATTATTGCAATTGTTTTCAGTTACAAATAATCTTTCAATAATTTTCTTAAACAAATTATGTTGCACATGCTGTAACATGTGACCTTTTGCTGTATTTGTTGTGTGCTATATGCACACATATTTGTAAAAAGCGCAAAATTCTTCAATAACAACATAAACTGAAAATAAAAAAATTCATTTAAATTATTTTTTAAAAGTACAGTCAACACTCCTATAACTAAATTGCGACAGCCCTCTTATAATGCGGTACTCTTATAGAGCGGTTTGTGTTCAACTTCATCCCGTAAGTTCCTTATGCACAGCCTATGAATGAATTGTAATTAGATATTGTAAGAGGGTTTAATATACAGTACTGTCCAAAACAATAGCAGTTGGATTTTCAGTTTAAAAAAACAATGAATGAAGATGAACCAAGTGAGGATAAATACTAAAAAAATTACATTATTTTAAAAGTCTTTCTTACTTTTGTTGGAGACCAGTTTTTTAGTTTCGTTTTTATTTAATTTTTTTTTATCTATCCTGATATGAACTCTTGAATTCAATAAAAATAATTTCTAATTTTTCTTGGTCTCCATATAACACGATACGAATGATGTGATTTCTACTAATTCTGTGTTTCTTTCCATACAACGCTGTAGACGGTTTATATAGAACGCGCTACGAATTAGTATGGTTTGTACCTGAAATCCGAGTTTCTTATAGCGCGGTTTCCATATAACCCAGTACACCCTCACAGCGTTATAGGAGGGTTGACTGTACATTTTTGACTACAAAAACCATTTTATTTAAAATACTGATTAGAATTATTCAAAATAAATAGATGCTAGGCCATGATGCAACCTCTGTCTCAGATATATCGAACGAGATCTGAAAAATAATTTTTCCGATGTTTTTCTCTTGCAGTCTTCTTCTGCCAAGAAAAAATAAAATTGCCCTGAAAAGTTTTTCAAAAATCTGTCATTCTGAACTGACTTTAATCTGTAGGCCCCGGTACTCATGTACTATTACATGCATTAGCATAAGAACCTAGATTGTTATTCTAACTAAGAAGATAAAATCTTTTGTAATTACATTCTTGGAAGCAGCTAAGGTGAAGTTGAATAAAATATACAGACGGATTTTCGATGGTGTAATTAGAAGAATGACCATAATGACGTGTCTGAATAGATTTTCATATCATTTCGCACTATGAGGAATTCTTAAGTACTGATGGTTGTTATCACGTAACTCTTGGCGTCTTGTAAAGGGTGGGCTAAAACAAAAACAATTGTTAATTGTGCCAAATTTTTAGAAATTGAATATTATTTCATTCATATGGCTGCCGTGGCTGGTCTCACAGTACGTCATTCGATCGGAACAATTTTGTGCACTTTTGCGAGTGTTTGGGGTCGTATCTCGGCAATGGGATCATAAATATCGACCTTCAAATCCTTAATTGTTTCTAGTTTGTTGGCGTAACACTTTCCTTTAACGGCGCCCCACATAAAATTTTCCATTGGTGTCAAATCGCAGCTTCTTGGCGGGCAATTGACATCACCATTTCTGTTAATTGAACGGCGATTAAACGTTTGACGCAACAAATCAATTTTGGTATAAGATATGTGGCAAATTGCATCATCGTGTTGAAAACAATCTTTTTTCACATCAATACCATGAAGAGCAGGTATTATAATGGTGCGATACATGTCTCAATTGATTATAATGGTTGCGCCGGCTTCTTTTTCCAAGAAATATGTACCATTGATGCATCCGCTTCACAAACCGCACCAAACACTCATTCAATACGGGCTTATTGGCTTCTGTAAGACCACGTGTGGGTATTCTGAGCTCCAAATATGGATATTTTTCTTATTAACGTACCCATCAAGATGAAAATGATTTTCATCCGAAAAAGTTATTTATTTTTGGAAAATCGTCATCATCATGGTGTTTTTCGCTGGAGAAGAGGAAACGTAGCGGATGGTCATGTGGTTTCAACACTTGAACCAATTGAACTTAGTAACGCATCATATCGACATCTTTTTGCAAAATTCCACGTAATATTGTGGGTGGAATTTTTAACTTTTGAGAACGATGACTAGTTGTAGTGCACTCATAGTAATATCTTCGATATTTTCGGATTTTCTGAGCAATTTTGCTTTTTAATGTACCCACCAAGATGCAAATGAGCTTTTTTTTTGCAGAATGGACATCATTTTGCAGTTTCTCTCTGGCCCATCTAACGAAGCAAAAGCGAAATGAATGGTCATGATTCTGCAACACTTAAATTAATTGATCTTTGTGAGGGTTCTTGGAGCATCAACAAACAACCCACTTCTGTATAAAATCAACACACAACATAAGTGGTCTGAGAACTGCGGGCTTCTTGGGGATGATTGCTGTAGACTGTCTAATAGTGAAGGTATAGCACTGGCCATTTTATAGTTACCAGCAGTAACACGTTTCCAAAATGCCGGTGACTGTTAATCCTTTTCTGCGATCAATTTATGCACGACATTTTTGCACAATTTTCGACCAATTGTCTTTGTTTAAATTCGCCGTGGTCTAGTAGGTAGTGTCCTGGCTTATTAGACGTAAAGCCAAGGTTCGAGTCCCAGGTCTGACATCAAAATAAAATACAAAAAGGATTTTTTCGGCGATTTCTTCTCAGCAGATTTCTGGAAAAAACCCTGCCATGAAAAGTTTCTCAAAGTCTGTCTTTCGGAGTCGATTTTAAGCTGTAGGTCCTGCCACTTATAAAATTAACTTACACAACATAGGTTAGGTTAGGTCGTAGTAGTAGCTCTGATATCAGAAAGCTCACTTGAGCACGCATGGCGGCCCGTTGTGATGCCACGGGTGAACGCCAAATCAGGGAAAAGTAAGAAGTTGGTCAGCGCTATGGCTGCACACACACAACATAAGTAGTATGAGAAACTAGGTCAATAATCATGAGTGAAGGGCTGTAATGACCAATTATGTATGTATGTGTCTATGTTTTGGAAATAAATTTCTAAAATATATTTTGCTCGTAGTCATGCAATATGTTATTGGAAAATTTCATATATCGATCAAACAACAACTCTTTTATTCAAAATATTTGCAAGCAGCACATCACTAACTTAAAATAAATTCTCCACTCCAAACATAGTTGTATCGCTAACGACAACAGTAAATAAATTATCCCCTATTGATTTTGAATGGAAAATATCGTTTAATAAATCACTATCGATTAGTTCAAGTTCCATTCTCAAAAAAGTTCATGTGAAAGTTTTTATTTTTATTTAAAATTTTTTTCGTTGTTTTTACGTTGAAATATTTGAATTGTTAGTTTTAAACAAATATTTTTAATCTAGTCGTTTTAAGAACTAAACTGCTGTTATCGGATTCTTGACCTTGAATAGGAGTTGATGAGTTTTTATTTTTAATTTCTTGTTTCGTCGTTTGTTTAAGGCAAACATAGATTATAAATAAATATATTTTAGTGTTTCATATTAATTGGCAACTATTTAGCATTTCATTTAATCAGCTGTTTTGGGTTTCTTTCGCTTGATAAACAATATTACGGAGATATTTTGCAACACCTCCCCCAAAAGGTCAAATATGCTGAACACTTAACAATTGACACTAACATTGTAAAAAGTGTAAACTAAATTTCAGATTTTTATTTGGATTCGAAAATATGATCTCTTTTAACCAAATTTCGCTCACCATCGAACTAATTTATAAAGAGACTTCCAAACTTTGACAATTGTTAACGGCCATTTTATTTAAGCTACATCTGTCACATTGGTTGTCAACATAGCTACCAGATTTGACGATTTATCATCATTTTCACGATTTTGAGGTCTAAAGATATCATTTTGACGATAGGACGATTTAGTTCCTTAGGTTAGGTTAGAGGACGTGCACCTGTCGGTCAAGACAAGCACAGTACCCGGAGGTCGAAATTGACTTGTTGTACATTGTCTTTAGGGGAGGACGGAAATAGAGGATATAGGAATGTAGGTAAGGGGAGGGAGAAAGGGAAACGGAGGATTACATAAAGAAACAGACACAAAACAAAAGAGGGTTAGAGCGCGACTACACTTATAAAGCCCTAGCACCTCTTAACCAACCCAAGCTACTAATGAATCTGGGGAGAGCCTTGATGTTAGCTCTCGACACAGAACTCAAGCTCTCAAAGAAGGCCCTGCCAAGGGTCCACAACCTCAACCTATCAAGGGCTGGACAGTTGCAGAGTAGATGTTCGAAAGTCTCTAATTCCTCCTCATCGCAACATACCCTGCAATAGTCCGGCTGGAATCTGTTCCAGATCCCCGTCAGCGCCCTAATCTTGCAGTGCCCCGTGATAAAACCTACAACCAACCTTAAGCTGGCCTTAACCAAGCCCAGCAGCCACTCTGTTCTCTTTCTGTCCACAGCAGGCCATAGACATCCTGAAACTGATTAACCCGATCTGTTCCCCCAACGTTAGTTCCTTATTTTGACGATTTTTGGAAATTAAACATTTAATTCATATTCTTTATTTTAGTACATTAATCGCCATTATAAGTTTTGTATTTGCTTTGCAAAATTTAGGGTAGTAATAACGAGGAGTAAAGTATTATATTTTTATGTTATTTGCGTACACCTGTGATAATTTTTCTGTATTTAATGCCTTCTTTATTTTATAAAGCCAAAAAATTACAAACTTCTGCATGAAGGGAGTTTCACATACAAGTAGTCCGACTAAAGGACGAATTTTGTCTTTAATGCAGTTTGCAATCCACTAGCCAATAGACTACATACGGATGTGCTCGCCAAGAAAAGCTAGTGTTACTTAGGTATGCATGATTCCCGAAAATAAGTCCCTTATTTCGCTTGAACAAAATCCATTGCAACGATACTCCAATGAATGAATAGAGTTCGATACTCTATCATCATTAACGAGCAACTTCGGCATCTCCTGTACGCGGTCGAGAAATCTCAAAATATACGTTGAGACTTATACATGAGATAGGCTTCATGCTCTTTCGAATATAAGTGGTGAAAATAGTAAGAAGATCAGATGAATTCACGTATTTATTCTTTGTGACGATTACTTTTACGATTTTGACGATTTTTTTTTTTCTAATAATTGACGGTTTGATGCTTTCTTTGTCTGGCAGCTATGGTTGCCAATATGACACTCCGTTTTACTAAATCACCATGAACGAATTGTCGTACTTGTACTATGTTCGCTGCCGTTTTCATTTAAAAATCATACTCACCGATGAGGCCCCTTCCCGAATGAATGGAAAAAAAATTTCGAATTTGGGACTATACCATATCGTTCAATGCATTCCAAAAAAGTCACTGTTTGTTGCGAATTTTATTCCATATTTCTTGAAGATATATATCGGTCAGGCCTGAGTTGTATAGCCTATGCACCAATGGCATGCAACTTCAAGAAGCTCATTGAGCACATTGTCATCTCAAGTTAAGGTGAAGTGTACTGGCCACGGAGATCGTTTGATTTGACCGCATTGATTCTTGTTTGTGTCGTATTCTTGATACACAGTTGTACACATACATGTCACCAGTTAAGATCAGTTCGTTTTTTGCGGCCAACTCATCCGCTTTACCTAGAGAGATTGCGGTAGATATTATGATTTGTGATTGTGAGATCATAATGCAGCAAAGGAGCTATGAGCCTTGCTTCTATTACTGAATTGGTCATTACAATTCTTTATCCAGTATTACAACTTAGCTTCTTAAACTATTCATGATATGTGTGTTAATTTTATGCATGCTTAGCGGAAGCTACTGTTTAATGTCTATATGTATTGCAACCAACTTCAGGTTCTTATCATTTGTCAACCGCTCGTCTGACAGCTGACAAATTTATTCCAGTGACAGTTCATTCTATTATTTACAAGCTTACAAAAGCATTTTGATCTATTGCATTCAGAAAAATAGTTATTCGTGATGGAATTCAAGCGTGCTAGTGTGATTGCTTTATATTTGGCTGGAAAACCTCAGGTGGCTATCACTAGAGCCCTCCAGCATTTAAATGTGAATAAATATTTTGCTTCTAGTATCATTACACGTTACCGTGATATTGCCAGTGTTGCATCACATCCAAAAAGTGAATGAAAAACGGTAACAACACCAGAAATGATCCGAAAAGTGAAGGCCAGATTTGTTCGCAATCCACGTCACAATGGTAAAAGAATTGCTTCTGAGCTGAACATATCGCGAGAACGGATGCTACACATATTGAATAATAAGCTTAAGCTAATGCCATTGAAGTTCCAAACAGTGCAAGAGCTCACCGAAAGACAAAAAAAGTTAGACTGGAAAGAGCCAAGAAGTTGCTTCGCTTGCACAAAAGTGGCCAGTTACCGAATTTGGTTTTCTTCGATGAGAAGCCATTCCAAATTGAGCAGTTTGTGAACAAACAAAATGATCGGCTTTACTTGCCAAAGAGGACAGCTGAAAATTTACACCTGCGATTGGCCATCAGATTGTAATGGTGTGGGCCGCCGTAACGGCCGATGGTCGCTTATCGCTCATATTCTTCGACCGTGAGGTCAAAATAAATGCCGAATATTTTCGGGAAAATGTCTTAAAAATAGTATTGAAGCTCTGGGCCGCAGACCATGGACATCCCAGCAGGACTTAACACTACCGCACTCAGCACGCGTCAACCAAGAATGGCTTAAAAAGGAGGTTCCTCGCTTCATTTCTGCCGTACAATGGGCACCAAAATTTCCGGATCTCAATCCGTTGGACTTTTGCGCCTCCAGCATTTTGGAGAGTAAGCTTCTCACTAAAAAATACCAAAAGTGTCGATCATCTCAAGACGGCGCTTCGCCGGGAATAAGCCAAAATAACGCAGAGATTCTTTCGTGCAGCCTGTGATGGCTATGTGGGCTGTTTGAAGGCCATAATTCGTACCAAAGGTGGCCAATTCGAACAAATCTAAACTGATTCTGAAATTTGATGTTATTTCCAACATTTTTTGCTTTTGAAAAAAAAAATTTAAAAAGTATAGAGCTTTACTTTGATGCATTATATATCAGCCACCCTGTGTGCTGAAGGACAGATTTAAGAAACTTTTCATAGGAAATTTATTTTGATCTCAAAGTTTAAGATTGCTGAGAGGAAGTCGTCGAAGGAAATATTTTTCTTGTTTAGTTTTGTCCGAGGTGGCTGAGCCAGACATTGAAACAGGGACCATTATAGTACACACTAGACTATGGGGACTTGCTTCCACTAAATATCATTTAATGTTAATTTAAGCTTAACGTAAAATTTATAACCGCTAAGTGGTCGAAAGTATGTTGGAATCACTGCAGAGTCTCTGGTTATCAACGTCATTTAATTTCAATTGATCTGTGCTATGCAACTAAGGCTTGCTAGTGGGTAAATGTCTTTCTGTAGAATTTTCTTGACAAGCAGTAACTGCATTTTAAATGAAAATTGCGAGAGATTAATTTCTGACAATTAAAGAAATAGAGTACGACCATACGTTTGTACCATGTCCTCACGATTTGTAAACCAACACACTACATACTAGACAACGAGGATTTAATTTAATTTAAATTTAGTCAAAGGAATGATGCTCATTTGAAGCAAACTAAATAAATAAAAAAATAAATTTAATCTCCATTAGCAAATATGAAGCTTTACTTTCCTAGACAAGTAAATTTGTCATGATCTGTTACCATTACTTTCCTTTACCCATTTTTTTTTCGTTTCCTTGTTCTAAACGACTTTTTTATAAAAAAAAAAGGAAAAGGAAGAAAAAAAATTTATAGACTTCTATGGGGGAGTGCATGTGCATGTAACTCCTTATGTGATAGTTCTTCCATTCAATACATCCACCCACCCTAACACACATTTGCGTTTTCCCCTATTTTGCTGTCGTAAATCTATTTTATTTTTCTATTGTCACTTGCAGTTGAAATTAAGAACAAGAGAAGCAAAATAGAGAAAAAAAATGAAACGAAAGAAAAAAATGCACAAAAAAAAGGAAATAAATTTAAATGCTTATCGTATATTTAAGGATTAAAACGCAACAGGGTGTCCCTTAAAACCTCCAAGGATGTCTAGAAAAGCAGATTTTAAATGCGAATTTTTTTTTACTCTCTAATCGAAACCCCTGTACTTATTATTGTTGATTTTGTTATATACGTACGTAAATGCGCACATATATGTATGCAATCAATGCAAATACATATTATGAGCCAATATGCATTATAAGCAAATATGCATTATGTATGCCTTTATGCTCACATTCATTTTTGTTTGCATGTTGTTGACAGTTTTTGAATAAAATACTGTCAAGCAATTAAAGAATGTGTACAGAATAGTCGGGCATCTCGTGTACAATAAACGTTTATTTGCTAGTGAAAATATGTGAAAGGCTTTAAAGAGATATTTTCAATTCATTGTTGTTAGCTAAAGTAACTAATTTTCTTATCGGCCATTATCTATTATAACAAGATTTCATGGATGCTTATTAATATTTATATGTTGTGGTACCACAGCAAAGATCAGCAATGAATCATTTTTCCGCTACTCATAAGCACTCATGCAATTTGGAGTATGTTGTGAGTTGGAAACTCTGTGATCACAATTAAATAGAAATGAAAACTTATCTTGAATGGAGATATTGAAAAGGAAGTTCAAATGAATATGCACAACATATGTATCAGAGATCAGCAATGAATCGGTTTTCCGCTACTCATAAGCACTTATGCAATTTTGAGTATGAGTGAATCAAGAGAATTGAAATTCAACTACTCTGATTCATTCTACTACGGTATTGATTTATAAGTATAAGGAGCAATGAGTATGAGTACAATGTTGACATCAAACTCACAATATTCGAAATATGTTCGATTCATACGCCTACTCATTCTGATTCATAAATTTAGAAAAATACTTATAATACTTATAAGTAATTCGCGTGACTTACATCATTCATTAAAATTTACAGCCTTCATTGTCGTTACATATACAAACAAAGGAGAAAGGAAAGACAAAGACAAAAGGCAAACAATACACACAATCTTCTTGTGAGCGTAGTAGTGTTCGTCCAAACCACAAAAATTCCCAGAAATTCCTGGTATTGAAAATTTAAAACAAGCTAGTTGGAAGGGGGTCGCCGTAGTCTAGTAGGCACTGTAGCTGATACATATTTTTTAATTTTATTGTTCAAAAGCAAAAAATGCAAATTGCATAAAATTTTAAAATCAGTTTGGATTTCTTTGGATTGGCTAGTGAAAAAATTACTCTCCAAAATGCCCCAGATGCAAAAGTCCAACGAACTGAGATCCGGAAATTTTGGTGGCCGTTGTGTGGTAGAAACGAAGCGATGAACCTTCTTTTTAAGCCGTTCTTGCTTGACGTCTGCAGCCGAAATGCTTTTGTCTGCCCATGGCTTCAATACTTTCTTTAAGACATTTTCCCGATAATATTCGGCATTTACTTTAACCCCACGATCGATAAATACGAGCGGAGAGCGACCATCGGCCGTAACGGCGGTCCACACCATTACCATCGGCGGCGCTTGAGTTCCGGTGGCCAATCGCAGGTATAAATTTTCAGCTGACCTCTTTGGCAAGTAAACCCGATCATTTTGTTTGTTCACAAACTGCTCAATTTGGAATGGCTTCACATCGGAGAAAACCAAATATAGTAACTGGGCACTTTCGTGCAAGCGAAGTAACTCCTTGGCTCTTTCCACTCTAACTTTTTTTTGTTCATCGGTGAGCTCCAAGCTAACTTTTCAATATGTGTTGCATCCGTTATCGCGATATGTTCAGCTTACGAGCAATTTTTCTAGCACTGCGGAGTGCATTTCAATCAAATCTGGCCTTCACTTTTCGGATCATTTCTGGTGTTGTTATTGTTTTTTTTTTTCGCCCACTTTTTGGACGCGATGCAACACTGCCAGTATCACGGTAACGAGCAATGGTGCGAGAAACAAAAAATTCATCACATATAAATGCTGTAGGGCTCTAATGATAGCCACCTGTGGTTTTCACGAATAACTTTTTTTCTGAATGCAATAGATCAAAATGCTTTTCTAAGCTTGTAAATAATATGATGAACTGTTACTGTCAACCTGAAGTTGGTTTCAATACTTATCAGCCACTCTGTAATAACAAATTATGTATGTGTAATAGCAAGTGTCGCCGTGGTCTAGTAGGTAGTGTGTTGGCTTATTAGACTAAAGGCCCGGGTTCGAATACCAGGTCAGACATCAAAACGAAAAATATTTCTTCGGCGACTTCCTGACAGCAGATTTCTGGCAAAGACTCTGAGAGTAAAAAATTGCTATAAAAAGCTTCTCAAAAATCTGTCGTTAGGAGTCGACTTTAAACTGTAGGTCCCGCCACTCATGTATAAAATTAACGCACATAACATAAGTGGTGTGAGAAACTAAGTCAATAATCCTGACTGAAGGCTTGTAAAGGCCAATTATGTATGTATGTATGTAATGGCAAGTGAAGAACTTGGCTTCAAAATGCCTGCAAGGACGTAATGGAAGGAATTGCGTCAACAATGAAAATCATTAGAATCTATTGAAGCTTCGAAACGACACAATATTTACTTTAATTTAAATATGGTTTGAAATACTTTTAACCCTCAATTGAGTTATTCCAAAAAGAGAAACTGATTAATCAAATTTTTGCATGCGCACTGCTTATATATATCAGAGATCAGGAATAAGTAGCCAAAACGATGAGTAGATTCACGTCATACTTATAATTTCTGATGCGTATATGCATTCATATTTATTTTAATATGATACTCATACTACTCATACTCAAAGTTGGAAGTACTCATCGTCTTCAAGCTTAACAATACGCCTGATGTTATTGACTTCGACTCTTCTCTACTTAACATTTACACGAAGCACAAAATAAGTATGATTCGCGTACGAACAATACTATGCTCACAAGAAGATTCTGTGTATGCTTTGCTTTGTCTTTCCTTTCTTCTTGGTTTGCATATGCAACAACAACAAATGCTGTAAATTTTGATGAATGATTCGAGTCACTCGATTGACTTATAAGTATTTTATTAAATTTATGAATCAGAATGAGTAGGCGTATGAATCAAACATATTTCGAGTGTTTTGAGTTTGATGTCAACATTGTACTCATACTCACATTGCTACTTATAACTTACAAATCAATGTTGTAGCGAGTACGAATGAATCAGGGTAGTTGAATTTCAATTCTGTTGATTCACTCATACTCAAAATTGCATAAGTGCTTATGAGTAGCGGAAAACCGATTCATTGCTGATCTCTGATGCATATGTTGTGCATATTCCTTTGAACTTCCTTTTCAATATCTCCATTCAATACAAGTTTCCATTCACTATGGGTCTATTTAATTGTGATCACCAGAGCGATTAAGTTAAGTTAATAGTTTCCAAAATGGAATTTTCTCATTTTTACTTATTTTGTTCGAATGTCTCTGCTTTAAGTCTTAATGCTAACATATGCTATCAGTTTAATTTTATTTCTGTGTTGTAATTCCTATGAAACGTTTCTTAATGTTTCAATATTTTAAATCCACTTGAATTTCGTTTAAGATTTTGAAAATTTTGCATTAGCATGGGTAGGATAAGGGGACGAAATTGCAAAAACAGAAAAACATAGAAATTCTTGACAATTTTAAAGAAACGCCCTCTTTTCAAATATTGACAAGATACACGTTGCAGTGTAGTCTTAGCCGTAGACCGTGTTGTTTAAATGCAAGAAGGACTGAGTGAGTGAATGAATGAATGAATGAAATAGTGACTGAATGAATAACTAAAGGAGTACATGTTTCAAGATACTTGTTTACCTACCGTATACAATCAGACAAATAATCACACATTTATTCTCATACATAAACACATACACACAGTCATATCCTTGTACTGTATAAGTTTGTATATATGTTTTGTATGCATACAAATTTGTTTGTGAGAGTTATTATTGTAGTTGTTGTTATGGTGTAGTTAGTATTTGTATTTTTAATGTATTTATAGTACATATGTGTGCGTCTTGTTATATCAACTTATTTTACATACGATAACCCAACCCAACCCAACAATAACAGCATGCAGGCAGGCAGGCAGGAAGGCAAGTCAGTATTGAAATGAAATTTGTTAAGAAATAAATTGTTTACATATGTATTTATTTGTGTAACCATGTGTGTATGCTTGTATGTGTGCTTCATTGTTTGTTTCTATCATTTAATTTAAGTTGGCATTGCGACCAAAATAAGGTGGTCGGGTCTACCGCTACTAAATTGTGTTCTTTGGTGGCTTTAAGTTGGAAAGCTTTAAAAAAATTTTGTAAAATAACACGACACTGTCATCTAAAAGTATGCCCATTATTAGAAGGGCTATCGTTATACGTGATTTGTTTTCAATGCAGTATACTTTAAAGCGTTTGCAAATTATTAGAAAAGCACGATCATATTTATTAGTCTTGGGACAATTAAATAGCGGCCAACTCATCGAAAATTGAACCTTTCGGATCCGCTTCACCTAGAGAGATTGCGGTTACACATTTGAAAGCTGTATTCCACACAAGAAACCACTTAATGAAAGATCTGATAGTTGTTTAAGGTGACTTTTGCCAATAAGGTTCTCTTTATACAGCAGCATAAGTCTGCCTACAATTAAACGATCGTTCTAGTAGATTCACAGTTATGTTGCAATAGAGATCTTGATAGTCCAAACTGAGAGTTAATGCTAAATCCGAACTGTTAGAAATGTGGATGAGAATTAAACATAAATTCATAGACAAATCTGCAATATGGGAGAAATATTAGAAAGATCAAAAGATTAAGGATCATTTGCTATAAGTTTTCTACTCATAAGTTTCATAATGCATGCAGCACCACTCGTCCAAATATCTTGTACATCTTGCCGTCTACTCTACAAGGCTCATAACATATGGTGCCTCTTTATGGTGCTTGCCTTATGGTGAACGGTATGCAAATACCAGTGTCACTGCTGTCTGATAGATATAGTACGCTGACAGTCAGATGTCCAAACAGATTTATTTCAACTAGAGAACTGTGGTCTCTCGACTCGAAGGTTCCCAATAGGACCTTTGAGATTTATACTGATGTTCAGACTATGACATTATTGACAATGAGCGCCAAAGGTTTCTCTTAAAACACGGTTATGTTATAAACCAAGGGTTAAATTTGATATTATCAGTTCGTTTTAGTAATCTACTGGTCACTAATGGATATGTTCCAGATACCAGCCGGTCTATTGCAGGGTATGTTGCGATAAGGAGGAGTTGGAGGCTGTCGAATATCTCTTCTGCCCAGCCCTTGGTAGGTTGAGGACCCTTGGCAGGGCCTTCTTTGAGATCTTAAGTTCTGTGTCAACAGCCGACAACAAGGCTCTCCACAGATTCATTAGCAGCTTGGGCTGGTTGAGAGGTGCTAGGGCTTCATAACTGTAATCACGCTCTCAGACTCTTTTGTTTTGTGTCTGTTTTTTTCTGTGTAATTCCTTTCTGTGTTTTTCCTCTCCTTACCTACATTCTCCTCCATCATCCTTTATCCCCTATTTTCTTCCTTCTCTAAGGACATTGTACAAGAGGTTAATTTCGACCTCCGGGTACTGTACTTACTTTAACCGACAAGTGCACGTCCTCTAACCTAACCTATGGATATGAAGAGAGAATGACCTCTCATGTATAAGTCCATCAAAGTCTGTTTTGAGATTTCTCGTCTGCGTACAGGAGAGAACGAAGGTGCTCATTAATGATGGTAGAGTATTCAATTCTGTTGACTATTTGAAGCTTTGTCACAATGTGACTTGTATTCCATTGTTCTATAGCTATGGATTGTGCATTGTGCTCGAACAAAATAACTGTAATTGTTCCCAAGAATTTTCTATATTTAGGTAGAACTCGCTTTTTTCGCTGGGTATATCCTTTTATGGTTTATTGGCCTGTGCGCCGGACTATCCGTATATGAGATTCCATTCCTGTAGAGGTCTTTCATATCATTTATAATGCAAAACGATTAAAATCGAATATCCACAAGCACTACTCCTTTTGTTTTCCAAACCTATTCATATTCATAACCTATCCTCAAAATTCGAACACAATGCTTCGTATGAATAGGGCAATTCCTTGAATGTTGGTCTTACTTCTATCATTAAATTTCATGACCATCAATTGCACAGTAGCCATTATCCTTTGAAAGGAGATTTGGTATCTCGTCAAATAACTTGTAAAGCAGTTAATGTAGGAAGCAAAGACGAAATTTCACTATGACGAAATTTCACTATGAGAACTGAGATTTTGACCTCCCAGATTCTGATTATCTTTACTGAGTTCCCTAATCTAGAGATCGCTATAATAGTACGATATAAGGAGTGTGCACAAAAAAAAATGGACTTACACTTTTCGTCTTAGAAATAAAACTAAGTGGCGGATTTTTTTCGTTTTATATTTCAATTAAAGTCAATAATATTTTGAATTCCTTTTCTGTATAAAATTTTGTTCTGACAAAGGTCTCAGAGCATTCAACTTTTTGAGCCACTTTACTTCCAGACATTTTAGGGTGTTTTAGAAAAATACGTTTTATTTTACTTGCTTTGTTTTGGTCGGCAAATCTTTTTTTTCTTCCACTTCCACGCTTTCTCTCAATACTCAAAGAATCCTTATATTGTTTTATTCTTTCCTTAGAAACTGTTTTTTGGCCTGAGAGCCTAGCAATCGTTTTTTGTAAGCGGCGCGGTTTTTCATTGGAAATTTCAATTATTTTTCTACGACATTCTTGTTGGGTGGCCATTTTCAAAAAACTAATTTTGCTATGGCAATGACATTTAGCACGTGGATTTTGGAACAAATGTCTAACAAAAACAATGTAATGAAATTCATTTTTTCCAATTATGATAAAAGTTATAAGCTTAAAAGTAAGCCCAATTTTTTTTGTGCGCATTCCTTATTTTTGTCTACGATTCGCTTACTCTAAAGAATTTCTGATCCTTGGATCTAACATAAACAGGGATAGCTTAATAAGCCAAAATGTTATTCTAAACGGGAATTCATATTTCAAAGGGGATTTGCAATCTTATCTACCCTTATCTACTTCGTAATCCTAAAATGAGAATAGAAACGTGGGAATTTTTTATATTCCATAGCTTCAGATATCTATTCAAGGTTCACTTATGTCCTAAAGAAACCTATTTATTGATTCCAAATATTTTCTTCTGTGAATTAATTAAAGGAAATTGTTTCCTAAGCATGTGACCTTAAAAAATAGTGGTCAGACTGACCACATGACATAACATGACTTTAGTCTATCAAAAATGTATACGATGTTCTTAATAATATGACCTGCAAGTAATTGTTAAATTCTGTACTGTGCTGGCAGGTTGTACCCCTTAGAAACTGCCATCACAATGGGAATTGTTGAACAACTCGACTGGTTGTATATAACAACACAAGCCACAAACAACAATTACGTGATTTCGTTTAAGCAGAACTAAAAGATGAACTTAAAGTCTCCAACTCACCACCACTACCACTACCATCGCCACGACTAACATTACTTGCAAATTGCAACTCGTACGCCACCACAAACACATTGACTAACGTGCAATATTTGCACACACACACACTCACACATCCACCTACACAACAGAAACTGAGATGCACCGTTCTAAGCTAAGGAGCTTATTGGCCGAGGAGATAGAGGTCAGAACAATAACTGAGGAGGCCACATTCGAACTAAGATACTTGGATGAAGTAACAACCGAGGACGAAATAATCGCCGCATGGAGGGACCAAATCGGTGAAATACAACCGACGGCTCTCAAGACGATCAGAAACGTTCCAGGGGGTACTAGAACGGCGATAATCGCAATCCCTGTGAGGCTGGCAAGCAGGGCAGAAGAGGTTGGCAAACTGCGAGTAGGTTGGACAGTTTGCCGCTTATTGAGGAAAGTAACTCCGAAGAGATGTTTCAAGTGCCTGGAGTTCGGGCATGTGGCAGGAAAGTGTCGCAGTAATAGCGACTGGTCCAAACACTGCTTCAAGTGCGGAGGGCAGGGTCACTTTGCCAAGACCTGTGGTCGCGACCCTCACTGCCTTCTCTGTAGAGGCGATCCGGATGCTGACGCGAAGCATATCACGGGTGGACATAAGTGCGCACATTACCTGGCAGCACGACGGAAGTTGACATACGCAGGTAAATGAGAATCCTGCAGTTGAACTTGAATCATTGTGAAGCGGCGCAGGAGCTTCTTAATCAGACGGTGCGTGAGCAGAAGATAGACTTGACAATACTGAGCGAGCATTACAGAGCGCCTGGAAACCAACGTTGGATAGTCAGTAAGTGTAACAGGGCCTCGATATGGTCCTGTGGAAAATTCCCAATGGGAAATATCGACAACAGGTGGGAAAGCTTTGTGAAATGTACCGTTAATGGGGTACATTTCCTCAGCTGTTATCTTCCCCCTAGCCTATCAATAGAAGACTTTAGATGCAGAATAGATGACATCGTTAATGAAGCGAGGAACCTGAGGCCTGTGGTAATTGCCGGGGACTTCAATGCTTGGGCAGTGGAGTGGGGCTCGGCTTATACGAACCCAAGAGGAGAATGCCTACTTGACGCATTTGCAACGTTAGAGGTTGTTTTACTTAATAGTGGTGACAAGGACACATTTTCGAGAAATGGACGCTGCTCTAAAATTGATCTGACATTCGTCAGCGACTCCCTGGCGACCTTATCTACCTGGATGGTGTCTGACACCTATACACATAGCGACCACCAGGCTATTATTACTGAGATCCGGGAACGCTCTACGGAACGTAACGTTCCTCCAGCACCGCCGAATCCTCTTTGGAAAGACTCCACTTTTGATAGGGAAACTTTTGTCCTCACATTGGAGGACACTCGGTTGTCCGGGAATGCGAATGACAAGGCGACGGAATTAATGCGCTCCATAGCGGAGGCTTGCAACGCATCTATGGCAAGGAGGCGTCACCTGCCTAGGAAGAAGCACGTATATTGGTGGAACGCGGATATAGCAGAGTTAAGGCGTGAATGTAACCGCGCACGGCGGTTGTTCCAAAGAGCCAGAGGCCGTGCAGAATTTGCGGAACTACGGGAAAGATATAGAAGATGTAGGACCAGCCTTAATGGAGCAATTGCGCATAGCAAGAGAAGGTGCTACAGGGAAATGTGCGCCGATGTGGACGAGAATCCCTGGGGAACTGGATACAAGGTGGTGATGAGAAAGCTGAACTGCTTCCGACCACCAGCAACGACAGATGCGGCTAAGCTGCAATCAATTGTCGCGGAGCTTTTTCCGCGCAAGGCCGAAATCACATACTCCGTGCGAGATATGCGGTCACCTGAGGAAATCCCACGAGTTAGCAGGCAAGAATTGGAAGCAGTCTGTGTAGACATGAAACTCAATAAAGCACCGGGGATCGACGGGATCCCAAACATTGCGCTTAAGGAGGCCATTAAAAGTAACACTGAGCTGTTTAGACAAGTGTTTGATGCTTGTATTCAGGAAAGGACATTCCCTAGGATATGGAAAAGGCAGAGACTGGTTCTCATTCCAAAGGGTAACAACGCGCATGATGCATCGGGATACCGCCCGCTCTGTATGATTGACACAGCTGGGAAACTTTTGGAGAGAATAATTTGTAGGAGACTGGAAGCATTCTTGGGAGAAGACGGCTTGTCGGATCGCCAATTTGGTTTCCGGAAAGCCCGGTCCACGATAGATGCAATAGAGATGGCTATGACAATAGCAAAGGATGCTATCAGCGGTGAGCGCTGGCTTAATGGCGACAAGGAGTACTGCGCTATCATCACCCTGGATGTCAAAAACGCATTCAACTCTGCGGATTGGGATACCACTTTAGCAGCCCTAGATGGGAAGGATACACCGAATTACTTGATGGAGCTTATTAGAGACTACTTTAAGGATAGAGTGCTCTTATATGACACAGATGTTGGCAGGAGGTCATATACGGTATCGGCGGGGGTCCCGCAAGGTTCCGTGCTGGGCCCAATACTATGGAATGTCATGTATGATGGTGTACTTAGGCTTAGACTCCCTAGAGGTACACAAATCATTGGTTTTGCGGATGATATTGCCCTGGTGATAAGAGGAAAACATTTGGATGAATTGGTGAGAACGTGTAACACTGCGGTTGGCATAGTCAGGAGCTGGATCACGGGAATAGGTCTCAAACTTGCTGATCACAAGACGAATGTGCTACTTATAAGCAGTAGGAAGAGGATGGAGTTTATTACAATAACGGTAGGTGATCAGCGCATAACATCAAAACAGGCGATTAAATATCTGGGAGTAATGATTGATAACAGGCTTACGTTTAGGGAACACTTGACGTACATCGGCGAAAAGTGCGCGGCGACAACAAATGCACTTGCTCGAATAATGCCTAACCTAGGAGGCCCAAAACAAGAGAGGAGGCGGTTACTGATGAAGGTTGTGACATCAGTCGCTATATATGCAGCCCCTATATGGGCCGGGGCCATGGATAAGAGGACCTATAGAGCAGGAATGGAAGGAGCCTACAGGAGATCAGCTCTCAGGGTAATTTCTGCCTTCCGCACGGTGTCTACTGATGCAGCGTTCGTGATTGCGGGGATGATGCCCCTGAAGCTAGTAGTAGATTTAGAAAGGAGGAAACATGACACGAGGAGGGGATTGGATCTTTCCAACCCAGGTCAGTTAGTGGATGATGCTATGGATAGATGGCAGCAGGATTGGTCCAATTCCACTAAGGGAAGATGGACCCACAGACTCTTACCGAGCATAGGCGTATGGACAAAAAGAAGACACGGTCAGGTGAACTTCCACCTGACTCAGTTGCTAACGGGCCATGGTTGTTATAGGGCTTATCTCTATAAGTTTGGTCACGACGTAGATGAGGCATGCCCAGAATGCCGTGATGAAAGGGAGACGGCGGAGCATGTTTTCTTTAATTGCCCGCGATATTCTGCTCAACGAAATTGCCTGGAGAGATCAATAGGATTCCAGGTAACGCCCGAGAATATAGTAAACCTGATGTTAATCTCAAGTGACAATTGGAACGCAGTATGTGTTTTCGCACGGAATGTATTGACGCAGCAAAGATTGGCTGAGAGAGCAAGATCAGCGGAATTTGAAGGCAGCATTCGCTGAATCACCACCCCCCCGAAGTAATACTTGATTGTGGTCCCGGGGGGGGCGAATGGTTGAAAGTGTGTGATGAGGTTGGTTTTTTAGTACGTATGCGCTTAGCAAGCCGAGAGTAAGTCTTGCGGCGAATCGTGCACTTTGGTAGGCCGGGCTACCAAGGTCTTTCGAAGATTTTCCAACCTTAGCTCGCATAGCTAAAAAAAAAAAAAAAAAACACAACAGAAACTGAAACAAAAAGAAAGTTTTACTTTTTGTTGTTCTTGTTGTTGTTGTGTATATTGTATGTGTGTCTTTGTGCATTGCATTGTTCTATTAAGTTTGTAGAAAATTTTTCCAACAAAACGTGAGTAAAATTTTTGTTTTCAACTACGCCAAAAGTAAATGAAAGAAAAAAAATTATTACGCTTCTATACAACGCTACAAAAACACATGCCCAGATACAGGGTACACCTTGATAGTTTGAAATTCAATTTTTTTTATACAAATATTTTTAATTAATCCCGTTATTATGTTATACATCGTTTTAACAGTTATTATACGTTCATTGATTTATGTTTACGGCGAACCCTTTTCTTCTTACGGAAATTATAAACGTAACTGTAGCTTCATCCTTTAAAGCCATGTTTCTCAAAGTTATTCCTTATTTGCTTTCCGTTTGGTGTAGTATTTGCAATTTCAATATGCATGTGAGTATATATGTGTGCCTATGTGTGTTTGTATAGTTTCTTGGTTTGGTATTCGTTTCATGAGTTTCACAACTGTGTGTTGAATTTTCACGCCTCAACTTCTTTGGAAAACTTTAATTTGTTCCTCTTCTTTCATTTCATTTCTTGAGTTCTTTATTTAATATGTAGTTTCAACCACTATAGCACCATAAACAGTTACGCTTATGCATTCTTGAACAGAAAGTCAAGTAACCCAGTGAACCATTTTGGTAGAGTCTCAGAATGCAATTTCAGTCTAAAAGTCACACTGAAAGACCGTTTCTAGATCTCTCAAATCCATTTTAGATCGTTTAGAGTAAGAAATTTATAACATTAAATTTTGTTTTTGTTTGTGTGTTTGAAATTTTACCTATTTTTTAGATATAATTTTTCCGGTTGGAAATGGTATCTTGTTTCATTCATAGGGCTGCTCCAGCTGGACTCATAGTACGTCATTCAACTCGAACAATTTTCTTGCACAAATAGTCCAACAATGTCAAATCGCAGCTTCTTGCCGGCCAATTAGCATCACCGTCTTGGCTAATTGAAGCGCGCAATAAATCGATTTTGACGTGAGATGTCTGGCAAGTTCCTCTATTCTGTTAAAACTAAACGTCATTTATATTAATATCATGAAGAATGGGTACAAAACAATCAGTTATCATGGTGCGATAAGCATCTCCATTGGTAATAATGGTTGCGCTGTCTTCTTTTTCAAAGAAATAAGAGCCAATGATGCCTTCGCTCAACAACCCGCACCAAACAGTTACTCGCAATTTCTTCTGTAAGGCCTCGTGTAAGTTTTCTGTGCCGCAAGTACGGCAATTATGCTTGTTAGTTTTGCCACTAAAATGAAAATGAGCTTCATTCGAAAAGATGATTTTTTTTTTGGCAAAATTGATAGCTTCGTGCAGTTTTTTTTTCGCTAGCCCACTAAATCCCAAATTAGCTCAAGCGTTAATCGATTCATAATGTTTAGTGGAGATAATCTGCTGAATTTTGTGATAGAATAGAATGACCGATTATTTTTAATTTAAATTGATAGACGACCCACAATACAAACATCCCCACTAATAAGCAACTCTTATTAAGTGCCTGTACGAAAACACAACTGCCCGGTTAAAACACAAAATTGACAGTTGTATGAGGATTAGAATTGATGTCCTCCAAAGATCAGCAATGATTCATTTTTCCGGTACTCATAAGCTCTCATGCAATTTTGTGTATGAGTAAATCGACAGAATCGAAATTCAACCATTCTGATTCATTCGTACTTGCTTCAACATTGATTTATAAGTATAAGTAACAATGAGTATGAGTACAACGTTGGCATCAAGCTCACAACATTCGAAATATATTTCATTCATATTTGATTCATACTCATTCTGATTCATAAATTTAGAAAAATACTTATAATACTTATAAGTGATTCGAATCTTTCATCAAAATTTATAGCCTTTGTTGTTGTTGCATATGAAAACAAAGAAGAAAGGAAAGACGAAATCAACAAGCAAATCATACACACAATCTTCTTGTGAGTAATGCAGTGCTCGTACTCGAATCATACATATTTTGTGCTTCGTGTAAATGTTAAGTAGAGACGACTCGAGGTCTATAACATGATGCGTATTTTAAGTATGAATACGATGAGTACTTCCAACTTTGAGTATGAGTAGTATGAGTATGATATTAAAATAAGTATGACTTCATATTAGTATCTGAAACTGTAAGTATGACTCGAACCTATTCATCCTTTTTAATACTTATTGCTGATCTCTGAAGTCCACCTTTTTAGCTAATTGGTCATTACACCATTTTAGCAAGAATTACAGACTAGTTTCTAGCACCAAGTGTTGAGAGTTAATTATATTCCTAAGTGGCGGCACCTACAGTTGTAGCCGGCTCCACATGACGGAGATGAGATTTACATTTGAATTTTATTTACTTCAAGGCTTTTTATCAGCAGACTGCTGAAAGGAAGGAAATAATAACTCGAATCATCAGAGCTATGCTTGAGAATTCAAAGCTTTCGTAATATCTGTTAATCATTTCAAACAAACGCTGAAGTAAAAGAAATCTACCCCAAGGGTATGACGACAGATGTCTGTTCATGGAGGAAAGTTATTAAATGGAGTATCTCACGCCAACTCGAGGTTTTTTGTTGGATTATGCGGATTATATTTCTTTACTCTCGTCTTCAGCATGCATGCAAACTTAAAAGACTTGGAAAGCTTTGGGTGCAATGTTGGAACGATAAGAATTGATAACGGTTTCACCAATATGATTATATTACAAGACCAAGCAGTTGCAGGAAGTAAAAATGGTAGCGAACATACTTAATTTATGTTTGCAATGAAAAAACAATATGAAGAAACAAATAACATAAAGAACTAAGTTAGGATTGTTAAGTACTTTCGTAAAAGACATATCTGATGTAGGGAAATTAAATCTAATTGAACACTATCAGGCATAGTCTGCGGGTATTCATCAACAAGTGTATTGGAATCATATTCTAGACTAATAATATCATACATACGGTCATACCATTAGTATGTAATCCTGAGAGTATAACGTGGATCGCATTTTATTGCAGTGTGCGCAACCAAAAAACACTACGAGTCATAGAGTAGTCAAGTAGGTAGTACGTCGAATTATAAGACGTAAAGACATTGTTCAAACTAAGGGTGCCAAATAGAATCGATTTTTACAAAATCCCGATCCCTAAGTCCCGGGATATTTCGGGATAATTTGAGATCGAAAAATTCCGAAAAAACGCAGGAAAAATCACGATTTTCTCTTAATAATAAAAATATTTTGTTAACGTAATCAGTTGTATTCCAATTATATCAGAATTATATATCATTAAAAATAAAATAGAAAAACAGCAGGACAAAATGTAACAAAAAAGCGTAAATTAAGAAAACTATTTGGATTCCAACAAAACGATTAAATCATCTAACACGTGTTCTGATAGGCTTGAATGAATTTTGTTGTCAGCATACCCTGCCGTTGAGAAACATTTCTCGCAATTAACATTTGTTGGTAAAATAATTCCAAGATATGAGCGCCCTGGTAGTCTAGTGGGTAGTGTGCTAGACTATTAGCGTGGGGGTCGTGGGTTCGATTCCCACCAGAGGCTCTGGTCTGTGACACTACACCGGGCATATGGTCGAAGTTACTCAGCTCGTACATAATTATAATATAATTTGTAATTGTATTGTAATTCTTAAATAAATAAATAAATAAATTCTAAGATATGTATATGCAGCATGTAAATATTCACCTCTACCTCCTGATGTAAATAAATTTCTATTTCTTTGGATAGTTGAGTATCTAAATCATTCGTTTATAAAGCTTTTGCATTCTTCGATGCCATTAAATAATTTTTATCACTGGAAGGAGGGTTTTCCTCTTCTGAGATGCTATTATCGAAGTCAAGTGATGTAGAATTTTTTTTTCAGGACCTTTTGTAGGGTCAAAATACATATGAATTCACAATCCCGAAAAATCCCAGGACAAGTTTTGAAATATCCCGGGATTCGGGATTTTGTGAATCCCAAAAATACTGGGATTTCGGGATTTAGGATTTCCCGATTGGCATCCCTAGTTCAAACTTCAGGTCAGGCATCAAAACGAAATTATAAAGAAATTAAATTAATTAATAAACTTGTTATGTATCTAATAGACGTTAAAGGATTATATCCTTTAACCAATAAATTTTTTAAATAATTTTATTAAAATCAGCTATCTTAGTAAAAAGTATCATTCGAAGCTTCTTTTAATGTAATATTTTTCAGTCCTAAAGTCGAAACTTTACTTTAATTTAAGTTATTCGTAATTTTTTTCTAGAAGACAATAAAAATAATTTTGACGATCTATAGTCATAAAATTATTGAATTGTTTTAAAAAATTCTGAAAAGTTAATTTTTATATTTTCAACAGCATAATTTAGAATAGCAACGATGTCATAAATTTAAATTTTGTTGTAAATAATGGCAACCATGTAAAGTTTTGTGAATTTAAAATCATAAAAATGTATTTCGCATATTTATTACATTTCAATTAACTTAATTAGTATTTGCCAATCCATACCATTTCATTCCAAACGAATCGATAGCCCATCCATACTATTTTATTACATGACATACATACAGTTTGTCAAAAAAATCTTTGCACATAGAGAAAAATTAAGAAAACTTTGAAAATGTAATTTTTTTAAATTTATAGTGTTAATATTTTGTGGGTTCACTTTGAACATCAATTACCGCTTGCCGACGCCTTCTTATGGATTGAATAACCTTCGGAATGTCATATTCTAATGATATTTTTTCCCATTCTTCTTTGATGAACTTTGAACTTTACCAAATCGTTTTTATTTGTGGGCGATCTTTGCCCTACGTTTTTCTTTAAATGAACCCACAAATTTTCGATAGAAGTAATATCAGAACTATGGTCCAGTTGTAAAGTAACCTGGAGTTACATAAATCAGATTTATTTTATGGATCATTATCTTGATAGTACCTGTAATTAAATTTATTCGGATTAAACGGGTCAATTAAATCAAATTTCTTTAGGCTGGCGGGCAGTTCATTTTTTAAAATATCAAGATGTACTTCCTTAATCATTATTTCATTCAAAATCCTGATCACACCCACCCCCTTGCTGGATATGCAACCGAATACCACATTATAAACAGTTTACTAATCTTTACTGTAGGAAGAAAATTTTTATTTTCTAGTGCTGTCAGAGGCTTACGTCAATCTCTTTGCGGTCCGTCATGATAATAAAGCATTATTTTCATCTCATTTGAGAATCGTCCCAGTACTCTGGAGGATGTGGAATGTATTCGGTGGCAAATCTTAATTTCTTTTTTACATTTTGTGCTGACAGCAAAGGTTTTTTCCCAGTCATTCTTGAAGAATTTTTGTGTTTTTGAAGAACATTTCCAATGGTTTCTTGGAAAACACGTAACCCAAACTTTTTTGCACTTGAAGAGCTAATCATCCCACTCTGGTTTGCAGGCTATCATACACGGTTCTAATAATTTTTCTCTCAACTCGCTGCGTCATCTTTTTTGGCCTGTCTGTAGATCCGTTTAAAGTCTAGTCCTCCTTATTTTCCAGCATAGGATATAAAATTATATACAGTCCTGATGTTTAGGCAGAATATGTCGGCGATTTCCTTGGCAGATTTTCCTTTGCAGTAGTTGAAATAGCCTAATTGCATAATATTTTTTGAAACTCGTTTTCCTGCCATTGTTTGTATTCAAATATAAGGACAGTTGTTATATAAAACATGATCCCTTCATTACTAAAACGTTATTTACCCCTTTCGCATTCCCTCTCATTTGTAAAAAGCTTAAAATGCGCAACATTTTTGGGAAATAACGGCCTATTTTTGCAATTTTTTTTTTTATTATCTTCATTCAATATGCAAAGATTTTTTTGGCACTTTTTATATTGACTAAAGTTCTTTTGTTATTGTTATTATTGTAATGTCTGTTACTAAAAACTAGAAAACTATTGGTGCCTTTTACTATGTTCAGAAATACAATTTTATTAAATCAATATTCGGTTTATTGAGAACAATATTTTTAGCGTTCAGACATATAATCTACTTTCAGCAACATTGCCTTTAATTTGATCTCGAAAATTGGTGGCAAAAAAATTGGTGGAAAACAATTGGACATTGGAAAAGGTATTGCAATTGATTAAACGGAACGCCGAGCTGTTGCGGTTAATAGGGCCTACTGATGACTCCAAAGTAGCTTTCCTCAAAAGGATGAGAAAGAAAAATTTGTTAATATTGAATAGCTAGCAGAAAAGAAAGCTTTTGTGTATGGCACTGTCGTTGTTTACATTTGAGTTGTTAAATATCAATAGGAAGTGTTCGGAAAAATATAATATGCTCACTGAACGTATTTATGACAGTGTTGTATTTAAAGTTTTAATCAATATTATAACAATTTATGAATTTATTGATCAATAATTAATTGAAATTTTATATGAAATATTGAGATCAATAATGCCGTTTATTGCGTGTCTGAACCCAGTTTTATGGTCGTAAACAGAACCGTTATAGAATGTGTACAAAAACATAAAAACATATAAAGATTTTGTTGTTGGAATTCTTGAATGAAGATCAAATTTTACATTTTTTTTTTTGCACTGTGCAAAGATTTTTTTGACAAACTGTATATGTTCACTGATATCATTGATATTTTACGAAAAACAAAAAACAAAAGCAAAAAACCAGAAAAAAAAATTAAAACAACTTTATCGAAAATATTTATAATTTCATCTTTTGTAATTGCATTTTACTTTTCGTATGCATGTAGGCTATGTATGTAAATTGCAATTACATGTCATATAGTACAATGTGTTGCATGCAACAAACTTTCAATGCATATCCAAAAGGGCTGTCTTCATATCGTATTCCATTGTATTGTATTGTAATGTGTATTGTATTTAATAAAGTAAATTAAAACTCATAAATATTTATGCTTTTATATGGAAAATAAACAAAAACCAAAAAACTTTTACCAAAATAAATAAAAAAATGAAGAAATAATAACAAAAGGAATAAAATAATCATAAATAAAAACAATACGACTCATTAACTCAATGTACAAATGGAAAAACAGCAATAAAAACAATTTTAAAATTGTATTCTTTCTCTGGCATTTGCAACATTTTAAGGCTTGTATTGTGGACATTGATTCTGATTGTCCTTTAATAAACGGACATGATTAGAGATGATTTGATCTGGTTGAGTATAACAGAAGAGTACCAAACAATTGTACAAACATTTTCAAAAATAATAATTTTTTCCATTTCTCTTTTAAATGAGATAGATCTAGATTTACAGTAGCGAGAAAAAAAATGCAACTCGATGTCACATTATGTTCTACACCGTGTCTTGTCTTATTTACAGAATTGTTGTAAATAAATTTGCTTTGAAGGCCGACAAATGAAATTTAACTCACTTGAACCACTTCCTGGCTTTCTTTTCACATTATTTGTTTGACGATATTGTGATAAAATCCTAGAAACCGTTGATTTGCTGATATTACATTGATGAGCAACTTTATTGGCAATCTACGAGTAAATATTTCAAACGTTTTTAAAAGATAAAGTTTGAATTCTTATTTCATTTGGCACCTATTAAGTATTTTAGATATTGACGTTCCAGATCAATGTGCTGCGCATGAAAAACTCATTGTGTACAATTGCTCAATTAACATGTTTAGCTCAGAAGTCCTCTAAGAAAAGTATTTTCATTACATAACTTTTAATCACTTTCTTTCACAAATTCATATTCGTTGGAAGGAGTTTACTTTTCATCGCAAACATCTCCATCATCATTAAGGTCTCATAGGACTCATATAAGATATTTAAAATTTGCCTTAATATCGCCCGTGTAATGTAAAATGAAGTCGCCGTAGTCTAGTTGGTAGTGTGTTAACTTATTAGACGTAAAGCCAGGGTTCGAGCCCCACGCCAGACATTAAAATTAAATACAAAAAGTATTACTTCGGCGATTTCCTCTTAGCAGATTTCTGGCAAAAGCTTTGAGAGTAAAAATAAAATTGCTATGAAAAGTCTCACAAAAATCTGTCAGTAGGAGTCGATTTTAAACTGTAGATCCCGCCCCTTATGTATAAACTTAACACACACACAATATAAGTAGTGTGAGAAACTAAGTCGATAATCCTGACTGAAGGGTTGTAATGACCAGTTCTCTGAAATATCATAAACATTAACGTGGAATGAAATATTATCTTGCCCCTAAGCGTGACAATTGTGCCAGCAGAAGTCTCTATGCCATGAAATGCTTATAATAGATGTAAACTGAGTTGGTTCACAAACTCTTTTTGATTCAAAGCTACAGTAGGGAGAAATAAAAATAAAACTCGATGTCATGTTAAGTTCAACACTGTGTCTTGCGTTATTTACGGAATGTAGTTTATTTACAGAATTATTTTGGAAGCCAACAAATGTACTTTAATCCATCTGAGGCAAATAAGTTAAACTTTTATTCGTTGCTCCATATAACTTGGGCCAACTGTTCTTTTGACCAAAGCTGATATCGTCTAGCAAAGTAAAGCCATTTTTTCCTATTAATTTTACTTACAAATGGCTTCATCCAGCTAATAAATTTGCCTCTGTGAATCGGTTTCTGGCTTGTGGATGCCAATAGAATCGCCTTAATTACTCGTTTGCATAATTAGTAACATCTACTGCCGTTTTCCTAGGGTCAACTTTACTGCTTTTACAATTCGACGGTCTTAGCGGGTAGTAGACCACTTCCTGGCTTTCTTTCCATGTTATTTGTCTGACGATATCGCGATGATATGCGACAAACAGTTGATTTGTTGATATTAAATTGATGAGCAACGTCATTTATTGATTTGCTTTCTTCCAAAGTCCTTATAATGGCAAATTTGCTATCTGCTGACAGCTGTTTCTGTTTTAAAATTCAAAATTTCAAAATATTTCATTAAACTTTTATTTTAATTACTCTAGTTGACCTACTTTTGCCTTTAACACATTGCTTTGAATTTTTTTTTTGCGCTACTGTGCATTTTTTCTTTATCCTTTTGTTAGGCTCTCGCAATCACTGCTTTACATTAAATGTGAAACGAATTAATTTTTTTTATAGAATATTTAAAACATATTTTAACCCTTCTGCACTCCTTGGGTTAATTTGACCCAATTTTTGATTTTCAAAGACAATATTTTTCCCTTTAATTATAAGATATGATCGTGAAACTTTTATTTTATTTATCACAGGCACAAGAACTATGCTTTTAAATGAAAACAATAAAATTTACATTTTTCCTCCTCCTTTCACATTTCAAAATACGATTTACATACATTTAATATCCTTTGGGTCAATCTACCCAACATGCGATATTACAAGTTTACCATTCAGAATCATCGATCAATAATTTTTTCAGTCAAATATCAGTGTTTACGGTTTGACAGCTTTAAAGATAGAGAAGAAAGAAGACTTCGTGACAAACTAGCAACAATAAGAAACGTTTGGGATAAGTGGAGTAATCAACTCAAAGTTTTTTACAATTTTCATTAAAATGTTACTGTCGCTGAACAATTGCTTTAATTTCGAGGTCGATGCAGTTTTAGGCAATAGATTCCATCAAAACCCAAAAGATATGACATACAAATTCGGGCACTTTGCGATTCCACATCTAAATATGCCTCGAATATGAAAGTGTACACAGGTAGAGCAATAAATACACAACCAGAAAGAATATCCAGGCGAGTCTTTTGTACATCGTGTTATATTTTTTATATTTCCGTATTTTTAATTTAGGTGAGAGTGTGGTGCACAATCTGAACTTCTTTGCCATTGAACTTCTTTCTCGGACTATTACATTACTTGGCACTGTCCGCAAAAATAAAACTTTTTTGTAATCAAAAATTCTGGATTTTTTTCATAAAAAAAAAAAATAAATTCGATCTTATCTTAAGTTCTTTCCATCATTCAGCCGCTGTAAGAGATGATGAAAAAAAACTTGAAATAATGCATTATTACAACCAAACAAAAGCTAAAGTTAATGCGCTTGACCAACTAGTTGCGGATTACACATGTAAGCACATGACTAAGCATTGGAAAAGCAAAGGAAAGTTTTGCCACATGGTCCATTAGAAAGAAATCTTATCAAAAATATTCAATAACAAAATGATTTCACAAGTGCACCGCAATGTTCTAAGCAAAATAATGCAAATACACACTATTGTCCACAAATTTTCCAACTAAACGACAGAAGTGTTTCTTTTATCAACATGGAAGGAATTCAAATAAGCATTCCACTGAATGTAATTTTTGTAAAAAAATTTATTTGCAAAGAGCAAATGGTCACATCGGGTATAAATGTATCACACAAATTCCTAAATTTGGTATAGGTTCTGTTAAAAATATAATTATTAAGAATAATTGCTCAGAAATTGCCGTAGTCTAGTAGATAGTGTGTTGGTTTATTAGACGTAAGTCCCGATTTCAAATCCCAGATTAGACATCAAAACGAAAATATGATAATATTTCATCGAGGACTTCCACTCAGCAGATTTCTGGCAAAAACACTGGGGGCAAACAAAATTGCCATAATGAGTTTCTCAAAAATCTATCGTTCAGAATCGAGTTTAAAACTGTAGGTCCCGTCACTCATGTAAAATTAAGACCCACAACATAAGTAGTGTGAGAAGCTGACTGAAGGGTTGTAATGATCAATTATGTATGTAAGAATTGCTCAGGAAGGGCTTATTTATTTTAGTAATCATTATTTTTTATTACACTAAATAAAAAAAATAACAAAACAAATAAATTTTTTATAATAAATATGAAATTTTTTGACCCAAAGGTTCATAGGAAGGACCACATATTCAAGGGATGCAGAAGCATTAAGAGATCGCTTAAACGGTTCAGCTGAATATGAAAGAGATTTTCCTTTATGAACATTTTACGAAAACATATGAATTCTTACTGTTTGAAACAAATTTGTTTACAAAGTAGTGCCTACACTGCGTATGAGCAAATTCTTATTTAAACTGCATTGTTCAATATCACTCATCCGTCACCTACGTATAGTTATGATATGCAAATAATCTTAATTTAAGTGATTGTTTTTGAAATTTTTAAATTAAATTAAATTCCCATTTCATGTTCCAATTAGTAAACTCCCATTATTTTTCCTTGGTATGAAACAGGACAATATAAATATGCCAATAAACAATTTTAAATCAAATTTATTTTTAATTTTTTTATTTTTATTTTTATTGTTTTTCTTATCACAATCACATCTACAATATCTAAGCATACAGAAATATAATACAAATATCTAACATACACAAAATCAATGACAATATGAATGAAAATGAATGAATGAATGAATAAATGAATAGAATTTTTAACATTTATTGTCTTCGTCTGTGAACGTGTTTATATGTCTGCTGAAAGTTATTCTCTTTTTTAAATTAAATTTAAATTTGCAGGCCAGCTTGTATGGCATCTCAGTGTCTGCTTGTCACCATAGATACATAACAATTGCCACACTCACACACAATTTTGGACTAATTCAAGGCAATTATTTTCAAAAATCCAAAAAAAAAAAAATTAATTTCGAATAGATTCCCCTTAAACGAATTGATTGGTTTTTTTTCGGAAATTGAACTCAATTCCAGTTGACCAGCATTAATGAATGTATGAATAAATGCGAATTGGCTTCGTTTTTTTGTTTTGTTGCTGTTTTGATTTCATTTACAGAGCTTTATTGCCTTTATTCTTGATGAAAAAAGGCACTTTAATTAGTGTGTTTAATTTTGAATAAGTGAACTTATTATCTGTGATTGCTAAATATAGTCAAATTCAATGACTTGGATAATTACAATACGATAACTGGAAAAACTTAGACAGATTCTTTCGTCATGTCTAGAAATAGGGTTTTCTGAACTTGTATAGTAGAAGCTAATTTTCTCAAATTATAAAGCATTGAATTGATAAAGCATTCGACAACTCATTCAAGGGGGTCGCCGTGGTCTAGTAGGTAGTACACTGGCTTATTAGACGTAAAGCCAGGGTTCGAATCCCAGGCCAGACATCAAAATAAAAAAAAAAAAAACACAAAAAGTATTTTTTCGGCGATTTCTTCTCAAGTTTCTCCAAAATATGTCGTTCAGAGTCGACTTTAAACTGTAGGTCCCGCCACTTCTGTATAAAATTAACACACACAACATAAGTGGTGTGAGAAACTGCGGGCTTTCTTGCGGACGATTGCTGTATACTGTCTAATGGTGAAGGTATAGCACTGGTCATTTTATAGTTACCAATAGCAACTCGTTTCCTTACCGTTTGCATCTTCCCTCTTTCCACTTTTTCTAAACCTGCACAATGCACTGCATGAGTAGGGCTCATAACCTGAGTGCTGATTTAATAATAAAAAAAAGTTTTTGGGTGACGTAGTCTAGTAGACCTGTGGTTTCGGCGCAAACTCCAGGTCAAACATCTTTTAACGAAACAAAATAAAAATTGCCATAAAATGGTTTCTCAAGAATCTGTCGTTCGAAATGGATTTTAAACTGCACCTCCCACCGGTCATGTATAAAACTAATACACACAACATAAGTGGTGTAAGAGTTTTCTCATAATCCTAACAGAAGGGTTGTATGTGGTTTAATGTACCTTGAGCTTCGTTCAATATAATGGAAAATTATAAGTCCATTGGTTAAGTAAAAGATCCATTAACACTCGTACATGGAGTGTACTCAAGACGTGCCGAAATCATGGGAATTTACTGTAAGGGCATGCAGAAAAATCCCAGACAATCGATTTTGTTTCGCCAACAAGAATTCAGTTTGCGAATTGGCACTGCACCCAAACAAAAATCTCCTGATCCAGTAGCTAATAGAAACGACTATAGAATTAATTCATTAATTGACTCTATATAGTTGGTTACTGAACCAAAATCATCAAATTAACTTCACAAAAACATACTATTTTCTGTGTATGTTACCTTCACCGCCGACATTTTATCGGCCATCACTATCAACAGCGTGTACAGAACTTTTTTTTTTGACTTGCATTGGGTAATCTAGGCTATAAAGAGATGTGGTTTCAGTAGAAGAGGGCATGTGCCATAAAAATTATGAATATTCTGCATAAGCTATTTAAGGGCACTATCATCTCATGGGACGATGATATGGCGATTTGATTCCATTACACTTTTTCTTGTAAGGTTTTTTTAAGTCATAGGTGTGTGTAATGCAAAACTGATCATTTCGTAAATGCTCCATGAATTCATCATGATACGGGGTATTTGAGCGATGTTATATTCCACACACGATAGGTCTTTCAAACGAATAAAAAATTAGTTGATGTCTCCCACACACTTTGTTTGTATTTTAGTTTAAAGAGGGGAATCACTTAATGAATGATTCAAGGGTAGCGCAAGAGAAAATTGTTACTCGGGCACTAATTACGGAATTTTATGAATTTTAAACTCAAAATAGTCAATGTAGACAAGTATTACACAAAAGGCCCGGGTTCGAATCCCAGGTCAGACATCAAAACGAAAAATATTTCTTCGGCGACTTCCTCTCAGCAGATTTCTGGCAAAGACTCTGAGAGTAAAAATTGTCAAAAATCTGTCGTTCGGAGTCATATATTAAATTAACGTACACAACATAAGTGGTGTGAGAAGCTAGTTTGTAATCCTGACTGAAGGGTTGTAATGGCCAATTATGTATGTATGTATGTAGGTACGTTGTCGTTGTCTAGTAGCTGGTAGGTTGGCGTCTAGAATGATAAACTAAGAGCCATCACGCACACAAAATCAAAACTTTCTGCGCATGTTGAATCAATGACGTCACGCAAATTGTGTTCCTATTGGCTAATGATAATGTAAGTTATATTGCAGGGCTGCCAACTACTTTCACGTAGTGCACACATTTTTCAGAAGAAATATTAAATTTCACATATGAAAAAGACTTGGAAACCTTTAAAATAGTCCAACTACGTCATCGAACGGGAAATCATGCGCAATGCGTAATCTTAAGTTTATCATTCTCGGGTTAGCGTAATGGGTTTTGAACATTACTGCAATAAAAACTACAATGAATTTGAGAAACTTTTCAGTCAGTCTTTCGAAATAGACATTTAACTGTAGGTCCCACCTCCGCGTGTGGTAGAGAGAAGAGAATACTACTACACTGATCACCATACTTGTCGTAAAAGGCGATAAAGGGTACTGCTTCCAGTCAAGAACTGTTTGGGGTTCAACTGCCAGCAGTCTGGTCTTGCTTGGCTGCGAAGCCTGATCAGAGGTCTTTATCTGGAACCACGGGTGCTGGGAGCCCCATTAACTTGTCCCTGCCCAGCAATGGTGAGGTCCCCTCGGGGAGCACGTGGTGGCTGTGGTTTAGAACCAAATCGCGGGGAGTGCGCGCCTACGGTGTGGCGGTGCATTCTTAACGCATTTGAAGGAGTTTAGATGGTCTCCGACCCCTAAACAAGAGGAAAGTCATGTCCAAACAGCATGACTCCAAATTGGTACCTACTTCCTGGCTGAAGCCAGTGTTTACACCATGAAAGTAGGGGCGTTGGTCTATACATTATTTTCAACCAGTACGAAGAGCACCATGGGATTAGGCCCAGGTACCCATGTTGTAGGTCCCGCCACTCTTGAACAAACTATACACAACCAACATGAATGTTCCTAACTGAAGGCTTATACTAAAGAATGTAGTACATGGGTAATTTGGCACATGCTTCCATAAATTGTTCTGCTTTTGAAGTTCGTAAGCCCTTGTAGAATGACTCGATGAACATGTAGAATTAATGTCTAGATATGAAAATATGTAGAGAGCACTTACGAAGTAAAGACGAAGACCCTGTAAAGATAAATAATTTTTGTAATTCATTTTAAAATTTTACTTATAATAATTGTTGTCCCACAGAGTAATTAATTGGATTATTGAAAACCATAATATTGAAATGAAAATATTCGTTTCCTTTTCGTTTGTCACAAAATAAATATTTTAAGAATGGAAAACAATTTATTATACACACTTTATTTATTATATAGATTGTCTTTTTATTTTGTATATTTATTAAAAAAAAAAATAAAGAAAAAAATCCAAATCAAGGAAGAATCAAGAATATAGTATAACAGTAGGGTTGCCAGATTCCGATCCAAAAAAAAGCTGGACATTGGGTTTTAAAAAGCAAGAAAAAAAAGAAAAACAAAGTTGGACATAAAAAATTACTGGGAAACTGTTAATTACGGCTTAGTCCGTGGACAAAGTTGTGGTAAACACAAACCAGCTCCGCCTTAAAGAGTTGTGTTTCACTTTATGCCTCTATTGGGACTACAAAATTGGAAATATTTTGAGATAACTTCCGGGACATCTTTATTTTATTATGTTTTTTTTTGGGTTTATCAAGCGAGCGACTGCCTTCATATTTGATTAGAATATTTGTTTGGAAAAAATTACACTCTGCCGTGTAATTAGCCTTTTTTCTTAAGCAATTAGCATATTTTGCAAACTCTTTCCATCTATGAGAATTATCAGAAAATTGTGAGATGTCCATTTCAAGATTTTCTGCAAATTAGTTTTATTTTCATGTACAATACAATACAAATGAAATCGTTTCGCAATAATATTGTTACGTTTTTACCTTTTTAAAACGTTAAAAATATGAGTTCGTAGATTGCAAATAAAGGAAAAAGAAATTTGTGTTTAGTTTTGAAGAATTCTTTATTATCTGCATCGCTTCTGTGCCACTGTTCCAGCTTATTCTACGTATACAACGATAATTCTCTGCTTACAACCTTTTTGTAAGCAACAACACTTGTTAGTTATTCCTCGCTCACAACCTTTTTGTAAGCGCAACACTAACAACGGCTTCCTTCAGACACAACCGATTGATTTGTCACTTCAACCAACGTAATGTTGTTATACACGACTAGCCAAATTCACACTCCGAATGCAATATGCCGTCTGCACACACGACTGATTCAACTCAAGCTCTGAATCCACGATAGATTTTAATTCTCAACCAACGTGACGTCGTCTTACACGATTCAATTCAAACGCTGAACTCTGAATCATCTCTTGCTCGCTTTGGCTTGCCTTTTATATCACTGGATCATCAGTGTGATGAATGCCCTTGAAGGACGATGACGTCCTTCGGGAACAATCTAAAAATGTAAACAACTTATGTTCATTTTTGTTGTTTCTTGTTTACATTCGAGCAGGTAGATTAGTTGTTGTTGCGTTGTTTCTCTGTTCGCTATTTTATACTTCACATTGTTGTTTCTTGTTTACTTCTTTGTTCCCTTCATGTTGTTGTTGTTCTTTTTATCCTTTATTCTTGTTTATTCATCGATCTTGTAAACAAGCGCTTTATATTTGTTGATATATTTTTTTACTCCTTCATTGATCACGTGAACAGTGCGCTGTTTTGTTTTTGGAGCTTTTGCTTATTATTTTAACAACACCATTTCCACTTTCGTAACAATATTTACTATGACATCAGCTGTTCCAGTGTTGTGACATGTTGTCAGTGATGATAGAAGAGGGAAATCATAACTTGGTTGTATAACAAATGTATTGGCTAACATGATTTGACAAAGATAACATGAAAATTATTGCCAAAGTTATTGCCGTGAACTAAAAAATGTCTATTTAGGTGGACAAATTAAATTTTTGCTTGAAACTGGACAGACAGGCTGGCAACCCTATATAACAGAGAGGCAACAATAAATAAATATTTTATTTGACTGCTGCTGCTGCTACTGCCAATGCTGCTGGTGGTGTATGTACTTGTATTGGAAATCTTGCGGCAAGTTATTCAATTTATTAAAAGAACACCACCAGAGGCTGTGAAAGAAACATTAGTATCAACAGCGACTATAGCTATGGATGTGGCTATGGATGAAGCCATGCTATGGCTATGAGTGTGGGTATGTGAGGTAAAGGAAAAATATTGCAAACAAAGCATCATTTGTCTTTTGCCTGGACATGGATGGGTTGGCCAGTGGTTGTAAGCATTTTTATCATTCATTTTCTTCTTTGGCTTTTTGCAATTCGACTTTTTATTTTGCTTCTGTTTTCTATTTTTTTTTTTTTTGAATTTTTTTCTTGCAGATAAATGTTGAAATTGTTAGTTGTGTTGCATTAAATTTACTTCCTATTTAAATTCACTTTTTTTGTTTTTCCCATTGTGATTTTATTTCAATATGTATGTATATATTGGCAGTTTTTCTTTTTTCTGTAGATATTTCCCTCTCTATAGAATATTATTTGGCCATTTGTTGTGCATATTTTTTTTTTTTTGTTTTCTTTCAGTTTTCCTTATCGATAATAAAATTGAAGTTGTGGTACTTCTCTATTGCAATATCAATAAAGTGTTTATAGAATGATATGAGAAAATTTGTAGAAAAAAATAAAATAAAATAAAAAACAAAAAATATGTTCATTCTAACGTTTCAAGTTCTCATCTGGTTTTTCATTTTGAAAATGCTCAACATATTGAAAAGAAATGAAAAAAAAAAAAAAAAACTTTCATAAAGACTTGCAGTCAAATGTAGAAGATTGCTTTGCTTTCAGTTGATACTGCAAATAGGAAGGGAACCAATGTCTAACAAAAACCACTTGAAAATTATTGCAAACTTTAGTTCTTGTTTTCTTTCTTTTTTCCGATTTTTTTTTTTATATTTTCTATCATAAATTTTTGTTTTCATTTTTCTCATTCTTTAGATTTTTTTTTTCTTTTCTTTATTAAATAATACACGATACATTTCAATATTTCGAAGTGATGAAAGTTTCTTTCAATTTTATGAAATATTTATGAAAATCAAACAAAAAAAATCGAAAAAGAAATATAACAGAAAGTAAAAGATAACCAGCAGAACTAAAAAGGCCAGGCTAATTTATGTTTCTTATTTGGCTCATTGAATTGTAAAAAAAATTTATTAATTATTTATTTAAGGATGAAATCAATAACAAAACAAAAAAAGGAAGAAATTGAATTTAAATTTAAAAAAAACAACGTATAGATGTGAGATATCATAGGGCCATTTTTCGTTTCTTAACTCTGTTGATGCCATTATATATCCTTCAAATGTCTGCTATACAGGATAGCTTGTATATAATGCAACAAAGTAAAGCTATACATTCTATTAATTTTTTTTTTTTAATTGAAAATGTTGGAAATAACATGAAATTTTACAATCAGTTTAGACTTGTTCGTATTGGCCATCTTTGGTACGAATTATGGCCTTCGAACGGCCGACAAAGCCATTACAGCCTGCACTAAAGTCACTATGCGGTATTTTGGTCCATTCCCTTTGCTTTTTTTTTAGTGAGAACCTTACTCTCCAATATGCCCCAGGCGCAAAAGTCCAACAGATTGAGATCTGGAGATTTTGGTGGCCATTGTGCTGTAGAAATGAATTGAGGAAGCTTCTTTTTAAGCCATCCTTGGTTGACGCGTTCTAAGTGCGGTGGTGCTGAGTCCTGTTGGAATGTCCAAGGTCATCGGCCGAAACGTTTGTCTGCCCAGGGCTTCAATACTGTCTTTAAGACATTTTCCCAATAATATTCGGCATTTATTTTAACCCTACGGTCGATGAATACGAGCAGGGAGCGACCATCGGCCGTTACAGTGGTCCACACCATCACCATCGGCGCCGCTTGAGCTCTAGTTGCCAATAGTAGGTGTAAATATTTAACTGACCTCTATGGCAAGTAAGCCCTATCATTTTGATTGTTCACAAACTGTTCAATTTGAAATGGCTTTTCATCGGTGAAAACCAAATTCGGTAACTAACCACTTTCGAAGTAACTCCTTCGCTCTTTCCAGTCTAACGTCTTCAATGGCTTTAGTCCAAACTCATTTTTTAATATGTGTTGGATACGTCTCGCGATATGTTTAGCTCACGAACAATTTTTTTAACACTTTTGCATGGATTTCGATCAAATCTGGCCTTCACTTTTCGGATAATTTTTGTTGTTGTTACCGTTTTTTTTTCGTCCACTTTTTGGACGCGATGCAACATTGCCAGTATCACAGGAATGAGCAATGGTACGAGAAACAAAAGATTTATTCACATTTAAATGCTGGAGGGCTCTAGCGATAGGAACCTGCGGTTTTCCTGCCAAATACAAAGCAAACACACTATCACGTTTGAATTCCACCACGAATGACTTTTTTTCAGAATGCATTTTATTAAAATGCTTTTGTAAGCTTGTAAATAATAAAATGAACTGTCACTGGAATAGATCTGTGAGCAGTTAGCTTATTTGAGCATACATATCGATGCCCTATTCTAATCAAATTCTCCTAAATTAATTGAAGAATTTCAGCGCAGGAGCTGCACATTAAAGCACATCTACCATATCCTTAAAGTTTAATAAACAAATTATATCCCTGATATCATTGTATGATAACTCCGTTAAGCTGACAAAATGTGGAACTAAATAACCTGAATCTGGAACTCGCGGAGATATGCATTGATAATGAAAGTCAGTGGATAACAGTTTTCTCCTCATCCGCAGACCTACACCTTCGATAGTCACCGTTAGATGAAAGCTGTCTTCCCATAAAGCAATGACCTGTAGGAATGTCCTCTACTACTGAGATGAGTAGTCGGTGAGTGAGCCCAGTAAGCCTGGCAATGGGGCATGTTTCCTTATTAACACAAGGGGTAAGAGGAATTATTTAATTTAAAAATTTGACTGCTTCGCCGCGCACTGCATTTATTTATTACTATTACCGCACATACGCTGCGAATTTCAGTGTAAAAATTTAGTCAAAAAGTGAAAATAAAATTAAAAGACGAGAATATCCTATAAATCTTTAAACATAGGTTATTAAAATTTTGTAGATTTTTTTATTATAAAACACTCTACGACAAAATAAAAAAAACTAAATACACCCGGCTACTGACATAGTGTAGATTGTGGGTTTTGTTGAGTAGATATTCTTTTTTTTCATATTTCTCGAACTTTTTTTATTTGACAAAAACTGTTTTTTTGGACTTCACGCACAGATTTCTGAATTACTCAAACGTCTCTGACCCGATTTCCAATATTCTAATCTTGTTGGAAAGGGGAGATATGGACCTTTAAAACGCTATACATTTATCTATTCTTCGACTTAATATACTATGAGATTTGAAAAGATAAACCTGAAAAACCCGAATTTTTTTTTCATATTTTTTTTTTCATATTAGCAATCTTTAACAAATAATAAATTATGGGGAAAGGAAAATAAGAAAACATAGAATAAGCAGGGGAAATAGTTTAAGATTATTACAAGAAAACATAGGAGTAGAATTGTGTATAAGCCGCAGTTAAATAAAATTCAGAATCAATTCAGAACTCAAACTGTCTTAATTCTCACAAAAACTTCGGCAATTGATTTTGTACATCAAATACAACCGACTCCTACTCTAAGGCTCTCTAATAAAACAAGAGTACTATAGGGAAATTTTCATAGCTCAGGCCAAAACATATTACAATGTTTACATTTATAAAGATAGATCTCGCAAAAGTGTAGCCCTGAACATTCGACTTTAGAGCATTCATCAGACTATCCTGTATATAAAAGGCAAGACAAAGCAGAAAACGGAGTCCCTAAAAATTCAGTCAGTCTTGTGTAAAGATGCGTTGTGGGTTAAAGATCTGACGAATAATTATTAATGTTTACTCAAAATAGTGTAAAGAATAATAACAAACAAAGTAAATTGTGAACTCATATTTTAAACGTTTTTAAAAGATTAAAAACGTAACAATATTATTTCATTAAAATCGGTCTATATTTATGAAAAACTTTCATATAAAAAATATAAAAACCGTAAGATAAAACATTTACAAATTTTTTTTTTTTTGGGTAGAATGCTAACATTTTTAAATCTTAAGATTGAATTGATAAAATCAAAAATTTTCAATTTATTAACAATTTTTCTTTTTATTTCTTTACAGAATATAATGATCTCAACTAAAATTTACAACTGTGCTTAAAGGTAAAAATCTTTAAAACATTTATTGTCTTGCCATTGCTTATAAATATTTTTTATTTTATTTTCTGTGAAAAAATTTTACTAAAGTTTTGTTCAAATAAAGAGACACACTAAAATCAGATTCTCGACCCAGCTGGCATTCAGATGATTGTTTTTATAAAAATCACCACGATGAGTCTTTTTAGAGTACTTTTGGTGATCAAAAACTTATTAGTCAGTTACAAAATAAAGAAAAAGGACTCAACAATGATTCGAGTCCATGAGTAAAATGAGTTTGATTTAAAATACAACAAAAAATTGTATTGCATTCGGAAATTAATCATCCAGACGTTTAAAATGTGACTATTATGATCAACTTATACTGAAGATTGAAAACCGCTTAATCAGATCATGCAGGGGTTTGAAAAGTGATTGTAATTACGTATTTTATGACCATATTTCGCGCAAGTAGATGATTACAGAAAAGCAGTTTTTCTGTATAAATTTTTATTTTTTCTTATCGAAAAACAATATTTTTTTTAATAAATTTTGATGTCTGATGTACATACACGACGAATGTAAACTTAGTTTCTTTCTTTTTTTCATACTTAACGTTCATACAATTTTTGAAATCGCTGTAACGTAAACGTAGGACACAGTAAACCTAATAATAACCCTAGAAGACAGTAAAATAGAATTATAAGTACGATTAATAAATGACTCATATTTAAATCATAAATGACATAAAAAAGCGTCCAAATTAATACGAACATGACTCATAAATGACAATAAAAGAACTTATAAAAGACTCGTATGCGATTAAACTATGACTGAAAGCCGTCTCGAAAAAGTAGCATAAACGAAGGTAGATAAGAGTAATCAATGATCAGAAAGTGATTCGAAAATTATCAGAGATCAAGAGTCAAAAATTGCTCTAAAATTATATGGAAAATGACTCATAAGTGACTTTTAAAGAAGAGCCGCACATAGTCACTTTTTTCTCCCCATGAAAGAGTCTTTTATGAGAGAGATGACTATCAAATAAAGTACAATTTTTTTAAAAAAACGAAAAATAATTTTTCTTTTTAATAAATTTTGATGAGAACACAGTAAACCAGATAAAAACACTTGAAGGGAAAATAGAATTATAAGTACGATTAATAAATAACTCATATTTTAATCATAAATTACATAAAAAGGAGTTAAAATTAATACAAACATGACTCATAAACGACAACAAAAGGACTCATAAAAGGACTCGTATGCGATTAAGCGATAACTGAAAGACAATGAATGATCAGAAAGAGGCTGAAAGATGACTTGAAAAAGAATCATAAACGAAGGTAAACAAGATTAATAAATGATCAGAAAGTGATTCGAAAATAATTCTAAAGCTACTAGAAAAAGAGTCGAACCTTACTCTAAAATAATATGGAAAATGACTCATAAGTGATTTTTTAGAAGAGCCGCCTGTAATCACTTTTTTCTCTCGACGAAAGAATCTTTTATGATTAGGAAATGAGCGCATATTCGAGATTTTTAATCGCGCAGAAAAAACAAAAAAGACTCGCATTTAATTAAAAATTTTCAAAATTGCTGGCTGGGGAATGACAATTGCTGTGTGTCATCGTATTTATTTAAACATTTAAATAATTAAACTTAATTAAATACTAAATAAATGTAATAAAATACAACAGGGAAGGGTAATGGAAAACAAAACCGAATGCAAACCGAATGCTATACAAAAAAAGGAAAAAAATTATTTTTTTTTGTTTTTTTACTGTACGTTGGTTGTATTGTTTGCAATTGAATGCAGACAAGTGGAGAGAGCGTTTCTTTGCGGATTTTCATTGTCCAGCAACGTGATGTTTTTTCAAGCATTAAACATGTATTGGCGGCAATTCATGCGTATTGACCAATTACGTGCATTTCCTGTGCTCTGCGAAAATTAAAACCTTCAACAGAAATAAAAAATAAATGAAATAAAAAATAATAAATAAAAGCAGTAAACAAGGCAAAATGAAAATGAACAAAAAAAAAAGAAGAAAAAAAAATAATAAAAATTAAATAGAATTAAAATAAACTACGAGCACAATCATATTAATTTCCTAGCAACGTTTGCTGCCAGAATAGTTTATTTTCTTTGTTCTTGCCGAAATCGTTTCGTTTTCATTGAAAGTAATTAATTTGAAAATTTATAGCTTTTCAGCGGTTACAGCGGAGAATATTTTTCAAACGGCTTACTCCATAAATAAAAGGCTTTAAAAATGTTAAGGTTCAGTTGCTTTCCTTTTTCTTTTTGCAATAATTATTGGCCCTAATACAATAGATTTATTAATTAAAAACAAAATAATATTGGAGTACATATTTTCTAATTAAATTCGAAATAAACTAATTTTGTTTTAATATGTTTTTATTCATTTTTTTTCTCTTTGTTTGTTATCGTTTTCATCTTTTTAATTGCATGCTATTTTAAAAACACAAACAGTTATTGTTTCGATTTCCAGTAAGTTCATGTCGTTGTTTTGTTTTAGTTTTTTTGTAAACAAATTTATTTACAATAGAATTGAAAATTAATTATTTGACAAGCATAGTTTTACTATTACAAGCAATAAACAATACAAACGTTGACATAATAAACATTTTCATTTAAATTATAAAATAAAAGTAAATTATAAGGTGGCCAGATGAAAAAAAAAAATCAGGCCACAGCAGTCCTAATGGATATGGGTATTGTGTTAATTATTATAGCCTAATCGATCTCAAGACAACGTCTCGAGAGCTACATTTTCAGGGCTTCACAAAAATATAACCGTTCAATGCAGCGAATGCAATTTCAAGTGGCCTCTGGTGATTAATACGGATCACTAGAAATGTATTACAAATGAAATTGATATTACATACATAATTGGTCATTAGAACCCATCAGTCAGAATTATTGACCTAGTTTCTCACACCACTTATGTTGCGTGTGTTAATTTTGTACATGAGTAGCGGGACATACAGTTTAAAGTCCACTCCTAACGACAGAAACTTTTCATGGAAATTTTATTTACTCTCAGAGTTTTTGCCAGAAATCTGCTGAGAGGAAATCGCCGAAAAAATAATTTTTGTATTTTGTTTTGTGGTCTGGCCTGGGATTCGAATCCTGGCTTTTACGTCTAATAAGCCAACACACTACCTACTAGACCACGGCGACTCTGAAATTGATATTATCAGTGATATAATTGTAAGTCGCTAAACTATTAACAAATAATAGATTATGGATAAAGAATATAGAACATAGAATACGTAAAGGAAATAGTTTAAGATTATTACAAGAAAACATAGAATAAGAATAGTATATAAGCCGCAGTTACTTTAAATAAAATTCAGAATCAATTCAGAACTCAAACAGTTTTAATTCTCACAAAAATTTCGGAAATTGACGTTGCCATCAAATAGAACCTACTGTTAGTCTAAGGCTCTCTAATAAAACAAAAGTACTATAGGGAAATTGAAATAGCTCAGGCCAAAACATATTACAATGCTTGCATTTATAGAGATAGGTCTCGCGTAGGCGAAGTCCTGAATATTCGACTTTAGAACATTCATCAGACTATCCTGCATATAAAAGGCAACACAAAGCAGAAAAGAGAGGCAGTAAAAATTCACTCAGTCTTGTGTAAAGACGCATTGCATGTGAAGAGAATAATCCTGGTTTAAAGATCTCCGTTATTAGTGTTTATTCAAGAAAGTGTAAAGAATAATAACAAATAGAGTAAATTGTGAACTCTTATTCTAAACATTTTTAAAAGATTAAAAACGTAACAATATTATTTCATTAAAATCGGTCCGTACTTATGAAAAACTTTCATATAAATAAATATACAATAATCGATCTCAAAAATTACGCTTCTGACTCACATGAAGACAATTTCTTCTGTTCAACTTTGTTAATAAATTGCCAAAATTCAATACAAAATTATTTGATCAATACAAACAAACAAGACTTCTGACGTGATTGTAGTAAGAGTGTTGCCGTCTGTAGCTAGCAGGTAAAGTCACCAAAAATACTGGTTAATTATACTACTTTCAAGCCCATGATGGATAATTTAAATTTTTAATTTAATTTAATTCAATTTAATTTTTAATTGTTTTCTTAACAAATAGCAGTAAAAACCTGTAATGAATTTAATGAGTTTGAATGAAAAAACGAAAATAACCCACATAAACACAATTTTGAACGTTTCAAGAAAATTCAAGAAACTAACCCAATTTCCATTTTCCATATTTTATCCATAGATCCTTATTAGAAATAGCTTGATTTACGTGGTTTGAGATGCTTTCTACCAAATGATCAATAACATCTTTCGGAATTCCATTCCATTTCGTATTTATACGATCCCAAACCATGTTTGACCATATTTGTTGGATTTACGTCGTCTAGATTTACGTTATTTCGATTAACGTTGTCAAAACTTTTGTTCCCTTCAACTTCGATTTGCTTCGTTATTCGATTAACGTCGCTTCTGTTGTTTATAAACAAAACAGTAGGTAGTGTGCTGGCTTATTAGACGCCAAGCCAGGAATCGAGTCCCAGGCAATTTCTTCTCTGCAGATTTCTGGCAAAAACTCTGAGAGTAAAATAAATGCCATGACAAGTGTATCTGATAGTATGAGTTCTTTGAAATTCGATTTACATTGTTTCGATTTACGCTGCCTCTTTCTGGAACATTCTACGACGTAAATCGAGGAAATTCTTTCGGAATTCGATTCCATTTTGCATTTATACGATCCCAAAGTTTGTCAATGTTTGTTGGGACTGTTTTTGTACTGCCCGAGTCGGATTTTCACAAATGGCCAAAGATTTTCAATGGGATAGAGGTCGGGACTTTGTTCTGGCCATTCCATCAATTGAACATTTTATTTCCCAATCCATATATTTACAATTTTTACTGTGTGCTTCGGATCACCATCCTGTTGGAAAAAAAATTTCTTATTCGAAGTAAGGACATTTGTCCACAAAATTCGGGAGATGGTTTTGCAGAATCTGTAGATAGTCTTTTTTGCGCATGATACCATCTGCTAAATATAGAGGGCCAACATGCCACCATATGAAGCATTCCCAAACCATTATATTTTCGCCGCCATATTTAACAGTTTGCTTTACATGGTATCTTTGAGCACGTTTCCCGGGTCTTCGTTAGCAGTACTGCTTTCCATCTTACTGAAAGTGGTTACATCTGGACTCATCAGACCAGGTAACACACCTCACAACATCTTATGACCGACTGCTAGCATCTATAGTTTATTGAAGACCTCGAACAACAGTTTTATGAAGCCTAGTAATGGCAATTACTTACTTACCTGTAGTATCACAACTGGCCGTTATTAGCATTTTGGTAATTAAAGCTACCAATTCGATCAATATACTCCCACGTTCGTGTCACAGAAAGAAAAGATTTTTATTTCTTGTTTAGAAAGTCTATTAAAGTACCATATTTTATGTACAATGGGTCAATTTCGACCTCCGGGTACTGTGCTTGTCTTGACCGACAGGTGCACGTCCTCTAACCTCCCATATTTTAACTTATTTATTTAATTAGTTATTACAACCCTTTGGTCAGGATTACAAACTAGTTTCTGATACTACCTCTGTTGTGGGTGTTAATTTTGTATCCATAAGCCCGTTACGGACCAAAGTCCACAAAGAACGACAGAATTTTGAGAGTATCTTTATGGTAATTTTATTTTTACCAGAAAATTACTGAGAGCAAGGCGCCTAAGAAATATTTTTCGTTTTGTTCGATATGACTAAAGCTGGGATTTGCATAACGGCCTCTCATATAATAATCCCAAAACACTACCTACTAGAATATAGTGACTCCTATACACGATTTATTTCTAAATAAATATGGAAATAATTTCATTAAACCATTGGGAATGGGATACTTTCATGATACAGAATGTTGACATACTTAAAGAAACACTTCTTTAATAGTCAATACTGTTCCTTAAATAATAAAGGATTCTGAAATCGGGCTTTGCAGTAGATACGTCCGTACTTTTATGGTTGATAACGAAACACTTGTACGAAACACTTCATTTTCAAAAATATAATTTGAAGCACATTACCCCTCTTTCCTTACATCTCTAAGTAGCTTTCTGATTTTTTGTTTTTTTTTATTTTTTGGAAAAACCAGCACTCAGGGGATGACCCCTACTCATGGAGTGCATTATGCAGGTTAAGGAAAAGGAAAGAGGGTGTAATGTTTGTGGACATTGGATTTAAACTTACTAATATTGTAATTGACGATATAGGGAACAATTGAAAGACAAACGCCCTACCTCAAGATGCGAACGATAAAGAAACGAGTTGCTGCTCTGGGACTATAAAATGGCCAGTGATATACCTTCACCAGACAGATGTACTGCACAGGTAGGAAGCAGTCAGTTCCTGGAGGTTAGTTTAAAAAAAAAGTGATGCTACTCCTAGAGGGCTTACTTCCTGCTCTCATATTCTCCTGTAAGTTCCTGTGGCTCTTAGTTATATTAGAAGTTCATCCATTTTATTATCAGACGAGCGACTATCTGTCGGTGGTCTATGAGTTTTCTTTTCTCCACTCAATTCAAAAAGTTACCAAGTAATGCACTTTCTCTTCCTAAAGTCCTTTAATAGCATGGTCAGCTTAAAATCACTTCAGCTATGAAAAAAAAAAATTGAATGTAAGAGTGTACAGAACATAGAATAATTTTTAATGTTGCAATAAGCACTTGTTCGGCAACAATCCAATGCACACACATATATATGTGTGTGTGTGTGTGTAAATGCAAAAAAGCATTAGATTATTTGTCTATTTGAGTTTATAAAATGGTTAACCAGAGAAATTAAAACAAAAATAATGGAAAATTAAAATGAATTCTATGGAAATGAGTTAAACAAACATGTTCGGCTTCATTTCATTCATTTTGCAGAAAATTTTTGTTTTTCTCCTTTTTTTCTTTTTTTTTTTTGCTTGTTTTCTATTGTCGTTTTTGTATTTTGCGATTATAATGAACATCTGGATGACAAACAAACAATGTCAGCCATAATTATATAAAACCAACAATAAAAGGCAAAAACTATGAACATAATAAAATTATTGTTGTGAATAGTTTTTACTCAGCAATGCCATTATTTATAGTTCATGCATATTTTGTTGGTTTAGCGGAACATACATATAGGGGAGACTCTAAAAAAAAAAAGGAATGGGAGAAATAATATTATTAGTTGGTCCTGTCCGATTGCAATTTGAACTTCAACTTCTCAGCATAATGTAAGAGGATAAACAGATACATATAAACAGACCGCAATATTATCGACGTTTCCCAGCTGTTAGATTTTCTAGATTTCAAAATAGAATTTATTAGAAAAACTTTCCTAACACATACATACTTACATAATTGGTCATTACAACTCAGAATTTTGGCCTAGCTTCTCCCACCACTTATGTCCAGGGAGGGTGATATGTATTGCAACCAACTTCAGGTTGTTATCATTTGTAAACCGCACGTCTGACAGCTGACAGATTTACTTCAGTGACAGTTCACTTTATTATTTACAAGCTTACAAAAGCATTTTGATCTATTGCATTCAGAAAAAAAGTTATTCGTGATGGAATTCAAGCGTGATAGTGTGATTGCTTTATATTTGGCTGGAAATCGTCTAAAATCGTTAGAGCCCTCTAGCATTTAATTGTGAATAAATCTTTTGTTTCTCGTGCTATTACTCATTACCGTGATACTAACGGTGTTGCATTGCATCCAAAAAGTGGACGAGAAAAAGCGGTAACAACATTAGAAAATAACCGAAAAGTGAAGGCCAGATTTAATCGAAACCCATGCCGCAGTGATAGAAGAATTGCTCGTGAGCTGAACATATCGCGAGAACGAATGCAACACATATTGAAAAATGGGCTTGGACTAAAACCTTTGAAGTTCCAAAAATGCAATAGCTCAACAATGGACAAAAAAAAGTTAGACCGGAAAGAGCCAAGGAGTTACTTCGCTTGCACGAAAGTGGCCAGTTACCGAATTTGATTTTCTCCAATGAGAAGCCATTCCAAATTAAACAGTTTGTGAACAAACATAATGATCTGATTTACTTGTAAAAGAGGGCCAAAGAGGTGGGTAGCCGTAACGGCCAATGGTAGCTCCCCGCTCGTATTCATCGACCGTGGGGTCAAAATAAATGCCGAATATTATCGGGAAAATGTCTTAAAGAGAGTATTGAATCCCTGGGCAGACAACATTTCGGCCGCAGACCATGGACATTCCAACAGGACTCAGCACTACCGCACTCAGCACGCGTCAACCTAGAATGGCTTAAAAAGGATGTTCCTCTCTTCAGTTCTACCGCACAATCGCCACCAAAATCTCAGGATCTCGATCCTGCTGTGATGGCATTGTTGGCCGTTTGAAGGCCATAATTCGTACCAAAGCTGCCCAATTCGAACAAATCTAAACTGATTCTTAAATTTGATAATATTTTCAATATTTTTTTGCTTTTGAATAATAAAATTTAATTAAAAAATTTACTTTGTTGCATTATATATCAGCCACCCTGTAAGTCGTGCGAGTTCATTTTATACATGAATGGCAGAACTTACAGTTTAAATTCGATCACAATTTTATTTACTATCAGAGTTTTTGTCAGAAATCGTTCGTATTTCATTTTATTTGAGAGGTCTGTCCTGACGTTTGAACCGAGACCTTATGTCTAATAAGCGAACACACTACCTACAGGACTACTGTCACTTCAAACTTTCAACTGCAATTATAATACTCATGAGCTTAGAAACAAGAAGAAATATTAAGTCGGCTAAAAGTATATTTTTGTTTTAATAATACACCTGTGCTTATACTTCAACATGTCCCGGCTTAAGAAGAGTATGTTATTAAATAGCTGTCGATGAGAGTGACAACTGACTTACATAAATAGTTTACTTAGCCGAAAAATGTATAGAAGACGAGTACTAGAGATACCATGATTTAATGAATCCTTTAAGCGTTTTAGTCTAATCGATTTAGACTTACCTCAAAACTAAGTGTCATATCAGGAGGTCCTGCTAAATTTAAATCCATTGTAAATGGTAATGAAGAGCAGAGCTATTTTACGTCGAGGAGGGGTAAATGTACCTAACCGCACAATAGAGGAAGCCGTCACGTCCCCCGTGTGTGGGGCCTTCACCCACTAGATTCACCTTCGTCCCATGGACCATTGTGTCCACTCCGGAACTACGGTGGTATTACTTCGGAGTGGAGTTCTTTTGGCCCTTTGGCCATTTTCATGCTCATATTCACGTCCGGGTTGCGTATTGAAGGTTGAGGAGACTTCTTAGTGTCTCTACTATTCCTTTCGTCCAGGTTCCCGGCTGGGTTTTTGACTGAGACGTGAGCTAGTGTCATCTAAGCCGACGTGTCTACATGTTCTGCAGATCTCTCTTCTTCAGGAAGGGCAGAGATATAGAAACGATGGTTAAGATAATGATAGGCGAATCTATTGTGAGATTCATTGAGGGTCATCGTAATCCGGTAAATCGTTTGCCTTTTAACTCCCTTCATCACTGTACCCTAGACGAAAGCAGTAGATTCTGTGACATTGAGAAACGAGACAGAATTTCAAAAAATGAATTGAGGAATTTGGAAAGACCATTTGGTGCTATAGAGATAAATTGATAACAAACATTCGGATGGGAGTGGGGGAGTCCGACCCTGAGTTTAATTGAACTTAGATAGAAGTTACAAAGGATGTCAAATACCAATATTATTTGACAGTTAGCCCTCCATCCAAGCACTCTGGTTAGTTCTAAAACATTATAGCACCATATAGTATGGAAGCGGAAATAGTGTCAACATGCAGCCGAACTTGAAGAAAAGCTAGCTTCTTCGTAGTTTATGTAGTTAGAAGATGTTTAGTCAAAAGGGAATATGAAGACACAACAACCAAGTGGAATTGTGGCATTATAAACTTTTCTAAATTAATTATAATCCGAGAATATTTATTCATCAAAGTAAATTTTTTTTTTTTGTTTTAAATGCTACAAATAGTTGCATACAATATCATTACCATCCTAGACCGTATAGGGTAAAATGTAAATGGAAAATGATAATGGAGGCTATCACAATAAACAGGAATTTGAAAATGTTATAAATTTTGTCATAAACTTTCAAATGTGTGTAGTCAGTCATGTGTATAGGACATACTACCAAATACCAATAGACTGCATACCTACGCATGTACTAGTAGTTGCTGAAGGGTGTAGTTTTTGTATATTTTTGTTTACATTTAATTAAAAACCAATTGAAAAACTGTTTACGGTAATTGTTTTCGCAACAAAAATCTATTTTTCAATGTGCTACTGCAATAGAAAAAAAAAGAATGGAACAAAATGTTATAAAAATTGTAGAAAAATTATTGTTAAAAATAAAATTTGCAAATAAATGTTAAAATGCATGCCATAAAACCACATAAAAATATTAAACAATAATGACAATGACAATATTTTATTTGTGTTTTTCCTTAATATTTTTTAAGGAATAATTAAATTAAATAATTTATAATTTAATTAAGTTCTGTTGGACATATAAAACAATGACCGCGAAGACCAAACTTGACCGAAATAAAAAGACCGAACGTGTTAGAGTATAATATTCAACTGACTTTATTACTTCTTTCGCATTTTACTTAATCCTAGTATTCTATATACTTAATCCTAACAGTGTAATTCAATTCAGCAACTTCGTTGCTTATCCTAATTGCTTATTCCTATATATTCATTGACCTTAAAATTAACTTATTATTAGGGGTATTCATATTAATAAACAATTAATAAAATATATAATATAAAATAAGATATATAGATATATATTGTTATATAAATAATGAATTTATTGAATACAACAAACGATAAATCATAATGGCTCAACATTCCGGCCCCATTGAAGGACTGGAAGTCTTCAATCGAATAGTAAAGGAGCCAGTTTATGTATTAGACGCTTATAAACGCCGGTGGGCTTTGCGACCTCCGCCACTCTGACCACGACTCTCCTGGTCAGCCAATGGTGTGGCGAGCAATTGTCCTCGTCGCCTACGGATTCTTGCGGCAGCGAACGCAGACCCTCTCTTATCAGCAGATGCTTCGGGGTTAGCGCTTCTCTCTCGTTGGGGTCTGGAGACAGCGGTGCGATGGGTCGTATGTTGAGCACCGCCTCTACTTCCGCGAGCATCGTTTCCATTTCCTCTTGAGTGAGCGCCAAGTTGCTCACAGCTCGCATAAGTAGGAACTTCGCTTGCTTCACAGCGGCTTCCCACAATTCTTCGAAGTGCGCCGCTCGAGGTGGTATGAAGCTGAGCATCACCCCGTACGACGCTGCGTATGACTCGACGGGCTGTTGATTCCTGTCGAACGCTTGTTGAAGATCCTTAAGGGCTCGACTTCTTCTTGCAGCAAACCTTTTAAAGGATAAAAGAGAGGAATCAGTGGATAAATTAGACACTAACTTTAAATGTACCGCCTTAGATGTGAAACACACGAAGTTATTTCGCTTCGGTAATAAAAGTGGGAATTTTGTCGCGTATGACAAATTTGCACTAAGCAATCTCCCACCTACCCTTAAAAGTGAAAACGTTCTCTCTTTTCCAGATAATGTTAGAGATTTCTGTAATTTAGAAATCTCCTCAGAAAAACTAGATTTCTGGATAGCCAAAGAGAGGAATTGTCGCTTGATAGTTTCAAATGAAGATCCTAATAATTTAGGATCAGACTTAAGAGGTATAGAAACCCCAAATCTTCCCGGCGCAAGACATTGTACTATAGTCTTGGACTCGTTCTCGCATTCCTCATGCTCCTCGTCTCCGATCGAAGTATTTAAATGAAATACTTTAGTATTACAAAAGTCCTTTGAATAATTGTATCTTCCAGTAACAATCCAACCAAGAGAAGTTTTCTGAAGAACTGGAAGATTCGGGCCCAATTTGATTTGGCCAGCACACAATAATTCGAAGAAAGGACCTGCGCCAATTAACAAATCGATTCCTTGCGGCTTATAGAAGTAAGGGTCAGCTAATTCCACGTTTGATGGGATATTCAAACTAGCTATGTTAACCCTACGTTCAGGCTGCAAGTTTGTTATTGATTTTAATACCCAAAACTTTGAAGTGAATTGGGTAGAGTTGACACTCGAAGTAACAGTCAAATTGACGCGAGATTTGGATAATGAATTTGTTTCACCAACGCCATTTAGATTTAATCTGCCTCCTTCTTTTTTCAAATGTAGTAGTTTGGCTAGTTCCTCGGTTATCAAATTAGGTTGAGACCCGGAATCTAAAAGAGCTCTGGCTGGTATAAGTTGACCAGAACTACTTCTTACTCTTACCACAGCCGTCGCTAGAATTATGCGTTCATCTGACGCCGAAAAGTTCACCGAAGCGAAAGAAGTCGAAGGCTGTTCGGAGTAGTTTATCGATGCATTATCAGAACTTGTAGTATATCGGTGCAGTAATGTGTTATGTGCACCATTACATATCCGACACTTACAGGCTGGACACCTGGCAACTGTATGTCCTTTTTTCAGACAGTTTATACAAGCTGGCACTGATTTTATAAAATCGAATCGGTCGGCTACAGGCTCAGCAGTAAAAGAAGGGCAATTGCCAATCATGTGTTGCGTTGATTTGCAAAATAGACATTTGTCAACAGATTGTTTCATCTTTGTGCAATTTAGTGATGTTTTATTTGTTTTAAAATTAAAACGTTCATTTGTAGGTTTGTTAACCCTCGACCTTGAACTCGAAGACTCGTCAGCAGAAATGTGCTGGTACCGTCTATTCAAGGCGGCTTCACAATCTGACCACAATGGGAGCTTCTCGAAGTCAAGCTGTTCTTCCCATTTTGATTTGGTGATTGGATCCACTTTGGACATCACTAAATGTATTAAGATGGCATTCGTTATCTTCTTGTCATCACCAATTGATAACAATGAATCGTAGATGGCGGATACTGTATCTATCATGCTTCGCAAAGCAACAGCTGAAGGCTTTGTGATTTGTGGCAAATCAAATAGTTTTCTTATATTATCAAAAAATATAAGACATTCATTGTCATATACCTTCTTCAGACTTGCTATTGCTTTGGGGTAATTCTTCTCGGAGATCTGAAAGGCCTTTACTGTACCCAAAGCCGATTCGGACAAGCATGAGATCAAATGGTTGAATTTCTCGATATCCGTTAAAGTTGGATCGTTGTGAACCAAGTTCTCAAATAGGCTCATGAAATTCTTATATTCAGCATATTTTCCACTGAATTTAGGGAGCTTCATATTTGGTAATCTAGAATGATGAGCTTGTACGCTGAACGAAGTTTCAGGCGCATTCGATTGCCTATTCTTGGCCAACAAGCTCATGAACAAACTTTTTGTGGTTACACACAGATCCTCAAGCTCGGCTCTATCGTCGTTATCGGGATCCAAATTATCCACATCCGACTGGAGCTTCATTGCTTGGTCAATATATGATCTTAAGATATCCAATCGACATTCGAGTTCCATAGGATTGAACGAAATAGTTCTATCTACAACGGACTGTCGAATTCTGTCGATGTCTTTAATGACTTTCGCTTTTTTAGCGAGTAATTTCTCCAAGTTTTCCACTCGGGAAGGAGAATCTTGGCGTTTAGAGCCTCTGGTAGTCATTGTGATTTTAATGTGTGTAAAAATTCCTCAAAACAAGTATAGAAAAGTGACCGAAGTAAATTATTGGTCGAATTATATTTTGATCTATTAATACTCACTTGTTTTGGACAATAGAATTCAATTAATATTCTTCGGATACGCAATATCTTAAATTTCCGATCCACAAGTGGCGTTAATTGAGACAAGAATAACTTACTTGATCTCAGAAAATATATAACTATTTTACTAACAGCCTTCGGTATTAAAAGCAATTGACCGAGTAAAATCGTTAAATAATCGATTTTTTTTATAATAAAACAAAAATCAAGTATCAATCTGAACACACTATTATAAATAACAATAATCGAAAAATTATTTGAATTTTGAAATTTTTGTGAACAATTCTATTGATATTTTATGTAACATGATTTTTGTTACTAATGTGAACGGTCACACTGTACACAGCTGTAATATGTAATTTATATACAAGCAGTATAGGAACGCGTGGAACGGAACACTGATCGAAACGAAAGAACGAAAATAAATAAAAAGAAAACAAACAAAAGCAACACAAATGGTATTGCTGAATGTTTTCTCACTAACAAAGAGAACAAATTGTTAGTGCAAATACGGATTAAATTAAATATTAACACTTTCGAATATGTTTCACTAATTAAGGGTGGGTTTTTTTATAATTTTATAAATAATAATATTTATGGAAATATAATAAATATATGAAATTGTAATAAATAATTATGTTTCGAAAATTTTAAAATGTAAAATATATTATTGTGTTCTGCTTTTAAAGAATTTTGAAGCGATTGGCAATTTTTCGTTTAATTTGCAAAAAATCTCTTAAATGTGAATAAATTACGAATTTAAGGAATGAGAAACACAAATATATTTTACAATTGTTACCTCCTGAGAGTCTAAAATACTCCCCTTATTTTTCTCCGATGGGCACAGAACGCAGTGATAGCGGGGCATCTGGGTCGTTCCTGGAGTGGTCCAACGATGTGATTATTGTTGTTTGTGTAGTGTGTTGATTTGTTCGGTGTGAAGTGTAATGTGAAATTTATGTTACACTTTTTGTGTTTGTATTTCGTGTTACACTGTAGTTTTTCGTATTTCTATTTTGTATATTTTTGTTCTTATTGTAATTGTTATTTTATTTTTTGTTCTATTTTTCTGTACTTTCACAACACTAACCAATATATCTATATTGTTATTTTGATTTTATGTATTTTGTGCTATTGGTTGTTATTCTTGTATTATTGTTTTGATTTTTATTATTCTTGTTATTATTCTTCTTATTATTCCACCGCACAGCACTTCTTCTTAATTTTTTATGTTTTATATTCTCTTTATGTATGTATATCGTTCTCTTTTTTGTTTTCGGTAGATCTTAATTAACTTATAAGATCGCACCTTTTTTTTGTTAAGTTTTAATTAATTTGTAAAACTTATTACACACGCGAATTATCTTAACTTTTAAGAAACTTATAAAAATTTATTCGCGAGTTTGGTCTTTATATGAGAACGCGATCACTATTTATGTCCCTGCTCGGGCGCCAAAATGTTTTTCCTTAATATTTTTTAAGGAATAATTAAATTAAATAATTTATAATTTAATTAAGTTCTGTTGGACATATAAAACAATGACCGCGAAGACCAAACTTGACCGAAATAAAAAGACCGAACGTGTTAGAGTATAATATTCAACTGACTTTATTACTTCTTTCGCATTTTACTTAATCCTAGTATTCTATATACTTAATCCTAACAGTGTAATTCAATTCAGCAACTTCGTTGCTTATCCTAATTGCTTATTCCTATATATTCATTGACCTTAAAATTAACTTATTATTAGGGGTATTCATATTAATAAACAATTAATAAAATATATAATATAAAATAAGATATATAGATATATATTGTTATATAAATAATGAATTTATTGAATACAACAAACGATAAATCATAATGGCTCAACAATTTGATTAAATAAGTTTCGAGGTTTATTTTGAATTCAATTCTTTTTTTGTTTTTAGTTGCAGCTAAATTGTTAAATTTGCTACTTTAGGTTTGAAAGTTTGTTTCAAAATGTAATTTATATTTCTGTTTAATGAAATGAAAAGGCAGATACCAAATACAACAATGTTGGTAATTTTTGATCATTACTAATCACATACATTAATGAAAAATACGGACAAGCATAATTTTTAACATAAAGGATGAGCAATTTAAAAATGAAAAAAATTGAATAAAACAGAATCGGTTTGGAATATTTTCAATTTTTCCAGACGAACAATTTTCATGCATTTTTGCTAGTTTATGGGGTCGTATCTCTGCAATGACATCAGGAATGTTGGCTTTCAAATGCTCAATTTTGTCTGGTTTGTTGGCATAACATTTTTCTTTAAAGGCACCTTACAGAATATAGTTCAACGGTGTCAAATCACAGCTTTTTGGCCATCAAACGTTTGACACAATATATATCGATTGTGGCTTGAGATGTGTGGCAAGTTACCCCATCCTGTTGAAAGCACAACAGTGTCTTTAAGAGAGGTTACATAAATTCGCTTATCATGTTCAATAGGTATCTTCTCATTTATCCATTGATGACTCCACTTCACAAGCCGCACCACACAGACCACGTATAAGTTTCCTGAGACCTAAATACGGCAATTTTGCTTTTCAACGTAACCAACAAGATGAAAATAAGCTTCTTCCGAAAAAATGATTTTTGTTTACATCGGTTGTACTATTTCTCGTTCTGCCAATACATCACAATGTTACTACAGCTGTAAAATGATGCTGCCTTAATATGTTTTTTAGCCACAAATGTTTCCTCAAATTTTTTTTAAAAATTCATGGCTAATGTATTTTCATTTATTTTTATACTAGCTAATACCCGGTATGCTTCGCTACCCCCCATCGAAATTAAATACATAATAATTAAAAAGTGTATTCATTAAGTAATTAATTACTTAAATTTACTTTTTCCTTAAGTAAATAATTCTTATTCTAATGCCGTGGGATAAGCAATATTTTTTTGTTTTTCCCTCTGGTGCATATATGTACATATAAATCTACGGATTTTCCTACTCGCGAACATATGACGTAAAGCTGTACACAAAATTGAAAGGACTGACCACTATGATAACATTCATACCAAAAAGTAATCTTATTGGGTCGCGTTGCACGGTCTTGCAACTCATGTGGAATAGTATCGTTTCAAATAGCATTGCGTGATTTTTGGAACTTATGTGGATTGGTAACGTTTCAAATACGATAAATTTGTTTGTTCATAATCGTATTCATTCAGATAAGAACTTCATCGCCGGAGATTGGTTTTCGATGAATATGACGGCGAACTCATGTCGTTGTCTATGATGTAACTTTAACAGCATGACCTTTATCGATTGTTAAATTTCGAACGGCCCATCGATTACATTTCAACGCCTCCATTCTATAACGTTTTAAGTGTACTTAGAACGTTTTTAATGTTTTTATTTTTGTATTTAAATTCTACGTTTCAAAATTTTTTTAAGTAGCGCCGATCAGTTCCGAAGTTATAGGAAAAAAATCTACTAAGTATACACATATAGTCGTATGTCGCGTGAAAACTTTGAGAGTTCATAACGCAAAACACTCTTCTGCGACTTAGAATGTTGTAGAACGGAGACGACGATTTATTCACATCATGGCTAATATGTAATCACCCCTATCGTGAATATTATGGGAATAAGTTATTTGGGAGTAAACTTTTATTCCCATCTTATGAATTATTAATAAATGTTGTATAAAGAAAAATCTTTTATTGTGAATCAACTCTCAACAATTTATCAAAGAAAAATACAAATATTAACAATGAATAGCGTTTATCTTCGTTTTTTGGTGCTGGAAGAGGAGAAACAATCTATGAAAAGGTTTCAGAGGAGGACTATTAGAAATGAATCGAATCCACTATCACTCTCTGAACTGAAGTAAGAATTATACATACTAAAATATTGATTCCAGATTCCAGAAATATTACAGGACGAACAAAGAAGGGTTTAATGTGTCGATCGAAAACTTGTCCCGCAGCAATAAGGTATTTGTCATACCCGCCAAAAGTGGAACTCGCAGGCACTTTGAAATTTTTGTTGGAAAGCAGCTAACAGAAGTTAGTATGTACGCAAATTGATATCGGTTTGTCGCAGTCTTCATTCATCGAAGTGTTTTCAGAAGTATTAACAAGAGTTTTATGTTCTTAGTGGATTGTGTGTCTTCTGAAGAAAAGAGAAAAATTGTAAAATAGTTCTACAGAAAATACAAACTCCAATATGCTGAGAGTTGTATAGACGGCACACAAGTACGAATCATCATCAAGGAACAGACTGATGAAGTATATTCAATTATAACTTATTGCTATCATCGCTTCCAGCATACAATTAATCTGCTCCTTATTTACATTTGCGTTCCTTAAATAAAACAAAAAATGTACATTAAAACAATGTATAACTTCCATGTTCCCTTCTTGTTCCCATTATAAGGTTTTGGGAATTAGTTCAACAAAATAATTCTTGGGAATAAACATTGGCGATGGCAAATTTTTTTATGTTTATGAATTCACTTCCAAAAATTTATTTGGGTATGATTCACGATAGGAAATGAGGAAATTTGAGAATTTTTTTATGGGAATAGTTATTTGCGATAGGGATTAATATGTAGACTTCATTTATGACAATTACGCACGTATGAGTGATATCGAATTCCATTAGTTTCATACGTAAATAACAAATTCATAGATTTTTAGTAGCATACTTTTCAGAGTAATTATTCTTGTACATGTAATATGGTGCGTATGAGTAATATTTTCCAAATTCAATTAAATAGTAAGTATTGGTAATAGGAATGCATGGCAGCACATCAGTTCCCTTAATCTTTCCAATTATAATGTTCGCCTCGATAATATTTCTCATTTTTTTTTACTGTTAGCCGAGTGTTATTACAAAAGATCGTGGAGGATCAATATTTCCAAGTAAAATAGTGGGAACACCGTTTTTTTAACTGTAAGTCATGCTGTGGAAATCCTAGTAAATCTAACGAATTTAAAAATTCAACTGGATATATGAGGACATCCTCAATATTTAAAACTGCATCGATCGATTAATAAGTTCTTAGATTCCCATCGATCTTGTTGAGAATATTGTTGTTGATGGGATTAAAGTTAATATTTTTGGATGCTAGTAACGCACGTTCAGAAAACTATTGGATAATTTTTAAAATTTTCCATGTTACTGGGAAATACCCATTTTTTAAAATTCTTCTTTTGATTGTAACATTCATTCTAAAGTCTAATGGAAATTGTATGTACTTTGTTATAGGATCCATTGGAATTCTTCCGTTACTTAAACTAAGCAAACGTTTGGAAAAAGTTAATGCTGAAGCATCACCACGTTGCAACTGAAAACACAAGTTAGTAGTTAATTTTTGAAGTGTGAAAATGTCGCCAAAGGTATGATGATTTTAGACATGCATTTAGCTTATCAGCTGGGTTTGATCCCAAAAATTGGGATTCTAGCTGTTACAGTTTATCTGATATACAGTAGATAATGTAGTATATGTGGGCGTGGCATATAAAATAAAAGTTGCCGATAACCCCTTCCTGACATACAGGAAGATACTGTGAAAATTTCAAGAAAATCGGTTGCTAGTCGTCTATAACGTTCAAACATACAAACGAACACACATTCATTTTTAAATATATAGATGAAATCCTTTGAATGATTTTAAAAATTTTGTTTTGTTTTACATCCCAAAAATAGTCCTTATTTTCTGTAATTAATTTTCGAAACAAAATACACTGTCCTTTAATAGCCACTCTTTTTATACAGCATATCCTGGAATATTTAAAAAAAAATCTCTATTAATGAGATTTTTAATTAAAAACTTCCTGGTATTTTTTTTTTTTTTTTGGAAATATTTGAATGCGTATTTATTTATTTAATTAGGATGTATGTTTATTTTTGTTTTTGATATTAAAATCGTATTATTTTGTTCCTTTTTGGAGGGTACCTTTTCATTGTGCCATCAAAATATCAAAGGGCACCAGGCAATTATCTTTTCATGGAAAATGTTTAAATATATCGCCTACATTGCCTTCATTTAATAGATTTGTTTACCATAATTTCATCATTTGAAATGTCAATAAAGATTTTCCTACAATAAGGACCTTATTTTTTATGCTCTTTTAGGGTTTTGGTGACCTGTTTTTTTCTCTCTTATTTCTATACTTTGCTGGCAAAACAACCGCAAAATGTTGTAACAAAAAGACGGCATAGAATGAATAAGACGGAGGCCGCTGTTTATTACAACTATACCCATCAAGTCTTTTAAGTTATAATGTAGCAACAATAAAATTGACGGAATATTTCATTATAAATAAGGAGGAGAGTGAGAATGTGAAATGAGAGTTAATGAAGCACTAACTTTAGTGATGCTTTATTAAAATTCGCTACTCAACTTCTTTTTGACAATCCTACAGATTTGAAAATAATAATGAAATAATCAGGACTAAGTGTTAATAATCTTGCACATCTTTTTTTGGAAGCCAAGTCTTTGGTGAAACCAGTAGGCAAATATCCACAATCTTTGGTACAAAAAGTCTCAGTAAGAGTGCAATTACTTAAATTTCAATTCAATTGTAGCACCTTTATATGTGGTTAGTCGATATTGTTTAAATAAAGGATTTTAGTTTTGACTTTTTAAATTGTGTCCATTTGATGGCGATTTTATTGTTATTCACTTGAACAAAAGATCAAGATTTAATAACCATGCGGACACTTTTTCCGTTACTCTTCAATTTCATTTATATTTAACATAAGTGTCCTCATGCCGTGGTCTAGTAGGTAGTGTACTAGCTTATTAGCCCTAAAGTCAGGGTTCGAGTCCCAGACCAGACATCAAAATAAAATACAAAAAGTACTTTTCCGCCGATTTCCCCTCAGCAGATTTCTGGCAAAAACTTTGAGAATAAAAATAAAATTGCCATGAAAAATTTCTCAAAAAAATCTGTCGTGCGGAGTCGACTTTAAAGTGTAGATGCCGCCACTTAGTGCGCCACCAATTCTTCATATAAAATCAAATGATGTAGAAAACCTTTGAAAAACAAGTTGACATACAATATCATATTATCGACAATAAGGCTTCCTTCGATAGCCCTACAGCGAATCGGGTTGTTGTCGTAAACTCTAAGCTCGATAATCCGATAAACTTATTGCGAATGGCCAATTAAGAGCTCTTATTTCCGACATGTATTATCTTAGAGAACTACAAGCCTGTAACTCTGTTGGCCCTGACACGATAGTTCAAGATCCCCAAGAACTGAGAGCAGTTATATCCGGTTAATTAGAAAGCCTTTTCAATCAGTTCAATTGAGACAAGAGAATGATGTTGATTATGTCCCTGTAGCTCTAGCTATTGACAGTACTCGTTTGGACCTCGCCGATTTCAAAGCGTTTGTTAAAATCCCATAAATGATCGTGTTTTTGCCGTAATGTCTGAGCTCGGTATAACTGCGAAGCTAACAAGGTTATGCAGAGTGACGTTGAACAATTCTTGCAGCTCCGTCAAGGTTGGAATGGACCTCTCCGAGTTTTACGATACCGTGCGAGATTTCAGACAAGACGATACCTTATCATGTGACCTCTTCAGCGTGGAGCGAGTTCTGCGAAAGGTGGGAGTGCATTGCAACATCACTATTTTTCAAAAAAGTGTCCAGTTGCTTGCGTACGCTGACGACATCATAGGGCATGCCAAGCGAGTTGTTACTGCTGCCTTTAGTGCTATTGAACAGGAGTCTAAGAAGATGGGTCTGGCAATAAATAAGGGCACAACAAAGTATATGTTATCGACAAGTAGAGACGTGTGACATATTGATTCTCAAATTAAGGCCGATAACTATACTTTTGATATTGTCAAGGAATTCATTTATCTTGGCTCCGCTGCTACCAACGAAAATGATGTCAGTCAGGTGATGAAGCGCAGGATTACTCTTGCCAACAGGTGCTACTATGGTCTGAATAGGCAATTGAGTAGCAGAGACCTCTCTCGTAAAACTCTACAAGACGCTTATTCTACCTGTGCTTCTTTAAGGCGCAAAAGCCTGGATCCTATTACTATTAAGAACTACTGCAACTGCCCTTTGAGAGAAAAGTCCTACGTAAGGTGTTCGGTCCAGTGCGAGTTGACGATGATTTCCGCATCCGATTCACAGTTAACAGTGAGCTGTATGAACACCGCAACGACAAAGATATTGTACAGCATACTAATATCCAGCGGCTGCGCTGGCTCGGCCCTGTCGTTCGAATGGAAGAGCATGCTACGGCGAGGCGGGTATTTAAAGCGTGGGATCTGCGGAAGTCGGCGAAGAGGACGACCTTGTATCTTTAGGAAACACCAAATCGAGGAAGCCCTTTCATATATTGGTGTTACCAGCTGGCGTAAGCGCGCATGAGGCAGAGGCGCCTGAAAGGATGTGTTGCGGCAGGCTGAAATCCGTTAATCGGATTGTTATGGCCAACTAGGTAAGTTGTTAAAATGCCATCTTAAAGTAATTTTCAACTAGTGCGTTGCGGGTGTTTTAAATGAAGAAAATTTTATTCGGACAATCAATTTATGGAAAGATATCTCGTTGCTCCTAATGATTTTCATATTCGTTGCAGAATATTTTAAATATAGTTTATATGCGCTGGGTCCGTTATTATCCATAGAATATGTGCTTCGACGGTCCACAGAACTTATTTTCAAATTGAGTTGTCGCATATCGTTCAAAAGGGAACAGATAAACACCCATTATGTATGCCCCATTAATATTATTCAACCTAGAAAACGATATCTGCAATCAAGAGAAGCCCATAGAACCGAAGAATTTTTACGCTAGAGAAATCGAAGCAATTATTCCGCGTTCTTGAAAAATTCCGCATTGACCTGTTCCTTGTTTTAAGTCTTCACTTTACAAATGTTAGTCTTGATTTGAAATTATTGTTCTTGTTTTTTTTTTTTCGATGAACGATATAAAAATATTGTTTACTTAACCAAATGGTCTTCCATGATTTGATTTCATTGGAAAAAGGGATTAAAATGGATTCAAACAATTCGAGTAAATAAATTGAAATTGAATTAATCAATTCGTTTCATTAAATTCAATATTGTTTAGACTTTTATTTATTTAGTAACAGGATTAAATACAATAAAACAAAAACAAAAGCAGGAATAGAAAATTAAATTCATTGATTTTTTATAGTAAAACTTATTCATCAAAAAACGTTTACAAAAATAATAAAAAAAAGATTGAAACCGGTTAGTAAACCATTGGGTCTTTCATTATGTGCTTCCTATTTTTAAATTTAAATAAAATCAGTTATCAAAGTATGGCCTTTTAAATAAGTTGCTCGAATTGGAGAAAATTCTTGGCTCTCCTTCTTCTGGGTCTCCTGGGCATGTGGTGCGAGTTTCTGCAACAATCAAAGTAGTGATTCCACTGTTACTTCTATTGCGGACCATGTCCATCTACTGCAGATAACCCAGCTAGCAGTTCTATACAGAATTTTGCAAATTTAGTTGAACTGAATCCAAAGTCTACTCTCTCCTTTACCTTTACCTCTAGATGATGTCACTTCTCAGGCATCTTTTAAACCGTCTTCTGTTTCGTATTCATCTATAGTGGCCGCTAGTTTAGATACTTCTGCTCCAAGCGAATCGTCTTTCATGCGATATTTCAATCGATGATATAAAATATTTCGTTAAATCGAAGATTAGGAAACCTTTTGAGTTTGGTTGCTATACCCTTGGCAGGGCCTTTTTTGAGAGCTTGAGTTCTGTATCGAGAAACGACATCAAGGCTCTCCACAGATTCATTAGCAGTTTGGGCTGGTTGAGAGGTGCTAGGGCTTCATAAGTGTAGTCGCATTCTCAACCTCTTTTGTTTTGTGTCTTTTGTTTAATGTAATTCCTTGGTTTCCCATTCTCCCTTCCCTTTCTTAGATTCCTATATCCTCTATTTCCTTCCTCCCCTAAGGACAATGTACAATGGGTCAATTTTGACCTCCGGGTACTGTGCTTGTCTTGACCGACGGGTGCACGTCCTCCAACCTAATCTTGGTTGCTATAAAATGAGGTAGTAGTACTTCTTCGTGTAAATTATATAGTGCCGATGAAAAGTTTGATGAGATTGTTGATCCTGCTTTTGGGCCACAGGGTGTACGAGAATGTTTATTCGTATTCAGGCTGGGCCATCGTAGGCATGGTGCTAATTTGCCTGGTCCCATTTCTCAAAAAATCTAGCTTTGAAATCGTCTTTTAATTTTGCAATTGCTTATCAAAATGTTCGCGGTCTCAGGTCTAAACTTTCTTAGCTTTTTTTTTTTTTTTTTTTTTTTTTTTTAAACCAACACTCAGGGGATGGCCCCTATTCATGCAGTGCATTGTGCAGGTTTAGGAAAATAGGTTATAGGAAGGAGGAAAGAGGGAGTAGTGTTTATGGACATTTGATTTAAATTCACCACTATCGTAATTGACGGGAAAAACTCTCGCAGGAAGATTATTCCACAAGCGAGCAGTGCGGGCAAAAAATGAATTCTCCCTGTAATGCATTGTGCGGTTCATTGAACAATCAACCACAAAAGGATGTGTTCTGTGAGAAGCTCGAGTACCACGTAAAAATATGTGGTTATCGGGAACCAAGCCCTTTATAGTACCGATAGAACAGTGAAACACACGCCACATTGCGACGATGCTCCAACGAATCAATAGAGTTGGATACCCTACTGTCATTAATAAGCACCTTCGCCCTCTCCTGTACGCGGTCGAGAAGCTTCAAAATAGACTTTGGAGCACCGGCCCATACATGAGAGTTGTACTCCATCCGGGGTCGGATAAAGGTCCTGTAAATAGTAAGAAGGTCGGATGGAGTGAAGTATTTCCTGCACCGTTTCAAAAAACCAAGGCACTTGAATGCTTCCTTCGACACTCGAAAAATGTGATCGTTCCAACGAGCATCACAACTAATTCTCATGCCCAGAACATCAAGAGCACCCGCCTCCTCAATATTTACATTACCTATAAATACAGATGACAGAACACCAGAGCCAGCATCACGCCGGTGCGTCAAAAAACAACATTGGGTCTTGCGCGCATTGAAATCGACCCTGTTCGCGCGGCCCCACTCAGAGATTGCTATCAGGTCACCTGTGAGAGTGTCATTCATGTTCGACCTTCTTGCCCCAATCTCCAAAAGGTTCGGCCTCCGATCAAATGAATATGAATGACAAATGTTGCTGTCATCCGCAAAAGAGTAAATAGGATTCGAAGTAATAGATAGAAGGTCATTAAGAAAAACAAGAAAAAGAGTAGGAGAAAGAACGGAGCCCTGCGGTACCCCTGAATTTATACTGAACTCGTCGGAAAAGACGCCATCTATAACAACTCTAATAGTGCGATCTTTGAGAAAGCTCGATATAAATCGAGAGAAGTGACTACCGACACCAAAAGCAATTAACTTCGATACCAGAGCCTCATGCCAGACCCTATCAAACGCCTTTGAGATATCCAGAGCAACAACGTTGGCCTCACCAAAGCGGTGAATGGAACCATTCCACCTTTCAGAGAGTAAAGCCAAAAGGTCACCAGAAGAGCGTCCTTTACGAAAACCGTACTGACGATCATTTAGCAAGTCGTTGGACTCCAAATACCTCACAAGGTGGTGATTAATCATGCTCTCCATCACCTTTGAAAGAGCAGAACAAACAGCTATTGGGCGGTAGTTTTCAGGGTTGTTAGCCTCACCCTTCTTAGGGATTGGCGTAACATTAGCAAGCTTCCAACATGAAGGAAAAATACCGGCACGATACGACAAACAGAAAAGCTTAGCTAATGGACGGGCCAACGTCGAAGAGCACTGTTTCAGAACTAGTGCTGGTATACCATCCGGCCCAGAAGACTTGTTCACGTTGAGATTCGCAAGAACCCTCCTAACTGCCCTGGCTCGAAAGAATATACTAGGCATAGTGACTGATACTCTTTCGAGTTCGGGTAGAGGTTGAGTGCTCGCCGGTAGGTGAGTGTTATCTGCAAACAATCTAGCCAAAAGGTTCGCCTTCTCAATCGGATCAGCAAATGTTTTGTCATTCATTATAAGAGTTGATATTTATAATATTAGCTTTGATTTTGAATTTTATGGAATTGCTTTTACTGAGACTTGGCTGAATTGTGATATTTTCAATTCTAAGATTATGTGTAGTAATTTTAATATTTATAGACGGCATAGGAAGTTTAGGAATGGTGGTGATGTTCTTATTTCCATTTGTTCTAAATACTACTCATAGTTTTAAATACTTATTGCTGATCTCTGGTGCGTACACTACGCAATCTGGAACAGCAATTTTCACAAATTTTATGCAGGTCAGACATCTCTAAAAAACAGAATTAGAAAAATAATTTTTTGGCGACTTCATCTCTGCAGTTTTCTGGCAAAAGCTTTGAGTTTAAATAAATTTGACGTGAAAGATTTCTCAAAAATCTGGCGCTTGGAATAGACTTTTGACTGTAGATCCCGCCACTCATGTGTAAAATTCAAATACACAACAGAAATGGTGTGGGAAGCTGTGTCCAGTGACCAATTATTTATGTATATAAGGAGTGCGCACAAAAAAATAGGCCCACTTGTGGGGTTTCAACTTTTATCGTAGTTGAAAAATATGAATACCGTTATATTGCTTTTGTTAGTCATCCTGTTTCAAAATTCATGTGCTAAATTTCATTGCAATAGCAAAATTAGTTTTTTGAAAATAGCCACCCAACAAGAATGTCGTAAAAAAATAATTTAAATTTTCAATGAAAAACCGCGCCGTTTTCAAAAAACGATTGTTTGGAAAATCACTGGAAGAAAAGTGGCTCAAAAAGTTGAATGCTCTGAGATCTTTGCCAGATAAAAATTGTATACACAAAAGGAATTCAAGTATTATTGACTTTAATTGAAATATAAAACGAATACAATCCACCACTTAGTTTTATTTCTATAACGACAAATGTAAGTCCAGTTTTTTTTTTGTGCGCACTCCTTATGTCTAGAATAATAGAAATTAAAATAATTCATGGTTTTGCTTGCTACCATATTTGCTTATGCATTTAATTTCTTTTATTTTTGTTTTTTTTTTTTGATTTCTCTAGAAATTAAATTTGATTTGATTAAATTAATTAAAAAAAATTTTTCTTTTTTTCAATTAAAGTAAATTTAAACAGGAATTTAACACGCGCCATGTCAATTCAGGCATTAAAATAAAATACAACAATTAAAAACAAAAACAACAACTATAATGAAAAATAACAATAAAATCAATACAACAATTTGTTGTTACATTGATTGACAGTTACTCATGCCAACATGTAGACGAACAATATGAAAACAACAACAAAATTCCCATCTAAAATGGAGCACAATATTTGTGTAAAATACTGAAAATCAAAGGGGAAAACATATTCAAACAGTGATGAACAAAATAATAAGTGCAATACAATCATAATACAGTATCATTACAAACATATCAATCAAGATTTCGGGCTAACTTCTCCCATGTCTCAACGTCTTTAGTGTTAATTTTGACCATGTTGTCGCCGCGATCTAGACCAGACTGCAGACTGCCAGTGACACAGTCAATGGAACAGTTGTGGTGTTTCACATATCCATTGGGAGAATCGCAGGAGGTTTCTAAGCAGAAAATTACTTGCTTTCGGTGCTCAATGAGAAAACATATGACACAATATCATACTGTGAAAAGTAATTATAGTTTCACGAGATAAACGCTATGCAACTGGCTATTAAAGAATTACTTAAAAACGGTAACTGATATTCCGACTGGGAGTATTTTATTTTAAAAAAGTGTGGATACCAAATAGTACTGTTTGATTTAGCGGGCAACAAAATTGCAGACCCCAGTACACTGTCATTATTTGGTCGTCACTTCTCTTTGTAGCAAACTAGCTGCACTCTGTACGTGTTGCTGTGCCTCCAACTAAAATAAATATGAAGGAAAGACATTACACAAATGTCCAATTAATTTTGAATCATTTCATTGATTTTGTGTCTCGTTGTACTGATGATTCAGATAAACGGGCTTGAGTAGTACACTTTCTAATCTTACTGTTCGTTTTTCAAGTGGTTCAAGTGAACGCGTCTCAGCCACATAAACTCAAAGATTTTCCAGTCTCAATGCTCGTCTGATTCTGAGGTTTGTAATGCTCTTTTTTTCCGTGCTTGGGGTGCAGGTCGTCCTATTGATGTTAGTAATTTTCAGCTACCTGTCGGAAATTGGTCCTATCAACATAGAAATCTTCGTTGACTAATGTCCAACAACTTTGCTAAAGATCATATCATGATCAAGTGCACCATTAACGATTTAATTGATTTTAAGTAATTTTCAGTGGCGCCACCTATCACATATTTATCATATCAACTTAGAACCCTTCGTCGGCTCATACGTAACAGCTTTGCTATAGATCATAAGACGATCAAATGCATAGTTAACGATTTAATTGATTTTAAGTAATTTTCAGTGGCGCCACCTATCGTATAATTCTCATATCAACTTAGAACCCTTCGTCGACTCATGCGTAACAGCTTTGCTATAGATCATAAGACGATCAAATGCATAGTTTACGATTCTATAAGATACATATAAGCAAACATTAATTTTTATATATATAGACTATGGGAAGTGACACGCCCACTACAGCCAATCCACCCATTTTGTTCATATATACGTTAAAGTCGTCCACACAAAATTTGAGGTCCTAGCTGTTGCAGTTTATGAGATATGCGATATTAAATACTTATTGGGTACGAGGGCGTGGCACTACGCCTACCTGAAATTTTAAAACAAAATGTAGCCTATAGTTCCTTGCAGACATACAGGAAGTTATAGCAAAACTTTCAAGAAAATTGGTCCAGCCGTTTAGCCGTCTATAGACTTTAAGCAATACCACAAAAAAATAAACACACATTCATAGATAACAGCCCTAAAGGAGTGGGGCGATAAGGCTTAATAATGGTGACTTTTTTTTAGTTTCTCTAGTTTTCTCAAGTTTATTGTAACAAGTCTTAAGTTAATGACATTTACTAATAATCAGCTCGAAAACATTTTCTGCATTTATCTGACTGTACCTATAATTATACACACCACTGTTTGAATAAAATAACCATCATTCTGCTCAGCAGACATCATTATTGCATCACGTTGTCAAACTCATACTTACATTACAAATAACAGAACAACAACAACAACAAAAAAAAAAGTTAAAGTGTACGTTACTATTTGTTTATTTGTTTTATACAATATGTGTACCCAATACACACTCCCATACACTTACACTCACTCACTTATACGCGCATAAAATTACATTTAATGTATGCAATATAAACATTTACATACATGGACATTAATAGATGCAACAATAACATACTCATTGTTATTTTATAATACACATACACACACGTAAAAAAACACACACACACGCAAGTATAAAGTTCTCCAAGCATTCAACATACTCAACAACAGCAGTTGTGACCGTAAAAACACAATTAAGATTTAATTTTCGAAAATTATTAAGCGAATATGCGGAATATTCGAAAAAAACGTAAAACGATAGTAAATCGAGTAGAAAGATTTTCCAAATCTAAGTGATTTAAAGTCTAAATTTTTTTTTATTAGTGAGAATAATTTAAATTTACAAAAACCCAAGGATGATTTCAATAACTACGCTTCAGACCTTTTCTTCCGTTTTACTAAAAGTTTTTGACTCCATCATTGACATCGTGAAAGTTCAGCAAACTTCTGCTTGGAGACTGCCCGCCATTTTTCTGATTTCTGAATACTCTAAAGGCTTCTAGATCGCCGCTATTTCTTCCCTGGCAGTCTGTAAACCGTCCAGATATTTCTGAATTCGATCTCTTTTAAGAGTTCATGTAGCTTACACTTTACTGCCATCACTTTCACGCTTATTTTCATTGCAAAGGGTTTGACTAAATTGTAGGTTCAATTGATCCTGACCAGATGACTGTAAGGATGGTATAGATATTTAAGTTAATATGACCATGGTTTTCTCTACCAAATGCAAGAAATTTAAATCCAACACGGTCTCTAGCGCTGTCATAGGACATATTTTCGTTACCCCACTTATTCTCGTGCCTACCAATTTCTTAATTCATTACATTGTATGTATAAAATCCAATAAGTTGTCTATGCTAAGCTTTCGCGTTGAACGGTAAATTACAACGAATACCTAGTGGAACATGTTCAAGATACATCAATGCACGTTGAAGGAAGCTTCAATTTATGTATCCTTACTCTTTTCATAACTCTGGTGCATAAATCAGACTGAATTTTTATGTAAGTTGGATTTAAGGACTTAAAAGGTTCTACAAGAGAGATCAAATAGCACGATCGCAGTTCACAGTACACATCACGACCACGACAGATGCCCGTGTCCTCAAATCACTCGTACACAATATCCAAAGTGACCTGAACTGTGTCCGTCCTATTGAAACCTCACGCCGTTCGTATCCAGATCATCCAATTCAAACAAAAAATTTTACCAATTATGTCCTGACCAACATCGTTTTCAAAGTAATATGGACCGATGACGGCACCAGACTTAAATTGATAACAAACGATGGCTTTTTGTTATGCACTTTACTCTCCTGGATTTAATGATGATGGGTATCGTCTCAAATTCGATAACTCTTTAGTCCTCAATAAATGGACTTCAATCGGAATATAATTTCTAATGAGAATTGAAATCTATTGGTATTTCTATGCTGGTCCATGGTGATTTGACTAAACAAGCTCAAAAAAATTACAACTAATTGTTCCAAAGCGTAGTACTATTATCTTGGATTCTAGGCAGTGGTAGTAATTATACATAAAACTTGTGTTAAAGCCGATATGTTCTTTAAGAAAGATTTTCCTGTTGCTTATGAAGCAAAAAGTTAACCTTTTTTTTTCTCAAAACCTCCACTCCTAATTAATGTTGTGCTTTTATCCGAAAAATGGAAATAGGGTTAATGTAGGACAAGTTGACTACTTTCTTAGTTTCGCTTCAGAGATTCAGCAATAAGTATTCAAAACGATAAGTAGGCTCGAGTCATACTTTTAATTTCAACTACTTATAAGCATTCATACTTATTTTGATATCATACTCATACTACTCATACTTAAAGTTGAAAGCACTCGTCGTATTCATACTTAACAATACGCATGATGTTATTGACTTCGACTCGTTTCTACTTAACATTTACACAAAACACAAAATAAGTATGATTCGAGTACGAGCACTGCAATACTCCCAAGAAGATTGTGTGTATGCTTTGCTTGTTGCCTTTGTTTTTCCTTTCTTCTTTGTTTGTATATGCAACAACAGCAAGGGCTGTAAATTTTGATGAATGATTCGAGTCACTCGAATCACTTATAAGTATTATAAGAATTTTTCTAAATTTATGAATCAGAATGAATAAGCGTATGAATCAAACATATTTCGAATGTTAAGAGTTTGATGTCATCGTTGTACTCATACTTATTGCTACTTATAACTTATAAATCGGGCCACTCGAATCACTTATAAGTATAATAAGTATTTTTCTAAATTTATGAATCAGAATGAGTAGGCGTATGCATCAAACACATTTCGATTGTTGTGAGTTTGATGTCAACGTTGTACTCATACTCATTGCTATACTTATACTTATAAATCAATGTTGTAGCGAGTACGAATGAATCAGAGTAGTTGAATTTCGATTCTGTTGATTCATTCATATTCAAAACTGCATGAGTGCTTATGAGTAGCGGAAAAAAGATTTATTGCTGATCTCTGGTACCGTTCTCCTAAATAGAAAATAAAATAGAATTTCCTAAGCATGTGCTATAATTTCAACCACAACTAATTTTAATGTGTTGGCCCTTTTTCGAAAAAACCATTTCATGTCGATATTCGTACACATTTCCCTGCTGTTGTTAACTTCATTTCCTATTTTTGGTTTTTTTTTTATTTGTTTTAAAACTTCAATACAGAAAGATTGAATGAACTCATGGATGTTTTCCGTTGCTATTACAATCAGTTGTACATTTTGTTATTGTTGTTGTTGCTACTGTTGTTGTTGTTGTTTTCATTGATGTCTGTTATTTTTCTGCCACCAAGTTTTTCTGGTTTTTTCAACAATTTTTTTTTTGCATTTTTTTTGCTCTTCTTCTTCTTCATTTATTATAAAAACAAACCGATTTATCAAAATATTTTCATTATTCTGCATTAATTTTTGTTGCATCATTGAATTTTTGTCATTGTGGATATTTGGTTGAATATCCTTTTCCTCATCTCTTGGTTTTTCTCTCCTTTTTGTTTTGTTTTGTTTTGTGTTTTTTTTTTTAAATTATTTTTCATTTCACTGGTCAGTGTCTTGTTAGTTGGTCTGATGCGTTTGATGAGTGGTATCGAGCTCATCTGGCCTCCAACTTATCTGTTCATTTATCGATTGTTTTGCAAACATTTTTCATTGCTGACGTTTATACGAGCAGTGTTACGGTATCTGTTATGGTCATGTTCAAAACTAAGCAAAATCTTGGTTTTGGGAAACATAAAGAGACTTCAATCTTATTAAATTGAAGGCAAAAAAATGGATTTAACATAATGACGTTCAATAGATAATTAGAGGAACAGATAATGAGTTTAAAGAAAAAGAGAAATTATTCACCCCTTATCGTGTGTATTATGGGAATATGTTATTTGGGAGTAAATTTTTATTCCCATCCCAAAAAATCGAATCGTATTGCGAATATATTGGGGGTAAAAGTTTTTTTTTTTGTGAATTATTAATAAATGCTGTATAAACACAAATTTTTTTAGTGTGAATTAGCTCTCAACAATTTATCCAAAAAAAAAAAAAAATGGAAATATTAAAAGATGAATAGTATTTATTTTCGTTTTTTGGTGCTGGAAGAGGAGAAACAATCTATATAAAAGTAGTAGAGAAGAGCTGTTAGAAATGAATCGAATCCATTATCAATCCCTGAACGGAAGCAAGAATTATACACACTAAAATATTTATGTGTGATGGTAAATCCTTTACAGATTCCAGGAATATTACAGGGCGAACAAAGAAGGTTTCAAATACCTACTGAATGTGGCGATGGAAAACCTGCCCAGCAGCGGTAAGATGCTTGTCATACCCCCCATAATGAATGTCGCCGGCAATTTGAAATTGTTTGCCGAAGGCAGCTATCAAAAGTTAGTAGGTAGACAAATTGATGTTGGTTTGGAACAGTTTTCATTCAGCGAAGTGGTCTTAGAAGTATTAACAGTATTGAAAGAGTTTTATGTCCTCAGTGGATAGTGTGGCCGTCTTCTGAGAAGATGAAAGATATTTTAAAATGGTTTTAAACAAAATTCAAATTTCCAGGTGATGTAGGTTGATAGACGGCACACAAGTACGACGATTCGTATCGTCAAAGAATCAACCTAGAAAGTATATTCAACCGGAAAGGTTACAACAGTCTTAACGTTGCGATTGTAAACATATGATTTATACCTGTTTAATGAGTCCTTTTTTACATTTTATAATTCATTGCTACCATCGCTTCAATTAATCTGCTCCTTATTTACATTTGCGTTCTTTAAATAAAACAAAAAATCAATATCAAAACAATTTATGACTTACATTTTCCCTTCTTGTTCCCATTGGCAGGTGTTGCGAATTAATTCTACAAAATATTGGCGATGTGAATTCACTCCCAAAAAAATTTTTTGGAAACCATTCACAATAGGAAATGACAAAATTTGGAAATTATTGGAATAGTTATTTGCGATAGGGGCGATTGATTGATTGGCTCGTCGAAACTTATCGATACCCGAAAGGCATGTTAATTTATTTCTTAAACATTTTTTTGCATGAACTGCCAATTCATTTTATTTGATTCCTTCAGAAAATCTATTGTACTTGAACAGCTGAGATAAATATACGAAGAACTACTGCCGCCGATTTTTCAAACTAATTACCACCCTTTACTAGATACCAAACGCAATTTTACTTTGTTTGACGACATTATTAAAATCACATTCTGCTACAAAAAAGTTTTTGTTTTTTAAAACGTGAATGTTCACAACATTATAGTGACACTTCGTTTTACAGGAAAGTCGCCGTAGTCTAGTACGTAATGTGTTAGTTTGATATTTCGAAAAAAACGAAAATTCATGAATGAATACTTCTTCTGGGATCTCCCTTGAAAATAAATAAAATTGCCATTATTTTGAAATGTTTCTCAAAGGTCCAGTCACTCATGTGTAAAATTAACACATACAACGTAAGTAGTGTGAAAAGCTAGCTCGTATTCTTAGCTGAAGAACTATTTTTCATGTGGCGTATTTGCAGAAACCTAAGCTTATAATCTTCGTGAACTTTGCTGGTAAACCAGGTGTTTACCATCACACATTTATTTACCATATGAAGGAACCCGAATATGCCCACATATATATATATATAGAACTCATCAGTCAGACTTATTGACCTAGTCTCTCACACCACTTATGTTATGTGTGTTAATTTTATACATGAGTAGCGGGACCTACAGTTTAAAATCGACTCCGAACGACAGATTTTATGAGAAACTTTTCATAGCAATTTTATTTACTCTCAGAGTTTTTCGCCAGAAATCTGCTGAGAGGAAATCGCCGAAAAAATACTTTTTGTATTTTGTTTTTGATGTCTGGCCTGGGACTCGAACCCTGGCTTTTACGTCTAATAAGCCAACACACAACCTACTAGACCACGGCGACTTCAATATGCTCGAATATGCCCAACCAATGCTTAAATGGAACAAAGTATGCGAAAAACTTTCGTAAGCCATGGCAAAGTAATAATTACCCGCAAGCAAGATAATGAGTGTTCTTAGTTGCCAGTTGACGTTGTCCTGTGCAATCTCGTTCTCTAGAAAACGTTCAAACTCTACACCAAATAGCTACTCTTCTGGAATGCATTAAATGTTCTTGAATCAACTGATCCAGAGTGTATTCAACGAACTTATTTCTGTGTCTATGGCTGTTTTTTTTCAGTTCAGAAAAATATTAGAATGAAGTTAGAGTGCAATATTCGCACAAGTTGTGGTTTTACAAAGGCCGAGGACTTGGAGACGCCGTAAAATGGATTGCTTCGGACATCGGCAATATTTTCTGCTGAGTAATCCTGTAGACTGCAATAGTAATAGATGGTAGACATAGATTGTTTAATAAAATCTTAAAGGCAACAACTTGTGTTGTATGCATTTGTTGATGTTATATTTAGTATTTCTTTTAAGATCATTGCTTTTTGAAGATGGCTCTAATAACAACGATTTGTTCGATTTGATCAAACGATTTGCCAATCACTTCACAAGATAATGGATTTTCAGAATGTCATCACTAATCCCACATTTTTTTTTGTTAAAATTTGCTCCTATTAATGAACAAATTTGAAATAATATGAAAAAAATTCACATTTTCCAAGTTAACGTCCTCAAATATCATTGAATATTAAGTCTAACAACTAATATATGCATGTACAGTGTACTTTCTCCTAACGGGCACCCTCCCCTTCAATAACCAGACACTTTTTTCAGTACCAAAAAAATTTTAAGGAGGAAATATTTCTCTCTTATGCAGACAAAATTGTCAGTCCCATAGGTGCCCGCTTAAGAGAGAGTACACTGTATATCGTTTTAAAGGTCTCTATACATTTTAACAAAATTTACATTTTGAAAACACAGTGTTTGAGTACTCCAAAAATTTGTGCAAATAAAACAAGTTTGGAGGGTTTAAGAAATATAAAAAAAGTACAAAAACGTTACAAAAATAGGTATAAAAGGGTTCTACTTAACTAACTAAATAACGTAGACTATATAGTTACTCGAGTGTATTTTCACTGTCGCACCTTGTGTTTATACCGGTTTATTCATTTCGTGGTTTCAAAAGTAAACGTAAATAATGCTTTTTTATTATAAAGTTTGAGCACACTACAGCATTTAAATGACCTCAACGCAAAGTGTTGCATGCAATGATTCTTGTGAAGTAATTTTCGACCACTTTTGGACACATGTTGACCGGTATCTTAGCCCTAACTTGACGAATGTTGCCTTTTAAGTGCTCAAGAGTTGAAGGTTTATCTGCATAAACACGGTCTTTTGCGAAGTCTTCAAATCGCATGAACTTGGTGGCCAATTAATACCGCCACGACGAGAAATTATCAGGAAATATCTCCTCCAATAAAGCCAAATTCGCTCGATTTGTGTGGCATGTGGCACCGTCTTGTTGAAACCACATATTCTCCAAGTAGTATTCTTCAATAGCAGAAAAAAAATAGTCGGTTATCATATGACGCTCCGAATTAATGGTGACAGTCATTCTATCGTCGCTTTTTAAAGAAGTAAGGTCCAATCACACCTTCGGACCAAAGAGCTCACCAAACAGTGACTTTTTCTGGATGGAAAATCCTCAATTACTTGAGGATTCTCATAACCCCAAATTCGACAATTTTGTTTATTAACCTACCCACCGAGTGTAAAATGTGCTTTATCGCAGGAGAAAATTTTGTTCGAAAAATTGACGTCCACCGCCTGTTGTTCAAGCACCCGTTCCACGTCTCTATGACATTTTGAATGGTCAGCTGGCTTCAGTTGTTGCCTGAGCTTGACTTTATATGGATGTATGTGTAGACCTAAATGCAAAATACGCCATAAAGTGCCTTAAGACAATTTGTGATAGTTAAGCGATCCATTTTCGTCAATATCAGACTTTCAACTGTAAAGAAAAAAATTGGTTTCACAACGTAGTTTGACAGATGTCGAATTCCAGTCCCATACTTTTGAAACCACGAAATGGATAGACCTTTATTATTAAGGAATGTCTCAAATGGAGTTTTAAGTAGCACAATTTTTAAATAGTACAAACGTGACCAACACACAATATTGGATAAGTGTGACCAATACACTACACTGTCATCTATCATCGCCTACGATTCGAAACGATTTCGGATATACTTTGTGTAGAAAAAATTTAAATTTTGTTTTCTGTTAACAATTGCTATATAAAAATAAGATTACAAATTGCTTTCAATTACAGCCATATATATGTACAGGGTGGCTGATATATAATGCAACAAAGTAAAGCGCTATATTTTCTTAATTTTTTTTTTTAATTTTATTGTTCAAAAGCAAAAAATTTTGAAAATAACAGGACATTTTAGAATCAGTTTAGATTTGTGCGAATTGGCCACATTTGGTACGGATTATGGCCTTCAAACGGCCGACAAAGGCGCGAAAGTGGCTCTGCTGAACTCTAGCCCATTTCCGGCGAAGCACCGTTTTGAGATGATCGCCACTTTGGTATTTTTTAGTGAGAATCTTACTCTTCAAAATGCCCCAGGCGCAAAAGTCCACGGATTCAGATCTGGAGATTTTCGTGGCCTTTGTGCAGTAGAATGAAGCGAGAAACCTACTTGTTAAGCCATTCATGGTTGACGCGAGCTGAGTACGGTGGTGCTGAGTCCTGTTGGAATGTCTATGGTGTGTGGCCGAAATGTTTGTCTGCCCAGGGCTTCAATACTGTCCTTTAAGACATTTTCCCGATAATATTCGGCATTTATTTTGATCCCACGGTCGATGAATACAAGCGGGAACTGACCATCGGCGGCCCACACCATTACCATGGGCGGCGCTTGAGTTAGGGCGGCCAATTACAGTTGTAAATTTTCAGCATGACCTCTTTGGTAAGTAAACCCGATTATTTTGTTTATTCAAAAACTGTTCAATTTGGAATGGCTTCTCATCGAAGAAAACCAAATTCGGTAACTGTCCACTTTCGTGCAAGCGAAGTAACTTCTTGGCTCTTTCCAGTCTAACTTTTTTTTGTCCATCGGTGGACTCTTGCACTTCAATGGAAATTCAATGGCTTTAGCCCAAGCTCATTTTTCAATAAATGTTGCATCCGTTCTCGCGATATGTCCAACTTACGAGCAATTTTTCAGTGGATTTCGATAAAATCTGGCCTTCAATTTTCGGATCATTTCTAGTGTTGTTTCCGTTTCTTTTCGTCCACTTTTTGAACGTGATACAACACTGCCAGTATCACGGTAATGAGCAATAATACGAGAATCAAAAGATCTATTCATATTTAAATGCTGGAGAGCTCTAACGATAGCCCCTCTGTGGTTTTTCAGCCAAATATAAAGCAATCGCACTATCACGCTTGAATTCCATCACGAATAACTTTTTTTCTTAATGCAATAGATCAAAATGCTTTTGTTAGCTTGTAAATAATAAAATGAACTGTCAGTGGAATAAATCTGTCAGCTGTCAGGCGAGCGGTTTACAAATGGTAGCAACGTGAAGTTGGTTGCAATACATATCAGCCACCCTGTATGTATAAAGTCTTATATTTTCTTTATAATTTTTGTACATCTTCTATCGTTTATCATGTTCTTTTACGTCTTACAGCATCTTTGATTACAATCGCTTTAATTTACTTCCTTTACTGGATTTTTTTTCCATATTTTTAATCACTGACCATAAATTCCAAAAAAATGAATGATGAAGGCGATGGTGATGGTGGTGGTGATGGTGGCCATAATAACAATAATAATGGCAGTTATTTATCAAGCAATACAAAAAATGACAGTAACAACGATAAAAATAACAATGCTGGAACAATTTTGACAATACATAATGAACTACAACAACAACAACAATTACAACGGCAACGGCAACAATATTTTTATAATGAATGATTTGTATTTTGAAACGATTTACAATATTTCAGAAACGGGAAAAAAAAATTTTCAATTTTTTTTTGCATCATTTTGATTGTGTTTTAAAAATATTTTTAATATTAAAGAAAACAAAAAATGTTTTTGTTTAAAAAAAAAAACCATAAATCAGTAATAAATGACATGTACATTATAATTTTTCATCCTGAAAATAACATCAATTGAAAATTAATTTATTGTTGTTTTAAATTTATAAGCGTTTTACCTCATGCCACGTTCTGATTTTATTTTTCGATATTTTTGATTGCAATTCAATACAATACGTTGCTTATGATGGTTTTCTCTCTACTTTTGGTATATTTTTGCAGATTGATTTTCCTGCAGCCGAGACACAATCAGAGTATATTGGATTGATTACGATTTTATTGAAGCAAAAACAGAAGACAAAAAAAAGGTAGGATTTATGAGTGAAAATGATTTGTAGTTTTGGCCTGTGAAAAACCAACACAACAATTGTAATGCCAGTAACAAAATCAATAAATAATACAATATTAAAAATTATTTATTTATTTTAATTTATTTTCTACTCATATACATTCACACATACATACATACAAACATTTGTATGTATATACTCACCCAGCCAGCAATTTTGAAAATTTTTAATCAAATTCGAGTCTTTTTTGATTCTTCTGCGCGATTAAAAAGCTTGAATATGCACTCATTTTCTAATCATAAAAGAGTTTTTCATCGGAAGAAAAAAGTGACTGCGAGCAATTCTTCATAAAAAGTCACTTATGAGTTATTTTCTATATTATTTTAGAGTAATTTTCTTTTTCTAGTAGTTTTGTAATGATTTTCGAATCACTTTCTGATAATTTATTAGTCTTATTTATTTTCGTTTATGAGTCTTTTACGAGTCATCTTTCAGTCACTTTCTGATCATTTATTAGCCCTATTAACCTTTGCTTATGATTCTTTTACGAATCGTCTTTCAATCATCGTTTAATCATATACGAGTCTTTTATGAGTCCTTTTATTGTTATGAGTCATGTTCGTATTAATCTGCACTCGTTTTCATCTCATTTATAATTAAAATTTTAATCATTTATTAGTCGTACATATGACTCTATTTTACTCTCTTCAAGAGTTGTTATTAGATTTACTAAGTCCTACGTTTACACTATAGCGATTTCAAAAATCACGTTCGTATGAACGTTAAGTATAAAAAAAGGAAATTAAGTTTACATTCGTGGTGTATGTACATCAGATATCAAAATTTATTAAAAGGAAATATTATTTTTCGTTAAAAAAAAAACAAAGAAAAATTATCAATTTAAAAAAAATTTTACTTTTTTTGACAGTCATCTCTCTCATAAAAGACTCTTTCGTCGGGAGAAAAAAGTGACTACGAGCGGCTCTTCTTTAAAAGTCACTTATGAGTCATTTTCCATATTATTTTAGATTAATTTTCGACTCTTTTTCTAGTAGCTTTATAATCACTTTCTGATCATTTATTAGTCTTATTTATCTTTTTTTATGATTCTTTTTCGAGTCGTCTTTCAGTCATCGCTTACTCGCATACGAGACTTTTATGAGTCCTTTTATTGACATTTATGAGTCATGTTCGTATTAATTTGAACTCGTTTTTATGTCATTTATGATTAAAATTTGAGTCATTTATTATTCGTAGTTATAATTCTATTCTACTCTCTTCAAGAGTTTTTATTAGATTTACTGAGTCCTACGTTTACACTACAGCAATTTCAAAAATCACGTTTGTATGAACGTTAAATGTGAAAAAAAGGAAAGAATATTAAGTTTACTATTCGTCGTGTATGTACATCAGATATCAAAATTTATTAAAAAGAAATATTGTTTTTCGTTAAAAAAAAATAAAGAAAATTTTTCTATTTAAAAGGAATCATTCTTTATTTCAGTAGCCATCTTTTACGTAAAAGAAAATTTATACAGGAAAAAGCAGCTTTTAATCATCTACTTAAGCAAAATATGATCATAAAATATGTAATTAGAATCACTTTTTAAACTCCTGCATGATCTGTTTTTGATTAAGTGTTTATCAATCTTCATTATAAGTAGATCATAATAATCACACTTTAAACGTCTGGATGATTAATTTCCGAATGAAATACAATTTTTTGTTGTATTATAAATCGAACTCATTTACTCATGGACTCGAATCATTCTTAAGTCCTTTTTTAATCGTGTAACTGACTAATAAGTTTTTGATCACCAAAAGTACTCTAAAAAGACTCATCGAGGTGATTTTTATAAAAGCAGTCATCCGAATGATAGCTGGGTATTTCTCATTTGCATGTTGATATTATTTTTATAAAAAAAAAAATATTTTTTAATAGGATTACAATATATTTATTTACTTAATTAAATAAAAAATTGTTTTCTACACAAACTTTACAAACACACATATATACATACTGGCCATACAATATAATTAAAAAAAAAAAATTCTTTTATAACAACAAAATTTATTTTATAAAGTGTTGTAAATTACAATTGTTGTAAAAATAATAATCAAATTAAATATCATTTAAGTTTTTGCCATTTACAACAGATACTGAAATAATAGCACAAATGTAAGCATTTCATGAGCAACATTTCATTTAACATCATCCTATTAACACAATAAACGCGACGCAGCAAAGGCAGCAATCCCATCAGAAATGCTTTACAACGCAATTGTTGGTATAAAATTGCTGTCTGTGCTGCGTTGTGTTTATACCAAATTAGCCATCTATAGGTCTACATTTCAATCATCGGTTATTTCGAATCTGACAATACTTATGTCTTTGTATTCTGTACAAAACTCAGAAGATTATCTTTACTGAACATAATAAATCGATTTACGATTGAGCAACATTTGGATTTGTTTGTTGTTTTGGATTTGTCGAAAATTGTAGGAAAATGTCGTACAAAATTTGGTCGCATAGAAGGACTAACAGTGCCTGGTATACATACCAGAGATTAGCAATGAATCGTTTTTCTGTTACTCATAAACACTCATGTAATTTTGCGTATGAGTGAATCAACAAAATTGAAATTCAACAACTCTGATTCATTCGTAGTCGCTACAACATTGATTTGTAAGTATAAGTAGCAATGACTATGAGTACAACGTTGACATCAAACTCACAACATTTGAAATATGTTTGATTCATACGCCTACTCATTCTGAATCATAAATTTAGAAAAATACTTAAAATACTTATAAGTCATTCGAGTGGCTCGAATCACAAAAAGAAAGTAACAAGAAACAAGTAGTGTTCGTTGCGAATATACGTGTAAAGTAAGTAGATACGTCGAAGATAAATCATGCGATTGTTAAGTATGAATACGACGAGTAGTTCCAACTTTGAGTGTGAGTAGTATGAGTATGATATCAAAATAAGTGTGAATGCGTATAAGTATTTGAAATCGTAAGTAAGACTCAAATCTACTCATCGTTTTGAATACTTATCGCTGATCGCTGATGTGTACACGTTTTGAGGAAGCATTCTGGTATGTTGAACATTATCCTTATCATGTAGCTTAACGAATATTCTGAAGTTCAGCATATTTTTCACAGCGCTTTCAGCAGTTTAGTGGTAAAAAAAACTCTGAGAGTAAATTTTTATTTAGTTTCTCAAATCTGTCTTTCAGGGTCTACGCCATTCTATTATCAAAATTAACACACATAATATAGGTATAAAGGCATGAAAAGCTAGGTTGTAGTCCTAAATAGAGGGTTGTAGTGGCCCATTATGTCACGCCTAAAAGTAAGGATTGCCTTACAAATGGTCTTCATGTATATTTCGAATTTCTGGAAAAACAATACAGTTTTGATCAAGTGAGTCCATGAATAATTTTTGACCTTGTGATCGTATTTAATTTTTTCGTATTGTGATTGATTTTAAATGTGATTACAACACCTGAAATTACTCAACTTGAAACCATACAAAAATTAATAAAAAAAAAAGTCTAAAATTTATGGAAATAAAAATTATATTTTAAATTGTAAATTATACATGCAACTGTTACAAAATGACATGACAAGCTATATGCGTTTACAGGGTGGTGTATTGCAACCAACTTCAGGTTGTTATCATTTGTAAACCGCTCGTCTGATAACTGACAGATTTATTCCAGTGACCGTTCATTTTATTATTTAAAAGCTCACAAAAGCATTTTGATCTATTGCATTCAGAAAAAAAGTTATTCGTGATGGAATTCAAGCGTGATAGTGTGATTAATTTATATATGGCTGGAAAACCGTAGGCGGCTATCGTTGAGCCGTCCAGCCTTTAAACGTGAATGAATTCTTTGTTTCTCGTACCATTGCTCGTTACCGTGATGGTGGCAGAGTTGCATCGCGTCCAAAAAGTGGACGAAAAAAAACGTTAAAAACACCAGAAATGATCTTAAAAGTAAAGGCCAGATTTGATTGAAATCCATATCCCGAGAACAGATGCAACACATATGTAAAAATGAACTTGGACTAAAACCATTGAAGTTCCAAAAAGTGCAAAAGCTCACCGGTGAACAAAAAAAAAGGTAGACTGGAAAGTGCCAAGATGTTATTTCGCTTGCTCGAAAGTGGCCAGTTAACGAATTTGGTTTTCTCCGATGCGAAGCTATTCCAAATTGAGCAGTTTGTGAAAAAACAAAATGATCGGGCATACTTGCCAAAGAGGTCAACTGAAAGTTTACACCTGCGATTGGCCACCAGATGTTAATGATGTGAGCCGCCATAAGAGCTCCCTGCTCGTATTCATCGACCGTGGGGCTCAAAATAAAAGCAGAATGTTATCCGGAAATGTCTTAAAGACAGTATTGAAGCCCTGGGCAGACAGACATTTCGGCCGCAGACCATGGACATTCCAAGAGGACTCAACACCACTACACTCAGCACGCTTTAATCAAGAATAGCTTAAAAAGGAGGTTTCCCGCTTCATTTCTACACCAAAATGGCCATCAAAATCTCCGGATATCAATCCATTGAATTTTTGCGCCTGGGACATTTAGGAGAGTGAAGTTCTTACAAAAAAAATATCAAAGTGTGGATCATCTCAAGACGGCGTTTCGTCAAAATACCGCAGAGCCACTTTCATGCAGCCTGTAATGGCTTTATCGGCCGTTTGAAGGCCATAATTCGTACCAAAGGTGACCAATTCAAACAAATCTAAACTGATTATAAAATTTTATGCATATTTCTAACATTTTTTGCTTTTGAACAATAAATTTAAAAAAAAAAATGTTAAAAGTATAGCACATTACTTTGTTGCATTATATATCAGCCACCCTGTATATACATACGAGTATAAGGATGTAGTCTTGTGAATATTTACGCTCCATCAGCAATGTGGCGGTATAGTTAGAGAAAAAAAAAAGGCGGGAAAGAAAGAATGTTGGTGGGGTTTAGTAAATAAAATCCGTTATATTGTAATATGTCATGTCAATACAATGGGGTCATTTATCTGTCAGCTCAAGTATCAGAGTTTAAGTTTTTGATTAATGCGCTAAATGGTCACTACGCTAAATGGACATTCTTACATGAATACACACATACACATCTGCATATATGTTTACCTCTATAGATATAGATAACGTGTAAATGTTGTACTAGTAAATATACACATATAAACAACAACAACAACAATATTTTATACGGTATGTTGTACGAATATTTCTACATTCATGTGATGTGACAATGCATGAGTACAAGTACGAGTACGTGTAGTATTTATAACCATAAATACTATCCGTAAATGAATGTATCTCCAATGATAAATGTTTTTGCTATTGTTGCAATTGTTCTTTACATACAAAATATATCGTCTTTGTTATCTGAATTTTTTAGTGTGTATGTGTATGTGTGTATAAACATTTTTCATACACACAATACAACGTTCCGCTAGGTGTCCCAAATGGCAATATTTGTGGAAAAAAAATCCAAAACTCCTCTCTCTCTAGTTGTTTAAAAAAAAATAAAATGTAATGGTTGTTTATCTCTAGTTGTTGTTGTTTTTCTGTGTGTAAAATATCTACAATTCATCAATCACTCAACATAAATTGAAACATTTATCAAAATAAAATTTCTAAAGTTTTTCCCATTTTACTTCTGCTGCTGCTATAGTACGTAGAATTTTTAACCACACAGCGAGAAAAAGAACAAAATTTTCTTGGTTTTTGTGAAGTATTTACAAAAAAAAAAAAAAAAAATGAAAATTTTCTCACATATTGTTAAGAAAGAAAAATCAAAGCCGTTAATAAAATCGGAATTAATAGAGCTGACTATGGAAGTAACTAAAAATTTTTATTTAAGTTAAAGTTACCTCATGTTGCATGCCTCTATTTTTAAGATTTAAGTCAACATCACAACCATTTAGAGAGGGGCACAAAGGCAACAATAACACTTTACATCTGCAAGACTATCGTAGGAAAGATCCAGATCTTAAAATAACCATCATATACTGGCTCTATATGGCCTTGACACTTGTTGTGTGGCCGACGGTGTGCAAGCACCACTCCCACTGACGACTAGGAGACAGAGTTCGTTTTCTTTTTTTTGGCGTGTGAGGTAGGTTTCAAAATGCCTTCGCACTTGGAGTCACCGTCGTCAGCTGCGTCAAGTGGTGCCTCCTCCTCTTCTGGGGAAACTCCCTTCCCATGCCGGCTAACTGCATCACTTCGGCAAAGTCCCAGAACAACGTCCAGTTAAGGACCGTTGTCTACTCTCCCATGTCTGGGTATGCCATATTTGAAGCCAGCTTCATGCTATTGGCTCATCTTCTCATGTATCATTCCGTTATATTGTGTCAAGGTCGAACTTCTTTCTATGGAGTACATATTCAACGTATCTTCTCACAGCGTTCCATTTCGTCTCACTTTCGAGCATTGTGTCCACAATGGTGTCAGGTGTAAATTCACCAATTTGCTCTATCAACATGTTCTGCTCGACTTGCCATTTAATGCAATGGAAGAATGTGTGTTCAACGTCGTCACTCATTTCCTTGCAACAAATGCAACCAGGATAAATCACCTTGCCCATGCGGAATAGGTATTTTCGGATATAACCATGACCTGAAAAAAACTGGGTCAGAACATAGTTAGTTTTTTCAAAGTGTCTCCGTATCCATGCCTCTATAGACGGAATAAGTTTATAACTCCACCTTCAGCATGTTCTCTCACTCCATCTACTTTGCCATCGCCGTTGTGTTTGAGATCTGAGATCTGCGCTACTAATAGAAAGATTTTCCTATTTCGTTCTCCAATATTTTCTTCGTCAATAGGTATCTCACCGGCGATCACTAGGACTGCGGCGCCCGATACTATGCGGTAGGCCGAGGCAACTCTTAATGCCGCTGTTCGCTGCACCGCTGCTAATATTTTCCGCTTAGATTTAATCTCCAACGCATCTCCACATGTCTCGCTTCCGTACAGCAATATCGAGTTCGTCGCCGCCATAATCATTTTTCGTTTGGCCTGTGTTGGTCCACCAATATTTGCCATCATTCCGCTTAGCATGGCGGTTAGTTTCGCTGCCTTGGTAGCTGCACGCTGTATTTGGGCCCAATAATTAAGTCTACAGGGTACGTTGGAAGTCGGCCATCTAACTAGAGTCTTCTGGTCTAGAAACCCGAAGGTTTCCAATGGGGCACTTGAGATTTATACTGGTGGTCTTCAAATGTGTGATAGAAGGAGCTGTGGTATATTTTTTAAGGGTTGTAGTGTCCAAAGTCTAGCAGGTTTATTAGACGTATGTATGTATCTTTATTAAGGGGTCTAATATTAGCATACTTATAGGTCTCCTGAAGGATGCAGTGTTTTCCAAGCAATTGTTCTTTAGAAAATCTTTTAATTTAATTACAATATTGTTACGAAAGTGGAAATGGTGTTGTTAAATGATAAACAAAGGCCCAAAAACAAAACAATGGACTAGATCACGTGATCAAAGAATAAATAAAAATACAGCATAAAAAAAATATAAGATATAAAAGATGTAAACAACCAACAACAAAGTGCAGCGAATAAAGAAGTAAACAAGCAAAAACAAAATCCAAATAAGACACACAAACAACAAAAATGGAAACAAGTTGTTTATATTTTTAGATTGCTCCCGAAGGCAGTCATCCTCCTTCGAGAGCATTCATCAAACTAAGGATCCAGCGATAAATGCAAGACAAAGCGAGCAATGATGGAGTTTACATTAAACCGTGTGTGACGACGTGACGTTGGTTGCAGTGAAAATTAACTCCCCTGTGTGTGAGACACGAGATCGAGTTGTAATTCAGTCATACGTGTGTGTAAACAAATTGCGTGTGAAGAAAACAGTTGTTAGTTTTGTTCTTACGGTTGCTTGCGAAGAGAGTACCTAACAGGTATTGTTGCTTAAAAAAGGTTGTATGCAGAGAATATCACAAACAAGCACATATTATGAAAGTTCGAACAGTGGCACAAAAGTTGTGCAGATAATAAAGAATTGATTTAAAATAAAGACATATTTATTTTTATTTTATTTTTAACTTTTTTAAAAGGTAAAAACATAACAATATAAACATATTCAAGTACATACTACATGTATATCAATGATAGCAACATGCTGATAATATTACACAACTAATAATATTTTTAACAGAACATGTTATAGTGGTTTATTTAAAAGCTACATGTAAACATATTACAATAATATGTTGCTAAATTTAATAACACTATTTTATAAACATTTTAAAGTAGAAAATGTATGTTTGTCGTAGCAACTTGTTGATAAGATGATGCAACAAATAATGCTTCCAAAAAATAATTGATGTTGTCTAAATCATTACAAAATAAACATATTCAAGTTCTACATGTGTATAAGCGAGCAGCATGCTGATAAGATTAAGCAACAAATAATGTTTACAAAAAATATAATCATGTTGTTTTTATCTTTACATTGTAAACATGTACCTGTATATAATGGAGCAATATGCTGATAAGATAAATTAACAAATAATGTTTACTAAAAACACATTGATGTTGTTTGATCGTTACAAAGTAAACATGTTCAAAACTATGTGTAAATACATACATGTATGTATATGAATATATGATAGCAACATATTGACAAGATTAAGTAAGAAATAATGTTTAAAAAAACCTATTCATGTTGCTTGAATCTTTAAAATTTAAACATGTTTATTAACTATTTGTATATGTATGATAGCAACATATTGACAAGGTTAAGTAGAAAATAATGTTTACAACAAAATTTATTCATGTTCTTGAATTTTTACGGTATAAACATATTCAAGTATTAGATTTTTATGTATTTCAGCAGCATGTAGAAGAAACATATTTTGATCGTTACAATATAAACATATTCAACAACTTCATGTATTTATATAAAGCAACATGTTGATATGATTAAGTAGGAAATTATGCTTCCATGCATAAGCTGGATTCAGCCATTGTTTCGGAACTCAAGCCAAGAAAACTAATGCGCAACGTTTACAAAAATATTTCATATGGTAATCTTGTTTTTACAGAACAATTGTTCGAAGAGGGTGAATCTTTTTGGAACAAACTCTCAAAAAACTGAACTTTTTTCGGAACAAAATCCTTGTGAATCCAGTTTTACATTGTACAGACAGGCTGCCATTAAGCCTATAGCGAATGTAGTTGCAACGTAGATCCGATTGGGATCCTTTACAGAAAATTGCATTCCTGAGGAGCTGTCCAAAGCCGCTGCAGAAAGTGAAATTATTTAAAACTTATTGGAATTAAATCGGTAGTGTATCGGTAGGCATATCCATACTTAAAAACTCTAGGCAAGTTGAAAGGACGGCTATATATTATAAACTAGAAAGTTTTTTGGACATTCTCCATTAATCATACTTTCTATAGGAAGTCTGTAGCTTGTAAAACTTCTAGCTTTTCATGGAAATTTTTACTCTCAGAGTATTTGCCAGAAATCTGTTGACAGGAAGTCGCCGAAGAAATATTTTTTCGTTTTGATGTGTGACCTGGGATTCGAACCCGGGCCTTTTGTCAAATAAGCCAACACATTACCCACTAGACCACAGCGACTTCTAAACTAAATCGTTATCAACACTAAAATAACTAGATAACTCTGGCCCAAAAATCTTCACAATTAATATTTTGTAAGGTTTGAAAATATTTTTTGAAATCTTTGTTACGAAACTCTTTAAATTCATCGTCTAGGATTTGAGAATCAATTTCATGAATTAAATTTGGAAATCTTTCTATTAGTGGAGACAATGAAGAAACGTTCTTATTAATAATTCTATGTGGATAAACAGATGGCATTTCGTTTAAGGAAGTATCTATAATTGTTTACAAAATGAAACGCAGTAATTAGTGAATTCAAGTTATTCGCTATAGGTAAATTATATTTCAGAACTTTTTTTTTTTTGTTTTACAAATTCTTCTAAATATACATCTTCAGCGTTTAAAGAAATTTTTAATTTCAATATTGAAATCAGTATTTACATGCAGTCCCCGTGGTCTAGTAGGTAGTGTATTGGCTTATTAGACGTAAAAGCCAGGATTCTAGTCCCAGGCCAGACATCAAAACAAAATACAAAAAAGTATTTATTTCGGCGATTTACTCTCAGCAGATTTCTGGCGAAAAACTCTGAGAGTAAATAAAATTGCCATGAAAAGTTTCTCATAAAATTTGGAGTTCGGAGTCGACTTTAAACTGTAGGTCCCGCTACTCATGTATAAAATTAACACACACAACATAAGTGGTGTCAGAAACAAGGTCAATAATCCTGACTGATGGGTTCTAATGACCAATTATGTATGTATTTATATGCATTTGCTTTACAAAATTATCTAATATTTTTATGTATAAACGTACCATTTTAGAATACATTTTTTGAATTTGGGGGTTTGTACTTTGAAACATTTTGTCTACACGAAGTATATATTTTAAGAATCAGAACCACATCTCATTTATATAATTTAATTTATTTTAATTATGTTAGCATTATCTATATGGTCTATATTGGAAGCGAAAGTAAAAAAGTTTTGAAGGGCTCGTAAAGTTCAAGAAATCGTACAACAATTGCCTCTAAAGACAACCATCTAGTCTGTGCCGGATGTAACACCTTTTTTTGGTTCATATTCTAAATGTTCCGATTCCTTTTTAAATTTCAATCTTTGTAAGTTACGCTATATTTTGGTAGTTTTACTAACAGAGCTTATACACAGTGCTACAGATTAGCGTTGTGTAAAAGCTGTATTTTTGTGCATTTCTACCTTAATTGGATCAATCCACATAATGCATAAAACGCAACCGCAACTGTAATTAATTACTTAGCTGATACATAAAAGGCTTGATTAAAAAATCATATTTTTTGGATAGAAAAATCATATTTTTTTGAGAGAAATCATTAAATCATATTTTATTTAAAAACTTATCAAAACTATGATAAAATCATCATTCTGGCAGCACTGATAATATAGAGAAATCTTTAAGGGGTAAAGAAGGAGAGTAAATTGAACATATGGTTGCAGTAAAATAACAGTGACTACCTAGTGCGTAGAGTGCTGGCTAATTAGACGAGAGCTTGAGATTGAAATATTTCTTTGCGAAACTTTTTTTCAGCAGTATTTTGGCACACATTCTGAAGTAAATAAAATCATCATGGAAAGTTGTTAAACTGTGGGATCCTTTACAAATGTACAAGAGTTAACATGGGTGATGTAAAGAGCCAAGTTATAACCATAACTAAAGGAGATATATGGGAAATAGTAGTCTTTTACAGAAGTTAACGTTAACGTTAACAAAATAAGAAGAGTTGATTAATCATTGTCTAAAATACTTACTTACTTAATTGGCCATAACAACCCGATTATCGGATTTCGGCCTGCCGCAATACATCCTTCCAGGCGCTTCTGCTTCTTGCGCGCCTACCCCAGTTGATCACACCAATCGATCACAGGGCTTCCTCGACGTGGTCCTTCCAACGGATACAAGGTCGTCCTCTACGCCGACTTCCGCAGATCCCCGCATCAAATACCCGTTTCGCCGGAGCATCCTCCTCCATTCGAACGACATGGCCGAGCCAGCGCAGCCGCTGCATATTAATACGCTGCACAACGTCTATGTCGTTGCGGAGCTCATACAGCTCACTGTTAGATCGGATGCGGAAATCATCGCCAACTCGCACAGGACCGAAGATCTTACGTAGGACTTTCCTCTCAAAAACCCTCAAGGCTGCTGCATCAGTTCTTAATAGGGTCCATGCCTCTGCGCCATAAAGAAGCACGGGTAAGATGAGCGTCTTGTAGAGTATTAATTTTGTTTTAATTGTCTAAAATAGATCTTGCGAATAAAATGTGTGTCAATACGTTTAAGTATTGTCTTTTAGAGTTTGATTTTCATTCCATCTTAGTAGTTCATTCCATGAATTTTTAATTTAATTTTAACATCCTTTCTATACATTCTATTTGCTCCAAAACAAATTAGTTGCAATTAAACTTAAACCTGCTAAAGTTAATAATATTTACTGTAAATATTTTTAAAGCTGTAAATATTTATTAACTATTCTAGTCTAAAGCATTCTGTTCTTTTCTTTTCATTTCATTTTAAGAATTTACCAATAAATATTGAATCAATGCCTCTAACACATAATTATGGTGTGATCATAACCTAATAATATAATCTCGAAATCTTATCGTTATCAAATATTATTATTTCGCTTAAAAAATTTATATTTTATGGTTGCCATTATCATTTTGAAAATCTGCTTAAAAAGTAACCGTTTTATAGACAAATTGATAGACAGACAGACAGACAGACAAGCACACATAATGGGGTACTTAATTTACGTACTAAAACGATGAAACGATGGTGAACGTTTCTTGAATCGTAAAATATTTTTTCTAAAATAAATGTGTTGCAATATTATGTTGGCGTTTCTACAAAAGCCGAATAATAATGTCCAACAGCAACAACAACAAGAGAAAAAAAAAAAAAAAAAACTGGAAAAACGCTAAGAATAGCAACTTAAAAGGCTGTTAAAAAATGTTATCTTCGTTACATTTTGTATCTCTTCAGACTTGTTTTTTTTTGTTATTTTTTTGTTCATTTCCAAAGAAGAAAAATAACGAAAACGAGAATAAGAATGAAAACTAAAATTTTACTATCATTTGTAAAGTGTCACGCCTTTGTATAAGATTAGTGTCTGATATTATCTATTTTACAACAACAACGTGTTACATTAACAAATACAAACGTATACGCATACTTAGCTTTATACAGCGGTAGCCTTATAATTAGAAACGACCTTGCAAACGACTATGTTTGTTCATATCTTTTCAAAACTTTTTTACTCATTTTAAAACCAAGAGTTAAAAAAGACAGTACAACACGGTGGCTTTAAATTTAAAATATAAAGAAAAAATTAAAAAAAATTAGCAAAAAACAAAAACTACCAATTTCAGGTTCGTCAAATAATTAGAAACAAAAAATATTCTTACAAACAGCTTAAAAATATCTTAATAAGTTCATATTTAATGGGCATATTCCTGCATATTCTTCAATATTTTGTCGGATAAACCTTGTTTTGAACAATATCTGCAAGTCTTTTCGATAAACTTTGTATCAAACGTTGGCATGTTTGTATTAGGGATGCCAATTGGGAAATCCCGAATCTTGAAATCCCGGGATACGGGATTTTGTGAAGCCCGAAAAACTTTAAAAACTTGCCCCGGGATTTTTGGGATTGTGAATTCGTATGTACTTTGACCCTACAAAACGTTCTGAAAAAAATTCAATATATCACTTGACTTTGACAATAGAAACCCTACTTCGATTGATAAAAAATCGAAGAATGTAAAAGCCCTATACAACGAATTAATAGGGTAACAGGTTTAGATACTCAACTGTCCAAAGAAATAGATTTAGAGGTGAATATTTACAGGCTGCATACAGCTATCTTGGAATTATTTTACCAACAAATGTTGTTTGATTAGAATTTCGGGATTGGGATTTACAAAATCCCGAATCCCGGTATTTTTAAAAATCGATCCCGTTTGGCATCCCTAGTATGTACGGATATGTTTTGCCAGCTTTGTTGCACCAGCTGACAAAACTCATCTTTATTTCGCGGGTTTTTTGTCTTTAAGATCTCTTTTGGGTTTCAAATAATCCCTGGGCAAGAAGCCTAGTGCTAGAAAAACCATTCCAGCAGAAGATAGAATTATTTGAAGGGCCAGGAAGAAAAACCTTCTTCTTCTCTTGTCTTCTCGTGGAATAAAGGCTAAAATTGGACAATTTTAACGTCAGAAACATGTGTTTATCCCAAGTAAGGTTGTTTTGAATATTAATTCCCAAGTACTTAATGGACTTCTGTCACCTCTTTTCCATCAATAATTAGCGAAAAATGTAAATTATTAAAAGTTGGCTTAAATTGGCTCAAATTATATTGTAAATTGTGGCAAACTTACATATTAGTGCAGCGTCCCTTTCCATATAAGCTTTTATAACTGTTTCATGGATAAAATAGGTCAAGGCAAACATCGTCTGCATACATAAATATTTTCCCAGTAGAAGTAAGATTATGTAAATCATTATGAAAATAACAAATAATATAGGCCCAAATACACTATCTTGTGGTACTCCATTTAAAATTCTTCTTGAACTTCTATTATTAGTAACAATCTGAACGAACTGCCAAGGATTTGTTTGGTAGGCCTCTAAAAATTGATGGCCTTTTTCTTGAACAATCAAAATATCATGATCTATGACATCAAAGACTTTACTAAAATCTTAAAAAAAATCACGGCAAAAATGAGCAAGGGTTTGTTTGGATTTTTGGATTGTTCCCGAAGGCCGTCATCTTCCTTCGAGGGCATTCATTACACTAATGATCCAGTGATATATAAGGTAAGCCAAAGCGAGCAAGGATGATTCAGAGTTCAGAGTTTGAGTTAAATCAGTCGTATGTGCAGATGGCACGTTGTATTCGGAGTTTGAATTAAGCTTGTCGTGTCTAACAACATTACGTTGGTTGAAGTGAAAAATCAATCTGTTGTGTGAAGACACGAGATCGAGCTATAATTCGGTTAGACTTGTGTGGAGATAAGTTGCGTCTGAAGGGAACAGTTGTTAGTGTTGTTGCTTACAAAAAGGTTGTGAGCGAAAAATAACTAACAATTGCTGTTGCTTACAAAAAGGTTGTAAGCAGAGAATTATCACGAACAAAGATATACTGCGAAAATTATCATTGTATACGTGGAATAAGCTGGAACAGTGGCTTAAAAGCTGTGTAGATAATAAAGAATTCATTAAAATTAAACACATATTTATTTTTACTTTACGAACTCATATTTTTAACGTTTTAAAAGGTAAAAACGTAACAATATTATTCAAAATTTGGACCAGAAAGGGAGTTACTTCATCCGCCCAAATTAGCAATAATTTCGTTGGAATATTATCATTTTAAAATTAAATCTCATACTGATTTGATTTAAAGTTTGCAACGAACTAAAATGATCAGTTTGTGAGTAATTAATTTGTGATTTTAAATTTAATATTGAATCAATAAAATAGTTTTTCAACGTTTCAGCTTTTTCCAAGTCATTAACACTCTTGAAGTTCTCCCAAGATACTCATTTATAAATTTCTAACTCTTTTTATGATCTTCTTTAACAGTTTCTAATTCGTTTTTGTTATAATCATTCATACATACTCTTACCGCATTTTTGATAACATTACTAACACCTCTCAATCTTCCCTTAATATCTGTATTATCAGATCTCTTTTTGCTTAATTTCGTAACAGTTTTTTTTTTTTTTTTTTATAGTTAATTTATGCAAATTGCCATTAATCCAAGGAGCTATTTGTGTTTTGTTCTTATTTTTTTGAATTTTAAGATTTGTTGAATTTTTAACAGCGTTATCCAAACAATCAATTAAAGCCGATGTGTCTGCCGAGGGATGTATACATGTATACATGTATTGGAGTTAATTCAGATTGAATATATTTTTTTGCACTATCAAAATCGCAATAAAAACGTGTTTCCTCATCAAAATCACCATTTAATGACTTCACATCAGTCAGAATAGAAATTATTTGGTAATCTGAAAGTCGACATTCAATTGAATCCACAAATATTTTTCTGCATATGTAGCTATTAGAGGTGTGCACAAGACATATAAAACTGCACACTCTATTGCATTTTTCTCAAGACCGAATATTGAGTGTAGCTACAAATATAAATAAGTGTGAAGCAAAGATAGTGTAGAAAAACACAACTGTGCTCGTGAACCATTGTACAACAGTAGGTTGTGAAGCATGCAACAAAAATTTTGTACTCTTCATAAAGTCACAACGTGCATTTCTTTTTTTGCTCTCGGCAACCGACCATCTTCCTCGACGCCAGCATTGCCAGTAACTTTTTTAAACTTATTATTTCTGGGGAATTTTTTTTTTTTTGAGTTTTTGTCTTTTAACGCAATTTTATTTTGATTTTCCATAATAAATTTTTTTTTTATTTTTTGTTTTGTCGCTGCAAAATTGTTTTTAAACTATTACATTTAAATCACCCGTGCTCGTAAAATCGTAACCTACTCACAACAATGAATAAGAAAGGTCCGAATGTTTTGTTCTTTGTTTGCTCGCAAGCATTGCCATTTAAACTTTTTATTTCTAGGGAAAAACTTTGTTTAAGCTACTACTTTTTTTTACACTACTGATATTCGTATGGCAATACTGAAAATGGAGCTTCAGTGGTAAAATATGCTCTTACAACACAAAGCATAGTTCCGTTACTTCACTGGCAAACGAGTGCTGTTGAATACATTGAATAAATGAGAAATACACATTTCAGTGCACTCGTAAAAACAAGACCAACAGAAAAGAGTACACTACAGTATTGCATTCGGTGAAGGGTAACCTAGTTGAATGACTTGTGCACACCTCTAGTTGCTATACACGTGATCAATGGAAGTTCCACTTTATATTGCTAAGTCGTTTCTAATTATAAGGCCACCACTGTATATACAGACAAACGTATGGTATATACCAACCTACATACATACATTTATCGTTTGTAATACATATTACTATCACAGACTATTTTGAATCTCTATAATTTTTTCTCTTTCACTTTATTTTTTATACATTTTTTTTGTTTTTGTATTTTTTTGTATATTAATGGTATCTTTTCTATTACTATCTTCTATTCGCCAAACTATTCAAAAAAAAGCAAAAAACAAAAAACATAAGGGAACATTAACGTCTGGGTCATTTTACCATCTATTACCATCGTCTTTACTATTTTTCTAAGTGATGTTCTCAAATAACACTTTTCTGACTTACATCCATAGCTGCCAGATAAATAGAGCATCAAATCGTCAAGTGTTTGAGAAAAAATCGTCAAACTCGTTCATAGAAATTGTAAAACAAATCGTCAGATAAAATCATAAAGTCAATGTCAAACAACAACAATATTGCATCATCTATACCTATGTGGGTATATACATACCTATGGGGATAAAACTCAATACGATATTTGCTAGAACTGACGTATTTTCAGTGCTATGGTTTCCTAAGACAGTGCAATAAATATTTCACTTCATCTGATCTACTTACCATTTGCACCATTTATAACCGACCGGTAACGAAATACAATTCTCATGTAAGGATTGGTTGGGAAAGATCTTTCTAAAGCCTTACTAAAGCACTGAAATATAGGCATCGAAAGATGTCTCTTTTTCTGTTTTTAAACAACAATCCTACCACCAGAAGTCTTTGGAGTTTTAAAAGTGAACTGAATATTGTTTACTTTGAAGTCCTCCTCCTCCTTGATCTGACTTAAAAACATATTTATTTCCACCCATTAAATACAATATAAATCCGTTCAGAAGACGTCAAAGCAAGGTGATTGTAATATGTATTGTTGTTCGGAGATAATATTTCCTACAGTGGAATAAATAAATTCATTGCATCGTAACAGGAAAGTAATGGTTTATGCTGTAATCCTTTGAAATTTTAGAAATATTCCATTTCAATGTGTTTTATTATAAAATGTACTAAGCAATGGTTTGAAGATAACAAGCAATTGATCTGGACCGTTCTCACAATTTTGATACATATGTACATCCATACAGGGTGGCTGATATATAATGCAACAAAGTAAAGCGCTATGTCTTTTTAATATCTTTTTTAATTTTATTGTTCAAAAGCAAAAAATGTTGGAAATATTGTTCAAAATGTACACTTTTGGTACGAATAATGGCCATCAAACCGCCGACAAAGCCATCACAGGCTACACGAAAGGGGCTCTCCGGTATTTTGGCCCACTCCCGGCGATGCGTCGTCTTGAGATGATCAACACTTTGGTATTTTATAGTGAGAACCTACTCTCCAAAATGCACCAGGCGCAAAAGTCCAACGCATTGAGATCCGGAGATTTTGGTGGCCATTGTGCGGTAGAACTGAAGCGAGGAACCTCTTTTTAAAGCCGTTCTTGGTTGACGCGTGTTGAGTGCGGTGGTGCTGATTCCTGTTGGAATGTCCATAGTCTGCGGCCAAAATGTCTGTCTGCTCAGGGTTTCAATACTGTCTGTTTGACCCCACGGCCGTTACGGCGGTCCACACAATTACCATCAACGGCGCTTGAGGTCTGGTGGCCAATCGCAAGCGTAAATTTTCAGCTGACCTCTTTGGAAAGTAAATCCGATTATTTTGTATGTTCACAAACTGTTCAATTTGGAATGGCTTCTCATCGGAAGAAACCAAATTCGTTGACTGGCCACTCCTTGGCTCTTTCCATTCTAACTTTTTTTTGTCCATCGATAAGCTCTTGCACTTTTTGGAACTTCAATGGCTTTAGTCATGGATTTCGCCGTGGATTTCGATCAAATCTGGCCTTCACTTTTCGAGTCATTTCCGGTTTTGTTAAAGATTTTTTTCGTTCACTTTTTGGATGCGATGCAACACTGCCAGTATCACGGTAACGAGTAATTTATTCACATTTAAATGCTGGAGCGCTCTAAGGATAGCCACCTGTGGTTTTCCAGCCAAATATAAAACAATTTTTAGTACAATCGATCAATTTCGACCTCCGGGTACTGTACTTGTCTTGACCGACAGGTGTACGTCCTCTAACCTAAAGCAATTACACTTTTACGCTTGAATTCCATCACAAAAAACTTTTTTTCCGAATGCAATAGATCAAAATCATTTTGTAAGCTTCTATATAATAAAATGAACTGTTACTGGAAGAAATCTGGCAGCTGTCAGATGAGCGGTTTACAAACGATAACAACCTGAAATTGGTTGCAATACATATCAGCCACCCTGTATAAACATATAGTTTAATGTCTATTCCGAACAACAAATTTGTTAGTAGTTACTGGAATAAAAAGCCGCCATCGAGCAAGCATTAGTCCAAGAAAACAACAAGCAGTTGATAGTAGTCATAGAGCAGCCATTAATTAAAAAAAAAAAATGCAACTGATAATGGTAACCACCATTGAGCAGTCATTAATCAAAAAAAAAAAAAAAAATAAGTTTGTAGAAGTAAAAAGAGTGCAAGTGGCAATCGAGCAGCCATTAATCCATAAAAAAAAACAAGAAACCAAAGAGGATAAACTTAAGATCTGCCGCTGCGTTATAAGACATGGTACCAACATCAATTTTCGTAATTACTAGGCAACATTTTTAGAGTATAATTGAGAGTGAGGGAGTATTTGGTCATCAAGGGATATTTTTCAAGCCCAGAAAGTCTCGGGTGTCTTCCAAAAGGAATTTTATGCATAAAAGGGTTAAAGAATGGACCATAGCAATACCTTACTGTATTATGTTCTATAGAGCGATTGATAATTGGAATGAGGCATTGAGGCAATTAATACATTTGTTGAATTGGAATCATACATCAACCCTTTTAATACGGCACTGTAGTCTCAAATTGCTCTTACTTAGAATGGGTATGGTCGCGAACCCATTGTTAATATTCTATGTTGATGATAATGAATCATCAGAATACTTTCATGGAGACTGTAAGGCATTAATGCATTCCAACAGAAGTCCAAAATGGTTCTTATCGGGATCAGGAATTTTTCAGGACAATAGCTTTAGAAGAAAAAAAGGATATCTTTGTAAATAAATAGATATAGATATAATCATAGTAAATAAATTTGGAGAATAAGTTGCGGTCGTCTAATAGGTAGTGTAGGTAGTTCCAACAAAACGGAAATTGGAGAAATAGGCCATTTTCTTCTCTCTGGATATTTCTAGCAAAAATTCGGAGAGTAAATAAAATTGCCATGAAAAGTTTCTCAAATTTCTGTCGCTCGGAGTCGACTTCAAACGGTAGGTCCCGTCTCTCATATGTAAAATTAGCGCACACAACATAAGTGGTATTAGAAGCTAGGTTGTAATCCTAATTTAAGACTTGTGATGGCAAATTACTTATGTAGTCCCTGTGAAATGACTCACATACGTTAGAGTATAACAATCTTTGCATGTGTTTTTCATTTCTTAGCATTTTGTTTGTGTCTCTTCTTATGAACACAAGCTTGTAAGTCGTTTGCCTGTCTAACAAGTGTGGATAAGTTTTTCTCCTTCGGCTCACTCATTCACTCATTCATTCATTCATGTACTCATTCAGTTCACATTTAGTATCTGTTCCTGTATCTTGTTGTCATTTTTGTGCTTGAAAGCAAAAAAAAAAACTTTTCTCAGCTTTCTTCGAATCCTCCTCATTGCCATAACGATGTCTCTCATAAGGTCTTTTGTATTTTTTTTTTTATTAACTTTTTTTTCTTGGTTTTTGTTTTTCAGTGCTTTTTTTTCTGAGTATTTCTTAAAAGTGTATCCTCAGCTCATTTTAGAGATGCTGTTAATGTTGCTACTTTTGTTCCATTATTGAAATTACTTGAAAGTGGTTGAAATAATGTTGAAGTACACACGCTTCCTTCTCATACTGATTTTATCTTCAACGTTTTCTTATTTTTTTTTTGTCGTTTTTCTTTATTTGCTAAATAATGCTGTTGTCGTCGCTGATAATGATGAAAATGCTAATGATGTTCACACTGGTTCTTATTAATAACGACGATGTTATTGTCGTTGATAAAATAAAAAAAAAAGATCTTCTGCTGCTGGTGATTGTGTATAGATGTTGTTCAAGTAAATTTTTTAAAGAGCAACGAATTTTTTTTTTATTCTATCTTTTAGTCTTTTTTGTTTTCCCTTAGTCATGTGGCAGTCATTTTGTTTTTGTGTTTCCCATAAAATTTTTTAACAAATCCCCCCACTGTTTCCAGAGTACACCACCACCAGACATACACGTTTCAGTTTCTTCTCACTTGTGCTTGAGTTAGTTTGCATTTAGTGGTTGTGTTTGGCGAGGGGAGATTTTCTTAAAAATATTCCTATTGTTGTGGTTTTTCCTTCAATTTGCAAACAATGCTCATATAATTTTCCTTTTGTTTATATTTACGAGTATTCATATGGAATGTTGTCTATTTCATAAAAAACAAAATCATGAAAATCTGAAAAAAAAATTCCATTCAAGATGAAAGATTTAAGGAAGCATTCGCTTCAAAATGCTTATGATTGTGTATGCTTTCGTTCTCTGCTTAGACGTTACTGCTCTTAAATTACTTATTGACCTGATTTGTAGTGAAAAAAATTTCTTATAACTTTTTTAAATACCATAGGCTTTACATTACTGGACTTTAGTTGCTACTCATATTATCAATAATTTCAGAAAGCCTAAATACATAACCGTGAACAGTTGAAATTACGACAAAACCGCAAATACTTGCATGACTTCATCAATGAACAATAACACTCGCAAAGGGAATGATTTTAAAATATAGCAACGCTTTCAAAATATTATTTATAATCATATTATTTATAAGACATACATAACATACATAATTACAACCCTGCAGTTAGTATTACGACCTAGTTTCTCACACCACTTATGTTGTGTGCGTTAATTTTATACATGAGTGTCGGGACCTACAGTAATAAAGTCGACTCCGAAGGACAGATTTTTTAAGAAACTTTTAAGGCAATTTTATTTACTCTCAGAGACCATTTTTCCCAGAAATCTGCTGAGACAAACTCGCCAAAAAAATATTTTCATATTTTCGTTTTGATGTCTGACTAGGGGATTGAACTCGGGCCATCAGTATAATAAGCAAACACACTACCTACTAGACTACGATTCTGTTCTGAACTGCAGCTTATTACAGTAAACAAGCAATAGACTATAAAGAATTTATTAAACTTGGACATGAAGTTTACAGTCATGTCCTCCAAGGCCGACTTTCGAACTTTGACAAATGTTAACGGCCACATTGTTGTATTCGTGTCCGCCAAATCAGTTTGTTTGCTAAATCACCGCAGATGGATATAACATTCCTATTGGATACTATATTTATTTATTTATCGCCGAAGAAATGCTTTCCGTATTTTTATCTTGATGTCTGGCCTGGGACTCGAACCCTGGATTTAAGTCTAATAAGCCAGCACACTACATACTAGACCACGGCGACTTCTACATGCTCCATACATAATGAAATCAAAAGCTCTTTGAAACGAATAAATAATTTCGATGACATCTCACATACACTTTGTGAAAATTTAAAGGTAAGAATCGTATAATAAAAGACGGGATAGCATGCCGAACATATGACTGAGTGGGTTTCAGACAAAATTTTGAACAATTTCCAGAAAATCTTTGTTTTGAGCAAATCAATTGTATTCGGTACTGAGCTGAAAACTTGACAAATGAACATCAAGAAAAAAGCTTTCCAATAATGCTATGCAATATCTGTTGCAAATAGTTTTTGCCTTTTCTAGATAGTTGATAAAAAGGTTTCCAAACGTTTCCTAAAATTATTGATGCGTGTGAGTTTTATTTGCCATACAGTCGGTGCAGATCACCGTAGTCTAATAGGCAGTATGTTGACTAATTTGACGTGAGGCCACAGTTGAATTCCCAGATCGAAACGAAATGTGAAAAATATTTCTTTGGCGAGTTTTTCTCAGCAGATTTCTGGCAAAAACTCTGAGAGTAAGTAAAAAATTGCCATTAAAAAGTTCCTTAAAAATGTGTCGTTCGGAGTCGACCTTAGGTCCCGCCACTCATATATAACATTAACGCACATAACATAATTCGTACTGCAGGGTTGTAATTATGTTGTATGTTATGTATATGGTAGGGCTGTCATACGGGATCGATTGTTAAAAATCCCGGTATTCGGAATTTTGTAAATGCCGATCTCGTAATCCCGGGATAATTTGGGATTCAAAAATCCCAAAAAATTATGATTTTCTCTTAATAATAAAAATATTTCGTTAACAAAATCAATTCTATTCCAATTATGTGTATCAGAATTAAATGTCATTAAAAATAAAATATAAACACAGCATGACAAAATGTAACAAAAAAGCACAAATTAACAAAAATAAAAATTTTTCATACGAAAAATTTTCACGATGAGTAGGTTCGAGTCATACTTATAATATCAGATGCATTTACGCATTCATACTTATTTTATTGTGATACTCATACTACTCATACTCAAAGTTGAAAGTATTCATCGTATTCATACTTAACAATACGCATGATGTTATTGACTTGACTCGTCTCTACTTAACATTTACACGAAGCACAAAATATGTATGATTCGCGTACGAACACTACTATACTCACAAGAAGATTGTGTGTATGCTTTGCTTGTTGTCTTTGTCTTTTGTTTCTTCTTTGTTTGTATATGACAACAACAACAAAGGCTGTAAATTTTGATGAATGATTCGAGTCACTCGAATTACTTATAAGTATTATAATTATTTTTCAAAATTCTTGAATCAGAATGAGTAGGCATATGAATCAAACATATGACGAATATTGTGAGTTTAATGTCAACGTTGTATTCATACTCATTGCTATTTATACTTATAAATCAATGTTGTAGGGAGTACGAATGAATCAGAGTAGTTGAATTTCAATTCTGTTGATTCATTCATACTCAAAATTGCATGAGTGCTTGTGAGTAGCGCAAAAATGATTCATTGCTGGTCTCTGATATGCAAATGCATTAGTTTTAAGAAAATTGTTTGGATTCTTATAAAAATATTAAAGCATCTTGCATGTAAGCTGATTGGCTTGAATGAATTTTGTTGTTAACATATGCTGCTGTTAAAAGACACTTCTCGCAATCAACATTTGTTGGTAAAATAGTTCCAAGATAGCTGTCTGGAGCTTGTAAACATTCACCTTTACCATCTCCTGATGTAAAAAAATACATACATAACATGCATTATTGGCCATTACAACCCTTCAGTCAGGATTGCGACCTAGCTTCTCACACCACTTATGTTGTGTGTATTCATTTTATACATGAGTGGCGGGACGTACAGTTTAAAGTCGACTCCGAACGACAGATTTTTGAGAAGCTTTTCATGGCAATTTTTACTCCCAGAGTCTTTGCCAGAAATCTGCTAAGAGGAAGTCGCCGAAGAAATATTTTTCGTTTTGATGTCTGACCTGGGATTCGAATCCGGGCCTTTTGTCTAATAAGCCAACACACTACCCACTGGACCACGGCGACTTGTAAAAAAATCTATTTCTTTGGACAGTTGAGCGTCTAAATCAGTTACCCTATTAATTCATTTTATAGGACTTTTGCATTCTTCGATGCCAACAAATAATTTTTTATGACTGGAAGTAGGGTTTTTGCTCATCTGAGATGGTGTTATCGAAGTTGAGTGATATAGAATTTTCTTTCAGGACCTTTTGCAGGATCAAAATACATAATGAGTTGACAATCCCAAATATCCTGGGATAAGTTTTTAAAAATCCCGGGATTCGGGATTTGTGAATCCCGAGAATTCAGAATTTTCCGATTGGCATCTCTAGTATATGGTGACAGAACATAAAATCTTCCATTATGAATTCAAATGCGGTGGTGTATTTAGTTTTTATTTTCTAGGTGATCTTATAAAAATGTTTAGAAAACAAAATCAGTGCAAAACTGCTTGGACAGATGCAATTTAATGAATTAAGTGTTCACACAATAATTTTCGACTTGTTTGCTATCCATTCCATTCATACAAAATCAGTTACCAAATTCCGTTAATTTTTAAAACCTCAAACAATATACCCCCAGAGGGTTATGTATGACAGTGAAAGAGTATATGCAAGTGTATGGTAATAATGCATATGCAGCATATGATATCATTTATGAATTTATGCATTTTTATATGTTCATTACTATTTTTATGAATATTATTATTATGCATATGAACGAATGAACGCACATATGAAATGCATGTCATCATAATTTACAACATTATTTTACACTTCCTACGAGTAACACTTTTCATAATAATCGAAAAGAAGGAAATGAGAAGAAAAACAAGAAGAAGAAATGAAATACTGAAATTCGCATATTAAGAACCCTTAAGCAGTTTGAATGTTTTCCTTTTTCTCTAGCATTACAATGCTTTTAAGGAAAATGCAATAAATGCAGAGGTTCTTTGAAGTAGAAAATATAAAAACAGCAAAAACAACAACAACAACAACAGCAAATATGTAAAATAATATAATTTGCCGAAAACAACAAATAAAAAAAAATAAACAAAAAATTCTAAAAGAAAAACTCTTGAATTTTCTTTCAAGCATTACTGGTTATTTCGTTATGAAAATCTGCAATCAAGACTTATTCCCGGAATGGGTTTAAGCACTCGTGTTGTGTTTTTATTTTTTTCTTGTTTCAACATTCCAAACTCGTGCATAAAACATGTGCAAGTAATTTGTGTTGCTTTTTTTTCCCATTTACTTCAAAAACATGTTGCGAAGTACAAATAAAATTGTTTGTGTATGTTCCGACTAAATGAAGAACAAATAATAAACTGACACACATGCATCTACTGCCGTATGTTTATGAGAATGCGGTTATAAAAAAAAAAAGAAAAATTTAAGGAAAATATGGTTTCATAAGGATGACAATGTTTTTATGGTTCAATTAACAATTACTTACCGAATTGAACAATGTGAGACTGCACAAAACTCAACTAGGGTAGAGTGTTAAGTTAAAAATTGAAACTGAATTTTGTTTAATTTTGAAAAAGATCTCCTTAGGTTTCGGTTAGAGGACGACACTATCTACTATACTATTTTGATAATTACTAAAGCAATTTGTGGCCCACATACTATTGTCCACTTATCATATGCTGATACGAAGTGATGAGAGGTGATACGCGTACGCTATAATTGCTTGCCCTACATCATCCGTACATCCTAAGGAATTTCCTTTCTTTCTTTCATTTACGAACTAATGTCCCGGAAAAAGAATTCATTTTTCTTGTAGCCAGATATAGGGTGGCTGATATGTATTACAACCAACTTCAGGTTATTATCCTTTGTAAACCTGTCGTGTGACAGCTGAAAGATTTATTCCAGTGACAGTTCATTTTATTATTTACAAGCTTACAAAAGCATTTTGTTCTATTGCCTTCAGAAGTAAAGTTATTCGTGATGAAATTCAAGCGTGATAGTGTGATTGCTTTATATTTGGCTGGAAAACCACAGGCGGCTATCGTTACAGCCCTCCAGCATTCAAATGTGAATAAATCTTTTGTTTCTCGTAATATTGCTCGTGTTTCATCGCGACCAAAAAGTGGACGAAAAAAAGAGGCCAGATGTGATTGAAATCCACGCCGCAGTGGTAGAAAAATTATTCGTGAGCTGAACATATCGCGAGAATGGATGCAACACATATTGAAAAATGAGCTTGGACTAAAGCCAAAGCCATTGAAGTTCCTAAAAGTGCTATGGCTTACCGAAGGACAAAAAAAGTTAAACTGGAGAGAGTTAAGGAGTTACTTCGCTTGTACGAAAGTGGCCAGTTATTGAATTTGATTTTCTCCAATGAGAAGCCATTCCAAATTGAGCAGTTTGTGAACAAACAAAATGATCGGGTTTACTTGCCAAAGAGTTGAGCTAAAAATTTACACCTGCGATTGGCCACCACCAGAACTCAAGCGCCGCCGATTGTAAAAGTGTGGGCCGGCATTACGGCCGATGGTCGCTCTCCGCTCGTATTCATCGACCGTGAGGTCAAAATAAATACCGAATATTATCAGCAAATGTCTTAAAGATAGTATTGAAGCCCTAGGCAGACAAACATTTCGGCCACAGAACATGGACCTTCCAACACGACTCAGCACCATCGCACTCAGCACACGTCAACCAAGAATAACTTTGAAGATAAAGAAGAAAGAATACGTCGTGGCAAACTAGCAACGTTAAGAAACGTTTGGGATAAGTAGAGTAATCAGCTCAGTTCAGTTTTTTACAATCCTCATGAAAATGTTACTGTGGATGAACAATTGTTCTCATTTCGAGGTCGGTGCATAAAAATTAGGGCACTTTGTGATTCCACAACTAAATATGTCTGGAACATGAAAGTGTACACTATCAGAGCAATAAATTCACAACCAGAAAGAAAAACAAGGTGAGACTTTTGTACATCGTATTACATACATACATAATTGGCCATTACAACCCTTCAGTCAGGATTACGACCTAGTTTCTCACACCACTTATGTTGTGTGCGTTAATTTTATACATGAGTGGCGGTACCTACAGAGTAAAGTCGACTCCGAACGACAGATTTTTGAGAAGCTTTTCATGGCAATTTGTACTCTCAGAGACTTTGCCAGAAATCTGCAGAGAGGAAGTCGCCGAAGAAATATTTTTCGTTTTGATGTCTGATCTGGGATACGAACCCGGGCCTTTTGTCTAATAAGCCAACACACTACCCACTAGACTACGGCGACTTCATTTGTACATCGTATTATATTTGTTATATTTCCGTATTTTTAATGTAGGTGAGAGAGTGGTGCACAATTACAAGGGATAATTTTCTTACTACATACAATCTGAACTTCTTTGCCTTTGAACTTCTTTCTCGGCGTATTTAGTTGGCACTGTCCTTAAAAATAAAACTTTTTTGTCATCAAATATTCTGGATATGAAAAAAGCCTTCCAATAAAAATAATTTCGGTCTCGCCTTAAGTTCTTTTCATCATTCAAAAAACGTAAGAGTTGGTGAAAAAAATCTGAAATAATGGATCATTACAACCAAACGAAAGTTAGGAATTGATGGGCTTGACCAACTATTTGCAAATTACACATGTCAGCGCATGACTTAGCGTTGGAAAAGCAAAGAAAAGTTTTGCCACATAGACCATCAGGAAGAAATCTTATCAAAAATATTCAAGAACAAAATGATCTCACAAGTGTCCTCGCAATGTTCTAAGCAAAATAATAGCAAATACACACTATTGCCCAGAAATTTACCAACTGAACGACAGACGTGTTTCTTTTGTCTACATGGAAGTAATTCCAATAAGCATTCCATTTAATGTGATTCTTGTAAAAAATTTATATGCAAAGAGCACATAGGTCACATTGTGTATAAATTGTCACAAAAATTTCTAAGTTTGGTATACGTTAGTATTAAAAATAGAATTATTAAGAATAATTGCTTAGGAGTTGCCGTAGTCTAGTAAATAGTGTGTTGGCTTATTAGACATAGGGCTCCCGAGTAAGACATCAAAACGAAAATATGAAAATATTTCTTCGGCGATTTCTTCTCAGCAGATTCCTGGCAAAAACTCTGAGAGCGAATAGGGTAACTGATTTAGATGCTCAACTGTCCAAAGAAATAGATTTTTTTGCAAGTCGCCGTGGTCCAGTGGGTAGTGTGTTGGCTTATTAGACAAAAGGCCCGGATTCGAATCCCAGGTCAGACATCAAAATGAAAAATATTTCTTCGGCGACTTCCTCTCAGCAGATTTCTGGCAAAGACTTTGACAGTAAAAATTGCCATGAAAAACTCTTCAAATATCTACCTTTCGGGGTCGACTTTAAAACTATAGGTACCGCCACTACTGCATACAATTAAACACATTAAACAAATGAGTTTCTTATATCAAATATATAATTTTGTTTACATTTTAATGTTGGGTCATATTGACCCAAAGGATCATAGGAACGACTCATATCCAAGGGATGCAGAAGGGTTAAGTCCAAACTCAAATTTCTTTAAATTTTTTAAAAGTAAACACATGTAGTTTTCAAAAATTGCAATTATTTTTAATCAAAAACAAAACCCTACTACAACCTACTACAACCAACTACAACTGACTAAAGCATTACTTAAAAATCTGAAAAATTCAAATTTAAATGGAAACAAACAAAAAAAAAAGGAGAAAAAAATCGGAAAAAAGATTTTAAATTTTCGCATAAGAGCTTTCTTTTCTAACTTTAACGAAGTTTTCAGTGGAAAGATTTTTTATAGCTAATTTTTGTTTTGTTTTTCAAAAATGAAACGCTTTTAAGGATTTCTTATTGCATTTGCATGTATGAATGCATTACTTAATGCTCTTCTTAGGTACATTGTTTGGTGTACTTGCACATGAGCATGAGTTTTTGGATAAAGTCGAGGGTTGTCATAAACAGCATTGAAAATGTTGCAAAAAAATATGTATTAGGGTGCAACCTATATATAAGGTTACCCCCTAATACTTATTTTGTGAAGTGGGTTATCCATACATACACAATTGGTCAGTCAGGAATACTGATCTATTTTCTCACACCACTTATATTGTGTGCGTTAATTTTATACACAAGTGGCGGGACCAACAGTTTAAAGTCGACTCCGAATGACAGATTTATTGAGAAACTCTCAGAGTTTTTTCCATAAATCTTCTGAGAAGAAATTGCCGAAAAATGCTTTTCTTATTTTATTTTGATGTCTGGCCTGGGACTAGAATCCTGGCTTTACGTCTAATAAGCCAGCACACTACCTACTAGACCACAGCGACCTCCATCGCTATGAATTTATTCATCGGTTTGAATTTGAACCATCAGTTATTTTGTATGTATCTCGCTATATATTTTTTATTCCAGAAAACACTACACTGAATGTCATGAAGCAAATTTACGCTTGAGCAATATTCAGATTTGTTAAGCCAACGAGATTGATTTTATAAGCATACCCATGAGTATAAACAAAATTCCCGTATTTGGCGCTCAGAAAACTTACACGGGGTCTTAAAAAAGCCAATACACCCACTAAGAGTGAGAGTTTGATGCGGCTTTTGAAGCAGAGGCCCATATTCCTTTGAAAATGAGCACAGCGCAACCATTATGGTCAATGGTGCTGCATATCCCATCATGGCAACCGATTTTTTTGTACCCGCTCTTCATGATATTGATGTTAACGATGTTTGGTGCAGCTTGACACCCAACGTCTCATGTCACAATCGATTTATTGTGTCGAATATTTGTTGGTCGTTTAATTAACTGAAATTCTGATGCCAATTAGCTACCAAAAAGCTGCTATTTTGACACCGTTGGACTATTTTCTGAGAGTTGCCGTTAAAGAAGTCGCCATGGTCTTGTAGGTAGCGTGCTGCCTGATTAGACGTATAGCCAGGATTCGAGTCCCAGGCCAGACATCAAAACAAAATCCAAAAAGTATTTTTTTCGGCGATTTCTCTCAGCAAATTTCTGGCAAAAACTCTAAGAATAAATAAAATTGCCATGAAAAGTTTCTCAAAAAATCTGTAGGTCCCGCCACTTATCTATAAAATTAACAGGCACAACATAAATAGGGGTCAATAATCCTGACTGATGGGTTGTAGTGACCAATTATGTATGTACAGTATGCTATGCCGATAAACCAGAGACAATTAAGCCGAAATTTGCGATACCATTGCCGAGATACGAATCCTTACACTCGAAAAAGTGCACAAAAATTAGTACTATTAGATGAGGTACTGTGACATCAGCAGCGGTAGCCATATAACAAAAAAATAAAAAAAAATATAAAAAAAATTAAATTTGGCAACATTTCAAACCATTATTGTTTTATTGTATTTTTAAATTGAAACTTTTAAATGACCCACCCTTTAGATTATAGTTTTTGGCTTATCTTCATATCATTTTTTTGAGACGCCCTATGTATACGAAATGTGTAAACCTAATACGTAGCTTTTATGCTGTTGTTTTGCAATATAAAACGAAATATTATTTCATATGCTTGAACTCTACCTAGCCCGTTCCCGCTAGACGTTCATAAATTTATGCCTTATGCCACATACAACGATACTTTGCAATTGCAAAATAACCGTAATAACGAGAACGAAGACAAACACAAATTAAAGTGAAACCCACTACGATATATTACAAGTAAACGAGCAATTTTTTTTAACTTTTTTTTTTGGAATATTCTCATTACCATATAAGCTCCCATAACATAACATACATGTACAGATATACATTAGGGTGGCCACAAAATAACAGTTGCGATATGTTCCCAACTAAAATAAAAGTTTGATTCATTCTAAAACTACGTTTCTCAAAATTTTTATCCTGGAGTCAATATTTGGTAAGCTGGATCCAAGGATAAAAAGGTCCTTTTTTGAGGTTTTTTGATTTTTTTTCATATTTCTTCCAAAGGAACTATATATAAGTTTGGTATTATATGAAAGGTCTTTAAGAGGCGCTCTCAATAGCTTATCAGATATTTTAAAAAAATTTAGAAAATTTTTGGAAAATTCGGACAAAATTTTGAAAACATCGGGCAAAATTTTTTCATAAAATTTACTTAACTAAATTGTTGAAATTTCTTGATTATAAGACCATTGAATTAAACAAAAGGTTTTTTCCGTTTTTCAAAATTCGATCTAGTTCAATTTTTAAAAATTTTTTAACCTACTTTTTCTCTATTGAACAACCTTGTACTCAATCATATAATTGTTCGAAAGCCTTTTTTGTCGGTTGATCTCCATACCACCACATCACATGTAATTATGATGCCCATTTAAGGTAATCTACACAATGACGAAATAATTTGAATGAAAATAATATTTCATGATAAAAATTGAATATTAGAATGCATATACGAAATCAATCGACTGAGAACACCATACGATTTGCCATTCGAATATTAAAGAATATAAAAGAGTCTCAGTTTTCTAATAATAATGTAAATATTATATACTAAACTACTTAATTATAGAGTCAAATTTGCATCATGTACTTGTTGTCTCAATGATTACAATATTGAAATAAATTGTATCAAATTGCTATTATCCCAAGGTATAGTTTAAAAAAGTGTGCAAAAAAAAAAAAAAAAAAAATCTGTAACCGATAATGCAATTGCCTGTTGTAGTCGTAAATCAAATACTTTTGAAATATATCTTTTCGAATCGAAAATTTGCAACAAAATGGCATCGATTTGTTGTTGCATATTTTTGCATATTTATAATAAATACATATTTGGCATATTTTTATTGTATATTTAATTTTCTTTTGGAAATATTTTGATGTCACTACATCAAGTTTACAAAAATCTCATTTTACCTTAGGTTAGGTTAGGTTAGAGGACGTATACTTGTTAATTCTGACAAGTACAGTACTCGGTGGTCGAATTGACCCATTGTACTACGTCCTAGCTTCTCACACCACTTATGTTGTGTGCGTTAATTTTATACATAAGTTTATTAAACTGTAGGTCCCAGTTTAAAGTCGACTCCGAACGACATATTTTTTGAGAAGCCATTCATGGTAATTTTTTACTCTCAGAGTTTTTGCCAGAAATCTGCTGAGAGGAAGTCATCCGAAAAATTATTTTCAAATTTTTTCGTTTTGATGTCTGACCTGGGATTCGAACTCGGGTCTTTCGTCTAATAAGCCAACACACTACCTACTAGACCACGGCGACCTCCCCTCATTTTACCTTCATTCAAATAATAATTTTTATTTATTCGTTAAACTGCGTACACAAAATAAATTTTGTTCGCTATTTAAGTTACTCAATAGGCAAAATTTGCCTGTTCATTAAACGTGATGTTCATGGAATTGAATGGTCGTTAAATCGGTAAACTACTGTATAAATATCTGTAAAATATATAAAAATGACGTGTATTCTCGTGGTCGCTAAACTTAAAAACATCAAGGCCAATTTTAATCAAACTTAATATACATGTTCAATGGGGCATGAGGAGTGTTTCTATGTAGTTTGAAGTTCGTTCGCCAGATAGTGTAATATTTAGTTTTTTTTGTGTTTTTGCAGCGTAACTCAAGAACTATTGCACTATGGTGTTTTTCGTTGAAGGCGTTGGATCGTTAATCAGCGTGCAGCGGCTTTAATTAGCCCGATACCACACTGATTTTGACTGATCTTCGAAAGGCAGTTCAAAATAAAAGAAACACTGATCGGGCCAAGCTATCAAAAATATATTACTCCTTTTCAACAATAATTGCTATGCCGATTTAGTGCATCTTTCCTTTTTCTTTTAAATATCATTCAGCCATGTCTTTGCATTGAAACCAGACTTAGAGTAAAAATAAAATTCGAAGGCAAAACAACATTTGCCCGGGTCTGCTAGTTTATTATATTTATAACTTGACAATATCCTTATATGCACCCATGACTTATGCAAATGAATTATCTAATTTTCCTTTAAAAAATACATTTAAAATTTTATTTGTTCCTTATAAATAGGAAACTGTAATCTGAATTTTATTTTTTTATTGGTTTAATAAATATATTTCAAAGAAAAAAATTTTTTATTGCATATTTTTAACATTTTTAGTGCATATGTTTTCTCTCTTATAGTGCATATTACATGAGCATATTTTTATTTTTTTTTTTTTTTGTGCATGAAATTTCTTGCCCTGTTGATAACCTATTGAAAGCGCCTCTTATAGGCCTTTCCTATGATATCACATTTACTAATAGTTCCTTTGGAAGAAATATGAAAAAAATTCAAAAAACCTCAAAAAAGGATCTTTTTATCCTTTGATCCAGCTCACCAAATATTGACCCCAGGAGAAAAATTTTGAGAATCTTAGTCTTAGAATGAATCAAACTTTCATTTTAGTTGGGAACTATTCGCGACATTTATTTTGGGGCCACCCTAATGTACATGCTTATATCCACATGCATATACAAGCAACTCGTAATTGTGTTGTATCTGTATTTGGTATATTGAAACAAAAAAGTGTTGTTGTTCCAACATCTTCATAAGCATACACATGGAATATTCCACTGAGTATGTGTATGCTTCACACCAATACTACGGCGACTACTACATAACATAGCATACAAAATATGCATAAATTTCAGCCAATAATTCATCCTGTTTCTGCAGTCTGTTACATTTTTATGCTTTTAATATATGATAAATGTTTCGTTCTTTTCTTCTTTTTTTTGTTTTTGTTTTTGCATTTTTATTGCAATAACGACAATGTTGTTCTTGTTGTAGCTGCTATTGCAACACATAATTGTGTATGAGTTTGTTAGAATGCTCATGTGTGTGTGCGTATGTGTCTGATTTTTCGCGAAGGAAGATCTTATGCTTAAAAATAATTTTTCTGGTTAAAAATTACTAAATATTGTGGTAATTCATTCGTATGCATTGCATATGTAGTAGTAGAATTGGTGCATGTTGCCGTAATTTATACCTTCAACTTGGCTATACATTTCTGCTTGACATTATGAATGGTTTCCCATATTCTGTGTTATGAAAACCATACACCGGATAAAGTTTTGTTCACAATAAAATTGTTGCCATAAATGCTTTAATTCTAGAGTTGTGAGCTTTATTGGATGTCATATTTAATTCCCTTGAAATTGTTTTCATTCCTTTAAGAAATTTTGGGCTCCAATAGATCAGCATCTTGTTTGTATGATTGCAACAAAGGGTAACACTTAGCAGTGTGATCGAGATATATTTGGTCATAGTAGGTCTAAGGCCAAATCAAAACTCAAACCTTCATAATAGTGACCGGCATGGCACTAAATTACATAAATTACAAGAAATTCTTCGATACCATTTTTGGAACTGCAATATGGAAAGCATTGACATGAAAAAGATAGTAAATAATACACATTTTCAACAGTTCTTTACAACGGCGTTTTTAGTCACTTATTTCAAACTAATGTTGGAGTAAAACAATAATGTCTCATATCACCTCAGCTATCCACCATCGAATGGGATGATCTTATCAGGGCAGTTTGTTCATAGGGAACAAAGATCAGCAACGAATATTCAAAACGATGAAAAGATTCAAGTCATACTTATAATTTCTGATGCGTATTCATATTTATTTTAATGTGATACTCATACTACTCATACTCAAAGTTGGAAGTACTCGCTGAATTCATACTTAACAATACGCATGATGATATTGTCTGACAGCAACGAGTATTCAAAACCAAGAGTAGATTCAAGTCATACTTATAATTTCTGATTCATACTTATTTTAATATGATACTCATACTACTCATACTCAAAGTTGGAAGTACTCGCTGTATTCATACTTAACAATACACATGATATTATTGACTTCGACTGGTCTCTACTTAACATTTGCACGAAGCACAAAATAAATATGATTCGCGTACGACCACTACAATACTCACAAGAAGATTGTGTGTGTGCTTTGCTTGTTGTCTTTGTCTTTCCTTTCTTCTTTGTTTGCATGCAACAACAACAAAGGCTGTAAATTTTGATGAATGATTCAAGCCACTCGAACCATTTATAAGTATTTTAAGTATTTTTCGAAATTTATGAATCAGAATGAGTAGGCTTATGTATCAAACATATTTCGAATGTTGTGAGTTTGATGTCAACGTTGTACTCATACTCATTGCTACTTATACTTATAAATCAATGTTAAAGCGAGTGCGAATGAATCGGAGTAGTTGAATTTTAATTCTGTTAATTCACTCATACTCAAAATTGCATGAGTGCTTATGAGTAGCGAAAAAACGATTCATTGCTAATCTCTGATAAAGAAGAGAGAGAGAGATTGAGTGTCTCAGATCAATTTGAGTGTTTTGATTTTGAGAATGCTCGCATATAAAATCCCCAGTATGCAAGCAAACTTAGAAGACTTGGAAAGATTAGCAAACAATGTTAAATGCAAAACTAGTACTAAGGAAGTCGCTAAAGACTAGTAGGTAGTGTGTTGGCTTATTAGACGTGAGAACACAGTTCAAAACTCAGGTCAGCCATATTCAGAAAAAAAAGAAAAAAAATATGAAAAAATATTTCTTCTACACCAGATTTCTGGCAAATACTCTGAGAGTAAACCGAATTGCCATAAAAAGGCTTCTGAAAAATCTGCCGCTCGGAATAAAATTTAAACTGTAGGTCTCGCCATTCTTGTATGAAATTAACACACATAGCATAAGTGATGTGAGAAGCTGGGTCGTAGTCTTGACTGAAGGGATATAATGATCAATTTATGAAACAAAGATCAGGGCACAAGGCTAACCAGACGAGTATGTGCAGTACGAGTCTAAGCAGCACAGTGTCAAAGAATAATAAAGCTTCAAGCGGTAATCTTTAGACATTTGGCGATGGTTCAATGATTGCATAATAGTAGCTCTGTTGTACGGAAGTGAAGTTTTCAAAGGCAATAGGCTGTCAACACCAGAATCATATACAGAATAACATCAGGAATAAGAACATCAGCAACCTGGGTGGTCTACAACTTTAATAATATAAGAAACCTCCGTAATCTAATAGGTAAGGTGTTGGCTTATTAGACATCTGCTTTCGGTTCAGACCCCAGACATCTCGAACAGAACAAAATGTGAAAGATAGTTCCGCAGTGACTTTATCTAAGCAGATTTCTTTCAAAATCCTTGAAATAAATAAAATTGTTATGAAAATATTCTCAAAAATCTGTCTGACTAATGAATTGTAATGTAAAAATAACTTCTGAACTGCAAATATAAATTTGCATTTTCTGTTGATTTTCCTTTGATTCATTTTCTAACATAGTTTCCCTCTTCATTTAATTTCAGATAAAATATGAGTTTCAAAGGGTTTCCACAGGTAAGTTCTATAATCAATTTAATCTTATCTAAATACTTCGCAGTGTAAGAATGTTATTTAAAATTTAAACAAAATGTTTGTGGCGCATACGCTTTATGTAATAAACACAATAAACGCAACACAGAAAACAATGCAGCGTTTCTATATACACCCATGCATTCTATTTTAAAAAGATTGCTGTGTTTGCTGCGCTGCATTTATTGTGTTTATAAATAATATTAAGCTTGAAAAATGACTGCATGCTCTCTATTTATTCCTTTTTTTATTAATTTATTCATTGTTAGATTCAATTATGTTTTCTTATTAACCCATTAACGCCGAATGGATAGAAAAATACCCAAAAAAAAGATTTTTTTTTTTTTTTAAATTCTCTCTTGATCCAACTAAACGAGAGTCCAAACGCTTCTTTTATAACGAATAAAGAACACATAGAATGATTTAAAAAAAGAATAACTTTGGCATGATATTCACATATTTTTGATGGCAGCCTAAAGGTCAAAGATTACGAATTCTTCGAAATCAAAATTTTGTAGAAAGAACTTCAGGGGAATATGGGTGGATGATATTATCAGAAAAACTTTGAGATGCCATGTAATATTATTTGTCTTCTACCCAATGAAAAAACTTTTACTTGAATTGGTCTACTTACCTAAGCTACAGGTGCGATTAACGGACATGGTATAAAAATACCCACTTAGGCATTGGTATGAAGAAAACAATTCATTTTATTATGAAACTTTTAAAAATTAATTTCAAATAATTTATTATTGTCATTTTGTCACATTTGTCAGGGCATTTTGCTATTAGCTGGGCATTTGTGACAACTTTTCCATCACGGCATCGAGTTGCAATGCTTCAACAACGCTAACCCAAAAACCGAGTTGGCTCATAGGTGGCAAACCTTCACATCCCCTGCACAAGTTTGCATGCGTATACCAAAGCTTCGTCAATAGTATTAGTGAGTAATCGTCAATACAATATTCGAATACGATATGCTATCTCGAATAAGTCAATTCCACCCGAGGTTTATTTCCATCAATTTAATATCATCCAAAAATGCGTGATTGCTAATATTATCTCTAAGAGTACCTTTTGAAATATAACCTTTTCAAGATTATGTTCATAATAAATTATGGCTTGTCGAATGTAACATTTTATTGACTTGGATATGAAATTTTTTCTAATAGTAGCAGTATCACGTTTTCTCTAAGGCCGTAGTCAATATTATTATTAGCAAAAGCGCCAGTATATGCGATAAAGGAATAACAATAGCCTATCGTAGAAGCTAGTAGCCAGTATTGGAAGCTAAATCATATTGTCTTGCCCTTTATGGACATCTTTAGGGAATGGCGACCATAATATGTGATCATCTGTTCATCCACAGAAGGAATATGCATTTTTATTCACTGCATTGTTTAATGGAGTAAATTTGGCAATTTTGTCAGGATTATTATTGTCACAAACGTGTATATTTTCAAGAAAACTCTCAAAAATAGCTTAACTATGTTGTTTAGCCGTCATATAATAAAGAGAAAAAAATTTTTGTTTTAGAACACACTTATGCTGAAGTGGCTAGATAAATACCCATGTCCTATAGAGGCCGCCACGACACTTACAATAAAAAATATTCATTTCAATACAAATACTCCAAATACTATTTGTGCCAAACTTCATCGAAATCGGACCACGGATTCTGGGGTCAGGCATTAATGCGTTAATTAATGCGATTGGACGGAGTCCTGGCATAAAAATAAGACAACTCAACTAAGGCCAGTTTCTATTGTAAATTTGCAAAGAGTGTTTATTATTTGACTCGCCGTAGTCTAGTAGAGTGTTGGGTTAATAGACGTAAAGCCAGGCTTCGAACCCCAGGCCAGACATCGAAATAAAATGCAAAAATTATTTCTTAGGCGATTTCCTCTCAGCAGATTACTGCCAAAAACTTTGAGAGTAAATAAAATTGCCATGAAAAATTTCTCAAAAACAGTTTGTCCCGCCACTTATGAATAAAATTAATGCACACAACATAAGTAGTGTGAGGAACTAGGTTAATAATCCTGACTGAAAAGTTGTAATGACCAATTATGTATGTATGTTTATTATTTAAGCTATCTTAAATCACTGAAATTTTTTATTCGTTTAAAAGACTAACAGAATGGCGCTATGTGTGATACAAAACATCTTTCAAATCTGTGTCACAGCTTCTCTATATGGAAGTGCTTTAGAAAACGTTGAATTTTAATTACTTTGACGAATTAAATCAGCCTTCAATTAGATTGATGGCATGGATTATCTTGGCTTTGACGACCACTTTGGTTTGTGCCTTATTCGCATACATCTATGGCTTCAGAAAACTCTACAATAATCGCATTGCATTGCGATGGCCAGTTTACATTATCTAAACGCGATATGATAACTGCCTTTACATCGCTTGTGCAAAATATTCAATGTGACATGAGTTCTATGCCATAAAGTGTTGAAATTATATCACGTCGTTGTTCAAATATTCCAATTCAGGCCCAAAGAAGTTGATAATCATCAAGCAAAACTGCTTGCAATAGTAATGACTGTTCTTGAAAAAAATATGAACTCATCACTACGCCCATCGAGAATGCCCATCCAAATTCCTCACCAAATAGTAGCCTTTTCGGGATGCATTGGACGCTTTCGAATGCCATTGTGAATTCGTATCGTTTCAAATTCAACAATTTTATTTACAGCACGGTGCCTCAGTGACTTGCTGAAGATGGTTTCTCAATGAAAATTGGGGTCAGTTTCCAACTGCTTTAAAGCCAATTAAGTGAACACATATGTACGTCGCTCTCTGTGTTGTGTCCATGGTGGTTTGGTAAAAGAGTGAATAACTAAAAATTTATTTCACAGATGTAGTTTCAAAGTTGGCGTGGTCTAGTAGTGTAATGTGTTTGCAAATTAGAGATAAAGCCCGAAACGAAATGTGAAAAAAACCATTTCTTCGGTAATTTCCTCTCAACAGATTTCTAGCAAAATAAGCTGGAGTAAATAAGCTTGCCATTAAAAAGTTTCTAAAAAAAAAACTGTTGTTCGGAGTCAACGTTAAACTGTAGGTCCCGCCACTCACGTATAAAATTAACGCACACAACATGACTGGTGTGAGAAGCTAGGCCGTAATAGTGACGGAGAAGGGTTGTAATGGCCCATACTAATTTTATGACAAGTCTGCATATCATGTAATAGAGGAGATTAAATCAGTTTGCATAAGGCAGTTGCAAATTATTACTGCGACCGACCACAACATCAAAATGTTTTTGTGAAATATGAATAGGCCCCGGTTACTTCATTGACATTTTCGGTATCTTCTTTGTGGCTTAAAGCATAAAATGGTGTCAGAGATCTATTTTAGTTCAAAAAACGAAAACTTTCTGATCTCATGCTGTAACATTATGTTCTGTACTACGGTGCGTATGATAGTTATTTTCATTGAATGTATTCTCTGCCATATTAAGTATACGCCAAGTAGGAGGCGCATAAGTTGAATTGTGGTAAATAATATTCAAATAATGTGTTCAATTAAATTTTTAACACAATTTACATTCATTACGATTACATTAATAATGAAATGAAATTTATTTTCATTGTTTTTTTTCCTTCTTTTTTTTGCATCTATAAAACGTATCCATTTAATGATATATTGAACGTTTAATTAATTGCTTCAATATTTTTTAATTATTTTTTATGGTTATTTTTCTGTTTTTCACATTACTTTCCTCTTGTGTTTTTGTTTTTTGTTTTGTTTTTTTTTGCGTTTCTTTTCACCTTTCAGTAATTGCATCATTAATAATGCAGGCAATGCTTATGGTAATGAATCTTTTAATATGTGCCTGAGTGCCTATTTGTATAAATGAGTGTGTGTGTGTGAGTATTGGCCAGACACATACATTTTAATTTTTACTAAATATTATACAAAAACACATTTATTAACACATTTAACAAAAAAAAAAAGAATTAATTAATGACCGCAGAATTGCAAAAGTACGGCAAGTAATGAACATAAGTATGGCAATCAACGACTCTTCCGATACCCTACATGTGATAATCTAGGAGCGGAATTTTCCTGGAACTAAACCACCACGTTATACGAGGGATACCTGTATTAACCATTTGACTGAAATTAATATTAATTCATTCGTTCGACTGCAGTAATCGAAAAATGCATTAGTTTGTGTCATTCCATGTTCAATTGCGTGTTTTTTTATTAACTTTTCCCTTTAAATTGGAATTTTTTATACAAGGAATGCTAACAAATGACAACGAATAAAGCCTAATCAGAAATCTTAAGTAAGCAGGATAAAGAAACTACAGATTTGACATGAGTCAGCTAAAAATCGTTTATTATGTAAAAAATGTTGTCGTGGTCTGGTAGGTAAGAGGTAGTGTGTTCGCTTATTCGATGTTGGCCCACAACTCAAACCCCAGGTCAGACATTTCAAACAAAATCAAATATTTCTCTTCCTCTCAGCAGATTTCTGCCAAAAGCTCTGGGAGTTAACTAAGTTTACTACAAGAATTTTTGAAAAAAATCTCTTGCTCGACTTTAAATTGTAGGCCCCGCCACTTGTGGACAAGTCATACGGGCGTACCAGGCAATGAGTCAAGAAGACGAGTTTACGAAAGGCAGGGCTTTGGAAATGGAAAGTTTTGCTGAAAGATTACAATAAAATGAGATCGGGGTCATGCACCATGGTAACTGGTCTCTTGATAGGGCACTGCAAACTGAGAGTGCACTTATTGAGAATGGAGATTATTGCGAACCCAATATAAAGATTCGGAATACATTCTTAGAACTCTTTTGAGGCTTTACAAATGCATTCCAAAAGAAATTGTGTGGCAACATATCAGGTGCCAGAGCAGAGAAAGCAATAGGCTTGAAGGAGATGTTGTAGGAGTACCTTATAAAATGTAAATGGAGCATCCTGTATGAGGTTTTGAAGAACTATTGAACTATTTCACAAAAGTTTCAGATCAAAGTAGCCATGAGTATACAAAGGTTCAAACACCTTATCTGACATCTCCACCAAGTAGAGTAAATAAAACTGTTATGAAAAGTTCCACAAAAAATCTGCCGTTCGGAATTGCCTTTAAACTGTAGATTCTGGCCCTTAGGTACAAAATTAATACACACAACGTAAGTGGTAGGAGAACCTAAGTTTCTGACTGAAGGGTTGTAATGACCTATTACAGTAAAATCTCCCGTAAGCGGACACCGACCGTCACAGCAGCTTTGACCGTTAACGGAAAATCTTCGCTCACGCGATAGTTCGCTATAAAAATGTCAGGACTTTATGCTATTAAATATGCTATTATGACTAATGATTAAATAAATTTCAGAACAATTTAAGATTCATTTGCACACATTATAATGGCCAGACAAATCACTAATTATCTGGAGTGTGACAATTACTTTACTCTTAGTCGGTTGGGATTTATGAAAGGTAGAAGTTGTACTACTGCCCTTATAAATGTTGTTGAAGATCTTAGGTCGAAACTAGATGTAAATAGTGTAGCGTTATGGTTCTGCTTGATCACACCAAGGGTTTTGACACAGTCGATCACGAAGTCCTTTTTCTGCCTGTAATCTTATTTATTCTTATTTCTGAATAGATTTCAAAAAGTTCATCTTAAAGGCAATTCTCAGATCCACTTAGTATTAGTAGAGGTGTTCCCCAAGGGGTCAATAATTGGGCCTTTGTTATTTTGTATGTTTATAAATGATCTACCAGATGTCTTGGTTCACTATAATGTTCATAGGTATGCTGATGATGTTGAGCTTTATACTACTCCTCCTAGGGGGAATATTGATTCTTGTTGGATTACATTAATAGTGATTTGGTTAGGATTGGCCTCGGCCAATTGACTTTGCATCAATCCATCCAAGACTAAATGTATTATATTTTCGAGAACTGATAGATCAAATCTGCAAAAAATCTGGATATTGTCTTTAATTACAGTTTATCGTGGTCTAACCATATAGGTGTTGTTGTTGGTAAAATTTATAGTATGCTTAGGGAACTTGTGGACTGTTATTGATTCGACTCCTTTTGTTATTCGTATGTAACTTGCTAGAAAGTACTTAATTCCGGTACTTTTTTACAGGGTGTGAAATCATCGCAAACTAGTAATTGTGATGATAAATGTAGACTTAACTTGGCATTTAATAACATAGTCTACGATAGCTAGTCTTTCACAAAGGGCTTAGTGATCACAGTTCTCATTTTCTTATTGTACAATTTGATAATCTCCCGAAAATTAGATGCCTTATTCTACTTCATAAGATAACTTACATGGAACGGTCGGAATATTTCTTTTGTCGAATTAAATTTGCTAGATGCTACCGGGGTAGGAACATTATTCAGCAAAGATTTAGGACTCTTTTATCTCAAAGATAGTTTCTTATACACACCACTAGTCTTTGGAATTCCCCACCAAATTACATCCAGAAATCATGTTGGCCATCTACTGGAGGTATTTTATGAGAACAAAGTGTCCGCCTCCGGCCAGTGGAGTGTACGTCTAGAGGAGAGTAATCTGTTCTAAAAATTTTTGTATAACAAAGGGACTAAGAAAATTGTCCGTTTAGAAGAGGTGACAGCCTACGGGAGGTGCTCGTCAGTAGAGATTTCACAGTTTTGGATGGTTGTAGTAGAGTAAAGTTCACTTGTAGCTTTGGTGGTTTTATTAAAAATTGAACGCATCTGTTACCCGGGCTATTACATACGATAAATTGAAAAATTTGTTTCTTTTTTTCAATAAAATATGAAAGCTTATCTTGGCGATGATGATATTTCCCTTGTCTAAAATTTTTTATTCAAAATTTAAGTAAGAAATCCAAAAAAAAAAAATTTATGTTTATTTCATTTAGTATTTATAGTTTCGAATGAATTTTAGATTTTTTTTATTTCTATTTTTTTTTCGTTCAGTAAATATTTGTAAATTATGATGATATTCACATTCAATTCCTTTTTATTTATTGCCAGCGAGAAAAATGAAAATGCTGAATAAAAAATCTGCATATGTTTTGGATTCTCCTTTTTGGGAAAATCAAATAAAACTCGAAAAAGTTTTCATTAAAAATGCAATTTTTGCCAAACGTTGTGTGTATTTTTGGTAGCATGAATTCTACCAAATTTAGTTGTGAACGTTAAATTCAGTGGCAATAAATTAAACGTTGAGAAATAAATTTTTATTTGCATGTGAAGACAAAATGAATACCAAATGAACGAGAGCATAAAGAAAATAATTTTTTTTCTCTTTTAAATCATGAGCATTTATTGCCAATTTCAACTGAATTGCATCGTTTTACATCAATTTTATGTGCAATCGAATTTCTTTCAATGGCACCTAGTCAATGTGTATCAATGGCAGTGATAGTATGTTAAAAGCTGTCTGGGATATGAGTTTTATGTTAATCCAGAATACGTCTTCATATAACGTTGTTCTATAGAGGATATAGAAGATTCATTCAAACATTTCTGTCCACTAAATGAATTCATTCAGCATAACAGCCTATCTTCTCACATAAATCGAGAACAAATGACTTAAAAAATTACATCGCGAAGAGAAGAGTATTATACTGTCTAGCGACAACGCTTTATTAAACAACTGATGTTGCTGCCTAAAAGGTTTCACTATCACTGGCTATATTTCTCAGATTGCGTGGTTCCAAAACTGTTTAAATAACTCAAATTTATTTGAGATCAGCAAAGACCGATTTACCATCCTGTTGTAAAGTTTAAATAAATACTATATGCTATACCTTCACCATTAGACACCCTACAGCAATCCTCCCCAAGTATCCCCCAATTTCTCACACTACTTATATTGTGCGTGTTAATTTTGTACATAAATGCTACTCTTTCTTGTTTCTTTAGATCCTGCAAGAGTCGTTTTCTAAGTGTATATAGTGCAAAGTCTAGCGATGTCTCCACTGCTTAGATGTTTACCTAGATTTTTCGTGAGCACTTTATCTACCCCTGAGGGAATTTCGACGATATGTTGCTCTAATTCGTATCCACTAACGTGACATTAATAGGATCTATATCTTGCATTCTTAATTGGCTATTGGAAACCATTATTTAGGATTACGACCTACTTTTGAGAAACTACGACAGACTTTAGAGTAATTTGCCAGAAATCTGCTGAGAGGAAATCGCCGAAGAAATATTTTCTCGTATATCGTTTTGTTAGAAATATTTGGGGTAGAGATATTTGGGGTAGAGATATCAGCGGTTTAAGCCGAGGCCTTACGGAGATTTCTACTATCAATTACAGGGTAGCTGATATGTATTGCAACCAACTTCAGGTTGTTATCGTTTGTAAACCGCTCGTCTGACAGCTGATAGATTTATTTCAGTGAAAGTTCATTTTACTATTATTATTTTGATCTATTGCATTCAAAAATAAAGTTATTAGTGATGGAATTCAAGCGTGATAGTGCAATTGCTTTATATTTGGCTGGAAAACCACAGTGGGCTATCGTTAGAGCGCTCCAACATTTAAATATAAATAAATCTCCTGTTTCTCGTACCATTTCTCTTTACGGTGACACTGGCAGTGTTGCATCGCGTCCAAAAAGTAGACGAAAAAAAATAATAACAACACCAGAAATGATCCGAAAAGTGAGGGCCATATTTGATCGAAATTCACGCCGCAGTGGTAGTAAAATTGCTCGTGAGCTGAAAATATCGTGGGAGCTAAAGCCATTGAAATTCCAAAAAGTGTAAGAGCTCACCGATGGAAAAAAAAGTTAGACTGGAAAGAGCCAAGAAGTTACTTCGCTTGCACGAAAGTGGCGAATTACCGAATTTTCTCCGATGAGAAGCCATGCCATATTGAACAGTTTGTGAACAATTAAAATGATCGGGTTTAATTGCCAAACAGGTCAGCTGAAAATTTTCACTTGCGATTGACCACCAGAACTCAATCTCCGCCGATGGTAATCGTGTGGGCTGCCGTAACGGCCGATGGTGGCTCCCGCTATGCATCGATCGTGGGGTAAAAATAAATGCTGAATATTATCGGGAAAATGTCTTAAAGACAGTATTGAAGCCCTGGACAGACAAACATTTCGTCCGCAGACCAGGGACATTCCAACAGAACTCAGCACCAATACCAAAGTGTCGATCATCTCAAGGCTGCACTTCGCTGAGAATGGGCCAAAATACCGCAGTCACTTTCATGCAGGCTGTGATGGCTTTGTCGGCCGTTTGAAGGCCATAATTCGCACCAAAAGTGCCCAATTCGAATAAATCGAAACTGACGAATTGTAAGATATTTCCAATATTTTTTGCTTTTGAACAATAAAATTAAAAAAAAAAAAAAAATATAGCGCTTTACTTTGTTGCATTATATATCAGCCACCCTATACATATTAGCAATTCTTTAAACGGGTTCTCAAAGTACCAAACTTACCGGGAAGTTTTATGGTTCTATAACCAGTTTATTTGCTCTACAGTTACCTTGAGTATTGCTATGTTGTGATATTCAGATGATATGCACATCGTACCCTCATGTCACATTATTGGAAGATTTTAGATAGTTCGTAATGTTAAAAGCTAGTGCTCTGTTAACAATTTGGCTGTCTAAAAATATGACAATATGTTCTCCAGAGATATTTTCATCCTTAATAATCCACACCGCTTATATATATGACACGTTTATCAATCATAAAAATACAAAACGAATTGGTATGTAGAAAAGTGATAATGAAGTGATCGGGAAAAATATGAACTTATGCTATGTCGTATAATATTGAATAGTAGCTCCACTAGACTCATAGTCAGCGTTGTAAACTATTAGGTGTGTTGCCTTATTAGGCGTAAGGCCTCGGTCTAAACCTTATGTCAGAACTCGCTAGTAAATAGAAATATTAATTCCTCCCAGTAGTTTTATAGCAAAAAATTTAGGAGGAAATAAAATTCACACGAAAGAGTTACTTAAAAATATGTCGTTCAGAATCGACTTTAAACTTTAGGTTCCACTATTCATGTATACAATTAACACACACAATATAAATGGTGAAAGAAGCTAGGTCGTAATCCTGACTAAAGGGGTTGTAATCATAGCTACTAGATTAATGAAGCATCAAATCGTCAAATATTTGAGAAAAAATCGTCATAACCCTCAAAGAAGTTCATTGAAATAGTAAAAAAGTCGTCAGAAAAAATAAATAAATAAATTGAAAGGTTTTTAAACAAATATAAAGTCAATGTTAAGCAGCAATAATATTGCATCATCTATACTAATGAGTGGTCTAAATATTAGAGAGTCAAAGGATCTTGACTTTATGGACGTGAAAATTCTGTGTGATGTTTGCTAGAACTGATACATTTTTCAGTGCCTTTGTTTTCTTAAGGCGCTGCAATAAATACTTCACTTCATCTGATCTACTTACCAATTTCAGCATTTATAACCGATCGAGAATGGAATACAAGTCTCATGTATAGGTTGGCCTTTAAAGTCTACTGTGAGGCTTCTCGATCGTGTACAGCAGAGATCGTAGTAGCACGGTTATCATGATAGTGTGTCCAATTCCATTGATTCATTGGAGCATTGTTGAAATGTGGCTTGTGTTTCACTGTTCTATCGCCACTACAACGAGCGAAATAAGGGGACTTGTATCCGTATTTGTTCATTCGGGTAGTGTATCGTACACTGCTTTAAAGACAAAGTTTGTTTGTTAGACGGCCTATGGATATGTCGAACTTCCTTCCTGCAGAGATCTTTCCTGTTACTTATAAAAATCTTATAAAAATATTTAAACCTTGTGTCCACAAACACTTCTCCCTCTTTTCTCTTTCTCATAATATATTTTCCTAGCTCCAAACATAATGCCATTCCTGATTGTTGATCGTTTGAAAAAAAGTAATGCCACCTGCCTTTGTTCTTCCAATGGTAATATTAGAGGCTATAATCGAATTTTTAAAATTGTCTGGAACGGCAAATGATAGTTTGTGCTCAACTACTAGGATGATTTTTTGATGTTGAATTTTCTTTTGGCTTTTAAGGGATTACAAAGGCGTAAAATACAGGAAAATGATCACGGGTAGTCGAAAATAACTTAAAAATATAATACTTTACTCCTTGTTAATATTAACAGAAATTTCTAATAATCAAATACAAAGCTTAAAGTGGCTCTTAATATGCTAAAGTAAGAAAAGGATTAAATTTTTAATTGCTAAAAATCTTCAAAATAAAGGCAAAATAATCGTCATGTCGTCAAAATGATAGTTTTGGACCGCAAAATCGTCAAAATGACGCTAAATCGTCAAATCTGGCAGCTATGGTTGTAATGTCCAATTATCTGTGTTTATAATCATAATTTCAAAAGAAAACACTTGCATCTGGCTGCGTTGTACAACGTTCTTGTATCTGCAAGGTGCACCCATTCATTTATAATTTACATGTTGATGGTCAGACAGCTGTTTTCCATTCCTGTTGAGTTCTCTTGAGTAACAAAGTTTTTTTGGTAACTTTAATTAGAAAAAATCAATCAAATTATTTTGTTTTCAAAATTTCGTCCCTTCCTATTTTCTAACTACCGCTTTAGAGCATTAGTACGGCTCTTGTATGTAATAAAATCAACATTTAAGAAACGCTGGCCTAAAACAATCATTTTTTTTTTAAATCCCTAGTAGTTCATCATCATTAAATATTTTATTAATTGCTTCTAAGGAAAGCAACAAAACAACAAAAGCAACAAAAACAACAACAACAACAACCAAGTAATAAAAGGACCAACATTTAAATACTGATTGCAAAAATTAAACCCAAGAGCAGGAGTAATGAAAGGAAAAGCATTACACATACACACACACACACACACGTACACGTACACTAACTTGTATATCCTTAAGTAACTGCCATTAAGTTGATATAAAAGTATTGCAAAAAATGGAGAGAGTAAGAGAAACAAAGAAACAAAAAACGTAAAAAAAGCAAAGAAAAATGTTGGAGATTGGGAAAGAAAATGAAAAATACTGGCAAAACAATTAAAAATAAAACTAAAAACCAAGGGAATAAGAATTAAAATGAAAATGAGAATCAGTAAAGAACATTAAGCTATCAAAATACCATTTAAGTCTGTCTATTTGTCTGCCCGTTTCTTCGTTCATCACTTAAAAAGTATTTAAAGACAAGAGATACGGAATAAATAATGCATGCCTACATCGACAGCAATTTATACTGGTCTACTGGAGTTGTTTGTTTGTTTGTTTTTCCTTCCTATTATTATTATTTTCCTTCTCTTCTCATCTCTTCTCTTCTTCTACAAAAGACAACAACACCAGCAGTTAAGAATATTTGTGAATAAAAGTGTAGCTTACAAGGTGCGTGTAAGTGGGTATGTAAAGGTCACTAGAAACAGCAGATGAATTAATGTTCAAAGTATGATTGGTAGGAATAGACAAAACCTTCTCACGAAAACTATAAGGAAAGTGCAAACGAAAAAAAGCAAATAGGAAAAGAAATAAAATTATTTGTCAAAAGTCACGCAGAACACAAATTACGTAACATAAATCGAGCTTAAAAGTTTTAAAAGCAAAATGATTATATTCAGCATATACATGGAGTGTATGTATACTCATACATACACAGAGTAAGTCCAGTAAACTCACTCACAGCGAACATACCCATCATTGCCAATGTATGGCATGTTGGATTTACGTATAAATTACCAATTTGCTCTTCCGGTCAATGTTCAAAGTACTGCATACTGCACACAACTGATTGTGATATTATGGTGTATCATGAAAGTCAAACAGTTGAGATAAAGGAAATAGCATCATCAGGTGAGAGTCGTTTAAAAATTTTAAATTTAAATGAAACAAAAACAATTTGAAATTTTGGAAAATTTCTTTGTAGTGTTGCAGTTGGAAATGCAAACGCTGGCTGCTGCGTTTGGCCTCACAGCCATAGCTGCCAGATGAACGAAGCAACAAATCGTCAAATATTTGAGGAAAAAGTCGTCAATATCATCAAAGACTTTCATCCATCTGGCTGCTGCGGTTGGCCTTACAGCCATAGGTGTCAGATAAACGAAGCATCAAATCGTCAAATATTTGAGAAAAAGTCGTCAAAATCGTCAAATACGATCATTGAAATCGTAAAAAAATTTTCAGAAAAATGAATACATCATCTATACCTACAGATGTGTGGTGTAAATATTAAACTGTCAGAAGATCTTGACTATATGGTCATAAAAATTCAATTTAATGCTCGCTAAAACCGATACATTTTTCAGTGCCTTGGTTTTTTAAGATGTTGCAATAAATACTTCACTTCATCTGAACTACTTACCATTTACGCCATTTTTATTTATTTATTTAAGATTTACAATACAATTACAAATTATATTATATTCATGTACGAGCTGAGTAACTTCGGCCATATGCCCGGTGTAGTGTCACAGACCAGAGCCTCTGTTGGGAATCGAACCCACGACCCTCACACTAATAGTCTAGCACACTACCCACTAGACTACCAGGGCGCTCATTTACGCCATTTATAACCGACCGAAAATGGAATACAATTTTTATGCATGGGTAGGCCCTTAAAGTATCTGTTGAGGGTTCTCGATCATGTACATGTGAGGCCGTAGTAGATTGTTGATCACGATATTGTTCCAACTCCATTGATTCATTGGAGCATCGTTGCGATGTGGCTTGTATCATTATTCAATTGCTGCTGCAATGAATATTGGTCTAGCGAAATAAGGGGAGTTGTTTCTGAAAATGATGTATTCCTACCTAACGCTCGTCTTTCTCGGCCAGCACATCCGTATATCGTCGATTGGCCAGTGTATTGCACACTGCATTACAGACAAAGTTCGTTTGTTAGATAGGCTATTCGTATGTGGAACTGCCTTCCTTCAGAGATCTATCCTATTACTTATGGTATAAAAATATTCAAACCTAGTCTCCATAAACACTGCTTCCTCTTTCCTCATTCCTATAATATATTTTCTTAGTTCCAAAAACAATGCCAACCCCTAAGTGTTGGCCGTATGAAAAAATATAATGCCACATGCCTTTGTTCCTCCGATGGTAATATTAGAAACTAAAAATCGTCAAAATAAGGACATAAATGGTACGTTGTCAAAATGACATTTTTGAAGCTCAAAATTGTCAAAATGACGATAAATCGCCAAATCTGGCATCTATGCTCACAGCACCCCGTTCGATCAGATCCATTATCATCCACTTTACATATGTCTGCAATGGCATCGCGAATGTTGAACTTCAAATGCTCAATTGTCTGCACAACACTTTGTACGACATGTACCATGAAGAGCGGCTACAAACCTATCGATTATCATGGTGCTATAGTTGTCTCCATTGACCGTAATGGTGGCGTTGTCCTCATTTTCAAAGAAATATGGGCTAATGATGCCTCCTCGTAATGGTTGCATTGGCATTGGCTTCTGTAAGATAAAGTGTGGGCTTTTATTTGATTATAAACCTGCCCACCAAAATGAAAATGAGATTCATCCGAAAAGAGAATTTTTATGCAAAATCGACATCATCGTGCAGAGTCATCGTTGACTCATCTATGTGGATAGTCTTCAACCAATTGGACTTTGTAAGGTGTCATAACATTTTTTTCCGCAAAATTCTATGTGAACTGATGCGTGAAATGTTCAGCTCATAATGAGTTACAAGCCTAAGTATCAGAGATCAGCAATAAGTATTCAAAACGATGAATAGGTTCAAGTCATACGTATAATTTTAGATACTTATACGCATTCATACTTATTTTGATATTATACTCATACTACTCATACTCAAAGTTGGGAGTACTTGTCGTATTCATACCTAACAATACGAATGATGGTCAATAACAACTACTCATACTTAAATTAGAAAGTACTCGTTGTATTCATACTTTACAATACGCATGATGTTGTGGACTTTGACTCGTCTCTACTTAACATTTACACGAAGCACAAAATAAGTATGATTCGCGTACGAACACTACTATACTCACAAGAAGATTGTGTATATGCTTTGCTTGTTGACTTTGTCTTTCCTTTCTTCTTTGTTTGTATATGTAACAAAAACAAATGCTGTAAATATTGATGAATGATTCGAATCACTTATAAGTATTATAAGTATTTTTCTAAAATTATGAATAAGAATTAGTAGGCGTATGAATCAAACATATTTCGAATGTTGTGAGTTTGATGCCGACGTTGTACTCATACTCATTGCTACTTATACTTATAAATGAATGTTGTAGCGAGTACTAATTAATCAGAGTAGTTAAATTTCAATTCTGTTGATTCACTCATACTTAAAATGTTGTAGTGAGTACTAATGAATCAGAGTAGTTAAATTTCAATTCTGTTGATGCACTCATACTTAAAATTGGATAAACGATCTCTGGTTCTGGTACTCATACTCATTGCTACTTATAACTTATAAGATCAATGTTGCAAGCGAGTACGAATGAATCAGAGTAGATGAATTTCTACTGTTGATTCACTCATACACAAAATTGCACGAATGCTTATGAGTGGCGGTAAAACTATTCATTGGCTGATCCTCTGATAAGTATCGAGTCCGTCCAACAGATTATTTCTGAACTTTGTTCAGTTCATAAGTTGAAACTTCCTCTATTAAAATATTTGTTCAAACTGTTTTAACAAATGAACATGGACGGTCATTGACAAGTGAAGGTAATCGCTGAATAGACTCTTGAGCAGCTGCCAAGAAAAATCATCTTCATCGATGAGTCCAATTTCGATAAATGACATTCAATATTTTGCTTTGCTACTAGAATTCTATTCTATAATTTCCTACAACACTGTGTAAATGGATTAAATGTATGTATGTATTTAAAGTAAATGATACAGGGTAATAAATTTTAGCCCGTTTTTAAGAAAGAGCCATTAAGACAGCAAAGCATTAAAAAAACTGTTCACTTTCATGATTTCCAGTACTTATGCTGGCTATAAATGCTGGATTTTATATTGTTGGACTGTGATTGGCAGCAGACCATCAAACAAGTTAATTACCAAACAAAAAAGTAGAAAATAAACGTTAGTACACAACAAAATTCTCTCGCAAACTCCTTTTTACACTATGCTTGCCATCCACCCGCCTGCGGGCCAACAAATTTATTCGTTTGCTAGAGTACAGTGGCTTGTTCTTAATTTTATTTTTATTTAAACGTTTTTTAACATATTGCCCGCTTTTGTTGTTTTCTTTCGGTCCTTTTTTTCTTTTTTTTGTTTATCTTTTGGCAATAAATTCCGACCATATAATTGTTGATTTACCGCTTCGAGTATCTGTTGTCTAGTATAGTTGGTATGATACACGTGGGGGTGACGTACAATATCTCTTACGAATAATATTTTTTTTTTTTTACCGGCAGACAAAAAAATTTTCCTGGCAGTTTAAATGGCAACAAAGTGTTATTGTTCAACAAAAATGAGAACGAAAACAAAACACCCTGTGTGCTCCTTTTAATTTTTGTAACGAAATCGAATTAAAATAAGTGCGTGCTTGTGAAAATAAAGATAAACGGCCGAAATAAAAACCGAAATGCTAAATTAAGCATTTGATGGAATTTATTACGTAGAAGAGTAATTGATGGAGTTTAAAATTTCTATAAAAATGTTTGCATTTTAGTGATTAAGAAATGTTATCGAATTGGAGCAATACATGACTGGAATGCCTATACGGACAAAACATGTCTAGAATAACTTTTTTAGGCATAAAACAGCCACTTAAAGTAACCCTGTAAACTGTAAAATATTGATTCATAATATCTTTCGCCATTAAACCACGAACAAAAATTTTCATTTTATTTAGGCATTAACAGAGGTGGTCAAATACGATATTTTTGAATTGCAATATCATTTACAATCTTTCTCTACAGCAGCGTTTTATAGATAGAAAATGGATGAGCACAACTAAACGCAGCAGGCGTAACCTTAGATGGTTGCCATAATCTAGAAGATATTAGACTCTCGGTTCACACATCAGATGAGACATCTCCTACAAAACGAATATGAATAAAATATTTCTTCGGCGACTTCCTTGCAGTAATTAAAAACATTGTCATAAAAAAATGTCTGAAAAATTTATCGTTCGGAGTCGACTTTATACTGAAGGTTACACCACTCATTTATAAAATTAACACACACAACACAAGTACTGTGGGAAGCTTGGGCGTAGTCCTGATATATTGTGTTTATTTTTAAAAGAAACATCTAAACTACATGCTAGGAAGGTGTTAACATTTCTTCTAGATCCCACTATACGGATTGCTATGGAATTCCATTACAAGAATTCAGGTTAAGTTTAGTGGTACCACAAGGTTATGTTCTATCTCCAACTCTATTTCATATTTTCATTAATTTTCTTTTTTAACTTTAATCCCGTCTATACTTTTGCAGATGGCAGCAATCATATTATTTTATTGGCACTCTGAGTCCTTTGGAGATTGAGACGAAAAGGCTTAATATGAATTACACTCTCACATCCGGCCTACAGTCAATCTCTTAATAGGGTTGAATTTAATGGGCGAAACACTTTGTATTGTCATTTGTATTGGGTCATCTGGAATAAGAATTTCTCACTCACAGTCCCACATGTGGTATATTTCCGAATGGGGTCTGATGAATAGGTTCGATTTTAATGCGCAAAACACCTTGTGTTGTTTATTGACACACAAGCGTAGTAATTATATTGTGTACATATTTGGAAATCAGAAGGTTTTGTTGTTTCGTGCATGAAAACTCAGTGTGATGTACAGTCAACCCTCCTATAACGCGGTACTCTCAGAACATGGTTTCCATATAACGCGGGTCTGAAATTGCGACAGCCCTCCTGTAACGCGGTGCTCTTATAGCGCGGTTTGGGTTCAATTTCATCCCATAGTGCCTTCCATACAGCCTATGAATGAATAGTAACTAGCAGGGACCGAAAATAACTGTTATTTTTGAATTTTTGATTAAAAAAAGCAACCACAAGGAAATGTCGGAGAACAGAACCAAGTATACCGTTTTGTTTGTCTGGGACCAAATTTTTATAAAATGGAATGCTTTTTAAAAACCTGATTTTTATTTTTTAGAAAAAAAAATAAAAGTTATTTTTTGACTTTTATTTTTTCGAGCAGAAATAAAAGTTATTTTTGACTTTTATTTTTTCGAGCGGAAATAAAAGTTATTTTGACTTTTATTTTTTCGAGCAGAAATAAAAGTTATTTTTGACTTTTATTTTTTCGAGCAGAAATAAAAGTTATTTTTGAATTTATTTTTTCGAGCGGAAATAAAAGTTAAATTTTGACTTTTATTTTTTCGAGCGGAAATAAAAGTTAAATTTTGACTTTTATTTTTTCGAGCAGAAATAAAAGTCATTTCTATTTTAATTTATGATGAATTCATAATATTTATTAAAAAATTCTTTAAAACAATTAAAGTAAATTATGTTAAAAAGTTTTTAGAATTAAGTTTTGCAATAAATGTTGATAAATATTTTGAATTCAACATGAAATAAAACAAAAATAACTTTTATTTCTGCTCGAAAAAATAAAAAACATAAAATAACTTTTATTTTCGCTCGAAAAAATAAAAGTGAAAAATAACTGTTATTTTTGATCGAAAAAATAAAAATCAAAAAATAATTGTTATTTTGTGACTTTTACGATAAAAGTTATAACAGTTACGGTCCTTGGTAACTAAATATTGTAAGAGGGTTTAATATAAGTTTTATTTTCTACTCAAAAGCTCATCCGAGATAGAGTACCGTGCAAAGCAATAGCAGTTGGATTTTCAACCTAAAAAACAATGTGAGATTATTTTACAAGTCTTTCTTAATTTTGTTTGGAACCAGTCTTTCAGTTTCGTTTTTATTTATTTTTTTATCAAGTCCCTATATGAACTCTTGAATTCAATAAAAATAATTTCTAATTTATCTTGCCTTCTGTATTTCTTGGTCTCCATATAACGCGGTACGAATGATGGGATTTTTACTAATTCTGTGTTTCTTATAGCGCGGTTTCCATACAACGCTGTAGACGGTTTCCATAGAACGTGTTACGAATTAGCCTTGTTTGTTTCTTATAGCTCGGTTTCCATATAACGCGGTACGCACTCACCGCATTATAGGAGGGTTGACTGTACACTGAAATCAGCATATTTTTCGACTGTTGAGAGAAGCATTCAAGTACCTCGATTTCTTCATATGGTGTAAGTAATATGTACATATTTCACTTCATCTGATCGTCCATAAGTGGGACGGTGTCTCAAAGTCTAATTTAAGGCTTCTCGACCGCGTACTGTAGAGGGCGAATGTGCTCATTTATGACGGTATCCAGCTCAATTGATTCATTTGAGTATCGTCGCAGTGTGCTTGTGCTTTATAGTCCTATCGCTACTACAATGGATTATGCTCTAGCGATATAAAGGGTATCCGTTTGCTGAGTACATCTGTCTGTGAACGATTGGCCAGTGTATCGCATACTGTGTTATGGACAGAATTCGTTCTTTAGCCGCACTAAAGGCTTATAGTGACTAAAGGCTTATAGTGACTAATTAGGTAAGTTAAGTAAGTGTAACGTATGATCAGTAATGTACTGTGGTATACACAGTCCTGTTTACTTTAGGCAAAAAAGTTGTGAACGTATTTTACAGCCTACAGAGTATTGGCTTGATGAAGAGAGGACATTTTGAGTAAAACAGGTTTATTATAGTTTGAAAAATTTAATGAAAATTAGTGTCGAAAAATATTATTAAAGCTATGCCTATGCCTTATAAACTGACTACAAATAGACTGGCGCCGATGAAAACTTCAAAAAGCCTTCAAAATATTGTTGGTAACCACAAAATAAAGTCGAGACTCTAAATGTATCGAAGAAACTTATTGGACATATCGTGCCGGACTATACCATGTAACTATAACTATATACATTTCTCCATGTAACTATAAGAAGTATAGGCAGGTGGATATATATTATCCGTTTACACACTCCGTAGATTTCCGATAACACAGGAAAAATAATAGATTTTTGGGATCAGAATTACTAACAGCTAGCATATGACCATTGTTGAAAAATTCAGTACTTTAGCACTTTTTACAGTACTTTCCATTTCAAAAATACCACTGTACCCCCACGAATTTTTCAGTACTTATTCTGTATTTTATGTCTTGAGCTTTTCAACAATTAATGCATTTTAGCAACATGTTCTTCGTAATTCTAAAGGGAGAATAATACTATGTTCAGACATGCACATTTATTGAATCAATATTGCGTTTATTGATTACAATATTTTAAGAGTTTAGACATAACAATATAAACAGTTTAGCTGCTTATTCAATATTTATATGACAGCTGGTTGTTTCAACAACATTGTTTTTGTTTCGTTCGTTGTTTTTTTGTTTGTCGTTGTTCGTCTTCGGAAAACTGAACGTACTTATGACAGTGTTGTATTTTAAGTTTTAATCAATATGATAACAATTTATGAATTTATTGAGCAATAATTAATTGACATTCTATATGAAATATTGAGATCAATAATGCCGTTTGTTGCGAACATAGTATTAGTGGTGTGAGAAATTAGTTCATAATCCTGATAGAAAGGTCATTGTGACTAATGTGTATGTGTGTATATTTTTTATAAAAGTACCATTTGATGCAAAAAAGTACTCTTTCAGTTAGAGTTCAGTACTATTTTAAAAATTAAATTTTGCAACACTGCATATGACATTAGAGAGATATTCCGGTCTAGTGGGTAGAGTGTTGGCTTATTAGGCAAAAGGCCCGGGTTCGTATCCCAGATCAGACATCAAAACGAAAAATATTTCTTCGGCGACTTCCTGTCAGCAGATTTCTGGCAAAGGCGCTGAGAGTACAAATTGCCATGAAAAGCTTCTCAAAAATCTGTCGTTCGGAGTCGACTTGAAACTGTAGGTTCCGCCACTCATGTATAAAATTAACGCACACAACATAAGTGGTGTGAGAAGCTAGGTCGTAATCCTGACTGAAGGGTTGTAATGGCCAATTATGTATGTATGTATGAGATATTCCGGCTTATTTTACCTGGAGCTCAAGTGATGTTTAATGTTATATCAACAATGGACTTAATTTGTGGGCCTTAATAATTTTAGAACGATTTTTCACCACCAACTTATTGGACTTTCAAATCAACATTAAAATGCTGTTAAAATGCTGTAATAGCCTCTGATAATGAATGCTTGATTAGGATATCTCTGCGGAAGCTTAACCAAAACAAAAATATTTTTTTTTCGTATTATGTTTTCTCTTACTTATCTCTACAAATTTATTTCAATTTCTTTTAAATTTTTTTTTTTGTTATTTTTTGAAGTTTTATTTAAAAGTTCAAAGTAATTTGAATAGTTTCCATTTTGTTTGCCATTTCCTGTGTTGCCAGTGTTTTCGTGTCAAAGTGCATTTTCATCTTCTTTTACAGTCTTTGTTTCGGGTTTTCTTATGCTTAAAATTTTAATTTGGCAAACTTTCGTTGCGGTTTAATTTTTTTTATTTATGGTGTTCAACTCGGTAACCGAAAATCTTTCAAAAACTTTTTAACAAGGAAGTCTCACATTACCAGTTACAGCCTTAGGTACAAGAGAAAAAGGAATAACAAAGTGAAGAAGACAACAAAATGGGAAAATATTGCGTATAATTGTATAAAAAGAAAAGCGTTATAATGGAAAATATTAAAAATGTTTTCTTCTTTATTTTCTTCATTATTTTCTATTCAGCATATTTGGTGATATTATTAATGGCCTTTCAGAGAAAACAGCATGATTTGTGATTTTTCAATGTAAATGTTCTCCTTTTATTCTCATACTTTTCAAACCGAGTTCATAAACATATTTTTCATTTACTGCAGGGGATTTCGATTTACTTTCTTTTTTTTGTTTTTTGTTGGTAGAGTTCGTCTTTGTAATGAATTTAATTCAAAAGGATTTCTTTTAATAGAAAAACTTAATCGATTACATTTACCGAATCATGGCATGTGGTCTACCATAAATATTGAAATTATGCTTTCACCTTCAATGCTTTTCTTCTCTGTTTCTCTGTTATTAAATGATTAACAATTTTTTTTGTCGGTTTTTTTGTTTTTTTTCGTTAAAATAAAATTAATTGAGAAATATAGGAAGTAACCTCCCACAAGGAACTTTACATTTCCACAAAGTTGATAAATATAAAGGAGTTCTAAGGAAACCAAAATTATTTTAATTTAGCAAAACACAAAAGAATAATGAAATAATATTTTAATGGTGGAAAGGAGAAATTGAATTGAAACGAAACAAATTGTGGGAGTTAATACTACATCTGGTATAGTATCTTCTAGAGGTGTGCACAAGACATATAAATTTCCGCACTATTGCATATTTCTCAGGATCGAATATTGATTGTAGCTGCAAATATAAATAAGTGTGAAGCAAAGATAGAGTACAAAAAAACAACTGCACTCGTAAACCATTGTGCAACAGTATAAAAGACTCTTCATAGAGTCACAATATGCATCTCTCTTTTGCTCTCGGCAGCCGAACATCTACGTCGACGCCAGCATTGCCAGTAACTTTTTTAAACTAAGTGCGAAGCAAAGATAGAGTACAAAAAATAAAAAAACACAACTGCACTCGTAAAACATTGTACAACAGAATAAAAGAGAGTTGGATGAAGAGTGCAACAAAAATATTGTACTCTTCATAGAGAAAAAACATGCATCTCTTCTTTTGCTCTCGGCAACCGAACATCTTCGTCGACGCCAGCATTGCCAGTAACTTGTTTAAACTTTTTATTTCTGGGGAAAAACCTTTTTTTACACTACTGATATTCATATGGCAATACTGAAAATGTAGCTTCAGTAGTAAAATATGCTCTTACAGCACAAAGCATAGTTCCGTTATTTCACTGGCAAACGAGTGCTGTTGTATACATTGAATAAATAAGAAATACACACTTCAGTCCACTCGTAAAATCAAGAGTAACAGAAAAGAGTACACTACAGTATTGCATTCGGTGAAGGGTAAGCCAGCAGAATGTCTTTTACACACCTCTAGTATCTTCACTATTATATTGGCATGCCAAGATCGTCATCTTTCTTGTGAAAAAAAAAAACATTATATTTCAGTCTAAACCGGTTAAGTCCTTCAGAAGTATTAACGTTTAACAGTCCGGTTCCAAGTCCTTAGACGATTAATATCAGCAAACAAACTATAATAAAAATATGTCAGTCTATCTGCGTGTAGTCGCCGTAGTCTAGTAGGTAGTGTGTTGGCTTATTAGGCGAAAAGTCCGGAATCAGATATCAAAACGAAATATGAAGAAAATAAAAAATATTTCTTTGGCGACAAGCTCTCAGCAGATTTCTGGGAAAAATGCTGAAAAAAAAAGTAAAATTGTTATGAAGCCCTTCCCAAAAAATCTGTCGTTCAGAGTCGACTTTAAAATGTAGGTTCCACCACTTATGTACAAAATTAACCTCCACAACATAATTCGTGGGAGAAGCAAGATCCTAATCCTGACTAACTACCATTCAATGATCAATTATGTACGTATGTAGTCTGTCAGCGTAAGGTCAACCTTAACGGCTCTCCTCAATGCAAACGCATACTATGAGACTATATACCATGTCATCTAGAAGGTCATATCTGTGTCGTATTTAAACTGTAGGTCCCGCCATTTCTGTAAAAAATTAACACACTCAACATAAGTAGTATGAGAAACTGTGGGCTTCTTGGGCACGATTGCTGTAGACTGTCTAATAATGAAGGTAACGCATTGGCCATTTCATAGTCACCTAGCAGCAACTCGTTACCTTGCCGTTCGCATCTTCCCTCTTTCCACCTTTCATAAACATGCACAGTGCACTGCATGAGTAGGGGCCATCTCCTGAGTGCCGGTTTTACAAAAAAAAAAAAAAAAAAAAATACAACCCTTCAGTCAGGATTACGATCTAGTTTTTCACACTGCTAATATTGTACGTGGCAATATTATACCTGAATGGCGAGACCTACGGTTTAAAGTCGACTTTGAAGACAGATTTATGAGAGTATTTTCATATCATTAATTTTCATCTTCGTGTTTTTACCATAAGACTGCTGAAAGTAAGTCTCCAAAGAAATATTTTTTCATTTTCCATTTTGTTGTCACGTCTATTAAGCCAACACACTAACAACTAGACTGTTGTGGCTTCATCTGCAGGATTATTATCAGGCATAAAACAGAGAAAACTTCAAAGTAAAATAAAAAAAAATATTTGCGAGGCGAGTAAAAAGGCCTTTCACCGATTCCATCAACTTGGTGCAAAAAGGATTAGTGTACATGGCATAATTTGTAAATTTTTCAATTGTATACTGCCTTCAAATTGTTTTTAATCTGCGTAACGTAACGAGCTTTCTACAGGGTGGCTGATATATATTGCAACCAACTTCAGGTTGTTATCATTTGTAAACCGCTCATCTGACAGCTGACAGATTTATTCCAGTGACAGTTCATTTTATTATTTACAAGCTTACAAAAGCATTTTGATCTATTGCATTCAGAAAAAATGTTATTCGTGACGGAATTCAAGCGCGATAGTGTGATGGCTTTATATTTGGCTGGAAAACCACAGGTGGCTATCGTTAGAGCCCTCCATCATTTAAATGTTAAAAAATCTCTTGTTTCTCGTACCATTGCTCTTTACCGTGATACTGGCAGAGTTGCATCGCATTCAAAAAGTGTACGAAAAATAACGGTAACAACACCCGAAATGATCCGAAAAATAAAGGCCAGATTTGATCGAAATACACACCGCAGTGGTAGAAAAATTGCTCTTGAAATGAACATGTTGTGAGAACGGATGCAACACATATTGAAAAATGAGCTCCGACTAAAGTCATTGAAATTCCAAAGAGTCCAAGAAATCACCGATAGACAAAAAAAGGTAGACTGGAAAGAGCCAAGGAGTTACTTCGCTTGCACGAAAGTGGGCAGTTACAAAATGATCGAGTTTACTTGCCAAAGAGGTCAACTAAAATTTACACCTGCGATTGGCCACCAGAACTCAAGCGCCGATGATGGTAATGGTGTGGCCGCCGCAGCGGCTATTGGTCGCTCCCCACTCGTATTAATCGATCATAAGGTCAAAATAAATGCCGAATATTATCGGGAAAGTGTATTAAAGCCATTATTGAAGCCCTGGGCAGACAAACATTTCGACCCCAGACCATGGACATTCCAACAGGACTCAGTACCACCGCACTCAGCACGCGTCAACCAAGAATGGCTTAAAAAGGAGGTTCCTCGCTTCATTTCTACCGCACAATGGCCACCAAAATCTCCGGATCTCAGTCCGTTAGACTTTTGTACCTACAGCATTTTGGAGAGTAAGGTTCTCACTAAAAAATACCAAAGTGTCGATCATCTCAAGACGGCGTTTCGATGGGAATGGGGCAAAATACCGCAGAGCTACTTTCGTGCAGCTTGTGATGTATTTGTCGGCCGTTTGAAGGCCATAATTCGTACCAAAAGTGGCCAATTCGAACAAATCTAACTGATTCTAACATTTGATGTTATTTCTAAAATTTTTTTGCTTTTGAACAATAAAATTAAAAAAAAAACTTAAAAAAATATTGCGCTTTAGTTTGTTGCATTATATATCAGCCACCCTGTAAAGTGATATAAATTCTTTCGCAAATCCTTTTGCTTAGGATTATAAGCTGCTATAGAGCTCCTATAGAGAATACTTTGTGGCAAGTCTTGAAGAGAATGTTATCGATAGAGGAGGCATACAAAGCACTGTTTAAAGTGCTTTCGCCTTTAAGTTGCTATTCAGATAGTGATTAATAAGGAGTAGTAAACAATTATTTTCAAAAAATGATTTCCTTTTGCATTTCAATGTCGTTTAATTATTTTAAAAATTAAAATCTACATTCCAAATTCAATCCAAATTCAATATTTATGTATGGGCATGACTTTACACGGCTTATGAATCCTGAAAATTATGGCAAAAACGTATTTTTATTTCCATTAATTTTTCTCAATAAATTTTTCAATTTATTTCAATATTTAATGATACGAAAACCCCAAATCCATTGCAAATTTCATTTCATCCTTTTGGTGTTTTATGCCAACCTTTTTTTTTTATTTCTGTAAGGCCACAAAGAGTCAGAAAAAAAATATTTGACTAAAATCCGCAAATTTATTGAATTTAAAACAAAACGAAAAAGGATAAACAAAAAGTAAAACCGGTTACAGTCGGTCAAGTATGCATATGTGATACCCTATAAGGGTATCGTAATTTATTGTGAAAAATAAAGAAGCGGTAAGGCATAGGTACTGTCCTATATGTTAATTCTATGCATGGTAGGCGGGACATACTTCTTAAAGTCATCGTCGGAAGATAGATTTTTGGGAAACTTTTCTTGTCAATTTTATTTGTTCTCAGAGTTATTGCTGCTCAGAGGAAGCTGCTGCCGCCGTGCTCTAGTAGTAGTGTGCTGGTTTATTAGACGAAAAGCAAGGGATCGAGCCCTAGACCAGACATCAAAATAAAAAGTTTCTCAAAAAATCTGTCTTTCGGAGTCGACTTTAAACTGCAGGTCCGTACACTTATATATAAAATTAACACACACAACATAAGTAGTGTGAGAAATAGGAGGCTTCTTGGGGACGGTTGCTGTAGACTGTCTAATGGTAAAGGTATAATCGCAGCAACTCATTTCCTTGCTGTTTGCATCTTCCCTCTTTCAACTTTTTCTAAAACCTGCACAATGCACTGCATGAGTAGGGGCCATCCCTTGAGTACTGGTTAAAAATAAAAAATGGAAGTCGTAAAGAAAATATTTGTTTGCATTTCTTTTTATTGGAGATGTCTAAGTTGGGGTTTGAATCGAGTCCTCACGTCTAATAAAACAACTCACTACCTACCAGACTACGGCGACTATAGTGATGACAATACTTCATTGGAATATTCTTTAGGAAATCGTTTGGATCAAATCAAATATAAAAAGAAGTTCAATGTATGAGTTCCACCCAAAACCAACTGACATTGATATTAACTAACCGATGGATCAGGATGTTAGCTGATAACATTAACCTTCATAATTTGGGAATCAATTTATTAAAAGTGTTACACACATCACCTACAACCAGAACATACCTTGACCGAACGGTAAAGTGTAGCAGCCTGGGCATCAACTGTGACTGAAAACCGTAATTTTTTAACGCCATGAGTGGCCGAAAATAATCCATAAAAAAATTTTTATTTTGTTTTGCTAATGGAGCATGAAATCTGTTGATTTTATGAAAAATTATTGTGTCGCACGTGATGGGGGACAACAAATGAAATGTTAAGCTTTAATAAAGAAAAAAATAAAGGATAAAAATAATAAAAACAAAAAGGAATAAAAATAAATAAAAAACTGTCAAAGCAAAAGTTAAAGCCTATTAGGAACGCCTGACCTGCATTAATTTGTGTATGAATTTTATTAAAGAATTGAAGAATGATTTTCATTTCGTTAAATAATATAAATTCCAACATTGCTTAGCCTTCTACTGGCATATTTTTATATTCTTCAGCTGCTGTCAAAGGAGTCAAAACCAAACAATATAACATACATGCGCCTGATCCTTCGTCCAAAAAAAAAAAAAAAATCATTTTAGCAGGCTCATGTTAATGCTCAGGCTTAGAAGACAACATTTTATTACGTAATGTTGTGTTATATTGCCAGTACATTGATAATAAACCACAATACCGGTTTAGGCCTTGGAGGAAAAAAGGGTTTTGAATTTGTTTCCAATACCTTTAAACATTTAAGGAAGGTTTTTTACCATTACTAGAATTTAGCTATCGCATCAGTTATAGAAATATTTTCGATTTTTTAAATAAAACAGACATTCAATCAAATCAAACTCAATCAAACTTTTGATTCCACTTAGAAACATTTTTCTGTTCTCTAAAAAAATAGTATAGATACCGTGTTATCGACGAATTTTGCAAAAGCCGCTGTATGTATGGTCCTCAGTTCCTTTTCAAAATGTCGACAGTTGAAGCGAGGCAAAGTAAAGATACTCAATGATTAAATGAAATTTGCAACTCTACTGCAGCTGATATTTCTTTGAAAGCATCTCCCTACAACATCAATCAAATTGTCTTTAAACTCTATTAAATCAAGTACAATATAAAGGGTACGCCAAATAACTGTTTTTTTTTTTTGGAAATTCTTTAAAGAAAACTTCTGAATATTTTCTTACATTTTTTTTTTATTTGAAAGTACAATCCTTCCGGTTAATAATGGAAAATAATTCCATTCAATTGGCTGCCTCTGCTGGCTATGCAGTAGCTTACACGATCGGTCAAATTTTTACGCACATTATCGATTGTGAGCAGCTATATTTCACCAATGGCTTCATGAATATTGTCCTATAAAAGCGTAAATTGTGTCTGGCTTGTTAGCGTAAAACTTATCTTTGACGGCTCCCTACAAATAATAGTCCAATGGTGTCTAACCGCAGCTCCAAGATGACCAAACCACATCAGCTCTGCAGCAGATAATGTGATCTTCAAAAACAGGGCGCAAAACATTGAGTGTAGCTGTGTGGCACGTAGCGCCGTTCTGTTGAAACCAAATGTTGCCCGATAACGATCACTATTGACTGTAACGGCCACTCCTTGCTCATTTTCGACGCAAAATGGCCCAATTATGCATTTGGACCGTGACTCGTGTTGGGTGCACCGGCTTTTCAATGTATGCGTGCGGGTTTTTTGTGCGCCAAATGCGACAATTTTGCTTGTTTACACATTCGCCAAGGTCTAAATGAGCTTCATTTGAAAAGATGAGTTTTTTTTTTGCCAATTTCGGCATCTTCTGTAAGTCGATCGCACGCCCAGTTACCAAAGCGAAGACGCACAACCATATTCGTTCAGCAGAAGAACGAAACTAATTATCTGTCGAATTTTGTATGGACGACTTTGACGTATGTAGGAACAATATGGGCGGATTGGCTATAGTGGGCGTGTCATATATATATATATAAAAATTAATGTGTGTTTATCTGTTTGTTGGTATGTTTTAAATCTATAACTGTGCCTTCCTGTATTTAAGTATTTAATATCGCATATCTCATAAACTGCAACAGCTAAAGTCCTTAAATTTTGTATGAATGACTTTGATGTGTATATGTCGATTGGCTATAGTGGGCGTGTCACCTCCCATAGTCTCTAAAAATATACACCACTTATGTTATGTGCGTTAATTTTATACATGAGTGGCGGGACCTACAGTTTTAAAGTCGACTCCGAACTACAGATTTTTGAAAAGCTTTTCATGGCAATTTTTACTCTAAGAAATCTGCTGAGAGGAAGTCGCCAAAGAAATATTTTTCGTTTTGATGTCTGACCCGGGATTCGAACCCGGGCCTTTTGTCTAATAAACCAACACACTACCCACTAGACCACGGCGACTTCAATCTTGTTTCTTATAGAATCGTAAACTATGCATTCGATCATGTTATGATCTTTAGAAAAGTTGTTGCGCATGAGCCGAGGTAGGTTTCTAAGTTGATATAACTAATTTCCGGCAGGTGGCGCATGAGCCGCTGAAAATTTTTAAGTTGGTATGATCAATATCCGAAAGGTTGCGCCGCTGAAAATTACTTAAAATGAATGAAATGTAGAACTGTGTATTTGATTATGTTATGATCTTTAGCAAATTTGTTGCGTATGAGCTACGAAGATTTCGAAATTGGTATGACTGATATCCAATAGGTGGTGCCAGTGAAAATTACTCAAAATGAATTAAATCTTAAACTGTGCATTCTTTAACAAAGAACGTTGTAACGTATGAGCCGGCGGAGATTGGTGCGATTAATTTCCGATGGATGGCGTCACTGAAAATTATTCAAAATGAATTACAAACAATTGGTCGACCTACATCCCAAAATCAGACGAACGCTGTGACTGGAAAATCTTCGAGTGTATGCCGCTGAGGCCCGTCGCATGAACCACTTGAATAACGAGAAGTGAGATTAGAAACTGATCGAATGCATACTGTTCAGGCCCGTTCATCTGAATCATCAGGACAACGGGAAACAAAATCAATAAAACGATTTAAAATTAATCGAACAAATTTATACAAATTTATTTTAGTTGGGGGCGCAGCAAAACGTGCAGGGTACAGCTAGTATAGATATATTTCTCTTTGTCAAAACTTTATGTTGATTTATATTCTTTCAAAGAACTCAGAATTATGCCAAAGTATTTTGTTGTTTTTGTTTGTCTTATTATTTTTGTTACTTTGCCATTTATTAACGTTCTGTTTGAAATGTATAGCATCCTTGCAATGCGGGGAATGGTAAGTAAGTAACTAAGTCCATTTCTTTGTGCCATTGGACCTTTCTATATTCTATGTTCTTTATCTACTTTGCCGGATAAGACGTCAAATAATTTTGTTGGACAGGTTATTTGCAGACAGATTAACAATTCTTAATTTCCGAAGATCATGTTAAGAATTTGTTTCAAAGATGAACCTGGGCTACACGGTATTTTGTAGTTAACCACTATAAGTACTACACTACGATACTGCTCATAGGGTGGCAAATAATTATCTAATTATTTAATTAGTTTCAGTTTTAATATCATATGTAATGGATGAATATAATTTTTTAGTCAATAGAACGGCTTAACATCTCACACCAAACTATTTTACATAACAATGATGTGGACTGCAATAAGCTTCAGACAACTGAATAAAATCTAATAATTTTTATTTGTTTGTTTATGTTTAAGATTTTTTTTTTGTGTGTTTAATTCTAATGTATTAAATGAGAATTAAATAATTTTTTTTTTTCATTTTAATTTTTTTAACATATTTTGGTCTGATTAAACACAAAATACGTTAATTAAACTATTTCCTTTTTTGTGTTGCAGGAATTTGGATTAAAATTATATTTATTAATTACGAGTGTGTATGTATATAATGCCACAAATAATCATCTAATTAAAATATTAACTATAAATATTAATAATAATAACAATAATATTATTTTGGTTTTAGAAAAAATTACAACAAAAAATAAAAAAAAAAACAGAAAAGAAAATCTGCTTTCATAATTAATAATAATTATGAATTGATGCATAGCCAAAGTTAATATTTACAATAATTGCATTTGTTTAAAGTAAATAAATCTATAAATGATGGATGCATTATTTGCATTTGTTTATATTAAATTAAATCAAAAAGAAATGCAAACTATAAAACAATTTAAAAAAAATATTTACCAACACAATAATTTAATTAATGAAACGACAGTCATAATTCAAAAATTCAAAAGAGATTTAAGAAAATAATCTTAATCTCTCTAAAAAAAAGAAATGTAAAGAAAATGTGCAATTAATTTCAACTTAAATCGTTTTTTTATACGATGTTAAAACCGGAAACGGAAGTCATTTAGTTGACATTAAAACTTGTGCTCCGTAGATAGATTGCATGTGAAAAGAAAGGCAAAGAAAAACTCTAAAAGAAGAAGAGAAGAATTTCTTAAATAAGAAAGCTATAGCCGGTTAAAAGCATTACTTGCATAGGTTCTTGCTTGCTTTGTGCATACATATAAACATAGATTAAGATTACCATGGAGAACAGAAATACTTCATTTTAATCTTAATATTCTATCAAGAACTGTTTGGCGTTAAGCAAAGATTCGATACGCATATTTATTAAGTTCAAAATATAGTGAAAGTTTGCTAGAAATCACAAATAAATACCGACAATTTAATTCTTGAAGTTGTCCTACCCTAGCTGTCTGGAAGTCGTCGCAGTCTAGAAGGTAGTTAGACGTAAGGGCAAACCAAATCCCAGATCAGACATTTCCATCGGAACGAAATATAAAAAAATTATTTTTTAGAAGGATTCCTTTCAGCAGATTTCTAGCAAAAACTATAAAAGAAAATAAAATTTCCTTTAAAATCTGTCGTTCGGAATGGGTTTTGACACAAACCGGTCTTTAAACAATTTCAAGATTTTGTAAAAGAATGAATGCCGGGGTATACTCCGACGAACCATCTCATCTAAAACCAATCAGAACTGCCCGATAGCATTCCCCAATCGTTTTGAATAGACACACTTAGGCTACATAAGTTCAATTGTGATGCCGCAGTTTTACATTTCTTACTAATTTCTGAACTATTAGGAGCTTTTGATGAAGTATTTTATCCTTGGACATTAAGCTGGTGAAACACTGTGACTTCAATTCATACAGCAAGCGTGCTTCTTGTGATTTACAAGTCCGAAGCCGCCCATCTGGCAGAATTCACAACTGCCACTAAGAGCACAGGATTTTTAAAGGGTTACCCAAAGTAAAGAATTCATCGGAATGTTCTGGCTAATTCATTCACTCTATATTTATAGTTATGGCAGTTCATTACCTCAAAGCTTAGTGGTTTTCGTCTTTTATAATTGCCGTTGTAGCCTGGAATGCCAACAATTTTAGTGAGAAAACAGTGCAGTGATCCGTTAGTGTTAAAGATAAACTATGGCCACTGATTTCCAAAAAAAAGCACCACCCATAGAACCCCATTCAATTAGGAGCTATCTGCGAAAAACTGATTGGAATTGTCAACGTTGTGCCCTGCACGATTTTTTAGAAGACATATTATGGCATCATATAATCATTACCCTCTACAGTTTCCTAAGAGTCACAGCGCCTCTTAATCTTAACTTCTATAATCGTATAATAAAGGTCAAGCGAAAAGGGGTATAAAAACTGCGGTTACATCCTATATACTGTGGTAAGATCGTTGACTGTTTTTAACAATTCCTCTTTCTTTAAATTGTTTTATGAGGCCAATTTATAGCGAACGGAACATTTAATCTCTTCTCGTCTTTTATCATACTTAAATAACGCGAGAACAATGATACGGTTCACGATATCTAACCATTTCACAAAGAAAACTGAAATAATTTAGAATTCTCGGTACAGCATACGTTACGTTATTACAGGTGGTAATAACGTGTTACTTTTAAGCCGTCTCTCGTAATATGTCGGTTAAATGTTTCCTAACCATTTTGCCTAAGTTTGTGTTAATTGGCCATTACTTACTTACTTAATTGGCCATAACAACCCGATTAACGGATTTCGGCCTGCCGCAACACATCCTTCCAGGCGCCTCTGCTTCTTGCGCGCCTACGCCAATTGGTCACACCAATCGATGACAGGGCTTCTTCGATTTGGTCCTTCCAACGGATACAAGGTCGTCCTCTTCGCCGACTTCCGCAGATCCCCGCATCAAACACTCGTCTCGCCGGAGCATCCTCCTCCATTCGAACGACATGGCCGAGCCAGCGCAGCCGCTGGATATTAATACGCTGTACAACGTCCATGTCGTTGAGGAGCTCATACAGCTCACTGTTAAATCGGATGCGAAAATCATCGGCAACTCGCACTGGACCGAAGATCTTACGTAGGACTTTTCTCTCGAATACTCTCAAGGCAGCTGCATCAGTTCTTAATAGGGTCCATGCTTCTGCGCCATAGAGCAGCACGGGTAGGATGAGCGTCTTGTAGAGTATTAGTTTCGTCTTGCGAGAGAGGTCTCTGCTACTCAATTGCCTATTGAGACCATAATAGCACCTGTTGGCAAGAGTAATCCTGCGCTTGATCTCCAGACTGACATCATTTTCGGTGGTAACGGCGGAGCCAAGGTAAATGAATTCCTTGACTGTATCAAAAATATAGTTATCGGCCGTAATATGTGAATCAATACGCCGCACGGCTCTACTTGTCGATAACATATACTTCGTTTTGTCCTCATTTACTGCCAAACCCATCTTCTTAGACTCCCGTTCAATAGCACTAAAGGCAGCAGTGACATCTCGCTTGCTATGCTCTAAGATGTCGATGTCGTCAGCGTACGCAAGCAACTGGACACTTTTTTGAAAAATAGTGCCATTACGATGCACTCCCGCCTTTCGCAGAACACTCTCCATGACGAAGTTGAAGAGGTCGCATGATAAGGGATCGCCTTGTCTGAAACCTCGCACGGTATCAAAAGGTTCGGAGAGGTCCATTCCTACCTTGACGGAGCTGCAGGAATTGCTCAACGTCATTCTGCATAGCCTTATCAGCTTAGCAGGTATACCGAGCTCAGACATTGCGGCAAAAACACGATCCCTTATGGGGCTATCGAAAGCAGCCTTATAATCGACAAAAAGATGGTGTGTGTCGACTTGATTTTCGTGGGTCTTTTCCAGGATTTGGCGTAGTGTGAAGATCTGGTCGATGGTGGACTTGCCAGGTCTGAAGCCGCACTGATAAGGTCCAATCAGTGTTTTGACGAGTGGCTTCAGTCGTTCACACAATACGATATATGCGATAGGGAGAAGGCTTATACCCCTGTAGTTGGCGCATATCGTAGGGTCTCCCTTTTTCAGGACGGGACAGAGGACACTGAGGTTCCAATCGTTGGGCATACTTTCCTCTAGCCATATTTTGTAGATGAGCTGGTGCATGCGCCCTACCAACTCATTACATCCGGTCTTTAACAATTCAGCGGGGAGGCCATCAGGACCTGCCGCTTTGTTGTTTTTAAGTCGCATAATCGCGACTTTAACCTCTTCATGGCTAGGCGGCGGAATCTCCACGCCGTCATCATCGATCGGGTCCGGAACATCATCTCTAGAGGCGGTATTGATGTCGTCATCGCCTTGCAGCAGAGTAGAGAAGTGTTTCCTCCACAACCTCAGCACCCCTTGTGGATCTGTAACCAGGTTTCCATTCTCATCCTTGCAGGAAGACGCTCCGGGCTTATACCCCTCGGTCAGACGCTTAACCTTTTGATAGAATTTTCGAGCGTCATTCCTACATCTGTACATCTCGACTTCCTCACGCTCACGCCTTTCCTGCTCCCTCTTCTTGCGTCTGAAAAGGCGTCTCTCATCCCTTCTCCTCTCTCTATAATTTTCGACAATGGCTCGCGTAGCGGCCGACTGCAACGTTTTTCTGTATGCGGCGTATTTCGCTGCAGCTGCCTCGCGACACTCCTCATCGTACCATTGGTTTCGTTGGGGTGGGCGCTCGAAACCAAGGACTGTTTCCGCAGTATTGCGCAAGGAGTGGGAGATGTTGGCCCACAATCCGCCAATGTCGCTGAGATTGGATGGGGAATGACGGAGCTTATCAGAGAGTTGAGCGGAGAATGCCTCAGCTGTCCTTTGTGATCGCAGCTTCTTAACGTCCAGCTTTCGCAGTGCACTAGAGCGCGCACTCCTCGAGGCGCAAATGCGATGATGAGTCGATGTTTGGACCTCTAAATGTGCGCACATCTAGTACACTGGACACGTGCCTTCCGTCAATCACAATATGATCGATCTGGTTGGATGTTGATCGATCGGGGGACATCCAAGTGGCCTTGTGAATGTCGAGATGCTGAAAATTGGTACTACATACTACCATGTTACGCGCCGCGGCGAAATCGATCAGCCTCATACCATTGGAGGTAGTGTTTGCGTGGAGGCTGAACTGTCCGACAGTGGGGCCAAAGATACCTTCCCGCCCGACCTTCGCATTAAAATCCCTGAGGACGATTTTGGCGTCATGGGCCGGGCACTTATCGTATACGTCCTCGAGTTTAGCATAGAAGGCATCCTTAACCACATCGACCTTTTCTTCCGTCGGGGCGTGAGCACAAATTAGGCTGACGTTGTAAAATTTTGCCCTGATGCGGATTGTGGCTATTCTTTCGTTCACTGGAGTGAACCCAGAGACAAGGTGACGAAGTCTCTTATTAACCACAAATCCGCATCCGAATTCGTGCTTATCAACATGGCAGCTGTAATACACATCACAAGATGCTAGCCTTTTGCATCCTTGTCCTATCCATCGCATTTCCTGTATGGCAGTGATGTCAGTCCTACATTTCATGAGGGCATCCGCCAGTTGGGCGGAAGCGCCTGCCCTATAAAGGGTGCGGACGTTCCATGTGCCAATTCTCAAATCATTGTCCTTGAAACGTTTGCCGTGGTCGTCAACTTTAGAGGGGATCTTTCTAGAGCCTATTGTATGGGCTTTCATTGGATTAAATTTTTTACGTGGTGGGTTCCAAGCCCTACGCACAACCCGAATTTAACGTCCAGGGGATTGGACCTCGCTGCACGCATTAGTTAACATCTAGCGGGTGCTAGAATGCCATCCAGGAGGGGCCACGAGGAGGCAGCGTGTCAACTTGAATACAGCAAGACAAGGATCGCCCTGGTGGTCGCCATGTTGGCCACAGTCAGAAACTTTGCCTTGTTTGCATGCATTCCATCCCTCCAACCATTAACAACCCGTTTATCAGATTTTGACATATTTTAGCACATTTTTCCAGGCGCTTATGATACGCCAATCGATTAAAGGGCTTTCACGACTTGGTCCTACCAAGGTAAACAAGGTCGTCATATTCGCTGAATTTAGCTAATCCAGTATCCGCTTCGCCTTAGCATCCTTATCCATTCGAACGACATATCCGACCCAGCACAGCCGCTGGATGTTAATACGTTGCAGAGAAATTGATTTACTTTCACTGTCCATTCACATGTAACATGCTTTTGTTATGTTGTTTAACATCAAAATGTTTTAATGATATTGCTTGCACTCACGATGGAAGCGTTTCTGAAGGAATTACCATTTTCGATAAGTGCAATAACATACTAAAATATAACGGTAAGCTAACCTCTAATTTAATTCGCCACAAATGCTATGCCACGCGGAATTCCAATATTGGCTTAAAGAGATTAAAGATAATGAACATTTTTTAATGGCATGTTCACAATGGATTGTAGAGGACTGTCGCCCTTTTTCAATTGTGGATGGTAAAGGTTTTAAAAGAGTAGTGCAATCTATTTTCGATATTGGCACGAATATGGAAGTAATTTAGATATATCAGGTATGGTACCCGACCCAACAACAATATCACGACGGATAGGCGACAAAGCAATAGAAAAAAGATTAAAATTAAAAGAAGACTTAAGAATGGCAATTGAAAGCGTAACATGTGATCTCTGAACTGATGATTTTGTCAAGAGAAACTTTCTATGTGCCACGTTTCACAATTAAAAAAGACTTTAAATTAAAAGAAATCGTTTGTGCGTCTATGGACTTCCAGAGACGTTCTCCTAATAATGTTCTTTTAAAACTAAATTCAGTTTTGCAAGGCTATGATATAGAAAGCTTAGGAAATATTACCTTTGTTACTGATAGGGGGTCAAAGGCCAAAATCGATTTAATTGCCGTGTTTTGACGCTTGCAAGAAGCTCTTTAAATATTTCAAGAAATCATCTTTACAGCACATGTTATCAACATCACTTAAAAACTATTGCGTTACTCGATGGAGCTCACATCTTAATTTATTTAAATCGATCGCAAGTAATTTTTCAACGATTCAAGAAATAATTCTTTCAAGGAATAAACACACCGAATTTCTAAAATAAATTTTTCCCTTCTTCAGGCATTAGGGGAAATTTTTGTAAAATTGGTTATTATAATTACAACAATCAATTACGCCTACTTAACACTTGGCAGCCTCAAAACTATTTGCTATGAAAAAAAACTTCTCCAAGACCAACCCATAATTCTACGTTTGATGGATTTTTCTAATTTTGTTCAAGCAAACCTATCCGCTAAGGAAAGTATATCCAATGAAGTAAATCGTTATAGTTATTTAAGAAGCGTTTAAAAAAATAAAATAAAAATTCAAATATATTTTGTATTATATAATAATATTTATCTTATTGTAAAATATAAAACTTCTCTGTTCTATTGAAATCTTACATAGAACAACATATGTTAGAAGAGTTTTTAAAAAAGTATTCAAAACATTCATTCTGATTCGTTGCTTTTGTGAATCATATGAATAAACAGAAGTGGCAAGTAGTGACAGCCAATTCTTGACAACAGTGTCATTAATATGAATCTTGTATTTGAATATTTAATTTGTTTACTGTCAAGTGCTAACTCAGTATTCATTTTAGAAAATACAAAACTATGCCATTTGATTCACAATCATGCTCAAACTCTGTTACGTTGCACAACGTATTTGAATTCGGAAATCATCGCTGGTAATGGCGGACTTTATTGAAGGTATAGTTATGGTTTTGCCTGCAATTACTGCCAGATTCATCTTAATAGACAATCCCGTTCAATAGCACTAAAGCCAACATTGACATCACATCGCATAAGATTTATGAGATTATTTGAAGCACAATTTGATGAACTTTGTTTTCATTAAATCTTGTTTAAAAGACATGATTGTAATCATGTTTTAACTGAATTAAAATCATTGCTTTGCTTTATAAGTTATGAAGATAAACTCAACTTAAATGCCTTTTCCTTTGCTTTTAATAGTTGGGCGTATGTGTTTTCAAAGAAATGGAAAATGAAATGAAAATCATAAAAAAATAATTACAAAAAACGTTTTTTAAAATTTTCATTCGTTTTTGTGCTCTTAAGAACAGTAAGAATGTTATAAAATAAGAGAGGTGTAATTAAATTTTCTTCCTTTCTTATGTCTTTTTTTTTAACTCGAATTATCATTTTTAAAGAGAAAAATTAAATGGTGATTTGGATTTTTTTTTAATTAAAAAATATTTATCAACTTAAATTAAATACTTTTTATTATTAAATAATTTTGTTGCATAGTTTAACTACAAAATTTATTAAAAAAAAAAAAAAAATTTTAAATAAAAATTTGCAATAAAACCCATCATCCCTCCCCAATTATTTTTCTATAAGTCCTGCTCAATGATTTCTCATGATTGTTTTGTTTCGACATGTTTGTGTGCCACAACAACAGCCTTGCACTGTATGATAAATAAGTCTGTTCGTCACATTGTCATGGTGGTAGTATTATGGTTGTTGTTGTGATAGTCTGCAAAAGTGCTCATAATAAATTAATGTTTTTCAATTATAACCGTAATTGCAGACAAATTAAAATTCACTTAAAGCCTAAAAGCTACTTGACAAAGACTATATGCAGCAGATGAAAAATACAAACAAAAAAAAAACAAACAAAAAGTACAACCTCGAGAAAAACAAGCGAAAGAAAAAATGAAATTGAAAACTATGAAGCGAAAATACTCTTACGTTGTAGGGTAAGGGACACGGTGTTTGCATGCATCTGTGCAACATCGTTGTTGTCTCCTACTCGTCAACATGCCCGCCGAGTTGATAAGCACCATTGAGATGTTGTTGCAACGTGTGCTTTGCAACCATTACTGTGTTCTTCATTTGTTCATAATTTATTTGTATTTTTTTTTTTAGTTTCCCTTTTTTGTTCTCTTGCTCCATAATTAATACCGTCACTGTAGCAGAGATGAGTATTGGTGTGCTGGCATGAATTCGTGTCTCGTTGTACACAGCAGAAGGTGTGTGTGGCATGACATTATTGTCGTTTTAATTTTTCGCATATATTTTGTGGCATTTTTTTTCTTCTTTTTTGTATGAGACATGATTGGCAACAGAAAAAAAGCGTACGATTTTTATATACCATAAACTACAAGCAGACAGAATGTGGCCAACTTAACAGTAATGTTTTTAAACAAAATTTAATTTTTTTCCGGCCAATTCCTGTACGTTTAAAAATTTTGCTTCGAAACTATTAAGGCATTTAATTAAGCTCCAATTGAATTATGAAATCCTGTTTAACCCTTAAGCAAACCGTTGTTAATGGCTAACAGGCATATGTCATAGGACGCCTGTGGAAAGTACATTTGGTGTAGAGCTCAACAGAACTATTGATCATATTTAGACTCGAGTGTTAATTTCTTCTTTCCTTCAAACTCATAGAAATATCTTAGCAGCAAAGGGTTTGATTCCAAACACATTTTGTTGGCCATTGACAAACCTTGGTTTTTTCCTAGAGATTATGGTAATTGGAAAAATGTTAAACAAACAGACTAAGGGTATGGAGCCTAAGGGTCACTATTTTGAAAAATAAAATTTCTATCTATACAAGCTTTTTCAACGGAGACTTCCGAACATCTATCAACCTACATGCATAATTCGTCATTACAACGCTTCAGTCAGGAATGTTGACCTAGTTTTTCACACTACTTATGTTGTGTGTGTTAATTTTATACATGAGTAGCGGGACCTGCAATTTAAAGTCGACTCCGAACAACAGATTTTTTCTGAGAAACTTTTCATGGCGATTTCATTTACCCTCAGAGTTTTTGCCAGAAATCTGCTGAGAAGAAATCGACGAAAAAATATTTTTTTGTATTTTATTTTGATGTCTGGTCTGGGACTCGAACCCTGGCTTTACGTCTAATAAGCCAGTACATTACCTACTAGACCACGGCGACCTTAACATCTATCAAATTAGTTGTAATTTATTCATTTTGTTCTGTCAAACCATGGTGGCAACAGACATTAATTTTTATCGAAAAATCTTTTTCATAAATGGGGCCCTATTCTCGACAAATAGATATTTGAACAAACAAAATTGTCGAATGGCATTGCCAATCCACCGTAGATCCGAGGGATTCAATCGCATCTCGAAAGAAGGTTTTTTATTGGCGTCATTATAGGACCATAATTCTAAGAGAACGCGGGTTGGCCAGGGCATCACTATCAAGACCTTAGACTACCAATATCTAATTGATGCAGCTATCAAGGTGCTTCTTCTCCTTCGATATAATGCTGGGCATATGTACAGTAGGTGAATAGGAGTTTCTTTATCTCTATTATTCCAATACATACCCCAAACATGCTCTTTCCGGGTCTAAGCAAAGAACGCCATTTATCCATAATCTAACAGATTTTCTAGCCGTTCTACATGAGCCATATCGGTAGCCATAACTGTAATTAAGAGCACAAATCTTTAAAGGGATCCCGAAGTAGAGAATTCATACATCCAGCAAGAGTTATCTATAATAAAGCTATGTTGGGGAACTTACATTATCGCGATAGCTATGTACCGATTTGATGCTTATTAGCTAAGAACCTAGGAACCTTTTCAAATGCCTGACTTTTAGAAAGTACGGCAATATCATTTTCTGGAAAGTTTTTCAATTTTGCAGAGAAAACATTGCAGTGATGCGGTTGCGTTAAGGATTCAGCAATCTATTTCCGCCGATTCCCAAAAAAATACCACCAGTGTTGTGACCTGAACGATTTATCAGAATGAATGTCCCTAATTTTTGTTTGAAGTCATATCGTGGCAGCATATACTCAGTACTTCTAACAATTCCAAAATTCGCTTAGGTTTCCAGTATGATAAATATTTGAATCAATCCATTATAGTAGTCGTCTATTAATCTTATCGACAGCGACGACTACAGGTTGAAGTCCCTGCTGACGATCTGGATTTATTTATGCGCCAGAGTTATTGAAAATTGTAAATTAGCGGTCTTATAAAGAGATTTTTAAGCTATTTGTTAAACAGAATTGATTATAATACACTTCTTAGAGGTGACACACTGTAGTTTTTAAAGTGCTTAAGTACATACAAGTACAACATTTTGAGACTGTTTTCACTTTTAAAAAATTTTGTTTACGACCTATCATCGTAGGACGTGTCATAGTGCTTCAAGCATTGTTCTTATTAGGAAAAACTTGATGAATGAAACTACAACATACGTACATAATTGGCCATTACAACCGCTCAGTCAGAACTATGACCTAGCTTCTTAAACCACTTACAGGGTGGCTGATATGTACTGCAACCAACTTCAGGTTGTTATCATTTATAAACCGCTTCATCTGACAGCTGACAGATTTATTCCAGTGACAGTTCATTTTATTATTTACAAGCTTACAAAAGCATTTCGATCTATTGCATTCAAAAAACAAGTTATTCGTGATGGAATTCAAGCGTGACAGTGTGATTGCTTTATATTTGGCTGGCAAACCCTAGAGATCGTTAGAGCCGTCCAGCATTTAAATTTGAATAAATCTTTTGTTTCTCTTACCATTGCTCGTTACCGTGATACTGGCAGTGTTTCATCACGTTCAAAAAGTGAACGAAAAAAATTGGTAACAGCACCAAAAATGATCCGAAAAGTGAAGGCCAGATTTGATCGAAATCCACGCGGCAGTGGCAGAAAAATTGCTCGTGAGATGAACATATTGCGAGAACGGATGCAACACATATTGAAAAATGAGCTTGGACTAAGCAAGTGCAAGAGCTCACCGATGCACAAACAAAGTTAGACTGGAAAGAGCCATGGAGTTACTTCTCTTGCACGAAAGTGGCCAGGTATCGAATTTAGTTCTCTCCGAGGAGAAGGCATTCCAAATAGAGCAGTTTGTGAACAAACAAAATGATCAGGTTTACTTACCAAAGAGGTCAGCTGAAAATTTACGCCTGCGATCGGCCACCAGAACTCAAACGCGGCCGATGGTAATTGTATGGACCGCCGTAATGGCCAATGGTCGCTCCTCACTCTTATTCATTGACCGTTTGTCAAAATAAATGTCGAATATTATCGGAAATATGTCTTAACGGCAGTATTGCAGCCCTGGGCAGATAAACATTTCGGCCGCAGACCATGGACATTCCAACAAGACTCAGCACTATCGCACTCAGCACGCGTCAACCAAGAATGGCTTAAAAAGGAGATTCCTGGCTTCATTTCTATCGCACAATAGCCACCAAAATCTCCGGATCTCAATCTGTTGCGCCTGGGGCATTTTGGAGTATAAGGTTCTCAATACGACGCCATTTGAAGGCCGTAATTCGTACCAAAGGTGGCCAATTCGAACAAATCTAAACTGATTCTAAAATTTCCCAGACTTTTGAACAATAAAATTAAAAAAAGTATAGCGCTTTACTTTGTTGCATTATATATCAGCCACCCTGTTATTTATGTTAATTTTTGACATGTGCTGAGTGACCACAGTTTCAAGTCATATTTTTGAGAAACTTTTCATGGCAATTTAATTTACCCTGAGACTTTTTACTGGAAGACTGCTGAGGAAGCTGCCGAAGAAATATTTTTTCATTTATTTCTCTTTGTTGGAAATGTCTGACCTAAAGTACTTCCTTTCCTTATGAGTAGCATAAGGGTTAAAAAACGTGATGCACAAATTATTCATACAAACTCTTACTGGTCAAGCACTGCTGTTATGCATGGTCTGTCGTCTCTTCATATCATATAAAAACCCAATAAGCTGGAAAATATTATGATATAAGCCCATGCTCTTGTGAGCAAACCATGCTAAATAAATTAATTTCTGATGCAATTTTTAATACTTTTTTCGTGTAAAAATCATTATGGCAAGTAGAGCAAGTGAAGCAAAAAATTTGACGCCAAAAAGATTTCAGCTAAGATATTTTAAATGGACTGGCGCTCTTCCATTACACCCATAATAGTAGTTCATGTAACATACGGTAGTGATTTACAGTCAGTAAATCTTTATAATTTAAAAATGTTTTTAAAAATTTTACAAATTGATAAAGTTAAACTCGTTATAACAAACTCGTTTATAACGAATGCATTCTCGGTTAAAAGAAACTATTTTAAATGGTTCCAGTAATTAAATTTCATACATTTTAGCTATTTTTATAACGAACCCTCAGAAATAACTTTAAACTTCAAAAATGATAAACTAAAGATTACGCCATCACGCACACAAAATTAAAACTTTCTGCACATGTTGAATCAATGACGTCACAAAAATTATTTTCATTGTTTTCCTATTGGCTAATGATAATATAAGTTATATTGCAGGGTTGCCAACTATTTTCGCATAGTGCATACACTTTTCAGAAGAAATGTTCATTTTCACATATGAGACTTGGAAACCTTTAAAATAGCCCAACATTGTCATCAAACGGGAAATCATGCGCAAGGCGCAATCTTTAGTTTATCATTCTTGTTTGAACTTTAATTTAATAAGGCAGCATTAAATTATAACTCAGCATCTTCAATCAGCTGATAGGTAAAAAGAATTAACAAATATTTTTGGTTTTTAATAAAAAAAAAAAAATACTTTTTGTTTTTAATAAATGAAAAAAATTCTTTGTATTTTAAATCTTCTTCTATGACTTCACCCCGTTTATTACGAACTTTGCCTATAACGAACTATGTTTTCTGGTCTCATGGAGTTCGTTATAACTTGGTTTGACTGTACTTACAAATCGATTCTGTATGGCTTATTGATTTATATAAAATTTCTAACGTCTAATGAAATACACCGTTATTTTATCGATGTTGTCTTAAAAAATAAAATATCGACTATTTCGTCGTACCGATAGGATACATCGAGTATGTTTAAGACATTGATGTTTATTGTTTGTCACTAGAGCTGATCATTTGTTCGATATAGTATAACAGATCAGAGTTTCTGGTTGAAATCGAATCCAGGACTCTTACGGCAATAGTCTCGCTTACGATCTACTAATCTACGAAGACATCCTATGTTGATTTATTATTTTCATCTATTCTTCTATGCGTTTCATGAACTCTCCATGTAAATTTGTAATTGAATTGTGATTCTTGTTCATCTCCATTCCAAACAAAATTTGTTTTTTTTATTCTTGAGAAAATGGTTTTTTCATTAGAGAAAAAAAAAACTTTTAAGACAACGCCAACGTGTTTCAAACAAAACGTTTGATAGTTAAAAACCAAACATTCCCATCTTAATAGCCCTGTCTATAAATAAAATCAGAAGCACACTTAATGCTTAATGGAAAGGCAAACAGTGGAACTATCGACCACATTTTGTCGCTATAGAAAACAAAAAAGCACTGATGGTCTACTTGGTACGAGAACAAGAGATTCTCTGGATATTTGTTTGTCTGATTTGGTATGTAATACTAGGGATGCCAAACGGGATTTTGTAAATCCCGATTCCGAAATCCCGGAATATTTCGGGATAATTCGGGATCCAAAAATCCGGAAAAATCACGGGAAAAATCGCGATTTTCTCTTAATAATAAAAATATTTTGTTAACAATTCCAATTATGTAAATTAGAATTATACATCATTAAAAATATAATATAAAAACAGCAAGACTCAAAATGTAACAAAAATGCATAAATTAACAAAAATAAAAATTATTCAAACGTATGCAAATGCATTAGTTTTAAGGAAATTATTTGGATTCCAACAAAAACATTAAAGCATCTAACATGTGATCTGATGGGCTTGAACTAATTTTGTTGTCAACATAACCTGCCGTTGAAAAACACTTCTCGCAATCAACATTTGTTAGTAAAATAGTTCCAAGATAGCTGTATGCAAATATAAATATTCACCTCTAATTCCCCCTGATCTAAATAAATCTATTTCTTCGAACAGTTGAGTATCTAAATCAGTTCCCTATTAATTCCTTTTTATAGGGCTTTTGCATTCTTCGATGCCATAAAATAAGTTTTATCACTGGAAGTACGGTTTTCCTCATCTGAGATGCTATTATCGAAGTCAAGTGATATAGAATTTTTTTTCAGAACGTTTTTTAGGGTCAAAATACATACGAATTCACAATCCCGAAAATCCTGAAAAATCCCCGGACAAGTTTTTAAAAATCCCGGGATTCGGGATTTTGTGAATCCCGAATATCCCGCGATTTAGGGTTCCGGGATTTCCCGATAGGCATCCCTAGTGATTACAACAAAAAAAAAAGGAAGTAAGAATTATTACTAAAAGGCAATTCTCCAAAAAAGCGACGTAAGATACAGTGGTGGCCTTATAATTATGTTTGTTAATATCTTTTCAAAACTTTTTTACTCATTTTAAAACCAAGAGTTAAAAAAAACAGTACAACCTGTTGGCTTTAAGTTTAAAATAAAAAAAAATTCACAGCATCAATACTATTTTAAAAAAAATTTGCTAAAAACAAAAAATACCAATTTCAGGTTGGTCATACAATTAGAAACAAAAAATATTCTTACAAACAGCTTAAAAATATCTTAATAAATTCAGATTTAATGGGCATATTCTTTAATATTTTGTCGAATAGCCCTTCTTTTGAATAACATCTGCAAGTCTTTTCGATAAACTTTATATCAAACGTTGGCATGTTTGTACTGATATGTTGTGTCCGCTTTGTTGAACCAGCTGATACAATTCATCTTTATTTCCTTATTATTTCCTTTTTGTCCTTAAAATCTATTTTGATAATTATTTGAAACCCTAGGTAGGAAGCCTAGAGCCAGAAAAACCATTCTAGCAGAAGACAGCATTATTTAAAGGGCCAGAAAGAGAAACCCTTTCTTGTCTTCTCGTGGAATAAAGGTTGAAAGACGTTTGCAGGAGTCAGGACTTCGAGGGTGATTTGCACAGAAAAAATAGCATGTCTCAAAAAAAATATTAAAAATCGGTTACAGTTTGGAACGGAAATGCTTAAAATAGTTCAGCGTTTCTGGAACAAAGTTCTCTGGAGTGCCGAATCGAAGTTTAATCGTTCCAATCTGATGGAAAAACATGTGTAAGACATCCTCCAAACAAAGACTTTAGTTCCAAGTACATAGATACACGATTTAAAATGAGTTACAAAGTTTTGAAAATAAATTAGCAAACATATATGTTGCCAAGTCGTTGCTAATTATAAGGCCACCCTTTTCTCTTTCCTATAAAATATCTTTACTGTATTCTAGTGTATTGTGTGATGGTTTCGACAATAATTTTTTTTTGTTTTAAATTAAAGATTAAAATCATTTCACACTAAGGTTTTGTTAAAAACAAAGTTTGTGCCCAAATTTATTCATTGGCGCTCCTTATATGTATATCTTTAAAATATTTTATCCAAAAACAATTAACTTATAAAACTGCTAATAAATGCCTAATCAACAACATATATATACTCATACTATTTTCGCCGATATGCTAATTTGCACTACGCTGTGCTTGCTTGTAGTTAATTACAGGGTGGCTGATATGTATTGCAACCAACTTCAGGTTGTTATCATTTGCAAACCGCTTTTATGACAACTGACAGGTTTATTCCACTGACAGTTCATTTTATTATTTACAAGCTTACAAAAGCATTTTGTTCTATTGCATTCAGAAAAAAAGTTATTCGTGATGGAATTCTAGCGTGATAGTGTGATTGCTTTATATTTGGTTGTAAAACCACTGGTGGCTATCGTTAGAGCCCTCTAGCATGTAAATGTGAGTAAATCTTTTGCTTTTCAGTGTTTCATTGCGTTCAAAAAGTGAAAGAAAAAAAAAACGGTAACAACACCAGAAATGATCCGATAAGTGAAGGTCAGATTTGATCGAAATACAAATCGCAGTGGTAGAAAAATTGCTCGTGAGCTGAACATATCGCGAGAACGAATGCAACACATATTGAAAAATGAGCTTGGACTAAAGCTATTGAAGTTCTGAAAAGTGCAAGAGCCCACCGATGGACAAAAAAAAGTTAGACTGGAAAGAGCCAAGGAGTTACTTCCCTTGCACCAAAGTGGCCAGTTACCGAATTTGGTTTTCTCCTATGAGAAGCCATTCCAAATTGAGCAGTTTGCGAGCAAACAAAATGATCACGTTTACTTTCCAAAGAAGTCACCCGAAAATTTACACCTACGATTGGCTAACAGAACTCAAGCGCCGACGATGGTAATGGTGTGGGCACCGTAAAGGCTGATGATCGCTCCCCGCTCGTATTCATCGACCATGGAGTCAAAATAAATTATCGGGAAAATGTCTTAAAGACAGTATTGACATTTGGTATTTTTTACAGCACCAGCAGCTCCGCACTTAGCACGTGTCAGGCAAGATTGGCTTAAGAAGGGCGTTCGTCGCTTCATTTTTACCGCACAATGGCCACCAAAATCTCCGGATTTCAATCCGTTGGATATTTGCGCCTGGGGCATTTTGGAGAGTATGGTTCTCACTAAAACATATCAAATCGATCATCTCAAGATGGCGCTACGACGGGAATGGGACAAAATACCGCGGAGCCACTTTCGTGCAGCCTGTGATGGCTTTGTTGGCCGTCTGAATGCCATAATTCGTACCAAAGGTGGCGAATTCGAACAAATCTAAACTGATTTTAAAATTTTATTTTATTTCCAAAATTCTTTTGCTTTTGAACACTAAAATTGAAAAAAAAACATTTTTTTTAAATATAGCGCTTTAGTTTGTTGCATTATATATCAGCCACTCTGTACATACACATATATGTACATATAATGACTATCAATTCTAATAATTCCCACAGTGCTTGCTTGTATTATTTGTTAAACATTTGCAACCAGTAACAACACACACACAACATATGTTTGTTGTATGTTTCATCAGAACAACAAGAGTAGTTAGTTGTGTTGTTAACAACATTGTAATGAATCTGTCTCTGGAGTAAAATTATTAATGTGAACATTGAACATATTTAAACTACATACTTTTAACACACTGACACCATACAACCACAATACAACGCAACACAACACAACACAGTATAGCACAATACAAAAGAAAAGTTATCAACGGCGTTAGATAAAAAGACAACAAAAAAACCAATGTGGCAAACTATGGTAACACTCAACCATATAAATGTGTGGCATAGATCGAGTTTATATTTTTAATGGAAGAACTAGAAACAATTCCAGTGAGAAAATTCAATTTTGATTACAATTTAAAACAATGAAAGCGTTTTTACCTGAACGCTTACAGCAATACAGAAACAATGAGTAAAGAGAAATAGAAAATATCAGCCATGTACAGTGGCGTCCATTATTGAACACACATAGTTTTCGTTTTAGTCTAATTAAATGTTAATAAGTGAGAAATTGTTAATTTATGAGAAAATTTAATTTAGCTTCTGGTTGAATTCACCGTATTCTAGTAGGTAGTGTGTTAGCGTACTAGACGTAAGGTCATGGTTCAAACCCCAGGCCTCAGACATCTCTAATAAATCGAAGTATGAAAAAAAATTTCTTTGGCAACATCTTCTCAGCTAATTTATGGCGAAAACTCTGAGAGTAAATAAAATTGCTATGAAAAGTTTCTCTAGGTCTCACTACTCATGTATAAATTAACACCCTCAACATAAGCGGAGTGAGAAGCAAGAATGTAATAATGACTAAAGGGTTGTAATGTCCAATAATGTATGTATGTATGTATCAGAGATCAGCAATGAATCATTTTTCCGCTACTCATAAGCACTTATGCAATTTTGACATCAAACTCACAACATTCGAAATATGTTTGATTTATACGCCTACTGATTCTGATTCATAAATTTAGAGAAATACTTATAATACTTACGAAGGATTCGAATCACTCGAACAATTCATCAAAATTTACAGCCTTTCTTGTTGTTGCATATACAAATAAAGAAGAAGGGAAAGACAAAGACGACAAGCAAAGACGACACACAATCAGCTATTGAGTATAGTAGAGTTCGTACGCGAATCATACTTATTTTGTGTTTTGTGTAAATGTTAAGTAGAGACGAGTCGAAGTCAATAACATCCTGCGTATTAAGTATTAAAGTTCAGCTAGAAGCAACATACGAAAGAGCCACAAAGCCACTCTATCTCATTTGTGGTCTTAAATTTTATAGTAAAAATTACTAGGTAAATCTGATCATGTGGGAATCTTGTATCAGTGTATAGTAGTGTTGACCTGGTCTCTCACACTACTTATGTTGTGTTTTTTAATTTTATAAATGAGTGGGGGGACCTACAGCTTAAAGTCTACTGCGAACGACAGATTTTTGAGAAATTTTTCATGGCAATTTTATTTATTATCACAGTTTTTACCAGAAATCTGCTGAAATGAAGTCGCCAAAGCAATATTTTTATATTTTCATTTTGATGTCTGACAATTGGTAATTATAACCTTTCAATCATGATTATGACCTAATTTCTAACACAGCTTTTGTTGTGTGTGTTAGTTTTATACATGAGTGGCTTAGTATCGGAAGTTGGCTGAGAAATATTCTTCATATCTCTTTTTGAAGAAGAAGTTTGACGTGGGGTTTGAACCATGGGCTCACATCTAGTAAGCCCGCACACTGCCTACTTGACTATTAATTTCGTTATATTTAATGTACATACAGCACGGAATAGAAAAACTAACGACTTATTTGTGTTCCTCACATACTGTACATAAACAGGTCATTCGGAATGTATCAAAACATAACTGCCACGTTAAGTCAAACGTCGATGGAACGTTTTTATCTTACAAAAAGCAGTGCAATTGCTAACCGAAATTACATTACGGTTCGGCAAACATTTTCAATGCTTTTCATGCTATAAAAACGAATGTTCTGTGGACGTTTGGCTAACCGGGACTAAAGCTTCATTCTATTTTTATCATTACGTTGAACATTAACGCTAATCCCTTAATAGCTGAAAAACACAAGACATAAAATAAAAAGTACTGAAAGCGTTGCGGGGGTACTGCGGTATTTTTGAAATGAAAAAATACTGAAAAAAGTACTAAAGCACTGAATTTTTCACCATTGGTGTATAGGCAAATTAGTTGACGGGAAGTGGAGCTTGCTGATAGTACCAGAAATTTTGTGGAAAACATATTTGGAAGTATAAACATAATGTAACGGAAAGAGAAGGTAGGTAAAAACTTTTCTCAAACCTAACCTAATATCCTGGAAACTGCCTCCTGACAGGACACTGTGGGCTTAATATGTGTATATTCGTTCGGAATGAAGATTATTTCGATCACAACAAGTGGATTCTATGGTATAAGAATAAATTATGAAGACACAAATTTTGAAACTATGAACATTAATGCATTCCAAAAGAAAATACTTGAGTGTACTCCAAATACAGGGAATTGTCTTGAAGTTTGTAACTGCAGCAGTATTACAGAAAACCTTACAGAGAAAGACTACATACGTCAAGGAATAAAAAGTAGGCAGTTTAGAGGAAACACTTTAGTTACACATTTAAAAGACTTGCATGAGCAAGTACTGTGCAAAACTGATTAAGCAAAATTCTATAGGAATAGCACTCCTCTATAGGAGGAAACACTTTAGTTATACATTTTCAAAGACTTGCAAGACTGATTAGGTAAAATTCTATAGGAATAGCAATAATTTGGCAACATCGAGACTATTCTCATGGTCGATTGAGTCACTGGGAAATCGAAATATTCTTTTACAATTCAATTAAATATAAAGCACTCATGTCTCAAGAGTACAGAGGACTTAAAACTGTCATAAGAGGCCAACCTTCCTGTATTATTTATTCTGAAATAAGATCTTCAAGGGATAATACTTTCCTAGCATGGCATTTAGAATTTCTTGTTTATCAAGTTTTTAATTTTTTTTAATACGTTATCCTAAGGGTGTTGAGCTTGCACTAAAGTCAAAAGAATTTACATACAAAGGCATATCAACTCCAAAGTCTACTGATTTGCAAACTTACTGATTGAGAAAATATTTTCAATGAAGATAAAAAATCGTGGAATGCCTTTAGAAATAATTATTTAAGAATCTTAAAGTTATCATGCTTAAAAACATGCAGGAGGAGTAGGATATAGAAACTAAACGAAAAGAAAAAAAAAACTTCCAAAAGGACTTAACTACACAAACAAAACACAACCTTTTTAGGATAAAAATCAAAAGGAAAAAAAGAGGCGTAGAAGAAACAAAGTTAAGATAAAACTGTCAATCATGTGTTCAATTGCGTTGATAGGATAAACGATGTTTTTCTTTCTTATTTTCCGTTCCATTTTTTTTCTTTTTGCTTCTAAAATGAAAATGATTTTTTAAGCCACGTTATTGGGATGGTATTTCAGCGTTTGTTGTTGTTGTTGTTTAGGGTTGTTGTTTCACTCATTGATGTCTAAATAAAAAATGTTGCTTTGACAACTTCACTCTCTTAAAGGGATCTTGACTAATTGTTTAGTTTTGTTATCCTGCTGCTGTTGTTCATTTAGGGACATTTTTCTTTGCTTTTATTTTCTATTTTCTTTTGTTTTTTTTTCCCCTTTTTTTTGTTTGTTTTTCTTTTTCGATTTTTTTTTTGGTGTGTGTATTGACGAGACCTTCATAAACGTTTTATACTTTTTGATTTGGGAAAATCTTTGCAAGTCAATTTTCAAACCGCAATTAATTAATTGTATTTTATTTGTGGGGTACGGGGGTTAAATGATTTACGAGCATTGTATAATGAATAACATTGAAATTGATAAATAATATGTAGGTACAAACAAATATACAAACATGTGGTTAGGATTTCTAAAGGATTTTCAAGCAATTTAATTTTTAACTTTGGCCTTTAAATTGCTATTTCACTTGCTTGAAGATATATTACGTCATACGTCATATTTATAAACGGCATCAGAGATCTGTAATGAATCGTTTTTCCGTTACTCATAAGCACTCATGCAATTCTGAGTATGAATGAATTAACAGAATTGAAATTCAACTACTCTGATTCATTCGTATTCGCTACAACATTGATTTATAAATATAAGTAGCAATGAGTATGAGTACAACGTTGTCATCAAACTCACAACATTCGAAATATGTTTGATTCATATGCCTACTCATTCAGATTCATAAATTTAGAAAAATACTTTTGATACTTACAAGTGATTCGAATCATTCGTCAAAATTTACAGCCTTTGTTGTTGTTGCATATACAAACAAAGAAGAAAAAAAGACAAAGACGACAAGCAAAGCATGCACACAATCCTCTTGTGAGTATTGCAGTGTTCGTACGCGAATCATACTTATTTTGTATGAATGCGACGAGTACTTCCAACTTTGAGTATGAGTCGTATAAGTATGATATGAAAATAAGTATGAACGCGTATAAGTATTTGAAATTATAAGTATGAGTTTTGAATACTTAGTGCTGATCTCTGAACGGCATATTAAAGTTGCCGTCAATTGAACCACAAATTTTAAAAATTTGGTATTAGGAAAGTAATTAACCTCTAATTAATTTAGTTTTCTTTATTGAATACATGATTTGGAAATTTTTTTGTTAATTTAGTAAAAAAAAATTCTCATAGCAATATATCTTCTTCGCAGATTTCTGGCAATAACTCTCAGAGTAAATAAAATTCCCATGAAAAGTTTCTTAAAAAACGTATTCTTCGGAATCGGTGTTAAACTTTAGGTCTCGATATTCATAAATAAAATTAACACACGCAATATAAGTTGTTGGGTTGGGTGGGTTGTAGTAACCCAAAATGCGTACACGATTCACAATCACTGGTGCCTACATAAAATCCACCCCTTTTATGCTTCAACCACTCTCTTTCCGCGAGACTGCCGTAAGATCTCACTCGTAACTCTAACTTTCAAAGTTCCAGCATAGCTTCAGACGTTCTCTGGCTGTATTGGCTTCATAATTTTCCAGATTTTAACATCTCCGTCATAAGCCGGTTTGACCCAAAACGGGTCTTCCCTGGCCATTTACATCTGGGTCATTACAGCCCTTCAGTCAGGATTATTGACCTAATTTCTCACACTACTTATGTTGTGTGTGTTACTTTTATACATAAGTGGCAGGATCTAAAGTCGACTCCGAACGACAGATTTTTTGAAAAACTTTTCACGGCAGTTTTATTTATTCTCAGAGTTTTTGCCAAAAATCGGCTGAGAAGAAATCACCGAAAAAACTTTTTGTATTTTATTTTGATGTCTGGCCTGAATCGACATATTGAAATATGCTAAGCATCTACATTGTTCAGGCACATAGGGAGACATCATGTCCGAATCTGCATAGATATTTCATTAAGCATTCATGGTTAGTTAAAAATGGGTCACGTTAAATATCAACTCGCAATATTTGCTCTTTGCGAGGGATTGTATTAGGGACAAGGTGAAATGTCCATCTTATATTTTAAATGTTCTCTCACGGTGATTGGCATTTGTGCCTGGTGGTCCTACGTTCTACGCTTTTATAGCTCCTTTTTGTCTTGGGTAATCTAGATCATATTGTATCATTTAATCATATTATTTAAGCCAGTACCGGTACCGCTTCCTGAGACACTGATTTGTAACCACTTATCTCTCTAATTGCGCTTATGTATGCATGTACAGTCAACCTTCCTATAAAGCGGTGAGTGCGCACCGCGTTGTATAGAAACCGCGCTATAAGAAACTTGAATTTCAGGTACAAAACAGGCTAATTTGTAGCTCGTTCTATGGAAACCGTCCACCGCGTTATATGGAAACCGCGCTATAAGAAACACAGAATTAGTACAAATCACATCATTCGTAGCGGGTTATATGGGGACCATGAAATACAAAAGTAAAGATAAATTAGAAATTATTTCTATTGAATTCAAGAGTTCATATAAGGACTGAAAAAAAATAAATAAAAACTAAACTAAAAGACTGGTTTTCAACAAATTTAAGAAAGACTTGTAAAATAATGTAATTTTTTTAGTATTTATCCTTAATTGGTTCATCTTCATTATTTTTTTAAATTGAAAATCCAATTGCTATTGTTTTGCACGGTACTGTATCTCGGCTAAGCTTTTGCAGCGAAAATAAAATTTATATTAAACCCTCTTACAATATCTAGTTACTATTCATTCATAGACTGTAAGGAAGGAACTTATGGAATGAAGTTGAACGCAAACCGGGCTATAAGAATACCGCGTTATAGGAGGGCTGTAGCAATTCCAGCCCCGCATTATATGGAAACCGCGTTCTGAGAGTACCGCGTTATAGGAGGGTTGACTGTAAATGTTACCTTGCCATGGTCGAACGATTCACTAAAAAAAGATGATGAACTCACATAAGAACTAAACAGTGACTTTTTTTCTGGAGTTGTGTAACTGAAACAATTCTTTACTCACATTTTGACTAGTTGATCCATGAACTTTTCGACACACTTGTCTTGCAATGTTATTCTCATAATATTTTTCACCATTTCATCCGATTAATGTATTGCAATGGTTTTCTGTTGCATAATTCCTCAAACTAAGATGAAAAAAAAACAAGAAACCAAAACAAAAAGAATTTATTTTTCTGTTCGTTCATAAAACTTTCTTCAATTCTTACTTTATTTATTTTCTGTTCTATTATGATTTCTCCCACATCCAGTTTGACCAATTTAATCTCTTGTTGTTCGTTATTGTCCTTCGTTTTTGTAATATTTTGTTTCCTTTTTTTCCCCAACTCGTAAATATTAAGAATGAAATGTTGTGGCTTAACATTCCTTAACTGGCATTATGTGTTGTCATGTGAGAATATGAAACGAGAGAAGAACTTTTTCTATCAGAATACAGGGATACAGTGAGTTATAAAAAGAAGAAGAGAACACACGTTTTCTCTATAAATTTTTGGTTTTGGTTTGGAATTTTTGATTAATAAAAAATTATTTCAGATTTCTCGACTTCACTACTGCTTTCGGTCATGTAAGTGTCAACAGGGTTTGGTTGATTTTCATTCTTTTTTTGAGAGGAAATGTTTAAATGCTAACGATCGCTTCGTAATCAAGTTTTTAATCCAAAGTAACATGTATTCGGTAATGTAATAAATTCTTCTGAGTTACACCAGCTCATGAGATCGAAAACTAAGTCAATGTAAGACGTAGAAAGTTGTTCATGCTAATATATCACTCTGACGGTCTGACTGGATTACTAACCGTGTTTAAAGAGATTTTAAAAAAATTAGGCTCAGATAAAATTTTTTCTGTCCAGTCGTCTTTGAAGAAAGAAGTCCCACCACATAGGCCACAATTTAGGCTCACTGTGATACCTCAATCAATATTCAATACGGACTCCCTATAGGAATCCAATTGCTATTACAGCAAATTTTATATTATCAAGGATGTTCGTGAAATATGAGGCTACAGACATCAGTGTCTTTCAACTCCTCTGAGTGAGCACCAGCTACCGCAGCAATCATTTTACTAACCGCCAATGTCAAAGCCTTCGATATTCGATACTCTTGAATATCGCTAATTTTCGATGTACATATAGCCTTAAGAAGTGAATGGGCCTTTTCGTATCCGTACATGTTTAAACAATACAATGTTCTCAAGGCAATTGTACAATGTTTATTGCGTCCTCAAAATAATTTGACACCTTAACCTTGAATCTGAGATGCTGAGTATCCCAAAGGATTACTTATGTCTATGGTATCAATACAGAAAGTAATATTTTTATCGGATTCTACAGTTGGGGAAAATTATTTCCAAAATTTTAACTCTCGTGGATGTAGTGGAATTTCCTTGTAATTCCTTGCTATATACAGCGTGGCTGATATATAATGCAACAAACTAAAGCGCTATATTTTTTTAATTTTTTTTGAATTTATTGTTCAAAAGCATAAAATGTTGGAAATAACATCAAATTTTAGAATCAGTTTAGATTTATTCGAATTGGCCAATTTTGGTACGAATTATGAGATGATCGACACTTTGGTATTTTTTAGTAATGGTACGAGAAACTAAAGATTTATTCACATTTAAATGCTAGAGGGTTCTAACGATAGCCGCCTGTTGTTTTCCAGCCATATATAAAATAATCACACTATCACGCTTGAATTCCATCACGAATAACTTTTTTTCTGAAGGCAATAGATCAAAATGCTTTTGTAAGCTTTTAAAAAATAAGATGAACTGTCGCTGGAATAAATCTGTCACCTCTTAGATGGGCGGTTTACAAATGAAAACAACATGAAATTGGTTGCAATACATATCAGCTATCCTATAAACAGTTTGTCACTAGGATTCCCCATTTGGTCAATTTCAATTTAATGAAGAGATTTCTTGATGCTTAAGCTTCGCATTTATTATAGAGTAAAAGCTGTAATGATCTGTTCCACCAGGATTACTGCAAAAGCTGCCATGATGTGGTGGAAACGGAAACAATGCAACATCTTTTATGCGAATCCCTCAAGCTTCAGGGCAGACGTCATCCGCTTTTGGATAACAGAATGTTTGAAGATCTGGGCATGGTAGCTAACAGGAAACTAAGAGAACTGACCGGTTTCATTTACAGGCTAACGTATCATGACAAGTGGGTTTACATCGCACCGAGTGAACTTGCCTGTGAACGACAAACTCACCTAACCGCTAACCTAACTTAACAGTTGTAAAGATAGTTTAAAAAGTGGAGAAAATGATTCGACTGCAATAAAGGCCTCATTGTTTCAGTCACACTCACTAATGAACCACAGAAACAAAAATATTTATTTCAACAGTCTTCTGGCAAAAGCTATAAAAGGAAAAAAAAATTTGCATGAATAGTTTCTGAAAAGTCTGTCATTCATCATCATACATAACAGAGATCAACAATGAATCGTTTTTCCCTACTCATAAGCACTCATGGAATTTTGAGTACGAGTGAATAAACTATTCTGATTCATTCGTACTCGCTACAAAATTGATTTATAAGTATAAGTAGCAATGAGTATGAGTACAATGTTGACATCGAACTCACTACATTCGTCATATGCTTGATTCATACGCCTACGCATTCTGATTCATAATTTTAGAAAAATACTTATAATACTTATAAGTCATTCGAGTGGCTCGAATCATTCACCAAAATTTATAGCTTTTGTTATTGTTGCATATACTAAGAAAGAACAAAGGAAAGACAAATACTACAAGCGGATCATACACACAATCCTCTTGTAAGCAAAGTAGTGTTCGTATGCGAATCATACTTATTTTGTGCATCATGTAAATCTTAAGTAGAGACGATTCGAAGTCAATAACATCATGCGTATTGTTAAGTATGAATACGATGAGTACTTCCAACCTTGAGTATGAGTAGTATGAGTCTGATATCAAAGTAAGTATGAATGCGTATAAGTGGCTGAAATTATAAGTATGATTTGAATCGACTCATTGTTTTGAATACTCGTTGCTGATTTCTGATACATACGCATGCATAAAATGAACGCACACAATATAAATGGTGTGAGAAGCCAGGTTGTAATCCGGATTGATGTGTGCTAATGTCCAATTACTTAAGTAAGCAAGCAGTTAAAGGACAACATTGGTATTGTGAATTATATCAGAGGATGTTCTTGCTTTAAGTTAATGCTCCAGTGCACTTGAGATAATAACACATCTAATTCGATTGATGATTGAAATTAAAAACTTCAGTCTTTTGATGGTAATTAATTTCCATCAGGCATCTTATTCCTTTAAAGATAAGACTAATCCACGAGGTCCTTATGTTTCCCAAAGAAGCCACTATTTTCCTCTCCGGATACAAATTAGTGACTCTTTGTGATTGTTAAGTGTAATTGTTTCGAATCACTAGTTTGTAATATTTTAATTGATTTTCATTAACAAACACCCTCCTACTGATGAGTTTTGTGCCATTAAAGGCGAATACAAAACGCCAAAGTTTTGCGTTTCATTTCTAAAATCTATTCATTGTTCCACACCCTCTGTGTAGAATTTAAACGTTTTCAATTAAATTTTAATAAAAACACTTGAAAGTTGTTCTGCTTTTTAACTTTCAACAAAAAGAACAATAAAATGCTCACACAAAATAATTTTCACAAATATTTACACACTTCAAGCGATGTTTCAAAATATTTTCTATTTATCCGCTCAAATACATTTCCATCATCATCAACGTTATCATCATTATGATCATCATCATCATTATTATTATTATTATTATTATTGTCAGAGTTAGAATTGTTAACATCTCTCTTACATCATTAACATTATACAGCAGTCGCTGTTACAACAACAAATTGTTACAATTTCATTTGTTTTGCAGCAGTTTAAACAAGGGTAACAGCGCGACAATAAAGGAAAACATAGTAAAGTGTTGTATTTTAAGGATTTCCAATTTTTTTTTTTATTTTATTTTAATTTGTTTTGCAAATATAACAACAACAATAACAGCATTGATGTTACAGTCGGTCGAAATTGACAGCATTTTACCCTACATCACAGAGCAAGTCCAGATTCTTTTATTCTATCTAAAACACTTGCCATAAATACACTTCGCAGCTTATCAGCGTATATCGCAACAAAATTTCATTGTTTACCCGAATAGTCTTGTTAACATGTTTACATTTAGACCTTTGGTCCATGAAAACCATGCTTTGTTCTTGTTTACTTTCTAAGAAATATAGTGAAACAGTAAAATGCTGGTCTCCACTTTAACTCCTATTTCTACATCTTGAAAGAGTATTTTATGTTCTCGATCGCAAAAATATCTGTGATCTACTAGCAGAAGAGAGTATACACGTATACGAGTATACATAAATAATTAACCATTACTACCCTTTACTCAGAATTACGATCTAGTTCCTATACCACCCATGTTATATACTGAGTCTGAGTCTTGAGTCCTCAGTAGATATCTGGCAAAATCTCTAAGAATAAATAAAATTGCGAAGAAAATCTGTTGCTCTTAGTCGACTTTAAAGTGTAGGTTGCGCCACTAATCCATAAAGTCTGAGTTCTGAGTCTAAGTTCTGAGTCTTAGTCCTCATTAGATATCTGGAAAAATCTCTAAGAATAAATAAAATGGCGTTGGAAAGTTTCTCAAAAATCTGTTGCTCTAAGTCGACTTCAAAGTGTAGGTTTAGGACTCAGACTCAGTAGATATCTAGCAAAATCTCTAAGAATAAATAAAATTGCTATGAAAAGTTTCTCAAAAATCTGTTGCTCAAAGTCGACTTTAAAGTGTAGGTTTAGGACTCAGACTCAGGACTCAGACTCAGTAGATATCTAGCAAAATCTCTAAGAATAAATAAAATTGCTATGAAAAGTTTCTCAAAAATCTGTTGCTCAAAGTCGACTTTAAAGTAATATTTCGTTTTGTTGGAATGTCTGACTTGGAGCCTATACAGTGATCCAACGTCTAATGTGCCAATACACAGCTACTAGAGCACGATGACTTTATTACTGGTATCATAACGCTGTTATCACTCACTGCACAAATACTGTCTTACAGAATACGAAACCCTTTCTAAAATTCAAAACGTTTTTCAACACAGATCAAAATCGAACCAACGAACAACTTTGTTATGACTTTACAAAACCGTGGACTCAGGGTTTGTTATGATAATACTCTACAAGGATAACAAAAAAAAGGTCATTTAAATAGAGATTTATGAGCAGCTACAATAATATCCCCCCGCAGTAATTGAAAGCTCATGACGCTTGTGGTTTTGGCTTGTATATCCGGTGGAGACAACATGATATGGAATTAAAATGGATGACGCTAGGCTATAGTAAAATTATTTTATTTATTCTTAACAGATTTGAATGGCAAATATATGTTAAGATTGTATGCTCCGCTTGGTTAATGTTGAATAAATATGCCGCCAAATGCAAGCTACAGAACATTACTTGTTTTAACGTTTGTCTTAGTTTTACTGAAACAAAGAATATTTTAGGAATTCTTACTTAATCGGTCATTATAACCTTTTAGTCAAGAATTCAAACTACCAGCTCACACCATACATGTTGTGTGTGTTAATTCAATAAAGGTGTGGCGGGACCTACAGTTTAAAGTTGACTATGAACAACAGATTTTTTTTAAGAACTTTTCATGGCAATTTTATTTACACTTAGAGCTTTTACAAGAAATTATTAAAAGTCTTTCATATTTTTCTTTTTGTTCGAGATGCTTAAGTCAGAGGTTGAAGCACGGCCTCACGTCTAATACGTCAATGCAATACCTACTACGGCAACTTCATTATAAGGAAGTATCATTGAAGTGAAACTGATGATCTTCTACTAATTTGAAGTGAAATTTCTAGTATGTTGGCTTGTTAGACGTGAGGTCACGGTTCAAAATTTAGGTCAGACATTTCGAACGAAATATAAAAAGATAGTCCTAAGGTGGCTTCCATCTTTCTGCAGATTTCTAGAAAAAACACTGAGAGTGAATAAAATTGCTATGAAAACTTTGTCAAAATTGAGTGCCCTGATAGTCTTCTAGTCTGTGGTAGTGTGCTAGACTATTAGCGTGAGGGTCGTGTGCTTGATTCCCACCAGAGGCTCTGGTCTGTGTCATTGCACCGAGAGTATGGTCGAAATTACTCAGGTCGTATAGAATTAGAATATATTTTGTAATTGTATTGTAATTACTAAATAAATAAATAGATAACTTTGTCAAAAGTTTATCATTCAGAGTAATCATACAGAACATAAGTAGTAACAGAAACTTGGTCGTAATCCTGACTGACAATGAAAAAAATATTTCTCATACGAACGTTTCTTATTAAGTCTTGCAAAAGCAATAGCAAAAATATATATCCCTTAAATACCAATTGGAGTGTAGGGTGCATAGTAGGAATGCCAAACGGGATTGATTTTTAAAAATCTCGTGATTTCATAATACCGATTAAGCCCCTGTATGCCTTTAAAAATAAAATATAAAAAAACAAGACAGAAATTTATAAAAAAGTTTAAATTAACGAAAATATGAATTATTCATCATACATATGCAAATGCATTAGTTTTAAGGAAATTATTTGGATTCCAAAAAAAGATTAAAACATCTAACATGTGATCAAATAAGCTTGAACTAAGTTTGTTATCACCATACGCTGCCGTTTAAAAACACTTCTCGCAATCAGTATTTGTTGGTAAAATAGTTCCAAGATAACTCTATGCAGCTTGTAAATATTCTCCTCTATCACGTCCTGATGTAAATAAATCTATTTCTTTGAACAGTTGAGTATCTAAATCAGTTACCCTTTCAATTTGTTTTATAGGGCTTTTCGAATTTCAGGATTTTCCGAATGGCATCCCTAGGGTGGCATCAAACAAACCATCTAAACATAATTAGAATAATTTTAACGTTCAACGATTTCTATACCCGCTAACCCTTATTTTTATTAAAACTCTCCCTCTTGTAGTCTTTACCATTTCGTCGTTTTTATGCTCATTTTGAAGTTGTAGCACAAATTAAATAAAACGAAATGACAAACAATATACGTTTCGTTTCGTTTTATTTTTTTTTTTTATTAAATATTTTGGTATGTACAAATAATATATTTTGTATATACATACATACATATGTATGTGTATCTTCATATGTATGTGTTGAGAAAAAGGATTATTTCAAAAGGCGTGTGGGAAGTAAGAGCGTTACTATACAAAGTCCAATATTGACGTTTCTAAGGCAACTGTAACAGAGCAACTTCAGTCTGTTTCATATTTGGGTGGGGGGAGGGTTGAGTTTTTAAGGTGTCATACGCAAAGCAGACAATATTCATCAGCCCTGTTGCCTGATGGTTACACGGCTATTCACGTTGTTACTTTGTTATCACAAACTTTATATGGCATACTGTGGCGAATAAAAATTGAGGAAAGGTTAATTAATAAAAGAAAAATTTAAAGTGGAAATTCGCTTTTGCTTGCCACTGTATCAACATGTTGTTGAATGCTTGGCAGTGAGATATTTGTATAAAAGTTAACATCACTAGGGAAAGTTACTTTGTTGGGTTGGCTTTTATTATTGTTGCTTAAGGTAAACATTGTTTCTCATATTCAGTTATATTGCCAAAGGCAAAAGGTAAATACTGTACCTGTAGAAAGAGGAGTAGGAGAAGAAAGAAGAAGAAAGAATAATACAAATATAGTTGAGTTTAAGCTGACTTTTAAAGGCTGTATAGAAAAGGCTTTAATTCATTTAGATAAGAGCTAAAACCTTTGTTTAATTCTTTTCTACAATTTAAAGTAATTCCTGGACTACTATCCGGTCAAGGGTACAACACATACTTCGTAATTGAATATCATGATTAACTTATGCCGCCGTTGTCTAGTAGATAGGGTGTTGGTTTAATAGACGTCATGCCAGGGTTCGAGTCCCCAGGCCAGACATCAAAACAAAATACAAAAAATATTGCTTCGGCAATTTCCTCTCAGCAGGTTTCTGGCAAAAACTCGGAGAGTAAATGCAATTGCCGTGAAACATACATACATACATAACTGGCCATTACAACCCTTCAGTCAGGATTACGACCTAACTTCTCACACCACTTATGTTGCTGTGCGTTAATTTTATTCATGAGTGGCGAGACCTACAGTTTAAAGTCGACTCCGAACGACAGATTTTTGAGAAGCTTTACATGGCAATTTTTACTCTCAAAGTCTTTGCCAGAAAGTCTAGCTGAGAGGAAGTCGCCGAAGAAATATTTTTCGTTTTGATGTCTGAGCCTGGGATTCGAAACCGAGCATTTTGTCTAATAAGCCAACACACTACTCTCTAGAGCACGGCGGTCGTGAATTGTTTCTCATAAAATTTGTCGTTCGCAGTCGACTTTAAACTGTAGGTCCCGCCACTAAGTGTAAAATTAACACACACAGCATAAGTGGTGTGAGGAACTAGGTCAATAATCCTGTCTGTATGATTAACTTATGATATCTATTATCAATTATGCCATCTTTTCTTATGTAGCTCATATGGCCAACATGAAAAACATATTACAACACAGTGTATTAAAGTGATGGCAGGACAACAAGTGTCATAAATAGCAGGTGAGTCTATTACCACAGTCTGTAACTTAATGTCTCTTTTCCCCTCTCTCTCCCTACCTCTCTCTGTCAAATGGCAACAATAAAAAACAATTTAAACTTTTTATTAAACAACATAATAGTAGAGAGACTCAAATAAAAAAAAACAACAACAACAACAACATAAAAGTTAAACATTAAAGTTAATAAATTCATCATTTTAGAGAAGGCAAAAACGTGGAGAGATATTATGTAAGCATGACCATATTTCAAACGATTAGCTGTAAATGCCTCGCAGTCAAAGGTTAAGATGAGAAGTGTAAATGGATACATATTTACAGAACAGCCTTAAAGAATTAAATGGCATCAGGGGAAATGAGATGAGATGAGATTTTTTGAAGCAAAAAGAAAGGGAAAATTATATTCTTTGGTTTCATGTTAAAGTTAAAAACAAATTAAATACTGGGCTTGAAAATTAATTTGAATGCTGATATAAAATTTCTTTTGCTGGAGTCTAATCAAATACATTTGAAATGGAAATACGTTGTAGGAATATAGAAACAATAATGAATTTATTTTCAAATTATATCTCTTCGAAAACTTATTCATTCCGTGGCCAGGTTCAGTTCACAGATCAGACATGCACACGAAATATTTAAAAAATATATTTGCAGCAGATTTCTGGCATAAACTGTGAAAGTAAATAAACCTGCCATGAAAAAGTTCCTCAAAATTCTGTCTTTCGGAGTCGACGTTTAAATGGGGGTCCCGTCATCTATATATATAAAGCAGAAATGTTCATATGTGTGTTAGAGTGGTTCATGATAGATTCTAGCTCTAATAGTTTTTCCAAATTATTCATATGGATTTCAGTCTTACATAGATATAAGAAGTTTTAAATTAAATTCATATGGGAAGTACCACGCCTCTTTTCCTAGTCAGGGAATTTTTATCTAAAATATTCATATTGATACTAAGCTGGATTCGACAAAATTTCAGGACTCTGCTTTATTTTCTTAGCTATATTAATTTTATTTTTTTATATGGAATGTGACACGCCCACTATAGCCAAACCAAAGTCTTCCATGCAAAATTTGAGGACCCTAGCTGTTGAAGATTGTGAGATATGCGATATTAAACAATTATTAGGTATGTGGGCGTGGCACCTCGTCTACTTGAAAATTTTAAATAAAAAATAGCCTATAGTTCCTTCTAGACATACAGGAATGTACTGTTAGGAAAGAAAGGAAATCGGTTTAGCCGTCTATAGACATCAAACAAACAAACCCAAAAGCATATAAACACACATTCCTTTTTATACATAGATATGGATAGAAGTAGCGAAGCACACCAGGTTTTAGCTAGTTCACGTATAAAATTAACGCACACAACATGAGTGATGTGAAGAGCTAGGCCGTAATCCTCACCTAAGGGTTATAATGGCCAATTATGTATGTATGTATGTACATACATATATACATATGTATCTATGTATTTAATTCATTTAGATTTCTTTAATAATTTTTCCTGCTATAGTCCGGACAACTCGTTAATCCGAAAGTGACTAAAACTATATGTGTGTCCGGATTGTCGAAGTTCCACTGTATTATAATAGATTTATTGTTTGACTTTGAAATTTACAATTTTAAAATTGCCGGTATGTGGTGTCTTGAAACCGATGCCAACAGCTACAGAATACTACAGATTTCGATTCTATTGCATAAGAAATTTCTAGAAAACTTAATTTCTAGTTTGAGTGGCATCAAGTGGCCACCAAGATGCTTAGATTAGCTTTGGCCTATGTTAAAAACCGTATCTAAGCCGATGATTTCCAAATGTTGGGAATATATGATAACAAACATTGTTGCAAGGTTTACAGTGTTTGAGCTCTAGACCAAGTATTCTTGAATACAGCAGAAGACAAGCTATTTTATAAAGAAAACGTTGCTTAAAGTATGCAACACAACAATCCAATACATAATCAGAAAAAGCTTTAAACCGTGTGTCCTGCAACTTACGGATAACTCTGACATACAATATGGGTGGTGTTAGAAGTTAGGTTGTATTCCTGACTAAAGGATTGTAATTCCTAACTAAGTACGTAGGTAAGAGGGAATGTGATATTTTCATAAACCAAACTGCCCGCTCTGCATTATATGTTGGCTCTATAGGTGCATAAATTTGTTTGAGAAAGCAACACTCATCGGGCCGTAAAGGCATAGTACGAATACTGCAAGTAATTAAAGTTTTCAAAACAAGAATTCAGCTTAACAGTGACAGTGAAAATACACCCGATTAACTACATAGCCCACGTTGTACCTTACCTTTTTCATATTTCTCGAACTCTCCAAACTTGTTTTATTTTACAAAATCTGTTTTCATTTTGACTTTACGTACAATTTTCTGGATTACTTAAACATTTTTGCCACGATTTCCAAAATTTTAACCTTGTTGGAAAGGGGAGAGATGGATCTTTCAAACGGTATTAATATACATATACTAGATGACCCGTGCGAATATTTCGCACCGTTAGTTGTCATTTTTGTAAGATAAAATGAAAATAATTAATAGAAATTTTACTAAAAGTAGAAAAATATTCGAAATCATAATATCATTATCGTATTTCCATACATACATACATATGTTTAAATGTTTATAAAAGCACTTCTTTGAATAGAATGTTAGAGGTAATCACATGATCATCGTTAACTTTTTGCCCGTAGGAATCCTTAATACAAACAAAAATATCTTTTAACACACTCGAGAAAAAGCCTCGTGTAACTGTCCATGTGAAAATACAATCCTAACTTTTGAATGGTTTAACCTTGTGCTTTGTTTATCGTCATAGCAAAAGCAACTTTCACAGGGAATTGTTTTCGTGTCATTCGGCAAGGCACAGTTGGATCAGAAGGTGTAAGGTTGATTCGGAGTATGAGTACAGTTTTATCGGTATGAATAATTTTTGCTGATATGGTGTGCTTTCCCAAGTTTGTTACGATTAGCCTGGTACCATATATTAACCCCTGTTTAGCATTAAGATTTCTGATTAACATTATAATTGCATTTATCTTTTCAAATGCACGTTATTTATATTCTTACGTTGCATGTTATTTTTATTCTTATTTTTCTTAAAACCTTTTTAACTGTTAAATATCAGCTGACACTATATATACGAGCTATGTATATATTAAAAGACATCGTATTACTACACTTCATAAAACAAACAATGCCATGACAATAACTGCATTACCAAAATGGATTTTACAACTTTTTATATTATTATGTGGAATAGCATTACAATTAAGTCACCCTGTTTATCGCACTTGATCTAACAACTACTGCAAAGTATTGCCACAACAGCTTTATACAACTTAATATGCATATTCTATATAACTAACGTAGTAACAAACGGCATTATAGTAAATAGCAGTATTGCCAGAATGGATTTTAATACTTATTATATTATGTAGAACTGCATTACTATTAAGCAATCTTGTATTAGCACACTTGAACAAAAACATATAATCATAATGACAACAGTATTATTATGCAGTTCTATATAAAATATAATTTTTATTAATGAAAATATTAATTTTTCAATTTCTAATTATTTTTTACCATTAGTGTTAGACATAAGCTTTAAAATGAGATATCGTTCGTTAAATTTGATGCGGTGGTATGGGAGATATTTGCAACCGACAAAAAAAAGTGCTTTAGGAAATAATATATATGATGATGATATCTATTATTCAATATAATATGCTATGAGATTTAATGAGGTTAACTTTGAAAAATCGAATTTTTTTCATATTTTTTCAAGTTCTGTTACCTAAGTTCATATACCTAAAAACCTATCTCTCCTATTAAAATATTTATGCAATCGGATTTTGTGTGAACAGTGCCTACTGGGTTTACAATTCTGTACTTTTTTTTATTTTTATTGCAATTATTTTTTGTAAATACTTGTTTTAAGTTAAAAAAAAAGGAAACAACAATAATAACAAACCATTTGTTGTATTTCTTTTTCAACAACAACTTCTAAATCATAAACGAAAAAGAAATCTGAAACAGAATTTTTTATAATTTTTTACTAGGGAATCCAACAGATGCATAGACGAATAGCAAAAAGTACACACACGTGTCTGTCTCCATACGAATTTGTTTCATTTTAAAGTTTTTGTTTTTTGAAGGTAAATATTCAGATTGTTGTTTTGTAATTTGGGAATGGGGGGGGGGGGGGGGGGGTTTATTTTTTTTTAGTTTAAATGGCATGAGTTTTTCGACAATGAAAATTTTGGACAATTAAAATCTTTATTTATGATGTTCTTTTCCATTTTCTTTACGGTTTTTGTTGAATTTTTCTTTTTTTTGGTGTTTTTCTACGGAAATTAAAACAATGTTCAGCTTAATTGGATTTAAAGTAGCTTTTGTTAAAACAACAAAAAAAAATTATGTAATTTATCCTTAAGTGCTGCTTTGCATGCAAAAAATTCTATTCTTTTAACAAATAAAAGTTGGAAAGTTAAAATTTTGTTTTTCTATTTCAAAACTTAAATTATCTGCAATTAGAATTGGAAGAAAAAGAAAGGGAAAGAGATAATTTTTGTTATTAGTCTGTCTGTTTTGTGGTAAAAGAATATCGTCCATCTACTGTTGAAATTAATTCATTATAATTCATTAGTGAAGTTGTAACTCTTTCAACAGAACATATAACACTGAGTAGTCAAATGTTTGCAATTCCCGGAAGCTGGGCTGGACCATTTACACATGTAATTTTTTGTTGTGAAATACTATTGTTCCGGTTAGAAATGGAAAATTTTTTTCACTCATATGGCTATCTCGGCTGGCCTTACAGTACACCATTCGATTGGACCAAATTTCATTCACTTTGTTGAGCGTATGGCAACAGCATCACGCTAGTTGGCCTTTAAATACTCAATTGTCTTTGGTTTGTCGTCGTATCAATTTCTTTAAAGGCGCCTCACAAAAAATAATTCAACGTTGTCAAATCGTAGCTTCATGGCGGCCAATTGCCATAAATCGGATTTTTTTTTTAACCAGCACTCAGGGGATGGCCCCTACTCATGCAGTGCATTGTGTAGGTTTAGGAAAATAGGTTAAACGAAGGTGGAAAGAAGGAGTAGTGTTTGTGGACTTACCAATATCGTAACTGATGGGAAAAACTTTCGCAGGAAGATAATTCCACAAACGAGCAGTGCGGGCAAAAAATTAAATTTTCTTGTAATGCATTGTGTGCAGTTCACTGGACAATCAACCACAAAAGGTTGTGCTCTGGGAGAAGTATGAGTACCATGTACGAGTATGTGATTATCGGGAACCAAGCTCCTTATCTCTCGAGAACAGCTCCCATTATAGTAGCGATAGAACAATGAAACACACGCCACTTTGAGACGATGCTCCAATGAATAGAGTTGGATACCCTACTGTCATTTATAAGCACCTGGACCCTCTCCTGTACGTGGTCGAGAAACTTCAGAATAGACTTTGAAGAAACGGCCCATGCATGAGAGTTGTACTCCATCCGGGGTGGGACAAAGGTCCTGTAAATAGTAAAAAAGTCGGATGGAGTGAAGTATTTTCTGTGCCGTTTCAAAAAACCAACGCACTTGAATGCTTCCTTCGACATTCGAAAAATGTGATCGTTCCAACGAGCATCACAACTAATTCTCATGCCCAGAACATTAAGAGCATATGCCTCCTCAATATTTACATTAGTCTCATAGTCGCCGTGGTCTAGTGGGTAGTGTGTTGGCTTATTAGACAAAAGGCCCGGATTCGAATCCCAGGTCAGACATCAAAAAACGAAAAATATTTCTTCGTCGACTTCCTCTCGGTAGAAGACTCTGAGAGTAAAAATTGCCATGAAAAGCTTCTCAAAAATCTGTCGTTCGGAGTCGACTTTAAACTGTAGGTCCCGCCACTCATGTACAAAATTAATGCACACAACATTAGTGGTGTGAGAAGCTAGTTCGTAATCCTGACTGAAGGGTTGTTATCACCAATTACGTACGTACATAGATGGAGACGACAGAATACCAGGGCCAGCATCATGCTATTGTGTCAAAAAACAACATCTTGCGCTCATTAAAATCGATCCTGTTCGAGCGGCTCCACTCAGAGATTGTTATTAGGTTACCTGTGAGCGCATCATTCATAAAATTAACACTCACAACATAAGTGATGTGAGAAGCTCGGCTGTAATCCCGACTGAAGCGTACGTACGTATATTTTCGATGATGCACAGACGTAACTATATTGATAATAGTAGTACCTTAAAGCTTCTTTAAAGTTTCGTCAATTTGCAGGTCGCTTGTGGTATCCCTAGTCACTCTGTTCAATTTTCTTTTAAGTTTCAATTATTTCTGGAGCTCGTCGGTTGTTAAATTAATCATCTTCGTAAATGGCAAACTTGATGATACTTCAGTTGAAAAATATTTGGTTTTGCCAGATCGACACTTAACCGCATAAAGTGCTGCCAGTTGGCTTCCCTCAAATGGATTTCAGTTATTGCCGAATTTTATATGAACAACGTTTTACAAAAACCAGCATATGCTCTACTACTATGTCATATAAAACGAAAATTATTCTGTGAAAACGTCCGCAAAAGTGATTGTTGTACTACGAAATGCTGGATGGACTGTTGAAATGCTGCCAGAAACGAAAATATTCTCTCAAAATTTTACAATAACAAAATATAACAAAATTTTTTACATTATTTTTGGAACAATTTACGAGAGACGCCTTTCAAATGCATATGATGCTGTGCTACAAATGCGGGAAACGGAAAAGAGGGAAAATAATAAAAAATAAAATTAAGTTTAAAAGAAAAAAGAGGAACTCTTTTTTATATATTTCCACTTTGTTTCTTTTATTTTTTTGTGTTACTTTAGTTTTGTTTAAATTTTGTTTTACTTCTAGTGTTTTTCCAGTTGCGTTTTCTATTTTTTTATTTCAATTTAATTTTCCGTACAGCAGTACAATGAATGAAAATTTTAATTCCTTTTTTTTTGATGTGATTTTAGAATTGGACACACAAATTAGTGCAGGAATATGGATACAAAAGTTGAAGAGTTTAAATTTAACGTGCACGCTAAGACAAAAATTAAAATTTCCAAATAAAAAAGTGACTCGATAAATAAGGAAACTTAAGTTTTTGTTTAAGTGTTCAAATCCTTAATTAAGTGGTTGTTGTAACCTTTTTAGTCAGGACTACAACCAGGCTTCTTACATCATCTATGTTGTGTGTGATAATTTTATCCATGATTGGATGGACCTACAGTTTAATATCGACTACGACCGACTGACTTTTTGAGAAACTTTTCATGGTAATTTTATTTGCTCTCAAAGACTGGTGAGACGTAACAAATATTTGTTTCTTATTACGTTTTGTTCCAGATGTCTGAATCAAGGATTCAATCTCGGGCTATCGCCTAATAAGAAAACACTCTAGCCCAATAGAATACGGCGACTTCACCAGAAGTGAATCAATTAATTTTAATACATACACACATAATTGTTCATTACAACCCTTCAGTCAGGATTATTGTCGTCCTACACCAGACTAATATAATTGTCGCTGGTAGTTGCAAAGAAAAAATTAATTCACTTACAAATTGCCGACCGTGATCATTAAAAAATGATTTCTTCGACAACTGAAATTGCTTGAAGCTTGATTTGAATCTCCTTTAAGTTTCTTGATGCACGGCTTACCACTCCGTTCATGTAATTCGTTTACTATCTCCACTTAAAACTCATTGTCAGTTTAACAAAGTATGATAGTATCCTTCTACGATACAGTTTTTGTTTAATTTGTGCATCCCAACAATCCTGTTTTTTTTTTTTTGTTTGTTTTCATTGTGCCTGCTGATTTCATCCGTGATGTTGTAGATGTTGTTGTTGGCAATGCAATCAACGTTTGGAAACATCATTACCTAACAAAAACACAGTCATTGTATAAATCCTCATTTCGCATTTCAGCCATCCTTTCATACCACGCCAGGTCTCTTAAGTCATGCATCCATCCATTCATGCCAGACACATCCATACATACATTGTATGTCGACGAAAGGCGCTGAATATTTGAATGTTGAATTCAATACTTGTACGTTAAGTGGTGTGCGCTGTGGTATGGTATGGCATGAGTGTGGTATGAGTGTGGTTTGCTTCAATATTAGTTTTATCGAGTATAAATGAATGTTCAAGAACGTGCCTCGAATAATAGTATTGTACACTACACTACTATATATCTCAGTCATGTTTTCTTTTCATTTTCGATAGTTCTGTTATATCCCAGCAAGCAATTTTGAGAATTTTTAATCAAATTCGAGAATTTTTTGATTCTTCTGCGCGATTAAAAAGCTTGAATATGCGCTTATTTTCTGATCATAAAAGACTCTTTCGTCTAAAAGTAACTACGAGTGACTCTTCTTAAAAAGTCACTTATGATTCATTTTCTTTTCTCTTTTTCTAATAGCTTAATAATCATTTTCGAATCACTTTCTGATCACTAATTAGTCTTATTTACCTTCCTTTATGATTCTTTTTCGAGTCGCTTTTCAGTCACTTTCTCATCATTAATTAATCTTATTTACCTTCGTTTATGATTATTTTTCGAGTCGTCTTTCAGTCATCGTTTGATCGCTTACGAGCCATTTATGAGTAATTTATCATTATGTTTAAGAGTCATTTTATTGTCGTTTATGAGTCATATTCATATTAATTTGGACTCGTTTTTAGGTCATTTAGGATTTAAATTTGAGTCATTTATTAGTCGTATTTATAATTGTAGTTTTTTTTTTTTTTTTGTAAAACCAGCATGGGCCCTAGTCATGCAATGCATTGTGCAGCGTTAGGAAAGGTGGAAAGAAGAAAGATGTGAACGGCAAAGAAACGAGTTGCTGTTAAGTGACTATAAAATGGCCAGTGTTATACCTTCACCATTAGACAGCCTACAGCAATCGTCCCCAAGAAGCCCGCAGTTTCTCACACTACTTAAGTTGTGTGTGTTAATTTTATACATAAATGGCGGAACCTACAGTTTAAAGTCGACTCCGAACGACTGATTTTTTTGAGAAACTTTTCATGGCAATTTTACTTATTATTGCCAGAAATCTGCTGAGAAAAAATCGCCGAAGAAATATTTTTTGTATTTTTTATTTTGATGTCTGGCCTGAGACTTGAATTCTGGCTTTACGTCTAATAAGCCAGCACACTACCTACTGGTGTTTATTAGGTTTTCTGGGTCCTGCGTTGGCATTGCCACGATTTCAAAAATTTCGTTAGCATGAACATCAAGCAACAAATAAAGAATAAACATTTATATTCGTGATGTTTGTACATCAGACAGCAAAGTTTATTTAAAGAAATATTGTTTTTCACTAAAAAAACAAAGAAAATTTTTCTATTTAACCCTCTGACGGACACTGGCGTCTATAGACGTCATAACAAGGGTTTCTGGGGAGACATGACGTGTATACACGTCATAAATTGTATCTTGCCAAATAACGGAGACACACCAAGTGTCCCACGGGAAGGCCTTCTAAAATTTTGGTGTCCGTCAAAGGGTTAAAAAGAATTGTGCTTTATTTCATAGCCATATTTTACATAAATGAAAATTTATACAGAGAAGCAGTTTTTAATCGTCCATCTGCTTAAAATATGATCATAAAATACCTAATTACAATTACCACACTTGAACAAAAACAGTATTACCATGCAGTTCTATATAAAATAAAATTTTTATCAATGAAAATATTAGTTTTCCAATTTCTAATTATTTTTCGTCATTAGTGTTAGATGTAAGCTTTAAAATGAGATATCATTCATTAAATTTGATTCGGTGGTATGGGAGATATTTGCAACCGACAAAAAAAAGTGCCTTGGAAATAATATATATGATGATAACGGAAGTATTAGTCACATTTTAAACGTGTGGATGATTAATTTCCAATTGCTATATAATTTGTTATTGTATTTTAAATCGTATGTATTTTACTCATTGGCTCGAATCATTTTTGAGTCTTTTTTAATCATGCAGCTAAGCAATAAGTTTTTGATTGCCAAAAGTACTCTAAAAAGACTCAGGAAGATGATTTTTTATAAAAACAATCATCCAAATGCTAGCTGGGATCAACCATACATACATACAGAAAAATATTTCATATATTCGACATATATTTGTATATGTAGCATGCATATTTCAATTGGTTGTTATAAAAAAAAATATTTTTAAATGTTGCCTGAATGAATTCATTTGAAAAATATTAAAAAAACAATTAGCGATAACGAATAGTGGACGCAAAAAGGAACTGAAGTAATAGATAATCAAATCAAAATATATAAAATTACTAAAAAAAGGAAGTTTTATAGGGCCAAACGGATTGTATGAGTGTTATGTACGATATATAAACAGATTTATACTTTGAAAATACGTTGTAATGGAATTCATAATTCTCTTCAAATTATGTAAACCAACTAATACTTTTATTTTATTATGTTTTTAATTTTTAAACTAATATCGGGTTACTTTTTAGTTATTATCTTTTTCCCAACACTAGTTTAAACAGCTTACGCATGTTTCGTGTTTTGTTTCACTGTCAAACATCTTCAGTTTAGTCTATAATTTAACCATGAATCGTCTTACAAACGAACAACGCTTACAAACCATTGAATTTTGTTATCAAAATGGGTGTTCTGTTAAGAAAGTTCATCGCACGCTTCTTCCATTTTATGGTCAGTTTAATCGACACACTGAAGCGGCTATTCGAGCTATTGTGACTAAATTTCGCACCAAATTTACATTGTTGGACATTAAACTGCCAACACGCTTACGTAGAGTGTGAGACTTGAAGAAAATATCGCAGCTGTATCGGTCAGTGTTAATGATGACCATCAATTATCGATTCGCCGTTCGCAACAATAGCTGAGCGCTATCGTGACATCTCACGGTATCATTATACCCAACTTTTTTTAGTCTAAAATGCGAGGGCTTGACTTGCATAGCATGTGAACTCCGTTTCAATTGACGCAATGGAAGACAACATAGAAGCATTTAATCGTGAGATACCGGCCGAAATGTTGAAAAGAGAATGTCGAAAATTGGACAAGGCGGATGGGCTATTTGAGACGCAGTCGCGGTCAATATTTGCATGAAATAACTTTCAAACATTAAATTATATGGACCGTACTATCGATTCAAATAAATATTTCATGTATTTCTCTGAATTTTATGTGTTTTTTTTTTCTTTTTGAAAATTTTTCCTAAAGCTCTTAAAAAATCACCCATTACAGCAGACATTACATTGCAAGAAAAAAATATGAACAACTTTCAACTCCATACCGTAAAGACCCTAACATTTTATTAACATTGCGCTTATCTGTCAGTGGACATAGCAGTTTTTCGGTAACAATGTTGAATCACCCTCGGTTTCTTGAATCCCAGTGCTCTTGTAGAGACCCTCTATCGTTACAGTTATCTTTCGGTGACTGTGATATCAAATTTTTTGAGTGTAAAGTCGATGTGCAGTTCAAAAAATATAAGACTGTAAACATCGCATGATGGCTGTCATTGAATAACCATACATAATACATGCATATAATCAGCGAATGGGTGGAATTGACGTATCGTATTCGAATACGCGGAAAAATATGGTATTAGCGATTACTCACTAATACTATTGACGTAGCTTTGGTAAACGCATGCAAACTATGTACGTTGCTTGTGCAGGGGATGTGAAGGTTTGCCAGCTATGAGCTAACTCGATTTTTGGATTAGCGTTGTTGCAAGGTTTGAAAATTTTCGCCGTGATGGAAAAGTTTTCACAAAGGCGCAGCAAATAGCAAAATGCACTGACAAATTTGACCACATGGTTGATAAAATTAGAAAACATGACGGGAAAACAGAGTGTGGTTGCACAAAATGCGGTTTGAATGTACATTCAAGGGATTGTTTTATGCACAATTTCATGCCGAAACTCCCAAAAATATAGAAAAAAAAAAAAATAAAAAAAAATAAATTATTTGAAATTTTTATTTGAAATTAATTTTTAAAAGTTTCATAATAAAATGAATTGTTTTCTTCATATTAATGCCTAAGTGGGTATTTTTATAATCATGTCCTTTAATCGCACCTATAGCTTAGGTAAATAGATCAATTCAAGTAAAAGTTTTTTCATTGGATAGAAGACAAATAAGATTACATGGCATCTCAAAGTTTTTCCTGATAATATCATCCACCCATATTCCCCTGATGTTCTTTCTACAAAATTTTGATTTTGAAAAATTTTTGATCTTTGACCTTTAGGCTGTCATCGTCGAAAATATATGTGAATATCAAGTCTTACTAATTTTGTTTTTAAATCGTTCTATGTGTTCTTTATTTGTTATAAAAGAAGGCTTTAGACTCTCGTTTAGTTGGATCAAGATAGAATTTTTAAAAAAAAACTTCCTTTTTTGGGTATTTTTCAAGCCATTCGGCGTTAATGGGTTAATAGTATCCATTTTATTATTGGGTTTAAAATTGGTTGCAATTATTAAGCAACGAATTCGTCTCCTAACCACACTAAGTTTTCTGCTTACAATTCGTTTTGGTTTCTCTCTTTCTCTCTCTCTATTGTATTTTAAATCCTGTTTTTTTTATATTTTTTTTATATCCGCTTTATACAGTTTTTCTAGTAACTGTTATTAGAGATGTAGCTGTAGATGTTGTTATTGTAACCATTACTTTTATATGACATTATAGTTGTTGTAACATAAATTGCAATAAAACCCCAGCATACATTCACTTAGTAATTTTGAATACAAGAAACGGAAGAACACATGTCTGTCGTACTACAAAAATTCAACCCAATGGATAGAGATACACTCAGAAAATGAAAACACCCTTCCTCGTAGTACAGTATAGTTTACTACGTTTGTTAGTATTTTTAAGTTTATTTATCTATTTTTTTTTTTTTGTTATTGTTTTTGTATTATTCATGAGACATGGCATGAATAAAAATGAGTGAGTGAATGAATGAAATGTTTAAAGCTTTTTATTTCCTTCATGTGAAAACTAAACATTTTCGAAAGAAAAGAAACTAGAAAAAACCTGGAAAAATGAAAACCAAAAATTTCATAGACGAAGACAAAATTGCTTGCTTTGCCTACAAATATGAACACGAACGAATCGAATGAAAATGACAACATCATTTGACTTTAATATTCACACAACAACGTTAGTGATGATGGTTGATGGCTGATGATGTTGTTTTTGATTTCCTTTATCCTTCCCATTGCTTATTGCCCATTTTGATTAGTTATGATTACCAACGTACAACAAGGGGTATATCAATACGATGGATATGAATTTGATGATCATTTTGTGTTATTAAATGTAATTTTCTATTGATATTGACAATTTATTTTTCAAAATTACTGTAAATATATGTACGTATCTATGTACGTATGCTTATGATGAATGGATAGATCCATAATATGGTAAACGAAGTGACTGATAGACAAATGGTTATATGCTCCTAATAAGGAAATCTAATGTCATACAATAGACTACATGCTAGTATGCATGTATAAAGGGTAAATGCATGTATGTGGTGACTTAGAAGTCCTAATTTGAAGGGCATTTTATTGATTACACATGACTTTTGTTGGTTAAGGCAAACTAGTTTTTAAGAACTTTCAATAAAAATAAATGAAAGAAATGGAAATATCGACAACATAGACGACCTATACACTTAAGACACAATTGAAGTAAAAAACAAAATTAAAACTCATTAATGCTACGTACAGGATTGTTGATATGTATTGCAACCAACTTCAGGTTGTTACCATTTTAAACCATTCGTCTGACAGCTAACAGATTTATTCCAGCGACAGTTCATTTTATTATTTACAAGCTAACAAAAGCATTTTGATCTATTGCATTCTGAAAAAATGTTATTCGTAATAGAATTCAAGCGTGATAGTGTGATTGCTTTATATTTGGCTGGAAAACCACATGTGGCTATCGTTAGAGCCCCCAGCATTTAAATAAGAATAAATCTTTAGTTTCACGTACCATTGCTCGTTACCGTAGTACCGGCAGTGTTGCATCGCGTCCAAAAAATGGACGGAAGAAAAAAAATCGTAACAACACTGGAAATGATCTTAAAAGTGAAGGCCAGGTTTGATCGAAATTCACGTCACAGTGGTAGAAAATCCATCTACGTGGAAAAACACCCTCGATGAAGCACTTGCGGAACACCTTGGCGAACATATCAGGTTTGAACCAGATAGCCGCCTTAGGTACCCTATTCGGTATTCCAACTGGCCCAGGTGTTTTCCTATCTCCTATTCTATTGCATGCTGCGAGTACTTACTCTCTTGTTACCTCAGGTATGGTATGATGGGCTTATGAAAGTGTAGGGGCTGGCCCCGTGGGAACAATGTACTAATAATCACCCGTAGCAAAACTCGCTGTCTAGTTTAGGCTGTTCGTGAGTACCCATTATATTGCAGACGATTCTGTAAGCCGCCCCAAAAGGATTGACGTCAGCTTCTTGGCATATCCGCTGAAAGGAAAGTTTCTTGCTACTTTTAATGGTTTTTCTAAGTTGATGGCTTAGATCCTCAAATGAAGCTCGTTCGACTTCCCATATCGTTCTTCCTCTTGTGCGCTGGGCCCTTCTCCTCGCCCCAAAGTATGCAAATTTCTATTCTCATCATTCCACTAGTAGCAGGGGAACGTTTTTTTTTTAGCTTTACGAGCTAAAGTTTGGAAAATCTTCGAAAGACATTGGTAGCCCGGCCTACCAATGTGCACGATTCGCCGCAAGACTTACTCTCGGCTTGCTAAACGCATACGTACTAAAACCAACATAGTTCGACACACTTTCAACCGTTTGACTCCCCGGTACAACAAAACAAGGATTACTTGGGGGTCGGAGATTCAGCGAATGGTGCCTTCAAATTCCACTGGCCTTGCCTTCTCAGTCAATCTTTGCTGCGTCAATACGTTCCTTGCAAAAACACATACTGCGTTCCAATTATCACATGAGGTTAACATGAGGTTAACATCAGGTTAACTATATTTTCGGGCGTTACCTGAAATCTTATTGTTCTCTCCAGGCAATTTCGTTGAATAACATATCGCACGCAAGTAAAGAAAACATTCTCCGGCGTCTATCTTTCATTAGGGCATTCTGGACACGCCTTGTCTACGTCATGACCATACTTATAGAGATATGCCCTATAACATCTATAGCCCGTTTGAAATTGTGACAGGTGGAAGTCTACCTGAACGTGTCTTCTCTTAGTCCATACGCCTATGCTCGGTATGAGTCTGTGGGTCCATCTTCCCTTGGTGGAATTGGGCCAGTTCTGGCTGCTATCTAACCATAGCATCCTCAGTTAGTTGAACAGGGTTCGAAAAATCTGTCCCTCTCTTTTCGTCATATTTCCTCCTCTCGATATGCACTACTAGCTTCAGGGGCATCATCTCCGCAATCACTAACGCTGCATCAGTAGACACCGTTCGGAAGGCAGAAAACACCCTGAGAGCTGATCTCCTGTAGGTCGCTTCTATTCCTTCTCTATAGGTCCTCTTCTCCATAGCCCCAACCCATACAGGGGCTGCATATATAGCAATCGCTATCACTACCTTCATCAGTAGCCGGCCCCGCTCCTGTCTTGGGCCTCCTAGGTTAGGCATTAATCAGGCAAGTGCACATGCCATCGCCGCAAATTTTTGGCCGATGTACGATAGGTGTTCCCTAAACATGAGCCTGTTGTCGATTATCACTCCCAGATATTTAATAGCATGATTTGATGATATGCGCTTGTCACCTACTGTTATGGTAATAAATTTCATCTTCTTGCTAACTAGCTTGACCGCTGATAGCTTCCTTTGCTATGGTCATAGCCATTTCCAATGTATCTATTGTGGAACGTGATTTCCGGAAACCAAATTGACGATTCGACAATCCTTCTTCACCCAGAAAAGGTTCTAATCTCTTACAATTTATCCGCTCCAATAGCATTCCAGCCGTATAAATCATGCAGAGCGGGCGGTATCCCGATGCATCCTGAGCGCTGTTACCCTTTGAAAGGAGAACCAATCTCTGTCTTTTCCTATATCCCAGGGAACGTCCTCTCTTCGATACAAGAGATGTGTGTGTGTGTGCGTTCATTTTGCATAAAATCTTAATCTAATAGATAAAATATTAAAATAAACTGATTGCATTCACAAAAGGATAATAAAAACGTTAAGAAGATATTTCCGCAACAAATAATACAAAGTATCATGAGCGCATAATTTAAATGGATCTGTTTTTATTTTCCACTTTTTTTTTAATCTTAAAACCATTATTATGGTGTTCATTGCTTGTTATCCTTTCGTTCTGATTTTATTCTTTCGCTTTTGTTTTTTTATTCTGCGTTTGTTTCGTTTAAAAGATTTATTTTAATGGCTTCTATATAATAATGCCATGTTAATGCTTTTGATAAAAAAGATACTTAATAAAATATATTAAAAAATAAAAAATAAAAGAAGGAACAGCAAGAAAACATAAATGAGCCAAGGATATGCTCGTTATTACAAGAATAATGAAAATAATAAAAATAATAATAAAAAAAAAAATGTTTTTTACTGTTTTTAATTTTTGTGTCATTATTTTGTTATTCTACTTATAGTTCCAACAGCCACAATGTTCAAATGTTAATGAAAGTTTTTCTTGACTTTAGGCTATGGCTGCTGCCATTTGGCTTTTTGGTCTTTTTGGTGGAACATTCTTAATGAAATTTATGTGGAGAAAGGCAGACAAAGATATGAAAACTTGAAAGCAGACCTATACTGATCAGAGGTGAATAGATGAGATGCCCTACATCGCACTCGAATATGTAGTGTTGTCCATAGCAGGTAATTATAAATACATACAGTCAAACTCGTTTATAACGAACTCGTTTATAACGAATTCTTATTTATTACTAGAGGTGTGCACAAGACATATAAAATTCCGCACTATTGCATATTTCTCAAGACCGAATATTGATTGTAGCTGCAAATATAAATAAGTGTGGAAGTAAAGGTAGAGTCCAAAAAAGCAACTGCACTCGTAAACCATTGTGCAACAGTATAAAAAGACTCTTCATAGAGTCACAACATGCATCTCTTCTTTTGCTCTCGGCAGCCGAACATCTACGTCGACGCCAGCATTGCCAGTAACTTTTTTAAACTTTTTATTTTTGGCGAAAAACCTTTTTTTTACAATACTGATATTCATATGGCAATACTGAAAACATAACTTCAGTAGTAAAATATGCTCTTTACAAAACAAAGCATAGTTCCGTCACTTCACAGACAAACGAGTACTGTTGTATACATTGAATAAATGAGAATACACATTTCAGTGCACTCGTAAAATCAAGATCAACAGAAAAGAGCACACTACAGTATTGCATTCGGTGAAGGGTAAGCTAGCAGAATGTCTTGTGCACACTTCTAGCTATAACGTTCGTATTTACAAGTCACAATGTTTTAATATCAATTGTCATACAAAAAACTTTGTTTCATTACGAACTCGTTTATAATGAATTCATTCTCGGTTAAAAGGTATTAAATTTCATAGATTTTACCTCTATTTATAACGAACCCTCAGTAAAAGCTTTACTTTTAATTAATATGGCAGCATTAAATTATAATTCGGCATCTTTAATCAGCTGCTAGATAAAAAGAATAGAAACATATTTTTGGTTTTTAATAAAAAAAAAATACTTTTTGGATTGGAACTCATGGGGAATAGTATCGTTTCAAATCGTATTGCGCTGTCTTGGAACTTATGTGGATTGGTAGCGTTTCAAATACAACAAATTTGTTTGTTCATAATCTTATTCATTCAGATAAGAACTTCATCGCAGGCAGATTGGTTTTCGATGAATATGACGGCGAACGCATGCCGTTGTCTATGATGTAACTTTAACAGCATGACCTTTATCGATTGTTAAATTTCGAATGGCCCGTCGATTACATTTCGACGCCTCCATTCTATAACGTTTTAAGTGTACTTAGAACGTTTTTAATGTTTATATTTTTCAAACTTAAATACTTTCAAAATTTGGTTAAGTAGCGCCGATCCGTTCCGAAGTTATAGGGAAAAAATCTACTAAGTATATACATATAGTCGTATGTAGCGTGAAAACTTTGAGATCTCATAACTCAAAACACTCTTTTGCGACTTAGAATGTTATAGAACGGAGGCGACGATTTATTCACATCATGGCACCTTAATCACCTCTATCGTGAATATTATGGGAATAAGTTATTTGGGAGTAAACTTTTATTCCCATCTTATGCATTATTGATAAATGTTGTATAAAGAAAAATCGTTTATTGTGAATTAACTCTCAACAATTTATCAATGAAAATACTGGAAGAGGAGAAACAATCTATGGAAAGGTTGCAGAGGAGGACTATTAGAAATGAATCGAATCCACTATCACTCTCTGAACTGAAGTAAGAATTATACATACTAAAATATTGATTCCAGATTCCAGAAATATTACAGGACGAACAAGAAGGGTTTTAATGTGTCGATCGAAAACTTGTCCCGCAGCTATAAGGTATTTGCCATACCCGTCCAAATGTGGAAACTCGCAGGCTCTTTGAAATTTTTGGCGGAAGGCAGCTACCAGAAGTTAGTAGGTACGCAAATTGATATCGGTTTGTCGCAGTCTTCATTCATCGAAGTGCTTCCAGAAGTATTGACAATATTTGAAAGAGTTTTATGTTCTCAGTGGATTGTGTGGCCGTCTTCTGAGGAAAAGAGAAACATTGTAAAATAGTTCTACAGAAAATACAAACTTCAATATGTTGTGAGTTGTATAGACGGCACACAAGTACGAATCATCGTCAAGGAACAGACCAATGAAGTATGTTCAATTAAAATTTATTGCTACCATCGCTTCCACCATACAATTAATCTGCTCCTTATTTACATTTGCGTTCCTTAAATAAAACAAAAAATCTACATCAAAACAATGTATAACTTCCATGTTCCCTTCTTGTTCCCATTAGCAGGTTTTGGAAATTAGTTCAACAAAATAATTCTTGGGAATAAACATTGGCGATGGCAAATGTTTTTATGTTTCTGAATTCAGTTTTAAAAATTTATTTGGGTATGATTCACTATAGGAAATGAGGAAAATTGGGAATTTTTTTATGGGAATAGTTATTTCCGATGGGGGTTAATATGTAGAATTCATTTATGACGAGTACATATGTGACGTATGAGTGATATCGAATTCCATTAGTTTCATACGTAAATAACAAATTCATAGATTTTTAGTAGCATACTTTTCAGAGTAATTGTTCTTGTACATTTAATATGGTGCGTATGAGTAATATTTTACAAATTCAATTAAATAGTAAGTATTGGTCATAGGAACGCATGGCAGCAATACATCAGTTCCCTTCATCTTTCCAATTATAATGTTAGCTTCAATAATATTGCTCATCATTTTTATTTCTGTTAGTCGAGTGTCATTACAAAAGATCGTAGAGGATCAATACTTCTAAATAAAAAATTGGGAACACGGTTTTTTAATTGTAAATCATGTGGTGGAAAGCCTTGTAAATCTAACAGATTTAAAAATTCAACAAAATAATTGAAGACATCCGCAATATTTGAAACTATGTAGATCGATTAATAAGTTCTTAGATTCCCATCAATCTTGTCGAGAATATTGTTGTTGATGAATATTTTTGGATGCTAGTAACGCACGTTCACAAAACTATTGGATATTTTTAAAATTTTCCACGATATTGGGAAATACTCATATTTTAAAATTATTCTTCGGATTGTGTTATTCTGCTAAAGTCTGATAGAAATTTTATATACTTTGTTATAGGAAGTTGAAGCTGAAGCATCACGTTGCAACTGAAAACACATATTAGTTGGTAATTTTAGGATGTGAACATGTGTCACCAAAGGTATGATAATTTTAGACATGCATTTAGCTCATCAGCTGGCTTTGACCCCATAAAATGGGATTCTAGCTGTTACAGTTTTTCTGATATACAGTAGGTAATGTAGAATATATGGGCGTGGCACCTCACCTATTTAAAATTTTAAAATAAAAGTAGCCGGTAACTCCTTTCAGACATATAGGAAGATACTGTGAAAACTTCAAGAAAATCGATTCAGCCCATTAGCCGTCTATAACCTTCAAACAAACAACCAAACACACATTTATTTACATATATGTATATCAGCGAATGGCACATTTGAAATTTCGTATCACATGTGATAGGCAAAGAAATTTCTGCTGACGCTGCGTTGACACACCTACACTATAAGCTTACTCGTGTGATTTCGTATAATGATCGTGTGTTTGTTGCTTTGTTTGTTGTTTTGTGTTGAAGCCAGAGAACAAAATCAACTCAGTTGACGTTTAGCACTTGATGAAGCAGGATCTCGCTACGCAACTTTTTTGAATACACGCAGCAAAATGTTTAATGAAAATTAGGAATATGATTTTTTTTTATAGAGATGGATGGTAATGCACAATGTATAGTGTGTTATCGTACTTTATGTCGTCCGATGGAGTCCAGAATAAATATTGAAACATTTTGTGATAAAATGCAAAGTGAATGGAGGGCAATTCCTACAAGTACTTTGAAGAACCTTGCGCTAAGTATGTCCAAAAGATTAAGGGAATTTATAATTAATAATGGAGGAGCAACTTCGTACTAAATTTTGAAGTTATTTAATTATTTATAATATTTTCTAGTAAAGTAACTCCATTTTGTCACTTGAAATTCCTAATGTGCCATATATTTTCTATTTTAAATAGAAAATATAAAGAAAGAATTCAATGTTAAGGTTCCTATTAGATAAAATATTAACCGAATTAAAAAATAAACTATAATTTATAAACATTTGTAAACAATTATTAATCAAAAAACCAAAAATATTTAAAACCGCACTTAATAACATACAAACAACACAATAAACCAATTTTTTTATTTTCCCAGTGTACGACTCTCAAAAATTACGTTGAATTTTGTTCTCCGCCGCTTTACCAACACAACCAAAACTATGATAGTATGTGTGTTGCCCTTCACTGATGTATATAGATAAGTGGTGTGAGAAACTAGGTCATAATCCTGACTAAAGGGTTGTAATGAGCATTTTTTGGTATGCGATTAATTTCAATATGATGCTGCTCTACATCGATTATTAACACGGATATATGTAAATGTCGGCATAAATATCGTCTGTAATAACAATACTTATGTTAATGAAAATTATATTTTCTCTCATTTTCTTTATTAATTTTTTCTTCATTATTTTCTTCAATCCCTAAGCATAATGAAGAATTTTCTGATAGGATTGCATAGTCTGGTCTCTTACCCAGTGTCCGCGAATAAAAGTAAACGCTACAGAAAGAAATAATGGAGAGCTGATGGCATTAAATTATTATAGGAACACATAAGCAGGGCCAGTAAGTTAAAAAAGTAGTAAACAAAATACAATAAAAGAAAAACAAAAATGAAAACGGAAACGGAAAAATTAAAATGGAAGCTATGAATTCAAAGAAAATATGTGATTTATAATTAAAGTTAAAAATAAAGAGAGAGAGAAAATAAAGAAAGAGAAAGAACCAGTTTATGAGGCAAATGGATGTCAAAATAATTCATAATGTAAGCGGTTTATCATCTCTTGCATATTTTAATGGCATGTTTTAATATTTTCTTATTAATATTATGAGATATTGCAACGCGTAAAAAAGAAATTTCTTTTTTTGTTTTTTGCCAACAATTTTTCCACTTAAGTAACCAGTAGAATAGTGATCTAGGTTTCACTAAATACGGTTGGAATTTTTCATATAAGAATTATTCGAATATAAGGAGTGCGCTCAAAAAAAACTGAACTTACACTTTTCCTTATAGAAATATAACTAAGTGGTGGATTTTTTTCGTTTTATATTTCAATTAAAGCAAATAATATTTGAATTGTTTTGTGTATACAATTTTTGAACTGACATGGATCATCTGTTGTAGCATTTATTTCCTCAAAAAATTGCAATCATTAGTTAACTTCTCCCCACCTTCACAATTGTTTGATTGTTTTTGAACTAGACACGTTCTGTCAGCAAAATTAGAGTGACTTTAGGTTTCCCAGTGTCACACGATGTTTTCCATCTAACGTTTGCTGTAGGCAAACTATAAAGACGACCGCCATACGACGATAGATAAAGCATCAAATCGTCGAATATTAGAAAAATAAAAAACGTCAAAATCGCCATAGACGTACATAGAAGTCCTAAAAATAAACGTCACAATATAGCCATGAAAATTCAGTGTGATTTTCGCTAGAACCGTCAGATTTTTCAATGCCTTAGCTTAACTTCTCTATGAAGCCACCGTGGTCTAGTAGGTAGTATGTTGGCTTATTAGACGAAAGACCCGAGTTCGAATCCCAGGTCAGACATTAAAACGAAAATTTGAAAATAATTTTTCGGTGACTTCCTCTTAGCAGATTGCTGGCAAAAACTCTGGGAGTAAAAACTTGCCATAGAATGCTTCTCAAAAAGTGTGTCGTTCGGAGTCGACTTTAAACTGTAGGTCCCGCCACTCATGTATAAATTTAACATAAGTGGTGTGAGAAGCTAGGACGTAGTACAATGGGTCAATTCGACCACCGAGTACTGTACTTGTCAGAATTGACACGTCTTCTAACCTAACCTAGCTTAACTTCTTCTAATCCTCTTACTACTGCCTCCACTTCTATCCTAAAGAGACTGGAATACAACTCTTATGTATAGGCCGGTGCCTCAATCTCTACTTTGAGACTTCTCAATCGGGTACAAGTACAAGAGAGGGTGAAGTTGCCCGATAATGACGGTAGGATATCAAACACTCGTCTTTCTCGGTGGGCACAGACGTTTGTGGAACTCCCTTCGTGCAGAGATTGTAAGTATTTGGCTTTTACGGTATGAAAGACGCATATACAAATATAGAAAAATCAGCACTTAAATTTGCAATAGTAATGAAGACTGTCGCCATGTGTTGGCTTATTAGACGTAAAAGCCAGGGTTCGTGTCCCAGGCCAGGCATCCAAACGAAATACAAAAAGTATTTTTTCCGCGATTTCCTCTCAGCAGATTTCTGACAAAAACTCTAAGAATAAATAAAATTGCCATAAAAAGTTTCTCAAAAAAAATCTGTCGCTCGGAGTCGTCTTTAAACTGAAGGTCCCGCTTCTCATGTATAAAATTAACGCACACAACATAAATGGTGTGAGAAACTATGTCAATAATCCTGACTGATGGGTTCTAATGTCCAATTATGTATGTAATAACGACAAAGTAAATACAAACGCTGGGCTTTAGTGGGTGAGGGTCCCACTCATAGAGGACGTGACGGCTTCCTCTATGGTGAGGTTAACTACATTTGCCCTTCCTCGGTGCAGAAAAAAAATCACTTCAGGAGACTGTATTTAAAAAAAAAACAATGGTTTCTGACTCCTTACTTTCTGACATTCTTAACCGAGCTCTCGTAAATAAAGACTGCTGCAATAGGAATACATATTGTAGGCTAGGGCTGATTGATGGAGGTATTGCAATGCGCCTAAATACTGACGTAAATACGAACTCTTTCTTCAATCTGCTTAGAAACTAATTGAAAATAGTTATTTTAACTCTGTGATAACGATCATTTCTTTCAACGTTCTTCAGCAGACAAGGTCCTCAAGGACCATTTGTGTCGGGTTAGAGTGGCACAAGTGAGACCAGGGCATCAACTGGTGAGTACAGTTCCTCTGAAGTATGCTATTTGCGAACGTAAATTCTTAAGCAACCGGAGTACGCGTAAACCTTTGTTGACAAAAGGTTTGATTTCGTTATGGTCATTATAATCATCCTAGTGTACAAGACTTCGAAGAATTCAAATTCAACGAAACGATGCGCTATATATATTATGCATGAAAAATTACCGAAAAAAGTAGGAAAAATGAGGAATGGAATGAGACGATAAAGGGGATATATGATCCCCAAAAAGAGTACTTTTTTAAATTCCACAGCGTGGAATTCAACAAGCCATAGTCGCCGCAGTTTAGTAGGTAGTGCGTTGGCTTATTAGACGTAAGGCCCGGAGTTAAAATCCCAGGTCAGGCATGAAAATATTTCTTCTGCGAGTTTCTCTCAGCAGATTTCTGGGAAAAACGTTGAGAGTATATATCATTGCCAAAAATTTCTCAAAAATCAGTCGTTCGAAGTCAACTTTAAAACTGTAGGTCCCGCCAAACATGCATAAAATATGAGTGTTGTGAGAAGCTAGGCTTTAATACTGAGTGAAGGGTTGTAATGGCCAATTATTTACACATGGGCAGCAATGGACAGCAGAAAAACCATGGAACTATATGTGTTCGCACTCTGATAGCAATTTCAGCAAACACGGTTAGATTCGATTCATTTAGAAGCTACCATGATGTGGAGAAACCGCTATCGGTAAGACACCTTTTATACAAGTTCCCTGCGTTTCAGATCAGTCGTCATCGGTTTTTGGCTGATAGAATGTTTAAAGTTGTGGGTATATAAAGATGTGTGGGCATAGAAGCTAGCCGGTTTCATCCTGAGCACCACTAGCGGATTTTATCAAGGGGGCTTGGCTCACTCTGGCTAACACAATGGGCCATATGGGCTACTGAGTGAACCTTCCTACGAACGAACCCGATAGCGTAGCCTAACATAACCTAAACTATCAGGAAGAGTAGCTTCTAGGGATGCCAAACGGAATAGATTTTTAAAAATTCCGGGATTCGGGATTTACAAACCCGGGAGAATTCGTGATCTAAAAATCCCGGAAAATTACGGGAAAAATCACGATTTTCTCTTAATAAGCAAAATATTTTTTGTTGACAAAATCATTTGTATTCCAATTATGGATATCAGAATATGTCTTTAAAAATTAAATATAAAATCAACAAGACAGAAAGTAACAAAAAAGCGTAAATTAACAAAAATAAAAAGTATGCCTACATATGCAAATGCATTAGTTTTAAGAAAATTATTTGGATTTCAACAAAAAAATTAAAGCATTTAACATGTGATCTGATAGGTTTGAACGAATTTTGTTGTCAACATACCCTGCCGTTGAAGAACACTTCTCGCGATCAACATTTGTTGGTAAAATAGTTCCAAATTAGTTAAATGCAGCTTGTAAATATTCATCTCTACCACCTCCTGATGTAAATAAATCCAATATCTATTTGGACAGTTGAGTATCTAAATCAGTTACCCTTTTAATTCATTTTATAGGGCTTTTGCATTCTTTGTTGCCATCAAATAATTTTTTATCAATGGAAGTATAGTTTTCCTTATCTGAGGTGCTATTATCGAAGTCAAGTGAAATAAAATTTGTGAATCCCGAAAATCGGGATTTCGGAATTTTCCGATTGGCATTCCTAGTAGCTTTACGTTTAGGCATTATCATGCGATCATTACTATTTAGAATCTCACATTATTTTCTTTTTGATTTAAATTCTTTGACATTCTTTTGTGAAATACTTACGATCAAAACCAATTGTCTAGAAGTCCAACTATTATCTCCCACTGTATCTCGTTACTATTACTGTGTTATTTGTCTTTTGCTGTGTCTCAAAAAAAAGTTTCTCTGTTCGCATTACAAGTATGCCTTAGTCGAAGAATATACTTGTTTTGTTGCTTTTGTTTACTTTCTATTAAAGGGATACAAAGAATATTAAATATTTAGTAAAAATCTACAATACATATGAATTATAAATACAACAACTGCAATAACAACTTGGAAATGAAAGGAAAAATTGCAACAACAACAACAACAAGAAAACTAAAGGAAGACAAAAAAAAAGACTAGAATAATAATAATAAATACAGGATTACAGCAAATAACAACATGAACTACGAAGCTAAAGTAAAACGGAAGAATATCGAAAATAAACAAAAAAAAAATCGAAAGACAAATAAAATAATCGAAAAGTTTCTATTAACCCATTGGGGCCGCTGCAACAAGTGTTATAATCATGTTCATTACAGATGTAGCATAGAAAATAAATCATCCCTTAATGGGTTAATAATGAATCATTGGGAAGAGGACTAAACGTAGACACGCAAAAGTTTTCTTTTTTTGTTTTTTTTGTTGTTGTTATTTTCTTTGAAAAATTGGCGTAAAGACAAAGGCATTAGGAAATTGGAAATTAATAACAACGAGTCCCAAACGAGACTTTTTGAATTACTCCCCAATTGCCATATTAAATGATGTACAAATAAACAACCCACTCGTATAATATGGCACATAAAACCCTGCTGACTTTCCAACAGTTCTTTACGCTGAGACAGAGTAAGCATTTGAATCTTTGAACAGTAGAAACAAACAACAAGAACAACAACAACAAAATAATAATAATAATAAGAAGAAGAAGAACAAAAATGACGAAGAAGGAGGTAATTTACAAATAAAAGCACACTTACTTATACAAACACGTACACAAAGTATGCCACCCTAGGAGTAAAGGCTGTACAGAAAGCCGGAAAGAAAAAAAATTCCATAAAAATGATGAGTTCTTCATGTAATTTCCATCAAAAGTTCTTAAAAAAAAGACGAAACATGAGTATGAAATTACAAGAAACTATGAAAAGTAAGAACGTGTCTATAATGCATGTCTATGTATATCTTTATATACGAGGGTATACATATGTGTGTCTGAGTTTATTTTAAATATGAAACAATGTGCTAAAGTTAAAGATTTCTTCTCCTTTTTTGTCTTTACTTTCCAGCAACGTGATCAAGCATTTTTATAAGTTTTTAATGGAAATACGAAGGTCGTTTAATAAGTTTGAAAAGTTAATTCATATGAAAATTGAATACGAATTAATAAATATGGTAGGGACCTGAAGGAGGGTTTTTTCTAGTATTTATATTGTGATAGGGTATGGCTTTCACAACGAATATCCACCATAAATCTGCATGCCATACTTCTTGGACAACCTTCAACCCTGTTTTTTTAAGTTTTTAAGATTTCATAACAGCGTCATGATGTTCATACTGCGAAGCTTACTCCTGATAGTGTAACCGATCCACTTCCAAGATTTATGTTGGTAATGGTGTTGAAGCCGCCATAGTCTAATAGGTAGTTTAGTAACGTATTAGACATAAAATGACGGTTCAAACCCTAAGTCAGACATCAAAACGAAAATATAAAAAATACTTCTTAGGCGACTTCCTCTCACCAGATTTCTGGCAAAAATTCTGAGAGTTAATAAAATTGTTAAAAAACTGTTTCTCAAAACTTTAAAAATGTCTAAAAACTAAAAAGTTATTCTGTATGACATGAGGGGCCCACTTTGTAAGAGAAAATATGCACGTCAAATCGAAGATTTTGATTATAGGAATGATACCTAGCGGCTCTTGCACAAGATCTCCAATATCGGAACCGATCTGTAGCTATTAACATGTAATATTGAACTTGAGAAAAATATTTTTAAAAAAGCACATTATCACAGAGAACGTCGGTAGGTTCTGAGAATGGCAATAAGAACAGGCGAAAAGTTTTCGCTTTTATGCCAAAGTGAAAGCTTCCCTATTTCAAATACAATCAAGATTATCAATTTTTATTTATTTATTTAATAATTACAATACAATTACAAATTATATTATAATCCTATACGAGGTGAGTAACTTCGGCCATATGCCCGGTGTAGTGTCGCAGACCAGAGACTCTGGTGGGAATCGAACCCAAAACCCTCACGCTAATAGACTAGCGCACTACCCACTAGACTAACAGGGCGCTCGACAATCAAGATAAATAAGACAGATGTTTAGCAATAAGAGTCGTTTGCTGGCTATTCTTTACCAACACAATTGATCGTTACAGCCCTTTAGAGAGGATAACGATCTCTCACACCAATTATGTTGTGTGTGTTAACTTTATACATGGGTCCCTAATGTCGGCACCGAGCGACACATTTTTGAAAAACTTTTCATGAAATCGGTGAAATACATCGGTAACATACTTATCCATATTTTATGCCTTCGCTTAGATGCCCAGCCTTCATATAATGTTTGTTGTTTAAATTTCGTTGATATTTATATCTCTTGGTAATCAGGATACTTAAACTGTTGCATTATTTGATAAAGAATCACGTCACCATTTTTATTATTCGAACAGGATTCTCGAAGCAGAGAGTGATTAAATTAAGCAAACAACACAAAAACCTAATAACAACACAATACACACATCGTATGGTACAAGAACTACGGAAATAATACGTAAATATAAAGAATACTAACAAAACAAAAATCGGCAATACAAAAACAAAAATATATTGAAAGATCCATCGCGAAGATGCCTGATTAAATATAAGATAACACAAATAGAGCGAAAACCAACTTTGCCAGTCAGTTCTATGCGGATAAAGTCTGTACATTGCTTTTCTCTAAATTCAAAAGCCTTTCAGAGGAAACTTGATATGCTTGGATGTATAGTTAAGTTCTTTAACACTTCAATACAGGGTGGCTGATATATAATGCAACAAAGTAAAGCGCTATATTTTGTAATTTTTTTTTTTTTTCAATTTTATTTTATTTTATTATATTATTTTATTATCAGTTTAGATTTGTTTGAATTGGCAACCATTGGTATGAACTATGTATGGCCTTCAAACGGCCGACAAAGCCATCACAGACTGCACGAAAGTGGCTCTGCGGTATTTTAGCCCATTCGCGGCGAAGCGCCGTCTTGAGATGATCGACACTTTGGTATTTTTTAAAGAGAACATTACTCTCCAAAATGCCAAAGACTCAAAAGTCCAACGGATTGAGATCCAGAGGTTTTGGTGGCCAATGTGCGGTAGAAATGAAGCGAGGAACCTTCTTTTCAAGCCATTCATGGTTGACGCTTGCTGAGTGAGGTGGTGCTGAGTCCTATTGGAATATTCATGGTCTGTGACCGAAATGTTTGTCTGCCCAGGGCTTCAATATTGTCTTTAAGATATTTTCCCGATAATATTCGGGAATTATTTTGACCCCATGGACGATAAATACGAACGAGGGCGACCATCGGCTGTTACGGCGACCCACACCATTACAATCGGCGGCGCATGAGTTCTGGTTGGCAGTCGCAGGTTTAAATTTTCAGCTGACCTCTTTGGTAAGGAAACCTGATCATTTTGTTTGTTCACAAACTGCTTAATTTGGAATAGCTTCTCATAGGAGAAAACCAAATTCGGTAACTGGCCACTTTCGTGCAAGGGAAGTAACTCCTTGGCTCTTTCCAGTCTAACTTTTTTTTGTCCATCGGTGAGCTCTTGCTCTTTTTGGAGCTTCAATGGCTTTAGTCCAAGCTCATTTTTTAATAAGTGTTGTATCCGTTCTCGCGATATGATCAGCTCACGAGCAATTTTTCTACAACTGCTGCGTGGATGTCGATCAAATCTGGCCCTCACTTTTCGGATCATTTCTGGTATTGTTACCGTTGTTTTTCGTCGACTTTTTGGATGCGATACAACACTGCCAGTATCACGCTAAGGAGCAATGGTACGAGAAATAAAAAATTTATTTACATTTAAATGCTGGAGGGCTCAAACGATAGCCTTTCTGTGGTTTTCCAGCCAAATATAAAGCAATCACGGTATCATGCTTGAATTCCTTCACGAATAACTTTTTTTCTGAATGCAATAGATCAAAATGCTTTTGTAAGCTTGTAAATAATAAAATGAACTGTCACTGGAATCAATCTGTCAGCTGTTAGATGAACGGTTTACAAATGATAACAACCTGAAGTTGGTTGCAATACATATCAGCCACCCTAAATGCCTCTAGGCGGGGATTTTTACATGAATTTTTATTTCAATTAAAAATAAAATATGAACTGATGTTCCATTCGTTTTAAAGCTATCAAGATTAAGTTTTATAGTTCTTTGTGCAGCGTATATGAAGATCGAAAATATTTTTTATACTTTTTTTAAGTTTTAAAGAATATTTCGCGAAGAGTCTACGTAAATATGCTTTTAATTTGAAGCACTTGCAAACATGCAGAATAAATGTGAAATTAAAACAAGACAAAATATTTCTTGTTACTGCGATAAAAATTCAAATCCATATACCAACATACACATACACATACATATACCAATTACATATACATAAACATACAAAAATAACTTTCAAAGTTTATTTTTATTTGTCCTTTATACCCCCAATAATCCATGCACAACACAAGTATCTTCTCTTCGGCATATTTTATGTTGTAATAAAATAAAAACAATAACAAAAACACAAAACGAAAACAATAAAAGTAAAAATACGAAAATGTTGTTGTCTAAAAGAAAAACAATTTCCAAAAAATAAAACAAAAAAAACGAAACTCTTCGGGTCTATTTTTCTTCCATCACTCAAAGAGGGAAAAAAAATAGAAAATAATTTCGTGTGTATTGGTTTGTGCGTTCAATTGCTAATTTTATCATTATAAATGAATTGTAAGGGGAGTGAGTGAGAGTTTTGATAACTACACTCCAGAATACGAAAAGACTCACGCACGTTTACACCCACACATTTACATTTTGATTAGAAATTAAAGAAGCATAGACTATGGCTGCTATGGCTATGATGGTGGGGGAATATGAATGAGAACATTCCCAAGAATATCTCTATTTTTGGTTGTTTCGTGCATAAAATATTTATTAAAACAACAATGAGCCTACAAAACTTCATAAATATCGAAATGTTCCATTAATTTTAATGATGCTTCCATTTTTTTTTTTCTTTCTGGTTTTTGCCTTTTTGCTAAAGGGTAGGGTGTTTGGGCATAATATTGGCTTAAGTACTTATTGAAATAATTACAATGAATTAAAAACACTTTCGGGGATTTGTTTTTCCTTTTTTGTTTTTGTTAAGTTTATTTGTTTCTTTATTTATTTTTGTTCCTTCGTTTGGTGTATACACAAAGTGAAGGGTAAAGTAACGAGGATTATTTTGTAAGTGGCCAGATTTAATAAGAAAAAATTGAATTTAATTGGTAAAGTATGGCATAAGAAAACAGAAGACTATGGTGGAAGGAAAGAAGGAAAAAAATCATGACAACAATTAAGACATAAACTTTCTAATTTTGGAAGTGGTGGTTTAAAAGCATATTCAAAGATTTAGAGACGAAGGCATGAATTAAGCAATTTTAGTGCTTAAAAGCAAACATTCCAGGTCCATATAAGAGATCATCAATGAATCGTTCGTAAGCATTCATGCAATTTTGAGTATGAGTAAATCAACAGAATTAAATTGAAAATTGTACGAAAATGTCGTACAAAATTTGGACGCATAGAAGGTCTAACAGTGCCAGATATATACACCAGAGATCTGCAATGAATTGTTTTTTCGCTACTCATAAGCACTCATGCAATTTTGAGTATGAATGAATCACAGAATTGAAATGAAAACAGAATTGAAATTCTACTACTCTGAATCCTTCGTACTCGCCTACAACATTGATTTATAATTAAAAGTATAGCAATGAGTATGAGTACAACATTGACATCAAATTCACTCACAATATTCGAAATATGTTTGATTCATATGCCTACTCATTCTGATTCATAAATTTGGAGAAATACTTATAAGTCATACGAGTGGCTCGAAACATTCGAATCAAAATTTATAGCCTTTATTGTTGCTGCACATACAAATAAAGAAGAAAGAAAAGCCAAAGGCAACAAGCAAAGCATACACACTAACTTATTATGAGCATAGTAGTGTTCGTACCCGAATCATACTTATTTTGAACTTCGTGTAACTGTTAAGTAGAGACGAGTTGAAATTAACAACATCATGCGTAGTGTTAAGTATGAATACGACAAGTACTTCCAACTTTAATTATGAATAGTATAAGTATCTGAAATCATTAGTACGACTCAAATCTACTAATCGTTTTGAATACCTGTTGCTGACTTCTGATTTTCTGTCTATGTAAATTGTAAAATTGTAATGGCAAAAAGAAAAAGATAAGCTTGATAATTTTAATAAACGGCACAATTTTAATTTCATTCCGAAGGCCATATTACTGGTGGCTAATACCGATTGCATGTAAACTAAACATTACAAAGGCGTCCATATCAATAAATTTGAAATGAGCTTACAAGCGGTTTTGATGTCTGGCCTGGGGCTCGAACCCTGGCTTTACAACTAATAAGCCAACACTCTACCTATATAAATGGCAGTAATTTGACATTTAACACCCTGGCTTTGTGGCAATTTATAAGTTTGAAATTGTTTAGATAGGGCAGCCTATTGTCACTCGAATCAGTACCACTCTCAATTGAGGCCTGACTGAAACCTGATGATACAAACCATTGTTATATTTCATTAGAAAAATTTGATGATTGAATGAAAAAGTTTCACGTACCGATAGAATCTCGATTAAGTCCTTTCTGATTTCTCGGATACAGGTTTCCCAAGTACAGCTGTAAGAACTTGCTGTACATGTAGCATGCACATGAATCTAAAACTACCAATTCAATACCGGTGGACCATGAAATTTATAACGACCATGAACATCAATTTGTTACTAATCTAGAGTGACAAAATTATTGGGAAAGAAAGAAAGATTTTCAGCTCATATTACGAAAAGGCAAAATAGGTGTAAACTTGTCATAATTTCCGAGTAAAACATTATCAAAGCAAATTAATCCGTAAATTCATACATCCGTAGGACGAAACTTTTTTTCGAATGTCTGTCTGCCATATAAATACATACAAATTGGAAATGTCTAATCTGAGGTTTGAACATTGGTCTGACGTCTAATAAGCTGACACGCTACTTACCAGACTACGACAAGTTCAATCAATATCAAGAACAGAAAATTCAATCTGGAAAACCACTGATGGCTATCGTTAGAGCCCTCCAGCATTTAAATGTGAATAAATCTTTTGTTTCTCCTACTATTGCTCACTACGAAAAGTGGACGAAAAAAAAAATGGTAACAACACCAGAAATGATCCGAAAAGTGAAGGCCAGGTATGATCAAAATCCACGCCGTAGTAGTAAAAAATTTGCTCGTGAGCTGAACATATCGCAGGAACGGATGCAATTCATATTGAAAAATGAGCTTCGTTTTCTCCAATGGGAAGCCATTCCAAATTCAACAGTTTGTGAATAAATAAATTGATCGAGGTTACCTGCCAAAGAGGTCTACTAAAAATTTACACCTGCGATTGGCTATCAGAACTTACACGCCGCCGATTGTAATGGTATGGGTCCCCGCTCCCCGCTCGTATTCATCGACCGTGGGGTCAAATTAAATGCCGAATATTATCGGGAAAATGTCTTTAAGACAGTATTGAAACCTTGGACAGACAAAGATTTCGGCCGCAGACCATGGACATTCCGACAGGACTCAGCACTACCGCACTCGACACGCGTCAACCAAGAATGGCTTATTCCCACGCCTCGCTTCATTTCTACCGCATAATGGCTACCAAAATCTCCGGATCTCCAACCGTTGGACTTTTGCGCCAGGGGCATTTTGGAGAGTAAGGTTCTCACTAAAAAAATACCAAAGATTTGATCTTCTCGAGACTGCGCTTCACCGGGAATAGGTCAAACTAACGCAGAGCCACTTTCGTGCAGCCTGTGATGGCTTTGTCGGCCGTTTGAAGGCCATAATTCGTAACAATGGTGGCCAATTCGTACAAATCTAAACTGATTCTAAAATTTTGATGTTATTTCCAACATTTTTTGCTTTTGAATAATAAAATTAAAATAATATAACGCTTTATTTGTTACATTATATATCAGCCACCCTGTATTATTTTTAAAGAATAATTAAAACTAAAAGAGAAAACATATGCATTAGCAAATCTCTTTTGGTGTAAGAAAATGCTTCATGCTTTAACAGTGTTTACATTACTGATTGACATATAACGATGTATAGCTCGTAAAGGAATACAATTCCCTTACAAATTTCTTTTAATTTCTATCACTTCTTCTTCTTTTTATCAATCCCCAGGAGGAAAGCTGTGCAACAAAGGAAAAGTTATGAAAACTTAAATCAAACAACCATCATTATTAATTTATTTGCCATATTGTACTGAAGTTTATGTTACTTGCTTCTAAATTAATTAAAAATATTGAACTTGTTTATCGACTTGTTATTTAAAATTTTCTAATTTTCTTCCTTATCTTTCATGTTGTTTAAGTTTTAATTCGTATTTTTTTGTTTTGTTCCCAAAGCGAAAAATTTTTTTTTATTTTTTTTTGTTGGGAACAAGACAAACTCTTTTTGAAAATTAAAAAAAAAAATAAAACACAGAAAAAATTGTATGCAAATTACTTGATTATTTCCCCTAATAATTTGCATATTAATTGTAATTAAAAGTTGAAAGTTACCCAAAATTATTATGAAAATTTTCCTTTAACATTTTTCACCTGTTTTCATAGCGTAATAATAATTCATAGCATAAGACTTGTTTGCTTGCTTGTTTGCTTCACCTCCCCAGTATCGTATAATAAATATTTCACTTTGTGTGAACATTTTTAAGCACTTTGTCTCTTCACGTTATCTTTGTAGCTGGCAGGCCTTTGATAATGTTATCGTTTAAATAACGTCTTCCACAAAGAAAAGTTTTAATTGAAAACAAATTATTTTTAATAAAATAAATTCACTTCTTTGATACTGCAATTCACATCCTGTGTTGCTGTTTCTTTGTGTGTTGTTTTTCTTTCTTTTTTGCCAATCAATTTTCACCACATGGGATTTAAAGAAGGAAAACCAAAAATACACACGAAACATGAAACCTTGATTATGAGACGACTGTCGTTGAAACTTTCTTAAGTCAGACAAAAAAAAAAAAAAAACAAACAACAAAAATAAAAATTATGAAAATATTTTCAAGTTAAAAGAGACTTTTTAACTTGGCTTAAAAATTTCATCTATCCAGAGAGCATATGCAATAAGTTCATCAAGTACACAAATCTACAAACTTTTAGAATTTAACACAATTGTGTTAATGAAGCATGGGTTCCGGTTAATTTGTGTTAGAATTTTAATTAAACTCATAAGGTTTCTTAGCACTTAAACTTCATGACAAATTTCAATCTGCTGCTCGAATTCAACAAAGACAATTTCCCGCCTAGCAGCTGATATGTATTCACCTACTCTACTCCCACGTTGCAAAGTTATGTGTTCCGATTATTCATTCTCATTGCCGCAGAATCCACATGTTGAGCACGATACAACCCCTATTCAGATTAAGCGTATTCAGAGTCCTAAAACCTACCAATATCAGGTTATTTTTTGATAGTTTGACGCATAAAACTGTGGTTAACTCAAGCCCAATACGTTTGGGCAGAGTATTTGGCACTATTTATTCTCTCCTTCCTAGCTAGCTCGTTTGTTTGCTCATTGCGAGAATTGTCACATGACCTGAGACCCTAACTGATTTAATTTTATTATACAGGGTGGCTCTTATAGAATGCAACAAAGTAAATCGCTATATTTTTTTAAAAATGTTGAAAATAACATACAATTTTCGAATCAGTTTAAATTTGTCCGAATTGGCAACCTTTGGTACGAATTATGGCCTTTGAAACAGTCGATAAAGCCATCACAAATTGCACGAAAGTGTGTCTGCAGTATTTTGGCCCATTCCTGGCGAAGCGCCGTCTTGAAATGAGCGACACTTTGATATTTTTTTAGAACCTTACTCTTCAAAATGCCCAGGCGCAAAAGTCCAACGGCCATAATGCTGTAGAATGAAGTCGCCATAGTCTAGTAGCAAGTGTGTTGGCTTATTAGACGTAAAAGACAGGGTTCGAGTCCCAAGTCAGACATCAAAACAAAATACAAAAAGTATTTCTTCGGCGATTTCCTCTCAGCAGATTTTCGGCAAAAACTCTGAGAGCAAATAAAACTGCCATGAAAAGTTTCTCAAAAATCTGTCATTCGGAGTCGACTTTAAACTGTAGGTCCCGCTACTCATGTATAAAATTAACACACACAACATAAGTGGTATGAGAAACTAGGTCAATAATCCTGACTGATGGGTTCTAATGACCAATTATGTATGTACAGTAGCGAGCACAAAAAATGCAGCACTGTGCAATATGATCTTTAATAAGATCTGTTTCAAAATAACGGTAACTAATAGATAAATTTTCTTTTGCTGTTAATTCTTTCAATTATAAGTTTTCAAAGTAAGCACAGTTTATTCCAAATTCTGCTTTAAAAAGTTAAATAATTTTGAATTAGTGAAAAAAGTGCAAATTTTTAGCGAGCAAAAAAAATGCAACATAATAAAAAAATAGTTAAAGTAAGTTATTTATTTAATTATAATTGAAAACATCTTAAATAAGTTATACAACATGTGTTTTGTAATAGAAGCAGCTCTCAGCTGACAGCAAAACTGCAATCATTGAAGCCTTAGAAGAAGGAAAATCCATGAGTGAAGTTGGACACCTCTTTGGTGTAAATCAATCAACCGCATGTCGGATTAAATCTCGATTTTCCTTGAGAAATAGTGTAGAAAGGAAACCAGGTAGTGGTAATCCTCGAAAAACTACCTCTCACCAAGACCGCCAGATGATTGCACTGGTTAAAAAAGATCCACGAAAGACCGCAGTAGACGTTGCTAATTTCGCAAATGAGCAAATGGGAGTCTCTATAGGCGTTCACACTGTTCGTCGGAGGTTGAAAGAGACTAATTTGCATGCGAGACGACCCGCAAAGAAACCTCTCATAAGTGCAATCAATAAAAAGAAGCGCCTGGAATTTGCAAAACGTTACAAGGATTGGTCAAATGAACAATGGGCTAAAGTCTTGTGGAGCGATGAAAGCAAATTTAATTTGTTTGGCTCCGATGGGATAAATTTTGTTCGAAGACCGTCTGGACAAATATATTCTCCAAGATATCAACTTCCAACCGTAAAACATGGCGGTGGATCAATAATGGTGTGGGGTAAGGAACGATATGTTTTAAAAAAGTTATTGATTTTACGTCACGTATTTATAGGTGCGTTTTCCCGTGATGGGGTAGGTTCCTTAACTCAAATCGAAGGAAAAATGGACGCCAAGAAGTACTGTGAAATCCTTGGAGAACACATGCTTCCTCATCTGAGGGAAAAAATGCCTCCTGGTAGCATATTCGAACAGGATAATGATCCAAAGCACTCTTTAACTTTTTAAGCGACAATGATGTCAATGTTTTGGATTGCCCATCACAGTCTCCCGATCTAAACCCCATAGAAAATCTATGGGAGCTATTAGATCGGGAAGTTAAGAGGAAACATCCGTTAAAAAAGAGGCAATTAGAAGAAATTTTGAAAAGTGAATGGGAGAAAATATCCATTAACACATTAATAGCTTTAGTCGACTCTATGCCTTCTAGGTTGCAAGAAGTCATAAAGAATAAGGGCTAGGTCACTAAATATTAATTTTAAGATTTTTTTTGTAAGAATTACTATTTAATTTAAATAAACACATTAAAACTTATGCTGTTGCATTTTTATTGCTCCCATGAAATTCGCACTCTTTTTAATAAATGACAAAATAATATATCTTTAATTAAAAATATTTACATAATGTTATTGATAATTGGTATCTATAACTGTAGGGATTAATAACCCAAAGAAATATTTTGAACTGGTCACCATTTTTATAAAATTATCGCACTTAAAGATAATTTTACCCAACGTTGCATTTTTTGTGCCCGTTACTGTATGTATTATGCGGTAGAAATAAAGAGAGGACCTTCCCTTTAAAGCTATTCCTTGTTGACGCGTGCTGAGTGCGGTGGTTCTGAGTCCTGTTGGAATGTCCATGGTCTGTGGCCGAAATGTTTATCTGCCCAGGGCTTCAATACTAGCTTTAAGACATTTTCCCGATAATATTCGGCATTTATTTTGACCCCCCCGTCGATGAATGCGAGCGGAGAGCGACCATCGGCAGTTACGGCGGCCCACACCATTACCATTGGCGGCGCTTGAGTTCTGGTGACGCGATCATTTGGTTTGTTCACAAACTGTTCAATTTGGAATGGCTTCTCATCGCAGAAAACCAAATTCGGCAACTTGCCACCTTCGTGCAAGCGACTCCTTGGGTCTTTCCAATCTAACTTTTTTTTGTCCATCGGTGAGCTCTTGCAATTTTTAGAACTTTAATGGCTTTATTCCAATCTCATTTTTCAATATGTATTGCATCCGTTCTTGCGATATGTTCAGCTCACAAGCAATTTTTCTACTACTATGGCGTGGATTTCGATCAAATCTGGCATTCACTTTTCAGATCATTTCTGGTGTTGTTACCGTTTTTTTTCGTCCACTTTTTGGATACGATGCAACACTGTCAGTATCACGGTAACGAGAAACAAAAGATTTATTCACATTTAAATGCTGGAGGGCTCTAACTATAGCCACCTGTGGTTTTCCAGCCAAATATAAAGCATTCACACTATTACGCATGAATTCCATCACGAATAAGTTTTTTTCTGAATGCAATAGATCAAAATGCTTTTGTAAGCTTGTATACACAAATCAATTTTTTTCACCCTTAAGGTTAGATTCTAGATTTGATTTTCTGTAAGTTTTTGATTTTTTCTTAATAAATTTATAAAAAATTTCCATGGAATGCAAAACTTAAAGACTTTAAAAGTTTTCATTTAAAAACTTTTCTCACATTTTTGTATTCGAACGTAAGTATTTGTATTTCATTTTCTTTTATTTTTAATAATTGAGTGCCAAGAGCAATAAAAATAGAATCTCATTACAACATTTGTTCGTCTGTTGTGTTTCCTCAACTATATTTATTGAATGGGAATGTAAGTGTGAGGGTGAGTACAGGTGCGAGGAGTATGCTTGCCACAGTTGTACACATTTTAAATTGAGTGAAAATCTCTTAATCATAAAAGACAGTCAGTGTTCATCATAGAAAATGCGGGCAGTGAAGGGGTGTGTACTAAAAAAAAAAATAGAAAAACTAACACTTTTCTTTTGTTTTTTTTTATTTTTTTTTTTTGGTTTTAACATTAAAAAGACGGGGTAAAAACGAATAACAGGATAAACAACAACAAAATTGACAGATGAAAAGAATAGTTGAAAGGAATGTATACAACAATCAACTGAGGTGACACATGACTATATAAACGTAATACGATAATGACACATAACAACAGCAACAGCAACAACAATAATTCTACGAACAAAAGTGATATGAAAAGCAATGGCAATGGAAGTATTGGAAGTAGAAGCAATAGCAGCAACTATAAAAATAACAAATAAAGCCAACAACAAATCCACAAACCAACCGACCAAATGAATGAACACAAAAAGAACAAAAACCAGGAAAAATAAAAACGGAAAAGAAAAACAAAAAAAGGAAAATAAAAGATTCTTCGGAAAAAAATAAAAGGAAAAGAAAAACAAAAGCTAAAATTGGATTTGTTGGTTTTGTTACTGACCACAATGGGAATGGTCAAAGTATGGAACAATTTAAACGATTTCAAATACTTATAAAAAATATATCGTACGTACAGTGGCGAGCAGAAGTGAGTAAATGTTCGCGATACTGAGTTTCGTCATCCACAAAAACAAAACCATACAAGCAAATACATGCAGACAGATGGTCATTAGAACCCATCTGTCAGGATTATTAACTTAGTTTCTTACATTACTTATGTTACGTGTGTTAATTTTATATATGAGTAGCGGGACCTACCAGTTTAAAGTCGACTCTGAAAGACACATTTTTTTTTTTTGAGAAACTTTTCATAGCAAATTTATTTACTCATAGAGTTTTTGCATAGAGTTTTTTTGAAAAGAAATCGCCAAAGAAATACTTTTTGGATTTTATTTTGATTTCTGGCCTGGGAATCGAGCTCTGACTTTAACGTCTAATAAGCCAACACACTACCTGCTAGATCACGGCGACTTCATTTTTTATCTTATTCTTATCAAATAGCAGTAAAAAACCAATAATTATTGAAATGAATTCAATGAGTTAGAATGAAAAAACAAAAATAACCCACATAAATTATCACATATATTATTTCTAAAGCATTTTTTTTTTGTCGGTTGCAAATATCTCCCATACTACCGCATCAAATTTAATGAATGATATCTCATTTTAAAGCTTATATCTAACACTAATGGCGAAAAATAATTAGAAATTGAAAAATTAATATTTTCATTGATAAAAATTGTATTTTATATAGAACTGCATGGTAATACTGTTGATTATATGTTTTAGTTCAAGTATGGTAATACAGGATCGCTTAATAGTAATGCAGTTCTGACAATATCGCTATTTACTATAATGCCTAAGTCAGTTATATATAATATGTATATTAAGTTTTAAAAAGCTGCAAAGCAATACTTTGCAGTGGATCAGTTATACATGACTTTTTCTCGAGTGCGTACGTTTAAATATGTTTTTGTTTGTATTAAGGATTCGTGCAGGCAAGAAGTTAACGATAATCATGTCATTATCTCTAACATTGAATTCAAAGAAGTATTATAAAAGCATCTAAACATATGTATGTAAATATATATGATGATTTTACAATTTCTAAGATTTTTATACTTTTAATAAAATTTCTATTAATTATTTTCATTCTATGTTACAAAAATGACAACTAACGGTGCGAAATATTCGCACGGCTCATTTAGATCATAATCAATTCAATATTTGTTCAGTAAACCTTTACTAGAAATAGCTGCTTGATTTACGCAGTTTGACATGCTTTCCATCAAATTTTCAACAACATCTTTTGGAATTCAATATCATTCCGTATTTATACGAACTCAAAATTTGTGTGTTAGGCTGTTTTGTACTGCGTGCGCCGGCCTGTTACGAATGAGCAAAGATTTTCAATCGGATTGAGGTCGGGACTTTGTGCTAGTTATTCCATTAATTGAAAATTTTGTTTCCCACTCCATATCTTCACAATTTTTGCTAAGTGATTCGGGTCACCATCCTGTGGAAAACAATTTCTTATTCGGGATAAAAAAATTTGTTCATAAAACTCGAAAGATGGGTTTGCAAAATCTGTAGATTGTGATTCCACAAAACATAGAGGACCAACTTGCCACCATATCCCCAAACCATTATATTTTCGCCGCCATGTTTAACAGTTTGCCTCACATGGTACCTTTGAACACGTTCCATGGATCTTCGATAGCAGTACTGCTTTCCATATGATTGGAAAAGTGTCATCTAGTCTGACGAGTCCAAATTTAACCACTTCTAGTATCGTGAACATGCATTCACTTCTGCTCGTCACTTTATGTATTTGGGGGCGACTGTGTATGAGAGAGTCATTGCATGAAAAGAAAACAGAAAACAAAATTCTCAAACAAAGAGAAAATAAAAAGCAAAGCAGTGGAGTTAAGTTTGTAAAAGAATTTTGTCCCCCTCCCCTGCTAAAACGACTATACAAACAAAAGATTAACTTTAAAGAAATACAATGCCAATGTAATAAAAAAATAGAAATACTCTCACACACACACACACATATATATATATATATATATATAGAATGACACTCTCATTGTCACTGTCGCTTGTACACACTTATACTTTGTGGAAGTGTTCAAATACTTACCCACTCACATACACGAGGACATTAACACTTGAAATATAAAACGCAACCACAAGATCGTTATGGGGAAGTCCAATAATATAAACACAATACGTGTCCTTTTAGATTACGAAGGATGGGCAAGAAGTGCAGTTTTGCTATGTGAAAAACAACAAAAACAAAAAGGCTTCTTGTCCAGTCATCGAAAGTAATGGAATGTAGGAATTTTAAAAAGACTTTTTTATAATAAATCCAATAAGTAGAGCCATGTTTATAACTGACTTTTGTTTCGAAGATCTTTTGTGTCTCAGTACTTTAGTTATCAAAACTGAAGCGCTCGTCAATCTATATATCTAGTTCACTAGATTGCTCACGGGTCTCCTCAATCCTATTAAAGGATTCCGCAATTGTAAAATCAGAATAAAGAAACTAACCAAAGAGCCAGAATCGATACTCCATTTCATCCATTAGAAATGAGAAGGAGGATGATGGTAGCTCTGCAACTGAAAACTTAATATTCCTATCGATCTAAGCCTTCTGCCATCTGTTCCTATCAATCAATCTATTCCTTCTGCAATCTGGGTACGTTTCTATTAAGGAGATAAGTCCAGGAGCCTTCCCATTTCGATTTGAGCTACTGTTTCGAACTGTCTCCACTTCATTATATGTCTTCTGTCCAGTTAGTCGAAAAATAGGTCCATGGATATAAGAAATATGCTACACATCCACCCCTTTCAAAGCCATCAGTCATAACTGATAGGGATACGAGATTGTCTCCTTAGGAATATCAAGACAGTTGGCATCCTCTTCTCTGATACTACTACACTGAAATGCATAAATTGCAGTCGAAAATCCACTTGACGTTTTGCCCATCAAAACCAATTTAATATTCACGCTTTAGTCCGGTAAGTAGGCTTTCGACTTTAAATGACAGTCCTTACTTCAAACTTCATCGCAAAAAAAAAAAAAACGAATTATGAAATATAAGCCAAACTAACGATTGCAAATTGATTGATATCTTGAATATGTTACAGAAGCACAATAGTTAGGAAGGAAAAATTTAATCGCCAACTATATTCGTCTGTTGCTGTCTTTTGGTCCTTCTAGAAACATAAAGGACATATATAAACGCACTTAGGATAGAAATGTACGTGGCAGCAAATCATTGGCATTGGTAAGCCTCATCGATAGTTTTAAAAATGTTGACATGTTCAGTGATAAACATAATTTGGATGGGTGCCACAGTGGATAGGTTAAACTCAAACATATTCCTAGAAATGTGATTCTGGGATTATGTCCTGGATATATACCAAGGCAGTCAGTAACCTACGAAGTCATAGACAAAGGAAATCTGAAAACAGATCAGAGGAAGTTGAACAAAATAAAAATAATTTCTAATTTATTTTGTCTTTTGTATTTTTGGGTTTCCATATAACGCGGTACAAATGATGTGATTTGTACTAATTCTGTGTTTCCATAGAACGCGCTACGAATTAGTTTGGTTTGTACCTAAAATCCGAGTTTCTTATAGCGCGGTTTCCATATAACACGATACGCACTCACCGCTTTATAGGAGGGTTGACTGTATTTTATTTTGATCCTATGCTTTTCCAAGTTTAACTGCACAAATACTGAAGACCAGATAGCAAGGGTTAGGGTTATGAAAGATAATACTAACATATAAAAATTTCATTGGGAGACTTTGTGGCAATTTGAATCGAGTGGCTAGCAATTCCTTCCTTATCTGTAGTCTGGAAGAGAACTAGTAGCCTCTATGATTTAGCTCTATGATGTGGCCCTTCTCTTATATAGTAAATTAAATCGTAAAAACAATTTAAAGCAATTCACAACAAAACCGGATACAATCAAGGAAGATGTTCAAAATTCAAATACTACGTAAGCCTTTCAGAATACCAATTGAAATTTTATCATATTTTTTGTAAAGGGGGAGACTATGCTGGTGACATTATCTTTCGTTTTTCTTTTTTCCAAAACCACTTTTATTATTTTTGTAATGAAACCAACTTACAATTCTGGGATAAAATAATTAAAGGGTCTGTAAAGCTTTGAATGACTATGAAAACGTATCTCAATCCCCAAAGTATTTAACGAGTGGGCCACCTAGAAAACCTATGACTAACAAACGGTTCTTACTAGGGATGCCAAACGGGATCGGTTTTTAAAAATCCCAGGATTCGGGATTTTGTAAATCCCGATCCCGAAATCCCGGTATATTTCGGGATAATTCGGGATGCAAAAATCTCGAAAAATCATAGGCTAAATCGCGATTTTCTCTTAATAATAAAAATATTTCGTTTTGAAATTTGTTTGTCATTACAACCCTTCAGTCAGATTATTGACCTAGTTTCTCACACTACTTATGTTGTGTGTGTTAATTTTTATACATAAGTCGTGGGACCTGCACTTTAAAGTCGACTCCGAACGACAGATTTTTGAGACACTTTTCGTGACAAATATCAGAATTATATGTCATTAAAAATAAAATTTTAAAACAGCAAGACAAAAAGTAATAAAAAAAGAGTAAAATAACAAAAAAAAAATTGTTCACACATATGCAAATGCATTAATTTTAAGAAAATTATTTGGATTCCAACAAAAAGATTAAAGCATCTAACATGTGATCTGATAGGCTTGAAAATTTGTAAACATACGCTGCAGTCAGAAAACATTTATTGCAATCAACATTTGTTGGTAAAATAGTTCCAAGATAGCTATATGCAGCTTGTAAATATTCACCTCTACCTACCTCTACACTACCTCCTGATCTAAATAAATCTATTTCTTTAGACAGTTGAGTACCTAAATCAGTTACCCTATTAATTCGATTTATAGAGCTTTTGCATTCTCCAATGGCATCAAATAACTTTTTATCAATGGAAGTGGGGTTTTCCTCATCTGAGAGTCTATTATCGAAGTCAAGTGATACAGAATTTTTTTTTTTTCAGGACCTTTTGTAGATTCAAAATACATATGAATTCACAATCCCGAAAATCCCGAAAAATCCCGGGACAAGTTTTTAAAAATCCCGGGATTCGGGGTTGGGTGAATCCCGAAAATCCCGGGATTTCGAGTTTCGGGATTTCCCTATTGGTATCCCTAGTTCTTACATGTCCTAAGTTCAAACGAGTTTTGATGACAAAATAAAATAAAATTTATTTGTTAAAGTTCCAGGTGCGGAAGCCAGCAATTTTGAAAATTCTTAAACAAACTTGAGTCTTTTTTGATTCTTCTGCGTGATTAAAAAGCTCAAATATGTGCTCATTTTCTGATCATAAAAGATTTTTTTGTCTGGAGAAAAAAGTAATTACGAGCGACTATTTTCTAGTAGCTTTATAATAATTTTCGAATCATTTTCTGATCATTTATTAATATTATTTACCTTCGTTTATGATTCTTTTTCAAGTCGTCTTTGAGTGACTTTCTGATCATTAATTAGTCTTATTTACCTTCGTTTATGATTTTTTTTTGAGTCGTATTTCAGTCATTGTTTAATCGCATACGAGTCTTTTATGAGTCCTTTTATTGCCATTTGTGAATCATGTTCGTATTAATTTAGACTCGCTTTTACGTAGTTTATGATTAAAATTTTAGTCATTTATTAGTCCTACTTATGATTCTATTTTACTCTCTTCAAGTGTTTTTATTAGGTTTACTGTGTCCTACGTTTACACTATAGCGATTTCAAAAATCACTTTCGTATGAAAGTTAAGTATGAAAAGAAGAAAGAATATTAAATATACATTCGTGGTTTGTGTATATCAGACATTCAAAATATATTAAAAAGAAGTATTGTTTTCCCTTAAGAAATGAAGAAACCTTTTCAATTTAAAAAAAACTTTACTTTATTTCTGAGCCATCTTTTACATAAAAGATAATTTCTACAGAAAAGCAGTTTTTAATCATCAACTTGAGCAAATTATGATCATAAACCCCTGCATGATCTGTTTTTGATTAAGCGTTTTTCAATCTTCAGTATAAGTAGATTATAATAGTTAATTTGAAATGTCTGGACGATTAATTTTCGTATGCAATACAATTTTTTGTTGTATTTTAAATCGATCTTATTTTACTCATTGACACGAATCATTTTTGAGTACTTTTTTAATCGTGTAACTGACTAATAAGCTTTTATTCACCAAAAAGTACTCTAAAAAGACTCTGCAAAGTGAATTTTATAAAAACAATCTTCCGAATGCTAGCTGGGCACGTTGTAAAACGAAAACTCAAATAAAATCCAATAAAAATTATGAATTAAAACGTAGGATATTCAGTTTGAAGTCTTCTTAATTTAGTGTGCAAATATTTAAATTTTAAGTAAGAAAAAAATCCACAAAAAATTTAAAGAATTTCACCTTTCACTTTTACTATTTTCAGGAAATAATTCACACTAGTAAACTACAATGAACTTTCCGGGGGACAAAATTTTGCTTTGGTTTTCTTGTATGGCATGTATACACAGTTTGTTTAGACACCATCCTGTCGAGTGAGTGACAGGTTTATATGACCAAAGAAAATGAAATTTCAATGCAAAAAAAAAGAAAGGAAAGAAAAGAAAAGGATAGAAAAAAAGGAAAAATAACGTTGACATTTTAGTACCTCAACTGGTAACAATTCTCCCACAGACTGCATGTTTTAAACAAAAGAAGCATTTACAGAAAAGGAAGAGAAAGAAGGAAAAAAAAAATGTAAAGCGAAAGAAATCCAAAGAAATCCCATAAAATCTTGGGTTTTATATTTAACCACTAAAGAATCACTGGCCGTTTGTTTTATATTTCTTTTATTTTTTTGTTTTTGTTTGCAGCATGACTACACTGGAATAGTGTTCTGTTTTAAGAATATTCCGACACTTTGTGTTGGTCTCTGGGCTGTAATTTATATTAAAATAAATTTTTTCCCCTTCTCTTCCTCTCCCTCTCTCTCTCTCTTTATTATTTTTAACCAGCTCAAGAAAGGTAAGTTTAATGATAGTCTGGATAGAATTTTTTACATGAAATTTTGAATTGAATTGAGTGCCATTTTATTTCGAAAGTATAACCACAAATTATAAGTGAAAGTGAAAGAATAAAAAAAAAAGAAAAACTCTAAAGAAATGTCATTCGATTTTTAGCTCTGATTGTCCAAACGCAATTCTTGTTTTCTATTTTAAATATTTCAAGGGTTGCGACTGGGCATCGTGGCTCGAAATAAGAATTGAAAACATCGTTGACAAACACAAAAAAGAGAGAAGAAAAAAAAATGTTAAATAATTGCAGTATAAAACCATTTTTTTTTTATTTTGTTTTAAACATGTTAATAGCAAAAAGCCAGGTGACGTGTTATTAATATTTATTTAATGATCTTTTGAAACAAAAAAAAAAAAATACAAAAAAAATAATAAAAAGTCCTGAGTTGTTGCATGCTTGCTGTATATACACGGCGTATGATGAACATTAAATTTTCCATGATTCAATTAACACTCATACATCAGGTGTACAGAAATTTTATTTTTTATTTTTATGTTATACACTAGCCAATACCCGGTGTGCTTCGCTACCACCAGTCCACAACGAAATTAAATACATAAGAATTATTTTTTATTTATTTAAGAATTACAATACAATTACAAATTATATTATAATTATATACGAGCTGAGTAACTTCGACCATATGCCCGGTGTAGTGTCATAGACCAGAGCCTCTGGTGGGAATCGAACCCACGACCCTCACGCTAATAGTCTAGCACACTACTCACATAAGAATTAAAAAATTTATTTATTAAGTAATTAATTACTAAAATTTACTTTTTTCTTAATTAAATAATTCTTATCCAAATGCCTTGGCATACACAATATTTTTTGTAGTTGCCTCTGGTGCGTATATGTACACACGAAAGATTTATAGCCATGATCGTTAGGATTTTCATCAAGGGTCATAATTGTTCACAGCTAACATGTGAAACCTTTTTCAATTAATTTAATATTTTTGTTAGTTTTATCTTTTTTTATTAAAGTTTTATGTAAAGACTAAAATCAATTTAAAAATTTTCAATAAAAACAATGAATAAGTTATTTATATTTAATATTGGTTGTTTTGTGAACAAATTTGTCCCTAACTGTAAATCTGCGGGTTTTCCTACTCGCGAACATGCAACGTAAAACTGTCCATGTGAGAAACATGGATTTTCTAGATTAAGTACACTAACTTAAAAGGACTAACGTTGAGCTTTATTAATCGTCATTGCAAATGCTAGGCGAATTGGAAATTGCCGGCATCTTCGATGTGGTCGTAGAAATACCTGGCAGCAATACATCAGCTCCCTTAAACTTTCAAGTTTTAATGTTCCCCTAGATAATATTTCACATCATTTTTTTTTTACTGTCAGTCGAGTGTCATTACAAAAGATCGTAAAGGATCAAAATTTCTAAATAAAATAATGGAAACACCATGTTTTAACTATAAGTCATGTGGTGGAAAGCCTAGTAAATCTAACGAATTTAAAAATTTGACTGGACAATTGAAGACATCCGCAATATTTGAAACTACATATGTCGATCGATTAATAAGTTCTTAGAATCCCATCAATCTTGTCGAGAATATTGTTGTTGATGAATATTTTTGGATGCTAATAACGCACATTCAGAAAACCATTGGATATTTTTAAAATTTTCACGATATTGGGAAATATACAATTAATTAATTCTTCTTTTGATCGTGACATTCTGCAAAAGTCTGATGGAAATTTTATATACTTTGTTATAGAATCCATTGGAATTCATCCATTACTTAAATCTGGTAATTGTTTGGAAAAAGTTGAAGCTGAAGTATCACGTTGCAACTGAAAACACATGTTAGTAGTTAATTTGTGTAATGTGAACATGTCGCCAAAGGTATGATGATTTTAGACATTTGGCTCATCATCTGACTTTGATATCAAAAAATGGGATTCTAGCTATTACAATTTTTCGGATATACAGATTTTCGTATTTACTTTATATGGGAAATGCCACACCCCCTTTTGTTTGTTCGCCCATTTTTGTCCAAAATATTTGTAATGAAACTGTAGTTACTTGTACAAAATTTGAGGTATCTTGCTGATATAATTTTTCCAATATACCTATCCTGTTTTTAGCTTTCAATAGTAGGTAATGTACCCATTTTATTATCTTACAATAGCAGGTAATATTGCTTATGGGGCGTGGCATCGCGCTCATTTGAAATAACAAAATAAAAAGTAGCCTATAACTCCTTCCAGACATTCAGGAAGATACTGTGAAAATTTCAAAAAAAATTCAAACATACATACATACAAACAAACACACATTCATTTTTATATATATATAGAAAATACATATGTACTTGTATACATGTATAAATACACATATGTATGTATGTATATAATGCAAATTGCAAACTTATGGATGCCGTATGTTGGCATTTAATTTTCTATTAGAGGGAGTTTGTTTCTTTTTTTTTTAAAACAGGAAATTGAATTATTTAACGTAATAAAGATGATGATGGCAATGATAACGGTGACAATGATAGAGGAACTTAATACATTATTTTTCTATTCAGACAATAATGAACCATATTGCACAGAAAATTTTGTATTAAATTATGTTTAGTTTCGATTGCATTAATAATTTCATTTTTGTATATTCCTTTACATTTCCCTACGGCAATATAACAGGCATATCAACCAATATTTTCCTAATTTTATTATTATTTTGTTTGATTTATTTCAGTTTCATTGGGAATAAGTGGAAGTGGCTGTCCTTTTTAACCCTTCTACACTCCTTGGGTCAATTTGACCCAATTTTGATTTTCAAACGCAATATTTTTGCCCTTTAATTATAAGACATGATAGTGAAACTTTAATTTATCCATCACAGGCACAAAAACTATGCTTTTAAATGAAAGCAATAAAAATTAAATTTTTTCCTCCCCCCCTTCCACAATATGATCCAACATGCGATATTACAAGTTTACCATTCAGAATCATCGATCAATAATTTTTTCAGTCAAATATCAAAGTTGTTAAACCGGTTGACAACTTTGAAGATAGAGAAGAAAGAAGACTTCGTGAGAAACTAGCACCGATAAGAAGCGTTTGGAATAAATGGTGTAATCAGCTCAGTTCAGTTTTTTACAGACCTCATGAAAATGTTACTGTTAGATGAACAATTGCTTTCATTACAAGGTCGGTACAGTTTTAGGGAATTACATTGCAATCAAAGCCGACCAGATATGACATAAAAATTTTGGCACTTCGCGATTCCACCACTAACTATATCTGGAATATGGAAGTGTACATAGGTAGAGCCAGAAATACATCAGCCAGAAAGAAAACAAGGCGAGTCTTTTAGCACATCGTATTGTATTTTTTGTATTTCCGTATTTTTAATTGAGGTCAGAGTGTGGAGCACAATTACATCTGATAATTTTTTTTACTACCTACAATCTTGTCTTTGAACTTCTTTCTTGAAATATTACATTAGTTCGCACTGTTCGTAAAAATAAAACTTTTTTGCCATCAATAATTCTGGATATGGAAAAAATAAAGCTTCTATTGCACTATAATCAAAAAAAATAAATTTGTTCTTGTCTTAAGTTGTTTTCATCAATCAGCCGATGTAAGAGATGATGAAAAAAAAACCTGAAATAATGGATCATTACAACCGAACGAAAGCTGGAGTTGATACGCTTGCCCCATTAGTTACAAATTACACATGCAAGTGCATGAGTTTGGGTTATTTTCAAATACGATTACAATGTTTTAGCATATAATTCTTACGTCATATGGAGTGATATGAATCCTGCCTGAAATTTCAATAAAAACTTCAAACGCAGGCTTTATTTAGTAGAACTTACAGATCAGCTAATAAACGAGCATATTTTGCAAGAAATCTTGTCAAAAATATTCATGAACAAAATGATCTCACAAGTGCCCCGCAATGTTCTAAGGAAAACAATACAAATATACAGTATTGTCCAGAAATTTACCAAATAAACGACAGAAGTGTTGAAGTCGCCGTGGTCTAGTAGGTAGTGTGTTAGCTTATTAGACGGAAGACCCGAGTTCGAATCCCAGGTCAGACATCAAAATGAAAATTGGAAAATTATTTTTCGGTGACTTCCTCTCAGCAGATTTCTGGCAGAAACTCTGAGAGTAAAAAAATTGCCATGGAATGCTTCTCAAAAAGTGTGTCGTTCAGAGTCGACTTTAAACTGTAGGTCCCGCCACTCATGTATAAAATTAACGCACACAACATAAGTGGTGTGAGAAGCTGGGACGTAGTACAATGGGTCAATTCGACCACCGAGTACTGTACTTATCAGAATTGACAAGTACACGTCCTCTAACCTAACCTAACCTAACCTCAGAAGTGTTTCTTTTGTCGATATGGAAGGAATTCAAATAAGCAGTCCATTAAATGTGATTCTTGTAAGAATTTATTTGCAAAGAGCACATTAGTCACATTGTGTATAAATTATCACAAAAATTCCTAAATTTGGTATACGTTAGTATTAAAAATATAATTATTAAGAATCGCCGTAGTCTAGTAGGGCCGATTTCAAATCCCAGGTCAGACATCAAAACGAAAATATGAAAATACTTCTTCGGCGACTTCCTCTCAGCAGATTTCTGGCAAAAACTCTGATAGCAAAGAAAATTGTCATGAAAAGTTTCTCAAAAATCTGTCGTTTGGAGTCGACTTTAAAACTGTAGGTCCCGCTACTCATGTATAAAATTAACGCACAAAACATAAGTGGTGCAAGAAACCAGGTCGTAAACCTGACTGAAGGGTTGTAATGACCAATTATGTATGTATGAATTGCTCAGAAAGGGCTTATTTAGGAAATGAATAATAATTTCTTATATGAAATATGAAATTTTGTTTATATTTTTATGTTGGGTCATATTGACCCAAAGGATCATAGGATCCAAAGGATGCAGAAGGGTTAAATGATCATGTAATATTCGTTGTTAAAGGTATGATGGTCTATATATAAAGAATGTAAGTTGCCTCCCTTTTAAAATTCGAAAATCTTGATTAAAAATATTTCGATTTTTATGGAGTTTAATTTCGGATACGTTATTATATATAAATCAGTGGAGTATACAGTTTTAAAGCATGAAGCAAATTCTTACACAAAAAGTCTATTCACATTCAAGAAGAACATGAGACTTTCACATGCATTTGTTTTTTCGTTTATTTTCATATAATTTCATTCAGTTTCTTCGAAACGTGATTCATTTCCATTATTCTGTAAAAATAATTTGTTTTCAAAGAAACTACAGTTTCTGAAAAATACAAACATACATACGCGCATAATTGGTCACTACAACTGTTTAGTGAGGATAACAACCTATCTTGTCGCACTACTTACGTTATGTGTGTTAGTTTTATACATCAGCGGCGAGACAAACAGTTTAAAATCGATTCTGAACGACAGAGTTTTAAGAAACTTTTTGTGGTAATTTTATTTACTCTCATAGTTTTCGACGGAAATATGCTGACAGAAATTTGCCGGTGAGGATGGTTGAAATATTATCACGCAATATATGTGTGGGTTTATAGATTATTAGCTTGTTACACTGCTCGTATGCTGTAACCCCAGCTAGAATCACTTTGAAGGAAGGCACATTACACAATGTCCAATATGTTGAATATATTTATTGATTTTGTTTTCCCGTTGTCCTGATGGATTCAGATGAACGGGCCTGTGTAGTACGCATACGATTAGTTTTCGCTCACTTCGTTATTCAACTTGATTCGAAAGATTTTCCAGTCACATTGCTCGTTTGATTCTAAGGCTCGTAATTGTCTTTTTTACAGTGCTTGGGGTATAAGTCGACCAATTGCCTGGCATTCTTTTGAAATAATTTTCAGTGTACGCATCATCATGAAATAATCGACACCAATCTCCGTGACTCATACGTAACAACTCTATTAAAGAATGCACAGTTTAAGATTTAATTAATTTTGAGTAATTTTCAGTAGCATCACCTATTGGAAATTCGTCATACCAACTTATAAATCTTTATCGGCTCATTCGCAACAACTTTGCTAAAGATAATAACATAGTCAAATGCACAGTTTATGATTTAGTTGATTTTAAATAATTTTCAGCGGCGCCACCTGCTGGAAATTAGTCATATCAACTTAGAATTCTATCCCGGCTCATGCGCATCAATATGAAAATCATTACATGATCAAATGCATAGTTTACGTTTCTATAAGGTACATACAAACAAACAAATATTTTTTATATATATAGATTATGGTAGGTGACACGCCCACTATAGGCAATCCGTCCATTTTGTTCATATATACGTCATCCATAAAAAATTTGAGGACTTTAGCTGTTGCAGCTTATGAGATATTAAATACTCATTGGGTATGTGGGCGTGGCACCAATCCTACTTGAAATTTTAAAATAATAAAATATAGCCTATAGTTCCTTCCAGACATACAGGAAGGTACAGTTAAAATTTCAATAAAATCGGTCCAGCCGTTTAGTCGTCTATAGACTTTAAACAAACCCACAAACAAATGAACAAAATCAAGCCTTAAATATTTTACAGTCTAGCCTTTGCCATTCAGAGAACTGCTAAATTCTGAATGCGGCTTCAAATCAATCTGAGCATCTCTAAGCCAACCGTTCCATTTATTACAGTACCTTATTGGTAAAAAAGTTCTCAATATTTTATAAATGAAGTTATTGTAGTACTTCAATCCATTTCCTTTTGGAGTTCAATTATGATCCACTTCATCTATGTATTTTATATTTTTTCTTGTAGAAAGTAGTACATTTTATTCAATTTTAAATTTAAATTTTATTCAGCATTCCCGTTTTTTGGTCTATTTATTTTTTATTTCATATAATTAATTAATTTCAATTTAATTTTTTAATGATGTGAAGTGGTGCCTCCAAAGCCAATGCGTAAGCCACTGTGTTGGTAAGGAGTAGACCCTTATTTTATTTCAACATTTGATTGACTTTTAAATTTTTTTCGCACCCGAGCAACTTCATTGCAATGGTTAATTATAATGTAAGGAATCCTTGTTGCTTCTGTTTTGTTGATAAAATTTTCAAATGATTTCCTATGATCGAGTCGACAGTTATCTGTAAGTCTCAACGCACAACTGGAGGCATTTGCAGTTTTAAAAATGTCTCAAAAAAACTATATCCTTTATGTAGGGTCTTATCAGAGATACTTCTAAGCTTTGACTCGAAATTATTTTTATCAAATAAGTTGTGCTTTACGCAGTCTGCTTAGCCAAATTACCAGTTGCCAACTGACCCTGACTTGTTCATTGGAAAATAATCTTCGGCAAAAGGTTCCTTTCTAGATTTTGGGACAACGCCAGTACACATGAGGTCTAAGTGCGTCCAATACATCTAGAAAAAGTATCTGTTTGATATGAAATTTGAGCTGGCGGAGACAGCGCTTCCTATTTCTTTGCTTCATAAAACTTGACTTCATAAAACGTTGGGCAAAAGAATTTTCTGATACATTTATTACGAAACAGGTATTTGTATCGCTTGTCAGATCAATTTTTGAGTATGGATCCATTGTATGGGATCCTCATTATAATGTTTACAGTGAACACATTAAATCTGTTTAGAAACAATTTCTACTCTTCTGTTTGCATGGCTTGGCAAGGAATTATTTGGATATGCCTTTTTATACTAGCAGACTGCCTACCACCCTTAAGAGTCGTCAAACAATGTTAAATCTATCCTTTGTGATTCACCTGATCAACGGTAATATTAGTTGTGAATTTCTGTTAAGATCTGTTAAATTCAATATTCCTTGTCGTAACTTCCGTTGTTATAATCTGATTTTTATTCAATTCTGCAGAACTAATTATGCTGTTGCTAATCCGTTAACTAGAATTTGCCGTCAATTTAATTATTTGTCAGGCTTTGTTGATTTTTGTTTAAATTCTTCTGCTATAAAACGGAAAATTATTGTTTTTCTCAATTCTTAAATTTTCACATTTTTATTGTAATTACTACAGGGTGGCTGATATGTATTGCAACCAACTTTAGGTTGTTATCATGTGTAAACCGCTCTACTGCCAGCTGACAGATTTATTCCAGTGACAGATCCAGATACAAAAGCATTTTGATCTATTGCATTCAGAAAAAAAGTTATTCGTAATGGAATTCAAGCGTGATAAAGTGGCTAATAAACCACAGGTGGCTATCGTTAGAGCCATCCAGCATTTAGATGTGAATAAATCTTTTGTTTCTCGTACCATTGCTCGTTACCGTAATACTGGCAATGTTGTATCGCCTCCAAAAAGTGGACAAAAAAAAAACGGTAACATCACCTGAAATGATTCGAAAATTGAAGGCCAGATTTCATCGAAATCCACGCCGCAGTGGAAGATAAATTGCTCGTGAGCTGAACATATCGCAAGAACGGATGCAACACGTATTGAAAAATGAGTTTGGACTGAAGCCATTGGAGTTCCAAAAGGTGCAAGAGCTCACCAATGGATAAAAAAAGTTAGACTGGAAAGAACCAAGGAGTTATTTCGCTTGCACGAAAGTGGCCAGTTATCGAATTCGGTTTTTCAATTAGAAATTAACCAGTTTTTGAACAAACAAAATGATCGGGTGTACTTACCAAATAGGTCAGCTTTAAATTTACACCTGCGATTGGCCACCAGAACTCAAGACCCGCCGATGGTAATGGTGTGGGCCGCCGTAACGGCCGATGGTCGCTCCACGCTCGTATTCATCGACCGTGGGGTCAAAATAAATTCCGAATATTATCGGGAAAATGTCTTAAAGACAGTATTGAAGCGCTGGGCAGACAAACAATTCGGCCGCAGACCTTGGACATTCCAACAGGACTCAGAACCACCGCACTCAGTACGCGTCAACCAAGAATGGCTTAAAAAGGAGATTCCTCGCTTCATTTCTACCGCACAATGGCCCCCAAAATCTCAATCCGCTTGGACTTTTGCGCCTGGGGCATTTTGGAGAGTAAGGTTCTTACCAAAAATACCAAAGTGTCGATCATCTCAAGACGGCGCTTCGCCGGGAATGTGCCAAAATACCTACAGAGCCACTTTCATGTAGCTTGTGATGGCTTTGTCGGCCGTTTGAAGGCCATAATTGGTAACAAAGGTGGCCAATTCGAACAAAACTAAACTGATTCTAAAATTTGATGTTATTTCCAACATTCTTGATTTTGAATAATAAAATTGACAAAAAATAATTATAAAATATAGCACTTTAGTTTGTTGCATTATATATCTAGCCACCCTGTACTTGTATTTTTGAAGAAACAGTTTGTAATTGTATTTAATTTTTTTCGTACCTATGTATTTTTGTTATTAGTCAGTATACTGTATTCCTTATAAGGAATTCGCCCATTGATTTGAATAAATAAAATAACGACATTTGTCAGATTATCATCATCATTATCATCGGAAAGCACTATCGATGCTTATTAGGTGTGATGCCATACTTTAAGTCCTAGGTTAGACATCTCTAAACGAAATATGAAAAATATTTCTTCAATGGCTTCCTGCCAGCAGATCTGTTGCAAAAACTGTGAGTGTTTAATAAAATTGTCACGAAAAGTTTCTCAAAAAACTGTCGTTCGGAATCGACTTTAAGCTATAGGGTCCCGTCATTCCTATATGAAATTAACGCACGTAACATAAACGATGCTGAGAAGCTAAGTCGTAATCCTATCTGAAGGGTTGAGGTAGCCAATTATGTATGCGTGTTCCACACTTAATGGCATCAATAAGTCTTACGAATGGTTAAGAAATTTAACCTTACAGATAGAACTCGTAGACCTTAATGATTTTTATCAACAAATTCTTTAACAAATCAAAACAAATTTTATAAATTTATGCAAGAATAGATCACAATCCAAAATTTTATGGTTTTTTTTTTGGAAAATAAATGCAAATAAATCGATTCTTCAAAGGATCACAAATTTAATATTTTATGCGATTCTGCCGCACATAACAATTTATGAAAATTTGTTGTAAACAAATATGTCATGAGTATCCAGATGATTCTCTTTTTTTTTGTATTTTTAATCTGCCTTAAAACTAAATTGTATTCTTTATTGTCTACCAAATCGTTTAATCCTTTTAAATTTATGATAACAAGTGTTAAGTATGCCAAAACGATACGATGTGAATGGAGAAATAAAATATAAAGGAAAGAAGAGAATAGAAAAAATAAATGTGAAAAGCACTTGCAACAATTCATTGGATTAAAAGACATAAGTGAAGAAGTTAATGTCGGTCAAGTACGATTGTCTAATACACTATGGCGTGTCTGTTAAAATGTGCAAAATATTTAGTTGCTTACATAACACGCAAGTGGGAATGCAAGGCTACGTTCATATAGTTAGTCCCTACACAAAACAGTATACATACATACATAATTGGTCATTACAACCCTTCAGTCAGTATTGATGACCTAGTTTCTCACAACGCTTATGTTGTGTGTGTTAATTTTCTACATAAGCGACGGGACCTTCAGTCTAAAGTCGACACCGAACGACAGATTTTTGAGAAACTTTTCATGGCAAGAAATATTTGACCTAAGCTCAAAGGTAAAAGTCTTACGGCATCCAATCGCAAAACTCTTGTCATCAATTCATTTCCACGTTAAATAGCCAAGTTACGGCATCAAATCGCTTGTTAAGATAATCCTAAGTGGCATTCGCGATACGGCAGGCGGCGCCGTCCAGTTATTCTGGTAATCACCGACATAAAATCCAATGCCGTCCTCAAAGGAATATGAATGGATGTTTTCGGTTTAAAAAAGCAAATTTTAAGGGATATATTGGGCGCTCTAGCTGTATCCTATAAACTATTTAATGATGGGAACTAAATATCTCTTACTTACGTACTTACAACCCTATTAACGGTTTTCGCCCTGCCGCAATACTTCCTTCCAGGTGCCTCTGCTTCCTGCGCGCCTACGCCCGTTTTTCACACCAATCGATGACAGGGCCTCCTCGATTTGGTCTTTCCAACAGTGTCATCCTTTTCGCCGACTTCCGCGGATTCCCGCATCAAATACCCATCTCGTCCGGAGTTTCCTCTTCCATTCAAACGACATGGCCGATCCAGCGCAGCCGCTGGATATTAATACGCTGTACAACGTCTATGTCGTTGAAGAGCTCATACGGTTTACTGCTCATTCGGATGCGAAAATAATCGTCAACTCGTACCGGACCGAAAATCTTACGTAGTTCTTTTCAATCGAATACTCTCGAGGCAGTTGCCATTAGTTCTTAATAGGGTCCATCCTTCCGCGCCATAAAGAAGCACGGCTAGGATGAGCGACTTGTAGAGTATTAGTTTCGTCTTGCGAGAGAGGTCTCTGCTACTCAATTGCCTATTGAGACTATAATAGCACCTGTTGGCAAGAGTAATCCTGCGCTTGATCTCCAGGCTGACAACATTTTCGATGGTAACGGCGGAGCCAAGATAAATGAATTCCTTGACTTTATCCAATAGTTCTATTCGACCTTTTTGATTATAATTAAATAAAAAGATTTATCGAGCTTGAGGTCAATTTTTTCTATATGTTATTTATTTACTTCCAATATTTCGATATCCTACGGATATCATTCTCAAGGAATAAGTAACAATTATATTTGTCCTAGACGTCTACACATCCTCACATTTAATATTGCACTTGACTGTATCAAAAGTAGAGTTATCGGCCGTAATTTGAGTATCAATATGCCGCACGTCTCTACCTGTCGATAACATATACTTTGTTTTTCCCTTATTTACTGCCAGAGCCATTTTCTTAGACTCCCGTTCAATAGCACTGAAGGCAGCAGTGACATCCCGCTTGCTATGCTCTAAGATGTCGATGTCGACAGCGTACGCAAGAAACGGGACACTTTTTTGAAAAATAGTCCCATTGCGATGCACTCCCGCCTTTCGCAGAACACTCTCCATGACGAAGTTGAAGAGAACTAAATATTTGCAGGTCAGATGCTCATCATGAAAAGCTTTAAGGTATCTTAACCTATTCGCATTGGGAAAAGCGATTTTGCGCGTTTAAAAAACATACGAAAACAATAGAAAACGAGGTTTCTACGAATTAGACGCCGTAAAAAAAGTTTTCTCGTGTGCGCAAATCCTAAAAGTTATTCTTAATGCTAACAGATTTTTCAAAATGACTCCGATTTTGAAACACTTTCTTCTAAAATTCTGAGTAATTTTACACAAGTGAAGCTCTAAATAGGCGTTTCCAAACTAAGGAAGAATAAGATTTAGAACCTATAATCCGGTTAGGTAGGCAGGCAGGTGGAAGGAAGAGATACCAACCAATGGTCTCGTGCCTATTCACATACGACTAAGCCTCCAAGAAGTCTTCTTTTGCGCTATACCATTACTGGATTCTAATCTGCTTTCTATAGAACATCTGTACCTTGCACAAACCTCCTCAGCTTTCTCTAGTCGTATCCTATAGAAGGAGTTATATCCATGATAACCGAGGTTGCGAAAGGTGAGAAATGACATAATAATTGTTCCATATCTGGCATTCATTATTGCCTACAGTGCTTAGATTAGCTGTACACGTAAGACAGAGTATCTCGAAAGGATGATCATACGTACATACATAACTAGTTATTACAATCCTTTAATCAGGATTACGATATAGTTTCTCATACCACTTATGTTGTGTGTGTTAATGTATAAAGCGTGGCAGAACGAACGACAGAGTTTTTGAGACACTATTCGTAGCACATTTTATTTATTTTAGTCTTTGCCAGTAATCTGCTGAGAGAAAGCCCTGAAGCAAACACTTTTTTTCATCTTTCGTTTTATTATAGATATTCTGAACTAGGGTTTGAACCGTGCCCTCACGTCTAATAAGTCGATATACTATTTACTAGACTACGGCCGTTATTCAGCCGTAATGCTTTCGCAGTTTGCTTCCACTAGGATAGCTCCAAAATTTCATTCGCTTTCTCACTTCCGAAAAATCCTTAATTACTAGTAGTATTAATACGTAACGTTTTTAACCTGGAGTAATCTGTAAGCGTCTCTTTATTTTCCAGTATGATTCGCGTTCCTGATTCTTAAGTCAAAATCGTTTTTAAAATGTAGAATTATTTGACCCCGTAATGATATTGTTCGTTATTAGGCAAGTTTCCAATTACTTTCTTTGTATCGGGTAGACCTATCTCCTGTTTACATTTGAACAATCTGTTACTTCGAACCTGGCAATACTTATGTCATTCTATTACGTTATCTTGACTGAACGTAATGAATCGATGTACAGGGTGGCTGACATATAATGCAACAAAGTAAAACGCTATATTTTTTACACTTTTTTTTTTAATTTTATTGTTCAAAAGCAAAAAATGTTAGGCATAATATCAAATTTTAGAATCAGTTTAGAATTGGCCACCTTTGGTACGAATTATGGCCTTCAAACGGACGACAAAGCCACAACAGGCTGCTCGAAAGTGGCTCTGCGGTATTTTGGCTCATTCTCGGTGATGCGCCGTCTCGAGATGATCGACTCTCTGGTATTTTTTAGTGAGAACCTTACTCTCCAAAATGCCCCAGGCGCAAAAGTCCAATGGATTGAGATCCGGAGATTTTGGTGGCCATTGTACGGTAGAAATGAAGCGAGGAACCTCCTTTTTAAGCCATTCTTGGTTGATGCGTACTGAGTGCGTATGGTGCTGAGTCCTGTTGGAATGTTCACGGTCTGCGGCCGAATTGTTCGCTGCCCAGGGCTTCAATACTGTCTTTAAGACATTTTCCCGATAATATTTGGCATTTATTTTGACCTCACAGTCAATCAATTCAAGCGGGGAGCGACCATTGGCCGTTACGGCGGTCCACACCATTACTATCTGCGGCGCTTGGGTTCTGGTGGCCAATCGCAGGTGTAAATTTTCAGCTGACCTCTTTGGCACGTAAACCCGATCATTTTGTTTGTTCACAAACTGTTTAATTTGGAATGGCTTCTCATCGGAAAAACCAATTACGGTAACTGGCCACTTTCGTGCAAACGAAATAACTCCTTGGTTCTTTCCAGTCTAACTTTTTTTATCCATTGGTGAGCTCTTGCACCTTTTGGAACTCCAGCTCACGAGCCATTTTTCTACCACCACGACGTGGATTTCGATCAAATCTGGCCTTTAATTCTCGAATCTGTTACCGTTTTTTTCGTCCACTTTTTGGAGGCAATGCACTCTTCCAGTATCACGATAACGAGCAATGGTATGAGAAACAAAAGATTTTTCACATTTAAAGAATGGAGCGCTCTAACGATAGTCACCTGTGCTCTTCCAGCCAAATATAAAGCAATCACGCTTGAATTCCATCACGAATAACTTTTTTTCTGAATGCAATAGATCAAAATGCTTTTGTAAGCTTGTAAATGATAAAATGAACTACCGCTGGAATAAATCTGTCAGCTGTCAGACGAGAGGTTTACAAATGATAACAACCTGAAGTTGGTTGCAATATATATCTGCCACCCTGTAGGCTTGAGGAACGTTGGGATTTAATGGAAATTTATTTGCAAAACAAAGAAAATCTTGGACGGAAATTCCACGAAAATATCGTTAAAAATTTTCACACAGAGAAAGGCTAATAATGCCCGGTATACGGAAGTTTATTACTAAAGTTGGTGAAACTGGTTTAATTGTTGATGCGCCAAGACGAGAGCGTGCTCGTAGAGTGCGTACACCCAAAACTATCGAAGCTGTGACTGAGAGTATGTGTGAGAGTCCATCTATATCAACTCATCATCGTCCTCAAGAATTAAATATTTCAATCGCCAGCTTTCCATTAAATTTTGCGATAAGATCTCGAAATAACGAGTTACAAACTTTAATTGATTCAATGGTTTATGCTTCGTGAGAATCCGTATCGTTTTCGCTTTAGAAGATAGGCCTAAACGAGAACTATACGTTGATGTCGATTTTGCCGGAAAAAATAACTCATCTTTTCGAATGAAGCTCATGTTCATCTTGATGGGTACATTACAGAGATCAGTACTGAATCGTTTTTTCGCTACTCATAAGCACTCATGCAATTTTGAGTACGAGTGAATTAACAGAATTGAAATTCAACTACTCTGATTCATTCGCACTCGCTACTAGCTGATTAATAAGTATATGTAGCAATGAGTATGAGTACAACGTTGACATCAAACTCACAACATTCGAAATATGTTCGATTCATACGCCTACTCATTCTGATTCATAAATTTAAAAAAATACTTATAATACTTATAAGTCATTCGAGTGGCTCGAATTATTCATCAAAATTTACAGCCTTTGTTGTTGTTCCATATGCGAACAAAGAAGAAAGGAATGACAAAGACAACATGGAAAGCATACAAACAATCTTCTTGCGAGTAGAGTAGTGTTCGTACGCGAATCATACTTATTTTGTGCTTCATATAAATGTTAAGTAGAGACGAGTCGAAGTCAATAACATAATGCGTATTGTTCAGTATGAATGCGACGAGTATTTTCAACTTTGAGGATAAGTAGTATGAGTATCATATTAAAATAAGTATGAATGCATATAAGTATCTGAAATTATAAGAATGACTCGAACCTACTCATCGTTTTTAATACATATTGCTGCTCTCTGATGTCCATCTTTTCAGCTCGGATTACAGACTAGCTTCTGGCACCAAGTGTTGTGAGTTAATTTTTTACATAAGTGACGGCACCTACAGTTGTAGTCGAATCCACATGACGGATTTGAGATTTGCATTGCAATTTTATTTACTCCGAGAGTTCTTACCAGAAGAAAAGAAGGAAACAATATCTCGCATCATCAGAGCTATGCGCGACAACGTAAAGCTTTCGTAATATCTGTTAATTATTTAAAGAAAAAAAAACTCTGAGTATAGTAGTGTTCGTACGCGAATTATACTTATTTTGTGCTTCGTGTAAATGTTAAGTAGAGACGAGTCGAAGTCAATAACATGATGCGTATTGTTAAGTATGAATACGACGAGTACTTCCAACATTGGGTATGAGTAGTATGAGTATGAGTATGATATCAAAATACAAATGAATGCGTATAAGTATCGGAAATTCAAAGTATGATTAGAAGATCGTTTGAATACTACTTATCGTACTTTGAATAATTGAAAATTGTCGCATTTGAAACTCAGAAAAGGCCGCACAAGTGAGTATTTGGTGAGGTTTCTGCGGACTATAATAATCCTTTTTTATACCCACTTTTCATGGTACAATTATGATTCATGTGATTACACAGGTTTTTCTATGATAGCCATTACAACTTCAGGAACTATTTTAAGTTTGCTTAAGTGGTTTCCAATATTATGAATCGATTTCAAGTGAAACCATTAAACTGGAACTTCGACTGCAATTTTAAAAAACCGGGGTAGACATTTCTCAGCCAGCTTCATGAACTTATTTTTATTATCAACGATGATGTAGCGTGTAAAATAATAATAAAATACGCTCTTAAACATCCTCTTATTAATGTCTGTTTCTGTGTAAGTGTGACGGTGTGATGGTATGAAAGAGTGTACATGTGAACTCTTATCTTAACTGCTTACAATCATATAAACTTTCCATTTTTGTTTTTTTTTTTTTTGTTCTGTGGCTCCTTCTTTTTGCGTTTCTTTTTTAAAATCCATATTTTCAAAGGATTTTACAATAAAAGAAAAAAAGTTAAGAAACAAAAAAAAAAAAACCAAGTAAAAAATCGAAATGAAACTAGAATCTTAACATGGTTATTTCCTTTTTGTTGTAATTTTCTGGCATAAGCACACCACTAAAAAGGATAGAGCAAAGGGAAGAGATGCAAAGAGAAAGAGAAGAGAACAGTTTGGATTAATAAAATAAATTTACAAAAAATGAAGCGGAAATAACGAAGCTTTAAGATGTTTTCAGAGCTTGTTACTGCTCTTAGTAAAGATATGTATATCGTATGTATGTGTGTGTGTGTTCATGTAAGTATTATTACGTATGTATTTAGAAGTGTATGTGCATGTATCTTTAAGGATCTGTTTAAATGAATGTGTATCTGTTTCCTTTTTTCTTTCGTTTTTTCTTTTGTTGCAGCAGCATTTGTTCCATTCAGAAATAGTGGAAAGTCAACTAAATGCACGATTTTTTTTCTTCTTCTTCATAAAAATTCAGCTTAAAGAAAAGGGAGTATCAGTTAAAAAGAAAAGCGTAAGTGTTATCGGGAAATACAACTGGAATAACCATAGCCGAAAAACATGTTAAGAAAAAACCCAAAAGAAAAACTAACGATGACTTTTATTGTTAAAGCAAACAGATAAATATGATACTAACTTATAAGACGTACATATATGCTCTTGCATATGAACGAATGCAAAAAGGGTGTACAGAAATTGTATGTTATTTGAATATTTTTAATTGCAAAGCATTAGAAAAGAAACTTTGCTAATATAAAAATTTAATTGTGACACTCAGATTTATTACTCTTTTGAGTTACGCTCTGTCTTACCAATTTCCCCAACAACCATAAGAGCAGATTGAAAGAAATCTTAGAACGAGAACGAGTCAATAAATGAGGGATTTCTTGAATACCTTGCCGCTTACCTAAAAAAAAACAACACTGTCTCTGAACGCACATATCCCTCATTTGTCTCCTAGCAAAATTGCAACCAACGTGTCATTTAGTTGTCTTTCTCATTAGTTAAGTAATTAAAAAAAAACGATTTTTATGAGCTCATTATTCATTAGTACATACATACATAATTGATCATTACAACCCTTCAGTCAGGATTATTAACCTAGTTTCTCACACCACTTATGTGGCGTGCGTTAATTTTATTTATAAGTGGCTCTGAACGACAGATTTTTGAGAAACTTCGGAATCTGCTGAGAGAAAATCGCCGAAAAAATACATTTTGTATCTTGTTTTTATGTCTGGCCTGGGGCTCGAATCCTGGCTTTACGTCTAATAAGCCAATACACTACCTACTAGACTACGGCGACTTCAAACATTAAGCATTATTTGTTGCGCAAAAAATCCAACTAGGTCTCTACTCTCAAAATAATTGAAGCCATAGTGTTTATCTCAAACATACTTTTTGTTTTCAATTGGAAGTAAAAATTATTCCGCAAGATTGTACTACATTTTGTCACATTCAACCACGATTGCAGTCGTATGATAACTTCTGTGGAGTACTTGACGTTGTTCAATCACAATAAGACAATACGACTCAGGATAACAGTTAAAACATTGGACTTCTCGGGGCTATTGATAGCTAAGGAGTCCATGATGGAATTTTTTTTCAATAAAGTCATTACGATCAGTTCAGTCACAGTAAGCGGCATACAGAATTCTCATTGACTGCTTCCAAAAGGGTAATGTAGGATTTAATAACCTGTTTCCCATATTTAATAATAACTTTAAGGATTAGTTTTAAAATTTAGGTGCCGTCACTCGTCAATAAAATTAACACACACAACTTAAATGATATGAGATGCTTGGCTGTAATCCCGACTGAACAATTGTAGCTACCAACGAGGTATGCATGTAATGTCTTTTCAGGCTTTTTGATACTCCATGAATATGAAAATCATCTCTACTGGAACAAGATTTTGTATGGAATTTTCCTTTTCAATACTTTCAAGGATGCTGCATAGAGAGTGATCTCTTCTAACCAGTTGTATATTAAGAACGCAATGATACCTTACGTACATACGTACATATGGTCGTTCCAATATTTCAGACTTATGTTGCAAGCATAACTGCCAGATTTGACGATTTATCGTCATTTTGGCGATTTTATACTCCAAAAATATCACATTGACGATTTGAAAATTTATGCTTTTATTTTGATGATTTTTAAAAATTAAAAATTTACGTAATTGTCTTTAGTTTTGTACAATAAAGCCAGTTTAAGCTTTGCATTTGCTTTGAAATTTTTACTTTTACAAATTTAGTTTACTAAAAACAAGCAGTAAAATATTATATTTTTAAACTATTTACGAATAAAAATTTAAAAGTAAATTGATCAAATATTTAAAGAACAATGTTCTGCAAATAACTTCAAATACGCCAACATTAACCGGCATATAATTGGCAATACTAAGAATTTTGAGCATAATTTAGCATTTGCCGTTGCACATCCATTTGAAAAGCTTCGCTTCACATCCAGACCAATTTGTTGGAACTAACTTTTAAACCTTTTATGACACGAGTGATAGGAAAGACCTCTGCAAGAAAGGAGAATCAAAGAAGGAACAAAGACAAAGACTGTAAGACATTGTACAATCCACTAGAAAATCGATCACAAACGGAGGTGCTCACCGAGAAACACAAGTGTTATATGAGTTCTCGGCAACAAGTCCTTTATTTCGCTCAACCAAAATCCGTTGTTAGTACCAATAGATACAAAGTGTGAAACAACGATGCACTAATAAATCAATGAAGTTGGATACCCTACCCTCAGCCGTACGCTATCGAGAAGAAGTAAACCTTGAGGCACCAGCTCATACACAAGAGTTGTATTCTATTCTTCGTAAGCTATAAGTGGTGTTAATATGAAGAAGTGAAATATATTCTTCCCAGTCTTGAGAAGCCAAGGCACTGAAAAATGTGTCCGATTCCAGCGAACATCACACAGAATTATTTAAAAACGTTTAAATTTTTGACAATTTCAATGAACGTCATTGACCATTTTGACGATTTGCTTTATCTATCTGCTAGCTATGGTTGCAAGTGTCAGTTTTATATATCAGTGCGGGACGTACAGTTTAAATTCGTTTTTGAGCAACTGTTAAATTGGAAATTTATTGGTGGTGTCTGACCTTAGCCTTATTAGCCAACATAGAATATACTAGGCTGCGGCGACTTCAAAGGCACATTTGGGTAAGAGTAATTTTTTACTTGATCTCGAGATTGATATCATTTTCACAGAACACGGCTGAATCCAACTTTTCCCCATTTACGAACAGTCTCATCTAAAATCTCCCTCAATTGCGATGCCAACGTGTTAACGCTTGATCGTGGTTCAGATATCACATTCTTTAAGAGGCTTTAATTCCATCTAAATATTTATTCCAGAAAGCTGATTCCTTCTGCTACATCCAACACCAATAAAAGCAGCAGTGAACGTTTTAGAAAGGCCAGGCAATACAACGTCATCAGATTACAGAAACTTCGTCATTAGTACCACTAATTAATATCATCAGACAGCCTTGTCTGTAGGGAAATTCAGTTGGATCTATAAATACCCTACAGCTAGCCACTCTAGTCACTCAATTGGAGAAAATATTGATAAATGAAACTCAAGCTGTGTAAACGGAAACACTTATCAGAAATGTTAAATAAGCTTAAGCCCCTTAATCATCATTAAGCCCCTTAATCATTCTGCAAGCATATTAAACCGAAAATCATTTTGAATTTTCAGAAAATCTTTAAAAAGTTTGGATCGTGGAGTTACAAGCACTGCCGTTGATAACAACCCTTTTGGACACCCCTTTACTACTCTCTTAAGTAATTGCTTGCTTTCGGAGATTACTTTCACAGATAACATTATTCAATTCCTTATCCAGGCCATAGGAATATGAATTATTTAAAGGATGAACTTGTGAGATTAAAATTAAATTTCTGCTTGCATCAGTTGAATTACCCTCTCTTTGTGAATATTTGCACATAGAAACGCAAGCTTAGCTGGTTATCTTAGCACTTGTATATCCATAAAATAATTGTATTTTTTAGTATACATTCACACATGCATACATAGAAAGCGAAAAATTTAAGAAAAAATTGAAAAAAGAAATAAAAAACCACAGAGAGGACAAAAAGAAGTAAAAATAGTACGAGTTTATAATATGAAAACGTTTTTACATTTACCAGCAAATGTAAGATGCATAAAGCGTAACTTAAGCGACCGACCAAAATCATAAAATCTCATGATAAAAAAGAAGAATCAAAAGAAATTTAAAACAGAAGAACGGAGAACAGAACAGATGCATGCAGCAGACTGAAGCGACACTTGTATTTATAACGAGATAACCGAAAACGTTACAGCAAAAATAGTACAAAGAAAGTCAAAAAACTCACACATTGTTAACAGTGCGAAGAGAAACCAAACCAACAACCAAGACTGAAACCAACCAACAACAAAAAAAAAATTGTGAAGACAACGATTAAAGGAAAATAAGAAAACTGAACTCAAAGAACCACAATTTTTCCACAACTAAACAATGCAACAACACCTACAGACTACTATGAGAATGAAAATGGATGAGAATGAAAACAGAAGACGGGACTTTATAACACTTTATTATGGCGTATTAGTACACAGGCGTATAGTAACTCAAGGACTTTTCGAAACTTAGTTAAAATAGCAATAATAGAACGAAGTTATAAAACAAAATTTCTGAGTAGTAATTTAACCGTAGATCGAGCCTTAAAAAAACTTCATAATTAATTACGTTTGTACATTATTGTTCATTTAAAAATTTAATTATTGCAGTCTTGAAATGCTTTGCATTGCTTAGTAATTGTATGTTGTTCGGGAGTTCATTCCAGAGACGAATTGCATTAATGTGAAAGTGTCTCTCAATATCCGTTTATGGTATCTAACGCTATTAATTTTCAAGCCTCTATTAGACCTTGAAAAAACTAATCTATTAAACAGATAATGGGGTTTCCTAAGATAGATGATTTTATGTAGGTATACCAGAGTACGGCACTTCAACAAATTCTCAAAAGATGTATTATAAATTTGATATGAGAACTCAGATATCCTACTGTACCTTGTACGACCATAAACATATCTAGCAATACTGTTATAAGTGACCTTTAGCCTGTTCCTACTCATCGAGTCACAACTAGAAAACAGGTTACGTCCATACAATAAACTAGGTATGAGATATGTTTTCGCTAGCAGCATTCGAATATTAAACGGAGTAAAATATTGCGCTAGATAAAGATTTCGCAACATGGCAACCGTTTTACCACAGACAGCATTTATATGGTTGGACCAGTTAAGACTGTTGTCAAAGACAACTCCAAGATTCTTAATACTATGTACAGTTTCAATAGCAGTGTTATTAATCCTTAATTGTGTAAGCTGTGCCGTACAGTTTACCTTGCCTATTATCCAAAGCCTTTGATTTCCTCGGATTGAGGCAAAGACCATTAATCGACGCCCATTGAAACACATTATGCAAATCACAATTTATCCTTCGTATACAATCGGTAATATCAGACGGCATGCAACTAATGTACAGCTGGACGTCATCTGCGTACATTTGAACATTGCAAAACCTCAACTTTTCTGGCAGGTCATTAGAGTAAATTGAATATTAAAGTGGACCAAGTATCGAGCCCTGCGAGACACCTCTAGATGTTAAAATACTGCTTGATATAGTACCATCATGATATACAAATTGACTACTATCCCGTAGATACGACGACACTAGCTTGACAGCAGTATCCGAGAAATGGCACATGTGTTTTAACTTTTGGCATAGAATAGTATGATTAACGGTGTCAAATGCCTTAGAATGATCGAGTAAAAACAAAAATGATGTCAAATTGTTATCCGCACTTAATCGCAACTCTTCCGAAACATCAATGAGCGCTGAAATGCAGCTGTGATTAGGTCTGAAACCAGACTGCCTTTCAGAAAGCACGCTATTACCATACAAGTATTGGGTTATCTGCTTATAAATTAATTTCTCGAAAATTTTCGATAAGTATGACAATATTGCAATTGGGCGGTAAGTTCTATCCTGTTTAGGCACAGGTATTTTGTCAAAAAATTTAAATATTTTGATTTATTTTAATTCATTTTAATAAAATTATTTATATTATTACATTTTATTATTACTTTTATGAAATATACGCCAAAATTTTTGACATGATGAAGGTTTCAGTAGTGGTTTTTTACGTAAAAATCAAACACTTCACGTCAGTTTTTATCTAAACGGCAATAATTTTGGCCTTTAGTACCCTTGCCTTTGCGGCGATTTATAAGTCTCCAATTGTTTAGATGGAGCAGCCTATTGTCACTCGCATCAGTAACGCTCTCATTTGAAAGCTCACTGATACCTAATGGTACAAACCATTTTTATAGATCGTTAGAAAAATTTGTTTTCAACGTAATGTGAAGTAAGAAAGTTTCCCGTAGCAAAAGAACATGGATTATGTTAATAACAAGGCTCTCTTTTGTATTTCTCTTTGGCTTCCCGGATACGGGATTCTACAAATACGGTTGTAAGTAGCTGCTACGCACGTACAATGTACTTGAGTTTAAAACTGGCAATTCTATTTCGGTGGACCACGACATTTATAAAGACCATAAAATTCAATTAGTTACTCATTTACAGCGACAAAATTGTTGGTATCAATAAAAGCTGAAAGGCTTTCAGGTCATTTTTCGAAAAGGCATAATAGGTGTAAATTTCTCATTATTTCCGAGTAGCAGATTATCATAACGAATGATTCTATTACCGCATACGTACATACATAAATATTATCCTTCTGTAATATCAATGAAATAAAACATAGGACGAAAAGCTTTTGTATAATGTTTGTCTATTACATACATATATAATTGGCCATTACAACCCTTCAGTCAGGATTACGAACTAGCTTCTCACACCACTTATGTTGTGTGCGTTAATTTTATACATGAGTGGCGGGACCTACAGTTTAAAGTCGACTCCGAACGACAGATTTTTGAGAAGCTTTTCATGGCAATTTTTACTCTCAGAGCCTTTGCCAGAAACCTGCTGAGAGGAAGCCGCAGAAGAAATATTTTTCGTTTTGATGTCTGACCTGGGATTCGAACCCGGCCCTTTTGTCTAATAAGCCAACACACTACCCACTAGACCACGGCGACTGTTTGTCTATTACGTGAGATAAATATGAGGCGAACAGTAAGAAAGACTCTATAACATTTTCAGAAACAGGATGATCAGCGTGCAAATTGTAAATATTTTCTCTTCCCAAACTACTAAAGTAATACTATATACTAACATCCAATTGGAATGTTTGCTGCTGCCAATACTTTCGACAGTTCATAAGACGACCTTCTGTTTTCTTCTTCTTTATAGTCTCCAGCTGCAGGAATATTACATACATCCATGATCGGTCATAAAAACTTTTTTTTGTAAATTGGTAATAACTGACATGAGGTTTGAACCTTGGTCTGACATCTAATAAGCTAACACGCTACATATTAGACTACGGCTACGGTTTTTCACTTTCCTTCAACACTTATCTTGCAATTCCTTCTCAAATACCATAAATAATGTATTATTTACGATAAAACTTCACAAAATCCTTGAAAACCTAAAAACATTTCAAACACAACACTAAAGAATTGCTAGGAAAGTCGTATGTATGAAAAGTGATACAGAATTTTGAAGTTTTTGAATTGTTTGAATTGTTTGAAATTTTCTTTTTTTATTTGGTTTAAAATAATGACAATAACAATGCTAACGAATCAGGCATCCAACTTTTTCTGAATTAAAGTTATATAGTCTGAAAATTGAAATGTATATCGATTATTGATACAAAGCCCGAATCTACGGTTAAATAAATCACGAAGATTCACAGGAGTTTGGATAAAAATTAACTCTTCGATATAAAGGAATACCAACGAAGTATTAATCACAACAGTGCAGTAAAATATTGTAATCGATAGTAATCGATAACTACTTTCGACAACACAACCGTAAACTTTAAGGTGGAAAATAGAATTAGAAAAACAGTCATCATTGAACGGGATAACTTAAAGATGAACAGATGCAAGATATTCACGGCGAATAAAAATATTAATCAGCTTAACTTAGAAGAGATACCCGTTCCAATCACCTCAATAAAAAGAAACGAATCAGGATGATAAACCAACTGAAATTCGCCCTGCAGTTGCAGTTGAAATTATTGTATCCTTTATCACTGATGTCAGGTGAAGACTAAACGCTCACAAGCATTACACTTTAAGGTTAGATTAGGTCGAAGTGGTACTATTGATCACCAAATCTATGACGCCACATGCAAGTATGTACTGATAGAATTCCACTAAAATTAGCGAAAAGGTTGATCATCGCCAGAGCTTCATATTAAAAGCATGACTACGCTACGCTGGACAACCAGCCTGAAAGCGTAATAAACTTTACATCCGTTATATCCTTGACTACAATAGATGATAACTCCGTCAAGCTGACACAAATTGGAGAGACAAATATCTGCAGTTTTTCCATTTGTCTTCACATAAGACAGTGCTTACAGGCCACTGTGATCGAAATGACATTGCAAGATAAGCGGCATATCCAAATCCATTGACGAGGGTGCCGGAAGGAGTGCACCAAATCTTGAGAGCTTGTTGCCTCTGCAGTTCCTTGAAGCTATGCCCCAGGAACACAGGCAAATGAGACACTGGATCGTCGGTACAGAGGCGAGCACCCTCCTACGCTTGTAAATGCATTGTTTAGCATTTTTCGGCCTGTATTGATTCAACGCATAATAATAAAACGATGAATCGAATGGCATTGGGCCATTTATCTAAGGTATTTTCTATAACATCAAATTGATAAATCCCTTTAAAAGCTATCAACATAATCAAACTCTACGATCCAATATTAGTAGAGGTTTGATTAAATTTTCTGCCACTGGCATAGAGCACGATACCTCTTAGTCATCGCGATAATTTTGTACTAAAACTGGGAGTTAAATCCAAATAAAGTATGGCTTGACAAATTCTGACAATGAACCGCATGTGATCAAAAATTTTTTTGTCAGTTTCTTTAGGGTGATACAATGATAGGAATGAAATTTTATGTCTTTGTATTCCACGTCTTTATAGCTTCTGCATTAGTCTTTATGAAGTATCTTCATTATTTCATGGTCTTCATTATTTACCTTTTTTTTACAAACGTGTTATACAGTCAAATCCGTTTATAACGAACTTGGTTATAACGAATTCTTGATTATTACGTTCATATTTTCAATTCCCAAGTTAATATCAATTTTCATACAAAAAACTTCGTTTATTACGAACACTAATCATAATTTGCTTTAGGGTTTTGAAGTCATTAAAAGGATTTCTCCAATTCACTTATCTTTTGAAACGACATCTAACGTTTCTTCTGGTTAACGTTTTTTCTTTCCTTTATATCTCTTGGCAGACCACGGCTTCTAATAAGAAATATTTCTTCGGCGAACTTCCTCTCAGCAGATTTTGGCGAAAATCTTTAATACCTTGGAATATAAAAAGTCATGAAAAAGTTCTCACAAATTTGTCCATTCGGAATCGACTTTAAACTGTAGGTCCTGCCCCACACACGACATAAAAAGGTTTAAGGAACTAGGTCGTAATCCTGGCAGAAGGTATGTACTGCCCTACGTGTTTATAGTATGACCGACTAGTTACCGCTCTCCTTTCTTTACTTTGCTTCAGTATGGGATCTTTTAAATGGCTCTGTGGAATTTTCTGATGTATATCAACAGTTTTTACGTGATTGCATTCAATATTAGCTTAGGGTTATTATGCTGCAATAGCGTATAATAGGTTTTACACGTCCGTTAATGGTTAGTGTCTCCAACAGAAGAAGTTTTCTAAAATTTCCAAAATTAATATTCAATTGGATGTAAGGTGCTTAGCCAACTGCTTTTGGTTTTCCAAATTTCTTATACAGTCAAGCCGGTTATAACTGAACTCCGTGGGACCAGAAAAAATAGTTCGTTCTAGGCAAAATTCGTAATAAACAGGGTGAAGTCGAAGTCATAGAAGAAAATGTAAAATCAAAAGAATTTTTTTCATTTATTAAAAACAAAAAGGATTTTTTTTTATTAAAAACCGAAAATATGTTTTAATTCTTTTTATCTATCAGCTAGTTAAAGATGTTGAGTTATAATTTAATGCTGCCATATTAAATAAAAGTAAAGACTATTGCCACACTTCGAAGTTTTTTTCTGAGGATTCTTTATAAAAAAGGTAAAAAGTATGAAATTTAATTACTGGGAACCATTTAAAGCAGTTCCTTTTAATCGAGAATTCATTGTAAACGTGTCCTAATAAGTGAAGTTTTTTGTATGAAAGTTGTTATTAAAACGTTGGGACTTAAAAATATGTGCGTAATAACCAAGAATTCGTTATAAATGAGTTTGACTGTATATTATGTATTTTCAGATGATTTTACATGCTACGTAAAATTCCTACATGGACCTAGGCTGCATAGATAGCTTGCGATTTTCGCTGGCGAATATTTAAAAGTCCTCTGGCCCTTGGCTAAATTTTAAGCCAATCATCTTTACAGCCTATGCACGTGTCATTTTTAAATGCCTGTAACAATACTTTAAACTAGGCAACCTTTCTTAACAATCTACGCCAGCACTCGAATTTTGTAGTCAATAACAAATTTTATTAACTTTCAGGAAACGCCATCTTTGCCGACGAAAACTTTATGCAACACTTATATGGATTATAAGGATCATAAAGTCTTTATAGTACTGGACATAAACATGTTACGCGCCATAATGATGAACAGGAAATGTCCTTTAAATTCACTTGAATTTTAAATAAAAAACTTAAGTGTCTACACTTAATTTGAAAACAAAGTTGATGACTTGTACTCACGAGTACAGTAACAGGGAACATCAATGAACATTAAGCCGCTCGTTAGTTACACGCCATAAATTTAATGAAATATTTAAAATTCAAGTGCCATATTCATGCTAAACAATAGCCCCCACTAGCTCATAAAATACAGCAAATAAAAGATCATTTTTATAGCTCAAATATGCCATGGTCTCTGGAATATAAGGTCGTAAGTATCAGTAAGACCCATCACAACTGTATGTTCATAAACGGGCATTTTTAATTTTCTTTCATTTGCCTTTTGCCACTTTTATCAACGATTTTCAAAACGATTATGATTTTCATTTTGATATTCATTTTCGTTTTCATTTCAAATTTTTATTACATGAGTTTGTGCAAATGAAAATCAATCTCTTTTGTTATACTAGTACACTTACAGTTCCTTCCTTCCTCCTGCATGCATAAGAGTCTGTGGCCAGACTTACAGTAAAGCATAATGACCAAAGTATGTGGTCAAACTCAAAAGTCATAAATTTATACTAAACGCCAGAAGTAGTAGCACAGAAAAAAAAAAAACGAAGATAAAGTCACCAGAAGGAAAAAAAGAAGAGAAGTTAAAAGCAGTCTACAAACAAGCACAGTAAACTTCAAAGAAAAGCACAAGTGCTACTAGGATAATAAAAGTAATCAGGATGTAGGAAAGTTAAGCTGGCCACAAAAAAAAAAATGCAAAGAAAGGAACAAAACGAATAGAAATAAAAAAAAAATTCATTGTGCATGAAAAATAATAACTTCTTACGTGATTAAAGGAAATAAATGGAACAGAGTGTTAAAATAAAGGCAATAAAAGAACTTTCAATTCAATACTCCTATGAGTTATGTAGCTTAGGAAAAGAGTGGATTTATTTCTTAAAGAGAATTATAAAATGAACGAATCTGGCAATACAGTCAATCCTCCTATAACGCGGTACTCTCTGCGATTTCTTCTCTTTCCCTTCTTGAAAAGTTTCTCAAAAATCTGTCGTTCGGAGTCGAATTTATACTGTAGGTCCCGCCACTTCTGTATAAAATTAACACACACAACTGCAGGCTTCTTGGGGACGATTACTGTAGACTTTCTAATGGTGAAGGTATAGCACTGGCCATTTTATAGCCACCAGTAACAACTCGTTTCCTTATCGTTCGCATCTTCCCTCTTTCCACCTTTCTTAAACCTGCACAATGCATTGCATGAGTAGGAGTAGGGGTTATCCCTTGAGTGCTGGTTTAATAAAAACAAAAAAGGCGTGGTTTTCACGCAACGCGATTGGCTGAAATTGCGACAGCCCTCCTATAAAGCAGTACTCTTATAGCGCGGTTTACGTTCAGTTTCATCCCATAAGTTCCTTCCCTACAGCCTATGAATGAGTAGTAACTAGATATTGTAAGAGGGTTTAATTTTAAGTTATGTTTTCGACTCAAAAGCTTAGCCCAGATACAGTACCGTGCAAAACAATAACAGTTGGATTTTCAATTAAAAAAAAACAATGAATGAAGATGTACCAAGTGAGGATGAATACTAAAAAAAATTACATTATTTTACAAGTCTTTCTTGATTTTGTTGGAAACAAGTCTTAAAGTTTAGTTTTCATTTAATTTTTTTATCAATCCTTTTATGAACTCTTCAATTCAATAAAAATAATTCCTAATTTATCTTGCCTTTTGTATTTCTTGGTCTCCATATAACGCGGTACGAATGATGTGATTTGTACTAATTCTGTGTTTTTTATACCGTGGTTTCCATACAACGCGATAGACGGTTTCCATAGAACGCCCTAAGAATTAGCCAGATTTGTACCTGAAATCCGAGTTTCTTATAGCGCGGCTTCCATATAACGCAGTATGCACTCACCGCGTTATAGGATGGTTCACTGTACTTATATCACTCTATTATGTCACAAAATTCAAAATCTTATCTCCACTGAACGTAATGAATAAATATACGCTTAAACAACTTTAGGACGACGAGATATTTGTTAAAAAAAAATATATTTGCGGATGAAGCTGATTTTCATCTTGGTGGGTAGGTTAATAAGAAAAATTGTCATATTTGATTCTTAGAGAGTCCTCACGCGGTCTCTCAAATGGCATGCAGCCATTTCGTCAAACGTTGGATGCATGGCTGTTTAATTAGTCGCAACGGTGAAACCATTACAAGCGTCACGTAAAATCAGAGAAAAATTACTACAGAATTTCTATTCGTATTATAAAATTGAGAGAAAAAATCTTACGATGAATGTTTTGAATTTATAACAAACCAAAGTAAAGTAAAGTAAAATAAGATCCCTGGTCTAATAAAGTCTGAATGTTTTTTGCAAATATTCCAAAAGTATTTGCTCTCTAAATTGTACGCTTCTATTTTACATTTAATTAACATGATGCTATCGATTCTCTTCTAAACCGATGGAAATTTTGCAATCGCAAGAAGCTCTTATTGTAGGCAGTTTGTGAACAAACAAAATGATCGGGTTTACTTGCTAAAGAGGTCAACTGAAAATTTACACCTGCGATTGGCCACCAGAACTTACCTATGGCCGCCGATGGTATTGGCATGGGCCGCCGTAACAGCCAATGGTTGCTCCACGCTCCAGACACAATTGAAGCCCTAAGGACAAACACTTCGGCCGCAGACCATGTACATTCCAACAAGACTCAGCGCCAACGCACTCAACACGCGACAACCTAAAATGGCTTAAAAAGGCGGTTCCTTGGTTCATTTCTACCGCACAATGGCCACCAAAATCTTCGGATCTCAATCCGCTGGACTTTGCGCCTGGAGCATTTTGGAGAGTAAGGTTCTCACTATCAAAGTGTTGATCATCTCAAGACGGCGCTTTACCGGGAATAGGCCAAAATACCGCAGAGCCACTTTCGTGCAGCCTGTTATGGCTTTGTCGCCCGTTTGAAGGCCATAATTCGTACCTAAGGTGGCCAATTCATACAAATCTGAACTGATTTTCAAATTTGATGTTATTTTCAAACATTTTTTGCTTTTGAATAATAAAATTAAAAAACTATAGCGCTTTACTTTGTTGGCATTATATATCAGCCACCCCTGTAATTTTGTTTTTTGTTTTTGTTGTAGCATTGTATAAGTAATAAACGAACGTTTTTATTTTTGGAAATTTATTCGACTATTCTCATTCACTTTTCTCGCTATCCTAAGAAAACGAATTATTTCTGTGATGTTTACTCACTTTTGGTGCTCAATGTATATTCGATTAGGATACAAACTTCATATTATATAAACATGTTGCATTAAATATCTTAAAAACGTGTTAAAAATCATTTCAACATTGTTCTCCTATGCCATATGGCAGTGAATGTTTATCAACAATGTTGCCAAAGTCTACATGGATATTCCTATATGAATACCTTATTGTTGAAGATATTAATTTAACCTTAATTTAATCTTTGTAGTACATAGTATTTTCATGATTATTGATAGATTTTATTAAAAAATGTAAATATTTTGATTTATTTTAATTCATTTTAATAAAATTATTTTATATTTTTACATTTTATTATCACTTTTATATAAAATTAACTCCAAAATTTTTGACATGATGTACGTTGCAGAATGGATGTTTACGTAAAAATCAAACTAACACCGAACTACCTACCGCAACGGCAGAATTTTTGGTGATTGGGATCTTGGAAGCTTGGCCGAAGATCCACTTCTTTATCGATAAATTGTGTTCAGCGACGAAGCTCATTTTTGGCATTGCAAAAGCAGAAACATTGCAAAAGCTACTAATGCATCTAGAAAAATTCACAGTTTGGTGAGGTTTATGGGCTGGTGGCATCATTGGACCGTACTTTTTCAAAATTGCTGCGAATCATAACGTAACTGTGAATGGTGAGCGCAATCGTGAGGTGATGTCCATATTTTTTTTTTGCCCAAAATGCAAGAGTTTGACTTGCATGACATGTGGTTTCAACAAGACGGTGCACACGCCACACATCATGTAGAATAATGGACTTATTGATAGGCGAGTTCGGTGAACACTTTATTTTACATTCCCGACCGGTCAATTGGCCGCCTAGATCGTGCTGTTTACCGCCTTTAGACTGTTTTTTGTGGGACTATGTTAAAGCTCATGTCTATACAGACAAGCCAGCTTCAATTGACACATTGGAAGTTAACATTGAAGCGTTTATTCGTGAGAAATGTTGAAAAAAGTATGCAAAAATCGGACTAAGCGGAATGACCATTTGAGGCGCAGTCGCGGATAACATTTGCATGAAATAATCTTCAAACATTAAATTATATGGCCAGGATCGTGCGATTTAACGCCTTTAGACTAGTTTTTGTGGGGCTATATTAAAGTCTATATAGACAAGCCAGCCAGACCATTTGAGCTGCAGTCGCGATCAACATTTGCATGAAATAATCTTCAAACAATTATTATATGGACCATACTATTGATTCAAATAAAGATTTCATGTATTTTATGTGTATTTCTCTTCTTTCTTTCTCTTTCTTTCGTTTTTGAAAAATTTTCCTATAGCTCTTAAAAAATCACCCATTACTTGGCAGTTGGCATCACCATTCCGCCTAATTAAACACATGAACCAAACATCGTTCACATCAACATGAACACGAACAGTGGATACAAAAAATGGTTATCATGGTGCGATAGGTGTCTCCATTGACCCCTAATGATTGCGCCGTCCTCATGTTCAAAGAAATAAGGGTTCATGATTCATACAATTTTTAAGCCCCAAACGGACGTTGGAAATGAGCTTCATACGAAAATATGATTTTTTTTTTTTTTTTTGAAAAAATCGACATCACCTTTTTGGTCTAAATTTCCAATAAATCTCTACGATACATACATAACTGGTCATTACAACCCTTCAGTCAGGATTATTGACCTAGTTTCTCACACTACTTATGTTGTGTGTGTTAATTTTATACATAAGTGGAGGGACCTAGAGATTAAAGTCGACTCCGAAAGACAGATTTTTTGAGAAACTTTTCATAGCAATTTTATATACTCTCAGAGTTTTTGCTAGAAATCTGCTGAGAAGAAATTGCCGAAAAAATACTTTTTTTTATTTTGTTTGGAGGATATCTGGCCTTTGACTCGAACCCTGAGTTTACGTCTAATAAGCCAGCACACTACCTACTAGGTCACGGTGACTTAAAAAAAAATCGAAAAATCTCTACGTTGTAAATCGATTCATTATTTTCACTGGAGTTAATGTACTGAATTCTGTGATAGAATAGAATGACATAACTATTGCCAGTTCCAAAATAAGCGGTGATTAAAATTTTAGCCGAGAAGATTGCCCAATTTTAATTATTCTTATAGTTCTGCTAAGAGGAGGTCACCGAAGAAACACTTTTCATATATCGTGTTATGAAATCGCAATAACAGCAGATGACAATTCAATTCTTTCTTTAGCTGTAATTACAGTAAAACTTGTTTTAAGATCACAAAAAATGTTATTTTTTTCTTATTGCAATAGAAGAAGGTTTTACTGGCCTTAAACTCTTGTAATCATAAAGGTTATGGACAACTCACGTACATATTCAGAATTTTAAATGTTTGCAAATAAAAATCATTTTATTTCATTGTTAAAACAAATAAACCAACAAACAAATATAAAAAGGCACAAACAACAACAAAAACACAAAAAAAGCAACACCTTTGGGAAATTAATATCCTTTTGAAAATGCACGAGTCAAAGTCACGAGGCAGGAACCCGTGAGTTTAGCATTTAAGAGTTGCTAAGTGCAACTTAACAACAATAACGACAGAAACAGCAACAACACTAGCTATAATCAAAATACCCTGTTACACATAGAAGAGTAAAGAAAAAAAAAGTGAAATGTTGGTGGAAAACATGGAAAAAGATTTTTCATTTGTTTTTCGGTTTGTTTTTGTTGAACGCGTTTATGTCATATTTCTGTTGCCGACTAACTACTACACAAGAAAGAGAAAGGGTCAGACAAAAACAGAAAGATGAAAAGCGACAAAAAATTGAGAGAATTAAATGAAATTTTTTTTTAAAGGCAATAACAACAGCAACAGCATTGACTCACAACAATACATACTTTGGAGCAATATAAACGTTGATCTGCGATTACACATTTAGTTTTTACATTTGCCTCTCAAATACCTCTACACACTCATTTAATACGACAAGCAGACACAGTATTTAAAACACAAGTTATACAGAGTTATCCCTTTAGGGGTTTTTAAAAGTCTCCATCTGGCAAGGCTGTCAGCTGGTAAATATCCTTCGTCTAAAGTTCCACGGGTTGTCACAGACATTTACGGATCGAAACAACGCGTGATTATGTAATTGGCCATTACAACCCTTCAGTCAGGATTACGACCTAGCTTCTCACTCCACTTATGTTGTGTGCGTTAATTTTGTACATGAGTGGCAGGACCTACAATTTAAAGTCGACTCCGAACGACAGATTTTTGAGAAGCTTTTCATGGCAATTTTTACTCTCAGAGTCTTTGTCAGAAATCTACTGAGAGGAAGTCGCCGAAGAAATATTTTTCGTTTTGATGTCTAACCTGTGATTCGAATTCGGGCCTTTCGTCTAATACGCCAACACACTACCCACTTGACCACGGCGATTATGATCGGTAATATCAACATTCCTGTAACCACCGGTGGATAGTGTGAGAGCGGAGGAATTACTTGAATTCAATAAGATAACGGTTTGCAAATGAGACACTGTGCTATTGGCAGGATGGCTGACAAGCTCGATCTGCCTTACCAAGATTATTGCATAAGCTGCAATGATGTGCGATATACGAGTGCCATTCACGTTAGGACAGACATTATCGGTTTATGGTTGCCAGAACGTTTGAACGAACGTAGCACAAAGGGGACTGGCTGGTTTTTTCTGGTGTTCGATGTGGTTTTTTCCGCTTCTGTTTCTAATCGCTACCGGCTAATCAAAATTCCATTTGAATTTGAACATTGATCTACATGTCTTGGCAACTATAACGCAATCTCGCTGTGTGATATTTGTTTATTCAAAATATTCCGAATTTATCTACCGGTTTTTAAAAAGCCGTGTTTTGTTACAATATTTTGAATGTTATCAACCAAACTAAGCTAAAAAACATAAATTTAAAATTTCTACATTTTATTTTGCAACAACAACAACAATAATTATGTTGTGAACTACAGTTTAAAGACGACTCTGAACGATAGATTTTTGAAAAACTTTTCATGATAATTTTATTGATTTCATGGTAGTGTTATATTTTCATTTCTGACCTGGATCTTGAACCGTGGCCATGCGTGTAATAAGCCAATACACTAAAGACCAATTCATGTAACAACTACATACGGGTCAGAGGTCAGCAATGAATCGTTTTTACGCTACTCATAAGCACTAATGCAATTTTAAGTATGAGTGAATAAATAGAATTGAAATTCAACTACTCTGATTCATTCGTACTCGCTACAACATTGATTTATAAGTATAAGTAGCAATGAGTATGAGTACAACATTGATATCAAACTCACAACATTCGAAATATGTTTGATTCATACGCCTACTCATTCTGATTTAGGTTTAAATTTAGAAAAATACTTATAATACTTATAAGTGATTTGAGTGATTCGAATCATTCATCAAAATTTACAACCTTACTTACAAACAAAGAAGAAAGGAAGGACAAAGACAACATGTAAAGCATACACACAATTTTCTTGTGAGCACAGTAGTGTTCGCACGCAAATCATACTTATTTTGTGCTTCGTGTAGAGACAAGTCGAAGTTAATAACGTCATGTGTATTGTAAAGTATGAATACGACGAGTACTTCCAACTATAAGTATGAGTAGTATAAGTATGATATCGAAATAAGTATGAATGCGTATAAGTATCTGGTAATTATAAGTATGATTCGAAACTACTCATCGTTTTGAATACTTATTGCTAACCTTTAATACGGCTGTCATTGCTAAAAATCAAAAGGCCTTCATCCACCGATATTTTGTATGCTAATTTAATTCATTAGTGGCGGGCCTTAACAGTTTAATGTCAACTCCGGTCGGCAAATTTGAAAACTTTTCATTGCAATTTCATTCACGCTCAGAGTTTTTGCCAGAAGTCGTCGTAAGAAATCTGTTTTCAAAAGTTTCGTCTAGGCTACGGCACCTTCTAGAAGAACTGTTAACGTCAATGTGCTGTGCCCAAATGGTAATATTTTTTGTTCTTGTTCTACATTAAAGCTTATTAACTGGACAGTTGGAGGTACAAAAATGGAGTATCACGGCAGCAGAACACGTCTATTTTCGGTTTTCTTGATTGTGATGTTTCTCGAAAGAATAATGCCACGTATTGGCTTTCATTGACTTTTATTATGCGGTCTATGAATGATATTGTCTACGGGGATAATTTCCTAACTTTGGAGCATTTGAAAACTAACATTCGTCAGGTTATACAAATGCCAATTTATTTCATTCAAACGTGAAAAAGCAAGGTTTCAACATTATTATGAAATATAAAAATTTTATAAAAATCAAAGTTTTGTGTGAGCTTTTGAAAACCATCATTGGATGACACTTTGCTTATACGCGTATACAGTTATAGAATGTGTTGTTACGACAACAGTATATAAAAATCAAATGAATAAATACTCTAATACACATATACATATGCATCCATAAATATATGATTGCACTCCATATACATACAGGGTGGCTGATATGTATTGCAACCAACTTCAGGTTGTTGTCATTTGTAAACCACTCGTCTGATAGCTGACAGATTTATTCCAGTGACAGTTCATTTTATTATTTACAAGCTTACAAAAGCATTTTGATCTATTGCATTCAGAAAAAAAGTTATTCGTGATGGAATTCAAGGCTTGATAGTGTGATTGCTTTATATTTGGCTGGAAAATCACAGGTGGCTATCGTTTGAGCCCTCCAGAATTTAAATATGAATAAATCTTTTGTTTCTCATACCATTGCTCATTATCGTGATACTGGAAGAAGTGCATTGCCTACAAAAAATGGACGAAAAAAACGGTAACAGATTCTAAAATTTAAGGTCGGATTTGATCGAAATCCACGCCGTGGTGGTAGAAAAATGGCTCGTGAGGTGGACATGTCACGAGCACGTATGCGACGTATATTGAAAAATGAGCTTGGACTAAAGCTATTGAAGTTTCAAAAAGTGCAAGAGCTCACCGATAGACAAAAACAGTTAGACTGGAAAGAGCCAAAGAGTTACTTCGCTTGCACGAAAGTGGCCAGTTACCGAATTAGGTTTTCTCCGATGAGAAGCCATTAAAATTGAGCAGTTTGTGAACAAATGACCGGGTTTACTTGCCAAAGAGGTTAACTGAGAATTTACACCTGCAATTGGCCACCAGAACCGAAGCGCCGCTGATTATAATGATGTGGGCCTCCGTAACGGCCGATGCTTGCTCTCCGCTCGTATTCATCGAGCGTGGGGTCAAAATAAATGCCAAATATTATCGGGAAAATGTCTTAAAGGCAGTATTGAAGCCCTGGACAGACAAACATTTCGGCTGCAGACCATGGACATTCCAACAGGACTCAACCGCTCTCAGTACACGTAAAGCAAGAATGGCTTAAAAAGGAGGCTCCTCGCTTCATTTCTACCGCACAATTGCTACCAAAAAAATATCAAAGTGTAGATCATCTCAAGGCCGCGATTTGCCGGGAATGGGCCAAAATACCGCAGAACCACTTTCGTGCAGCCTGTAATGGCTTTGTCAGCCGTTTGAAGGCCATAATTCGTACCTAAGGTGGCCAATTCGAACAAATCTAAACTGATTCTAAAATTTGATGTTATTTCCAACATTTTTTGCTTTTGAACAATAAAATTAAAGAAATATAGCGCTTTACTTTGTTGCATTATATATCAGCCACTCTGTATGTATGTATGTACATATGCCCAGACAGACATGCAGGCGTACATGTAAATATGGGATGAATGTATGTATGAATGATCAGAAATGTTTTTCAGTTGTATCCTCGTAGCATTTTGTCGCTTATTACAACTTGTTTTTTGTTTTTGTCTCGTTGTATTTTTTATATAACAAATGAATGTTTATGAGACCATTCTAAAGGTATGCTTTCCTTAACTTCCACTGGCATCTTCATTCACTTTATGAATGTTATAAGCGAACGCTGATTTTCTTCTTCTTAATAATGGAACTGATTTTGTTGTTTCGTGTAATTTCAATCATAAAAAAATAAGAACGAAAACACAAGGAAATGAACATAAAAAAATTAATTTTTGTTTACGATTTAAGATTTCTGTACGTAAAAGTAAAAACTGTTAAAACTTTTTAAATAGTTTCCGAAAGTTTTTAAAATTTAAAAAGAACTCTGTTGCTGGGTCAAACAAAAAAAAGAAAAATTTAAGCACAAATTGAAGTTAATTCTCCTCAAATAGCATTATTACACCTAAGGTCACGGAACAAACCCCAAACTAAATATAAAAAATAATATTTCAGCGGTGACTTAACATCTCTTCAGTCTTTTGATAAAACAACTCTGAGAGTAAATAAAATTGCAATGAAAAGTATAGGTTCCGCCACTTACGTATAAAATTAACACACATAACATAAGTGGTGTTAGAAACGGAGGCGTAATCCTTACTGAAAGGCAGTAATGACCACTTAGGTATGTAAGTACTCGTATTAGAGATACGATGATTTTAAAAATCCCGTTATTCGGGATTTTGTTATTCTGATCCTGAAATCCCGAGGTAATTCAGAATCTAAAAATCTCGAAAAAAAACCAGGAAAATCACGATTTTCTTTTACTTATAAAGAGTCATATCGGGACTTTTTCCAAGAGTATTAAGCCTGTGGGAAGTTTCTTCTATCAAAATATTATTGAAGTACTAAAACTTTTGTTGTGCACTGTATTAGAGAAAAAAAGTTTGAAATTTTAGAATATTATGTGTTATTATTCAAATTTTGGACGCTTCAGCTTTCAATAGATCATTGGTGATGATTTACAAGATATTACTAATCTAAAAAACCTGCAGTTAAAGGAATTAAGGCAACGCGTCTTCTATTCCATTTACTTTTAAGTTTACATAATTGGGGAGCTGGGGCACTCTGAATAATAACAAATAATACTCCAAAATTTCAAAGTTTTTGCCCCCATATACAGTGGACAACAAAAGTTTTAGGTTAGGTTAGGTTAGAGGACGTGTACTTGTCAATTCTGACAAGTACAGTACCCGGTGGTCTAATTGACCCATTGTACTTCGCCCTAGATTCTCACACCACTTAGGTTGTGGGCGTTAATTTTATACATGAGTGACGGGACCTTACAGTTTAAAGACGACTCCGAACGACACATTTTTTGAAAAGCATTTCATGGCAAATTTTACTTTCAGAGTTTTTGCCAGAAATCTGCTGAGAAGAAGTCGCCTGAGCATTGAATCGGGAAAAACGACTCATAAGTACTCAAATAATTTTGAGTATGAATGAATCAACAGAATTGAAATTCAACTGCTCTGATTCAATCGTAATTCGCTACAACATCGATTTATGAATATAGGTAGAAATGAATATGAGTGCAACATTGACATCAAACTCACAACATTCGAAATATGTTTGATTCATACGCCTACTCATTCTGATTCATAAATTTAGAAAAATACTTATAATACTTATAAGTCATTAGAGTGATTCGAATCATTCATTAAAATTTATACCCTTATGTACAAGCAAAGATGAATGGAAAGACAAAGACAACAAGCAAAGCATATGCACAATGTACTTGTGAGTTTAGTAGTGATTGTACGCGAATCATACTTATTTTGTGCTTCGTGTAAATGCTAAGTAGAGACGAGTCGAAGATAATAACATCATTCGTATTGTTAAGTATGAATGAACCGAGTACTTCCAACTTTGAGTATGAGTAGTATGAGTTTCATATTAAAATAAGTATGAATGCGTATAAGTATCTGGAATTATAAGTATGACTCGAACCTACTCATCGTTTTGAATACTTATTGCTGATCGCTGATATAAATTTTAATTTTTTTTACAAACTGTTGGTTAAAATTCATGAAATTGTCAAAATATATTTGAGTACTAAGGCTTGTGCTGGCCACTGTATATAGCCCACATGCATCAGGAAATTATATGCCACGTAATTACACCATAATTGCAATTCAGTTTACAAGCTTAAGGTTTTTCCAATATTTTTGTCTATCGTGTTGCTGTCCAATAACGTACTATGGCCACTGTAGACCATTCCTGTCACTCGGTTTCCAGCACTTCGAAAGACTTTTTCCAAGATAACTGACTCTGATTCTCTTGCTATTTAGTTATACCATTTACCAACCATCTAGTGTGTTACTAGATGTAAGGCCTCGGTTCTTAGCCGAAGTCAGACATCAAAACGAAAATATGAAAAAATATTTGTTCTGTCATAAAGTCTGAGAGCAAATAAAATTGCCATGAAAAGATTTTCAAAAACTTATCGTTCGAGTCGATTTTAAACTGTAGGCCCCACAACTTTTGAATAATATTAATACATACGACATTAGTGGCATGTGAAGTTAGGTTGTAATCCTAACTGATGGGATGTAAAACCAATTAGGTATGTTTTTATGTATTAAAAAAATAATTTCTTTTTTTTTAAGCCGAGGAGGGGTAAATGTACCTAACCGCACCAAAGAGAAGGCCCTCTCCCACTAAATCCCCCCCTCCTCTCCGGAACTACGGTGGTATTACTTCAGCAAATCTACTGGGATTGTACCTGCTATCACAAGTACGACTGGGGCGGACACTGTCATTTGTCAGTGAGTTTGACCGCTTCTTAACCTCTAGTGTTACGGCCCAAATTTCGTTTCCGTAGAGTGTAATGCTGCTTCCAACTTCCATTATGAGTCTCCGTCTCACCGGTAGCCGGTCTCCAATGTTCGCCATTAATCTGCTGAGCTTTGTCAGCCGAATACTGAATCTGATACGAAAATGTCAGTCAGGGATCCAGCCTTAATCCCAGGTATTTTATCGAGCTCTTGTTCTTAATTACCTCGTTTACAATACACATGTCCACATGCAAGGGATACGGCGACAGTTGATCAGCAGTAATTCCGTTTTATGCGTGGCCAGGTCTAGGTCGTAGGAATTCAACCGAGTTTTCGTTCTTAGTATTAAACAAATAATGATGACGGACGGAATTGTCAGACACTAATATTTTAGAATTTCAATTGATATTCAAAGTAAAATAAACTCATTTATGGACTTGATTTTTGAGTAGTATTCATATGACACAGAAATTCATTTGTTCTTTACCTTGTTGTGCTTTTATATATGAGAAGTTTACCTACAACGTCCATTTTAAAATTTAAATTCTTTAATAACCCTTTTGCAACACCAATTCATAAACTCAATTCGTATTACAGCAAAAAAAAAGAAACAAAAAGAAAAATACCATCAATTACCGTTGAAGATCATCATCATTTTGGCCATTTCTGATAATAAATAACTCAGCTAGACTTGAAATGAAATTTTTAAAAAGTATTCTTGCACATGAATAATTAATTCTATAAAAGCTCTGCCAACAGCCATACCAATAATGGCGTATGAAACATTTATGCACGCAATTGTTTTACTGCTTCCTTCCATTTAGTCGTAGTTTATGCAGTTTTAAGTTTCACGAATAATTCAACTATGTGTGTGTGTGTGTATCTATGGCAGTCTGTCAGGCATCAGGCAGGCAGGCAAAAAAAGGAAAAATATTCCAAGTGCAGCATCAGCAGCAGCCTCAGATAAGGTTCTTTCAGCTCCAGAGTTTACAGTGCGGGAAAAAAAGAGTTTAAATTGAAAAGGATTTAAAAGGCCGGCTTAAAACTGGCAATTTTTAAAAACAAGGAACTTTATTTACAATTGGTGGTAGCGTATGTGATCCAAAGACGTGGAAGTATATACGGATTAATATGACTTAAATACCATATAGTGGAGGCAATACTTACTACATGCAAATCTTGCTCTTCGAGACACTGTAAGCTTAAGTAATCGGAAAGGAGTCTTCGAGGAGACTTCGCTAGAATACATTTCGAAGTATTCGCGATACTTATACGATACTTATAAGTAAGGCGTTCTTCAAAAATAGTTATTAAAATTATATTTTTACATAATAATAGTGGCCATAGCTTAGCAGGTAGATTGTTGCTCAAATCTCTGCTCAAACATTTCAAACAAAACGAAAAAATAAAAAAATATGTCTTCGACGACTTACTCTCCGCAGATTTCAAGCAAAAATCTGAGAGTAAACAAAATTGCCACAAAAAGTTTCAAAATTGCTGCCTTTACAGGGTGGCTGATATATAATGCAACAAAGTAAAGCGCTATATTTTTTTATTTTTCAAAAGCAAATTAAATTAATTATTGTTCAAAAGCAAAATATGTTGGAAATAACATCTAATTTTAGAATCAGTTTAGATTTGTTCGAATTGGCCACCTTTGGTACGAATTATGGCCTTCAAACGGCCGACAATGCCATTACAGGCTGCACGAAAGTGGTTCTGCGGTATTTTAGCCCATTCATGGCCAAGCGCCGACTTGAGATGATCGATACTTTGGTGTCTTTTAGTGAGAACCTTACTCTCCAAAATGCCCCAGTCGCAAACGTCCAACGGATTGAGATCTGGAGATTTTCGTGGCCATTGTGTGGTAGAAACGAAGCGAAGAACCTCCCTTTTACGTCATTCTTGGTTGACGCGTGCTGAGTGCAGTAGTGCTGAGTCCTGTTGGAATGTCCATTGCCTGCAGCCGAAATGTTTGTCTGCCCAGGACTTCAATACTGTCTTTAAGACATTTTCCCGATAATATTCGGTATTAACTTTGATCCCATGGTTGATGAATACGAGCGGGAAGCGACCGTCGGCCCACACCATTATCATCGACTGCGCTTGAGCACTAGTGGCCAATAGCAGGTGTAAATTTTAAACTGACCTCTTTGGCAAGTAAACCCGATCATTTTGTTTATTCACGAACTGCTCAATATGGAGTGGCTTCTCATCGGAGAAAATCAAATTCGGTAACTTGCCGCTTTCGCGCAAGCGAAGTAACTCATTGGCTCTTTCAAGTCTAACTTTTTTTGTCCATCGGTGAGCTCTTGCAGTCTTTGGAACTTCAATGGCTTTATTCCAAGCTCATTTTTAAATATGTATTGCATCCGTTCTCGCGATATGTTCAGCTCACGAGTAATTTTTCTACCACTTCCAACAGGACTCAGCACTACCGCACTCAGCACGCGTCATCCAAGAATGACTTAAAAAGGAGGTTCCACGCTTCATTTCTATCACACAATGGCCACCAAAAATTAAATTAATTTTCATTATCTGAGTTTCTTAATAATTTAAACAATTAAAAGAGTTATAACTGTACCTCCTAGCCGTCATCTAGTAGGTAGTGTGTATCGGCTTGTTATAATTGGATTTCACAAGTCAGACATTAAAACGAAATTATGAAAAAATATTTCTTCGGCCACTGCCTCTCTACAGATTATTGACAAAAAACTGTGAGAGTAAAATTGCCATGAAAAGCTCCTCAAAAATCCTGCTTGAAGAGTACTGTACTTCTTAACAAAAAATTTTAATAATTTATACCTGCATATGGATACAGAAAATGGGGCGATTTGCGATCAGTAATAAAGGGAGTTCACACTACCTACTTTGTGCAAAAGAAATTGAAACAATGAAAAACCAAATTTTTTATTTTTTTTTGCTCGAGTTAAAAATTTTCTAGCTACCTGTTCATTTTCGTTTTTATGGCAATAATTTTTTATTTTAAACATATAAACTAATAATTAAAATATCGATATTCGTTCATATGTATGTACAGTCAAACCCGGTTATAATGAACTCCGTGAGGCCAGGAAAAATAGTTCGTTATAGGCAAAGTTCATAATAAACGAGGCGAAGTCATAGAAGAAGATTTAAAATACAAAGAATTTTTTTCATTTACTTAAAATTTTTTTTATTAAAAACCAAAAATATATTTTAATTCTTTTTACCTATCAGCTGATTAAGGATGCTGAGTTATAATTTAATGCTGCCATATTAAAGTAAAAGTAAAGGCTATTGCCACACTTCAAATTTAAAATTGCACACTTCAATTTTAAAATTTTTTTTATTAAAAAGCAAAAATATGTTTTAATTCTTTTTACCTATCAGCTGATTATGGATGCTGAGTTATAATTTAATGCTGCCATATTAAAGTAAAAGTGAAGGCTATTGCCACACTTCAAAGTTTTTTCTAAGGGTTCGTTATATAAAAAGGTAAAATGTATGCAATTTAATTACTAGGACCATTTAAAGTAGTTCCTTTTAACCGAGAATTCGTTATAAACGAGTTCGTAATAAACGAAGTTTTTTGTATGAAAATTTTTATTAAAACATTGGGACTTGAAAATCTGTACGTAATAAACAAAAATTCGTTACAACCAAATTCGTTATAAGCGAGTTTGACTGTCTATACTAGATGGAAAAAAACTTTGTTCATTACTTCAAAAGGAAGCAATAAAAATTTTTCATAAATATCTTCGTTTTTCTTTAAGGTTATAAAGGTAGCTACCGTCGTAGACAGAATTAACTACGTTATGAATTAACTTTAATATGGTGATTTAGTTAATCAGACATGACGCCATTGTGCAAATCCCAAGTCAAATATCGAGAAGGAAATTTTCTCTCAACAGTTTTCTTGCAAAATCTATCAGAACAAATTTTTTTAGCCTCCTAAGAAATAATTGTTCATATTTCGCATTGTTGGAGACCACGGACCTGGGGTCACGTCTAATTAGCCCCAGCACGCTACCTACCAGACAACAAAAAGAGGGAAACTATCGGATTATCTAATGTAATTACAGCCCCTAATCATAATAGAAAAACTTTATGAATTAATTCTCCTCCACATGTTGTATTTCCTTAACTTTTCTCCACGACTGTATTTAAAATTTCGTGAGTACTACTGCTGAGTAGAATGATGTAAATTGTTTTTCTTTCCTTAATGTAGATTTTAATTTGCAATACGCTTCTTACTTTTTATGAATTTTCAATTTTTTGTTTTCTTTTCCTTTTTCAAATAATTTCCTCAAATTATTTCATTTCATATTAATTTTTTTTTTTTTGAGTCTCTCTCATCTCATCTGGTTATAAATTTAATATTTTATTAACTTCGTTTATCCTTTCATTTTCATTTAGTTTCTCAAAAAAATAAATCCCATTCAAGTTATTTAAATAAGGCAACGCAACCTCTGTACCTCTAACAGGGCAATTCCAATTCAATCGCAAATATCTGAGCCAATTTAGTTAATAATCGATAACAAAAATTAAAAAGACAATCGATTTATTTGAAGTAATTTTATTCAAGTTAATCTTAATGTAATTAAACAATTATAAAGTATAATAAATGCAAAGAACTTGTATTTGTATTTTTTAATAGATACGTGAAGATCCATGAAGACCAAGTTATCAGACATCATCTCGTTGTTTACTGTATATCAGCATTCGACAGCTCGATTATGTATCACGTTATTGCGGCATTTTCCTTCAAAGCGAAATGAAGCAGTGCAGAATAACGTTGAGCAACTACTGATGCTTCGTCCGGTCAGAAAGACTCTTCGGATACTGTAAGATCGTGATGATCCCTTATCCTGTAATTTTTAAAACTTCCTCATGGAATGTTAAATGGGAGCTCATTGGAAGTATTAATCAAGATGTTACAACCACTTTTGGCTCTATTGAATACACCCATATTCACATATGAGGCTTACAGTAAATGTTGTTAAAAAGTAGGGACGTGCTGCGTATCAAATATGAGATTTCGGCAGATAAAGTATCTGATGAAGCTGTCATCCAGGCCTTGCTTACCCGTAACTCTGTATCATAGATATTATTACGCACAGTTGCAGCGGCCTTGGGATTATTCTATTCAACATTTTCTGCTCAGTTGGTGATGGTCTCCATATTCGATTCAATAATAAGCCGTAGGAGCTTCTTAAATATATTAACACTGTTCAGTGTATTAATATTTAGTATCAAAGCTAGCTTGATCATGTCGTTTGGATGAAGGAGTATATGATCCAGCGTGACAGTAATTTGATGCGTGGATTAGTGGGGTGTAGACGTAAAGGATGACACTGCATGTAGTCGATGAAGCAGGTTACGGCTAAGCAGAATCGGCCATGTTGTTCGGATGATAGAGTATATGTTCGGGCGTGACTGGAATTTTATGGGAGCATGAGCGCCCATGTTCTTCAGATGGTAGTAGATGGTATATTGAATTTGAAGTTAGGACTAGCGGATAGCTATGTAGAAGACGACTTTGTCTGCGGAGGATCTGAAAAAGTCTTCTTATCAATAGATGAGACCAGCTGCCCGCCTGGAAGAAGCTTTGCGGCATGCCAAAATCCGGTGTACAGGTTGCTCATGACAGTTAAGTCAGTATGTTGGTATCGATGACAACAAATGAACTCAATTTACTTAATAACCTATTTTCCTAACTTAGTTACATTTTTTTTTTTGGCAATATGTTTTAAAATTAAAGGTTTTACATTTTCATATTTTTCTTTTTTGTGTTGTTCTTTGCTATACTTTTTAACATAATTGTTGTTATAATTTGTTTTGTAATTTTACTCCTTAGATAATATACTGGATACTGGATCTTCTTAAAATACTTTTAAAATATGAAATAGATATTTTTTCTAAATTTTATAAAAAAAAAACTATTGAAAACAAAATGTTCAAATTTAATTGGCTATTATTCCAATAGGCCTATTATTTTTTTTTAATAAGTTTTCGAAAAAGGTTTGAAATTCAAAAAAGAAATATATTTGGGGCATTCACACCGTAAGCTATCAAGTCTTATAAAAGAAAATTTTGTTTGTATAGTTTAGCTGATTGGCAGCACAAACCGGCAACAATTTCAGTTTTTTGACTTGTTTTTTGCATTTTAAATTAAATTTAAACTTATTCGTGTTGTATTATATTTTTTTTTTTAAATTTTATATGTTTTTAATTTTTTCTTTTTTTTTTTTGAATTTTTATAAATTTTTATAACTTTTTTTTTGAAATTTTTTAATATTTTTAAAATAAATTTTTTTTTTTGTTTTTAATAATTTTATATATTTTTCACATATTACCATTAACCGTAAACCATATTTCACAACAATTATTTGCATAAAACCAATAACTAACTTTTAATGCATATTCTCCAGCTCATCCAATATTTTATAGCAAGCAAGTAATGTCTTATATCGACTATTACGCCTGATTATTCTGTCTGACTCCTTTTTTTTTCTAATTGAAATGCTTTCACTTTGCACCTTTTCATCTGATGGTAACACTGGTTGCTCTGCTGGCTTTGGAGTATTTCCTTGCTGCAGAAGCATTAGGCCATGCACAGCCGATATCTCCATCTCCGTGAGATTGGCGTTTGTATTTTGAACATGCTCATGTATTTGTTCGAGCATTTTATCATCCTCTATTATGACGGCGGTATTTTTTTCATTGGTTACCGAATATTGTATATTATTTGATGCCATGCTAAAATTCGTTACCTCGTGAACGGTTTAATCGATATTCTACAGTTTCGTACAAATTCTCGACATTTTATACTCTTCGAAATATTCGAAAATAATTAAAAAGCACTCATGGCACATCACTTTATATCATACTTCTCGCTCAGGTATATTCTTCAGATTGCTTATGACTCAGATTAACCGTTATTTTCAATAGAACCCCTATCTTTTACAAACAATCGGAAACACTTTGGCTCGTTATGATCGTACGCAAAATAAAACTCCTTCCATTAAACATTGGCCTGTAAAAGTAATTCTCTGAAAAACCCTCTCACGTTCTAAAGTTTTATGACTTTTGTTTATAGGGTCATAAAATTTTGTGACCTGATGTTATAAATTATTCGCCATGATCGCATTCATGGCCGACAGATTACCATATTTGCATATCACTTCTAGTATTTGTCAACAAATTAAAGGCACTGTAGAGTAAATATGTGATCGGAAAAACGCTGTACGTTCTGAAAACTACCCTACTTTATATAACATAAATATTTTAATATTATTGGCAACCAGTAGCACACTCTTATCTTATACTTTCGGTAGTGTTAGCCAATATCTATCCAAATAATTGTTTTTATTCAGAAATTGGGCCCGTTTGCTGTAATTAATTAAAGTACCATTAAAATGCTATTATTTTCTCAGTTCCTTTACAAATCATCATTGCCGACCTTAACCAACTAACTGTGCTACCTGAATGACCACTGGGACAGTTAGCAACCAATCTTAATTTTCACTCAAAAAATTCGTTTTCAGCGATGAAGTCTATTTCTTGATAAATGGCTACGTGTCCCTATAGAATTGTTGATTTTGAACTGATACCATTTCTCATGGGATTAAAGAGCAGCCAATGCGTCCCGAAATGGTCACTGTTTATATAGACCCTAGGCTGTTTGTCATGGGTTCATATTGAAGGGTTGAATGACCCATGATATCGTATTCTTGGCAACTTTGAGGCATTAATACAGCACAGAGGTCAAGATTTAAGTGCATACATGGAGCTGGACAGGAAATTTATTTTCTTGAACCGAACAACTTTCTGAATTTTTTAGGACAATGAGCTTAAAGAGACATTATATGATATATAATCATTCAGTTAGGATTACAAACTGCTTGTTCACACCACTTATTTTGTGTGTGTTAATTTTACACAAGAGTTTCAGAACGTACGGTTTATAGTCTACTCCGAACGACAGATTTTTGCGGACATTCCGCATGTCATTTGTATTTATTTTAAAAGTTTTTGTCAGAAATCTTCTGGGAGAATGTTGTATAGTTGCAAATGTCTGATCTGGGGTTTGGACCGTGGCCTCACACCGGCGTCTTCATTATAGGAATACACTGTAAAATATGAGGATATTATATTGAATATAATAAATAACCATCGATCCATATTTTTTTTTAGAAGGAAGTTAGCCAACCTTTCGCTATCCGCAGGTGAGTACGAGGTCAATGTTTTTGATCAAAAAAATTACCGATCTTGACACCAACTACATGTGATTATAACGTGACATCGGCTCTTTTCATATAGGATTTTCTATAAGAGCGATTTTAGGGCGCGGTCTCTAGGGATGTCAATCGGGAAATCCGGGATTTTAAAAAACTTTGTCCCGGGATTTTTCGGGATTGTGAATTCATATGTATTTTGACCCTAGAAAAGGACCTGAAAAAAATTCTATATCACTTGACTTCGATAATAGCATCTCAGATGAGGAAAAACCTACTTCCATTGATGAAAAGTTATTTGATGCCATCGAAGAAAGCAAAAGCAACCCTATAAAACGAATTAAAAGGGTAACTGATTTCGATACTCAACTGTCCAAAGAAATAGATTTATTTACATCAGAAGGTAGTAAAGATGAATATTTACAAGCTGCATACAGCTATCTTCGAACTATTTTATCAACAAATGTTGATTGCGAGAAGTGTTTTCCAACGACAACAAAATTCGTTCAAGCCTATCAGATCACATGTTAGATGGCATAATCTTTTTGTTGGAATCCAAATAATTTTCTTAAAACTAATGCATTTGCATATGCATTTATAATTTTTATTTTTTGTTAATTTACGCTTTTATGTTACTTTTTGTCTTGCTGTTTTAATAATTGGCATACAAACGATTTTGTTAACGAAATATTTTAATTATTAAGAGAAAATTGCGATTTTTCCAGCCATTTTTCGGAATTTTTGGATGCCGAATTTTTCCGGGATTTCGGGATCGGGATTTTTAAAAATCAATCCCGTTTGGCATCTCTAGTGGTCACCTCACATTGCCAACGATATCATGCAAATTGTAAGGGAATAGACTTCATGCTACAATATTCCTCAAAGCTAATATAAACCATGCTATCGGTCAAATACAATTTGATTTGTTTACCAGAGTAATGGAAAAATAGATGATAAATCGGATAAGCTCCGCCCATAGAAGTTGTGGGAGACATATGAACGATGATTTATTCCATACATAATGACATCACCATCACAAATGAACGCCTTTGGGCCGAGTGCGGACAAACGCGAGTTGAAGGCGAAATCCGGAAAAGGAAATGGAAGGTGGATTGGGCATGGAAAGTTCGGCTGAGTCACACCTGGCGCCGTCAATTAGATATCGTAGCAGCCAAAGTCAACAAAACGTGGAAGGAGATAAAGATCGTAGCAGCAGATAGAAGTGAATGGAATGAAATCGTTAAAGCCCTATGCTCCTTATAGGAACAATAAGGACTTACATATATATTATGACAACAGTTAGACCAGTGAAATGGATAAAAAAATGCCGTTTATATTCTAGAGGTACGTTGTTTGATCGAAATTTAAGAAGCCATTCCCTAAGCAATATTTTACTGCAAACCAAACACTGAAAAACCTAAATTCAAATATACAGTGTTGGAATAACGACTGCTATCCTAGAGGACAATTTCTCTTATATGTACGTACAATACATTGGCAGTCCCATATGATATGTTTTCAGTACAAAATGTTCACCTTTAAACACCATAATCGTGCATTTTGCTAGTATAATTTATTATTTATTACATAATCATTATAATTATTATTATTATCGTGTATTAATCACTTTTGTTTGTGTTACACAATGATATTTCAATATATGTTCCCATGAATACGATAGCCACATATGTATGTAGTAACGTGTTATCCATTTAGTGGTGTCAGAACCAATGATCTTCTCAAAGCTTTCAGCTGTAAAATATTTTCATCAAAATTGTTTTCTATGTAGTGCACAGTTTGCCATTTACGAATGACAATGAAATGTGTAACTGTGTATTAACGCTTATGCACTCATTGGGTCTATTTAACTCAATTTTGACTTTAAAATTCAATATTTTTCCTTTAATTATAAGATATGATCGTGAAACTTTAATTTTTCCATCACAGGCACAAAAACTATGCTTTTAAATGAAAACAATAAAATTTAAATTTTTCCTCCCCGCCCTCCACACTTCAAAATACGATTTACACACATTTAATATCCTTTGGGTCAATATGACCCAACATACGATATACCAAGTTTACCATTCAGAATCATCGATCAATAATTTTATCAGTCAAATATCAAAGTGTTTATGGTTCGACAGCTTTGTAGAAAGAGAAGAAAGAAGACTTCGTGACAAACTAGCATCAATCCTCACGAAAATGTTTCAGAAGATGTAGAATTGCTTTCATTTTGAGGTCGGTGCAGTTTTAGGCAATATATTCCATCAAAACCCGACCCGACGATTCCACAACTGAATATATCTGGAATATGGAAGGGTACACAAGCATAGCACGAAATACACCGCCAGAAAAAAACAAGGCGGGATTTTTGTACGTCGTATTATATTTGATATATTTCCGTATTTTCGAGTGTGGTGCACAATTACAAGGGATAACTTTTTTACTACATACAATCTGAACTTGTTTCTCGGAATATTACATTAGTCGGCACTGTCCGTAAAAATAAAACTTTTTTGTCATCAAAAATTCTGGATATGAAAAAAGCCTTCAAAAAAAAAATTCGTTTCCGTCTTAAGTTCTTTTCATCATTCAGCCGATGTAAGAGATGATGAAAAAAACCTGTAATAATGCATCATTACAACCAAACGAAAGCTAGAGTTTATCCGCTTGACCAACTAGTTCCGGATTACACTAAGCGTTGGAAAAGCAAAGAAAAGTTTTGACACATGGACCATTAACAAGAAATCGTGTCTCAAATATTCAAGAACAAAATGATCTCACAAGTGTACCGTAATATTCTAAGGAAAATAATACAAATACACACTATTGTCCACATAAAATGCCATAACAAGCTTCTCAAAAATCTGTTGTTCGGAATCGACTGTAAAACTGGATCGCAGCAGAAAGGTACATACGTGCAATATTGACTGATTTTGCTGGATTCGTGTGGACAAGAAGAGAACCGACTTACTTGTATCCTTAAATGGTATGGCCATCCACTATAGCGAGTCTTACGAGCCACTGTCTATTTGATTGATATGCCGTAAGTCTCGGAATTTAAAATCCAGCATTCGTTCTTGTTAAGATTCCTCTCAAAATTCGAAGGTGGTTATTCAAATGACATTTGAATTTCGTATATACGACAAGGCAATTTTGAAGGCTTATAATGATATAAAATTTTCACCGAAATCACAGTTTTACAATCGTTTTATTTAATACTAGCTGTACCCTGCACGCCCCCAACTAAAGTAAATTTGTAGGAAAGGCATTATACAAATTTCCAATTAATTTTTAATCATTTTATTGATTTTGTTTCGCGATGTTCTGATGATTCAGATAAACGGACCTGAGTAGTGCGCATTCGATCAGCTTCTAATCTCACTTTTCGTTCTTCAAGTGGTTCAAGCGAACGGATCTCAGCGTCATATTCTTCAAGATTTCTCGTCCGAAACTGAGGCTCGTAATGCTCTTTTCTTCGGTGCTTGGAATGTAGATCGACCTATTGATTGTCATTCATTTTGAATAATTTTTAGTAACGCCATGCATCGGAAATTTATCCCACCACCACCCCTATCGGGACTGTAAATTCATATGTATTTTGACCCTAGAAAAGGTTCCAAGATAGCTGTATGCAGCTTTAAAATATTCACATCTACTACCTTCTGATGTAAATAAATCTATTTTGATCAGATCAGACATTTGCAACTATACAACATTCTCCCAGAAGATTTCTGACAAAAACTTTTAAAATAAATACACATGACATGCGAAATGTCCGCAAAAATCTGTCGTTCGGAGTAGACTATAAACCGTACGTTCTGAAACTCTTGTGTAAAATTAACACACACAAAATAAGTGGTGTGAACAAGCAGTTTGTAATCCTAACTGAATGATTATATATCATATAATGTCTCTTTAAGCTCATTGTCCTAAAAAATTCAGAAAGTTGTTCGGTTCAAGAAAATAAATTTCCTGTCCAGCTCCATGTATGCACTTAAATCTTGACCTCTGTGCTGTATTAATGCCTCAAAGTTGCCAAGAATACGATATCATGGGTCATTCAACCCTTCAATATGAACCCATGACAAGCAGCCTAGGGTCTATATAAATAGTGACCATTTCGGGACGCATTGGCTGCTCTTTAATCCCATGTGAAATGGTATCAGTTCAAAATCAACAATTCTATAGGGACACGTAGCCATTTATCAAGAAATGGACTTCATCGCTGAAAACGAATTTTTTGAGTGAAAATTAAGATTGGTTGCTAACTGTCCCAGTGGGCATTCAGGTAGCACTGATGATTTGTAAAGGAACTGGGAAAATAATAGCATTTTAATGGTACTTTAATTAATTACAGCAAACGGGCCCAATTTCTGAATAAAAACAATTATTTGGATAGATATTGGCTAACACTACCGAAAGTATAAGATAAGAGTGTGCTACTGGTTGCCAATAATATTAAAATATTTATGTTATATAAAGTAGGGTAGTTTTCAGAACGTACAGCGTTTTCCCGATCACATATTTACTCTACAGTGCCTTTAATTTGTTGACAAATACTAGAAGTGATATGCAAATATGGTAATCTGTCGGCCATGAATGCGATCATGGCGAATAATTTATAACATCAGGTCACAAAATTTTATGACCCTATAAACAAAAGTCATAAAACTTTAGAACGTGAGAGGGTTTTTCAGAGAATTGCTTTTACAGGCCAATGTTTAATGGAAGGAGTTTTATTTTGCGTACGATCATAACGAGCCAAAGTGTTTCCCATTGTTTGTAAAAGATAGGGGTTCTATTGAAAATAACGGTTAATCTGAGTCATAAGCAATCTGAAGAATATACCTGAACGAGAAGCATGATATAAAGTGATGTGCCATGAGTGCTTTTTAATTATTTTCGAATATTTCGAAGAGTATAAAATGTCGAGAATTTGTACGAAACTGTAGAATATCTATTAAACCGTTCACGAGATCACAACGAATTTTAGCATGGCATCAAATAATATACAATATTCGGTAACCGATGAAAAAAATACCGCCGTCATAATAGAGGATGATAAAATGCTCGAACAAATACATGAGCATGTTCAAAATATAAACGCCAATCTCACGGAGATGGAGCTATCGGCTGTGCATGGCCTAATGCTTCTGCAGCAAGGAAATACTCCAAAGCCAGCAGAGCAACCAGTGTTACCATCAGATGAAAAGGTGCAAAGTGAAAGCATTTCAATTAGAATAAAAAAGGAGTCAGACAGAATAATCAGGCGTAATAGTCGATATAAGATATTACTTGCTTGCTATAAAGTATTGGATGAGCTGGAGAATATGCATTAAAAGTAAGTTATTGGTTTTATGCAAATAATTGTTGTGAAATATGGTTTACGGTTAATGGTAATATGTGAAAAATATATAAAATTATTAAAAACAAAAAAAAAAAAAATTTATTTTAAAAATATTAAAAAATTTCAAAAAAAAAAAGTTATAAAAATTTATAAAAATTCAAAAAAAAATTAAAAACATATAAAATTTAAAAAAAAAATATAATACAACACGAATAAGTTTAAATTTAATTAAAAATGCAAAAAACAAGTCAAAAAACTGAAATTGTGCCCCGTTTGTGCTGCAAATCAGCTAAACTATACAAACAAAATTTTCTTTTATAAAACTTGATAGCTTACGGTGTGAATGCCCCAAATATATTTCTTTTTTGAATTTCAAACCTTTTTCGAAAACTTATTAAAAAAAATAATAGGCCTATTGGAATAATAGCCAATTAAATTTGAACATTTTGTTTTCAATAGTTTTTTTTTTTATAAAATTTAGAAAAAATATCTATTTCATATTTTAAAAGTGTTTTAAGAAGATCCAGTAAAACTCATATTATCTAAGAAGTAAAATTACAAAACAAATTATAACAACAATTATGTTAAAAAGTATAGCAAAGAACAACACAAAAAAGAAAAATATGAAAATGTAAAACCTTTAATTTTAAAACATATTGCCAAAAAAAAAATGTAACTAAGTTAGGAAAATAGGTTATTAAGTAAATTGAGTTCATTTGTTGTCATCGATACCAACATACTGACTTAACTGTCATGAGCAACCTGTACACCGGATTTTGGCATGCCGCAAAGCTTCTTCCAGGCGGGCAGCTGGTCTCATCTATTGATAAGAAGACTTTTTCAGATCCTCCGCAGACAAAGTCGCTTTCAACATAGCTATCCGCTAGTCCCTAACTTCAAATTCAATATACCATCTACTACCATCTGAAGAACATGGCCGCTCATGCTCCCATAAAATTCCAGTCACGCCCGAACATATACTCTATCATCCGAACAACATGGCCGATTCTGCTTAGCCGTAACCTGCTTAATCGACTACATGCAGTGTCATTTTTTACGTCTACACCCCACTAATCTACTCATCAAATTACTGTCACGCTGGATCATATACTCTTTCATCCAAACGACATGATCAAGCTAGCTTTGATACTAAATATTAATACACTGAACAGTGTTAATATATTTAAGAAGCTTCTACGGCTTATTATTGAATCGAATATGGAGATCATCACCAACTGAATCAGAAAATGTTGAATAGAATAATCCCAAGGCCGCTGCAACTGTGCGTAATAGTATCTAAGCCACAGAGTTACGGGTAAGCAAGGTCTGGCTAAGAGCATCATCAGATACTTTATCTGCCGAAATCTGATATTTGATACTCAGTACGTCCCTACTTTTTAACAACATTTACTGTAAGACTCATATGTGAATATGGGTGTATTCAATAGAGCCAAAGGTGGTTGTAACATCTTGATTAATACTTCCAATGAGCTCCCATTTAACATTCCATGAGGAAGTTTTAAAAATTACAGGATAAGGGATCATCACTATCTTACAGTATCCGAAGAGTCTTTCTGACCTGACGAAGCATCAGTAGTTGCTCAACGTTATTCTGCACTGCTTCATTTCGCTTTGAAGGAAAATGCCGCAATAACATGATACATAATCGAGCTGTCGAATGCTGATATACAGTAAACAACGAGATGATGTCTGATAACTTGGTCTTCATGGATCTTCACGTATCTATTAAAAAATACAAATACAAGTTCTTTGCATTTATTACACTCTATAATTGTTAATTACATTAAGATTAACTTGAATAAAATTACTTCAAATAAATCAATTGCCTTTTTAATTTTTTTTATCGATTATTAACTAAATTGGCTCAATTGGAATTGCCCTGTTAGAGGCACAGAGGTTGCGTTGCCTTATTTAAATAACTTGAATGGGATTTATTTTTTTGAGAAACTAAGGAGTGCGTACAAAAAAATTGAACTTTCACTTTTCGTTATAGAAACAAAACTAAGTGGCGGATTTTTTTCGTTTTATATTTCAATTAAAGTAAATAATATTTGAAACCCTTTTGTGTATAAAATTTTTTTCTGAGCAACGTCTCAGAGCATCCAACTTTTTGAGCCACTTTACTTTCAAGCATGATAGGGTGTTTAAGAAAAATCCTTTTTTTCTTCCACTTCCACACTTTCTCTCAATACTCAAAGACTCCTTATATTGTTTTATTAATACCTTAGAAACCGTCTTTTGGATAACACCTGCGAGCCTAGGGGTTTTCCATTGTAAATTTCAATTATTTTTTTACGACATTCTATTTTCAAAAAACTAATTTTTCTATTGCAATGAAATTTAGAACGTAGATTTTGAAACAGATGACTAACATGAACAATGTAACGGTATTCATTTTTTTCCATTATAAGCTTAACAGTAGGCCCACTTTTTTTTCGTGTGTACTCCTTAAATGAAAACGAAATGATAAATGAAGTTAATAAAATATTAATTTTATAACCCGATATGAGAGAGACTAAAAAAAGAAAAAATTAATATGAAATGAAATAATTTGAGAAAATTATTTGAAAAAGAAAAAATAACAAAAAAAATTAAAATTCATAAATTATTGCAAATTAAAATCTACATTAAGGAAACAAAAACAGTTTACATTATTCTACTCAGAGCAGGGATGGAAAAATTGGTACAATTGTACTTTTTTAGTACTATTTGAATGTCAAAAACACCATAGCACCGCAATAACTTATTTAGGAAAAAATTTTTTTTTAAATTTTGCTCTATTTATTGCATTACTTAAATACTCTGCCTCGTTACTGTATAATTTATAAAAGGAATAGGTATTATTCACATTCCACTTTCATCTGCAAATGTAGAAAGGATATTTTCGTCTCAAAATTTAATAAAGTGCCTTTTATAATTATAGCACCACCATCATTTCAATAATAACAAATAATGAATATAAAATTGTCTTGAGGTCATATTCTCTGATAAAAAAAAGTGGAACTTAAATGGATTTGGGAGGCAGGTAGATAGTGTCATGGTTTGGGATGTTATTTCTTTAAGTGGCTGCCTCGAACTTTAGTTTCCATTTACTCAAATGAATAGTACAGAGTACAATACTGTTCTTAGCTATAGTTTGGTCCCTTGTTGAAAGAAAAAAAATGTATATTTTCCAACAGGACAATGCCAGAATTTATGTCAACAGACAGAGGATGGAATGGTTTCGCAACTAATATATTGAGGTTTTATCGTGGCCAGATTTCTATCCTAATATGAATATTATTGAAAATGCTTCCCCAAAGGAATTCCCCGTTATTATCCAAAGAGTTTATGCAAATAACAGACAATTTACCAGCTTTAAAGATTTGAAATTGAAAATAATCAAAGAGTGAGAAAAATAAACGGGGAAATATTCAAATTCTTTATACATACATAGTTGGTCATTACAACCCTTCAGTCAGGATTACGACCTAGCTTCTCACACCACTTATGTTGTGTGCATTAATTTTATACGTGAGTGGCGGGACCTACAGTTTAAAATCGACTACGAACGAAAGATTTTTGAGAAGCTTTTCATGGCCATTTTTACTCTCAGAGTCTTTGCCAGAAATCTGCTGAGAGGAAGTCGCCGAATAAACGTTTTTCGTTTTGATGTCTGACCTGGGATACGAACAACACACTACCCACTAGACCACGGCGACTTTTGAAAGATCAAATATTTAGTTTAATAAGCTCTAAGAGCAGGTTTACTAAGTTTGAAGTATCAATATTTTTTTGGTAAATAAAACTTCTTATTTAACAAAAATGAGACTACGGCTATAATTATGCAACGACTAAAAACCTCAAATTTTATACTGAAGTGAAAACTACACTAGGTTAGGTTGGAGTGGTAACTCTAATTTCATAAAGCCCACTTGTCATGCCACGGGGAAAAAAAACTACGCTAAGAATTTGAATTTTACATTAACACAAGAAATAATGACATGTTTTGATGTTGTTGTTGTTATAAATGTACATTTTTAGAAATTCAAAAAATTAAGGTTGCTTTATAATTATGAAAAGCACTATATAAATCAAAAGAAGATATAGACTGTTTGCTTCGACTGTCTCCAATTTAATCCAAACAAGGAATTTATTGAAGTCATTTAATACGTGTTACTACAATTTGGAATAGGGAATTCAATTTAAATAGGGATTTGAAATTTAGATTACGTTCAACTATGAAAATAAGTTGTTAAGTTTACCTATTTTTTTATTTTTTTGTTAATTTTTATGTTTTTTACGCATATATTTGCATAAATATAAGTAAAATAAATTATCATTTTTATTTTTATTTAATTTTTAATGAAAAAATTAATTTAGTACAATCGGGCAGAAAAAAGTAAAATTTTTTGTGAAAGTTAGTACAAGTTCTTAAAATCAATTTCCCTTCCCTGACACAGAGTAAGTGTTAATACTGCAGTGGTACACACAATATTATATACGAAATTTTAATACAGTCGTGGTGAACAGTTAAAAAAATACAACATGTAAAGGAGAATAAATTGATAAAGTTTTTCTATTATGATTAGGGGCTGTAATTACATTAGATAATCCGATAGTTTCCCTCTTATTATATCTTTTGTTGTCTGGTAGGTAGCGTGCTGGGGCTAATTAGACGTGACCCCAGCTCTGTAGCCACCAACAAAGTGAAATGTGAACAAATATTTCTTAGGAGACTAAAAAAAATTTGTTCTGAGAGATTTTGCAAGAAAACTGTCGAGAGGAAGTATCGTTCTCGATATCTGACCTGGGATTTGCACAATGGTGTCATGTCTAATTAACTAAATCACCATATTAAAGTGAATTCATAACGTAGTTAATTCTGCATACGACGGTAGCAACCTTTGTAACCTTAAAGAAACGAAGAATGCAAAAGGCCTATTAAACGAATGTAGATACTCAACTGTCCAAAGAAATAGAAATTTATTTACATCAGAAGGTAGTAGAGGTGAATATTTTAAAGCTGCATACAGCTATCTTCGAACTATTTTATCAACAAATGTCGATTGGGAAAAGTGTTTTTCAACGACAACAAAATTCTTTCAAGCCTATCAGATCACATCTTAGATGGCTTAATCGTTTTGTTGGAATCCAAATAATTTTCTTAAAACTAATGCATTTGCATATGCATTTATAATTTTTATTTTTTGTTAATTTACGCTTTTATGTTACTTTTTGTCTTGCTGTTTTATTAATTGGCATACAAATGATTTTGTTAACGAAATATTTTAATTATTAAGAGAAAATTGCGATTTTTCCCGCGATTTCTCGGGATTTTTGGATGCCGAATTTTCATGGGATTTCAGGATCGGGATTTACAAAATCCCGAATACCGGGATTCTTAAAAATCGATCCAGTTTGGCATCTCTAGTGGTCACCTCTCATTGGCAACGATATCATGCAATTTGACCCTTTTAAACATCATATTTCCGGGTCTTCGTAAGTCGCAAGTGTAAGGGACTACTACAATATTCCTCAAAGTCAATATAAACCATGCTATCGGTCAAATACAATTTGATTTATTTACGAGAGTAATGGAAAAATAGATGATAAATCGGATTAGCTCCGCACATAGAAGTTGTGGGAGACATTTGAACGATGATTTATTCCATACATAATGACATCACCATCACAAACAAACGCGTATGGGCCGAGTGCGGACAAACGCGAGTTGAAATCGAAATCCGAAAAAGGAAATGGAGGTGGATTGGGCATGGAAAGGTCGGCTGAGTCATACCTGGCGCCGATAATTAGATATCGAAGCAGTCAAAGTCAACAAAACGCAGCAGATAGACATGAATGGATCGAATTCGTTAAAGCCCTATGCTCCTTATAGGAACAATAGGAAGTTATATATAATGACATAATTAGGCCTTTGAAATTAATTAATAAAAAAAAAAATACCGTTTATATTCCAGAGGTACGTTGTAGTGTGTTGGCTTATTAGACAAAAGGCCCGGGTTCGAATCCCAGGTCAGACATCAAAACGAAAATATATCTTCGGCGACTTCCTCTCAGCAGATTTCTGGCAAAGACCCTAAGAGTAAAAACTGCCATGAAAAGCTTCTAAAAATCTGTCGTTCGGAGTCGATTTTAAACTGTGGGTCCCGCCACTTATGTATAAAATTAACACACACAACATAAGTGGTGTGAAAAGCTAGGTCGTAATCCTGACTGTAGGGTTTTTATGGCCAATTATGTATGTACGTTGCTTAATTGAAATTTAAGAAGCCATTCCCTAAACAATATTTTACTGAACACCAAACAGTGTAAACCCTCCATTCAAATATACATGTTGGAATAACGACTGCTATCCTAGAGGACAATTTTACTTACATGTACGCACAATACATTGGCAGTCCCATATGATATGTTTTCAGTACAAAATGTTCACCTTTAAACACCATAATCGTGCATTTTGCTAGTATAATTTATTATTTATTATATTAATCACTTTTGTTTGTGTTACACAATGATATTTCAATATATGTTCCCATGAATACGATAGGCACATATGTAGTAACGTGTTATCCATTTAGTGGTGTCAGAACCAATGATCTCTCAAAGCTTTCAGCTGTAAAATATTTTCATCAAATTGTTTTCTATGTAGTGGACAGTTTGCCATTTACGAATGACTATGAAATGTGTGAAGTCGCCGTGGTCTAGTGGGTAGTGTGTTGGCTTATGAGACAATAGGCCTGGGTTCGAATCCCAAGTCAGACATCAAACCGAAAAATATTTCTTCAGCGACTTTCTCTCAGCAGATTTCTAGCAAAGACTCTAAGAGTAAAAACTGCCATGAAAAGCTTCTAAACATCTGTCGTTCGGAGTCGACTTTAAACTGTAGGTCCCGCCACTTATGTATAAAATTAACACACACAACATAAGTGGTGTGAGAAGTTAGGTCGTAATCCTGACTTGAAGAGGTTCTAATGACCAATTATGTATGTATGAAATGTGTAACTATGTATTAAAATGTATAAAAATCCATAACACTTTAATTAAAAATTTAATGAATTTAATACTCCAGTATGACGGGCTGATTACAAGCGTCATAGTAAATCTACTTGCAGCGAATTGTCATGATTAAAAACAAGTAATAAGGAGACTAGAGCAATTGCAAATGAGGATTTTTGCTAATTCGCTGAAAGTAAGGCAGATAATTCGAATTTGCTGATTTGACAAACATTGTGGTTCAATCAAGCATTCTGGAAGGCTTGAAGGCTCAAATGTGAGCGATAGGCTGGCGTATGTTTCTTTAGTAAACGTCTTAATATTAAGCTTTCTTAAAATCTGCCTGAACACTGCAGTGCTTTCCAAGAAGAAGTCTTGGCAATTTTGTAAATCTTGCAACACTTGTCAACTGTTGGATTTTCCATAAAAATCTCTTGATTTATTCGGATAGTACAGGCTGCGATTAAGTCTCTAACAACAACATTTTTAGCGTTCGTGCTTGCCCATGAATGCCTCAGATTTCAGGGAAGAAGCTGACCACGACATGTTACAAGACATTATTTTGGTTTTTTTTTTATAAAACCAGCACTCAGGGGATGTCTCCTATTCATGTAGCGCATTGTGCAGGTTTTTTCAGGTTTTTTTAGGAAAGGATGGAAAGAGAGAAGAAATGAACGACAAGGAAACGAGTTGCTACTTGGTGACTATAAAATGGCCAGTGCCGTACCTTCACCATTAGACAGTTTACCGCAATCGTTCCCAAGAAGCCAGCAGTTTCTCACATTACTTTGTTGTGTGTGTTGATTTCATACATAAGTGGCGGGATCTACAGTTTAAAGTCGACTCTAAACGACAGATTTTTGAAAAACTCTTCATGGAAATTTTATTTACTCTCAGAGTTTTTGCTTAATTTGGCTTCACGGGAAGGCTCAATCTGGTTGCCAGCAGAAAAGAACTGTGCAATATTGACTGATTTTGCTGTACTCGTGTGTACAAGAAAGGGACCTATTTACTTGTGTCCTTAAATGGTATGGCCCTCCATTATAGTGAATCTTACGGGCCACTGACTTTTTGGTAGATATGCCGCAAGAATCGGAATTCGAAATCCGACATCAGTTCTTGTCGAGATTCCTTTCAGAATTCGAAGGTGGGTTGTTATTCACATGACATTTCGAATTTAGATGGCTAAACGGCTAGATCGATTTCCTTGACATTTTAGCTGTACTTTACTGTAAGTCTGTAAGGAACTAGTAGGCTATATTTTAATATTTTAAAATTTCAAGTAGGCGTGGAGCCACGCCCTCATACCCAATAAGTATTTAATAAAGCATATCTCATTAACTGTAAAAGCCAAAGTCCTCAAATTTTGTATGGACTGACTTTGGACGTATATATGAATAAAATGGGCGGATTAGCTATAGAGGGCGTGTCACCTCCCATAGTCTATATATATAAAAATGAATGTTTGTTTGTATGTACCTTATAGAAACGTAAACTATGCATTTGATCATCTTTAGAAAAGTTGTTACGCATGAGTCGATGAAGACCAATATCCTATAGGTGGCGCCACTGAAAATTACTTAATATGAATTAAATCTTAAACTGTGCTAGTGATTATGTCACGATCTTTAACAAAGTTGTTGCGTATGAGCCAATGAAGATTTCTACGTTGGTATGACTAATTTCCAATAGGTGGTGCCACTGAAAATTACTCAAAATGAATTAAATCTTAAACTCTGCATTCTTTAACAAAGTTGTTACGTGTGAGTCGACGGAGATTGATGCGATTAATTTCCGATGGATGGCCTCATGGATGGTGGGACTTACACCCCAAGGCCGAGAGAAAAGAGCATTACGAGCCTCAGAATCAGACGAGCAATCTGACAAGAAAATCTTCGAGTACATGTCGCTAAGACTCGTTCGTATGAACCACTTGAACAACGAGCAGTAAGTTTAGAAACTGATCGAATGCGTACAACTCAGACCCGTTCATTTAAATCATCAGGACAACGGGAAGCAAAATCAATAAAATTATTCAAAATTAAATGTAATGCCTTTCTTTAAAATTTATTTAGTTGGCGAGCGCAGCACTACGTTCAGGATTCAGCTAGCAATGATATACAATTTTCATCGAAATCACAGTTTTACATGGGTTTTATTTAATATTATTTTGATATCGCTAATTTGGTAACCGTGTTCACACAAAGCAAGCGCATATAATTTTAGCTATCCTTACAATACATAATTTCAAAATTCCTAATAATTCCAATTTGTATAAACACCTAACACATACATACATATAGTACACACACACACACATTTACATTGTAATAACACAAATTATTGAATTCTAAGCCCAACACATTTACAAAATCAATCCCATGAAAATCAATTCCATGTAACAGATTATGATTAAATAACACTTTTGTTGTTAATTGTAAGCCCTCGTAATTATGAAAATCAGAGAATAATGTACTCAATAAAAGTGAAATATATAATGGATTTACGATAATAAACAAAAGAACAACAATATCATTTATTGCATTGAAAAATTATAATCCTTAGGCAGTAATAGTTTCTAAAATGAAATATCAGTTTCTAGAAGTAAAATAATCGTTTTATAATTTCGTTATTATAATCAGTGTTGAAAAATTCAAATGCTACTGAACTATCACTGAAAGAATACTTTTTTGCATCAAATGGCAATTATGACCTATCTTCTCGCACCATTTATGTTGAGTACATTAATTTAATACATGAGTGGCGGGACCAACAGTTTAAAGTCTACTTTGAGAAACTTTTTCATGGCAATTTTATTTATTCTCGGAATTTTTGACACAATGATGTCGCCGAAGGAATATTTTTTTAATTTTTCGTTATGTTATACATGTCTGACATGGAGTATGAACAGCAGGCTCACATTTAGTAAGCCAGCACACTACCTGCAAGACTATTTATTTATTTATTTATATACGTACAGTACGAAACAGAAACACTAACGACTTAAGTCCCAGTTAGCCACACGTAACGTAACGTACCGTAGCAAATGTTATATCTTTAGCATATGTAGAATTTGTTTACTCTTTTGCGGATGATAGGAATATTTGTCATTCATATTCATTTGATCAAAGGCAGAGCTTTTTGGAGATTGGAACAAGGAGGTCGAACATGAATGACCCACTCACAGGTGACCTGATAACAATCTTTAATCTTACTATTTACAGGATCTTTATCCGACCCCGGATGGACTACAACTCTCATATATGGGGCGGTGCTTCAAAGTCTATTTTGAAGCTTCTCGACCGCGTACAGGAGAGGGCGACCTTTTTGGACCCCTTTTGATCCATCTTTTTAAACAGAACACCTCCAATAACTATTTGGGAAACTCATCCAAGCTAAATCGTAAAAAAATACCTTTAAAACCCATAAAATTCAGCATTTATGCATAAAGTACTAATTTTTGCTCGATTTTTCTCCCTTTGTTCCATTTTTTCCCTTAGGTTCAAAGTTTTTAAAAGATTTATAGCATTATAAACTGCACCGACAAAAGCTCGATTAATATCCCAAATTTCAAGAAAATCGGTTCAAATGTTCAGGCTGTGATTCGGTATGCACTTAATTTGCCCGTTTTCGGACTCCTTTTGGTTCAACTTTAGAAACGAACACCTCCAATAGCTATTTGCGAAACCTAAACAAGCTAAATCGTAAAAAATTACCGTCGTGGTCTAGTAGGTAGTGTGCTGGCTTATTAGACGTAAAGGCCAGGGTTCGAGTCTCAGGCCAGACATCAAAACAAAATACAAGAGGTATTTTTTCGGCGATTATCTCTCAGCAGATTTCTGGCAAAAACTCTAGAGAGTAAATAAAATTACCATAAAAAGTTATCTCAAAAATAATCTGTCTGTAGGTCCCGCCACTTATGTGTAAAAATTAACACTTACAACATACGTAGTGTGAGAAATTAGTTCAATAATCCTGACTGAAGGGTTGTAATGACCAATTATGTATGTATCTTAACTGTTCTGAACAGCCGAATTCCAATTGACGTTTAAATAAATTTGCTTAGTTTTGTTTTTCGTTTTAATTTATTTATTTGTTCACATATGCCCCGTTTTTAACGTTTCGATAACTGGACAGACGTTTTTAAGGCTATGTACGTTACGATTTTACGTTACGATTTTACGTTACTTACGGATGCTTATTCTGATCCGTGTTTTCAAACGTCGACGGAACTTTTTGGAATATACTTTCGTTTATAGCATATGATAATACTCACTGAAATCACATTATGGTACGGACAGTGTTCTCATTGCTTATCGTATTCAAAAAACCGAACATATGTTCCGTGGACGTTTGGCTAACCGGAGCTTAAAACAACTTCAACGTTTCGCATTATGTTTCCAATGCGTTAATAGTTTTAAAGAGCGCAACACGTAAAATATGTAGCAAAAAAAAAATATTTTAAATATCAAAATTCATTGACGATTATTATTTTAATTACTGTTGCTAAGTATTACATTTAGTAACAGTATGTGTCTTTCTCTTTGTTTAAAGCGTTGCTTAGCTACTAAATCCTATGGTATGTACTATTTGATTGTATTAATTATAAATTAATTTGAAAATTAGAAAAAGCTATGCATATTTACATACGTTATATAAGTTAATATTTAGGGTGTGCGTAGTAAATGTGGTTGGGGATGGTGTGCAAGTCCACAATTTTGAAAATGTTTTATTAAATTTGATAATCGTACACAAAAAAAAAATTAAAATTGAGTATGAAATGAAAATAATTGAAATGAAATAAGGTTGAAGAAACTTTAACGTTGCCTGCATGAATGAAATTCAATGAAGAGTTCATGATATTTAGTATTATAATATATAGAGTAGTCAACCTATTCCAAAACAGGTCATTGTTTAAGTTCAGGGTGATTTTTTAAGAGCTATAGGAAAATTCTCAAAAAAAAAAAAACATAAAATTCAGAAAAATGCATGAAATCTTCATTTCAATCGATATCACGGTCCATATAGTTTAATTTTTGAAGATTATTTCATGCAAACATTGACCGCGACTGCGCCTCAACTGGTCCATGCGCTTAGTCTAATTTTGGCATACTCATCCCAACATTTCGGCCTGTATCTCACGAACAAATGCTTCAATCTTGTCTCTCCTTAAGTCAATTGAAGCGGGGTTGTCTGTATAGACATGAGCTTTAACATACCCCCACAAAAAATAGTCTAAAGGCGTTAGAACGCACGATCTAGGCTGCCAATTGACAAGACCCGAACGTGAAATTAAATGTTCACCGAAGTCGGCTCTCAATTAGTCCATTATTACACGTGCTGTGTGGCATGTGACACCGTCTTTTTGAAATCACATGCCATGCAAGTCAAGCTCTTACATGTTGGGCAAAAAAATTGAATATCATCTCACGGTAGCGCTCACCATTTACAGTTACATTACGATTCGCAGCATTTTTAAAGAAGTACAGTCCACTGATGCCACCAGCCCATAAACAGCACCAAACTGTGACTTATTCTGGATGCATTGGTAGTTTTTGCAATGCTTCAGGCTGATCTTAACGCCAAAATCGACAATTCTGCTTATTTACGTATCCATTAAGCCAAAAATGAACTTCGTCTCTGAACACAATTTTTCGATAAAGATGTGGATCTTCGCCCAATTTTCCAAGAGCCCATTCACCAAAAATTCTGCGTTGCGGTAGGTCGTACGGCTTCAATTCTTGCATCAGGTGTATTTTGAAAGGCTTCAGACCTAAATCCTTCCACAAAATTTTCCACGTTGTTAAGTAACAGAGACCCAATTACAGCCAACGGCGACGAATCGATAATTGATGGTCATCGTTAACACTGGCCGATACAGCTGCGATATTTTCTTCAGTTCGCACTTTACGTAATCGTGTTATTGGTTTAATGTCCAACAACGTTAATTTGATAAGAAATTTAGTCACAATAACCCGAATAGCTGCTTCAGAGGGTCGAATAAATTGACCATAAAATGGAAGAAGCGACCGATGAACTTTCTTAACAGAGCACGCATTTTGATAATAAAATTTTGTAAGACGGTTCACGGTTAAATTATCGACCAAACTAAAGATGTTTGACAGTGAAACGAAACACGAAACGTGCGTGTGCTGTTTAAACCAGTGTTGCCAAAAAGATAATAGAAAAAAAAAATCACCCATTATAAATTTTGAATTGACTACCACATCGGTCCTTATTTCTTTGTGGTTGGCATTGGCCAGCCCATTATTGTCAAATTTTAAAGGGTATGCCGTAACCTGTCCCCTGAACAGAGTTAGTAAAATTTATGTTTTTGGGAAGTTTTTCGCAACGAGCCTTACCGATATATATATGGAGAGTAAACTTTTGGTGCAAGATTACATTGCGAGGAGTTCTGAGTCATACAAAAAACTGCATAACAAATGCTATACAGGGAATTATAGCTGCTGATTCGAACAGCTTTTTGTAATTTTTCTATAAAATTTGTGAGAAAGGTCATCGCGACAATAATATTTTACAGAGCGTTTAATTTCTTCTACCCGTCAAAAGAAAAAAATCGCCGTAGCCTAGTAGATAGTGTATTAGATGTGAGACTACGGTTGAAACTCCAGCTACGATATCTCTTACAAAACGAAATATGGAAAATTATTTCTGCGGGAGATTTCTGGTAAAAATTCGGATTGTTCCATAAAATTGCTCTGATCAGTTTCTCAAAAAACTATCTTTCGGATTCAATTTTAAATTGCAAGTTCTGCTACTGAAGTATAAAATTAACGCACACAACTTAAGTAGTGTGAGAGGCTAAATCGTAAAATGCTGACTGAATAGTTGTAATGACCAACTATGTATGTGTTATGAAATAGCCTTGGAGGAAACATGAAAGGGACATAAAGTTTGAGGAAAGTACAATAGATCGATTGATCCGATCAATCGAATCTTTAAAAAATGACAATTCCGGCTGTAGTTGGAAAAGCTACGTTACATGGAATAATCACCTTAAATTTGGACTCGCAGGAAGCTTGATTTTTGATAGCACTCCAATTGAATGATGTTCAGTACAAAGTTCCCATTGGACATATTATTGCTTGGATATAGGCTAAAGTGCCGTTATAGGATTTAACATGAGAATCAATTTAATATCATGGACCATGTCTATGCTTCTTTTAATTCCGAAAAGAATTTTGGATGTAGTTCCTGTGATGGAATGTGTGAACTTATTTATTTATATTGTACACGGTTAAACGTTTTCTTTTTTTAAACAACAACAAAAACATGAATAAAAATTGCCACCCGTATTCATTAGCTAAACGAATTTGAATTACCCTTCCACGCCATTTAATCTTTCGCTTGCATAAGACACGGTGTTAGATTTCTATGCAATAAAGGTATCTTTCATGCTGTCGTGCATTAGTACACGTTACTGTCACATTTCAACGTTTTTTTTTCAGGTATTTCAAATGAATTTCTTACATTTGGTGTTGGTATTCTTGTTGTTGTTGTTATCATATAACGATTACTGTTGTTCTATTTTACTACACTCATTACCTGTTGCCATGTATACCATTCATCCATCCATTCATTCATTATTATGATGGTCTTTATGATGCTGTTTTATGATGATGTTTCTGAAATTTAAATTCCACATATACGACTACATAGATGATGTGATGGATTCATCATCATCATCATAATCATCAGCATTATCATCATCATAAGCATGCTACACATATTAAATGAATGCCACTCTATATATGCCACATTTATATGGTACCAGCTAAAACCCGGTGTGCTTCGCTACTCCTATCGATATCTACATATATATATAAAAAGGAATGTGTGTTGAAGTCGCCGTGGTCTAGTGCGTAGTATGTTGGCTTATTAGACAAAAGGCCCGGGTTCGAATCCCAGGTCAGACATCAAAACGAAAAAATATTTCTTCGGCGACTTCCTCTCAGCAGATTTCTGGCAAAGACTCTGAGAGTAAAAATTGCTATGAAAAGCTTCTCAAAAATCTGTCGTTCGGAGTCGACTTTAAACTCTAGGTCCAGCCAGTCATGTATAAAATTAACGCACACAACATAAGTGGTGTGAAAAGCTAGGTCGTAATCCTGACTGAAGGGTTGTAATGGCCAATTATGTATATATGTGTGTTTATTTGCTAGTTGGTTTGTTTGTTTGACCCCTATAGCCGGCTAAACGATTGGACCGATTTTCTTTAAATCTTAACTGTAGCTTCGGCAGCCCTAGATGTTGATACTCGTAACCTCTCTCCTTCTAGGCGCGCATCGCATTAATTCGGCGTCTCATCAGTTCTTGATCTTGATGATTGCGATCGGTTTCTTCTAAGACGTCCATCACGTTGATCAGGTGTCTCAGTTGCTCTAGATGTTGATGCTCGTATACTCTATCCTTCTATACGTGCGTCACGTTGAACTTGATGATTGAGAACAGTTTTGTTCTAAGACGTGCATAACGTTGATTAGGTGTCTCTGCAGCTGCAGATATTGGTATTTGTAGTCTGTCTCGTTCTAGGCGTACATCGCGTTGATCCATTGCCTCATCAGTTCTTGACCTTGATGATTGGGATCGTTTTCGTTTAAAACGTGCATCACGTTGATAAGATTTCTCAGCAATTCTAGATGATGATACTCGTAGTGTGTCTCTTTCAACACGTACATCTCGCTGATCTGGTGTTTCTGTAGCTACTGTTCTTTGCGATGGTTTGGTCTTTATTATATAATCCCATGTAACAATTGGTTCTTTAAAATGTTATGTAGGTGGATGTAGGTAGGTCGAAGGTCTGTATCTACTGTTAACGGTGCCTAAATTACGCATGTCCCAAACATATAATGAAATAGGCATTGAAGTGAATAGGCAATACACATGACTTTAGCTGCAATAGTTTATCAGTTATATGATGCTAAGAATTGACTTTCTGTCTAAGAATTCATATAAAAATAGAGTCCATTTAGTTTCCCTTACACGAAATGTTCATATGTGTCTCAAAGTGGTTCATGCTAGATTCTAGCTCTAATAGTTTTCCATGTACACGAATTATTATTTTTTTTTTTTTATATAAAAACCAACACTCCGGGCATGGCCCCTACTCATGTAGTGCATTGTGCAGGTTTAGGAAAATAGGTTATATGAAGGTGGAAAGAGGGAGTAGTGTTTGTGGACATTTGATTTAAACTTACCAATATCGTAATTGACGGGAAAAACTTCGGCAGGAAGTTTACTCCACAAACGAGCAGTACGGGCACAAAATTAATTCTCCCTGTAATGCATTGTGCGGTTCACTGGACAATCAACTACAAAAGGATGTGTTCTGCAAGAAGTTCGAGTACCACGTAAAAATATGTGAATATCGGGAACCAAGCCCCTTATCTTTCGAGAACACCTCTCGATAGAACAATGAAACACACACCACATTACGACGATGCTCCAACTAATCGATAGACCCTACTGTCATTAATAAGTACCTTCGCCCTCTCCTATACGCGGTCGAGAAGCTACAAAATAAACTTTGAAGCACTGGCCCATAGATAAGAGTTGTACTCCATCCGGGGTCGGATTCTGTAAATAGTAAGAAGGTCGGATGGAGTTTCAAAAAACCCAGAATGCTGCTTTCGACACTCAAAAAATGTGATCGTTCCAACAAGCATCACAACTAATTCGCATGCCCAGAACATCAAGAGCATCCGCCTTTTCAATATTTACATTAGCCATAGATCCAGATGATAGAACACCAGCGCCAGCATCATGCCGGTGTGTCAAAAAAACAACATTGGGTCTTGCGCGCATTGATATCGACCCTGTTCGCGCGGCCCCAAACAGAAATTCTTATCAGGTCACCTGTGAGTGCGTCATTCATATTCGTTCATTGATTATATCATATAGTCCGGAAATTTTTTTCACAAATTATTCATTTGAATTTCAGTGTTGCATAGATATAAGAAGTTTTAAATTCAATTCATATGGAAAATACCACAGCCCTTTTCCTAGTCAGCGAATTTGTGGATTAGACAAAATTTTGGTTAGACGCCTAATTTATATTTTTCTTAAATATATTAATTTAATATTTTTATAGGGGGTGACACGCCCATTACAGCAAGTCTTCCCATTTTGTTCATACAGATGTCAAAGTTGTTCACACACAATTTGAGGAATCTAATTGTTGCAGCTTATAAGATATGCAATATTAAATGCTTATTGGGTATGTGGGCGTGGCACCATGCGTACGTGAAATTTAAAAATAAAATGTAGCCTATAGTTCCTTCCTGACATACAGATAGGTACTGCTAAAATTTCAAGAAAATTGGTCTAGCCGCTTTTAAATATATAGATTCAATTATTCATATGGGAGATGCCACGCCCCCTATTCCTGGTCAGTTCAGTTTTGTCTAAAATATTCATTTTGATACTAAAGTGCATTTGACAAAATTTTTTGGACTCTAACTGTTATACATTCTTAGATTTGGTAATTTAATATTTTTTTATATGGTATGTGATACGCCCACTATAGCCAATCCGCCCATTTTGTTCCTTCCTGGCATACAGGTAGGTACTGTTAAAATTTCAAGAAAATTGGTCCAGCCGTTTGCCATCTATTCCAGCTTCAAACAAACAAAGTCACAAACAAATAAACGCACATTCGTTTCTGTATATATTAGCTGGCTGGTATACCTAAATATTTGCAATTTTTATGGTTGTATGGGAATGTGTGTATATGTGTGTGTGTGTTTTTTTTTTTTTTTGAATAGATGGTATGTAGTTGAATGTAAATAAAATTAGATTTTAATAAAATTATAATTTAACAAGCAACTCGGATCATTTATCCTACACATTTATATTTCCATGTAAAGTTACATTATTACACCGAGACACTTATACACTCTCATTTCACTCCTGTATACACTCCTGTACATGCCTACACGTGTCAAATATTTACAAAATATTTTAGATGCCATTCAGTTTTCAGGGTTTGTTTTTACATATTTTTCTATCATTTTCTTTCATTAGCATACGTGTGTCTGTGTGTGTGTTGGTGAGTGTGAATGATGTGGCGTATATGTAAATAGCAATAATTACATGTGCAAATTAACATGTTGCATGGAACACGATTATAGCGATTTATTTTTGTAATTTTATCATTTAATTTTATTTCCCTATAAAATTGTTGTTGAATTATTGTGAGTACAAATTCAATGGAATATTTCGTAATTTTCTTTTTGGAAATTTTGGTGTTTAGGTATTTGGGAGGTATACCAATTAAATGTTGCACATTGAATTTCATTAATGATTGTAGTTCTGAGAAATTGTCGTTTAATTATCTTCTGGAAATAGCACAATTTGTTGGAATTAAATGTTGTGTATTTGATTTGAAATCTTCGCGGAAGTATATTTTTAACGTTTATGTCACCACATACATACCCGAGTATGTTTCGTGTTTTTAAATCGTCGTATCTCAGGAAGTAATAACTGTATTGAACCTTTAACCTTTATGATATCCTCAATAGTAATGCTTTCTACCTTCTTCCCAAGCTTGAATAAAAATGAAGAATGGGGACCAAGGCTGTGAACATTTTTTCATTTCTATCCCTTACGCCAACAGTTACATTCCTGGGTATGTATAATGAAAATTTACAAGTTTTTAATAATAAAATAAAATTCAATCAAATATAAGGAAACATAAAGAAATTGTAGTACTGATTTTTCTTAAATAAATTTATTGCATTGCGACATATGAATTGAATGGTTTTTTGCACAACGTGCAGGAGATTTTAGTTGGCCGACATTTAGTGTACATATACAGTAGCGAACACAAAAAATGCAACGTTGGGTAAAATTATCTATAAGTGCGACAATTTTAAAAAAATGGTGACCAGTTCAAAATATTTCTTTGGGTTATTAATCCCTACAGTTATAGAAACCTATTATCAATAACATTATGTAAATATTTTTAATTAATGATATATTATTTTGTCATTTATTAAAAAGAGTGCGAATTTCATGGGAGCAATAAAAATGCAACAGCATAAAGTTTAATGTGTTTATTTAAATTAAATAGTAATTCTTACAAAAAAAATCTTAAAATTAATATTTAGTGGCGTAGCCTTTATTTTTTATGACTTCTTGCAACCTAGAAGGCATAGAGTCGACTAAAGCTATTAATGTGTTAATGGATATTTTCTCCCATTCACTTTTCAAAATTTCTTCTAATTGCCTCTTATTTGATGGATGTTTCCTCTTAACTTCCCGATCTAATAGCTCCCATAGATATTCTATGGGGTTTAGATCGGGAGACTGTGATGGCCAATCCAAAACATTGACATCATTGTCGCTTAAAAAGTTTCGAGCTAAGCGACTTGAGTGCTTTGGATCGTTATCCTGTTGGAATATGCTACCAGGAGGCATTTTTTCCCGCAGATGAGGAAGCATGTGTTCTCCAAGGATTTCACAGTACTTCTAGGCGTTCATTTTTCCTTCGATTTGAGTCAAGGGACTTACCCCATCACGGGAAAACGCAACGTACGTGACGTAAAATCAATAATTTATTTTAAACATATCGTTCCTTACCTCACACCATTATTGATCCACCGCCATGTTTTACGGTTGGAAGTTGATATCTTGGAGAATATCTCTGTCCAGGCGGTCTTCGAACAAAATTTATCCCATCGGAGCCAAACAAATTAAATTTGCTTTCATCGCTCCACAAGACTTTAGCCCATTGTTCATTTGACCAATCCTTGTAACGTTTTGCAAATTCCAGGTGCTTCTTTTTATTGATTGCACTGATGAGAGGTTTCTTTGCGGGTCGTCTCGCATGCAAATTAGCCTCTTTCAACCTACGGCGAACAGTGTGAACGCCTATAGAGACTCCCATTTGCTCATTTGCGAAATTAGCAACGTCCACTGCGGTCTTTCGTGGATCTTTTTTAACCAGTGCAATCATCTGGCGGTCTTGGCGAGAGGTAGTTTTTCGAGGATTACCACTACCTGGTTTCCTTTCCACACTATTTCTCAAGGTAAATCGAGATTTAATCCGACATACGGTTGATTGATTTACACCAAAGAGGTGTCCAACTTCACGCATGGATTTTCCTTCTTCTAAGGCTTTAATGATTGCAGTTTTGCTGTCAGCTGAGAGCTGCTTCTATTACAAAACACATGTTGCATAACTTATTTAAGAAATTTTCAATTATAATTAAATAAATAACTTACTTTAACTATTTTCTTTTGCTGTTAATTCTTTCAATTATAAGTTTTCAAAGTAACCACAGTTTATTCCAAATTCTGCTTTAAAAAGTTAAATATTTTTGAATTAGTGAAAAAAGTGCAAATTTTTAGCGAGCAAAAAAAATGCAACATAATAAAAAATAGTTAAAGTAAGTTATTTATTTAATTATAATTGAAAATTTCTTAAATAAGTTATACAACATGTGTTTTGTAATAGAAGCAGCTCTCAGCTGACAGCAAAACTGCAATCATTAAAGCCTTAGAAGAAGGAAAATCCATGCGTGAAGTTGGACACCTCTTTGGTGTAAATCAATCAACCGTATGTCGGATTAAATCTCGATTTCCTTGAGAAATAGTGTGGAAAGGAAACCAGGTAGTGGTAATCCTCGAAAAACTACCTCTCGCCAAGACCGCCAGATGATTGCACTGGTTAAAAAAGATCCACGAAAGACCGCAGTGGACGTTGCTAATTTCGCAAATGAGCAAATGGGAGTCTCTATAGGCGTTCACACTATTCGCCGTAGGTTGAAAGAGGCTAATTTGCATGCGAGACGACCCGCAAAGAAACCTCTCATCAGTGCAATCAATAAAAAGAAGCACCTGGAATTTGCAAAACGTTACAAGGATTGGTCAAATGAACAATGGGCTAAAGTCTTGTGGAGCGATGAAAGTAAATTTAATTTGTTCGGCTCCGATGGGATAAATTTTGTTCGAAGACCGCCTGGACAGAGATATTCACCAAGATATCAACTTCCAACCGTAAAACATGGCGATGGATCAATAATGGTGTGGGGTAAGGAACGATATGTTTAAAAAAAATTATTGATTTTACGTCACATATTTACAGGTGCGTTTTCCCGTGATGGGGTAGGTCCCTTAACTCAAATCGAAGGAAAAATGGACGCCAAGAATTACTGTGAAATCCTTGGAGAACACATGCTTCCCCATCTGCGGGAAAAAATGCCTCCTGGTAGCATATTCCAACAGGACAACGATCCAAAGCACTCAAGTCGCTTAGCTCGAAACTTTTTAAGCGACAATGATGTCAATGTTTTGGATTGGCCATCACAGTCTCCCGATCTAATAGCTCCCATAGATTTTCTATGGGGTTTAGATCGGGAAGTTAAGAGGAAACATCCGTCAAATAAGAGGCAATTAGAAGAAATTTTGAAAAGTGAATGGGAGAAAATATCCATTAACACATTAATAGCTTTAGTCGACTCTATGCCTTCTAGGTTGCAAGAAGTCATAAAAAATAAGGGCTACGCCACTAAATATTAATTTTAAGATTTTTTTTGTAAGAATTACTATTTAATTTAAATAAACACATTAAAATTTATGCTGTTGCATTTTTATTGCTCCCATGAAATTCGCACTCTTTTTAATAAATGACAAAATAATATATCATTAATTAAAAATATTTACATAATGTTATTGATAATAGGTATCTATAACTGTAGGAATTAATAACCCAAAGAAATATTTTGAACTGGTCACCATTTTTTTAAAATTATCACACTTAAAGATAATTTTACCCAACGTTGCATTTTTTGTGCTCGCTACTGTACGTCAACGCTCATGATACTCTAGTGTCCGGTATCGTTTCCACAAATGATATACATTTCGACAATTTATAAGACCTTGTGAATACATTTGGCTTTTTGTGAACGCTCAATGCTATGTTGTATTGTGTATTTCGTATTCCATATGCATTTTATTGTCATTCAAATAATTGGATAGCACGAAACCAACACAACAGAGGGTTTCTGTGTTGCAAAGTCATATACTGCATTAATAAGATCATGTTTAGAAATTGCTGGTACCGGTAGTTGATCATAATGTGGAACTTTATCTTTATTACTGGTAAAGTGTGTAGGTCCAGACTCATTAATAGAAAATAAGTTAAATGATAATATCATAGGCGTTAGATTAGCATCAACAAACAAATAATAATTAAAGTTTCCGGCTATAAGAACCTCAGGATACGACGCTGATAAAACCTTTCGGTGATTGACAAGTCCATCAAATTCTATAGACACAACCAAGTAGTAATGTGATACCATTGTGATGAACTTCAATAAACGTCAACGTTATTCGATTGACTGCAGATAGTATTTTGTATATTGCTATTCCATCAGCATATTTATATTTACCGAAAAACACGGTATCCATTAAAATCATAAAAATTATCACTTATCTCGCTATGGAACCAGGTTTCGGAAACACATATGGCATCAATTTCAGAGTTCTCGAATAAATATCAGAACTCATCCAACTTGTTTCCTCGACTTTGGGCATTAATGTGGCAGCTATTAATGCCTTGCTTTTGTCTGGCGAGTAACATCCGTTAGTGATTAGTTAGAACCACAACGAGCTACAAATGATTTGTCACCCGAAAACCGATGACGTCCGTCATGAATTGCAGGGCAATCGCATAAGTGATGTTACACTTATTCCGTTTCATCTACATCATGCCAGCTTCTATGGCTACAGTAATTCTCGCTGGGCAGACAACAAAACTACTAAGGCTTTCCATTAGAATGCGAACCATGTTTTCGTCGAACTCAAGAAACTTTCAGGTACTCCCGCTGTTCGCTGATATACACTTCAGTGTTGAAATTCGGCAACCAGGTATGTCTGACTACCCACGGCTTGTTAAATTCCATACTGCTTTTTCTAATTTGGAATATTATTCTGTAGAGGCGCATAAATCCCCTCTGTCGTCGCCTTCTCAAACATTTTCGATACCTTCCGCGTCAGTTCAACTGCTTTTTGTTTACCTCTATGCCCGGAACCCAGTATATGTGCTATTACTCTCGAGGATTAATCTGATGTCACTGATATGGAACTCAATTATCCTATCTAACAGACCTGGATGTTTAAGCGTGCCGACGTCATTCTTGTCCGAACATCGAATTTTTTCTATTCATTCAAAATACATATCGCTCCTTTATTGCAACATAGTCATAACTCAAAAAATTAAAAATTTGTAATTACTTAAGCAAAACTGCTCTTTTAAACCTTCTGTACATGTGGAAAAAAAATCAGTTTATATCCCATGTTGGACCGAAGTTATAGCAAAAAGTGTTTGCGGCAATTAGATCACAAGATTTATGTCTTGAAAACTTAAATGGCAATTTGCCAAGTTCAAGTTCTTTTGAAATATGACTATGTTGCAATAAAGGAGCGATATGTTGATGCAGTTATATACGCTCTATAACGCTGTTCTAATATCCACCAAGGCCTCTCTGCGTGGAATTCATTCGAAATGTTTACATGAATTATACTGAATTTTCCCAAAGACTTGGGTTAGGATTTCACCTTAGATTGAAGAGAATAATACAAGAAAAAACCTAATGGGAATAAATCGTAAGACCTCGGTGGTCAATATTCATTACCTCAACGTGAGAGGACCATGCCCTCAAATCAATCGGGTAGAATATCTACTTACATGAGTTGAGTGGCATAGAATATCATTCTGTTCAAACCACATGACGATGGTGTTGAGATCATCGAACTCAAATCAAAAGAAATTGATAATTATCGACCTATAGAGCCCGCCATTGACAGTTATGGGCTGACCGAACGTTATTCTCATAGAAATATGGACAAATAATGATGATGCCAGCCCAAAATCCATACCAAACGCTGATATTTTCGGAATGCATTTGACGCTTTTGGTTCTATGTGGGTTGATAACGTCTCATAGTAAACAATTTTGTTTGGTTATGTACAAATGCATTCAGAAATTGGCCTTAATGCTGACGATAGTGTTTTCGATGACAATTATTGTCAATTGCCAATTGCTCCTGAGTCAGTTCAGCAATCAGATGTAGTTGGCTATGGCCAATCACTAACTAACTGACAACTAATCTAACAGATGTAGCCTCAATAAGATTCTGTTTTATTAAATGTATTTGATTGATTATTACTGTGTTCATAGCTTTTCGATTTAAAAGTAAATAATACTGCATAATCCACTCGAGATATAAAAGAAAAAAGTAGTTTTTTTTTATTAATTTTACGTTGGAAAAAATTATATGCAAATACCAGTAAATGTTTTGATTTAAAAAAAATTTTTTTTTTATTCCTTCTGCACTCCTTGGGTCAATTTGACCCAATTTTGATTTTCAAACTCAAAATTTTTCCCTTTAATTATAAGTTATGATCGTGAAACTTTAATTTATCCATTACAGGCATAAAAACTATTCTTTTAAATGAAAACAATAAAATTTAAATTTTTTCTTACAAGTTTACCATTCAGAATCATCGATCAATAATTTTATCAGGCAATTTTCAAAGCGTTTACGGTTTGACAGCTTTGAAAATAGAGAAAAAAGAAGACTTCATGACGAACTAGCACCAATAAGAAACGTTTGGGTAAGAGGAGTAATCACTTCAAAGTTGTTTACAATCCAACAATGTTACTGAAGATGAACAATTGCTTTCATTTCGAGGTGTCAATCAAAGCCCTTCAGATATGAAATAAAAATTTGGGAACTTTACGATTCCACAACTAAATGAAAAACCGCGCCGCTTACAAAAAACGATTGCTAGGTTGGCGGGTGTTAACCAAAAAACAGTTTCTAAGGTAAGAATAAAACAATATAAGAAGTCTTTAAGTATTGAGAGAAAGCGTGGAAGTGGAAGAAAACAAGGATTTGCCGACCATAACAAAGCAAGTAAAATAATGTCTGGAAGAAAAGTGGCTCAAAACGTTTGATGCTCTGAAACCTTTGTCAGAAAAAAATTTTATACACAAAAGGAATTCAAATATTTACTTTAATTGAAATATAAAACGAAAAAAATCCACCGCTTAGTTTTATTTCTATAACGAAAAGTGTAAGTCCAGCTTTTTTTTTTTGTGCCCACTCCTTATGTAAGTAATTTTGCTTAACAATTCTTTTACATTCAAAGTAGTTATAAGTTCACGGTCAATATTGTTTTCTTTAATCTTAATATCGACCCATTACCTTTGATTTTATTTTACTTTACATTGTCAGTACATATTTTTGATTTAACCATAAAAAACATGTCGCCTTCGAAATTCATTTTATTACACCTCGTATCGGTTTGTGGAAGTACTTATTAAAGTAATCACTCATATACAGCCAATTACACATATGAAAGTGTGTTAGTGTATATTAAACATGAATAAGGATTTTGTAAGGAAATTCTTAAGACCTCATAATAATAAAGATCCGAAAATCATTGAAGCCTTAAAAGAAAAGCAAAGATGTGGCAAAAGGATATGATTTAAATGAGGGTAACGGAAAATATTTAATTACAAACGTTGTCAAGGCAACAAGTAGGGAATAGAGCTCGCTATAATGCTTGAATAATATGGCAAATAACAGAAAAAAACCAAAAATGGTGGAAAGTATTGATAACCGTTATGAAATATTTACACACATGCATACAATATTTAAATTCTTATGTTAACATTATCTCGAGTTTATTGGAAAGTTTCTAGTATTTAAACACGCATATTAAAAAGACGAAGAAAAAAAAATACATTTCCAGTTTAAATATTTCCCAAAATGTTTTTTAATTCTTCAATTATTTTATGCCATTGAAGATTCACTTGTTTTCTTCGTCTTCGTCTTTTTCTTTTTTTTTAGAACCCAATTACCAACGCAACGCAACGCAATTACAGTCAGTAATTTGAAAATTCCGAAATGCCAAGCAGGGTAAGTGTAGAAAATCCATGAGTATTGTGAAAAACAAACAAAAAAAAAAAATACATAACGTTGTTGCTAACAACAAACACGTCTATTGATAACGATATGATTAAGTGTCACAGATATCTATACATACATACATATATAAATACCCAAAGCAATATATTTCTATATACGAAATATCCCAGCCAGCAATTTTGAAAATTTTTAATCAAATTCGATTCTTTTTTGATTCTTCTGCGCGATTAAAAAGCTCGAATATGCGCTTATTTTCTGATCATAAAAGACTCTTTCATCGAAAAAAAGTGACTACGAGCGACTTTTCTTAACAAGTCACTTATGAGTCATTTTCTATATTTTCGGCTCTTCTTCTAGTAGCTTTATAATCATTTTCGAGTCACTTTCTGATAATTTATTAGTCTTATTTACTTTCGTTTTTGATTCTTTTTCGAGTCATCTTTCAGTAACGTTCTGATCATTTATTAGTTTTATTTACCTTCGATTATGATTCTTTTTCGAGTCATTTTTCAATCACTTTCTGATCATTTATTAGTCTTATTTACCTTCGCTTATGATTACTTTTCGAATCGTCTTTCAGTTATCGTTTAATCTCATACGAGTCTTTTATGAGTCCTTTTATTGCCATTTATGAGTCGTGTTCCTATTAATTTGGATACGTTTTTATGTTATTTATGATTAAAATATGAGTCATTTATTATTCGTTCTTATCATTCTATTTTACTCTCTTCAAGTGTTTTTATTAGTTTTACTGAGTCCTACGTTTACCCTACAGCAATTTCAAAAATCACGTTTGTATGAACGTTAAGTATGAAAAAAAGAAGGAATATTAAGTTTACATTCGTGTTATATGTACATCAGACATCAAAATTTATTAAAAAGAAATATTGTTTTTTCGTTAAAAATCAAAGAAAAATATTCAATTTAAAAAAAAATTATGCTTTATTTCATAGCCATCTTTTACATAAAAAAAAAATTAATACAGAAAAGCAGTTTTTAATCATCAACTTGAGCAAAATATGATCATAAACCCCTGCAAAATCTGTTTTTGATTAAGCATTTTTCAATCTTCAGTATAAGTAGATCCTAATAGTCACATTTTAAATCGAACTCATTTTACTCATTGCCACGAATCATTTTTGAGTCCTTTTTTAATCGCGTAACTGACTAATAAGTTTTTGATCACCAAAAGTACTCTTAAAAGACTCAGCAAGGTGATTTTAATAAAAACAATCTTCCGAATGCTAGCTGGGATAAATTGTAAGTCACATCCTTGTTTAACTTTGTGTTGAAAGTCGCTATGTATATACGTATGTATGTAACTAAAGATATACTCGAGGGTATGTGATATTTTTGTCACATATCAACACTCATTCCAAGATATTTTATTTTCACACTTCAAATATCAAAGAATGAATATCAGCCCGGTATTAGAGTATTTGAAAAATAAGATGAAGAAAAAAAAACCAAGAAAAATATCAACAAGAAAACAAATCAACAACACGATTCTTAATGCCATTTCGTCTTTGAGTTGTTGTTTTTTTTTTTCTTTCCTTAAAAGAAATTATTACAATACCCCGAGTATTTTCCCAAGTACTTTATTCAATTTGTTTTCTATTGTTGTATGCGTTGAATAGGGTGAACCTACAAAGTAACATTCATCAAGTAATGCCTAAAGCATTACAAAATTTCAAAGAGAGCCGCGAAATAAGTAATCATTTATACGGCGAATGTTACTCCTTACGACTACGTATTTTACTACTGCTTAGGATCCATTCAACATACAGATAATACCGAGCGTATTTCTCTAGTTCTGTCAATGAATTGCTCAGTAGTAACACGAAGAATTAGGAAAAATTAAATCCTTATTATCGTTTTCTAATCAATATTGAATTCAAAGATTTCCAGGTTCTAACATGGGACCTTCGAGAATCTCCAGATGCTAATAATGTACTTCACCTGGGGCCCCAAAACGGGCCGCTATGCGTACTCAAGTGAGCTTTTAGTAGAAAGCCACCATACCAACCAAACCTAATAATGGTCCTCCAACTCGTGTTGTATGCACCCTTAAAGTAGCAGGTGGGTTTATGCCAAAGGGTGCAAGAGAAAAAGAAACACACTACGGAGATCCTTAAAAATGTATCAGATTTACTTGAAAATTGTTACTCAGGGGTCGCTGATTATGGACCTACATTCAGATTTAAAAAATTATAAATGGCGAATCCAATATGGTAGTCAAGATTCATAAAAATTAATCGGATTTGCGGTAATTTTAAAGAGCAAAGATCACTTGTCAATGTCTGACAATAGCGATGGTTCTAGCACAAGCATTTTTTCAAAATGGCTAAAAACGCTGGATTTTTAGGGGTTTCAACTCCCTTTTTCTCGTAACCTGACGTGATGGAAAGTTTCGGAAACACCTGAAGCCATCTTATTTGCACAAAAATAGTTTTAATTTGACCATTCACATATTCTTCTTTCTTTTGCAAAAACCTAAAACTAAAATGTTTAAACCACGTAATGCCAGCAAATAGATTGCATGAGTCCTGATAAAACTCATGATATGTAATAAATATGCCGAATATCTCTAAGGACAGCGCAACTACAAAGAAGGTGTTTTGCCGATTGTTATTCTTTTTTATTCAAGCAACTCCTTAAATAAGCATAATAAGTGTAATCAGATTTGCTCCGGATGTAGACTCAAAAATTAGAATTAGAAGTGTAATCGACTCTCTACCAGGGAACACAACACAGTATACGCCATTTAGATTAACAGAATAGGTCAACCTCAATACTCACACGACTTCCAAATTTTTGCAGCGTCACTAGGAATGCAAACGATATGACATCGATGTTTTTATGCAGGATACTGTATAAATTTTTTTTAAAGTAAAATATGGCAATGAAATAAAGTACAATTTTTTCTTAATTGAAAATTTTTCATTGTTTTTTAACGAAAAACAATATTTCTTTTCAATAAATTTTGATGTCTGATGTACATACACCACGAATGTAAACTTAATTTCTTTCTTCTTTTCATACCAAACGTTCATACGAATGTGATTTTTGAAATCGCTGTAGTGTAAACGTAGGACTCAGTAAACCTAATAAAAACACTTGAAGAGAGTAAATTAGAATTATAAGTGTGAATAATAAATGACTCATATTTTAATCATAAATGACATTAAAACGAGTCAAAATTAATACGACCACGACTCACAAAATGGCAATAAAATGACTCATAGAACACTCGTATGCGATTAAACGATAACTGAAGGACGACTCGAAAAAGAATCATAAGCAAAGGTAAGTAGGACTAACAAATGATCAGAAAGTGACTGAAAGATGACTCGAAAAAGAATCATAAGCGAAGGAAAATAAGACTAATAAATGATCAGAAAGTGATTGGAAAAGCTACTAGAAAAATAGCCGAAAATACTTTAAAATAATATAGAAAATGACTCATAGGCGACTTTTTAAGAAGAGTCGCTCGTAGTCATTTTTTTTTTCTCCCGACGAAAAAATCTTTTCTGATCAGAAAATGAGCGCTTATTCGAGTTTTTTAATCGCGCAAAAAAATCAAAAAAGAATCCAATTCGAATAAAAATAAAACAAAAGTCATCCTCTAATATAGACATTATTAGCGAAACGGAAGTACAAATGCACATTTAATCCCCGGTAGCGAAGCAAACGTTATTTGGGAGGACATGAAATTTTTGTTTCCAAAACTTTCGCGAATTACATTTCAATATATCCCAATTGTTTCTACGTCCGTGCATTTTTGATGATGCACAGAAGAACACAAGAAAGAACGTCAATGTATCTATGACATATCACCGATGTTTTTCAACAATGATGATTTCCTGAACGATGTTGCATCTCTAAGCGTTGCACTCGCTTTCAAGTGAAAATATTTGCTAGGCGTTCAGTAGCATCAAAATCACCGCTATATCAGGACTGCTAAATGTGAAAAAATTTTTCTCCGAAATATTCTATGACCGTAGGATTTTTTCTTTTTTGTGGTATGTAGACTGAAGTCGTTGTAATTCAGTTGAAAGAGGTTGTCGGGTTATTAAATGAAAGCCCGTCAACAAGATATTACTTTCGACGAATTTCTTTTAATTACCTTGAGATAAAATCTCGAAAGTTAAAATAAAATTGCAATGAAACGTTCAGCAAGCAAAATTACAATATAAAGGGATCGGTTAAACGGGAACTCATTGTAGACAAACTATTGAACCCAGAGTAATAGAGTTCAATATTTGGTGTACCTTATGACCGCCGTGGTCTAGTAGAAAGTTTACTGGCTTATTAGATGTAAATCCAGGGTTCGAGTCCCAGGCTAGACATCAAAACAAAATACAAAAAGTATTTCTTCGGCCATTTCTTCTCAGCAGATTTCTGTATAAAACTCTGAGAGTAAATAAAATTGCCATTAAATGTTTCTTAAAAATCTGTCCTTTGGAGTCGAGTTTAAACTGTAGATTCTGCCGCTCATGAATACAAATTAATTTACATAACATGAATGGTATGAGAAGCTGGGTTGTAATCCTTACTAAGGCTAATTAAGTAAGTAAGAAGTGTGCACAAAAAAAAAATGGTCCTACTTTTAAGCTTATAACTTTTATTATAATTGAAAAAAACTTAATACCGTTACAATGTTTTTGTTAGTCATCTGTTTCAAAGTCCACCTGCTAAATGTCATTGCAATAGCAAAAATAGTTTTTTTGAAAATGGCCAACCAACAAGAATGTCGTAAAAAAATAATTGAAATTTTCAATGAGAAACCGCGCCGCTTACAAAAAAAGATTGCTAGGTTCGCAGGTGTTAACCAAAGAAAATAGTTTCTAAGGTAAGAATAAGTATTCAGAGAAAGCATGGAAGTAGAAGAAAAAAAGGGTTTGCCGACCGCGTACAGGAGAGGGCGAAGGCTCTTATTTATGACAATAGGGTATCCAACTCTATTCATACGTTGGAGCATCGTCGCAATGTGGCGTGTGTTTCTTTGTTCTTTCGGTACTACAATGGGGAGTGTTCTCGAGAGATAAGGGGCTTGGTTCCCGATAATCACATATTTTTACGTGGTACTCGAGCTTCTCGGCAGAGCACATCCTTTTGTCGTTGATTGTCCAATGAACCGCACAATTCATTACGGAAGGAATTCATTTTTTGCCCGCACTTCTCGCTTGTGGAATGATCTTCCTGCGAGGGTTTTTCCCGTCAATTACGATATTGGTAAGTTTAAATCAAATGTCCACAAACACTACTCCCTCTTTCCACCTTCCTATAAACTATTTTCCTAAACCTGTACAATGCACTGCATGAGTAGGGGCTATCCCCTGAGTGTTGGTTTGTATAAGAAAAAAAAAAATTAAATAATACGTATTTTTCTAAAATGCCCTAAAATGTTTGGAATAAAAGTGGCTCAAAAAGTTGAATGCCCTGAGACCCTTGGTCAGAAAAAAAATTTATATACAAAAGGAATTCAAATATTATTTACTTTAATTGAAATATAAAACGAAAAAAATTCGCCACTTAGTTTTATTTCTATAACGAAAAGTGTAGTCCAGTTTTTTTTTTGTGCGCACTCCTTCATTGAAGATTATGAAATCGACAGTATGTGGTTCCAACGAGACGATGCGACCAATTTTGGATTTATTTCGTAATAGTATGCCAGAACAATTTGATAACGTGAGACCATTTAGAACATTTTCTGTTTCGTTAACGTAAAGCCTGTTTTTACAGTGAAAAATTTCCTTATGTTGGAGCATTTGAAAACCAGAACGAAATAAATTTAAAGTTCACCCTTTCACTAATACAAACAAGTGGTGGGTACATTTGTAAATATGATTGTATTCCACATCATTAATATGATGTGTTCATGACAACATGTCTACATGCTTGTATACATACGTCTATACATGAATGAATACATCTATTTATATGTACAAATAGATGTCAAGTGTTAAGTAATGTGAATATACGGTATGTATGTACACGTGGAAACAAATATGATTAACCGTATTTGCGTATAAATAACAGTCTTTGGAAAAGAAACGTGTTGATTACCATTCCCAATGTACGGTATTTATGAATTTATATTGAAAATTATCCAAAGCCAAATAGTATCGGTATAGAGTTCTCAAAAATCACGCGGTTTTCAAGTAAATTATTGTGAAACATTATAACCGACTCATTTATATTAGAGGTGAAAAATGTGAATAGAGGGTATGGCATAGAATGGAGTCTGTTAGTGAATGGAATTTAATTGATTTTTGTGGGTTTTCGTTGCTACAAAAGCCAACTAAACCGTGATGTAAATTCTTACCTTTAATTATAATTAAAAAAAAAAAAATAAAAATAAACAGGAGCGTTATTGGCACTGTAAGTGAAAGAAATAATACTAAATAACGTGAGTGTAATTACACAATTCACCTGGGCATCATGGTGTGGTGGAATTAACTGAAATGCCTTGAAAAGGCTGCTTGCTATAACGCGATAAGAAAAGGAATGGAAATTAGAAATTAAAATTGAAGGCACATTAAAATATTTCAAATTTAAATTGAATTTATTATGGCATTGGATTAGTATGGCAGAAGATGGTTTCAATGCGAAAAAAAATATCTAAAATGGAAATACCTTTGTTTCATTGTAGAACTGTAACCTTTGGATAATGGAAGCAAACAATTTGAAATTAATTTAATTAAAAATAAATGTTTTGCAATAATATCCATTCAGAAATTGTATTTATCGAACCCATACTCCGCAGCATAGCATAAAGTTTAGCATAACAACATCCACTTGAAAGACTAAGAAACGTGAATAATCAATTTTTTTCGGACCTCAGTGTGGAGAGTTTAAAACTACGTAAGCAAAAAACCAAAAAAAAAAAAAAATTCAAAGCGTTTATCTCTATCCTTAATAAAATGAGCATACTTGCCGGTTTAAAGCCATCGTGTGGCTGATCTGTAGGTTAAAATTTAAACCATCGATTATTTCGAATCTGTCAATACTAATTTCGTGCTATTCATGAATTATAGGGAATCGATTTACACTTTAACAGTATTGAGATTTTTTGGAAGTCGCCGGTTGTCTAGTAGGTAGTGTGTTGGCTTATTAGACGAATGTCCCGAGTTCGAATTCAGGGTCAGACATCAAAACGAATATATGAAAAAAAAATATATATTTTGGGTGACTTCCCCTCAGCAGATTTCTGGCAAAAACTCTGGGAGTAAAAATTGCCAGAAAAAGCTTCTCAAAAATCTGTCGTTCGGAGTCGACTTTAAAATGTAGGTCCCGCCGCTCATGTATAAAAATTAACGCACACAACATGAGTAGTGTAAGAAGCTAGGACGTTGTACAATGGATCAAATCGACCTCCGGGTACTGTACTTGTCACAGTTGACAAGTACGAGTCCTCTAACCTAACCTAACCTAACCCAATATTGGGGTTTATTGAGTCAAGGAGAAATTGCAGGATTTTAACAAATAAAAAACATCTTTTCGGATTAAGCTCATTCTGTTCTCGGTAAAAATTACCGTATTTGGCCCATAGAAAATCCACACATGGTCTTACAGAAGCCAATATATCCATTACAAGTGACTGTTTGGTGCGGCTTGTCGAGTGGAGGTTTCATTGGTCCATATTGCTTTGAAAAAGAGGACGGCGTAACCATGCAATGGAAACGACTATTCCACCCTGATAACCGAATATTTTTTGTACTCACTTTTCATGGTACTGATGTGAACGATATTTGGTTTCAACAGGTTGTTATAACTTCCCACACTCGATTCATTGTAAAAATGTTTGATGACCGTCTTATTAGCCGAAATAGTTCTGATTTAGCACCATTCATTTATTTTAATTCAATTAAGCATTTAAAGGCCAATATTCGTGATGTTATTGTTAAAATACGATCCCATACCCACGAAGGAGTGCATGATAACAGGTCCGATTAAGCGATTGAATGAAATAATATTCCATATCTAACCGGAACAATTGTACTTCACAACAAAACAATACATTTGGAAAAATTACGAACCATTTTTGTTTTACTGCATTGTAAAAATTTAGACTTTCAAATGGCCCACCCTATACATAAAAACCGGTTTTTGTAATACTGTGCTTATTTGATAGAAAATGAGTCACACTTGTCGCAATTAAACTTAACAATCGAGGCTCTCCTCTATCCTATCTAATGGTCTTCTGCTTCAGGAATATTGACATTACAATTCCAAGTAGAAATGACGAGTTATAGCTTCTTACAGTATACATGATGTGAGCATTAATTTAATCAATTTGTGGATGGACCTTCAGTGGTGTCTTCGAATAACAAATTTATGAAAAATTTCTTGGAAATTTTTTTTGGTCTCATAGTATTTGACACACACCATCATTTTGTCGACTATAAGGCTGCTTTCGATAGCCCCATAAGGGATCGTGTTTTTGCCGCAATGTCTGAGCTCGGTATACCTGCGTAGCTGATAAGGCTATGCAGAATGACGTTGAGCAATTCCTACAGCTCCATCAAGGTAGGAATGAATCTCTCCGGACCTTTTGATACCGTGCATGGTTACAGACAAGGCGATCCCTTATCATGCGACCTCTTCAACTTCGTCATGGAGAGTGTTCTGCAATAGGCGGGAGCGCATCGTAATGACAATATTTTTCAAAAAAGTGTCCAGTTGCTTGCGTACGCTGACGACATCGAGATCATAGGCCGTTCCAAACGAGATGTCACTGCTGCCTTTAATGCTATTGAACGGGAGTCGAAGAATATGAGGGCAAAACAAAGTATATGTTATCGACAAGTTGAGCCGTGCGGGGTATTGATTCTCAAATTACGGCCGATAACTATACTTTTGATACAATCAAGGAATTCATTTATCTTGGCTCCGCCGTTACTACCGAAAATGATGTCAGTCTGGAGATCAAGCGCAGGATTATTCTTGCCAACAGGTGCTATTATGGTCTCAATAGGTAATTGAGTAGCAGAGGCCTCTCTCGCAAGACGAAACTAATACTCTACAAGACGCTCATCTTACCCGTGCTTCTTTATGGCGCAGAAGTATGGACCCTATTAAGAACTAATGCACCTGCCTTGAGAGTAGTTGAGAGAAAAGACCTACGTAAGATCTTCGGTCCAGTACGAGTTGGCGATGATTTTCGCAACCGATCAACAGTGAGCTGTATGAGCTTCTCAACGACATGGAGGTTGTACAGCATATTAAAATTCAGAGAAGTGTGATGTTGCTTACAAAAAGGTTGTAAGCAGAGAAAAATAACGAACAGTTGTTATTGCGTTCGCGCAAGAGTGTGAAAGAAGAATAGAATAATTTTATGATTAAAAAAAAAAATAAAGAAGAAACTTAAAAATTCTCTTCCATTTATAAAATTTATAAAACTCTTAAGACAATTAGGAACGGAATTATTTGCAATAAAATTTTTTTTTTATTTTATTCGGAGTCAGTTTCTGATAGCAAGCGCATTCTCTTTTGCTAAAGTGGCTCAATATCAGTAGAAATACTTATTACATACAGACATAATTGGTCATTGCAACCCTTAAGTTTGAATTCTTGACCTAGTTTCTCACACTACTTATGTTGTGTGTGTTCTGTGTACTCTCAGAGTTTTTGCCAGAAATCTGCTAAGAAGAAATCACCGAAAAAATACATCCTTTGTATTTTTATTTTGATGTCTGGCCTGGGACTCGAACCCTGGCCTTACGCTAATAAGCCAGCACACTACCTACTAGACTATGGCGACTTCAAGAAATACTTGTTACTTTTACTTATTCAGAAGCTGATTCTGGCGCTGGTTTATTTCTTTTAACAGCAAATTCTGTAATAGTGCGTAGAGATCCAACTTAGGAAAGCTCTTTATGGACCTGTCTGTATCTAGCTATACATGTTTATAGGTCTGATTGAAATTTTGCAGCTCTTTCAATTATGTTATCACATGTCAAAAAGTGTTCTGCCAACTTATTTGCCATTCGAAGGCCTTCAAGTATCAACTTGGCAGTTATTGGACTTTGAATTTAACTCTCATCCATTTCGACATTTTGATATTCATTTCCCAGCGCAACCTCCAATGTCTCTTCTTCATTTAGAGCTTTATCAACTTCTCGCGCTAAATTAATTATATCTGCATACGCTTCACTACCTGAATTAACATTCGCTCAAGTGTCTTTGCGTTTAACGCATTCTGGCCAAATGCTAACAGACATGTAAAGTTGATGGTTTTATTTCTGAAAAGGCTATAGCAGCATGCTTTATGCAATTTGTGGTCGCCGTGATCTAGTAGGTAGTGTGCTGGCTTATTAGACGTAAAGCCAGGTTTCGAGTCCCAGGCCAGACAATAAAAATATAACAAAAAGAAAAAAAATACAAAAAGTATTTTTTCGTCGATTTCCTCACTTTCTCTTCTTGTTTCTCAAAAATCTGTCGTTCGGAGTCAACTTTAAACTGTAGGTACGCGCTACTTCTGTATAAAATTAATACACACAACATATGTAAGTGGTGTAAGAAACTGGGGACTTCTTCGGAACGATTGCTGTAGACTGTCTAATGATGAAGGTATAGCTGGTAAACTGGGAGTTAAACGGGATTAACCCATTTTCGGTCGCTGTGCCAATTTGGGAACACTTAATAATTAAGGCAGTATAAAAAAAACTGTTTGCTCTGGGTTATTTATTTTTGCATTATTGTGTAATGGAAAGTACTCTCAATAAATACTAAAGCAAACAATTTGTCTACATTTATTGTTATTGCTGTAATAATCTATTAAACTTCGTTAACAATACACATGTAGAGGTAGGTCAATGGTAACCAAAATTATGCTTTGTACGTAAAGCTAATAGTCTTTATTTGTATTATAATATAAAATTCAATAACCCGAGAAACATTGAAAAACATTTTTAGTTTCATACATCAAATGTATAAGAACTTATAAGACATACAATAATGCTGTTCCAATTTGGGTACAATGGCCATAAGTATAATAAAAACAAATTATGAACCAAGTTTGTTAGATGAAGATATTGGAGTTGATGTAGTATCAAATGCTATGTCCAGAAACAGGTTTAAAGAAATAAAAAGAAATCTACATCTTGTAGACAATAACGACGCTGCAAAAACTAATGACAAAATGTTTAAAGTACGTCAACTTGCTGATATTCTTATCAGAAAATTTAACCAATGGGGTGTTTTCCACGAAAATATTTCTATAGATGAATCCATGGTAAAATGTTACGGTCGTCATTCAGCAAAACAATATATACGAGGCAAACCTATTCGGTTTGGTTATAAAAACTGGGTTGCAGCAAGTTCCTCTGGATATTGTTACTGTTTTGATATTTACTGCGGTAAATCAACTATATCTGTTCCTGAACCATTGGGTACTAGGGTTGTGAAAATGTTGGTACAAAAATTGTCCATGAATCCTGCCAACCACAAAATATTTTTTGATAATTTTTTCACAAGTTTTGAGTTACTCAATGATTTACGTAATTTAGGATACCGTGCCACAGGAGCAAACCGAGAAAACCGCACTAAAAAATGCCCTCTGCCAAATGCAAAAGAAATGATGAAGAAATCAAGAGCCGGCGACAAATTATGATTCATATGAACCAGTAGGAAAAACTAAAAGATGGTCTTCTGAAAAAAAACGAAAGGTTGATATGGAAATACCTCACTTGTTTCAAACTTATAATTAAAACATGGGCGGAGTGGATGAAATGGATCAATCTATATCTTTGTACAGAATTAGCATCCATAGCAAAACATGGTGGTGGTGTTTATTTACGTACATGGTTGACCTGGCAATATCAAATGCGTGGCGCCTACATGAATGTTGTAAAGAAGATCCAATGGACCAATTACAATTTCGTCGATCTATAGCTAGATATTATCTAAAACAGTCATCTAATAGATATTCTGCTTGGCCTTCGTCATCAAATATTGAGGGTCTAAATCTAGACGGCGCTGATCATGTTCCAGAAAAACTTCCTAAGCGTGTGCTTTGAGTCATCTGCCACAATAGAAGCCGCTGGAGTTGCAAAAAATGCAAAAAAAACACTCTGCGTTGACAAAACGTGTTTTGCAAAATATCACTCATTAGTGGCCATTTTACCAATTTGGGTACACCCCTCTAATGTCCTGAATTCAATTTTTTTTATTTTTTTTTTATGTTTCTGTTTATTTGTATTGTTAAAAATAAATGTACCATAAAATTTCAAAAATTTTACTTGTACATTTTGATTGGTTGTAAATGGGTTAAACGATTTTATCCGCAAAAAAGAAGCGAACAAAAAAAATGGTAAATTTGTTAATAAAAAACCGGGTTATTTCAAATTCGCGTCAAAAAAAAAAACCGTGTAAAAACTGGTTTGGGTGTATATCAATTTCAAATTTCTTTTTTTTGACACGACCATTTCGTATCAGAATTTCTCATGCCTAGGGTAGGGTACAATTTCATTTATTTTTATTAAATTGATTTTAGTTTTTCTTTTTTATTGTTTCTGTTGTTTTTACACACGGCAACAATGAGTCGAAAAGGCAACGTGAGTGCCAGCAACATGATCCATTTTATCGTTGACATAATTTATACGAACAAACATTTGTGTTCACACAGACCTACTATATACGTTTAATTTCTATGTACATACGCATATATATTTCATATTTAATCAAATATATACATACACATACACACTTACATTATATAAAGCATTTTAATTATTTCTGTTTTATTTACAACAATTATAAACTCAGGCATCATCAAGTAGCCTTAGCAACAGGTGTTGTACAAGTCACACAGGTAAACAATATGAAAAAAATATTGTATTTGCACGTTGCTTTTTAATTAAAATATTTATTAAAACAAAAACACAACAACAGAATGAAATAAAAAGTTATTATTAAAGGGAAAACATACATACATAACAATATTCTATATATATATATATAAAAATGAATGTATGTTTGTTTGTTAGTGTGCTTTGTATGTATGTACGTTTGAACGTTATTGACGACTAGACGGCTGAACCGATTTTCACAGTATCTTCCTGTATGTCTAGAAGGAGTTATAGGCTACTTTTTATACTTTATAAATTTCAAGTATGTGAGATGCCACGCCTACATATACTCCATTACCTACTATTGTAAGCTAATAACAAGATGGCTATATTAGAACAATTATAACAGCAAGATACCTCAAATTTTGTACAAATAACTGCAGTTTCAATATAAATATTTTTTGGACAAAAATGGGCGAAATAGCAATAGTGGGTGTGGCACTTCCCATATAAAGTAAATACGAAAATCTGTATATCTGAAAAACTGTAACAGCTAGAATCCCATTTTTTGGGATTAAAGCCAGCTGATGAGCTAAATCTATGTCTAAAATCATCATACCTTTGGGGACATGTTCATATTCTAAAATTAACTACTAACATGTGTTTTCAGTTGAACCGTGATCCTTCAGCCTCAACTTTTTCCAAATAATTGCTTAATTTAGGTAATAGAAGAATTCCATAGATTCTATAACAAAGTACATAAAATTTCCAGAATGACACAATCAAAAGTAGAATTAAAAAATGGGTATTTCCCAATATTGTGGAAAATTTTAAAATATGCAATGGGTTCTGAACGTGCGTTACTAGCATCCAAAAATATTAACTTTAATTCCATCAATAGCAAGATCAATGGGAATCCAAGAATCTTATTAATCGGTCGATACAGTTTCAAATATTACGGATGTCGTCAATTATCCAGTCGAATTTTTAAATTCGATAAATTTACCAGGCTTTCCACCACATGACTTACAGTTAAAACATGGTGTTCCCATTATTTTACTTGGAAATATTGATCCTCCCCGATCTTCTGTAATGACACTTGGCTTACAAAAAAAAAAAAAAAATAAAAATGATGAGCAATATTATCGAGGCGAACATTATAACTGCAAAGTTTAGGGGAACTGATGTATTGCTGCCACGTAATCCTATGACTACATCGAAAATGCCTACAATTTCCTATTCGCCTAGCATTTGCAATTACGATTAATAAAGCTCAAGATCAGTTCTTTAAAGTTTTTTTTTTTTTTTTTTTTTTTTTGATAAAACCAGCACTCAGGGGATGACCCATACTCATGCAGCGCATTGTGCAGGTTTAGGAAGGGTGGAAAGAGGGAAGATGCGAACGGTAAGAAAACGAGTTGCTACTGGTGACTTTAAAATGGCCAGTGCTGTACCTTCATCATTAGACAGTCTACAGCAATCGTCCCCAAGAAGCCAACAGTTTCTCAAACCACTTATGTTGTGTGTGTTAATTTTATAAAGAAGTGGCGGGACCTACAGTTTAAAGTCGACTCCGAACAACAGATTTTTGCGAAACATTTCAAGCAGAGGAAAGAGAAGAAATCGCCGAAAAAATACTTTTTTGTCTTTTATTTTTGATGTCTGGCGTGGGACTCGAACACTTGCTTTACATCTAATCAGCCAGCATACTACCTACTAGACCACGGCGGACTTAATTTGGAAAATCCATGTTTCTCACATGGACATCTTTAATTCGCATGTTCGCGAATAAGGAAAACCCGCAGATTTATATGTATACGCACCATAGGGAAAAACGAAAAATATTGTGTATCCTAAGGCATTAGGATGAGAATTATTTATTTAAGAAAAAAGTAAATTTTAGTAATTAATTACTAAATAAATAACATTTTTAATTATTATGTAATTAATTTCGATGGAGGGGGTAGCGAAACACACCGGGTATTAGCTAGTGAACAATAAATGACACAAACATTGTATTTGATTTTATTGTACAAAGAATTTTACTCACTTTTGAATAGACTCAGGTGTACATTCCTTGTAAACGTTATTAATTTTACTTCTTCTCTTGTAGTGTGTATGTAAATACATAACTGTTGATGCCATATGACACGTATGCTTGTTTTAGGCTTACATGGAAGGTGGATTAAAATTGTGAACAATTTTCCAAAGAAATGATACTCTGTAGAGGAACAGTCAATTTCTGTGAAGTCCACATCATAGGTTCATACATATGCATTCTATCTACCCCCATCCATTAGAACTGCTCCTTTAAACTTACTCTCTAGCCTTTCGATTCTTTAGCTTCTTTGAGAATTTCATTTATTCCATCATGGAATTTTTCCACTCTATTCTCAATACATTAGGAGAGAGTGTGTTGAAAACAGAGGGTAATAAATACTACGACTCGCATGCCAAACGGAAGAGATTTTAATTTTATGATGCCTGCAGTGAATCCATCCCCCATCATAAAGATACTCTAACATTCCCCAAGTTTGATTTTAATATTTAAAGGCGTACTCAATTTTTAACGTTAATTGGCATAGTTATGTAGTCATAACAACCACTTAGTCAAGATTACAACCAAATTTCTCACATCTACCCATCTTGTGGTTAAATTTTGTACATGAGCGACGAAACCTGTAACGACAACTCCAAACAACTGATCTGATAAACGATTCATGACGATTATATTTACATTCAAAGTTTTTTTTTCATACTCCTTTCAAGAAGTTTAAGCTGGGTTTTGAACCACATTTTCTCGTCGGATAAACCAGCATATTTTTTTTTATAAAACCAGCACTCAGGGAATGATCCCTACTCATGCAGTGCATAGTGCAGGTTTTTTTTTTTAAGGAAAGGTGGAAAATGCGAACGGCAATTAAACGAGTTGCCAAGAAACCCATAGTTTCTCACACTACTTATGTTGTGTGTGTTAATTTTATACATAAGTGGCGGGACGCATAGTTTAATTTCGACTCCGAACGACAGATTTTTGAGAAACTTTTCATAGCAATTTTATTTATTTTCAGAGTTTTTGCCAGAAATCTTTTAAGAAGAAATCGCCGAAAAAATCCTTTTTGTATTTTATTTTGATGTCTGGCCAGGGACTCGAATCCTGGCTTTACTTACTAGACCACGGCGGTTTATTCCCTTTCATGATATTTATTCTCATGACCGCTCTGCTCTCTTTTGACGATACAAACTTTAATTCTTACTGTCTGACAATCAGAAGACAAATGTCGTTAATGTACTCTATCTCCTCGAGCCCTGTATAAAATCCCCAGGATAAGCCGTCTTAGAATCAATAAGGCCCATTATAGCACTTGTTCTTGGACAATAATGAACAGCAAATTGAGGAGAACACAACCTTGTCTAACATCAACTTTAAAAGGAATTTGATGACTAAAAATGTATAAGGCGATAAGTTCTTGTATAGTGCCTTGATTAAATCGATTATTTATAACCAGATGCACCTGAGAATCAAAGAGTAAAGAGAGAGAGAAAGGATCACAATGTAATAGTATATCCAAATGGCTTGTGAAGGTGAAATCATATAGAGTAGCATTTACGTAAAAAATTTAGATGTCTTTTCATCAGTTGAACAAAGATTTTTACCAACCTTTTCCCAATAGATGTCCTGATCATCATATGCCGTAATTTCAACTTGCCGAATAAATCATCCAGTGGGAAACTTCTTGTCATCACATTAATTCGAATGCTAGAACGCCTTGTGTGGCAGACACTTGACGCAAACTTCCAGTGGTGTAATCATAACGTCAGGATGAATATTGTGCAGTCGAAAATTGATTACGCAGTCGCAGAATCATTAGCTAACATATGGAAACAGTGGTCCCATCTTTCTTTTTGCCACTACTGCTACTATGGAAGACGCTGTGAAGTATTCTCAACTAAGCTCAACGATCAATGTTCCATTCTGTAAGATGTGAGGTTCTTAAAATAGGCTTTAGGTAGATCAACATACAAAATACGTTACAAATTAACTTGAATTTGTTTTGATATTTTTCCTTATGTTAGGTTAGCGGGTAGCTTGCCGTTCACAGGCAAGTTTACAAATGACCTAGCATGTTATCCAAGTGTAAGGTAAGCCCTTATATAGCCAAAAACCGATGACGTCTGACTTAAAGTGCAGCGCACTTACACAAAAGGTGTTGTATCGATTCCGTTTCTTCCACATCCTGGTAACTTCTGCAGTAATCCCGTTGGGACAGACCGAGCTTGTCAGTTAAGTATCACAGTGTTAGAATTCCGGATACAGTGCAAACTGTTCTATTGTTCTATATATTCAAGTAGATGCCTTGTTTTTCCGGTGTCCACTACTGCATACATAATTCATCATTACAATCCTTCAGTCAGGGTTACGATCAGGCTTCTCTTGCTGGACACAGCAATTTTTAAATTCGTTAAACAATTCATCACTGTGGCGGAGATCCCAATGGAGGCAGTAGAGATCTCAGTAGAGGCGAGAATTGTGTCTACGTATTCGGTGAAATCCGTTCAGCCTCTAATGCCCTTCGATTTGACGAGGCGGAGTTCCAGTGTACCGATTGCTGACTGACTTGTTCCAGTGATGAAGTTTGATGGAGGTAAGTTCCTGGTTCCTATCATACGTGCAGCATGTTCAGTAGCATCTCCTCGTTCGTCTCTTCTTCAGTCATCTCCGGTGTCTTCCGTGCCAGTTCGTATGCCTTTTCGTTCCCCTCTATGCCACAGTGGCCAGGAACACAGTTGCGGAAGGTTTCCTGGCGAACCCGACGAAACGGGATCCAAGCATTTTAATTGCTGCTTGACTATCGTATCACGACTATGACATAGTTCAAAGAAGGTAGGTTCCTGGTTTCAATGAGACATGCGTGCAGCTTGTCAATAGCAAAAATCTCTGTCTGAAATACACTGGCCTTGTTAGGCAGTCTGTATGATACGTGATCCAACCTACAGATTCATTTCCACATTCCATTTTTCAAAACATTGATAAAGATGTTAATATCACCGTCACCGACGACAGCTTTATGCAACAAACTCTTCAGTTGTGTGAATGGAAGTTTTAATTTTTTTTTTAATTATCAATAAATTTCTTAACCCCTTAACGCCTGACCTTAGAATCCGTGGTCCGATTTCTCTGAAATTTGGCACAAATAGTATTTGGAATATTTCTATTGATATGAATATTTTTATTTTTTTTTTAAGTGTTGTGGGGGCCACTGTAGGGCATGGGAATTTTTCTACCCACTTCAACATAAGTGTGTACTAAAATAAAAATTTTTTCTCTTTGTTATATGACGGCTAAACAACATAATTAAGCTATTTTTGAGAGTTTTACTGAAAATCTACACGTTTGTGACAATAATAATCTTGACAAGAATGATAAATTTGCCAAAATTACTCCATTAAACAATACAGTGAATAAAAAATTCATATTCTTTCTGTGGATGAACCGATGATCGCATATTATGGTCGCCATTCCCTAAAGATGAACGTAAAGGGCAAGCCAATACGATTTGGCTTCAAATAATAGGTACTAGCTTCTACGACAGGCTGTTGTAATTCCTTTATCGCATATACTGCGGCTTCTGCAAATAATAATATTGACCACGGCCTTGGAGAAAACGTGCTACTGCGACTATTAGAGAAAACTTCAGATCCAAATCCCTAAAATGTTACATTCGATAAGCCATAATTTAAAAGGTTATTTTACAACAGGTACTGTTAAAGAAATTCGTAGCAATCACGCATTATTGGATGATATTAAATTGATGAAAAATTAACCTCGATGTTCATCAAATTTTTGCTTTGAGAAAATAAAAATATTTTCGCATCTCGCTTCAATGATAATTCGATAATCACCTATGCACATATTTATTATCATCTTATTCCAATGCATGTATGCATATATTTTAAATCTTTCTGAAAGCGGCGACTGTGACGTAAAATTTTTTGGTTGTAGGGCCGATGTGCAGAACAAAATAAATCTAAGACCGTAAATATCGCATAATGGCTGTGGTTGAATAACCATACATAATACATGCATATAATCAGCGAATGGGTGCAATTGACTTATTCGAAATGGCGTATCGTATTCGAATAGGCGGAAAAAATGTAGTATTGGCGATTACTCACTAATACTATTGACGTAGCTTTGGTAAACGCATGCAAACTATGTACGTTGCTTGTGCAGGGGATGTGAAGGTTTGCCACCTATGAGCTAACTCGACTTTTGAAAATCGAGGCCGTGATGGAAAAGTTATCACAAATGCGCAGCAACTAGCAAAATGCATTGGTTGATAAAATTAGAAAACACGGCGAGAAAACAGAGTATGGTTGTACAAAATGCGGTTTCAAGGGTTTGTTTTTTTTACAATTTCATTCCGAAACTCCCAAAAATATAGAAAAAAATAATAATTTCTATTTGAAATTAATTTTTAAAAGTTTCATAATAAAATGAATTGTTTTCTTCATACCAATGCCTAAGTGGATATTATTATACCTGTTCGATTGTGGACTGTATAAAAGGGTGAATCAACACGGGAAAATAAATCCTCAGTTCCTCCAATAGGGATTAATATGGTACTAAAAAGACAGCAAAATTAGCAGGATTCCGATGCCCAAAAAAATGACCAAACAAAATCACTTTCCTTTTTTTATATGCAATTTTTTTGTTGTTCACCTTATTTCATTTATTATTATTAGATTTTTTCTTTTACACATTGATTCAAAACACTATTTTATTATTATTTTTAATTTATTAATTTTACACATAATGAGTTTAATTAAAATTAAATGATCCTTATGGATCCAACCAACGAAAGCGATAAAAAAAGCAAAATTATATAGACTCTGGTCCTAAAATTACATTAAAATGCATTGCGATGTTAAAGAACAGAAAGCTTAAATATAATATAGCGCACTCTGTTGATAACTTCCCATTATTCAAACAATCCTGTTTATGTCACCAGGAATGGGAAGTGTGGATCGTCAGACATAAACAATACCCATGTCCTGTAATCGCTCCTGTAGCTTATGTAAGTAGACCAATTCAAATAAAAGTTCTTTCCATTGGGTAGAAAACAAATAATATTACATGGCATCTCAAGGTTTTTCTGGTAAAGTTCTTTCTACAAAATTTTGATTTTGAAAAATTCGTGATCTTTGACCTTTAGGCTGTCATCGTCGAAAATATGTGAATATCAAGTCTTACTAATTTTTTTTTTAATCGTTTTAAGTGTTCGTTATTCGTTATAAAAGAAGCGTTGATCCAACTAAACGAGGATCAAGATAGAATTTAAAAAAAAAAATTTCTTTTTTTGGGTATTTTTCTAGCCATTAGGTCTTAATTGGTTAACCGCATAGCTTTCATTTCTCTAACAACTTCTTGCACGACTTATATGCGCACACTTCCTTATGAAAAACTCATTAAACTTTAAATTTCATTTAATTTTGAATAATAAAATTCGACTCTTTTTTTCAATAATTATTTGGACTCATTTAATATCAAAAATAAAAAAAATAAATTAAGACTCTTGGGTAAAAACTGTTAAACAGTCTGCTGTCTGCCAGTGTACGTACATACATACAGTTTAACCAGACTTTATTTATTCCGACTTGTTTTAATTGTAGGCCAAACCATAAAACTGTAATCGACAAGCAGCGTAAACTCTCATTAACACAATTTAAGGTCACTTTGCATGTGGTTTTTTAAGTTTAAAAGATTTTGTGTTTTTTTTTTTCGTTTTCATTTTATTTTAATAAAACCGATTAAATGCTGTTGTGTTGTTGTTATTAATTCTTTTGTTGGTTTTTGGTTTTGGGTTGAAAAAATAAAAAACAAAAAAAAAAGAGTTCATAAGTTATTAAAAACAACTTGAGAATGTTTTAAGTGCCAGAATATTTTCACTTTTACGTTTTCAACTGAAAAAGAAAACTTTTTAAAAGTGCATGTTATTGTTATTGTAGCTGTTGTGTTATCGTTTGTGGTTTTTAGTGTGGCTTTTAGGTGGTCGGTCGGTCAGTAGTGGCCGAGTTGCCAAAGTGTTGTGATTAAATTGTAGTGACAATACTGGGATTTAAAAATCACTTAAAAAGGGTCTTAAAAATTGAAATTTTAATAAAAGCCTGAACGAATGTTTGTAGGAAATACTTGAGAAAGAGTATCACAAGTGATTTGATTATAATTTTCAGCATTTGCAGGTACATATGGCCACTAAGATAACCATTCGAATCATATCTTCTTTGTAATTCATGAACATGGAACTTTAGTTCCCATGCATAATTAAGTTACATTCTCAATGAAAGGACTCGCCCGTGTGATCCTGCATATTGTTAGTGAGCTTTCTAATCGAGTTTAGTTTTAATTATTAAAAATGATAACGATCTCAGGCAGAGAATTTAAATTTAAAAGTTCAATAAAACAAAAAGGGTCTGAAATTTTATAAAATTTATATTTTTGTTGTGAAGTACAATTGATGTCGTCCGTGGTCAGAGTGCAGACTTATTAGACGTGTAAAAGCCAGGGTTCGAGACCCAGGTCAGACATCAAAATTAAATACAATAAAAGTATTTTGTTCGGCGATTTCTTCTCAAACTCTGAGAGCAAATAAAATTGCCATGAAGAGTTTCTCAAAAATCTGTCGTTCGGTGTCGACTGTAGGTCCCGCCGCTTATGTATAATATTAACACACACAACATAAGTAGTGTGAGAAACTAGGTCAACAATCCTGAAGGGTTGCAATGACCAATTTATGTATGTGTGTACAAATATTGCTGTTAGAAATTGAATACTATTTCAGTCATATGGTTGTCGCCGCTGACCTCATAGTAACTCATTCGATCGGACCAATTTAGATGCACTTTTTCGAGTGTATGGGGTTGTATGTCGGCTATGACAACACGAATTTTGGCTATTAAATGCTTAATTGTCTCTGGTTTGTCGGCATAACATTTTAGTTTAACGGCTCCCCATGGAATATAGTCCAATGATGTCAAATCGCAGCTTCTTGGCGGCCTAATTCAACGGCCATCAAACGTTTGCATCAATAAATCAATTCTGACTTGATATGTATGGCAAGTGAAGCCAACCTGTTGAAACCAAATATCGTTCACATTAATAATTAATTAATACTCCATTGACCATAATGATTGAGCCGTCCTCATTCTAAAAAAAATGTATAAGGCGCACCACGTAATGGTCACACGTAATGGTTGCAAAGGCTTCTGTAACAGTTACGTGTGGGTTTTCTGAACCCGAAATACTACAATTTCGGTTGTTAACGTACCCACCTAAATAAAAATAAGCATTCATCCGCAAAGATTTTTCATGCAGTTTCTCTTCGAGCCAATAAACCCCAACGTTACCTAATCGGAAATCCATTCATTATGTTCATTGGAGATAATACACAGAATTTTGTAACAGAATAGAATGACATAAGTACTCAGAGGCTCGAAAGAACTCACAGTTCAAATATAAGCCGATAGATGGTTTTCGCGATACATCGAAGATGATTAAAGACAAATTTGAAAAACTTATCAAACAATTTCATTTATACTCAGAGTTTTTGCCAGTTTTTTCTGAGTGAAAGTTGCGCTATGAATTTTTTTTCGTTTTGTTCGCAATATCTGATCCAAAATACTTGTCTAATAAGCCAAATCACTATCTAGTAGACCAACAGCGGCCGAAGTTCTATTTACCGCACCATATTGCATGCTTTACTACTCTGACAGTATTCCCGACCTTTAGAAAACCATAATTAGTGATTACAACCCTTCAGTTAGGATTACGATCTAGCTTTCTACACCACATATTTTGTGTGTGTAAATTTTATGTATGAGTGGCGGAACCTACAGCTTCAGATCGATTCCGAACAACAGATTTCGATGAACTTTTGTTAGCAATTTTCTTTTTGCCAGAAATCTGCTGGGAGGAGGAAGTCGCCGAATAAATTTTTTTCTTTATTTCGTTTTGTTGGAGTTTTTGAGCTGGGCTTTGAACTGTGTCAACACACTATCTTCTAGTCTACTGAGACTGTAGGCCTCCCTATCGCACCAATGTATAAAATTAACACACACAATATAAGTAGTGTGAGAAACTGCGGGCTTCTTAAGGACGATTGCTATAGCCTATCTAATGGTGAAGGTATACATACATACATAATAGGCCATTACAACCCTTCAGTCAGGATTACGACCTAGCTTCTCACACCACTTATGTTGTGTGCGTTAATTTTTATACATGAGTGGCGGGACATACAGTTTAAAGTCGATTCCGAACAACAGATTTTTGAGAAGCTTTTCATGGCAATTTTTACTCTCAAAGTCTTTGCCAGAAATCTGCTGAGAGGAAGTTGCAGAAGAAATATTTTTCGTTTTGATGTCTGACCTGGGATTCAAACCCGGGCCTTTTGTCTAATAAGCCAACACACTACCCACTAGACCACGGCTAAGGTATAACACTGGCCATTTTATAGTCACCTAGCAGCAACTCGTTTAATTGCATCTTCCCTCTTTCCACCTTTCCTTAAAACCTGCACAATGCACTGCAAGAGTAGAGGCCATCCTCTGAGTGATGGTTTCATAAAAAAAAAAATTCTCCGACTTTGAAAATAAAGGAGTCTGCATAAAATATTTGTAAATTTATTCACAATATTTGACAGATAAACCAACCTGGTAACTCGCAACCCGGGGAAGTGCGTTAACACCACAGCATGTTCTACCATGTTTATGCGATAATAAAAAAATTGAAAATTAAACAAAAAAAATTAAATGAAACCAGCTAAAAAAACCAAAAGCAAAAACAAGATTTAAAACTTTTAAAACTGACATACATTCGCCAACTTTAATTACATTATGAGCGTTACACATTTAATACAACGCAGACAAAAAAAAAAAAACTGGACAAATTACACGCAAACGGAAGATTTGTGGCATGAAAAAAAATCAAAAAAAAAAAACTTAAAGCCAACGACAAACTATTCAAACAAAATCTTACAGTTGCAGCAGTTGCACATAAAACTTTGCCAGAAGCGGAAGTTGAATTTTAATCAAAAATCATGTTCTCGCCTTGAATAGATAAAAAAAAAGTATAGAAAAGAACAGCAAAAGGCGTCTAATTAAAATGATTAGAAATGAAATTAATTTTGGGTAACAGTGGTAGACGAGAAAAAATAACAAAAACAAAACTTTGCAACAAAATGAGGCATTACGAGTACTTCATGAAACTTGTGCTGATGTGGCATGTTACGAAAATTCTAAAAACCCATGGTGAGGTGTTGTCAAAAGAAAATCCATTTTCAATTCAAAAATATCCAGCTGTGCCAACTACTGATGCGGAAAATATTAAAAATAATCCAAAAATATGTTACGAGCATAACACACGCAATCATATTGCATACTACAGCAACAGTAACAGCAACAACAACAACACTAACAATAATGATACAAGCAATATCGTAAATATTTTTAAAAATATTTTAAAATATTTCCATGAAATCGACTGTACAGAGAATGAACAGAGAAATTTGGATGTTTGGAATTTACCCGCCGAGCATCGTCAACTAGAAACAGGCGTGCAAGACATAGAAGATGAAGAAAACATGGAAGAGTATGATAGAGGAGATCAATATGAAAAGCAACAATTTAGTATTTTGCAGCAATTGAAACTAGACGAACAAAAGGAAAAATGGCAAGAAAAGCAAAAAACGCAACAACAGCAGCAACAGAATGCCATGAAATTACAGCAATTGAGTGAACTGCAACAAATTATGCAACACTTTGAGAGTCAAGCTTTAGGCAAGGCTGGCAAAAAGAAAAAGAAAAAAAAGAAAAAGAAGAAAAGGAAAAAGAAGAAACCCAAAGATAAACAGAAGAAAAGGAAAAAGAAACCGATTGTACAGCCACTTTTAACACAACCAGCCCATATATTGTATGCCAGTCCCACTCAAAAACCCCAATACTACCATCATCCCCATAAGGTGCCAGCAACAACAAAGAAACCCTTTTATCAGCATGAACTGGTGCCGCTTAAAAAAATCAAATACATTCTACGCAAGAATACAATATTCAAGAAAAAGAAAAAGGAATATCTCAATCACTTAAAGCATGTCATCTATCCGTTTGTCAAATTTATTGCCTTCTTCACCATCATCAATCCATTCACATTGGCCGTTTTCTTGTTCGCTCTCATCTCACCGGTTGTATTTGGTTTCCTTGGCTTCATCGCTTTAAGTTTCCTCATCAAGCCAGCGTTGCATTTGCTGTTTGGCGTCAAGCATACCGTAAGCCAAATAAAACATAAAAAGTGGCTGGAACAGCGTAAGAGACAACGTTTACGTGACAGTCATCGGCCCATAACCATACACAAGCATTACTATCAACAGAGACCAATAGCACCGCCATCTCATAAAAAACATTCTCATCATCATCACTCACCACCACCACGACCACCACCAAAAATTGCCCATCATTTTACGCAACTATCAGCCCCTGCTACAGTCTTCATCTCCACATAACCATCAACATTATCCTCGTAATCGTCATATTCATGGCAACCAACGTCCTGGACAAGTGAAATGGTTTAATCCATTATTGCCCCATGAAAAGGAGAAATTAAAAAAGGACACACATTTCCTAAATGATTATGAAGACTACAAAGAGACGTACAACTGAAATTGAAAAGAGGAAGGCAGAGTTCGGAGCACGTGTTTCTAAGAGCATTAAAGTATTTAGAATATTAATTTCTTTCTCTTTCTCTCTCTCTTTCTCTTTCTCTCTTTGTCCTTTTTGTCCTTTTTTTGCCAAATTGATAAGATTTTGGAAATAACATCCGTGGGATTGTATTTGCTTTTGTAACTGTATTTGTGCTTGTATCTCTATCCGTGTATATGTGTGTTCTTAATATTTATTTGTACAGTTAAACCCATTTATAACGAACTCGTTTACAATGAATTCTCGGTTAAATGGAACTGATTTAAATGGTCCCAGTAATTAAATTTCATAAATTTTGCCTTTATATAACGAAGCCTCAGAAATAACTTTGAAGTGGGGCAATAGTCTTTACTTATATTTAATATGACAGCCTTAAATTATAACTCAGCATCTGGAATCAGCTGATAGGTAAAAAGAATTAAAACATATTTTTGATTTAAAAAAAAAAAAATTCTTTTTATTTTATATTTTCTTCTATGACTTCACCTCGTTTATTACGAACTTTGCCTATAACGAACTATGTTTTCTGGTTCCACGGAGTTCGTTATAACCGGGTTTGACTGTATATTCATTATATTGTTTGTTTGTAATATGATACATAAACATTGAATTTTTAGCAACAACCGAAGAGGAATACTTTGCGTATTGAATTGATGAATTTTTTTCAATTAATTAATGGCTTCCATTGCTAAAGAGGTCATAGGGAAGGTGGAATTAAAATTCATATTTGATTCTGTCTGTAAACGATAAAGGAATTTTTAAAATTTGTGGCAGGAAATCAGGTGGTAAGCTTATCTCTATAGGAGGGAGAAACAAATTTGCAAATTCATTTACATCAGAAGTGAGATTAAATCACCAGATTTAGCAATCGCAAACGTAATTTCACCGTTAACTAGTAGGTATTGTTTTGACAAATTAGGACTATAGGAATATGGCCATTGTTCAAATCCCTAGTTCCGACATCTCCAACTAAACGAAATATGAAAAAAATATTTCTACGGCAACTGCCAATGAGAAGATTTCTGGCAAAACTTTGAGAGCATATAAAATCTCAAACATCTCTAGTTCAGAGGCGGCTTTAAACTGGGACGTACAGTTTACAACCATTCAGTCAGGATTATTGATCTTGTTGAGCCAACTTTTTGAGAAACTTTTCATGGCAATTTTATTAACCTTCAGAGTTTTTTCCAGAAATCTGCTGAGAAGAAATCGCCGAAAAAACTCATATCGTGTGTGTTAATTTTTATACATAAGTGGTGGGACCTATAGTTTAAACTCGACTCCGAACGATAGATTTTTGAGAAACTTTTCATGGCAATTTTATTTACTCACAGAGTTTTTGCCAGAAATCTGCTGAGAGGAAATTGCCGAAAAAATACTTTTTGTATTTTATTTTGACGTCTGACCTGGGACTCGAACCCTGGCTTTACGTCTAATAAGCCAGCACACTACCTACTAGACCACAGCGACTTCCCGTCACTCATGTATAAAATTAACACATACAATGTAAATGTTGTGCGGATCAAGAAAGTAATCCTGACTAAACGGTTCTAATTACAAATTGTGTATGTACAATGAGCGTCAAAAGAAACAGTGCAGTTAGGATAAAATTCCAATAATCGTCATAGTCAGAAACAAGAAAGGGTGCCTGAAAAAATTTGACAATCTATCTAAATTTTTCAATTCTGAAAATATGCAATGAAATAATTTTAAAATAAAAATAACTGTAATTTATTAAGGTATATTGTTTTTTACTGTACATTTCCTTTTGACACACACTGTATGTAAGTGTGTCCAGAAAACAATAAAAAACTTTCGAAAATTGCTATTTATCAACAGCGATAGTTATGTTTTTACTGTGTTTGTGATGATTTACTCACGCTCAACCTATATTTTTACTTTGAATTTCCAAAATAAAAATTGAGTTCTTACCAGAAAGTGGAAATACCTACCAACTTAATTGGTCATTAAAAGCCTTTAGCCAGTGTAACTACTTAGCTATCCTGCTGTTTAAAAGTGACTCGCAACGACAAATTTTTAAGGCACTGCCTAGATATTTAATATTTAGCAATCTAACAATCAGACAATCAGGCCGCTTAATATGTAGTGATCTGATGGCTTACTTGGCAGCTTGGCTTACTGATTTCGAAAGATTATCTTCAGCGTTTTACCGTATGAATGGATGAGTTTGTCGAATTTGGGACGATACCAATTCACATGAGATCTAAAAGTGCCGAATATATCACGAAAAAGTCGCTGGTGGCGACGTTGCCGGTCCATATTTCTATAAGAAACATATTGGCCAGGCCATGACTGTTTACGGTGAGCAGAATACATAGGACAATGAATGATTTAGAGACCAAAGATTTGTGTTTTACTTGCCACACAGCTCATGTCACATTGGATATTCTACGAATTGAGGGCATCTCACATGAAGGCATTGTGAACTGTCTACCGAGATTGTTCAAATTCATCTCGTTAATATTTTTCTTGTGGAATTTTTTTAAGTTGCAAGCACTATACGAATAATCCACAAGCTATAGCGATCTTCAAAGCGAACATAAACTTGACATTGGTCAAATTATGCCTGATTTATGCCACAGAGTTATGGAGAATTAGGTATTTTGGATGTGCTCCAACCAGAGATGTTTTTGGCGAGCATGTTTTGTTTTATTTAAGGGGTTAGTATACTGCCACTGTGAACAAAGTTACACATCACCCATGAAGATGCAATCTTCTGCTACCACTGAACCGGTCCATGACGGGTATTCAAGAAATTCGTGTAAATTTGTTTCTCTATCATTCCAATTACCCAAGGAAAACTGAAAGTCAATAGGAAGACTGTCATTAAATTTTTCTCCAATATTTGTGTAGTTTCGTTGGCTTTTGAGTAAACCATGCTTAACGCCTAAAACAGAATCAAGTAGTCGTAGTAGGAGTTGAAGCTTACGAGGTGATAAGTAGGGTAGCAAAGCAAAATATGAACAGAATATTATGTGAATTTTCTAATTTTCTGGTCTAGTAAATAGTGTGCTGGCTTATTAGACGTAAAGCCAGGGTTCGAGTCCCAGGCCAGACATCAAAACCAAATACAAAAAGTATTTTGTTCGGCGATTTCTTCTCAGCAGATTTCTGGCAAAAGCTCTGGGAGTAAATCAAATTTTTATGAAATGTTTCTCAAAAAATCTGTCGATCGGAGTCGACTTTAAACTGTTGGTCCCGCCACTAAATTAACGCACACAACATGAATGGTGTGACAAACTTGGTCAATTATCCTGACTGAAAGGGTTGTAATGGCCAATTATGTATATAAATTAAGGCTTAAACTGCTTAATAAATACATATGCCGCCACTATTTCTCTCCAGCAACATTAAATTTTACGTTCGGCATATTTAATGTTGAATGCTCTACTACAGCCACGACTTAATATAAATATTTTGACAGCTTGAAGTTGCTAGTTAAGTTATACTACAGGGACTATTCTTGCACCCATGTAAAGCCTCTACAAGATCGTATTTAATTTGTAATTAAATTTCCCATTAAATAAATATTCGATTGATTATGCTTGTGATGTTCTAATTGCCAAATCGTTTTGTATTTATTTTGAAATTTCATTTCATTTCTTTCGTTTTCCCTTTTGCTTTGCTTTGCTTTTTTTGAAATTCTGTTTCTTTTTCTGTTTTGTCAAAATTTTCTGAAAAATAAAATTTGTTTTTTTTTTAAATTTGAACCGAAATATACTCAAAATTATTTTTACAAAATAAAAGCATAAAATAGTTATAAAAAATACGAAATATATTTACAGAAGTTTGCCAAACATTTTTTTGTAATTTTGTTTTTTTTTTTTTTGAAATTTTGAACGCGGAACAATGGAAATTTTACGCAAAATTTTTTTAAGAATTCATCATTTTTTTGAAACGTATTATCCGTACATATGCTTTAGTTCCGTTTTTATCGTCGTTTTAATTGGTTTTCTACACTTTGAACTCAAGCAGAATAACAAGGATCTGATCTATTGGAAGAATCTCGTTGAATTCTGCTACCATGAACTGGAGGAATTCGCATTGATGATGATTATGCTGGTGATTTTCATAAAAATCTTGTTTGTAGGTGCCATTATTATGATGAATACACGTTCGGTGCACTGGTACGATGAGCTAACTCAGCTTGAGGTAAAGAAGCGTTATGCTGACTTTCTTCTGTTACGCTTAATAGCTGACATTGATAATATTGAAATGAAGTATCTGCGCACGAATAAGACAAGCGATGCTATCGCTTTGAAAACTTTCGTTTTGGCTCATGAGAATATGAAGAGATCGATAGAGAAATTTCGTAAAGATGCCCGCAAACTATTGTCTCCCAATGAAATGGAAATCACATTGCCAATCGATGAGGTTTATGGTGTGCTAGAGAACGAGATGAACTACATTAGGCGTTCGAGATTTTACAATATGGATATATCGGCCGATGATAATGTCATAAAGAAATTGCTGAATCCTTGAAAGTTTTTCTCTCTTTTAGTTTTAAATTTATTTTTTCATGTTTTTATTTTATTATTTTATCTCCTTTACCTACAATAGTTTGTTAATCGCTTTTTGTGAACCCCCTTTTTTTAAGCAAAATTAAATAAGAAGAACGCTATAAAAGGCGAACGTGTATATTAATTTGAAGTTAGGTTCATGGCTAATACCTAATGATCAAAGTCGAAAAATTCCATCTGTTTTATAATTACTTTGATGGAATATGAATTACTAACTAACGCAATATAGCTAATAGGGAATAAAGCCCCGGTTAGCCAAGCGTTTTATGTAACGTAAATAAACGTAAAGTTCATTTTCAACATATATAGAGAGCAACATAAATGTTTACTAAAATTACATTACGATTAGATAATCGCTTTCATTGCTTGTCGTATTCTAAAAATGAATGAGTACTTTGTGAACGTTTGGCTAACCGGGGCTTAACACTTACAATTTCATCTGGGCTTATAAAATTGCTATAATTTCGTTGGAGATATTAGGCTGTACAGTAAAAGAAGCCACTGTTTCTTAAGATTTATTACGTAAGCCTAAGTTTTATTTTCATTTAATTACTGTTTTCTCTAACATATGCCTGTCGAAGGCTAATATGCCTCTTTTCTTCTTCTAATCCTTAGGAAGTCAATTTAATTAAAAACTACGAAAGAAATGGATAATGAAATCGAATGGAAAATAAGCCAGAAATAAACTAAAACAAAGAATTTCTTTCAAAAGTGTAAAGCATGGTTCACGTAAAATTAGATCCCGATTACGTTATTATCGCCCTTAATTTAAAAAGCTATTGAATTATACATACAAGCATGATGGATACGTATTTACAGTCTTCTAAAATATACTCTAAAGTAAGCAATTGAATACTGAGTTATATTTGAACTTAGTGTACTTAAAAAAAGTTCAGATACATAATTGGTCATTACCACCCTTCAGTCAGGATTATTGACCTAGTTTCTCACACCACTTATGTTGTGTGTGCTAATGTCATACGTAAGTGGCGGTACCTACAGTTTAAAGTCAACTTCGCCCGATAGATTTTTGGGAAACACCGAAGAAATACTTTTTGTTTTCCTGTTTGGTCTTGGGCTCGAACCCTGCCTTTACGTCTAACAAGTCAATACACAACCGACTAGGCTACGGCAACTTCCAAAAAAAGTTCACTAAAATCCAATTTTTCCGTTGAGTACTGATCTCCTTAGCGTACTTTGTACACAAACAATACGGAATAGTGTTTGTGAATAAGATTCAGTACGGTTTGTTCGAGTTTGCGTTCATGTGTTTGTAGATATTATGTATGAGTTAACAAAAACTTTCTACTCAGACTACACTACTCAGACCAATCTTATTCTACAGACGTCTTATTTGGTGCGATCAGAGATCAGCAACGAGTATTCAAAACGATGAGTAAATTCGTGTCAAAATTGAAATTTCTGATACTGATTTTGGAAGTACTCGTCGTACTCATACGTAACAATACGTATGATGTTACTTACTTCGACTAGTCTCTACCTAATATTAACACGAAGCACAAAATATGTATGATTCGCGTACGAGCACTGCAATACTCACAAGAAGAATGTGTGTATGCTTTGCTTGTTTTCTTGTTCATTATTTTCTTTTTTGTTTATATATGCAACAAAGTCTGTAACTTTTGATGAATGATTCGAATCACTTACAAGTATTATAAGTATTTTTCCAATTTTATGAATCAGAATGAGTAGGCGTATGAATATGAAACTTATTTCGAATGATGTAAGTAAGTTTGATCTCAATGTTGTACTCATACTCATTGCAATGTATGCTTATATATCCATGTTGTAGCGAGTACGAATGAATCAGAGTAGTTGAATTTCAATTCTGTTGATTTACTCATTACATTCATTCAAAATTGCATGAGTGGTTATGAGTAGCGAAAAACCGATTCATTGCTGATCTTTGATCTGTATCTTTATGAGTGGTGGTATACCATACCAATATTAGGGCAAAAGGTATTATGTTTTATGCTTTTAGGGGTATGTATAGTATGCGGCTCTGATTTATGGATCGAATATAGGCCCTACGAAGTTTTTGAGGGAATAAATTATATGAAGCCAGAAATAACTTCTCAGGGAAGGTTTTGGACATAAATTCTGACTATAAAAGTGATGGAAAATGAAAGGTGCACATAACCTTTAGTTGTCAGAATATTTTTTTTTTTTAATCACTAGATCCCAACAAAGTCTTCCAGTATGAGTAGTTGCCAATTCAAGGAGAGAAGAAAATTATAAAAATCTGTAATTTTATCATACTTTCAGCTTGCCAGGCGATTAGGCAATAGGTTCAGAGGTAATCCGAACATTTCATCCAGATAGTGGATAAGTAAGACGTTCATATAATGTGCTTATCGGGGCATGACTATATTCCTTGGTAAATTGGTTAAATTTGTCACAATCATTGAACTATCCGATTAATTCTCACATCAAACAAAACAAAATATGAAGAAATAGTTCCTCGGCGACTTTCTATCAGCAAATTTCTTGCAAAAACTTTGACAGTAAATAAAATTGCTTGAAATAGTTTCTCAAAAAATTATCATTTGGACTCGACTTTAAAATGTAGGTTCTGCACCTCATTAGTAAAATTATCAAATTCTATATAAGTGGAGAATCAACTGTCAATGTCAAATATTCACATTGGCGGTCTAATACCGTGTTCTGACTGGCTCTTTAAAAGTCATTATTGAGATCAATATTTCATATTAAAATTTTAATTAATTATTGCTCAATAAAAATGCAAATTGTTATAATATTGATAAATTGATTTTAAATACAACACAGTCATAAGTGCATTCTTCCGAACACTTTCTATTGATATTTGACAACTCAAATGTAAACAACAATAGTGCCATTAGCAAAAGCTTTCTTTTCTGCTAGCTATCCAATATTATCAAATTTTTATTTCTCAGTCTTCTTAGGAAAGCCAATTTGGAGTCATAAGTAGACCCTATTAACCGCAACAACTCGTCGTTTCGGTCAATCGTTTGCAATACCTTTTTGAATGTTAAATTGTTTTCCATTTAAAAAAAAAAAAATTTGTTGGCAATCAGCTGTTTTCTTTACCAGCTGTCAAATAATTTTTCGTATATTATATGTCTGAACACTAAAAATAATGTTCTCAATAAACCGAATATTGATTTAATAAAAGTGCATGTCTGTACATAGTATAAGACGCTTCTTCACAAACACCTAACGGTTCAGAGATCGGAGTAAATGTTAAGCAGATATATTGCCATGGGTCTTAGGTTTCTTTTTTCGCAATAATTGAATCTAATCATGAATTCCATCTTCTTCTTCAGTGCTTCAGAAATGTGTTTGGATTTTAGGTGAACAAGGTTTTGCGTCTCTTTCAGTAAAATTAAAAATAAAATAAAAAAATGGTTATGAAAATAAAAAAAATGTCCTAGAAGAAGCATAATAATAAACTCAATCTAAAAACAAGTACAAGTTTTTTACAGCAATAACAACAATATTAACAATAAAACGTTATACAAACTAAGCATAAAAATATAAGAAACTGCCCTTAAACTGAATATCGAATAAATAAAAATGCTGCTGCAGTGTATAATCTATTGTTTGCTTTCTCTGCCACCTTAACCTGTTACATTTTACCATGGATTGTACGAAGGAACGTTCTGAAGGAAGTGTTCTACTATAAGTAAACATTTCATTACGTTTCGTTTTTCTGTCTTTTGTTTTTATTCCAACAAGAGTCGGAAAGTTATTGTCGGTTAGACAATATTGTATGAGACCCTACAACAATAATCACAACTAAATTTGATATACGACGTTTGATAGCTTTACGATAATAACCGATTGTTATCGATCTATTAAGGGTCATTTCAAGCTCTTTCTTTATTAAAATTTCAATAAAACAAAGTGGGAGTGTCGGACATTAGCGAATTTTTTATTCTTTTGAAAGAGTATGAAATTCTGCATTGGTTTCTTTGGATGGATTTCGTCCGAAATGTGTAATTTTCCATAACTCTCACGCATAAAAAGTATTTTGGTTTCAAACCCCACTCTAGCCTAATGCGGTTTATTTACATAAACTTGCGATTTAATAAAATGCCAAAGGAAAAGGTCTATAATAACAAATAGGGAAAACAATCGGGAAATCCCGGAATTTTCGAGATTCTCAAATCTCGAATCCCGGGATTTTTAAAAACTTGTCCCGGGATTTTTCGGGATTTTCGAGACTGTAAATTCATATGATAGCATCTCAGTTGAGGAAAACTCTTCTACCATTGCTAAAAAGTTATTTAATGCCATCGAAAACTACAAACGTCCTATAAAACGAATTAAAAGGGTAACTGGTTGAAATACTCAACAGTCCAAAGAAATAGAAATTTATTTACATCAAGCGGTGATAGAGGTGCATACAACTATCTGTATCATATCCCAGGTCAGACATCAAAACGAAAAAATATTTCTTCGGCGACTTCCTCTCAGCAGATTTCTGGCAAAGACTCTGAGAGTAAAAATTGCCATGAAAAGCTTCTCAAAAATCTGTCCTTCGGAGTCGACTTTAAACTGTAGGTCCCACAACTCATGTATAAAATTAACGCACACAACATAAGTGGTGTGAGAAGCTAGATCGTAATCCTGACTGAAGGGTTGTAATGGCCAATTATGTATGTATGTATACAGCTATCTGGGAACTATATTACCAACAAATGCTGATTGGGAGAAGTAAAGGGTCCGCCAAATAACTTTTTTATTTTGAATATATTGTAAAAAAACTACTGAATATTTTCTCCAATTTCTGCCTTAATTTGAAAGTCCTATCCTTCGGATTAATAATGGATAATGATTTCAATCAAATGGCTTAGCTCGGCTGGCCATGCAGTTGCCTACACGATCGGTACAATTTTTAAGCACATTATCGATTGTGTGCAGCTGTATATCACCAATGACTTCAAGAATATTGTCCTTTAAAGAATCAATTCTCTCTGCCTTATCAGCCTAAGACTTATCTTTGACGGCACAATACAAATAATAATCCAACGTTGGCTAAACCACATCTGCTCTGCGGCGATAATGCAATCTTCAAAAACAGGGCGCAAAACATCGAGTGTAGCTTCGGCTGTGTTGCACGAACCGCCGTTCTGTTGAAACCAATTGTTGCTAATATCCACCTCTTTAATCTCAATTGTGAACAAAAATTCGGTCAACATGGCCCGATAACGAACGCCATTGACTGTAACGGCCACTCCTTGTGCATTTTTGAAGAAAAATGTGACTCGTTTTGGGTGCGTCGGCTTTCCAATGTATGCGTGCGGGTTTTCCGTGCCCTAAATGCGACAATTTTCTTGTTTGTACACACAATCGATAATGTGTTTAAAAATTGGACCGATTGTGTAATCTACTGCATGGCCAGCCGAGGCAGCAATTTGAATGAAATTTTTTCACATTATTAACCGGAAAAATTGTACATTCAAATAAAAAAAGAAATTTCAGAAAATATTCAGTAGGTTTTTTAAAGAATTATTTTTCAACGGCAGCGTATGTTGACAACAGAATTCGTTCCAGCCTATCAGATCACATGTTAGATGCTTTAATCTTTTTTGTTAGAATCCAAATAATTTTCTTAAAACTAAGGCATTTGCATACGTATGTATGAATAATTTTTATTTTTGTTAATTTACTCATCGAAGAAATATCTCTTTTCATACTTTGTTTTTGGTGGAGATGTCCGATTTGGGGATTTCAACCGAGGCTTCACACCTAATAAGCTAGCACACTACCTACCTCATAGACAACGGCAATTACTTTGACGAAAAACGTTCATATAAATACCAAAACGATCTAATATGGTTTTAAGGTATTAGTTGTTACAAACAGTTGTACCCAACAAACTATGCTTATGTACTTATGGTAGGTTGAAATAAAGCAAACACCTGGATAATGTAATTTTTCTTTTTCTTTACAATGTTAGAACATCTTAAATAAGAATCAACACCGCATAGACATTTCCGAAGGCAATGTTAAGGAAAATTTTGCACAATATTTACTTACTATGAGCGGACAACAAAATAAATCCAAAAAAAATAAATAAAAAAAATATCGTAAAAACTAAAACAAATAGAAAAGCATATACAACTTATTCAATCAGGACAGGGATGGGAGTTAAGAACAACAATAAGGAGTAGTGATTTACAAACAATTTCATTCATTCAATGCCATATTGAATAATAATCCTTAAATAAATTTCATCTATTTAATAGCATCACACATAAGCTTAGCAAAAATTCTACCAAATTGAGTAGAGATTTCAAAAGTTTAAGATTTTTATTTAATTTTAATTCGTCTTGAATCTGATGTTTTCCTTTTCAATAAAACCATAAAAAATTAAAACTTAAATTTTAATTACTTTAGACATACAGGGTGGCTGATAAGTATTGCAACCAACTTCAGGTTGTTATCATCAGTTTGTTAGCTCGTCTGATAACTAAAAGATTTATTCCAGTGACAGTTCATTTTACAAAAACATTTTAATCTATTGCATTCAGAAAAAAAGTTCTTCGTAATGGAATTCAAGCGTGATAGTGTGATTGTTTTATATTTGGCTGGAAAACCACAAGTGGGTATCGTTATCCAGCATTTAAATGTAAATAAATCTTTTGTTTCTCGTACCCTGATACTGGCAGTGTTGCATCGCGTTCAAAAAGTGGACGAAAGAAACGGTAACAATACCAGATATGATCCGAAAAGTCAAAGCCAGATTTGCTCGAAATCCACGCCGCAGTGGTAGAAAAATTGCTAGTGAGCTAAACATAACGCGAGAACGGATGCAATACATATTGAAAAATGAGCTTGGACTAAAGCCATTGAAGTGCCAAAAAGTGCAAGAGCTCACCGATGGACAAAAAAAGTTAGACTGGAAAAAGTCAAGGAGTTACTTCGCTTAAACGAAAGTGGCCAGTTACCGAATTTGGTTTTCTCCGATGAGAAGCCATTCCAAAATAAGCAGTTTGTAAAAAAACAAAATGATCCGGTTTACTTGCTAAAAAGGTCAGCTGAAAACTTACACCTGCAATTGGCCGCCAGTACCCAAGCGCCGCCTATGTTAATGGTGTGGGCCGCCGTAACGGCCGATGGTCGCCGTTTTAACCGTGGGGTCAAAATAAATGCCGAATATTATCGGGAAAGTGTCTTAAAAGCAGTATTGAAGCCCTGGGCAGACAATAATTTTAGGCCCCAGAACATGGACATTCCAATAAGGACTCAGCACAACCGCACTCAGCACGCTTCAGCCAAGAATGACTTAAAAAGGATGTTCCTCGCTTCATTTTTTGCGCACAGTGGCCACCAAAACAATTTCAATCCGTTGGACTTTTACGCCTAGGGCATTTTGGAAAGTAAGGTTCTCACTAAAAACTACCAAAATGTCGATCACCTCAAGATGGCGCTTCGCCGGGAATAGGCCAAAATACCGTAGAGCCACTTTCGTGCAGGCTGTGATGGATTTGTTGGCCGTTTGAAGGCCATAATGTGTATCAAAGCTGGCCAATTCGAAAAAATCTAAACTGATTCTAAAATTTGATGTTATTTTCAATATTTTTTGCTTTTGAACAATAAAATTTTAAAAAAAGAAAAATTTTAGAAATATAGTGCTTTACTTTGTTGCATTTTATATCAGACACCCTGTATACATACAGCGGTGGGGCCTATAGTTTAAAGTCAGATTTTTATTTTTTTGAAATATTCAGAGTGTAAGTCACAAATCTACTGAAAGGAAGTAGCCGAAGCAATATTTTTCATATTTTCGTTTTTATGTCTGACGGCAAGAATGAACCGAGGCCACAATAAAATTAAAAAGTATAGGGCTTTACTTTGTTGCATTATATATCAGCCAACCTGTACTAGTACAGTGATGACAAATTATTAAGTGTTACTGTAGGGACGTTACAGTATAACAATATGCTGTAGAATTAAGCTTAAGAAAAATCTTTGAATAAAAATACAATAAATTTACGAATAATTTTTTGAAGTCGCCGTGGTCTAGTAGGTGGTGCGTTGGCTTATTAGACGAAAGGCCCAAGTTCGAATCCCAGGTCAGACATCAAAACGAAAATATGAAAAAAAAAAAAATATTTCTTCGGCGACTTCCTCTCAGCAGATTTCGGGCAAAAACTTTGAGAGTAAAAATTTGCCATGAAAAGTTTCTCAAAAAATCTGTCCTTTGGAGTCGACTTTAAATCTGCAGGTTCCGCCACTCATGTGTAAAATTAATGCAGAAACGACACGAGTGGTGTGAGTAGCTAGGACAATGTACAATGGGTCAATTCGACCTCCTAGGTGTGATAAGCTGTGTGGTGTGATAAGTTATGTCGTAATACTGACTGAAGGGTTATAATGACAAATTAAAAAATTCAATTTTTTATACAAGTTTATCCAATTGAAAAACAAAGAAATTAATTAACGTTGTTTATCTCTTTAAATAATCACAGATCAGACATCATACCCATGATAATGCATCATCAGCGTCTCATCTTTATAAAGAAATTTAAAATTATCGAATAGTTTTCAATGTTAGGAGTTAGCCAAGCAATTGCTAAATAGATGTTAAAAAATCCGAGGAATTTAAACCTTTTTATAGATAGAGTCCCTAATGAATGACAAAAAAAAAATATTTTCAATTGAACTGCTTATATATTTACATGAATACCCATGTAATTTTAAAAATTCCTGAAAAATATCTTCATAAATATATTCAAGTGTGTGTGAGTGGGTGTGTGTGTCAATGTGTATGTGGGTCCCTTTATAAAATTTATAGAAATTTTTTATTGGATATTTTTAATATTTTTTCCTTAAATATAAAAAATTTACTTGTTTGTTCCCAGCCAGCAATTTTGAAAATTTTTAATCAAATTTGAGTTTTCTTTGATTCTTCTGCGCGATTAAAAAGCTCAAAATGCGCTCATTTACTGGTCATAAAAGACTTTTTCGTCGGAAGAAAAAAGTGACTACAAGCAACTCTTGTTAAAAAGTCACTTATGAGTCATTTTCTATATTATTTTAGAATAATTTTCGACTCTTTTTCTAGTAGCTTTCTAATCATTTTCGAATCACTTTCTGATCATTTATTAGTATTATTAACCTTCGTTTATGATTCTTTTTCGAGTCGTCTTTCAGTCATCGTTTAATTACATACGAGTCTTTTATGAGTCCTTTTATTGTCATTTATGAATCATGTTCGTATTCATTTGGGCTCGTTTTTATGTCATTTATGATTAAAATTTGAGTGATTTATTATTCGTACTTGCAATTCTATTTTACTCTCTTCAAGTATTTTTATTAGGTTTCAAAAATTACGTTCGAATGAACTTTAAGTATCAAAGAAAGAATATTAAGTTTACATTCGTGGTGTATGTACCTCAGACATAAAAATTTATTAAAAAGAAATATTGTTTTTCGTTAAAAAACAAAGAAAAATTTTCTATTTAAAAAAATTGTACTTTATTTGAGAGCCATCTTTTAAATAAAAGAAAATTTATACAGAAAAGCAGATTTTAATCATCTACTTAAGCAAAATATAATCATAAAATACGTAATACCAATCACTTTTCAAAGCCCTGCATGATCTGTTTTTGATTAAGCGTTTTTCAATCTTCTTTATAAGTAGATCATAATAATCACATTTTAAACGTCTGGATGATTAATTTCCGTATGCAATACAATTTTTTGTTGTATTTTAAATCGATCTTATTTTACTCATTGACACGAATCATTTTTGAGTCATGTTTCAATCGCTTAACTGACCAAAAGTACTCTAAAAAGACTCATCAATATGATTTTTGTAAAAACAATCTTCCGCATGCTAGCTGGGTTCGATATTAAACATATATTCATACACATACATGCATACCACACATACCTAAACACAGCTATTCATTACATTGACTTGCTAGGAAACATGTGCGTGAGTGTATGAGGGTCTTTTTTTCTGTGAAAAGAAAATCTAGAAATCCGATTTAAATATTGAAAAATATGCATGAAACGATATACATCAGCTAGAGGCGTTGAATCAAAAATAAACACATGAAATATTTCTTTCCATATTTTTTTATTATTTTCTTTTTTCCTCTCTCTCCTTTTCCGTTTCAATTTTTTTATATTCTTTTGCTGTAATAATTTCTTACCTTTTGATATGATTCTTTATGTTTGTGGCGTTATGATTTCTTTTTTTTATATTTGCGCCATATGATATGAGTATTATTTTTAAAGCATATGAATTTAAATACCATTTTATGAAGAGATATGACATATGAGAATATAATAGATCCTTACACTTGCTGGAATATAAAAATTATTTAAAAAAATTTGTGAAGTTAGTTGAGCATACTGTCTGCTTTAATAGATCCAAATTAAATCAAATCATAATTTTTAACTTCGATCACTTAAATCAGTTGGGTATTAACAGCAATGGAGTTAAAGTTGGAGCTACAGGGTGGCTGATATGTATTGCAACCAACTTCAGGCTGTTATCATTTGTAAACCGCTCGTCTGACAGCTGACAGATTTATTCCAGTGACAGTTCATTTTATTATTTACAAGCTTACAAAAGCATTTTGATCTATTGCATTCAGAAAAAAAGTTATTCGTGACGGAATTCAAGCGTAATAATGTGATTGTTTTATATTTGGCTGGAAAACCACAGGTGGCTATCGTTAGAGCTCTCTAGTATTTAAATGTGAATAAATCTCTAGCTTCTCGTACCATTGCTCGTTACCGTGAGACTGGCAGAGTTACATCGCATCCAAAAAGTGGACGAAAAAAACGATAATAACACCAGAAATGATGCGACAAGTGAAGGCCAGATTTGATCGAAATCCACGCTGCAGTGGTAAAAAAATTGATCGCGAGCTGAACATATCGCCATGACGGATACAACACATATTGAAAAATGAGCTTGGACTACAGCCATTGAAGTTCCAAAAGGTGCAAGAGATCACCGAAGGGCAAAAAAAGATAGACTTGAAAGAGCCAAGGATTTACTTCGCTTGCACGAAAGCGGCCAGTTACCGAATTTGGTTATCTCCGATGAGAAGCCATTCCCAATTAAGCAGTTTGTGAACACAAAAAATTATCGCTTTTACTTGCCAAAGAGGTCAGCTGAAAATTTACACCTGCGATTGGCCACCGGAACTCAAGTTCCGCCGATGGTATTGGTGTGGGCCGTCATAACGGCCGATGGTCGCCCACCCCTATTCATCGACGGTGGGGTCAAAATAAATACCGAACATTATCGGGAAAATGTCTTAAAGGCATAATTACAGCCATGGGTGAACAAATACGCGTCAACCAAGAATGGCTTAAAAAGAGATACCTCGCTTCATTTCTACCGCACCACCAAAATCTCCTCATCTCAATCCGTTGGACTTTTGCGTCTGGGGCATATTGGACAATAAGGTTCTCATTAAAAAATACCAAAGTGTCGATCATCTCAAGATGGCGCTTCGCCTGGAATGGGCCAGTATACCGCAGAGCCACTTTCGTGCAGCCTGTGATGACTTTATGTTTCCTTATAACCTTGAAATGTTCTCTGATTTCTCGGCATAACGGCGCCCCGCTGAAAATAGTCCAACGTTGTCAAATCGTTGCATTCTTGGCAATCAATTGACATCACCATTTCGGCTAATTAAACGGCCATCAAACGTTCGACGGAATAAAACGATTGTGGCAGGAGATAAGTGAAACCCAAAGGTCTTCAAACCAATACCAAGAAGAGCGGATACAAAAAAATCGATTATTATGGTGCGATAGGGCCAATGACGCCTCCTCTACGCAAGCAGCACCAAACTGTCACTCGTAATGGCGGCATTGATAAGGCCACATGTAGGTTTTCAGAGCCCCAAATACCCGCCAAGATAAAAATCACTTTCTACCGAATAGACGATTTTTTGTCTTGTGAAAACCGACATATTTGGCCCAATAAATCCTAACGTTTCTCAACCGCAAGTTGATTCATTACGCTGAGTATAGATAATCTACCGAATTTTTCAGATTAGAATAACATAAGTATTGCCAGATTAGAAATAGCCGATGGTTTAAACTTAAACCAATAGCTGGCCCACCCGATAACCCTACGCTTTAGGTATGCCATAATTTTCATGATAAAATTAACAAAACTCTTTCAGTTGTAATATTAAAAGAAAATTCTGCAACAACAACTACATCATGTACTGCGAAATATTGAAGGCATTCGGTAAATCGAGTACACGCACGTTGGTGCGTGTTAAATATGTTCCACCCTAATATTTAGCTTATTTATTATTATAATTGAACATGTTTGACCGGAAATTGGTCAGTTAATGTCACTGTTGCCAATTTGACGTTTTTCCCGTCAAATCGGACGTTTTTGCAATGCCAATTACGGGAAAAAATGCTATTTAACGGTTAGCGGGAAATCTGGAGTTTTTTACGGCGCTTTAGCGTTTTTTAGCGTTTTTTTTTTCAAGGTTGAATTTTATGATACATGTAAGAAAAAATGCAATTCGAGAGAGAGAATAACGGTTAGTAGAAAAAGTACAAAGCAAAAATCGAAAACATAAAGTTGAAATCTGTTTCAAATGAAGGTAAAGATTAAAGAGTTGTGTTTAAAATAAGAAGGCAGGAAGAAGAAAAAATATTAAAAAAGTAAGTACACCTAATTTTGTAATAGCACGGTCTAGAAAATAAAATTAATTCTGTTTTTACACGGTGATATTTGGTATAGCACGGTTGAGAAAAGTTTATGAAAATCTCAATGTAATCTAAGATCTTGAATGGTTCGTTATTATGACTTACACAAAGACATACATATTTGGTTATTACAACCCTTTAATCAGGATTGCGACCTAGCTTCTCATACCACTTTGTTGAGTGCGTTAATTTTATACATGAGTGCCCGGACCTTCAGTTTAAAGTCGACTCCGAACGACAGTTTTCAAGAAGCTTTTCATGGCAATTTTATTTACTCTCTGAGTTTTTGCCAGAAATCTGCTGAGAGGAAGTCGTCGAAAAAATATTTTCGTTTTGCTATCTGACCTGGAGTTTGAACTGTAGCCTTCAGTCTAATAAGGCAATATTATTTCTACTATGCTACGACGACTTCAAACTGAATCGCAACGGCAGATTTTGTTTTTAAACGCAGTGCTGTACAATCGCAAACTGAAAATGATAATCTTGTTTGAGTTGATAGCTATTCTGAACCAACCTCACGTAAGCGATTACGTATGAAATTCGATGACGATAGCAAAAATAACTTGGATGATTTTTAGTTTGTTTAAATTACCTTTAAGGATCGGTGAATGTATTATTTGTTAATCAACTTATATTATTTTTTTGACATCCTGAACTACAATAATTTTAAATTTATGTTACTTTTTTATAATATTTGAATAGCTTTTAATTTTATGAAATAAAATATGTATTAATGCTGATAAAAATTTTATTTAGTTTTTTATAAAGACTCTCGTATTAATTTTTTCCTACGAATTATATGTTTTTACATTTTTTGAAGGATGTGGAACAAATCCCCTTCTTTTCTATGTACTTCATGTCATTTTTTACACAAGTTTTTCTGGAACGTATCTACCGTGTAAAAAGAGAATTAAGCGTACATGACAAGAAACGATGAAATTGTTACAACATAAATTATATGAATATAATTTTAAAATGTACATTTAAATTGAATTTTCTTTTTAAAAAATTATGACACCTCAGTTTCGAAACGAAAGTCCAGAAGACTGGCACTATCTTTTTGAAAATACCTAATTTTGTTTGTAAATTATTAAGCATAATTAAAAAACAATTCAATAAAAAATATGTGTAATTATTTACAATTTATTTTAATTATTTACATTTTGTTTCATTCAACGTTAATTTAATATTTTCAAATTATTTATTTGACGGGTTTCTGACGGTTTAAAAATTGAATTTAGGGGGTTCTGGCGATTTTTAAAGCCCAATTTGACGGGAAATTTTGAAAACAAATTTGCAACACTGGTTAATGTAGTTTTTGTTTATAAACTTTATATCAGTGAGATCGAACTTGTTTGATCGAACACAACGCAGTTAATGAAGTTTATGCAACATGCTTATAAACATTATTTCTGATACATTGGGAGAGAGACTCTTTAAGTTTATGTTTTTTGTTTATGGAAATGAAATGTTTTCATTTTGTTTTCTGATTGGTTGAAATTTTTTAACAATTCTTAAAATTTTTTTTTTTTATAATTTTTGGAATAAATTGTTAATTTAATGAATATGTTTGCATGATTACATTCTAAAGTATTTCGTATTCGGAAAATAATTAGGTAGGTAGGTAGGTAAAAGTGGCTGTCCACCCGATGAGCGGACACACTTAGGCCGCATACAGGGCCATTGTAATACCACAGTTTCATCCTCTTCCCTACTCAGACTGCCAATATCTATGCATGACAGTCCGTCTAGATCTTCAACCTAGTAGACACCCAGGATTTCTTTCTCCTCCGACCAATTGCCCGGTATGTGCAAAGTACGTGAAGATTTGTTTCGTCTTCTGCCCCATCTCCACAGCTTCTGCAGTAATCATTCGCGAGGTGTCCAAGACCAATACGCCTCGCATGTGTTGCTATAACACAATGCCCCGTAATAACCCCGATAACAGCGCTGAGTCTGCTTCTTTGTAGCTTAAGCAGAGTCGGCGTGCACTTTTTATCCAGCCTTGGCCAGATTTTATGCGCCACTTTGCTTTTATCCGAAGTTGCCCACCTACTGTTGACAAGGTCCACGATTGCATTGTCAATCATAAGTCCACAGGCACTTTAAGGGATTCCCAATGTAGAGAATTCATCAAAGAGCTCGACGGTCGTGCCCCTTCTGGCCAAATCATCCACTCTGCAGTTGAAGGGAATATCCCTTATGCTCCGGTACCCATGTGATACAAACATCAAATCGGTTTGCCATCTCATTGAGACATCTGCGACAGTCGTACACTGCCTTGGAGTTAATTACACTAGAATCCAGCGCCCTGATGACCGCTTGGCTATCGGAAAGTATAATAATCCTTCGCTTGCGAACATTTTTTCCCGCAACAATTTTCACCGCAGTTTGAATTAATGTGAAATAGAAATAATTAAAGTGGAAGAAAAGTCACACACCAGAGGGTGGATTAGGGTGAGCGCCGTTATAAATCCTTCAGTCAGGATTGCGAGCCACGTATGTTGCGTGTGTTAATTTTATACACGAGTGGCGTTAACTACAGGTTAAAGTCGACTCCGCAGACATTTAATTCTCAAAGTTTTGCCAGGAAACTGCAGAGAGACACATTTCGTTTTACTGGAGATGGGCTAAGCTTTGCACTGTGGCCTCATGTCTATAATGGCAATATGCTACCTACTAGACTACGGCGAGAGCACACTTTGTTTATTAGAAGTTTATAATTTGAAGCTGACAAAAATAAACTCTTGTTTTGAGATTAAATATTTGGATTTTGGAATTAAGTGGCTTCGATAACTATCGCAAGAAAAAATATTTCTTCATTGTCAGCACTCAGAAGATTTCTGGTGGAAAGTCTTCTGATAAAACCTCTGATGATAAAATGAAATTAACATTAAAAACCTTCTAAAAAGTTCATGGAGAAAATTAACATACTCAACATATGTAGGTGGTGTGAGATGTAAGTATCAGGTATAATACGTCAGTCGATATTCCACAAAAGACATCGAAATTTTGGAAATCGTGCATTTCGCATTGACCGCCTATAGTGGCCCCAATAATTTTCAGAAAAAACAGAAATGAATAAAAAATAAACCAACAACAATAGCATTTGTTCATAACAAGTGTATTTAAATTGCTTGAAGAAATAATACATACATACATACCATACCATACGTAAATCTGTATGCAATACAATGTGGCTGATATATAATGCAACAAAGAAAATCCCAAATATTTTTAGTTTTTTTTTTAATTTTATTGTTCAAAAGCAAAAGAATGTCGGAAACAACATAAAATTTTAGAATCAGTTTAGATTTGTTCGAATTGACCACCTTTGGTAGGAATTATGGCCTTCAAACTGCCGACAAAGCTATTACAGGCTGCACGAAAGTGGCTCTGCGGTATTTTGGACCATTCCTAACGAAGCACTGTCTTGAGATGATTGACACTTCGGCATTTTTTAGTGAGAACCTTACTCTTCAAAATGCATCCGGCGCAAAAGTCAAACGGACTGAGATCCGAAGATTTTGGTGGCCATTGTGCGGTAGAAATGAAGCGAGGAATCTCCCTTTTATGCCATTCTTAGTTGACGCTTGCTGAGTACGGTTTTGCTGAGTCCTGTTGGATTGTCCATGGTCTGCGGCCGAAATGCTTGGCTGCACAGGGCTTCAACAGGGTCTTTAGGACATTTTTCCGATTTTCGGCATTTATTTTGACTCCACAGTCGATGACCGACCATCGTCCATTACGGCGGCCCACTATTACCATCGGCGGCGCTTGAGTTTTGGTAGCCAATCGCAGGTGTAAATTTTCAGCTGACCAATTTAGCAAGTAAACCCGATCATTTTGTTTGTTCACAAACAACTTAATTTGGAATGGCTTCTCATCGGAGAAAACTAAATTCGGTAACTGGCCACTTTCGTGGAAGCGAAGTAACTCCTTGGCTCCTTCCAGGCTAACTTTTTTCTTTGTGCATCGGTGAACTCTTGCATTTTTTGGAACTTTAGTGGCTTTAGTCCAAGCTAATTTTTCAATATGTGTTACATTCGTTCTCGCGATATGTTTAGCTCATGAGCAATTTTTATACCACTGTGGCGTGGATTTCGATTAAAACTCTCCTTTACTTTTCAGATTATTTCTGATGTTGTTACCGTTTTTTTTTCGTCCACTTTTTGAACGTGCTGCAACACTGCCAGTATCACGATAACGAGCAATGGTGCGAGAAACAAAAAAATGGTGGAGGACTCTAACGATAGTCACCAGTGGTTCTCTAGCCAAATATAAAGCAATCACACTATCACGCTTGAATTCCATCACGAATAACTTTTCTTCTGAATGCAGTAGATCAAATGCTTTTGTAAGCTTGTAAATAATAAAATGAACTGTCACTGGAATAAATCTGTCAGCTGTCAGACGAGTGGTTTACAAATAATAACAATCTGAAGTTGGTTGCAATACATATCAGCCACCCTGTATATGCGTGTTTCTTAATGTATCAGGACTACAATCAAACATAGGTAGCTTGGTGTTCTTGTAGAAAACAAGAAAAAAGTTAAATTTTAAACAAAATTGAAATCGAATTTACAATAATAAAATAAATACTTAGTACTTATAGAAAATAGAAAAGGAAAAAAAAACAGACACACAAACGGACGGACGGCCAGAAAGACAGACAGAGATACAATTTATGTACAATCTTGTATAAAGAATTTCATTTCAAGATTTACAACCAGAAAAATGGATGAAAGAAGGAGGAAGAAAATTCTGCAAAAAACAAAATACAATAAACGAAAACGGAAAATAAGAAGAAAAGGGAAATTTTGCCTTAAAAGGGAGTCAACATTATTTTGTTTATTTCCTGTTTGGCAACAAACAAAAAACTAGACTCAAGTTGGTAGTGGGAACAACCCAACGTATTTATTTATAGGCCACATAAGGTTTAATAAGTTGTTGATTTAAAAAGAGAAAGAAAATACAAAACGAAATATGAGAAATCTCTCTCTAGAACGGTAAAAAGAAGTTTAAAAATGTTTTCGACTTCAAGAAAATAAAAAAAAGAAAAACATAAGCAGGACGTAAAGAGATTTAAAATGAAAATTCGATTTATTAAATACAAGAATAAGAAATACCGAACCGAGGATTAAAAGTAAAAGAAAAAGAAAACATGAACAAAAAATAAATCCTTAAATTAAACCAAAGCACCGTAACCTTATTTCCAATAGCATGTTAAAGCAATAAAGGTAAGGAACTTAAGGAATTAAATTGTCATCCTTAAGTCAACCAAAAACAACAAATAACAACAAAAAAAATATTCTAAGGATTTTAAAAATTAATTTACCTTTTGCCAATGGAAGTAATTGAATGAATATTTTAATCAATGATCCATCCTTCTTTATTATTTTCCATCCACAAAAAATAAAAGTCTGGAAAAATTCTTGAAAGAATTTGTTGCAGCCATCATCTCCAGGATGAAAAAATTGTAATTGAAAACCCTTTTTATTACTATTTATCGTGCATTGAAGTTGCATAATCTAGTAAATATTGCGTTGCCTTATTAGACTACAAATCGCGGTGTAACTCCTGGCTCGACTTAGCAAAGTATAAAAAAATATTTTTGTCGACCACTTCCTCTCAGCAGAATTTTGGCAAATATTCTGCGAGTAAAATAAAACGTGCTATGAAACGTTTCTCAAAAATCTGTCATTCGAAGTCGACTTTAAACTGTAGGTCCTACCACTGATGTATAAAATTGATGCACACAACTTGGGTGTTATGAAAAGTTACAATAACTCTGCTCTATGGGAGCGAAATTTGGGGCGAAACGCTAGAAGTTAAGAAGCGGGCAAACTCACTGTTATCTGTACAGAGAACGGCTGCACTACGTATCGCGTCGGCATATCGTACAGTGTCCGCCCCAGCCGTACTTGTGATAGCAGGTACAATCCTTGGGGATCTGCTGGCAGTAGAGCGGATGGAGATTTATAACCGGCCACTTCAGGGAAAACACTATTTCAGAATGGCAATGACAATGGAACGATGAGGATAGAGGAAAGTGGACGGCGAGACCTATCCCGGACATAAAGCCATGGATTGGTCGGAAATTTGAAGAGGTAAATTTCTTCATTACGCAGATGCTATCGGGTCACAGATACATACATAATTGTCCATTACAACCTTTCAGTCAGGATTACGACCTAGCTACTCACACCACTTCTATTGTGTGCGTTAATTTTATACACGAGTAGTGGGACCTACAGTTTAAAGTCGACTCCGAACGACAGATTTTTGAGAAGCTTTTCATGGCAAATTTTACTCACAAAGTCTTTGCCAGAAATCTGCTGAGGGGAAGTCGCCGAGAAAATATTTTTCGTTTTTGATGTCTGACCTGAGGTACGAACCCGGGCCTTTCGCCTAATAAGCCAACACACTACCTACTAGACCACGGCGACTTCCGGGTCACGGATACTTTAGGAAATATCTGCACAGAATAGGCAAGACCGACTCCCCTTACTGTCTTTACGAGGAAGGGGAAATAATTTATGCTACGGAACACACAGTGTTCGAATGTGCACGCTGTCAGAGCTATCGCTCTGTACTGACGTCAACGATTGGAACGATCACGACCGCTAATATTGTCGGAGTTATGATGGCGAGGAGGGAGAATTGGGCCTCAGTGGCGAATTACGTGGACCACATCCTGCGACTGAAGAAGAGAGATCTGGAGGCTGCAGAACATGTAGGCATGCCGGCATAGATGACACTAGCTCACGGGTCAAACAAAATCCCAGTCTCCTCAACCTTCAAAACGCAATCCGGAGGCGGGTATGAGCATGAAGGTGGCCAAAGGCCCAAAAGGACTCCTCTTCGAAGTAATATCACCGTAGTTCCGGAGTGGGCATATTGGTCCACGGGACGAGGGGAGATTTAGTGGGTGAGGGCCCGACACACGGCTTCCTCTATGATGCGGTTAGATACATCTACCCCTCCTCGGCGTAAAAAAGAAAAAAAAATTCCATCCAACATAGGTATATGAGACCAGTAGCCTCTGTGCAACATAGTTAAATGATTAAGCACTGAAATCACTGTATTTTCCTGTTTTCTGTTGAGCGATCTTATGGTTTAATTGATCAAAAGTAAATAGAGTTTTGTATTATTTTGCTTGGCGTCATTATATAGAGTCGTATGCCCTTCCTATCTTTAAAATTTATTATCCTTGAATTTTTTGAAGGACCCATTGATGTTGCTGTTGTTGATTATTCCTCAAACTGCATCTGCATTTGAGATTTAGATACTGTGAAGAAAGTTTGTGAAGATTAAATTATAAAAAAAATCCATAAGTAATAAACTTTATTTAAAAGATGGTATAATTCTGTTTTAAAATTTTCGGTATATGAAAAATTCGCAAAAGTGAACAACGCCAGTTTCAATTAGTTCATTTTAGCGCGGGTACACTGTAGTTGGAAAAACTGCAAGACTTAAAATAAAAAAGTAGTGAAAAAGTCGCGGAGTTACTATGATATTTTTGAAGTTAAAAAGTACTGAAAAAAGTACTAAAGTACTGAATTTTTCAACTTTATACCAATACAACATGGACAGAAGAGAGATTCGTTCCCATTAGAAATAATGAAGCATATTAAAATTGTTTTTGTATGGCTGTTTTATAAAATTGTATTGAAACTCCTTTCGCATTTAAATCTATTAAATCAACTAAAATTTTAAATTTATTTCATTTAATTTATGACAACCGAATGATTTTTTTTTTATTTGTTTGTTTCAATTAAATTATTTCGCACACGTACTTTACTAGCACTTACACTCTTTCACATTCATTGACGTACACAGTGTCAAACACGTGTTTGTTTCAGTTTCTCTTAATTACAGACATAAAATAATACAGAATGGAGTGGTGTGAAGTAGAAGAGAAAAAAGAAAAGTTAATTAAACAGTTTATAAAACAGTGTTTGGCAGTGTTTTAATGACGTCATAAAAATAAATGCCATATTTGTTATGTACGCTTCGTATATGACGTTAAGAACTACTAGTACAATGACAATAATGCTCTAGAAAATAATTCTTAATTTTAAGTCTCAAAGCAATTATGCTACAAGTGCCGCAACAATTAAAATTAAAAAATAAAAATTATAGCAACAGTACTAGGAAATAAACTCAAGTACACATGCAACAAAAAATAATCACTAAAGCAACAGAAACCATTTTTTTGTTACTCAAATGTGTCATGAACAATGGAGATGAGACAGAAGCTTTAGAAGTGATATTAAATTTAATCTTTTCCAAAAGACTTGCAGCCCTTGATGGCCATAATATAGGCAACTGGGGCCCACTTTTACAACAACCTGTATCACGAAAATCATATAAAAAGAAGAGACAAATGTCTCAGCACAATTAATGTAAATTGGCTGCTCTTCAGCGGAGTCATAAATTCAAATTCTTATAAAGACTTCAGCAATAAAAGTGCTTTAAAATACAACATTTTTTAAAGATGAATTTTTTTGTTATATAGGGTGGACCATTTTAAAGTTTAAATTTTAAAACGCAATAAAACAAAAACGATTAGAAATTTTGTCAAATTTCCTTTTTTTATTGCGAAGCGTAATTGCTCCAGTTAGAAATGAAATATTATTGCATTCATGTGGCTACTGTGGCTAGCCTCACAGTACATTCGCCATTCGATAGGAACAATTTTCGTCCACTTTTTCGGTTATATCTCGGCAATGGCTTTGGTCTGTAGGCATAACACTTAAAAAAAATAATCCAAAAATGTCAAATCGCAGCTTCTTAGTGTCCAATTGACATCACCGTTTCCGCTAACTGAACGGCCATCATACGTTTGACCCAATAAATCGTTTGTGGCGTGAGATATATGGCAAGTTACAGCTTCCTTTTGAAACCAAACGCCGTTCATCACGAAATAATGAAGAGTGGATACAAAAATTTGGTTATTATGGTGTGATAGGTCTCTATTGATCATAAGGGTTCCATCCTTCTCACTTTAAAAGAAATATGGGTTAATGATACCTCCGCTCCGCACCGCAAGCCGCCTTAAACAGTAGCTTGTAATGGGTGGATTGTCTTTTGTAAGCCTACCTGTGGGTTTTCTGAGCCCCAAATTTGGCAATTTGCTTATTTATGTATCCGCCGGGATGAAAATAACCCTCATCCGAAAAGATTTTTTTTTATAGTGAGATCTCTCACTTGCCTATATACATTCTTTACGTTCAGTGGAGATAGTCAACTGACTTTTCTGATAGAATAGAATAACATAAGTATTGCCAGATTTGAAATAACCGTTATTTCGTTTTGTACAATGGGTCAAATTCGACCTCCGAGTACTGTGCTTGTCTTGACCGACAGGTGCACATCCTTTAACCTATTTCATGGGATGTTTCAGACAAGGCGATTCCTTATCATGCGACCTCATCAACTTCATCATGGAGAGTGTTCTGCGAAAGGCGGGTGTGCATCACAATGGCACTATTTTTCAAAAAAGTGTCCAGTTGCTTGCGTACGCTGACGACATCGATATCATAGGGCGTACAAAATGAGATGTCAAGCTACTTTTTTAGTACTATTGAGCGGGAGTCTAAGAGGATGGGTCAGGCAGTAAATGAGGGCAAAACGAAGTATATATTATCGATAAGTAGAGCCGTGCGGCATATTGATTTTCAGATTACGGCCGATAACTATACTTTGGATACTAGCAAGGAATTCATTTATCTTGGCTCCGCCATTACCACCGAAATTGATGTCAGTGTGGAGATTAAGCGAGGGTTTACACTTGCCAACAAGTACTATTATGGTCTCAATAAGCAATTGAGTAGCAGAGACCTCTCTCGTAAGACGAAACTTAATACTCCTACAAGACGCTCATCCTACCCGTGCTTCTTTAAGAACTGATGCGGCTCCCTTGAGAGTATTCGAGAGAAAAATAAGATCTTCGGTCCAGAGTGAGTTGTCGATGATTTTGGCATCCGATTCAGCAGTGAGCTGTTTGAGCTCCTCAACGACATAAATGTTGTACAGCGTACAACGGCTGTGCTAGCTCGGCCATGTCGTTTTTTTTTTTTTTTTTTTTTTTTGCTGTTCATTCATTTATTAAAAATTTCAGGAATGAATTGAATGAAGGAGGATGCTCCGGCGAGACAACTATTTGATGCTGGGATCTGCGGAAGTCAGCGAAGAGGACGACCTTGTAACCATTGGAAGGACCAAATCGAGGAAGCCCTGTCATCGATTGGTGTAACCAACTCGCGTAGGCGCGGAAGAAGCAGAGGCGCCTGGAAAGATGTGTTGCGGCAGGCCGAACTCCGTTAATCGGGCTGTTGTGGCCAATTAAGTTAGTAAGATATTTCAAATTTAAACCAATAGATGACCCACCCAATATTTCTATTGGTTAATTACTTTTATAATGTCCTTATGTAATACTGTCTATGCTACATACATTTCTATTCTATTCTTAGAAATCAAATCCAATCATTAACAAAAACTTAAGTTCCTGGTCTATTCATTTTATTGTCGTTTGTGAAGTTTCTATTCCTTCGACTTACCGTATGTATGTATATAGTGTGTAGCTATACTTTTAATACCCATGTTATCCGTTTTAAATACAAATTTTATTCATAATAATCTGTCCATTCAAATTGTATACAATAGTAATACAGAAAGAGAGAGAGAAAGAATGAAGAATTCATAAATATGGCAATACATTGCATAAAATATTCCAAAGGTGTCAAGTTCATTTGGCTGTAACAAAAGCAAAGAAGAAGAAAATAGTGGGAATGACAGAGAGAAAGTAAGTGAGAAAGTGATTGTTAAAAAATATCCACTGATGGTTAAAAGAGAAGAAAACGAATAAATCTTTAATAAAAATGTTAATGATTTAGAGAGAGAGAGAGAGAGAGAGAGAGGGGAACACAATATTGGCCAAAAATCGAATAACGATTACTACTGCCATCTGTTTTCATAGGAACTAGAAAAGGGAAGATTGATGTATTTGGCCAAGAAGGCAGACTGTGGCTGCGGAAAGCCACTACGAAATAAAAAAATATTTTTGCTTTTAAAAATATCTTGGCTATTACGCTAAATTAGTCGCCGTAGTCTAGTAGGTAGTGTGTTGGCTTATTAGACGTAAAGCCAGAGTTCGATAACAGACATCAAAAACAAAAATACAAAAGAAAGTATTTTCTTCGGCGATTTCCTCTCAGTAGATTTCTGGCAAAAACTCTGAGAATAAATGAACCTGCCATGAAAAGTTTCCCAAAAAATCAGAGGATTTAAAATCAATTAAGGAAATCAACTCGAGTCCAAATTAAATCTTTTAGTAGGCCTATAGCCAGAGAGGCCACAGCTCAAACCCCAACCCAGACAATTCCCACAAAACAAAATATAAAAAAATATTTCTCTGGCGACTTCCTCTCAGTAGATTTCTGGCAAGAACTCTGAGAGTAAAAATATGTCGTTCGGAGTCGACTTTAAATTGTAGTCCCGCTATTTATGTATAAAAATTAACACACACAACATAAGTGGTGTGAGAAACTAGGTCAATAATCGTGACTCCAATACGAAGTCCAACAATTCCAAGGGCAAGGCAGGAAAGCTCTCCCTCTCCAATTTTATTCACGTCCTGCTATGTTCAGAGTAAAGCAAACTTTTAAACTTTACCATAAAGAGTATCGAACTATTTATTATTGATGTCGACGTTACAGGAAATAGAAGAGTAGACTATTGATAGTAAATGGGGAATTTATTAAGCTTGGCTCGGACATTATTAATAAAAATGTTTGTGTGAACGTCAAGCGTAGAATCCCACTTGCCCACATCTACTCGATAGGTAATCGAGCTGAAGTCTTGCTTACATACTACTTACTTAATTGGCCATTAACAACCCGATTAACAGAACCAACTCAAACAAGGTCGTTCACTTCGCCATAAAGTCAGTTTCTAATTATTTTATTAACATTTTTATTGGAAATTTAATTTTTTATACTTTTTGAGCGTCTTATAATTTTCTTTCTTTAAAACATATGTCCGCAGAAGTAGTGTTGCCAATAGACAGAACCATGAAGCCACGGTTCAGACTCCAGATGCGAAACACGATGAAAATACTTTTTCGGTAACTTTTTCTCAACAGATTTCTGTCTAAACTCTAAGAGTAAATAAAAATTGCCGTGAAAAATTTGCCTCTGATATCTATCGTGTGGAATCGATTTGAATCTGTAAGTTCCGAAAGGTTGTATTTTATAGGAAAGCGGTAGATCTGATAAAAAACGATATTTCAAAGCAATATTAAATTATTTTAGATATAAATGGCGAGAGATAAGTAAATTTAAGATAGTTTGCTTAAGATAAATAAGCTTATCCTTAAGTCAAATGTCATGTTGGCTATGAGCTTAGCCTAGAAAGCTTTGCACTGAATTTCCTATTGAATTAGATATGATAGTTGAAATACCAATTGTACCCCAAACAGGCTTATAAACTCTTACAGTTTCAAAACTACTCTGTATAAAATGTACAAACCTCCGGCCACGACAGATTGCCCAAAAAATTTGATTCCGAATATGAAGGAAATACTGAAAGTACCAGAGTATAATATAACAATATATTGCCATAAATGGTGGGACATTTAAAAGTTTAAATATAAAAATGCAATAAAACAAAAACGGTTTGCAACTTTGCAAAATTAAATTTTTTGTTATGAGGTACAATTGTTCCAATTATAAATGGAAAGTTATTTCATTCAAATATTTGCCGCAGTTGGCCTCAAAGTACCTCATTCGGCTGATTATATACTTACTTAATTGGCCATAACAACCCGTTTAACGGATTTGGGCCTGCCGCAACGTAGCCTTCCAGGTGCCTCTGCTTCTTGCGCACCTACACCAGTTGGTCACACCAATATATGACAGGACTTCCTTGAATTGGTCCTTCCTCTTCGCTAACTTCCCCAGATCCTGCATCAAATAGCCATCTCGCCGGAGCAACTTCATCCTTTCGAACGACATGGCCGCGCTGGCACAGCCGGCAGATGTTAATACTCTGCACAACGTCCATATTGTTGAGGAACACCGACAGCTCACTATTGTATCGAATACGGAAATCATCGCTCTGAACCGAAGATATTACGTAGTACTTTTTTCTAGAATACCCTTCAAGGCTGCTGCATCAGTGCTTAATAGTGTCTATGCCATAAAGAACCAGGGGCAAGGATGGGCATCTTGCAGAGTACATATTAGTTTTGTCGTACGAGAGAGGTCTCTGCTCCTCAATTGCCTATTGAGAGATAATGAGCATCAGACTGGCATCATTTTTAGTGGCAACGATGAGCCAAAATAAAAAAATTCACTCAATATATCGAAGGTATAGTTATCGGCCGTAATCTCAGATCCAATACGCCGCACGTCCCTACTTGTCGATAACATTGACTTTGATTTGCCCTCATTTACTATCAGACCCACATTAGTAGGCTCCCGTTCAATAGCAATCAGTTTGACGAGTTCATCAACCGTGTAATAACATCGACGCACCATATTTGTCTCGGAGATTAGCCAACATTGGCAATATTGGCTGCATTAGAAGCATCAATTTGATGAGAAACAGTCACCGATTAATGTGACCAACTGGCGGAGGGAAGCCGGACGCAGGGAAAACGACTGGAGGGTAGCACTAAGGCGTGACCAAATCCGAGAGAGAAGTTGCTAAAACCATCTATGTTAAATAAGTCAATATGTGACCCTGGCGATGCCACTGTTTTTCGTATTTGCAAAATATCGCTACGAGCTCTTGTGATGAATACTTATGACGATGGCAGAATGTTATCATTAATCAGTAGGGTGTTGATTAGTAATGGAATTCCGTTGATGCTGTGTGGTATTAGAAATTCAAAGCACAAAATCCAATTGAAGGTAAAACACACGAATTTCCCCTAAAATATTAATGCGTTGAGTAGAAAACAACACGAAAATGTTCCATAAAAAACCCAAAAAAAAAAAAAAATGAAAGGAACGTAGATCTGAAGGAGAATGGAAAAATGAGTGTCGAAATGAATAAATGAAAATCAGATTGGCTGGTTGGCTCAATAGCTGTTTCAGTGGTGCTTTGCTATACGGGCGCCATATAGCATAAATGAATGAATAAGAGTGGCATGAGTGTAATAAAGTAAAAGCGGGGAGAAATTTTCAAACATAATATCACATTCGTTAATACATAGACGTATGTATACCTGTATGTGTATATGTGTCTGTATATCTAATATTTTCTTCCAGTTGTTGCTATCAAAGTGGTCTCCGCTGGTGTTTGCCGTTGAAAACCACGACGGTAAGTAAAGTGGCAAAAAAAATTTTGTTTATTACGCCCTCGTATATTGGATTGTATATGGTAACGCGTAAGCCACAATTACTTTACACTACAATAGCACACTAGTGTGGTGTAAAGTGTAAGAGAAGTATGCATAACTTTTATCATCATTTTATTAAATGTAATTGAAACTTATACAGCTACCCTCGCATAACTATTTACGATATGTAAGTAAATATATGCATATGTAAACGTGTATGTGTTTGTAACAAATATGGTAAGTGTAAGCGTTATAATGTGGTCTGATTTCCTTTGATTTAGTTCGGTTTGATTGGGGTTTTACAATAACCAACCAGTATGTGGCAAAATGTATGCCTGACTGTCAGTCTGACTGTTTGTCTCTAATATGAATGTGAATACGTAATGGACATTTGGTTGCGGAATCAATAAATGAATGAATGAATGGCTGAATGGTTTGATCTGTCATTGAATAGTAACCGGCAAGCAGCTTTGCGTTATAACCCTGTGTTAACGTCTGTAATCCGTAATACAAGTGATGAACACGTTGGTGACATCTGCGTATTTGTGTGTATTAGAGAACAGCCGAAAGAAAAATTTCAATTGGAATTACTACTGCTGCACTACATATTTCAAGTCATTTGAAGGATTTGGTAAATAATTTGTTCATATGCCATTTGCTTTCATAGGAAGCAGAGTGGTTCTTATCGTAACTCCAAAACGAAAGCCACATCAATAAAAGTGTGAGTACGAGTACAAAAATCTAATTTTAAAGTAACTTTCGTTATTAATCTCATTTCAAAGGAGCGTTAGTAATTTATGATCCCTATAATATGAATTATTATTTGACTTTTTGGTTTTCTATTAATTGAAAATCATAGTTCAGACTTTTGCAGCATTATAGACTTCATTATAGAGTCACTCAGACCATAAATATGTTGCGGTAATATATACATTCAAGTCACTGTAGAGAAGTAAATAGTGTAGTGGGTTATCAGACGCTAGCCCAACATCCTCTCAGCAATCTTCTGGCACAATCTTTAGCGGGAAAATAAAATTGTCATGGAAAGTTCATCGAAGGTCTGTCGTTCGGTGTCGACTTTAAATTGTAGAATCCTGCTATAATTGTATTATTGTAGATTATCACACTCAACATGGGTGGTGTAAGCAACTTTAAGTAAAGTAAGTTTCCTACTATGAACTGGACAAACTTAAAAAAAATATGAAAAAAATTAAAATTTTCCAAGTTTCCTCATCAAATCTCGTAGCATTTTAATTCGAAGAATAAATATGTATGTACAACGTTTTAAAGGTCCATCTCTTCCCTTTCCAACACGATTTAAATTTTGGAAATCGGGTCAGAAATGTTTGAGTAATCGAGAATTTTGTGCGTAAAGTCGAAAAAAACTGTTGTTGTCAAATAAAACAAGTTTGCAGGATTCAAGAAATATAAAAAAGGTATTCTTGAATGTCACCGTGGTCTAGTGGGTAGTGTGTTGGCTTATTAGACAAAAGGCCCGGGTTCGAATCCCAGGTCAGACATCAAAACGAAAAAATATTTCTTCGGCGACTTCCATCTCAGCAGATTTCTGGCAAAGACTCTGAGAGTAAAAATTGCCATGAAAAGCTTCTCAAAAATCTGTCGTTCGGAGTCGACTTTAAACTGTAGGTCCCGCCACTCATGTATAAAATTAACGCCACACAACATAAGTGGTGTGAGAAGCTAGGTCCGTAATCCTGACTGAAGGGTTGTAATGGCCAATTATGTATGTATGTATGTATTTTTTAATTCTACTCAACTACGTGGACTATGTAGTTACTCGGGTGTATTTTCACTGTCGCACCGTGTAATGAACTAACAATAATTAATCAAATCTTAAAAGTAAAGCCATTGGCAAATAAAATAAAGTATTTAAATTATAAAATGAAGTGCAGATCAAATAAAATAAAATAAAAAATATGTCATATTCATTCATCTCTCTCATCTACGGCCGATCGAATATGGCCAGTGTGACGTACAGTACCACGGACTAATGGATTTGCCATCTAGATTATCTAAGTATTTTTCAGCGTATCTTACAATATCCATTTTAACCAGCGGGATATCTGGATCTCTGTGAATATTCATGTATTTGATATACCAAGGGGCTGCAATGATCATTCGTAAAACTTTATTATGGCGCCTCTGAATTTTCTCTATGTTGAAGCCCTATGCTGTAATCCATAACACCAAATGGGTTCTAATATTGATTTGTAAATTATGAGCAGACATCAGCAATGAATTTGCTAATAGTACCCGGTATACGAAAGTTCATTGCTCAAGTTCGTAAAACTGGTTTCATTGTTGATGCGCCAAGACGTGAGCGTGCTCGTACAGTGCGTTCAGCCAAAACTATCAAAGCTGTGACTCAGAGTATGCGTGAGAGTCCATCTATATCAACTCATCATCGTACTCAAGAATTAAATATTTCAAGCGCCAGCTTACATTGAATTTTGCGAAAAGATCTCAGAATAACGAGTAACAAACTTTAATTGATTCAAGGGTTTATGCTTCATGACAATCTGCTTCGTTTTCGCTTCAGAAGATGGCCAGACGAGAAACTATACGCTGATGTCGATTTTGCCGGATAAAATAAATCATCATTTCGGATGAAGCTCATGTTCATCTTGATGGGTACGTTACAGAGAGGTACAGTACCTTTTTCCGCTACTCATAAGCAATCATGCAATTTTGAAATTCAACTACTCTGATTCATTCGTACTCGCTACGACATTGATTTATGAGTATAAGTAGCAATGAGTATGAGTACAACGTTGACATCAAACTCACAACATTCGAAATATGTTTAATTCATATGCCTACTCATTCTAATTTATAAATTTTGAAAAATACTTATACGTAATTCGAGTGTCTCGAATCATTCATCAAAATTTACAGCCTTTGTTGTTGTTGCATATACAAAGACAACAAGCAAAGCATATACACAATCTTGTTCGTATGCGAATCATACTTATTTTGTGATTCGTGTAAATATTAAGTAGAGGCGAGTCGAATTCAATAACATCATGCGAGTAGTTCCAACTTTGAGTATGAGTAGTATGAGTATCATATTAAAATAAGTATGAATGTGAATAAATATCAGAAATTTTGAATACTCATCGTTTGGAATACTCGTTGCTGATCTCTGATTAGGAGATTACAATCTAACTTAAATGATGAAATTCGTCCATTTAATCAATTATTTGGGCAGTTTTCATGGTTATATGATGCACTTTTGTTCGTTAACTTTAATTTTCCACTTGTTCAACCATTCCTCCAGCAAGGACACCTGGTCCTGTAAGAACTGCGATACAATCTGTGGGTTCGTATGTACGCTTAAAAGTGCATTGCCGTTAGCAATTGTGGAATTATGTATGTTTTCAGTTATTGGCATATCAACTGTAAATATCAGGTATAAAACAGGACCTAGTATGCTACCCTGAAGAATATGGAAGTTAATTTCTTGAGGGCAATTACAAAAATTACCTTGATTAATTACAAATTTCCTTATCACTTAAATAGCTCTTCAATATTTCATATATACAGTGGGTGATAAAACAATGGAAACTTTTTCAGAAATTTATTTATGTGTTCTAATCAGACAAAATTGGAAATTGGAAAGAAAACAATTGGAAATTGCAATTCATTAGTATGCATAAAAATATAAAAAAGCTTTATTATTGAAGTGTTGAAGCCTACTCCAAAATGATGAGTGTTTACAGTTCTTGACTCAAAATATTTTCTAATAATCTATGAAAGTTCTGATTTGTTGAGATCGTTTTTATTAATAAACAGCACAAATATTTTGTGAATTTCTTAAGAATATTTTTAACTTTTAGTGCTATTTTGAAAAAGTTTCTATTGTTTTGTCACCCACTGTATTTTCAGCGAACATCTGAGTAGAAGACTATCGTGTCACACTTCATCAAAACCTTGAGAGACATCAATGAAGAGTGCAGAACAATATTTTTTTTTCATCAAATGTATTTCTTATTACATTAACTAGTCTATGGATTTGCTGAATGGTCCTATATGTCTTCTAAGCCCAAATTGGTCAACATTATTTAAAATGAACGCTTTTTACATAACCATATTCGTGTCATTTTCCGAAATAAATATGAACGATAAACAGAAAATATTTTTCAATGATTAACGCCCATTTTCGTAGGCTTTCAAAATTTATTTTCTTTTGTAGCCGAGAAATAAATTTGATTTATAACCGAAGAGTTCATTTAATTTGTCATCTTCTTCCTTTCAGCCTAAATGTTGGATCATTTATAACTTTAATATGAAACGATTTGTGGAAAACGCTAAATTTAATGTCAGCTCATGTTGTATGGGTACAACATGCAAAAGGGAAATGGAATAAATTAAGCAACATAATAATGATTGTCAACATTAAAATCACTATACAAGAGAGCAGTGGCAAAAGCAGTAGCAGCAACAGCTAGCAATAATGGAAGCAACACTTGAATTCATATACCCCCCAACCCCCATTCAAATGAAGTACAAATACGAAAAAAAAAAAACAAAAGAGAAATGAAAATAATCATAAAATGAATGAATGAATGAATGAATAAAAAAGAAAAGAATTAGGAATCGTTGTTAATGTGATGTGGGATGTGAAAGTGGAATCATTTATTTCTTCATTTGATTTTCAATCATTCTGTTATTGTTCTTTTATTTAGATTTCTTTCTTTCGTTTTCTTTTCTTTTATCTTCATACCAATTACATACAGGGTGGCTGATATGTATTGCAACCAACTTCAGGTTGTTATCATTTGTAAACCGCTCGTCTGACAGCTGACACAATTATTCCAATGACAGTTCACTTTAATATTTACAAGCTTACAAAAGCATTTTGATCTCTTGCATTCAGAAAAAAAAGTGATTCGTGATGGCATTCAAGCGTGATAGTGTGTTTGCTTTATATTTGGCTATAAAACCCCAAGTGGGTATCGTTAGAACCCTTCAGCATTTAAATGTGAATAAATCTTTTGTTTATCGTACCATTGCTCGTTACCGCGATACTGGCAGTGTTGCATTGCATCCAAAAAGTGGACGAAAAAAAAACGGTATTAACTCCAGAAATGATGTGAAATATGAAGGCCAGATTTGGTTAAAATCCACGCCGCAGTGGTAGAAAAATTGCTCGTGAGCGGAACATATCGCCAGAATGGATGCAACACATATTAGAATGGACTAAAGCCATTGAAGTTCCAAAAAGTGCAAGAACTTACCGATGGACAAAAAAAGTTAGAGTGGAAAGAGCAACGGAGTTACTTCGCTTGCACGAAAGTGGCCAGTTACCGAATTTGGTTTTCTGCGCCATTCCTGGCCATTGCAAATTGAGCAGTTTGTGAACAAACAAAATGATCGAGTTTACTTGCCAAAGAGCTCAGCTGAAAATTTACACCTGCGATTGGCCACCAGAACTCAAGTGCTGCTGATGGTAATTGTGTGGGCCGTCGTAACGGCCGATGGTCGCTCCCCGCTCGTATTCATCGATCGTGGGGTCAAAATAAACGCCGAATATTATCGGGAAAAAGTCTTAAAGCTAGTATTGAAACTCTAGGCAGACAAACATTTCGGCCGCAGACCATGGACATTCCAACAGGATTCAACACCACCGCACTCAGCACGCGTTCCTCGCTTCATTTCTACTGCACAATGGCCACTAAAATCTCCGCATCTCAATCCGTTGGACTTTTGCGCCTTGGACATTTTGGAGAGTACAATTCTCACTAAAAAATATCAAAGCTTCGACGGAAATGGGCCAAAATACCGCAGAGCCACTTTTGTGCAGCCTGTGATGGCTTTGTCGGCCGTTATTCATATCATTATTCGTCATCATTCGTATCAAAGGTGGCCAATTCAAACAAATCTATACTGATTCTAAAATTTGATTTGATTTTATTTCTAAAATTTTTTGCTTTTGAACAATAAAATTAAAAAAATATAGTGCTTTACTTTGTTGCATTATATATCAGTCACCCTGTACATATATTTATACAGTCGGAACACACTCTTACGCACTTGAGTGATTATGTATCATAGCTTATATCAAGCACTTACACTAGACAAACCTACGCATGTGTTAGCTAACGAACCGGAAATGTCTTTAACATTTCCGTTATACATCAAATGCATATTGGAGTACTGAAATAAAATTAAACAAAACAATACAAAAAAAAAAAGATGAAGAAAATGAAGAATAACAACACAATATATTTCCAAAAAAAAAAAACAAAAGAAAAAGAAAAATAAAAGAGAAGTGGAGAGGAGAAAACGATCCCTAAAATTAAATAAAAACGTCTATTTTTCTCCTTATTTCCTTGAGATTATTCCATTGCTTCTCATATCTCTGTGAGTATAACACGCTTTGCTTTGCTATGATGAGAATAAAAATATTGTTAAGGTTTCTTAGGTTTTTAACATAACCCAGCAAATGTTTTTAAAGATTAAAAACCGTTTGAACAATAAATTTTTAATTTGTCATGTATAAGCATGATAATGGTGGTAAGACTTTTTAACCTTTTAAGCCAGTCTCTTGCTGATTGAATACAGTTTGAATGAAGGTTTTGTTTTGTAAGAACGCTGACGTTTATGTCCTTGCAATTAAAATGTTGTTCATTATCTTAACCCTTCTGGCACTCCTTGGGTCAATTTGACCTATTTTGACACAAAAGTTTTTCCCTTGAATTTTAACATATGATCGCAAAACTTTAATTTATCCAAAAACTATGCTATTAAATGAAAACAATAAAATTTAAATTTTTCCTCTCTCTTCGACATATCAAAATACGATTTACACACATTTAATATCCTTTGGGTCAATATGACCATAACATGTGATATTACAAGTTTACCATTCAGAATCATCGATCAATAATTTTTTCAGTCAAATATCTAAGTGTTTTCGGTTTGACAGCTTTAAAGATAGAGAAGGAAGAATACTTCGTGACAAACTAGCAACGATAAGAAACGTTTGGGATAAGTGAAGTAATCAGCTCAAAGTTTTTTACAGTTCTCATGAAAATGTTACTGTAGATGAACAATTGCTTTCATTTCGAGGTCGGTGCAGATTTAGACAACATATTCCATTAAAGTCCACCAGATAAGACATAAAAATTTGGGCAGGGTTCGTGATCAACTCTAGGATCGTTAGGGAATGTCGTCGCTGTCTCGACCTAGTCTCGTGGCGCTTCACCGGTATCTCTCTGGTGTGGGTCCCCGGGCACAGTGATATTCCGGGAAACTGTAGGGCCGACGAGCTGGCCAGAGCTGGTGCGCTCCTTCCAGAATCCTCTTCTGTTGAGATGGGTATGCCACTTGCCTCGGTCAAGTTGACGGAGGTTCCTTCAGGACGCCAACCTATCCTGGGTCAATGAGGAGTCCTGCTCCACCGCTAGACTTACCTGGACCAGGATGAATGGAGGGCGTACCAACCGATTACTTAGTCTCGGTCGTGATGTCATCTCGACTATAGTGGCCGTGCTTACGGGTCATTGCATCAGAGAGAATGAGGATCCCTTTTAACAACTTCTGCCGTGGATGCAGGCCCCCTGAGGAAGAGGAGAGCTTTATTCACTTTCTTTGCCAGTGCCCGTCTCTTGCTAGGTGTAGATATAGGTTATTTGGCTCAACATTCCTTGTTAGCTTAACGGAGCTATCATCTATTGATATCAAGGATATAGCTTCGTTCATCAAATTTTCTGGCTGGTTTTCCAGTGCGGGGTAGTCGTGCTTTTATTGTGCAGCCCTTGCGCTGATCAACTTCTTCCTTTCCCTAATTTGGCGGAACTTGGTTAGTACACGGACTGCGTTTCACCCGTGACATCACAACGGGCCGCCATGCGTTCTCAAGTGAGCTTTGTGATATCAGAGTTACCACTACGACCTGACCTGACACAGGTAAAGCAAGAAATACACCGCCAGAAAGAATAACAAGGCAAGATTTTTATACATCGTATTATATTTGTTATATTTTCGTATTTTTAATTTAGGTAAGAGTGTGGTGCACAATTAGAAGGGATAATCTGAACTTCTTTGCTAATGAAGTTCTTTCTCGGAATATTACATAAGTTGGCACTATCCGTAAAAATAAAGCTTTTTTGTCATCAATAATTCTGGATATGAAAAAATCTTCAAAAAAATAAATTCGTTCTTGTCTTAAGTTCTTTTCATCATTCAGCCGCTGTAAGAGATGATGAAAAAAAAACCTGAAATAATGCCGCATTACAACCAAACGAAAGCTAGAGTTGATGCGCTTGACCAACTAGTTGCGGATTACACATGTAAGCGGATGACTAAGCGATGGAAAAGCGAAGAAAAGTTTTGCCACATGGGCCATTAGCAAGAAATCTTGTCAAAAATATTCAAGAACAAAATGATCTCACAAGTGTAACGCAATGTTCTAAGCAAAATAATACAAATACACTGTTGTCCAGAAATTTAAATTTAATTTGAGGAAACGACAGAAGTGTTTCTTTTATCAACATGAAAGGAATTCAAATAAAAATTTATCTGCAAAGAGCACATGGTCACATGGTGTATAAATTGCCACAAAAAGTTCTAAATTTGGTATAGGTTAGTATTAAAATTAAAATTATTATAAATAATTGCTCAGAAGTCGCTGTAGTCTAGTAGATAATGTGTTGGTTTATTAGATGTAAAGCCCGATTTTAAATCCCAGGTCAGACATCAAAACGAAGACATGAAAATATTTCTTCGACGACTTCCTCTCAGCGGATATCTAGTAAAAACTCTGAGAGCGAATTAAATTGCTGTCGTTCGGAATCTACTTTAAAATTGTAGGTTCCGCCACTCATGCATAAAATTGACGCACACAACATAACTGGCTAGGTAGTAATCCTGACTGAAGGGTTGTAATTACCAATTGTGTATGAATGAATTGCTCAGGAAAGGTTTATTTATTTTAGTTATCATTAATTTTTATTATACTAAATAAAAAAAAGCAACAAAACAAATGAATTTCTTATATTAAATATGAAATTTTGTTTACACTTTAATGCTGGGTCATATTGACCCAAAGGATCATGGGAAAGGCACATATACAAGGGATGCAGAAGGGTTAAAGTCGTCAGCTGAGATTAAATCATTCTAAAAGTTCAGTTTAAAGATGTTTAGGTGTCTTAGTCATAACAAGGTATCAGGTGCAGTCAATATTGTTCTCTTTATTGTAAACATGATAAGTGAACATATTTTCGACAAAGTCGGATGAGGAAACTGAAACATTGAATCCTTGACTGTCCCTTGAACTACGTGGATGTTGTAGTATTAAAACAGCAGTAATAAAAATGTCGAGCATTTTGTATGGTAATCCGTTGTATTTTGATTATGTTTCGTAACTCTCAAAGAATTGAGGGTATTGAATGGCGGATTCAAATGTATACCTAATCATTGTAGTCCTATTTATTCCGGAATAGTGCTGTCACTGTAAGAATTTGAAACCAATCATTATATCCATAGATACTAGGGATGCCAATCGGGAAATCCTGAAATACCGGGATTTTCGGAATCCAAAAAATCCCGAATAATGGGTTTTTTAAAAACTTGTCCCGAGATTTTCCGGGACTTTCGGGATTGTGAATTCATATGCATTTTGACCCTACAAAAGGTCCTGAAAAAAAATTCTATATCACTTGACTTCGATAATAGCATCTCAGATGAGGAAACCCCAATTCCGTTGATAAAAAATTATTTGATGGCATCGAAGAATGCAAAAGCCCTATAAAACGAATTAATAGGGTTACTGATTTAGATACTCAACTGTCCAAACAAATAGATTTATTTAGATCAGGAGGTGGTAGAGGTGAATATTTACAAACTGCATACAACTATCTTGGAACTATTTTACCAACAAATATTGATTGCGAGAAGTGTTTTTCAACGGCAGAGTATAATGACAACAAAATTCGTTCAAGTCTATCAGATCACATGTTAGATGCTTCAATCTTTTTGTTGGAATTCAAATAATTTTGTCCCGAATTCCCGGACTTTTAAAAATCCATCCCATTTGGCAACCCTACTAGATACATATATCACTTATTATGCAATAAGACAGTCCTAGTATGCTGGGTATGTTTTAATGAGATAGCGAGGCATTTGATCGATTACTGGCCATTGGGACGTTAAAGTTAACAAAGTGTCAACAGCTAGGGCAACTGGAAATTCGTACATGTAAGATTGGTATTCCTCTGCACCAATTCTACGTACTTGCAAGGAAACATGGTATAACGAACTCAATTGTATCAGACAAATCTGTCTCGCCTTGAATATATGGAGAATGTAAATTGCTTGAAAACTCATCGGAGTTGATATTAAGAATCTCGTAACAGAAAACATCTAGACGCTAAGAATTACTCAATGACTGACAGAATTAATTTCCCATGTGCTGAGAAAAAATGGGTTTCAGTAGAATCCATCTTCATTCTGGACAACGTCCAAAATATAGCACTGCAAGACAAAATGCTTGGACAGTTCAAGAATTTATAAGACTTGTAAAGACCTTTTCACAGGGGACTAATTTGATAATTACTCTCACAATTCATAACGAAGTTGCGATGGAGTTTGTTTTATAATGCTCAGTGTCAACTTTATAACAATACATGAAGGCGTAGCTTACTGTGTCGCCTATCTCATCAATGTTTGCATATTCGTTTCTGTCAAGGCACTGTTAAGCATGAATATAGTCTTGTAATAGTGTAATGTCGGTTTGCAGAGTTAAGCTTAGAACGTCTTTATTAAATTGAGTGCGTCATAGACAAAAATACGTTCAAACACATCTTAGACCATGGCCTGTTAAAACACCCGGCAGATGTCATCCTTCTGGATATTTCAATGTGATAACGGCAAAATGTTGCAAAGAAGTGATTGTTTAAACAAGCGGTCACTGTCATTGAATAACCTACACAGTCTACCAATTCAAATTCAATAAAAAAAACCATGGGAAGAAGCAAATGAAAATGTCAATTGAGATGAGCTTGGAATCTTTACAATCACCAAAGTAGTTTAGTTGAAAGTTTCAATAGAAGATAGCAATAATCCCTGTCAACTAGATTTCGAAAGAATATTGTAACATAATATACCGAAGAGTTTTTATTTATTTATTTTATATTTACTTTTCAACGATACTGTATCTACAATACAATCATAAATGCTTTATTAGGTTCTTCTGATTCAATTCAAGTTGGTTCATAAATTTTTATGCGACTACAGGAATAGGAAAAGAGATAAAAAATAAAACAAAAATAAAAATCTTAAATTGTATTAATTTATGTTCTTTGAATTTTATTTAAAAATGTTCATACGCTGCATATAACAAATTGTGGAAATTTTTCTCATCCATACTTTGCTTTCATTAATGTGGGCAAATATCGTACATCACCACCACGCTTAATGCTGAATAATGTTTTTGAATATCCGGATAAGCATTCTTTATGTGCAAAAAGTTTGATGAACAGTACTCACTATTGGCGAAATTGTGTTGATGGCTAGGGATGGGAAAAAAATATGAAAAAACTATGTCAAAAATATCTTTGGTTCCCCTTTCTAAGTGAAGATGGCAAATTCTCTTTTTATATAAACGATATGAAGGAAAGAGCGATTAAATGTTGTAGTTTAGCATATTTATACAATGAAAAGCAAATGTAATAATTCATAGAATTATATGAATATTTGGTTAAAATTGTGAATGTTGTCTGTTAGATAGTTTGGGTTTATTAATGAGAGGAGGGAGAATATTATATTGTACCAGCTGTACCCTGCAGGTGTTGCCTGCGCCCCCAACTAAAATAAATTTGAAGGAAAATCATTACGCAAATGTCCAATTAGTTTTGAAACATTTATTGATTTTATTTCCCGTTGCCCTGATGATTCAGATGAACGGGCCTGAGTAGTACGCATTCGATCAGTTTCTAATCTCACTTCTCGTTGTTCAAGTGGTTCATGCGAACGGGTCTCAGCGGCATATACTCGAAGATTTTCCAGTCACAGTGCTCGTCTGATTCTGACGCTCGTAATGCTCTTTTCTTCCGTGCTTGAGGTGTAGGTCAACCAATTGCTTATCATTCATTTTGAATAATTTTCTGTGATCAATCACCGTCGACTCATACGTAACAACTTTGTTAAAGAATGCACAGTTTAAAGTTTAATTCATTTCAGTGGCGCCACCTATCGGCTATTGGTCATACCAACATAGAAATCTTCATCGGCTCATGCGCAACAACTTTGCTAAAGATCATAACATGATTAAATGTGAGGTGACACGCCCACTATAGCCAATCCGCCCATTTTGTTTATATATACATTAGAGCGACTCACCACAATAAGTGCTCGATATACACTCCTAAAAATGAAGCTTGGACTTTTTAAGATGACATTTAAAATATTTGGACTCCAGCTTTGACCTCTCGTGAGCTGGACCATTTTGAAAAAAATTTTTGTTTCTCGTACCATTGTTCGTTACCGTTATACTGCATCGCGTCCCAAAAGTGGACGAAAAATGAACTAGGACTAAAACCATTTAGGTTCCAAAGAGTGCAATAGCTAACCGATGGACAAAAAAAGTTAGACTGGAAAGCGCCAAGGAGTTACTTCGCTTGCTCGAAAGTGCTAGTTATCGAATTTGGTTTTCTTCGATGAGAAGCCATTCCAAGTTGAGCAGTTTGTGAAATGAAACGGTTTACTTGCCAAAGAGGTTAGCTGAAAATTTACATCTGCGATTGACCACCAGAGCTCAAGCGCCGCCGATGGTAATGGTGTGGGTCGCCGTAACGGCCTATGGTCGCTCTCCGCCCGTATTCATCGACCGTGGGTCGAGAAAATGTCTTAAAGACAGTATTGAATCCTTGGGCAGACAAACATTTCGGTCGCAGACCATGGACACCCCAACAGGACTCATTACCACCGTACTCAGTACGCGTCAACCAAGAAAGGCTTAAAAAGGAGGTTCCTCGCTTCATTTCGCCTAAATCTCCGGATCTCAATCCATTGGACTTTTGCGCCTGGTACATTTTTGAGAGTAAGGTTCTCACTAAAAAATACCAAAGTGTCGATCAATTCAAGACGGCTTATGGGCCAAAAGACCGCCGAGCCACTTTCGTGCAACCTGTGATGGCTTTGTAGGCCGTTTGAAGGCCATAATTCGTACCAAATGTGGCCAATTCAAACAACTTTCAACTGATTCTAAAATTTGATGTTATTTTCAACATTTTTTGCTTTTGAACAATAATATTAAAAAAAAAATTAAATTAAAGGAATATAGCGCTTTACTTTGTTGCATTATATATAAGCCACTCTGTATTGCCGATATCTAGCCATTACTACATATCAACTTAAAACTACAGAAAACAGAACAGAAGACAGTTTAAAGCTGACCAGGATAGTTGAGAAAAAGGCTAGGATGCTGAAAAACGGTACAGACGGACTCATCAACGTTTTATCAAAATATGATGCAAAATAATAGAAACTGCTTAAGATGATTGCTTTAACAGAAGACAAATAAAATTTAGAAATTGGCTTGTGAATGCTTATCGCGTGTCTTTAGTTCTTGAGTAAATAAGTCCACTGTGATTATTTCTACTCAAGCAGAATTCCTTTCACAATAACATTTCCAAGATCGCAATGGAAAAATCGAAAAAATCGATTTTTAATAACCAACAAACGATTGCAGATATAATAACAAGAAAACTCTCTTCTCACAAAATACTTCATGGCAATAAGAAAAGTACGTTGAACAACTGTTAGTGTATTCTTATGCATGCATATGTGTGACTGCAGTGGTATATGTAAGATTGTTGATGTGCAATCAAACGGTACTTTCGCTAAATAATAATATTGTTTTTGTATGTGTAACACTCACATGGACGTACGTATCATCAATTAAGCAATATACTCCTACGTTCCCATCGATATTTCAATACTTGCGTATGCATGAATGCATGTGTGTGTGTGTGTGTGCATGTGTTAGTGTTTATTTTCATACTCTAATTACCTCAAAAAACATTGTGTCGAGAGTATCTACAGCAATAGCACTCTCTAGATAAATTGTTTGTAGATAAAATTGAATATTTGCCGCTTACGATGATGCTGCGTGTATTCGATGTTTTGCAAAATCAAATCAAACTGCAACTACCAATACTACAACAACTACAAATACTACAATAACTATTATAACTCCTGTTAGTATGGCTTTTGTTTGAAAACGTATAAAATACCGGTAGGCAGGAAGAGTTCAAATGTGCATGGAAGAATAGCTTAAAAGTGTTCACCAGGCATACCATGAACAGGATGTATTTAAAACAGTAACTAGGCTCTTCCAAATGCATACATGGTTTTAAATAAATTTTTGAAATCCTTGATTTCATTCGCATCGCATTAAAAATCAGTAACTATATGAATGACTTGTTGCTGTTATAGTTCTTATATTTATTAAGGGGTTTGAAGTTATACTCCCTTATAGGCTGCGTGATCGCTGTAGTGTTTTCCAAGCGACGCCAATGCTTGTTGAGTGACTGCATAGTACAGCCAGGCTGAATTTAAGTCCTTAATAAAGGTCATTTAAATTTTCACGTCTCAGTGAAATTATGAATCCTTCAAAGGTTAGCAATCTTTAATATACCAAATACTTCATTTAATTTGATCTTTGTCCCCCTTTTACAGGGAGGCTTAATTTCGTTGGCAAGTGGAGGGTACTTAAAATATTGCTAAGTTCTGCTAGACACGTACCGGTATAGATAAGAAAGGGACTACCACACCTCTGTTCTCAAATTGCATGACCAATAGTGATTCTCTCGGTCCACTACCACTTTCAGTAAATGGTTTCTACGGGAGCTGTTGACCAGAGGAGTAAGAAGAGATAGTTTTTACCGCATTTGTCAGTGCCTTGCTTTTGTCGTGAAAAGACAGAGGTTTTCTTATTTCCTGACTTCCTTGACCGAGTTGTCTGATACAAAGATTGGAGAAATACCTACATACACACATAGCCGGTCACTACATTCCTTTAGTCAGGATTACAACGTAGTTTCTCACATGTGTTAATTAAATTTATGAGTGGCAGGACCTAGAGTGTAAACTCAATTCCTAACTACAGAGTTTTTTTTTTCTTTTCAGGGCAATTTTAATTTACATTTCGAGTCACTTATGGCCTCATGTCTTATAAGCAGGCACATTACCTACTGCAGAATTAAAATTTATTTTGTATTCCAGTTTGTTTCCTTTAGGGAGTGGTCGATGCCCCGATAGCGTATTGATTGTGGTATCACAATTGCCCTTAATGCTAGCCTTAGTGCGAGCTCTTCCTTCAATGGTGCTCTTTACAATCTTTCAGTCAGGATTTCGACTTAGCTTCTCACACCACTTATGTTATGTGTGTGTTAATTTTATACATGAGTGGCGGGACCTACAGTTTAAAGTCGACTCCGAACGACCTATTTTTAAAAAATTTTTCTTGGCGATTTTATATACTCTCAGAGTGCTTACCAGAAATTTTGTTTTATTGGAGATATCTGCGATGGGGCCTCTCCGGTAATAAGCTTACTGAAAGATTTAATTTGGACTCAAGTTGATTTCCTTAAGGGAATGATTAATCTTCGGGTTGAATATCAATTATGCTATTAAAATGGGTCTAAATACTTAGCTATGTGGGACATCTTCCTTCAATGGATTTCCCTCACATTACCTGACTTGCAGAACCGTTTTGTTATCGGTAAATATGCGGCTGGTGATACAATACGGTATATAGTCCTGTGATATCGTAATCGCACAGTAACAAACTTTGAGTAGCGCAAGGGCAATATTAAATTCAGTTGTTCTGAAAAAATTTCATATTTGACTATGTCAACTGATCGACAATGAATACTCGGGTGGCGTTCTCTGTTCGGTATCTTCCTTGTAAAATCAAAAAGGTCCCGAAAAGATGTGAAATTTATTGAAATTATTTGTAAGGAATGAAAAAAGTCTTGCAATAAGCTTCACAACTGATAGTAGACTCGAGCGTAAAGCAGTACAGTGAAACTCGTTTATAACGAACTCGGTTATAACGGATTCTAGGTTATTGCGTACATATTTTTAAGTCCCAACGTTTTAATAACAATTTTCATACAAAAAACTTCGTTTATTAAGAACTCGTTTATAACGAGCCCTCAGAAAAAACTTTGAAGTGTGGCAATAGTCTTTACTTTTATTTAATATGGCAGCATTAAATTATAACTCAGCATCCCTAATCAGCTGATAGGTAAAAAGAATTAAAACATATTTTCGGTTTTTAATAAAAAAAAATCCTTTTTGTTTTTAATAAATGAAAAAAATTCTTTGTATTTTAAATTTTCTTCTATGACTTCAATCCGTTTATTATGAACTTTGCCTATAACAAACTATTTTTACTGGTCCCACAGAGTTCGTAATAACCGGTTTGGACTGTAGTTGGTTGATTGAAAAAACTATTGGAGATTAGAATTTAAAGGATTTTAACTTGAGAAAATGTAAATGCATGGTTTTCTCTCGCGGGGTGTAATTTCGTCCACTTATGTGATTAATTCTTGCCCTTTTTGGAAACTGTGACAACATTTCTTGATATGGCAGTATTATTTGATATGAAATTGTCTTTTATTGATCATATTAGTATGAGGATTGGCAAGACTCGGACTGTTCTTGGTTTTGCGATAAGATGGGCTAGAGAATTCATTGATCCTTATATAAAAAAACTACTGTACATTTCACTTGTTAGACCTATTTTGGAATATGTGTCTGTTATTTGGAATCCATACTTTCGTTGTCATAGTGATTCAATTGAGTTTTTGCAGAAGCAGTTTTTATTATTCTGTTTACGTGGCTTAGGATGGGATTATGCCAATGGGCTTCGGTCATATGAGGATAGATTAGCTTTAAAACTTCCAACTTTGGAACATAGAGATGCTGTTTTAGGTTAAAGGTGATATCGATTCTGAGTTTTTGCTTTGTAACCTGAATTTCACTATTCCAGCAAGATTTTTACTGCACTATCGTCCTCTTTCTTTAGATTTCTATAGAACGAACTATGGATGTAATTTTCCTTTTCGTAGATTATGTCATGATTTTAATTTGCATTATGATTTTATAGATTTTAATTGTAGTGTTTGAAATATAAAACGTATCCTATTTGGTGGCAATAGTTTATAAATTATTGTCTGAGATAGTTCCGGTTTATTGTTAACTTATTCAGCTTGTGATTAAGTTCTGCAGCTGTTTTATTTTCTCGTTGCTATAACTTTTTCCTTACCCGCTACAGTCCGGACTGTAGTGTGTATGTGTCCCTACTTAATGTTGACGAGCCCTCCGGGGAAGTTCGAAAAAAAAAGAACCCAATTCGTCACAAAACTAACATAAAACACGAAGTTTAAGTTCATTTCATTAAATGATTTTATAAATTATTTGATATTCTCATAATAAATCATTTTTTATCTCGGCCTTCATAAAAGACAAAAATTTTTATTTTGTTCACTCTTTAAACGCCCAGGTATATGCCATTCAAAACATGTTATACACTGAGAAAAACAACTGTACGGATAACAGGAACAACAATAACGAAAGCCCTCTTCTTCTTAAAAACACATGAAAATTGTGTAACCGAAATGCTATTGAGTGCAGATATCCTAAAACCAACAAAAAAGAAAAAGAAAAAAAACAGGAGCTGCAAGAGAGAAGAGGAGAACTTTACTCATAACCGTAAAATCTGTATTAAATAGAACCCAATATAGTGAACGGTTGTTCCTATAGACAAACAACAACAATCGACTATCAAATATATCCACATACATATGTATTTACACACACATTCATTCAAATTTACGCAACATACCCAATCGTTACAGCCGATATGTATGATACAGCTGTGGTCATCTAAGTAGAACTGCTACTAAGATTCGTCAAAAAAAATCAAAAGAAAGAAAACATAGTCTGAAGGAATTTTTAGGATTAAAACAGAATATTTAACTCACGAAATTGGAATGAGAACCTGACCTAACGGGCGGCTACTTCATTCCGTTAAAATTTACGTTCCATATTTCACTAGAGACAGAAACAATGCTAACTAAGGTTAGGGTAATGGGTGGCAAATCGGATTCATTATGAAACATGATGATCTAACAAAACGAATGTTACAACGTCGGATACGATCTTTCGGAAATGCTTTGCAAGTAGCGTAAATAATATAAGGAATTAAGACATTTTTAAGGCAAATATGGCTTTAAATCAAGAACCATTCTGTGTTATACGACTAACAGTTAGGGGATGGTCGACTTTAAACCGTAAGTGATGTGAGAAGCTACACTACAAAGCGTCAATTCGATATCCGAGTACAATACTTGTCACAGTTGTCAAGTACACGTCCTCTAACCTAACCTAACCTAAGGAGATCGGATAAAATGAAGTATTCCTTGCACTGTCTTGGAAAACCAAGGCACTTGAATCCTTCCTAGGATATTTGCTACATTTAGGCTGATTGCAGCGAACATCACACTGTGTCTTCATGCCAGGACATTGCTAGCTTCTGACTTGATAATGTATACACCATCTGTAGCTGCAGATGACCTAATATTATTGCTGCACTTGTATGTTAATAAGCTTGCCATTATCTTCCTTGGGAACTTGAGAATATTGCGGTATTATCTAAACAAGTTAAATTAGGCACGCAGGCGATTTAAAAACTTGTGAGACGTGGACCTTCAATTCCGCTAGCGAGATCAGAAGCTTGCTATGGAGACGGATGAAATGATTGAGAGACTATAAGCGACATAAGGAAATATAAAGAGAGAGATGATCGAATGCTCTTTCCAGCCAAATGAGTTTGAGACAATCTATGCTTTTATTGAGTAATAGGATTGAGAAGAGAATTGACACTGGCAGCAAACAATTCAGAAGTAGTCTGAAAATAAGTACCGGATTTTTGTTCGTAGTAGCCATGGTCGAATTTTGTCGAATCCACTTTAGTATCAATATGAATATTTTAGATAAAAATTCGCTGACTAAGAAAAGGGGCGTGGCACTTCCCATATGAATTAAATTTAAAACTTCTTATACCTAAGCAACACTGAAATCCATATGAATAATTTGTGGAAAAAATTGCCGGACTATATGATATAATGAATGAATGAACGGACATGAATGACACACTCACAGGTGACCTGATAACAATCTCTGAGTGAGGCCGCGCGAACAGGGTCGATTTCAATGCGCGCAAGACCCAATGTTGTTTTTTTGACACACCGGCATGATGCTGGCGCTGGTATTCTATCATCTGTATCTATGGCTAATGTAAATATTGAAAAGGCGAATGCTCTTGATGTTCTGGGCATGATAATTAGTTGTGATGCTCGTTGGAACGATCACATTTTTTGAGTGTCGAAGGAAGCATTCAAATGCCTTGGTTTTTTGAAACAGTGCAGAAAATACTACACTCCATCCGACCTTCTTACTATTTACAGGGCCTATATCCGACCCCGGATGGAGTACAACTCTCATGTAAGGGCCGGTGCTTCAATGTCTATTTTGAAGTTTTTCTACCGTGTACAGGAGAGGGCGCAGGTGCTTATTAATGACAGTAGGGTATCCAACTCTATTGATTCGTTGAAGCATCGTCGTAATGTGGCGTATGTTTCATTGTTCTATCGGTAGTATAATGGGAGGTGTTCTCGAAAGATAAGGGGCTTGGTTCCCGATAATCACATATTTTTACGTGATACTCGAGCTTCTCTCAATGCACATCCTTTTGTGGTTGATTGTCCAGTGAACCGCACAATACATTACAGGGAGAAATCATTTTTGCCTGCGCTGCTCGCTTATGGAATGATCTTCCTCCGAGGGTTTTTCCCGTCAATTACGATATTGGTAAGTTTAAATCAAATGTCTACAAACACTACTCCCTCTTTCCACCTTCCTATAGCCTATTTTCCTAAACCTGCACAATGCACTACATGAGTAGGGGCCATGCCCTGAGTGTTGGTTTTTATATAAAAAAATATAATAATTCGTGTACATGGAAAATTATTAGAGCTAGAATCTAGCATGAACCACTTTGAGACACATATGAACATTTCGGGTAAGGAAACTAAATGGACTCTATTTTTATATGAATTCTTAGACAGAAAGTCAATTCTTAGCATCATATAACTGATAAACTATTGCAGCTAAAGTCATGTGTATTGCCTGTTCATTTCAATACCTATTTCATTATATGTTTGGGACATGCGTAACTTAGGCACCGTTAACAGTAGACACAGCCCATCGATGACACTATACTGCCAAAATTTATTAACTATCTACAGCATACATAACATTTTAAAGAACCAATTGTTACATGTGGTTATATAATACAGACCAACCTTCATGGCCGGGTCATTTATGGTCATCCTAATAAAAAATATTAAATTAAAGTTTGTTTACCTTAAAAATAAAAAAAATTTTACCTGCTGTGTTATATTTGTCTAATAATGATTGGAAGGAAATACTCAAATACTACTTACAATCTTTTTCGCAAATCAATCAAATCTCAAATTCTAAATGAGTTAAACATTTATTTTGTAAGTGATCATATTGTGATAGAAACCAAAAAAATGCCACTTAAAAATGTTCGCTTTCTAAACGCACTAAAAATGCAGTTAATTTACAATCACGAAATTCTCGAGGAACGTGATGTTCGTTCGAGTGTTGAAAGGTCTAGAGCCTCCACATCTGGAGCTGCTGAGATTCAAGATCAACGTGATGAACGTTTAGAAAGGGAAATAATTCGAACGCAAAGAGCAGTAGCTACAGAACCACCAAATCAGCGTGATGTACGTGTAGAGAGAGAGAGCGAGACTACGAGTATCATTATCTAAAACTGCTGAGAAACCTTATCAACGTGATGCACATCTTAAACGAAAAGAAACCCAATCATCAAGGTCAAGAACTGATGAGACAATGGATTAACGCGATGTATGCCTAGAAGGAGAGAGACTACGAACAAGATCAACATGATGCACGTGTAGAAGGAGAAAGGATTCGAGCATCAACATCTGGAGCAACTGAGACACCTGATCAACATGATGCACGTCTTAGAAGAAACCGATCAAGAACTGATGAGACGCCGGATCAACGTGATTCACGCCTTGTCGGAGAGAAGGCTACGAGCATCAACATCTAGGGCTGACGAAGGTACTGTTAAAATTAAAAGAAAATCGGTCCAGCCGTTTAGCCTTTTTATATATATAGATATCGATAGGAGTACCGAAGCACACCGGGTATTGACTAGTTTTATACATATATAATTAACTTAATACCAATATTATGAGAATAACATATGCCTGTTGTACTGGAATTAAGCAATAAATAAAGAAAGACAAATTAAATAAGTTAAGTAATCTCTGTAGACTGTAAAGAGCACTTGTTTTTACTAAGAATAATAAGTTCAATATGCAGATCCTGTGGTGGGGATAATGCTGTGCTATAAAATATATTTTGAACCTGTAAATACGTCTCAAAGAAAAAATTTGGAAACATATCCTACATCAAGTATGTGCCTTATCGAACGTTTTAAACCAAAAGTATTTTGAAATCCTTTCTGAGCATGCAATTCAAGGAAAGTAATCTGTTACAAAGTATTTCTAAAAACTTATCAACAGCTGTGTCTGCGGGTGGGTGTATGTGTGTATGACAGGATGGAGGATGTATACAATTCACCTTGTGTAGCATAACTTCGGATTCCCAATTTCACCTTATTGCTCACTTTTTTTTTCCTTTCTTGCTATATTGTAGTAAGTAGTTGTTGTTGTTGTTGTTGTGAAATATTAATTGACATTGAGTACACCCAAGTGCCATATCTGCATTATCCATAGAACAACCACAATAATGTTGGTCAGAGACATACAATCAGAGATACGCACAGAGGAGACACACTAGCTACACTCACACAAATTTCACCGCAAGCATACTATGATTGTGTTTATGTGTGCATGTGTGATTAAGGTGGACCAGTCAATACTACGATACCAACAGTAGTTGTTTCAAGTATTATTGTTGCAGTTGCTGTTGATAGTGTAGTAGTGTAGTGGTAGAGTTGCTTTAGTTAACCGAGAAAAAAATAAAAACAAGGGAACAAAAATCTGCAAAAACATACGGTAGCAGTATGTATAGGTGTTAGTTTATGGTGTACGATAGAAAGGAGTGTAGTAGCACAGGGACATGATGGGTGTTTACGTATACATTTCGATTATTCCTGGTAGAACTATCAAGTAAGTAGACTAATAAACCAATATCTTTTACATCTAACATACTACAGCAACATACATATATTTATGAATGTATGTATGTATATATGTATGGTATACTTTATATTTACATAACTTATGGGCACGTTGTTTTACATATGCCCACACGTCTACTCACACAAAGACAGACATACATATGTATTCTCCATAGATTATTGTATCTTTAAACTCAAAAATTTCATGTTCATGTTTAGTTTATGATGGTCATTTTCAAAAAATTTCCCTAAATTTCTATACATAGATGTGTGTGTGTGCATGCACATATACACAAAGATATAAATTTTCAAGTATTAATATATGTAACCATGTAACGGGTTACTGGAATAAATACTTTTTAGTCTTTGTTTATACAATTGCAAAAACAATGGCTTCTTTCTTCGGGGAATTTAAAATAGCTATGCTAACAACTGTTATTACTACTACCACCACAACAGCCACTACTGCTAATGCTATTCTCATTTGGTTTCTCTCTATCACTCTCTCTCTCTCTCTCTCTCTCTCTCGCTGCCTTTCGTCCTTTCCTTGTCACCTTCTCTTTGGTAATATGATAACTTGTTTTAAATCCGATTTTTGTGTGAATTTGTTTTAGTTGTTGTTGTTGAATTTTATCTTAATCTAAATGGATTTGTTTATAGAAAAGCCCTTTAGGTATTTACATTTCGTTTTTATTTTTTGTTTAAAAAACCCTTTGTTTTATTATTTTAAAACGATTGCCCGAAGTGGCGATTAAGATTCCATGGTAAGTAAAAAGTAAATTTAATTTCACATCCAAAAAATTTAATTTTATGTTTAATTATAATTCACATACATACATACACAACAGAGATAAGTAATGAATCATTTTTCCGCTACTCATATGCACTCATGCAATTTTGAGTATGATTGAATCAAAAGAATTGAAATTCAACTACTCTCAATCATTCGTACTCGCAATGTACAATGAGTATGAGTACAACATAACTTATGTTATGTGTGCTAATTTTATGCTTGAGTAGCGGGACCTACAGTTTAAAGTCGACTCCGAACGACAGATTTTATGAGAAACTTTTCATGGCAAATTTATTTACTCTCAGAGTTTTTGCCAGAAATTTTCTGAGAGGAAATCGCCGAAAAAATACTTTTTTTATTATATTTTGATGTCTGGCCTGGAATTCGAACCCTGGCTTTACGTCTAATAAGCCAGCACACTACCTACTAGACCACGACGACCTCAGACCAAATTAGTTGGAAAATTTTTAAATTCGAAACACTCGTTTCTTAAGCAAAGAAAAATTAATTAAAAAAATTGTTGCATGTAAAGGGTGTACCGATCAGTTGCAAGTCCATTCAAACAAGCAGAATACCAGACAAAGGCCAGATTGATGCAATACTATTGAAGGAAAACAACTCAATAGATCCTTTGTTAAACGAACGGTACACTGTTTCAAACTTATGCTTCATGACATATAGATAGTAGAGTTTATTAGTTACTAACAGATTGTACATGGTGATGCGCGTGTTTATAGGTTTCGAAACCGGTTTCTAAAAAATGCAATTTTTCAAATTATTCGGAAAACGGTTTAACAAATAAGCCAGTTTTTTGAATACTCTAAATCCTAAATATAAATGCACTCAATTTGCCCGTTTTTTTGCCCCTTTCCTTCTTTTTGGGTCCCGTTTGGTCCAACTTTATAAAAGTAAAACCACCAATAGCTATTTGGGAAATTTAACCAAGCTAAATCGTAGAAAAATCCCTTTAAATCAGATAAAATACAGCATTTATGCATAAAAGTACAAATTTTTGACCATTTTTTCTCCCTTTGTCCAATTTTTCTCTCCTTTTGGTCAAAATTTTGAAAAGATTTATAGCCTATAACGTGCACCGACAAAAGCTCGATTTATATCCCAAATTTCAAGAAAATCGGTCCAGGCGTGATTGGCTATGCACTCAATTTGCCCCTTTTTGACCCCTTTCCCTCTTTTCGGACCCCTTTTGGCTTAACTTTAGAAAGGGAACACCTCCAATAGCTATTTGAGAAAGTTTATCAAGCTAAATCGTAAAAAATTACTTCTAAAACAGATAAAATACAGAATTTATGCATAAAAGTACTAATTTTTGCCGATCCCAGGCCAGACATCAAAACAAAATACAAAAAGTATTTTTTCGGCGATTTCCTCTCAGCAGATTTCTGGCAAAAACTCTGAGAGTAAATAAAATAGCCATGAAAAGTTTCTTATAAAATCTGTCGTTCGGAGTCGACTTTAAACTATAGGTCCCGCTACTCATATATAAAATTAGCACACACAACATAAGTGGTGTTTGAAACTAGGTCAATAATCCTGACTGATGGGTTCTAATGACCAATTATGTATGTAGGTATGTTGGTCAAAATTTTAAAAAGATTTATAACTTATAACCCTCTTTTTGGACTCCTTTTGGCTCAACTTTAGAAAGGGAACACCTCCAATAGCTATTTGGGAAAGTTTACCAAGCTAAATCGTAAAAAATTACCAGTAAAACAGATAAATGCTGTATTTTATGCATAAAAGTAATAAATTTTGCCCATTTCAAAATTTTGAAAAAATTAATAGCCTATAACCTGCACCGACAAAAGCCCGATCTATATCCCAAATTTCAAGAAAATCGGCCCAGGCGTTCAGGCGTGATTGGCTAATAAACAAACAAACAAAAAAACAGACTTACAGAAAGATTTATAATATATATTAGGATTAGGATATTAGGATTAGAACCCGCAGGGAAAATGAAAATTTTTAACTGTTTTAACCCAACATTCTCTCGAAATCCTACAAAATCATTTTTATTATTCCCTTCAAAAATATGGTGCGTCAGACTCATACTGATTACATTTATGAGTTCGTTTTAATTACACGTATTGATTAGACTTTTTTGTTTTTGTTTTTGCTTTTTTTTTTTTCAAATAAAAATTAAATTTTCTAATAAAAGATTTCATTCGAAATACGTAGTCGTATTACATTTAATCAGAATGCAATACGAACGTATTGATTTGTACTAAAAACGTGCATTACTTTTGGTACGGCAGTTTGGTACGGCATTAACAATTTTCATTACAATTGCCAACAACAATATTTTACTTTTAAATGTTTTGCGCACATTTGCAATTAAAATTTTTTATTTATTTTCTGTAATTTATACGAACATTTATTTGTGCTCTACGGTAGAGAGATATGAAATCACAGAAATCCGAAACGATATGTTCAAATTGGACTGACAATTATTGTTTATTTCTTACATTACATACAAGGCACAGAGAGAGAGAGAGATAGAAGGTATCTGAGTATTAGTAGTATTACGTGTGTAATCAAAATGCATTTATGGGTCTCAGCATTCATGTAACTGCACAGTAAAATCTGTTGTGGATGGATAAGATCAAATATTGGAAGGATATGAAAGGCATTTGTTTGTTTGTTATTTTTTCAACATTTGAGAATTTTTCGTTTTTATTTTTATTAAACAAACAAATTTAATTGAAGTTTCTTTTATTACACACAACATTTGTGTTTTGTATCTATAGTATGTACACATGCATGAATGTACAGGAATAAGTACTGAAAATAGAATAATTTTGAGTTGCTTCAATTGAAAGTGTACAAGTTGGAAAGTTACAGTTAGTAATAGTTGATTTTTTTAATACCCTACACCAATTTTGCGTAAAATATATCTCAACATAACATAATAAAATTGGTCATTACAACCCTTTAGTGAAGATAGTTAAGTCTCACTCCACTTGTGTACATTAATTTAATACATGAGTAGAGGGACCTACAGGGTGGCTGATATGTATTGCAACCAAATTCAGGTTGTTATGATTTGTAAATCTCTTGTCTGGCAGTGGCCAGATTTATTCCAGTGACGGTTAATTTTATTATTTACAAGCTTACAAAAGCATTTTGATTAATTGCATTCAGAAAAAAAGTTATTCGTGATGGAATTCAAGTGTCTTAGTGTAATTGCTTTATATTTAGCTAGAAAACCACAGGTGGCTATCGTTAGAGTCCTCCACCATTTAAACGTAAATAAAAATTTTTTTGTTTCTCACATCATTGCTCGTTATCGTGATACTGGCAGTGTTGCATCACATCCAAAAAGTGGAGGAAAAAAAAACGGTAACAACATCAGAAATAATCTGAAAAGTAAAAGCCAGATTTAATCGAAATCCACGCCGCAGTTGTAGAAAAATTGCTTATGAGCTGAACATAGCGCAAGAGCGGATGCAACACATATTGAGAAATAAGCTTGAACTAAGGCCATTGAACGTCCAAAAAGTGCAAGAACTTACCGATAAATTAAAAAAAAGTTAGACTGGAAAGAGCCAAGGAGTTACTCCGCATGCACGAAAGTGGCTAGTTACCGAATTTGGTTTTCTCCGATGAGAAGCCATTTCAAATTAAGCAGTTTGTGAACAAACAAAATGTTCGGGTTTACTTGCCAAAGAGGTCAGCTAAAAATTGATACCTGCGATTGGCCACCAGAACTCAAGCGCCGCCGATGGTAATGGTGTTGGCCGCCATAACGGCCAATGTGCGCACTCCGCTCGTCTTCATCCACCGTGGGGCCAAAGTTAAAGCCGAATATTATCGGGAAAATGTATTAAAGACAGTATGAAGCACTGTCCGTGGAATGGCTTAAAACGGAGGTTCCTCGCTTCATTTCTACCGCACAGTGACCAACAAAATCTTCGGATCTCAAACCATTGGAATTTTGCGCCTGGGGCATTTTAGAGAGTACTAAAAAATACCAAAGTGTCGTTCATCTCAAGACAGCGCTTCGCTGGGAATGGACCAAAATATCGTAGAGCCACTTTCATACAGCTTGTGATGGCTTTGTCGGCCGTTTGAAGGCCATAATTCGTACCAAAGGTTGCCAATTAGAACAAACCTAAACTGATTCTAAAATTTGATGTTATTTCCAACATTTCTTGCTTTTGAAATAAAAAATGAACAATAAAATTAAAAAAAAAAAATTAAAAAAATATAGCGCTTTACTTTGTTCCATTATATATCAGCCATCCTGTAGAGCTTAAAGCCGATTTCGAACGACATATTTCAGTGGAACTTTTTCATGGCAATTTTATTTACACTTAGCATTTTTGCTGGAAATCTGGTGATGTAGCAGGCTATGAAAAAAGTAAATACAAGATTAGAGTACAATATACTTCAGAAGCAAGCAAATTGATTGCATAATTTATATCCAACCAATGCATCGAACATTCGCTACTGAAAACAAAATACAAATCAAACCCACAGAATAAATATTGTACAGTTAAGGATGACAAAAATTAAGGACACAGCTCTTTACATGAAGTTTCAGATGGTCTTAGCCTCCTCATTATAAAAGTAGAGTGCTAACTAACGGAGAGAACACTAGTCATCAACCTACTTAGACCCACAGCTACTATAGAAATCATGTCAGGCACTGCCAAGTTTTCGGTATATCTGGGGAAACAGAGGAAAATTGGTCCTCCTCTTTTTATCCATACAACTCCAGCAGAATCTAGCAATATGGCATGGCCAGTTGCTAAGAGATTGGAGTCTACCTTAAAAATGAATGAAAAAGATATAAGAAACCCACGTAATACTTATGTTTGTTTTGTAACCGGTTGTGGATTGTGAGCCGTGGTCTAGTGGGTAGTGTGTTGGCTTATTAGACAAAAGGCCCGGGTTCGTATCCCAGGTCAGACATCAAAACGAAAAAATATTTCTTCGGCGACTTCCTCTCAGCAGATTTCTGGCAAAGACTCTGAGAGTAAAAATTGCCATGAAAAGCTTCTCAAAAATCTGTCGTTCGGAGTCGACTTTAAACTGTAGGTCCCACCACTCATGTATAAAATTAACGCACACAACATAAGTGGTATGTGAAGCTAGGTCGTAATCCTGACTGAAGGGTTGTAATGGCCAATTATGTATGTATGTTCGCTAAAATCAACACATTTTTTAGTGCCTTAGCTTCTTAAGAAAGTATAGGCCGGAGCCTCAACGTCTACTTTGAGACTTTTCGACCGCGTACAAGAGAGAGGGCGAAGTTTCCCGTTAATGACGGTAGGGTATCGAATTCCATTTATTCATTGGAGCATCGTTGCAATGTCGCTTATGTTTCACTGTTCTATCGCTATTATATTTTGTTCGAGCGAAATAAGAGACTTGTTCCCGAGAATCATGTATTTCTACATAAAACTCGCCATTCTCGGTGAGCACATACGTTTGTGATCCATTATGCAGTGGATCGCACACTGCATTACAGACAAAATTCGTTATTTAGCCGAACTATTCGTGTGAGGAACTCCCTTCGCCTAGAGATAATTTTTGGCTTTTAAAGGATGAAAAGGACATAAGATACAGAAAAATCATCACTTAAATTTGTAAATATAATAATAACTGCATAGTAAATACAAACGTTAACCTTTTAATGCACTAAAGTAAGGAATATTTTAATTTCTAAAAATCGTCAAAATAAGACCATAAAATGTCACATAGTCAATATGATATTTTTGGAGCATACTATCGTCATAATGACGATAAATCGTCGAATGGCCGGGTCCTATAATTAAAAGAACGACAAATGTTTTGAGAAACTTTTCATAGCAATTTCTTGTGCTCCCAGAATTTTGGCCAGAAATCTTTGAAAGGAAGTTGCCAAAGAAAAGTTTTTTCATATTTCGTTATGTTAAATGTAGATCCCCGATCATTTTACACCGAGGAGGTGTAAATATACCTAACCGCACCATAGAGAAGACCGTGACGTCCCCCGTGTGTGGGCCCCTCATCCACTAAATACCTCCCTCGTCCCGTGGACTGCTGTGCACACTCCGAAACTACGGTGCTATTACTTCGGAGTGGAGTCCTTTTGGCTCTTTGGTTACCTTCATGCTTATATCAGCCTCTGGATTATGTACTGAAAGTTGTGGAGACTTCTAAGTGTCTCTACTAGTCCTTTCATCTAGGTTCCCGACTGGGATTTCGTTAAACACGTTAGTTTGTGTCATCTATGCCGGCATGTCTACTTATTCTGCAGTTTCTAGATCTCTCTTCTTTAATCTCAGAATAAGCTCCACGTAATTCGTCACTGAGGCCCAATTATCTCTATTCGCTATCATAACTCCGACAATGTTAGCGGCCGTGATCGTTGACGTCATTACAAAGTGATAATTCTGCCAGCGTGCACATTCAAAAACAGAGTGTTCCGCATCATCAATTACTTCCTCTTCCTCGTAAAGGCAGTAAGGGGAGGCGGTCTTGCCCATTCTGTGCAGATATTTCCTAAAATATCCGTAACCCGATAGCATCTGGGTAAGAAGTCTACCTCCGCAAATTTCCTACCAATCCACAGCTTTATGTCCGGGATAGGTCTCGCCGTCCACTTTCCTCTATCTTCATCGTTCCATTGTCGTTGCCCTTATGAAATGGTGTTTTTCCTAAAGTTATCTGATTTCCAGGCCATTTCGCCTTATAAATCTGCATCCGCTCTGCTGCCATCAGATCCACAGGTATTGTAGCTGCTATCACAAATACGGCTAGGGCGGACACTGTACGATATGTCGACGCGATACGTAGAGCAGCCGTTCTTTGTATCTGTACTTCTTGGTTAGAAACCTGAAGATATGATGTAGAGAAAAGTAATTTTAATTTTTTGATGAAAACATCACATTAGCAAGGCTGTTGAGTAGTTAAAACAACTTAAATTTCCTCTGTGATAAGAAGCTCAAATGTTCGAAAAACCTATTACTTGGCATGGGGTATCTTATTGTCGTTCTGGATTTACTTTAAAGCTTGCTTGTGTCTTTGGTTCCGTTTTATTTCTGTTTATGTCAGGTCATATAAAATGATATTAAAAATCAATAAAAAAAAAATAACAAAAACAAACACAAACATTCTATTTATTTTGTATCCTTCTTCCAAGAACTCCTCAATACTGGCAGGCATAACCATCACTTCAAACAAACTTCAAATATATTAAGAATGTATTGGTAAATTTATAAGTGTATGGGATTTATTTCAACTATACTATGGTAACTCTCCATGTATATGTGTATGTACTATGTACATACAAAGTTACTTGAAATATGGCAGAAGTTTAAGCACTTCAAAGGCAAATGAAATAAAAATTCATGAAGTATTTTAAAGTTTTATTTACCATAAGTTGTGAATAATTTTACTATTTACAGTTAGTTTTCCATTTTTAAACAATGGCACCCTAATATTAATATTAAATACAGAAGAAGTACGCCCATATATACATACAGTGGGTAACAAAACAATGGAAACTTTTTTAAAAATTTATTTATGTGTACTAATCAGACATGAAGTCGCCGTGGTCTAATAGGTAGTGTGTTGGCTTACTAGACGAAGGACCCGAATTCGAATCACAGGTCAGATATCAAAACAAAAATATGAAAACACTTCTTCCGCGACTTCCTCTCAGCAGATTTCTGGCAAAAACTCTGAGAGTAGAAATTGTCATGAAATGCTTCTCAAAGAAATGTGTCGTTCGAAGTCGACTTTAAAACTGTAGGTCCCGCCACTCATGTATAAAATTAACGTACATAACATAAGTGGTGTGAGAAGCTAGGACTTTGAACAATGGGTCAATTCGACCACCGGGTACTGTATTTGTCAGAATTGACAAGTACACGTCCTCTAACCTAACCTAATCAAACAAAATTGGAATTAGGAAAGAAAAAAATTGGAAATTGCAGTTCATTAGTATGCATAAAAATATAAAAAAGTAATTTTATTGAAGTGTTGTAGCCTTCTCCAAACTAATGAATGTTTTCAGTTTTTGACTCAAAAAATTTTCTAATAATTTTTGAAAGTTCTGATTTGTTAAGTCCATATTTATCACATATTAATTCTTTTTTGCTGAAATTCAGCATTGAAATCGTTTTTTATTAATAAACAGCACAAATATTTTGCGAATTTCTTAAGAACATTTTTAATTTTTAAAAAGTACAATTTTGAAAAAGTTTCCATTGTTTTGTCACCCACTGTATATATGAAATATTTTCTATCTAAAATACAAATAAAAAAAAACTTTTCTTCAAATTTTATTACTTTAGCAGGACCGAAGTAATTTCCATAACAAAACAAGTTATGCTTACCTTCTAAGGAAAGTTTTATGGAATATGTTCCATCGATTCAAGATGGCGAGATATTGTTATTTGTGCCGTTCAGTAGTAGCAGACAATGATAGTTCGAAGACAATGATATTGAATTGTATGCACAATTCCATGAGATTTTAGGTCAAACTTGTTAAGAACGTTCATAGTTTTTAAGTTTATAAGAAATAAGGCCTTGGTTCAAACCCTAGGTTAAACATCTCGAACATAAAGAATATGTTCGCGATTTTCTCTCAACAGATTTACGATGTATACTCTGCGATTAAGTAAAAGTACAATGAAAATATGCTCCAAAAAATAAAAAAAAAAAAAACATTCGTTCAGAGTCTACTTTAAACAGTAGGTCCCACCACATGCATGCATACATAATTGGTCATTAGAACCCATCAGTCAGGATTATTGGCCTAGTTTCTTACACCACTTATGTTGTGTGTGTTAATTCTATACATAAGTGGCGGAACCTACAGTTTAAAGTCGACTCCGAACGACAGATTTTATGAGAAACTTTTCATAGCAATTTTAATTACTCTCGGAGTTTTTGCCAGAAATCTGCTGAGAGGAAATCGCCGAAAAAATACTTTTTGTATTTTGTTTTGATGTCTGGCCTGGAACTCGAACCCTGGCTTTTACGTCTAATAAGCCAAGACACTACCTAGTAGTCCACGGCGACTTCCCACCACTTATGTATTAAATTAACACACACAAGTGGTTTGAGAAGGTAATCCCTAATCCTTACTGATAGGTTGTAATGACCAATTATGTACAGGGTGGCTGATATATAATGCAACAAACTAAAGCGCTATATTTTTTTAATTTTTTTAGTTTTATTGTTCAAAAGAAAAAAAATGTCGGAATGTCAAACGGCCGACAAAGCCATTACAGGCTGCACGAAAGTGTCTCTGCGGTATTTTGGCCCATTTCCGGCGAAGCATCATTTTGAGTTTTTATTTTATCTGAAATCTTATATTAAACTTATTCTGTGTTTAATTCAGTGCCTAATATAAAGCGCAACTACTATATTCAGTTAACTTCTGAATAGTCCGATGCTTATCTTCTTACTTCTCTTTTTTTGTAACTAATAAGTAATACTTACTCTAGTAGTATGGTTAGTAATACTTACTAGACTACGGCGACCAATATCTCATCGCAAATTTACAAATTCACATCACAATTCACAATATCACAATTTTAAAAATCATAAAATGAACCTAACCAAAATTTCTTGAAGAAAATTTTAAAATAATTTTCTAAAAATTTAAACACAAGTATCAGAGATCAGCAATAAGTATTCAAAATGATGAGTAGGTTCGAGTCATACTTATAATTTCAGATACTTAAACGCATTTATACTTATTTTGATATCATACTCATACTACTCGTACTGAAAGTTGGAAGTACTCGTCGTATTCATACTTAACAATTCGCCCTCGACTCGTCTCTACTTAATATTTACATGAAGCACAAAATAAGTATGATTCGCCTACGAACACTACTATACTCACAAGAAGATTGTGTGTATGCTTTGCTTGTTGTCTTTATCTTTCCTTTCTTCTTTGTTTGTATATGCAACAACAACAAAGACTGTAAATTTTGATGAATGATTCGAGCCACTCGAATCACTTATAAGTATTATAAGCATTTTTCTAAATTTATGAACCAGAATGAGTTGGCGTATGAATCAAACATATTTCGTATGTTGTGAGTTTGATGTCAACGTTGTACTCATACTCATTGCTACTTATACTTATAAGTCATTGTTGTAGCGAGTACGAATGAATCAGAGTAGTTGAATTTCAATTCTGTTGCTTCATTCATACTCAAAATTGCATGAGTGCTTATGAGTAGCAAAAAAAAAAACGATTCATTGCTTATCTCTAATACGTATATAGATCTAACAACTATCAATTGTGATTATAAAATATTAAATTTGAAATAAATACAATACACCTGCTCCTCAATCAAATACGCTGAAATAGAATTACTGCTTTAATATGATAGACGATATAAGTTAAATCTTCTTATCCTTATACTGTGGATTTCTACAACAATAAAAAGGGAAAAATATTTTCCAACTAGAACGAAATATTAAAATAAGGCAACTTAGCTCAATTTTCGATTTTAACATGTAAACCAAGGGAGATGTGTAAGTGCATATATTGATGCAGCAATTCAATAACAAATTTATATTCGTATAGATTTCAATAGATGCTCGAAAGGAGTATTGTTTGCCTTTATTATGACCAGCAACATCTTCGTTTCCTTGCTTTCAATATACGAGCAAATAATTTGGTATTATTATTGCATTTTATGCTCAAGAACACATCAGTGATTTAATAGAGTGTATTGATGAAAGAAAATTTAAGAATGTTTTCAAAATAAAAATGATATGAAATCATTATAGCAAGGATATTTTTTTAATACTTTAAACTCAAAAATCTAGAACTGTTAGTGATCCTTATACATTCAAATCTGTTAAATATACGCGTATTTAGTATAAGACCACATCATTAGGATAATCAACTATTTGAAAGTTATTGAAAGGCGAAAACTGTATCGTATAGATTTTATTACAAGCTTAAGATGTATAGCCGCCTGAAGGTTGTGTAACGCTTGTGGAAACAGCACGTATGTAAAAATGGATCGTGTTTTATTGTAAACTACAGTTGCCGTAGTCTATATGAAAAAAATATTTCTACAGCGGATTTTTCTCAGCAGATGTCTGGCAAAAACTCTGAGAAGAAATCGAATTGCAATCTATCGTTTGGAATCGATTTTAAACTCTAGGTCCCCCACTCATGTATAAAATTAACACACACAACTTAGGTGGTGTTCAGTCAGGATTAACACATAAATCCTGACTGAACAGTTCTAATGACCCATTATATATGCATGTAATAGTTGTGATTGGAATCCTGTCAATAAGTATTTCTATATGTACTTGGCAGATTAATAAACCTGACCGGACTGACCTTAAAGTAGCACAGTTTTAAGGAAACAAAGAACAAAATGCAAAAAGAATTAAGCAACTTAAAACGTATTGTAATCAATTCTGACTAGGCCCGATTATACTAAGGAAGTTCATTTCAACGATAATATATTTTCCAATAGAAGAAATAAGTAATTGAAGCACTGGAAAACCTTGTTACAAGATTAAAAAGAATACCAGTATCTTTAGATTCCGTAAGCAAATGTTTTTCCAAGATCTTACCGTCTATAATACGCTTTTTCACAAAATGATTAGCAGTTGACCACAAAAAAATACCCCGAGTTAGAATTGAGACAATTGATAACATATTGCTGTTTGTAGTTGGCAAAAAATTCAAAAATCCTTGCAACGTTAAGCTAAACTGCTTCTCTATTTTTTGTTTCTAAGCCTGCAAAGGTTCTTAAAAAGATTTTAGCTATATTGGTCCGTAGAGATAGCTGTCAACTCATTATATTTACATACAGGTAAACCTATGTGACAGTACTGGTTTGTATGTGGTCGGTACTAGGGATGCCAATCGGGAAATCCCGAAATCCGAAATTTTTAACAACTTTTCCCGGGATTTTCGGAATTATGAATTCATACGTATTTTAAGCCTGCAAAAGGATCTGAAAAAAATTATATATCATTCGGCTTCAATTGCCAAAATATTCTTTGATGCCATCAAAGAATGCAAAAGCCCTACAAAATGAATTAATAGGGTAATAGGGTAACTAAATTAAATATTCAACTTTCCTAAGAAAGAGATTTATTTACATCAGGAGGCGGTAGAGGTGACTATTTACAAGGTGCTATCTTGGAACTTGGAGCTAGTTTTACCAACAAATGTTGATTGCGAGAAGTGTTTTTCAACGGTCGCGTATGTTGACAACAAAACTTGTTCAAGCCTATCAAATCACATGTTAGATGCTTTAAACTTTTTTTTTGTTGAGTCGAAATAAATTTCTTAAAACTAATGCATTAGAACCTCCTGTAATTAGAAATTTCAGATACATTATACGCTCTAAAATTCAAATTTAAAATTCTAATATTTAAGCTTTTTTTGTTTCTTTTGCTATTTTAACACAACAAATTCCCAAAATCTTTTTATTCTGTAGAACTAAAAAGGGGAATCACCAAATTCATGTACGTTTTTCCGCATTTGATGTTTTTTATCGCATTTGTGGATTTTGTGTTTAGTGTGAATTTTGTGAAATTTAATACGTTTGTACAAAAACAAAAACGTCCAGAAATTAGAATAATTCAGAAATTAGAATTGCCTCAAAAACAAAGTCATTCTAATTTGTGAGCGACTACTGTATAGGAGAGATTTTTATTTTTGTTAATTTACACTTTTTTGTTACTTTTTGCCTTGACTTTTTTATATTTTATTTTTAAACGCATATAATCCTCATATAATTGGAATATAAGTGATTTTGTTAACAAAATATTTTTATTATTAAGAGAAAATCGCGATTTTTTCCGTGATTTTTAGGGATTTAAGGATCCCGGAATTTTTAAAAATCAATCCCGTTTAGCATCCCTAGTCAGTACCGACTACCGAATACATGGTAATCTAACTCTCGTATGGAGAATCGCCATTTTTATTATTTCTTTTCCTTTCAAGTCTTTGACCAAGCAACATCGAATAAACTTTTAAACCCAATTAAAAATTTAAAAATTTACTTTTTATTGATAGGTAATATTAATTAAAATTACCAAAGTATAAAGTAACAGTACAGTGTATGCTAAACTAATAGTATCCCACGTATTCAATTTAATACTAAGTTCACGTATGTAATTTAATTGAGTCAATATTCGGTTAGTTAAGAACAAAATTTTTACCGTTCAGGTATAATAAATATATGCAATATTCAGCTTACTCAATATTCATCTGACAGTTGGTAAACAAACCAGCTTGTTGTTTGAACAAAATTGTTTTTGTTTTGCTTGTCTTTTGTTTGTCGTTGTTGATTTTTGAGTTATCAAGTATCAATAGAAAGTGTTCGGAAAATTGTAAAATTGTATCACTGACAGTTCTGTATTTAAAGTTCAACTGAAAATTATAACAATAATTAAGCAATAATTAATTGAAATTTTATATGAAATATTGAGATCAATATTGGTATTAATTGCGATTTATGTAGTAAAGGTTCATACGTGAACATAATATAAAACCTCTTAAATTTAATAAGAATCATTACAATATTTATAAGCGTACAACGTATAAGCGTATAACTTTCATAATATGTGCTTGTTCCTAACATTTCACTGTTTACAACCTTTTTGTAAGCAACAACACTTGTTAGTTATTCTCCTTTGCTCGCAAACTTTTTGTAATCACAACACTAACAACTGTTTTCTTTACACGCAACTTGTTGCACACAAGTCTAACTAAGTTTGTGTTTTCAACTAATGAAATTATCATTGCGACCAACGTGACGTCGTCACACTCGACTAACTCAATTCGAACTCCATCATTGCTCGCTTTGTTTTGCCTTTTATATCACTAGATCAGCAGTGTGATGAATGCTCTCGAAGAATGTTGACGGCTTTCGGAAAAAATCCAAAAATGTAAACAACTTGTTTTCATTATTGTTGTTTGTGTGGCTTATACGAGTATGCATGCTGTTATTGCTTGTTTACTGCTTCATTGGTTGCACTTTATTGTTGGTCGTTTACATATTTTATTTCTTTTAATTTTTTTTATGCTGATGTTGTTGCTATATTTTTGTTTATCCTTTGATCACGCGATCAAGTCCATTGTTGTGTTTTTGGAGCTTTTATTTATTATTTTAACAACACCATTTCCACTTTCGTAACAATATGATATCCATTGTGATGCCACTGTAATCTACAGTTATGTATACGGTCCCTAGTTCTGAAATTATTCAGAGCTTCTGGAGAAGAAACTTAATTCTAATATCGTTTGTGTCACTTCTGGCCAGCTCATATCCTCTACCACTATGTCACGATACCATATGTCGTACCGCTTCTGCTATCCCATTGCACGTTCGAACGTGCATACGTTAGAACTTATTGCGCTGATAGTGGCTTGCATATTATAAACTTCGTATTTTAAATTTTTATTTACTAATTACAATAAAATTCCAACTTATACTGAATTTTATACGAGCTGGGGGTCAAGCTCACGATAGTCTAGCACACTACCCTCTAGACTTGCAGGGCACCCCCTTTTCGGAGATGTTTTCAGTCCTTAAAAATAATTGATCGACTATACTTGCTAACTACCAAACAATTCAATCACCAATTCTATTTATTTTCGAATCATCAGTGACCCCCAGCTATGCTGTTAACCACTTTTTCAAAACTCCTTACTCTGCACCAATCACCTGTTTATCTGTAAAAACTTGATTAAGAAATCAAAATAAAAAAGAACACAGGAAAGAAGGCAAGTAGATGGTGAGATATTTTGTGGCTCCCTTCTATTTCTTACTAAAGGAAAATTTAAAAAAAATTGTTCACAAAACTTATGAATTAAAAAAAAATAATAATAATTCCACAGTATTTAAAGTAATGAAAACATTCTAGATATACTTACCAGCCAATAAAATTAAAAACCATCTACAGCAAGTAAGTAATTCAAGAACTCTGAGTTTCAATAAAACCTAACCACACATTCAGAAATTAAATTTATTGAGCGACTACTCACACATGTGCAAAGAACTTTATACACACACATATACCTATACTCCTATACTCCTGTTCATGTATGTATTTGTATGCATACAATCGTATAAAAATTCATTTTATGGTTAATCTGCTCATTTCTTCCGCCACATATTCGTTGCTGCATAAAAATGCTGGAAATCGTAACAATTTTTAAAATGTTTTCTCCAATAAAATGCTTTTTATTGATATTCGACACTAAAAAACTATCGTTTGGAATGAAATTCAACTTCACAAATCATTTGTGCTTAAATTTAACGTCATATTTAATTCGTGATTTACTAACACTTTAAGAATGTAACAGCGGGGAGGCTAAAGGAGTACAAAAATAAAGTGCAGACTTTACAAATAGGATTACAAATGCAATTGGAATGGAAAAGAAATTATAAATTTTTTGAGAAATTTGATGCATGACTTAGAAGAGAAGGATAAACGTAGGGACATGGTATGATTTATGCTTAAAAAAAATTTCAAGTTCTAAATTTCTGGTACATTATTTCAAAAGCTACTGAATACTAACTAACGTTGACTGCAAATTCAATTATCGCCATTAAATATACCATAAATGACCTGCAAACTAGAGGCCAGCAATGAATCGTTTTTCTGCTACTCATAAGCACTCATGCAATTTTGAGTATGAGTGAATGAACGGAATTGAAATTCAATTATTCTGATTCATTCGTACTCGCTACAACATTAATTTATAAGTTATAAGTAGCAATGTGTATGAGTACAACGTTGACATCAATCACCCTCACAACGTTCGAAATATGTTTGATTCATATGCCTACTCATTTTGATTCATAAATTTAGAAAAATATTTATAATACTTACAAGTGACTCGATTGATTCGAATCATTCATCAAAATTTACAGTATTTGTTGTTGTTGCATATACAAGCAAAGAAGAAAGGAAAGACAAAGACAACAAGCGCAGCATACACGCAATTTTCTTGTGGGTATAATAGTGTTCGTACACGAATTATATTTATTTTGAGTTTCGTGTAAATGTTAAGTAGAGACGAGTTGAATTCAATAACATCATGCATATTATTAAGTATGAATACAACGAGTACTTCCAACTTTGAGCGTGAGTAGTATGAGTATGATATCAAAATACGTATGAATGCGTATAAGTATCTGAAATTATAAGTATGACTCGAACATACTCACCGTTTCGAATACTTATTGCTGATCTCTGCTGCAAACCTCTGTGAAAGTAAAGTAATTTCGTAAATGTTAAAGAGGAAATAACTGAATTAATTAACAGTTCTTAGGCTACCATAAAAAAAATGTTCCAATAACACTATTACAGGCTTTTCTATATTCAAGATCACACCATGTTTACTTTAAAATAGCTTGCTAGCCCACTGTTGCTTTTTGCATGTCTTTGAAGTCGTTTCACTTTGAGCGTTCCAACCAATGAAAATCGTTTTGATAACGGTGTGAAATACTGCAGCCGTGTTTGTCACTTATCGATGCATAAATTCGAGGCTTCATGAAGTCGCCGTTGTCTAGTAGGTAGTGTGTTGGCTTATTAGACGAGAGGCCCGAATTCGAATCCCAGGTCAGATATCAAAACGAAAATATGAAAATACTTTTCAGGCGACTTCGTCTCAGCAGATTTCTACCAAAAACTCTGAGAGTGCTTTTTTCAGAGTCGACTTTAAACTGTAGGTCCCGCCACTCATGTATAAAATTAACGCACACAACATAAGTGGTGTAAGAAGCTAGGACGTTGAACAATTTATCAATTTGACCACCGGGTACTGTACTTGTTAGAATTTGACAAGCTCTTCAGTCTCCTCTCCATGGTTGATTTTCTTGTTGCAATGTACGAACAAGATTTATCAAGCAGCGTCTTGGTTTTATCAGATTGGTAACTGTCACTTTGCTCAAAGTGCTTTTCCTTCAACACATTGGTCCGACAGGTCAAAAAAATTTCAAGTAAGGCTATCTATGACGATCCAAGCTATATGCGTATATAGTGCTTCTGATATTGGCAATGTTGACACAACTGTTTAGAAATGGTGGAGATTATTGGAACGTGCAACTGTTGAGAACGTGTGGCTATTAAAAATGGGTGTAATTAGGTATCATGTACAGGGTGGTTGATATATAATGCAACAAAGTAAAGCGCTATATTTTTTTTAATTTTATTGTTCAGAAGCAAAAAATTTTGGAAATAACATCAAATTATAAAATCGGATTAGATTCGAACATATCTACCACCTTTGGTGCGAATTATGGCCTTTAAATGGCCGACAAAGCCATCACAGGCTGAACAAAAGTGGTTCTGCGGTATTTTGGTCCATTCCCAGCGAAGAGCTTTCTTGAGATGATTGACCCTTTGGTATTTTTTAGTGAAAACCTTACTCTTCAAAATGCCCAGGCGCAAAAGTTCAACGGATTGAGATCCGAAGATTTTGGTGACCATTGTGCGGTTGAAATGAAGCGAGGAACCTCCTTTTTAAGCCATTCTTGGTTGACGCGTGCTGAGCGTGGTGGTGCTGAGTCCTGTTGGAGTGCCCATGATCTGCGGTCGAAATGTTTGTGTGTGCAATACTGTCTTTAAGACATTTTGCCGATAAGATTCGCCATTTATTTTGACCCCATGGTTGATGAATACGAGCAGGGAGCGACCATCGGTCGTTACCATCGGCGGCGCTTGAGTTCTGCTGGCCTATCGCAGTTGTAAATTTTCAACTGACCTCTTTGGCAAGTAAACCCGATCATTTTGTTTGTTCACAAACTGCTCAATTTTGAATGGCTTCTCATCGGAGAAAATCAAATTCGGTAACTGGACACTTTGAGGCAGTTAATTTTATACTTGAGTGGCGGGAACTATAGTTTTTTTCATGCCATTTTGTTGTTTAATCTTAGAGTTTTTGCCAAACACCTGCCAAACACCTAAGAAATATTTCTTCATATTTCATTTTGTTGGGCATGACTGGCCTGAAGATTGAACCTCCATTAAACCAGCACAAGATCTGCTAGACTATGGCGACTACCGAATGATGTATAGGATGTCTGAAAGTCTAAAATGTTGACTTGAATAGTGTCTCTAACCAATATAATGTACACGCATTCAGGAATAAAGCAATTTTCAGGAGAAGGTAAGCTTCGAGGGACAAAAAAAATTCTCTTCTAATAAAGGTTAAGATTAATATAACGGTAATCTTAATATGCATAAGATTCAAATTAGTAGATCCACTGTTAAGGTCGTCTATGTAAAATATTTAAAAAGAATTATGCTTTCAATATGTTAACAACACTTAAAAAGCTTTTGCTAAACCAGCCCTCTGTAGTTGCATTAAATTATTGCGTGTGAATTTGGAAACAGCATTAGCTTATATTTTCTTGCTTAAGAGCTTTTAAAAATAAAAGCTCCAAGAAGCAAAAAGAGCTTATAAGTGCTTCAAAGTACTTTTAGTATAAAAGTTTTGAGCAATTTATAGTTACTCGACAACTTTATTCTCTCAGCAACCTAACGAAATAATCTATAAAATTATGGTTTTTTTAAAAGTTAACTAAGGTTTTGAGGTAGTAAGTATAGCTTAAAACCTTTTTATGACAGACAAAATACTGCCATCTTCATGTCTATTTTGAAGCATTTCACTAATTATGGTTAATGAATCAAGCTCTTTAGCTCTAGACTTCCATAGCTTTTTAGAATAAAAAATATCCCCTTATTTCTTGCAAACTGAGTTTCCAGCAATTGCAATATTATGGCCATAATTTATAGACGATTCGTTATAGTACCTTACAAATACTTAATATATCATAACAAATAAAGTTTAAAGTTTATGCCATGTTAAGCTTATTGTTAGATTTTTCAATATTGTCAGATGTGACATTATTGACTTGTACATATTGTCAGTTAACATTAGAGAAAACAATTTGTCAGATGCTAACAATTTAAGTGGAATTTGATTGTCTGAGAATAAGTTTATTTTGACAATATTTTGAGGGAAAGTGTTGTCACATTTAACCATTGTGTAGTGAAGATAAAAAATTATGAAGAAATCATTACGAAGCAGTGTTGAAAAATTGATATATGAGTGGTGGGACCTACACTTAAAGCCTACCCCGAAAGAAAAATCTTTGAGAAACTTTTCATGACAATTTTAATTACTCTCAGAGTTTTTGACAGAATGAGGTCGCCGAAGGAATTTTTTTTTTTTCATTTCATTGGGTATGAGTGGCGGGCGCAACCGTTTAAAGTCTACTCGATAGATTTTTAAGAAACTTTTTCTTGGTAATTTTATTTACTCCAGGAATATTTGACAGAATGATGCCGCTGAAGGAATATTTTATAATTTTTCGTTATGTTGGAGATATCTGAAATGGGGTATGAACAGCGGACTCATATCCACTAAGCCAGCACACTACGTACTAGACTATTTATTTCTTTATATTTAATGCACGTACGGTACGGAACAGAAAAATATGGGTTCACATACGAAACAACAATTGCTGATCCTGAACATAACAAAACGTAAAAGTTCCGTATAGTCTAACGTCGACGGAACGTTGCGGAACATACTTTCGTTTGTAGCATACGATACATACATGTTTGATCATTACAACCCTTCAGTCAGAATTATTGAACTAGTTTCTCGCACTACTTATGCTGTGTGTGTTAATTTTATACATAAGTGGCGGGACCTAGAGTCTAAAGTCGACTGCGAACGACAGATTTTTTGAGAAACTTTTCATGGCATTTTATTTACTCTCAGAGTTTTTGCCAGAAATCTGCTGAGAAGAAATCGTCGAAAAAATATTTTTTGTATTTTATTTTGATGTCTGGTCTGGGACAATATTAATGCTTACCGAAATCATTTATCCGTTCGAAGACGTTGTCGTTGCTTTTTGTATTCTAAAAACGAACTTACATTCCGTGAACGTTTGGCTAACCGGTGCTAAAGACAAATTGTGCCTTCAACATTAGGTTGCCAATGCTTTCATAGTTGAAAAGCACACGACATAAAATATGTAATAATAAAAAAGTACTGAAAGCGTTCCGGGAGGTATTGCGGTATTTTTGATATGGAAAAATTCTGAAAAAGTACTACAGCACAGAATTTTTCAACACTGTTATGGACCATGAAAGTCATATTCTAATTATTTTATTAACATTTTTATTGGAAATCTTATTTTTTATATTTTTTGAGCGCCTTATAATTTTATTTCTTTAAAACATATGTACACGGAAGTAGTGCTGCCAATAGACAGAACCGTGAAGCCACGGTTCAAACTCCACATACGAAACACGAAGAAAATATTTTTTCGGTAACTTTGTCTCAATAGATTTCTGTCATAAACTCTAAGAGTAAATAAAAATTGCAGTGAAAAATTGCCTCAGAAATCTATCATATGGAGTCGATTTTAATCTGTAGGTTCTACCCGTCATGCATAAAATTAGCAAACAGCAGATAGCAGGAAACCAGTAGATCTGTTAAAAAATTAAGGCCCAGACCCACATAACTGACCCTATAGGTTTCACTTGTTAGAAAACTGTTCCTGTTTAAATGGCAAGCTGGCTATGAACTTAGCCTACAAAGCTTTGCACTAAAGTTCCTATTGAATTTGATACGTTTGTTAAAATACCAATTAAACCCCAAACAGGCTAATAGAATCTTATGTCAATAGACAATTTCAAAACTACTCTATATAAAATGTAAAAACCCCCCGACCACGACAGATTGCCCAAAAATTTTGCTTCAGAATATGAAGGAAATGCTCAAAGTACCAGAGCAGCTATACGACTTGTAATCATTAGTTTAGTTGTCGCTGCAGTACAACCAATTTATTTATGGTGGTAGCTTGCTCAGGTTTTCTGCAACAATATATTGCCATAAAGGGTTTGCCATTTAAAAGTTTAAATATAAAAATGCAATAAAACAAAATTCCTTGTCTGCATCAAGAGTGTAGTTATCAGCCGTAATAAGAGAATCAATACGCCGCACGTCTCTAGTTGTCCATAACATATACTTTGTTTTACCCTCATTTACTTCCATACCCATCTTCTTAGACTCCCGTTCAATAGCACTAATTTCGATGTCGTTATCATACGCAAGCAACTGGACACTTTTTTGAAAAATAGTGCCATTTCGATGCACTCCCGCCTTTCGTAAAACACACTCCATGACGAAGTTGATGAGGGATCGCCTTATCTGAAACCTCGCACGGTATCAAAAGGTTCGGAGAGGTCCAGTCCTACCTTGACGGAGCTGCAGAAATTGCACAACGTCATTCTACATAGCCTTATCAGCTTTGCAGGTATAACGAGCGCAGACATTGCGGCAAAAATACGATCCCTTATGATGAAGATGATATGTGTCGACTTGTCACCATAATACGGAAAATAGCCCAACGGTGTCAAATCACAGCTTCATCTCGGCCAATAGACATCACCATTTTGGCTTATTATGCGACCTTCAAACGTTGGAAATAATAAATCGGTTGCGCCATGAAATGGGTGGATGGTTGCATTATCGTGTTGCAACCAAAATTGCGTTTACATCGGTACCATGAACAGGGGGAACTAAAATGTCGGTTATCAAGGCGCGATAGATATCTCCACTAATCGTAATAGTGGCACCATCACCTTTTTCAAAGAAATTCGGGCCGATGGCAATCCGCCTCAAACTGTCACCCGTAATGCGTGCGTCATGCAGTTTCTCGTTGGCCCTTGTAGCGAAGCGAAAAGGAAGTGGATGGTCATACGGTTTGAACTCTTCAACCAATTGAACTTTGTAAGGCATCATGCCCAGATATTTTCAATTCTTCAGAACTGTGAGGAATTGATGTTTACGGGCGTAAGCTTTGTCCGAGCACGTTTACATCTTTGCGCATCAACAATGAAATAAGTTTTACGAACTTTAGCAATAAGCTTCCATATACCAGGCACTGTTTGTCCTTCTTTGGGACTAAATTCTATACGACATTTTTGTGCAATTTCCGATTAATTGTCTTTGTTTTGGAAATAAATTGCATATCTCCGTCTAAACTAAGTCTTTTGTTTTGTATGGCATCCACACTTTTGTTCACCTCAAATACTTTAAAGCTGACAGAAATTTTTGAAAATATGATGCGATGATGTGAATATGGGCACAAAGTCTTAATTGATTCGAAGTATAATCCAAAAAAGTAAACCAAACAATTTTTTTTTTTGTGGATTTGGAAATGCTTTGCTGTGCTCTTTAAGAAAACAAAAGGGAACCACATATGCTACATAGCAATGCAGAAATAAGTGTGATCAGTTGTTTGAGAAGACACGAGATTGAGCTATAATTCAGTCAGTCTTACGTGCAGACATGTTGGGTGTGAAGTAAACAGTTGTTAGTGTTATGCAAGCAGAAGTTTTGTGCTAACAAAAAGGTTGTGAGAGGAATAACAAACAAGTGTGTTGTTGCAGAGACAAATATTACGAACAAGCACTTATTGCGTTAATTATTGTTCTATACATTGTACAAGTTCGAACAGGAGCACAAAAGTAGTGCGTACAATAAAGATTTTATTTAAAATTTAAACACATTTTTATTCTTATTTTATTTGCAATCTATGAACTCATATTTTTAATGTTTTTAAAAAGGTTACACAACATAATTTGTTTGGGAAGCTAAGTTGCAATCCTGAACTGAAAGCTTATAGTGACCAATTGTGTACACGTATGTTGGTCTTATGCTCGGTGCGGTATAATAGAACAGAGTCTCTGATGGGAATGAAGCTAATAGCTAGCGCACTAGACTACCAGGGAACCGTGACCGGCTTATTTGTGGTACTCGTACGTGTATTGCACTTAAGTAGTTCAATGAAAATCTTGTACGTAATTGATTATTTCACAATGGCAAATTTAAAGTTATGCACATAAAGTTGATTGAAGATGACGAATGTTGGTCAAGTGTGGAGATAAATAAATGAAGCTTAGAACACTTTGTATAAGAGATTTGTTGAAAGTCGCTTATGAAACCCAATTACAAACATAGTACGTTAGTACATGAAATGTTTGATCTTAAATATAAAACAATCAGATATAGTCAGGACATATCGGGCATATACTAGCCTTAAAAACACACAAAAAAATTTTAATATTTTTAAGTCCCATTTCTAAAGTGACAGAAAAAAAAATTATTTTTATGAGCGCTCACATATCATTTGTAAACTCTTGGTTTTAAAACAAACGTTTTCACATTAACTTCACCTACTCTATTGCTTTAAAAAAAAAACACAGGAACCCAATTAACTTGTATTGTGTAGCTTTATACACAAATATTCTAACCGAAAGCAAGAGTGGATTGGAACCCATTCTCTTTTATTAGAATATATTCTGTAATAATAATAAAAATAAATTTTGTTTTTAAATTAAAAATAAAATAAAAACAAACAACAGATAATAAGGAAATTTTCAATTATTTTGCAATGCAATACAAAAAAAGAATCTTTTTCTACACCATGATGGACAATTGCATAGGTTGGGGACAAGAGGAGGAGAATGAGTCAACTTCATCATGGGATGTGGACAATTTCTTTATTTTCTTGGTTGAATTGATACAATATTATTACCAAAGGAAATCACAAAATAAAGAGAGAGAGAAAAAAAAGCAACAACAACAATGGAAGAACTAAACATAGAAACTTATGCAAAATTATAAGAATATTTTATTGCAGAGACCTACCGATTGCCTTTTAATAGATGACAAAGGTCGAAGTCGTTAAGCACGGTATACTTTTTATTTTAGCCAAAAGGAATTTTCTTAGCCTTCAATGGCCGGTTTCTATATATCAAGTTTTTCCATTAAGCACTTTCAATTTTTCAATTTAAATAATACAAAGTGGAAGTGAGATATCATCGAAATGTTTCCTTCCTTTTGATATTACCACATACTTCTCACATCATCCACGTTGTGTGTATTAATTTTATACATGAGCGGTGGGATCTACAGTTTAAAGTCTACTCCGACAGAACGACAGATTTTTTGGAGAAATTTTTGATGGCAATTTTATTTTTTCCTCAGAGGTTTGCTCAGAAGACTGCTAAGAGCAAGTCTCCGAAGAAGTATTTTTAAATATTTCTTTTTTACCTAGCTGACTGACCTGTCATGTCTAATAAGCTAACACATTACCTACTTCACTACAGTGGCCTCATTGATGCCGTTATATGCGAAATACAAAATTCAGCCAAACCTCCATCGCTACTCCTCTTGGAGGAGCCTACCCTAAATGTTCAATTTTTTATGATTTTTGCTCTTAAATTCGAACGATGGCATAGGTAACGTTGTCTTTGAGAACGCCTGTGGCTTATGATATATTCACACACATAAGAAAACCTTACAAGAAAAAATCGCTCCTCGTCGATGGAGATCACATCCCGCCAACCACTCATGCCCAATATTGTCCAAATCATCTAATGAGTGCGCATAAAAAAATGGGCCTACTTTTAAGCTTATAACTTTTATCCTAATTGAAAAAAAATAAATCCCGTTACATTGTTTTCGTTAGTCATCTGTTTCAAAATCCACCTGCTAAATGTCATTGAATTAGCAAAATTAGTTTTTTGAAGATGGGCACCCAACAAGATTGTCTTAAAAAAAATAATTGAAATTTTCAATGAAAATCGAGCAGCTTACAAAAAACGGTTGCTAGACTCGCAAGTGTTAACCAAAAAACAGTTTCTAAGGTAAGAATAAAACATTATAAGGAGTCTTTGAGTATTGAGAGAAAGCGTTGAAGTGGAAGAAAAAAAAAAATTTGCCGACCAAAACACAGCAAGTAAAATAATACGTATTTTTCTAAAACACCCTAAAATGTCTGGAAGAAAAGTGGCTCAAAAAGTTGGATGCTCTGAGACCTTGGTCAGAAAAAAATTTTAAACACAAAAGTAATTCAAAATATTATTTACTTTAATTGAAATATAAAACGAAAAAAAAATCCGCCACTTAGTTATAATTCTATAACGAAAAGTGTAAGTCCAGGTTTTTTTTTGTGCGCACTCCTTAATTCAAAGCAGAAGAAATTGTTCTCCAGCAATCTTTAACGATAGCCAGTAATGACATGGTAAACGTAGTTCTCAAACAAATAGGCACAGTTCGAAATGCCCTCTTAGAGTTGCATTCGGCACTTTATATACATAGGTATGGTGTATAGGTATTGTCCCAAATTCGATTATTATACTTTTATATATATTCTTCCAGAAAGGGGCTTTGAATTCATTCAGCACACGTAATCATCCAAGTGATTTAGAAAACAAACTGAACTTAACAGATATTCAAATTCATCAACATAGCTGGTCATTATCAACCGTTAAAATTTAAAAGCGCCTATTGGAAGATCCTATATATAATATTTTGTATTAATACGTGATCAGAGGTGGATATGAATGGAAGATAACACACATAAAGCTAAGATTTCAAAATCATAATCTTCAATTACAGGCAAAAGGAAGTCCCGCCACAATGCTCCGAATTATTAACAGCGTGTAATTCATACTCTTGTAAACGAGTACATTCATACATAATTAATCATTACAATCCTTCAATTAGGAGTACGACCTAGCTTGTAACACCGCTTATGTTGTGCGTGTCAATTTTTATACGGGAGTGGCAGGTGTTTCAGTTTGAAGTCGGCTCTTTAATTCTCCCCCAGAATTTTTGACAGAAATCTGTTTAGTGAAAGTCGACGAAAAAATATTATTTCATTTCGATGAAGGCGTCTGATCTAGGCCTCACGTCTACAACACAATACCTATTCAACTACGGTGACTATTCCTGGACCAAAAAACATTCGATTCTAATACGGCCATAATGCTTTGAACTGAATGGAACACTTTTTTTAGGTCATAATGAATATAAAAAATCAAGTTTTCTGGATTCAACAGCTTTTCTCTAATCCCTTCCCACTTCTTTGAGACTTACATGTAGCAATTTTGTTTGCTTACATGATCATAGAGTGGAAAATAAGTTTCATTGCAGAAGAAAATAGGTTTTCGAAAAATCATCAATGAAAGCTTCTTACACTAGCATCTAATCTGTATCTCTACGACGTTGAAAACGGTCAAGCAGGTTAAGCAATGCTCCACAATGAGCCGTGAAGCTGCCGAGGTCTAGTAGGTAGTGTGCTGGCTCTTTAGACGTAAAACCAAGGTTTGAGTCCCAGACCAGCATCAAAATAAAATACAAAAAATATTTTTTCGGCGATTTCCTCTCAGTAGATTTCTGGCAAAACTTTGAGAGTAAATAAAATTGCCATGAAAAGTTTCTCAAAAAAATCTGTCGTTTGGAGTCGACTTTAAACTGTAGGACCCGCCACTTATGTATAAAACTAACACACACAACATAAGTAGTGTGAGAAACTAGGTCAATAATCCTGACTGAAGGGTTGTAATGACCAATTATGTATGTATGTCACAATGATCTTTCTGGAGAGAATTGCTGCATGGAATCGATAAATTCGTGCTCTTCGCCACAGTTTCTCTAACAGAACAAATCTTCACTATCATGCTTATATTGCGATGATGCACAGGTTTGTGACGCATCCAAGGTCTTTAGAAGTGATTTTATAAGTGTAAAGTAGGTTGTCTAGTAGCTTGATGGTGTCATCAAGAATTATGCCGTAATGCTAAACTAAGTTTAAATTTTTCATAACATTGAGGCGACCTGTGTTTGGAAAACGATAATTCAGGTGAAAGATATTTTACAGATGACATGGCTCAGTAGATCAGCATTGTTGAGACCACTAAACGATTAACAAAATTGTAAGTTTAAAGATAATTGGTTTCAAGATAATTCTAATAACTATCATGCATTATACGCAGCCATCTTATATTCTTCACCACGGTTTCATCTTCATCGGTTGGGGTACCCTTTACATACATACATAATTGGCCATTACAACCCTTCAGTCAGAAATACGACCTAGCTCTCACACCACTTATGTTGTGTGCGTTAATTTTATAAAAGAGTGGGCGGACGTACAGTTTAAAGTCGACTCCGAACGACAGATTTTTGGGAAGCTTTTCATGGCAATTTTTACTCTCAGGGTTTTTGCCAGAAATCTGCTGAGAGGAAGTCGCCGATGAAATATTTTTCGTTTTGACATCTGACCAGGGATTCGAACCCGGGCCTTTTTGTCTAATAAGCCAACACACTATCCACTAGACCATGGCGACCCTTTACAGTTGTTCTTATTAATTTAAATAAAATTTTGGGAAATGAAAAGAGAATAATTGTTCCAGCTTCCGATTCACATATACATCTGTTCTAATAAAAAAGCCTTTCCAACTGTAGAGTACTTGGAGAGATGTAAACAAAAATAAAATTTTATTTTCCATATAATTTTCTATAAATTTCCATTGATTTCCATTGCGGGAAGTATAGTGTGCACTGGTATGAGTATATATCTAGAGGATTCTCGCAAAAAAATTTCAAACTTCCTTTGGTGGTGATTGTTTGGTGTGTATTAGGGATGCCAAACGGGACTGATTTTTAAAAATCTCACGATTCGGGATTCGCTGAATTCTTACGTACAGCTATGGACATTAAATTAGCTCAAAACTTCGTTATCAAAACAATCAGATAGTTTATAGTATTTTAGGTCTATTCATAAAAAAAATTTAAACATAGAAGCTTAAGATGCATAGTCTTCTGTAAAAAAACAATCAAACGATGCAACATATCAAACACCCAATTTTGGAATGAAAATTTTATATTTTAAGAAATAGTAAGAACATTAATGTTTTCAGCTTATTTGATCAATATTTAGTAGAGTAGCCTCTATTTTCAAACACTGCGTGGTATCTTCGGGTCAAAGTTCTTTGGAAAAGATTTTTGGGAATCAGTAACAAGCATTCCGTATTCCAAGACACAAATCGTCTAAATTTTTGTATTTTTGTTGAGCAGTAGTACATTTCGCATCGTTCCAGGAGTCTTCTATCGGGTTTAAGACAGAACTTTGCGCTGGCCTATCAAAAACGGGAATGTGTGTTTGGGCCACTATATTGAAAAACTATGAATAAAACTGGCATGTATTTAAAAGCTTATGGTTCCGTTTTGTTTATTTTTTGTCCAAATACTGATAATACGGTGCAATGAAAATGCTATGCGTGCCATTGTGCTTTCTTGACTATGCGTTATGATCCTTTGATAATAGCTTGGATTTATCGTGTGACATTTTGTCCGTTAAACAACCACTCTACCATCCGGTCCCATACGATTTAGCATTGTTTCATCACTCCAAATTATTTTTTTTTTCAGAATGGGAGATCTTTATCCTTGTTGGTGCGAGCAAACGTTAAACGCTTGACTATATTTTTCTTTTGGTATAAGTGGGGTCTTTCGGCAATAGCATACAAAAAGCTTTCCGTGATTAAGACGTCATCAAATGAGCCTGTTCGATAAATTTAACCTAAATTGCGAGATAATTTCGTTCAAAATATCGCGTGACGACATCAAAGGGTCCTTCTTTGAAGACTAGGAGAAAGAACGGAGCCCTGCGGTACCCCTGAATTTATACTGAACTCGTCGGAAAAGACGCCATCTATAACAACTCTAATAGAGCGATCTTTGAGAATGCTCGATATAAATCGAGAGAAGTGACTACCGACACCAAAAGCAATTAACTTCGATACCAGAGCCTCATGCCAGACCCTATCAAATGCCTTTGAGATATCCAGAGCAACAAACTTGGCCCCACCAAAGCGGTGAATGGAACTATTCCACCTTTCAAAAAGTAAAGCCAAAAGGTCACCAGTAAAGCGTCCTTTACGGAAACCGTACTGACGATCATTTAGCAAACCGTTGGACTCCAAATACCTCACAAGGTGGTGATTAATCATGCTCTCCATCACCTTTGAAAGAGCAGAACAAACAGCTATTGGGCGGTAGTTTTCAGGGTTATTAGCCTTACCCTTCTTAGGGATTGGCGTAACATTAGCAAGCTTCCAACATGAACGAAAAATACCGGCACGATACGACAAACAGAAAAGCTTAGCTAATGGACGGGCCAACGTCGAAGAGCACTGTTTCAGAACCAGTGCTGGTATACCATCCGGCCCAGAAGACTTGTTCACGTTGAGATCCGCAAGAACCCTCCTAACTGCCCTGGCTCAAAAGAATATACTAGGCATAGTAACTGATACTCTTTCGAGTTCGGGTAGAGGTTGAGTACTTGCCGGTAGGTGAGAGTTACCTGCAAACAATCTAGCCAAAAGGTTCGCCTTCTCAATCGGATCAGCAAATGTTTTGTCATTCATTATAAGAGTTGGAATCGAACTAGTATTATTGCGTAAACTCTTAACAAATGACCAAAAGCTCTTCCCCGTCCCCCGAGGGAAAGAAAGAACTTTAGTACGAAGACGCTGCTCGTATAAAGCCTTTTCGCGTCTCAGTACTGCGGCACATGAGGATCTCGCCTGCTTGCGTAGCAAATCTGTATGTGCACACTTGTTTCTACGCCAATTGCTGAATGCTTCCTCTCTGGATCTGACCGCTAGTCTAATTAAAGCAAGATTTATCTCTTGATTTAATCGAAATCTTTTTTGGTTTATAAAGAAACCCGAAGTGCAAAAGATATGCCCTGATTTTGAACTTAACCCAAAGACAGTTAAATTGTGCATCATACATGCCAATTGATTGCTGGCACTGGTACACAACTTCATTGCGAATGTACATAGCAAGACCCCGATGGAAATTAAAAAGGGATAGCAGGTGATACCCAGGGATACGAAAATCCTGTGGATCAGCATCCTCAGATACCTGGGTTTCACATAAGGCGAAAACATCCGGCCCATGGACACAAATGTGAGCATAGACAGAGAAAAAATTTTCCATCAGCCCCCGCACATTACAGAAATCAATGCGAAAGCGACCCGCCATCATGATAAGGAATAATTAAAAATCGAATGCCCTGCCTCAAGGAATCCAGATGCTGCTAGGTGACTATAAAATGGCCAGTGCTATACCTTTACCAGAAAGCCCGCACTATGAGGTTGCGCTAATTTGCTGTCCAACTCAAATTTATCTACTGATATATACGATAACGGTGATATTTTTTGTTAAACAACAGCTAGAGGTTATCGTGCAACATTGCAGATCAAAACAATTGGCCTAATTGGGATATAAAATCAGAAAAAATTCACAATCAAACCATACATGGATTTTGTGCTAATTTAATGCCCCTGGCTGTATATACATAATTGATCATTACAATCCTTCAGTCAGGATGTTGACCTAGCTTCTCACACCACTTATGTTGTGTACGTTAATTTTATACGTGAGTTGCAGGACTTGCAGTTTAAAGTCGACTCCGAACAATAGATTTTTTGAGAAACTTTTCTTGGCAATTAAATTTACCTGATAAGAGGAAGATAGCTTTATGCACCTCTACTACCTCCTGATGTAAATAAATTTCTATTTCTTTGAAGAGTTGAGTATCTAAATCAATTGCCCTTGTAATTCGTTTTATAAGGCTTCTGCATTCATCGATGGCATCACATAACTTTTTAGCAATGGAAGTAGTATTTTCCTCATCTGAGGAGCTATTATCCTTTTGCAGGGTTAAAATATATAGGAATTTACAATCCCGAAAATTCTGAAAAATCCCGGGACAAGTTTTCAAAAAACCCGAGATTCAGGATTTCCTGATTGGCATCCCTTGTGTGTATGAAAATGTTCCACAGAATTGGCATTTCAAGTGTTAGTCTTGTGCAGCATTCCGTTATTTCTGCTGATGTCCTATAGAATTACACTCACGCTAGTGTTGGCTATACACAGCATGTACCGGTAAGTTTCTTTGTAAGTATGTAAGTGTACATGAATATAATTTTACTTGCCGCCAATGATGTTGTGCTTTTGCATGCAACATACTACTGGCACTGGCGTGTTGGTATTGCTTTGCATTGCAACGCTATTGGATTTTTTTAGCCTGCCTTTCTCTCCTTGTATTCTCAGCAGCAGTAATATGCCAAAAAGTTTTTTAAAAAGATTTTTTTCTTTTCCAAATTGCAACATGCCGTTGTAGTCATTTGTATGTTGTTCGGCGAAAAACGATAAAAAAGTAAGAAAAAATAGAGAAATTGGAGGGGAAAAACTTATGGGCATTTTTATTTATGCATTTTCTTCAATAAATTTTATATTTTAAAGTCCTCTTTGCTATTCGTTTTGCAGTTTCTTTATAAGTTTGCCTTCTTGAAAATTTATAACACATTAAATCAGTTAATAGTGAAGCATTTTCTGCAGATTGCTTGCAACAAAAAAAAAAAACAACACCGAATAGCCTAAAAAATATAAAATGTTTAGCAAAATATTTGAAGAAATTTTTCCTCCAAAAACTTTACTTATAAAGTGGATAAGAAAGTAAATGGATTTTGTCGTTTTAAAATTTGGTGGCAACATTTTTGATGAAAAAAGAAAGACAAATTGCATGTTCAAGGATTAAATTTACTTCGAAACAAAATTCTTTAATAAACAATAAGAAGCCGATTATAATTATTGTTTATTACACTTTATATAGGGGCTTTCTTTAAGTGCCTTGTCATTTTAATTTAAACAAAAGAAAGTATATGAAAAACCGAAATTTTTTGGTCGATATTTTTCACATATTTGGGATACATTTGATGCCATTACGTAGAGTTTAAAGTCTACACTAGGAAAGCCAATCGGGAAATCCCGAATCTGAAACCCCGGGATTTTTGAGATTTTCAAATCCCGATTCCCAGCATTTCAGATTAGCAAAACCCTACTTCCATTGATAAAAAGTGTATAGCCAACACTAGCGTGAGCGTAATTCCATAGGACATCAGCAGAAATAACGAAATGCTGCAAAATACTAACATTTAAAATACCAATTCATTTTCATATACACTAGGGATGCCAATCAGGAAATCCTGAATCCCGAAAATTCCGGGATTTTTAAAAACTTGTCCCGGGATTTTTCAGAATTTTCGGGATTGTGAATTCATATATATTTTGACCCTGCAAAAGGATAATAGCTTCCCAGATGAAGAAAACCCTTCTACCATTGCTAAAAAGTTATTTGATGCCATCGAAGAATGCAAACGCCCTACAAAACGAATTAATAGGATAACTGATTTAGATATTCAACTGTCCAAAGAATTAAATTTATTTACGTCAGGAGCTATCTTGGAACTATTTTACCAACAAATGTTGATAGCGAGAAGTAAAGGGTCGGCCAAATAATTTTTTTTTATTTTGCTTTTAAAAAAAACTACTGAATATTTTCTCCAATTTTATTTGAAAGTACTATCCTTCCGGTTAATAATGGAAAATAATTTCATCCAAATGGGTTGCTCGGCTGGCCATGCAGTAGCCTATATGATCGGTCCAATTTTTAAGCACATTATCGATTATGTGCAGTTGTATTTCACCAATGGCTTCACGAATATAGTCCTTTAAAGCGTCAATTATATCTGGCTTGTCGGCGTAACACTTATAATTGACGGCACCCCACAAATAATAGTCCAACGATGTCAAATCGCAAGTCCGAGGTTGCCAAACGACATCAGCTCTGCGGCTGATAATGCGATCTTCAAAAACAGGGCGCAAAACTTCGCTTGTAGCTTCGGCTGTGTAGCATGTTGCGCCGTTGAAACCAAATGTTGCCAATATCCTCCTCTTTAATTTTTGTGAACTAAAATTCGTTCAACATGGCTCGATAACGATCGCCATTAACAATAAAGGAAACTCATTGCCCATTTTCGAAGAAAAATGCTAATTTTCTGTGCCCTAAATGCGGCAATTTTGCTTGTTTACATACCCGCACACAATCAGCTGCAGTTTTTTTTTTAGTTATTTGGCGGATCCTTTATTTAACAACGGCAGCGTATGTTAACAACAAAATTCATTCAAGCCTATCAGATCACATGTGAGATGATTTTTTCTCTTTTTTTTTTTGTTTATGAGGCCAAATAAGTTTTCTGACAAAAACTGTCACAGTTTTTCGTAAATAAGTCGACGAAGAAATATTGTAAATGTGTGACCTGGGTTTTTAAAAACAAGGACTCAAGCCTCACAAGTCAACAGAATACCTACTAGACTACTGACACTGCCATTACGTGTGGAATATCATTCAATGTTCCTCTCGTCTTCTCTGTATTGAGCGTATCGGAAATTTCGAGCTCAGCCGTATAAATCAGGGAACATTTGACCGATGGTAGATCTCACTGAAGAGTTGTACTGACTAATTATGTACAGTAGCGAGCACAAAAAATGCAACATTGGGTAAAATTATCTTTAAGTGCGATAATTTTAAAAAAATGGTGACCAGTTCAAAATATTTCTTTGGGTTATTAATCCCTACAGTTATAGATACGCACCTGTAAATACGTGACGTAAAATCAATAATTTTTTATAACATATCGTTCCTTACCCCACACCATTATTGATCTACCGCCATGTTTTACGGTTGGAAGTTGATATCTTGGAGAATATCTCTGTCCAGGCGGTCTTCGAACAAAATTTATCCCATCGGAGCCAAACAAATTAAATTTGCTTTCATCGCTCCACAACTTTAGCCCATTGTTCATTTGACCAATCCTTGTAACGTTTTGCAAATTCCAGGCGCTTCTTTTTATTGATTGCACTGATGAGAAGTTTCTTTGCGGGTCGTCTCGCATGCAAATTAGCCTCTTTCAACCTACGGCGAACAGTGTGAACGCCTATAGAGACTCCCATTTGCTCATTTGCGAAATTAGCAACGTCCACTGCGGTCTTTCGTGGATCTTTTTTAACCAGTGCAATCATCTGGCGGTCTTGGCGAGAGGTAGTTTTTCGAGGATTACCACTACCTGGTTTCCTTTCCACACTATTTCTCAAGGAAAATCGAGATTTAATCCGACATAGATTTACACCAAAGAGGTGTCCAACTTCACGCATGGATTTTCCTTCTTCTAAGGCTTTAATGATAGCAGTTTTGCTGTCTGCTGAGAGCTGCTTCTATTACAAAACACATGTTGTATAACTTATTTAAGAAATTTTCAATTATAATTAAATAAATAACTTACTTTAACTATTTTTTTTATTATGTTGCATTTTTTTTTTGCTCGCTAAAAATTTGCACTTTTTTCACTAATTCAAAAATATTTAACTTTTTAAAGCAGAATTTGGAATAAACTGTGGTTGCTTTGAAAACTTATAATTGAAAGAATTAACAGCAAAAGAAAATAGATAAATTAGTTACCGTTATTTTGAAACAGATCTTATTAAAGATCATATGGCACAGTGTTGCATTTTTTGTGCTCGCTACTGTATGTGTGTATGAAAGCTTTACACTGGCTCTACAGTGCGATGTATTGATATCAAAATATTAGAAAATTTTTGCTTTACTAGCTCAACACTTTCTTCTTTCTTTCTCAAACTAACTAGAGTCTTCCAAATTTGATGTGCTAAGTCATTTTAAACTTCATTTGTTTAAAAGCCTAATCATCGTCCACTTCTTACAGTATTTTAACCGGTTCTTACCGCAGAAAACATGATTAATGCCTTCAAATTCATTTGAATTTTCCTGTCTTTATTATCCGTATCAATAATTTTCGAGTCATCTTACGCGAGTTCAACAGATGGAGATAAAATTGAGTATAAGTTTCGGTGCCCACAACTGCAATTTTTCCTTCCCTAAATTGTCGAATTTTGTGTTGCATATTTTTAAAGTCATAATAAATTGATAAGGCACTTAATATAAATAAATCTTAAACACTTTTTGATATTAAATTAGTCGCGTAAATTTCAGTTGAAAATGTCCTTCGGGGCGGTCATCCAAAAAGAAAACAATTTTAGTTAGGGGACATTTATAAACGTAGACAAGAACACTACAACTGCAACTACAACTACAACGTACTTCTATTGCTGTTGCAGCAACACACATGGCTAAAAAGTTAATGTGACAATTGTTGTCTGTAAGTGACAAGTTAACAGTGGAAAAATAAAGGCAAACGAAAATAAATAAAAGAAAACAAATGAAAATGCACAGAAAGTAACAACGTATTCCCACTAAAGTTCACCAGCACAACAAATTGGAACGGACAAATAAAATGCCAACAAATAAAAACAAAAACATTAAAAGAAACGAAAACTGCAAATTTATCCTTTAGTTCGCTTTTTATAGCTTTTAGGGCAATAGTATCATGAAATACACAGTATTTGTATCGTTTTTCTTTTTGTTTTTAACAGGATACTGCAAGTAACCGTTTGTGTTTCTTGCTGCATTAAAGCGTTGCAATAACTTATTTCAAAATATTAAAAGTAAAAAAGTTTTTAATATTGTTTAGTCAAATTCGAATTACAGATGCCCTATACTACACAATCACTTTTCCGATCATATTGGGTGGACCATTTAGCGGTTTAAGTCCGTGAATCATCGGTAATTTCGAATCTGGCAATACTTATATCATACATAACATGCTTACATAATCGGTCATTACAACCCTTCAGTCAAGATAATTGACTTAGTTTCTCACACTACTTATATTGTGTGTGTTAATTTTATACATAAGTGGCGGGAGCTACAGTTTAAAGTCCACCCCCTACGACAGATTGTTTTGAGAAACTTTTCATGGCAATTTTTTATTTACTCTCAGAGTTTTTGCCCGAAATCTGCTGAGAAGTAATCGCCTAAGAAATACTTTTTTTTGTATTTTATTTTTATTTACATCTAATAAGCCAGCACACTACCTACTAGGCCACGGCGACTTCGATCCCTATATCATTATATTCTGTTAACAAATTCAGTATGTAATCTCTTCTAGACTTATTGAATCGACTAACGCATCCGAGTAACATTAGGTTAGGTTAGGTTTGAATGGTAGCTCTGATATCACAAAGATCCCTTCAGCAGGCATAGCGGTCTATTGTGATGCCCCACGAGTGAACGAAGTCCCTGTACACACCTAGTTACACTAAAATCAGGGAAAAGGAAGAAGTTGGTCAGGGCAAGGGCTGCACAATAAAAGCACGACTACCCCGCACTGGAAAATCAGCCAGAAAGTTTGATGATAGCTCCGTTAAGCTAGGAAGGAATGGTTAGTCAAATAACCTATATCTACACCTAGCAAGAAACGAGAACTGGCAAAGAAAGTGAATAACAGTCTTCTCTTCCTCAGTGGACCTGCATCCACGGTAGAAGTCATTAAAAGGGAGCCATATTCTTTCCGCGTGTCTACATGATGCAATGACCTATAAGCACGCCACTATAGTCGAGATGACGTCGCGGCTAAGACCAAGTAATTGGTTGGTATTCCTTCTATCCATAAAAGGGCCAGGTTAGTCTAGCGGTAGAGCAGAGTAGGTTGACGTCCTGAAAGAATTTCCGCGCAATGGTCGTCATAATTTCGATGTGAACGATGTTAACGATGTTTGGTTCCAACAGGATGGTACAACTTGCCATTCATCTCATGTTACAATCGATTTATTGCCTCAAACGTTTGACGACCATTTAGTTAGACGAATTGGTAATATCAATTGGCTGCCAAGAAACACGGGTTGACTTACAATGGAAAATTTAAGAGAACGAATTTATATTTGCATTCAAAAAAATCGGTCGTGAAAACTTATAGCAAATGAAAATCATATCACGTATGATCGTACGTCGCGGAAAAAGCAAAGTGATACCAAACGTTGATACCAAAAGAACAATTTTTTTTTTACACCAATTCTTCCTACTTGCCATCATAACTCCGGCAATGTTAGCCGTCGTGATCATTCCAATTGTTAATGTCAGTACAGAGCGATAGCTCTGCCAGCGTGCACTTTCGAACACAGTTTGTTCCGCATCATCAATTACTTCCCCTTCCACGTAAAGACAGTAAGGGGAGGTGGTCTTACCCATACTGTGCAGATATTTCCTAAAATATCCGAAACCCGATATCGTAGAAATTTACCTCTCCAAATTTTCTCCCAATCCATGGTTTCATGTCCGGGATAAGTCTCGCCGTCCACCTTCCTCTATTTTTATCGTTCCATCGTCATTGCCATTTTGAATTGGTGTTTTCTCTGAAGTGGCCGGTTATGTGATTTCCAGCGGATTTCGCCTTATATATTTCCATCCGCTCTACTGCCAGCAGATCCACAAGGATTGTACCCGCTATCACAAGTATGGTTGGGGGATACACTGAACGAAATCCGGACGCGATACGCAATGCAGCCGTTCTCTGTACCGATATTTTTCCCACTTTTTAATCTCTAGCGTTTCGGCCTAAATTTCGCTCCTATAGAGTATAATGCTGCTTCGAACTTCCATTAGGAGTCTCTATCTCGCCGGTAGCGATTCTCCAATAACCGCCATTAATCTGATGAGTTGTCCAACGATCTCCCGGGCTTTATCAGCCGAGTACTGAATCTGATACGAAAATATCAGTCTGGGATCCAGTCAATTCCGTTTTATGCGTGGCCAGGTCCAGGCCGTAGGAATCCTGCCATGTTTTTGTTCTTAGCATGACACGTCTCAGTTTTCGCTGCGTCTCCTCAGTATTAATGGCAGTGATATGATGATAGGTTGCAGTAACAAAAAAAATTTTTAAATTTAAAACGATACCAATCCACATAAGTTCCAAGAGTGTCTAAGGCATACCGAAAAATTCCCTTTTTGGCTTGGAGTTTGGGCTGGCAGCGAAGTCAGCCCATATTTCTCTGATAACGACCTTTGCCAAATCATCAACTGTCAACGGCGAGCCCTATAAGTGGGAGACTACCAACTTCTTGTGACCTGAATTGGACGACCTGTACATCAACGCCATGTACTCATACATACATACAACATCAGAACTTCTGCACGGTCAAGTTGAAGGCAAGCCATCGAGATCATGTCATTTGTATCTGTTATACCTTTTCTTGTAAATTTAAATCTTTGGCGTATACAAATACGCTACAAATCACAGCGGCCCAAAAATCCTAACCCATATCATCTTCCAAATAGAGCCTAATTTACAGGGTGGCTGATATAAATTGCAACAAAGTAATTTTTAATTTTATCGTTCAAAAGCAGAAAAAAAAAATATTGGAAATAATTTCAAATTTAAGACTCAGTTTAGATTTGTTCGAATTGGACACCTTTGGTGCGAATTATGGCCTTCATGCGGCTGGCAATTTGGGTATTTTGGCCCATTCCCAGCGAAGGCCCAAAATTTTTTAGTTTACTTTCCTAAATACCCCAAGCGCAAAAGTCATTGTACGGTAGAAATGAAGCGAGGACTCTCTTTTTTAACTCATTCTTGGTGGACGCGTGATGAGTTCTGCTGGAATGCCCATAGTCTGCGGCCGAAATGTTTGTCTGCCCATGGCTTCAATATGGTCTTTAAGACATTTTCCCAATAATAGTCGAATTTTATTTTGAACCCACGGTCAATGAATACGAGCGGAGAGCGACCATCGGCCGTTACGGCAGCCCATACCATTACCATCGGCGGCGCTTGAGTTCTGGTGGCCAATTGCAGCTATAAGTTTTCAGCTGACCTCCTTGGCAAAAACGCGATAATTTTATTTGTTCACAAACTGCTCAATTTGGAATGTCTTCTCATCGCCGAAATCAAATTCGGTAACTGGCCACTTTCGTGCAAGCGAAGTAACTTCTTTGCTCTGTCCAGTCTTACTTTTCTTTGATCATCGGTGAGCTCTTGCACTTTTTGGAACTTCAATGGCTTTAGTCTAAGATCATTTTTCAGTATTTGTTGCATCTGTTCTCGCGATATGTTAGCCTTACGAGGAATTCTATTACTACGGCATGGATTTCGATCAAATCTGGCCTTCAATTTTCGGATAATTTCTGGTGTTGTTACAATTTTTTTTCGTGTACTTTTTGGACGCGATGCAACATTGTCAGTATCACGGTAACGAAACAAAAGATTTATTCACATTTAAATGCTGGAGGGCTCTAAAGATAGCCACCTGTGGTTTTCCAGCCAAATAAAAGCAATCATACTATCACGCTTGAATTCCATCACGAATAACTTTTTTTCTGAATGCAATAGATCAAAATGCTTTTGTAAGCTTGTAAGTAATAAAATGAACTCTCACTGAAATAAATGTGTTAGCTGTCAGACGAGCTATTTACAAATGATAACAACCTGAAGTTGGTTGCAATACATATCAGCCACCCTGTATGTGCCACAGCCATAGAAAATACACACATTTCCAAAGAAGTTGCGGCAAACATTAGCACGATGTTGTTTTCCTATATAATGGCATCAATAGATATTTCAAATGAGAAAAAAAATTCAAAGAAGAAAGCTCTTAATGAAAGATGCTATGGAATATTTAAATAAGGGGTTATGATCCTGTTATTTGTCAGATTGGATGATAAAGATTTGAAATTTATTCTTAAAATCCTGCAACACTAAGAACCCTTTGCCTAATCTACCATCCATGGTTGTGTAAATTGTAGTGTTTAACAAATATTCTGCTTGACCGACTGTTTATTTAAACGTTTTAATATTTTAAAGCATTTCTACCATAAATAATCCTATCAATAACCATCAACTTCACTCTTATAATGTTTTGTTCCACTCAATGGAATGCCGTCCTTTATATCGAATTGTAGTTCGTCGATTTAATTGCATTCAGGCAATAAAGCTTTGCAAGGGGGCAAAATTATTTGAAAGTGACTGCAGGCTGCATTGTTTAGTTTCTGCAGATAAAAAATGTTTAAAAATTTAAGAAAATCTTGCCATTATTTTAATTTGTGTACATAAGTTAACCTGTTTCTCAAAGAAAGCAACTAGAAAACTACTTTCATAGAAAAAGATTCGTTTTAAGCAAAAGAAATATTCAAACACAATGACACACAAACATAAACTCAAAAACGAAAACAAAAAGCAAAAAATGTTTTCAGTATCAATATTTGAAATGCTCACCCGAATGCCCAAGGCTGTCAGAGCTTGTAAAGAATTAATTTCTCATAGAAATGAGTACAAGAAAAAAATTTAAAAAAAAAATGCCCTATATGACAGAGAAATTTACAATATTTATGGTAAATATTCAAAAGATTGTTTCATTTGTTGTTGGAATGGGAAATTGGAAAATTTCAAATTTAAGGCATTCACCTTAATTTGATACATTTGAAGCTCTGCTGTATTGTTTGTGAAGTTTTCAAAATCACCCTCAAAACAAATGACCACTATTGAGAACAATCTAATGCTTATACCAATAGCAGTGTGTGTATGTGTGTGTGTGTGTGTGTGTTAGTAGCTGGGAAAAAAAAACATTCCCACATACTCGAGTGGATCCAAACATATTGAGAATAAATCCTTATCCATATGTTACAGTTGCCATCGAAATAAGGAATGAAAGAAAGAATAATTTTTTAAAAAATTCCAAAACATACAAGAATACATACTTGAAAGAGTAAAACGAAAAACCATACCAAATTATCACAAACTGAAGCTTAGAAGAGTTACGTAAAAGGAAATATCGATGAATTTTTTCAAAAGCAAAAACCAGAAAAAAAACATACGAGTATTATCCATAAAAGTGGTAAATGCACAAGCATACATACATAGTTGCATTAGTGTACATCCCAGCCAGCAATTTTGAAAATTTCTAATCAAATACGAGTCCTTTTTTGATTCTTCTGCCCGATTAAAAAACTCGAATATGCTCTTATTTTCTGATCATAAAAGACTCTTTCGTCTGGAGGAAAAAGTGACTACGAGCGACTCTTCTTAAAAAGTCACTTATGAGTCATATTCTATATTATTTTAGAGTAATTTTCGACTCTTTTTCTAGTAGCTATATATTCATTTTCGAATCAGTTTCTGATCATTTATTAGTCTCATTTATCTTCGTTTATGATTCCTTTTTGAGTCGTCTTTCAGTCACTTTCATTAGTCATTAATTAGTCTCATTTATCTTCGTTTATGATTCTTTTTTGAGTCGTCTTTCAGTCATCGTTTAATCGCTTCCGAGTCCTTTATGAGTCCTTTTATTGCCACTTATGATTCATGTTCGTATTAATTTGGACTTGTTTTAGGTCATTTATGATTTAAATTTGAGTCATTTATTAGTCGTACTTATAACTCTCTTCAAGTGTTTTTATTAGGTTGACTGTTTCCTACGTTTACACTACACCGATTTCAAAAATCACGTTCGTATGAACGTTAAGTATCAAAGAAAGAATATTAAGTTTACATTCGTCTTGTATGTACATCAGACATCAAAATTTATTAAAAAGAAATATTGTTTTCCGTTGAAATAACAAAGAAAAATTTTCAATTTAAAAAAACTGTGCTTTATTTGATAGTCATAAAAGGCTCTTTCGTCTGGAGAAAAAAACGACTACGAACGACTTTTCCTAATAAGTCACTTATGAGTCATTTTCTATATTATTTTAGAGTAATTTTCGATTCTTTTTCTAGTAGCTTTTTAATCATTTTCGAAACACTTTCTCAACATTTATTAATCCTATTTACCTTCTTTTATGATTCTTTCTCGAATCGTCTTTCAGTCATCATTTAATCGCATACGAGTCTTTTATGAGTCCTTTTATTGTCATTTATTAGTCATGTTCCTATTAATTTGGACTCGTTTTTATTGCATTTATGATCAAAATTTAAGTCATTTATTAGTCGTATTTATAATTCTATTTTACTCTCTTCAAGTGTCTTTGCGAGTTTTCTGAGTACTACGTTTACACTGCCGCGATTTCAAAAATCACGTTGGTATGAACGTTACGTATCAAAGAAAGAATATTAATTTTACATTCGTGGTGTATGTACCTTAGACATCAAAGCTTATTTAAAGAAATATTATTTTTCGTTAAAAAACAAAGAAAAATTTTCAATTTAAAAAAATTTTACTTTATTTCATAGCCATCTTTTACATAAAAGAAAATTTTTACAGATAAGCAGTTTTTAATCATCCACTTATACAGAATATGATCATAAACCCCTGCATGATCTGTTTTCGATTAAGCGTTATTTATTCTTCAGTATAATAGATCATAATTGTCACATTTTAAACGTCTGGATGATTAATTTTCCGTATGCAATACAATTTTATGTTGTATTTTAAATCGCGCTAATTTTACTCATTGACTCGAATCATTCTTGAGTCCTTTTTTAATCGCCTAACTGACTAATAAGTCTTTGATCACCAAAAAGTACTCTAAAAAGGCTCAGCAAAGTGATTTTTATAAAAACAATCAGCCGAATGCTAGCTGGGATACAATATACAGTCAAACTTGTTTATAACGAACTCGCTTATAACGAAGGTTATTACGTATATATTTTTAAGTCCACCCGTTTTAATAACAATTTTCATTCAAAAAACTTCGTTTATTACGAACTCGTTTATAACGAATTCTCGGTTAAAAGGAACTAGTTTAAAAGGTCCCAGTAATTAAATTTCATACGTTTTACGAACCCTCAGAAATAACTTTGAAGTGTGGCAATATCTTTTACTTTTATTTAATATGGCAGCATTAAATTATAACTCAGCATCCTTAATCATTTATATTTTATATATTCTTCTATGACTTCACTCTGTTTATTACGAACTTTGCCTATAATGATTTATTTTTTCTGGTGACACGGAGTTCGTTATAACCGGGTTTGACTGTAATTGTATGAGTAAATGTGGGTCAGTTTATATGTGTCTATAACGAAAAATGCTTAAAAAATTACAAAAAAGTTCTTAAATATTATTTTTTTTTTTTTGAGTTCGATAAGTATGTCTGCCAGTATGAGTCGAAATAAAGGACACTCTACGTCATATGCAATCACAATACGGAGTCTCATTTAAACTAAAGAAAATCGAAAATTTAATTTATTGTCATTAACAACGATTAAAACATTTATAAGATTTTCTAGCTCTTCCTATCTGTAAATTTAAATAAAATGAAATTGAGGGTCGCCGTGGCTTAGTAGGTAGAGTGCTGGCTTATTAGCCCTAAAGGCCAGGGTTCGAGTCCCAGGCCAAAAAGTATTTTTTCGGCGACGATTTCTTCTCTTTCTTGTCTTGTTTCTGAATAATCTGTCGTTCGGAGTCGACTTTAAACTGTAGGTGCCACCACTTAATTATTAACACACACAACATAAGTGGTGTGAGAAACTGCAGGCTTCTTGGGGATGATTGCTGTAGACTGTCTAATGGTGAAGGTGTAGCACTGGTCATTTTATGGTCACCAGCAGCAACTCGTTTCCTTACCGCTCGCCATCTTCCCTCTCTCTTTCCACCTTTCCTAAAAATCCTGTACAATGCACTGCATGAGTAGGAGTCATCCCCTGAGTGACGGTTTTATAAGAAAGAAGAGTAATAAAATGTATTCGTTTCAAGGGTCTATTGATGCTGATATGTAATGCAAACAACTTCAGGTTGTTATCATTTGTAAACCGTGCAGTTTGTGCACAAACAAAATGATCGGGTTTACTGCGACTGGCTATCAGAACTCAAGCGCCGCCGATGGTAATGGTGTGGGCCGCCGTAACGGCCGATGGTCGCTCCCCGCTTGTATTAATCGAGAGAACATTATTGGGAAAATGTCTTAAAGACAGTATTGAAGCCCTGCCCAGACAAACATTTCGGCCGCAGACCATAGACACTCCAAGAGGACTCAGCACGCGACAACCAAGAATGGCTTATAAGGAAACAAAATTTTGTCTCTGCGGCGATGTTGATGATGCCGCACTTCAAATAAAATTTTTCAAGCATTATCTCTCTGTTAAAACCTTTCTTTTTTTTCTGGAAGAGGTATCAATTTTTTATACACTCTTAAGATAAAGTACCATACAACTGCGACTACAACTGCAATTCTTGTAAACGACGTCCACCCAATGCGCTTGAAATGCAATGCAGAATTACGACCTAGTTTCTCATCAGAGATTAGCAATAAATCGTTTTTGCGCTACTCATAAGCACTCCTGCAATTTTGAGTATGAGTGAATCAACAGAATTCAAATTCAACTACTCTGATTCATTCGTACTCGCCACACCATTGATTTATAAGTATAAGTAGCAATGAGTATGAGTATAACTGTTGACATCGAACTCACAGCATTCGAAATATGTTTGATTCATACGCCTACTCATTCTGATTCATAAATTTAGAAAAATACTTATAATACTTATAAGTGATTCGAGTGGTTTGAATAATTCATCAAAATTGACAGCCTTTGTTGTTGATGCATATACAAACAAAGAAGCAAGGAAAGACAAAGACGACAAGCAAAGCACACACGCAATCTTCTTGTGAGTATAGTAGTGTTCGTACGCGAACCATACTTATTTTGTGCTTCGTGTAAATGTTAAGTCAATAACATCATGCGTATTGTTAAGCATGAATACGACGAGTACTTCCAACTTTGAGTATGAGTCGTATGAGTATGATATCAAAATAAGAATGAATGCGTACAAGTATAAGAAATTATAAGTATGATTTGAATCTACCCATCGTATTGAATACTTGTTGCTGATCTCTACTGCTCACACCAATTATTTTGTGCACTTAAATTTTTTATACATTTTATATACACATTTAGTGGTGAGACCTATAATTTAAAGTCAGATCTTTTTTTGAGAAACTCTGAGTGTTAGTCAGAAATCTACTGAGAGGAAGTAGCCGAAGAAATATTTTTCATATTTTCGTTTTGATGTCTGACCTCGAGTTTTAACCGAGACCTCATGTCTAATAAACTGTTGATCTCGCCACTTATGTATAAAATTTTCACACACTCAAAAGGAGCAGTAAGATATGCTAGATTGTAAACCTGACTGAAGATTAAAAATTTTGTTAAATTTATTCCGGTTATAATTTTGTTCTTTTTGTGTTGCTCATATTTAATCCACACTGTAATGCAAATGTTCATTCAAATATGAACTGATAAGTTAAGGTAGTTGGGTAGGTAGATAGGTAGGGCATCAAATAGCTTAATGAGTGATATTGTATATTAAATTGTAAATATCAACCAACAAATTGATATCGAGTAAGTGAATGTACATTTTATGCACTCCATTGAATATCTGAGAAGACCACGTAACACATCTCTATCACATCACAAACCATCCATATTGTTCGATGGACTCTTTAACAAGTTGTTGAGCAAAGAAGAGTTACACACTTAAAGAAAGTATTTTCATTTCATTGTTACGTTTGCAGCAATGTGAACAAAATTTTTTTTTTTATTTTTGACATAAAATTTCAAATGATAAAGCGATAATGGAAAAATATAAGATAACTATAGGGAGGACCTTTTAAAGGATTAGAATTTAAAAATGCAATAAATGGAAAACGGTTTAAAATCTTGCAAAATTAGTTCTTTTTGGTCGTAGAGTACAATTGTTCCGTTTAGAATATTATTACATTGCTATGGCTGCCGCGGCTGGCCTTACAGTCATAGCTACCAGATAAATAAAGCATCTAATCATGAAATATTAGAACCCAAAATCGTCTAAAGCGGCATGAAAATTCAGCGTAATTTCGCTAGAACCGACACATTTTTCAGTGCCTTAGCTTCTTAGGAGAGTGCAAGAAATACTTCACCTGATCTTCTTGCTATTTACACCACTTATATCCGAAGAGAATGGATGGAATGCAGAGCCCCAACGTTTGTTTTGAGACTTCTCAACCGTGTAGAGGAGAACTCCATTGATTCTTTGAAACATCGTTGCAGTGTGGTTTGTGTTGCACTGTTCTATCGTTATTATACCAGATTTTACTCCAGCGAAATAAGGGACTTGTCCCCGTAACACTTGCCTTTGTCGGCAAGTACATACGTATGTGGTCGATTGGCCAGTGGAGCGCACACTGTATTACAGACAAAATTCGTTCTTTAGTCGGACTATTCACATGTAGAACTCCCTTCATGCAGCGATTGTAATTTTTTGGCTTTTAAGGGATGAAAGAGTCATAAGATATACATAAAATCATCACCTAAATTTTTAAAATCGCCAAAATAAGGGCATAAATCGTTACATCGTCAATATGATATTTTTAGAGCACAAAAACGTCAAAATGACGATAAATCATCAAATCTGGCACCTATGCTTACCCAATCTCATTCGAACACACCAATTTTCATACACTTTTTCGAGAGTTGGCCTTCAAATGCTCAATTATCTCTGGTTTACCGGCATAGCACTTTTTTGTACTTACGTCTCACAGAAAACAGTCCAACGGTGTCAAATTCCCGCTGCTTGTTGGCCAAGTCACATCAGCATTTCGCCTAATTAAACCACCATCAAACGTTTGCCGCAATAAATCAATAATGGCATGAGATTACGGCAAGTTGAACCATCTTGTTGAAACCACACTTCGTTTGACATCAATACCATGAAGTGCGAGCGATAGGTGCTTCCATTGACTGTAATGCTTCCGGGTTGCATTTATTTTCAAAAAAATATGAGTCAATGATGCCTCCCCTTCACAAGCCCCACCAAATAGCTACTAGTTGTGGGTGCATTGGCTTATGTAAGACTATGTGTGGGTTTTCTAGGCGCGAAATACAGCAATTTTGCTTACTAAAGTACCCACCAAATTGAAAATAAGCTTCATTCGAAAAGGTGATTTATTTTTGTCAAAATCAACATTCATCGTGCAGTTTCTCGTTGGCCCATCAGGGCGAATTATCAAGCGGGTTCAAATCTTGAATCAATTGAAATCTGTAAAGCGTCATATCGAAATCTTTCCACAAAAATCGACTTGATTGACGCGTGAAATGTAAAATAAATGAGATCGTTGACAAGTTAATGTTGATGGAACGAACACTTTTTGCCACACAGTCGATATTTGCGGGTGTATCCACAGTGGTAGTCGCCGTGGTCTAGTAGGTAGTGTGCTGGCTTATTAGACGTAAAGCCGTGGTTCGAGCCCCAGGCCAGACATCAAAATAAATTACAAAAATTAATTTCTCGGCGATTTCTTCTCAGCAGATTTCTGGCAAAAACTGAGTAAATAAAATTTCCATGAAAAGTTTCTCAAAAATCTGTCTTCGGAGCCGTCACTTATGTATAAAATTAACGCACACACCATAAGTGGTGTGAGAAGCTAGGTCAATAATCCTGACTGAAGGGTTATAATCAAGAATAATAACCTAAAGATTACGCCATTACGCACACAATATTAAAACTTTCTGCGCATGTTGAATCAATGACGTCACACAAATTGTGTTCCTATTGGCTATTGATAATGCAGGGCTGCCAACTACTTTCACGTAGTGCTCACATTTTTCAGAAGAAATGTTAATTTTCACATATGAAAAAGACTTGGGAACCTTTAAAATAGCCCAACTACGTTATGTAACGGGAAATCATACGCAAGGCGTAAACCTTAGTTTATCATTCTTGGTTGTAATGGCCAATTATGTATGTATGTATCCACTGTAGTACGACATTGGAGCAGTAACAATGAAATCAGTTTCAGAAACTTTAACAATAAACTACCGGGCCATGACGATCATTATTTGTGACCAAATTTTGAATGACATTTTAATGCAATTTCCGAACCAATTGTCTTGCAATAAATCCCAACGTTGCTCCAGCATAAATCGGTTCATTACGTTTAGTGAAGATAATCTACTGAATTTTCTGACCGAGATAGTGCCAAGATAGTTCAAATATTAACCAATAAATGGCCTAGCCGATATAAGGTATTTTAAGAGTGAGTACAGTGAGACTCATGCTGGAAAAAGGGTATTTTGTAGTTATGTTTTGCTGCATGTGTTTTTCTTACCTTGGAGGCTAGTTTTCCTTCAAGGAAAGTGGTCGGTCATCTTGGAGCATTACAAATTTTACACGTTTATTAGGTTATAAAGAAGACACAATAGGAATAGTGTATATGAGTTGGAGTGTAAGTGTGTGTGTGTAGAAGCATCCTTTCTTTAGAAGACGAGGCATAAATTGAGACTTTAGGGAGATCTTTAAAAACTAAAGACTTGCATGTATGAAAAGTGTAGAAGTGAACGTGTATAGATTTTATATTGAAACACCTAAAAGTAGACACACACACACACACACACATTCCTGCATTTGATATCCGTTTACAAGAGAATGAAAGAGAGGAAAAACAAAAATAAACTTGTAATCTTCTGTGTGAGCATTCTACACATACTGTAGCATGAAAAGAAGAGGAATAATACACACAAAGCTCCAGCCACTGCCACTCCATTTATGCAACCATCCATCCAATATGGTATACATTTTACATGGTTTTACACTTGGTAGCCAAGATATGGATGGTAAAGATGGCAGGAAACTTTCAAACTTAAAATTGTAAAAGACGACACATTCTCTCTCGATATAAGATGTGGAATATGTTTGTGTTACTCGATAAATTTTTGACTTTTTACTGCATTTAGTTTTTCCTTATAATACATATAATAACGTACATACATACATGAACAATCAATTGTATATACTATGTATGTACGTATGTTGGTATGTATGTTTATGGCGATATGTAACGCTGCATAAAGCACTCATTGTACAAAGTAGTAAGTAAATATTTGTAACTTTTTTTGCCTTTGCTTATTTCGTCTTTTGTTTTCTAACATTGAAAATTGTTTAAAACTCTTATTATTTTACTCCTCTTCTTCTTCTTCTTCTGCTTCTTTCAGGTTCTTTAACGAAACTTGGTTATAAATTTAATATGTATTGTGTAAGCATTTATAGGCTAAAAATTTTTCAACTGTTTAAGATTTATGACAGTTGAATAGTTTTACTTGGGGGGATATGCATTCTTGATAAGTGTTTTCAAAAGCATATGCAAAATTTTTTGCTGCAAAAATAAATCAATTCTGAAGAATCTTTAATGACTCAAACAGCAACCTGCTTTGGAGGTCAGGGGTAATTAATATAGTGCATAGGCTTGCTTAACGTTAAGCTTAAATTGTAAATTTTTTAAATGTGATTTCACAACATTTAGATAACGCTGCCGCATCAATGAATATACATAATATGTACCGAGTTTTGTCATTGCAACCCTTCAGTCAGGATTAGGGGAAATACCGAATCCCGATTTTGTGAATCCCGAAAATCCCGGGATTACAACCTAGCTTCTTACACCACTTATACGAGTATTGTGTGTGTTAACTTTATAAATGAGTGGCGCAACATACAGTTGGACTTCGAACAACACATTTTTTTGAGAAATATTTTATGACAAATTCTTATTTACTCTCAGAGTTTCTGACAGAAATCTGCTGAAAGAAGTTTACCGAAGATATATTTTTTTCAAAATTCGTTTTTGAACCGTGGCCCTACGTCTAATACGCTAACATACTACCTTTAAGACTATGGCGGCTTCAAACAACAAGGAATTTAATTAGTTTAGAATGAAGAAGAAGATCCCATAAAAGTCACTGTTAGAGGTGGATGTGGGACATCCACCGACATCATCGGTTCAAATTTCTTTGAGAACGTTGTTGGCCAAGCTATCAAGCCCCTGCCATATCAATCTTCTTTTGAGTATTGCAGTGCTCGTACGCGAATCATATTTATTTTGTGCTTCGTGTAAGTGTTCAGTAGTGACGAGTCGAAGTCAATAACATCATGCGTATTGTTAAGTATGAATACGACGAGTACTTCCAACTTTGAATATGAGTAGTATGAGTATGATATTAAAATAAGTATGAATGCGTATAAATATCTGAAATTATAAGTGTGACTCGAACCTACTCATCGTTTTGAATACTTATTGCTGATCTCTGATTCAAACTCCTGGTCAGACAACTCCAACAAAACAAAATATGCAGAAATATTTCTTTGGTGACTTTCTCTCAGCATATTACTGAAAAAAAAACTACTAAGTTTTATGTAGAAATTTTGGTCCTTAAATCTTTAAATATAGTGTGGGATCATAGCTGCCAGATAAATGAAGCATCAAATCGTCAAGCATTTGAGAAAAAATCGTGTAAGACTTTCATTGAAATCGTAAAAAAAAAATCATTTTTGTAGGCATGACACATTTTTCAGTGCCCTAATTTCATAAGAAGTCATCTGATCTACTTGACAATTATATCATTTATAACCGACCGAAAATGAAATAGAACTCTCATGTATGGGTAGGTCTTTAAAGCTTGTTTTGAGGTAGGTCTTTAAAGCTTGTTTCGACCGTATACAGGTGAGGCTGTATTGGTCGTTAATCACGATAGTGTTCCAACTCCATTGATTCATTGGAGCATCGTTACAATGTAGCTTGTGTCACTGTTCTGTCGCTACTACAATGGATATTACTCGAACGAAATTCAGGGAGTTGTTTATGATCCTACCTAACACTCGTTTTTCTCAGCCAGCACGTCCGAATGTGGTCGTTTGGCCAGTGTATCGCACACTGGATTACAGACCCAGTACGTTTGTTAGACGTACTATTCATATGTGGAACCGCCTTATTGCAGAGATCTTTCCTGTTACTTATGGAATAAAAATATTCAAACTTAGCCTCCATAAATACTTCTCCTTCTATCATCATTCTTTTAATACATTTCCCTAGTTCCAAAAGTAATGCCAACCCCTGAGTTTTGGTTGTAATGAAAAATAATAGCATTTGTCTTTGTTCTTCCGCTGGTAGTATTAGAAGCAATAATCGAATATTTGAAATTATCTGCAACTATGTTATTTAGGAGTTGAAATTCATATCATTCATAGGCTTTTAAGTGATTAAAATGGCAAAGCCATCACAGGCTGCACGAAAGTGGCTCTGTGGTATTTGGGGCCATTCCCGGCGAAGCACCGTCTTGAGATTATCGACACTTTTGTATTTTTTAGTGAGAACCATACTCTCCTAAATACCCCAGGCGCAAAATTTCAACGGATTGAGATCCGGAGATTTTGGTGGCCATTGTGCGGTAGAAATGAAGCTAGGAACCCCTTTTTTAAGCTATTCTTGATTGACGCGGTGTAGCTGAGTCCTGTTGGAATGTCCATGATATGCGGCCGAAATGTTTGTCTGCCCAGGGCTTTAATACTGTCTTTAAGACATTTTCCCGATAATATTCGGCATTTATTTTGACCCCAAGGTCGATGAATACGAAGCGGGGAGCGAGCATCGGCCGTTACGGCAGTCCACACCATTACCATCGGCTGCGCTTCGCAGGTGTGAATTTGCAATTGACCTCTTTGACAAGTAAACTTGATCATTGTGTTTGATCACAAACTGCTCAATTTGGAATGGCTTCGCACCGAATTCGGTAACTGACCACTTTCGTGCAAGCGAAATAACTCCTTGGCTCTTTCCATTCTAACTTTTTTTGGTTCGTCGGTGTGCTCTTGTACTTTTTGGAACGGCTTTTGGAATGCCTTTAATCCAAGCTTATATTTCAATATATGTTACAATCGTTCCCGCGACATGTTCAGCTCACGAGCAATTTTTCTACCACTTAGACGTGGATTTCGATTAAATCTGGCCTTCACTTTTCGGATCATTTCTGGTGTTGCTACGGTTTTCTTTTCGTCCACTTTTTGGACGCAAAGTAACACTGCCAGTATCACGGTAACGAGCTATTACAAAAGATTTTTTTACATTTAAATGCTGGAGGGCTCTAACGATAGCCACCTGGGGTTTTTCGGTCAAATATAAAGCAATCACACTATTACGCTTGAATTCCATCACGAGTAACTTTTTTTCTGAATGCAGTAGATCAAAATGCTTTTGTCAGCTTGTAAATAAAAAAATGAACAGCCACTTGAATAAATCTGTCAGCTGTCAGACGAGCGGTTTACAAATGATAACAACCTGAAGTTGGCTGCAATACATATCAGCCACCCTGTATGATACCATCGGCTCGTGAAGATTTCCAGAGGATGGACATTTTGCCCCTCCCATTTTAATGTCATGTTTTGTGAAGAGTTAATTTTACTAGCATTTGACTTGTCTTCTATCTATATCTGATGAACTCTAGATTATTGAATATCTTTCTTGAATTAAATTTTATTTTCTTCCATATGCTTATCACAGACGGATAATAAATTCAATATTCATTTCGCTTTTAGGTGACTTATAAGGCTTATAAGAAGAAGACTTTATTCTTTGCATTCATGTTAAAATTAAAATTTTCCTCTTCTTTGAATTTGTTTTCTCTCTTCCGAAGTTTTGCAAGAGAAAACAATTCGTGTGCTTATGGCATGAGAATCTTCAAAGTTTAATTACGTCATGTTTTAGCATTAATAATATGACTTTGCATGACTGAGACTGAAGTGAGTGTCAGGCATGGTAATCTAATATGAGAGTGTATATGGGTAAACATTTTCTAAACATTTATGAAAGTTCTCTCTCTTTCTATCTTCACTATAAATTTCAAAACTTAACTTTTGCATTAACTTTTCGCATCACCAATTGCAAATGAGTATATGAATGAATACTTAACCGAACTATTTTATTCTATTCTATTCTTTTGTATTCTGTTCTATTTTACTTCTATATTGTATGGGATGGAATGAATATATTCGATGCAATATCAAGGAAAAACAAAAACATGTAAACACAGTTTGACACTGTTGACAGTTGACTGGTAGTAACACAATAGAAAAAAAAAACAAATACAAAAACACGGAAATAAAATGAAAACTACATGTTTTTTGTTGTTGTTTTTTTGTTAACATCAATGATAATGCCGTACATACATAGAACACGGGAAAATACGAAGAAACTGTTAAACTATTGCCATCACAAGAAAACGTCGCGATAATAAAACAATGAGAAAAAGATTATGAAATGGAGATACAAACACCAGAGGAATTTAAAAGTGAATGGTGAATGGCGGAATGTAACATTAGGGTCGTTCAAAAACAGAATTCACTCACATTTCACTCTGTATTTAATTCCTTTTGCAAAAGAGAAAGTCTACAGATTCCATCTTATGCCTCTACTAATCTTTGTAAACAAATCTCACAATCATATTTTCGAGAAGCTGTAATAATAAGACGACGTTAACCATAAAACCATGGTTGAAACCCCAGGCCAGATATCTCGAACTAAACGAAAGATGAAAAAATTTTTCTGCGGCAACTTCCTCTCACCAGACTTCTGGGAAAAACTCTAAAAGCAAGTTTATAAAAAATCTGCCATTCGGTCGACTCCGTTGTTTAAAATTAACATAAGCAACATAAGTGCTGTGAGATGCCAGGTCGTAATCCTGACTAATGGAGTGTAATGAAAAATTATGTGTAGATCAGAGATCAAAAATTAATCGTTTATCAGCATTCATGCAATTTCGAGTATGAATGAATCAACAGAATTGAAATTTAACTACTCTGACTCATTTGTACTCGCTACAACATTGATTTATAAGTATAAGTAGCAATGAGTATGAGTATAACCTTGACATCAAACTTACAACATTCGAAATATGTTTGATTCATACGTCTACTCATTCTGATTCATAAATTTAGAAAAATACTTATAATACTTATAAGTAATTCGAGTGATTCGAATCATTCATTAAAATTTATAGTCTTTGTTGTTGTTGCATATACAAACAAAGAAGAAAGGAAAGGTAAAGACAACAAGCAAAGCATACACCCAATCTTCTTGCGAGCGTAGTAGTGTTCGTATGCGAATCATACTTATTTTGTGCTTCGCGTAAATGTTAAGTAGAGACGAGTCGAAGTCAATAACATCATGCGTATTGTTAAGTATGCATACGACGAGTATATCAAATTTTATGTATGGGTAGTATGAGTATCATATTAAAATAAGTATGAATGCGTATAAGTATCAGAAATTGTAAATATGACTCGAATGTACTCATCGTGTTGAATATATGTTGCCTAAGGATATTTAGGTACGTAGAATTTATTACAGAACGTTTCTAAACACAGCTGACAGAAATAAAACCCACACATACATAATTGGTCATTACAACCCTTTAGTCCGGATTATTGACCTAATTTCTCACACTACTTATGTTGTGGGTGTTAATTTTATACAGAAGTGGTGGGACAGTTTAAAGTCATCTCCAAACGACAGATTTTTGAGAAACTTTTCAAGGCAGTTTTATTAACTCTCAGAGTTTCTGAGAAGAAATCGCCGAAAAAAAAACTTTTTGTATTTTATTTTGGTGTCTGGCCTAGGACTGGAACCCTGACTTTACGTCTAATAAGCCAGCACACTATCTACTAGACCACTACTAGACATTAATGAAAACAAATGCAATTATGCAATATAAGGAACATACATACATACATAATTGGCCATTACAACCCTTCAGTCAGGATTACGACCTAGCTGCTTACATCACTTATGTTGTGTGCGTTAATTTTATACATGAGGCGGGACCTACAGTTTAAAGTCGACTCCGAACGACAAATTTTTTTGAGAAACTTTTCATGGCAATTTTTACTCTCAGATTCTTTGCCAGAAATCTGCTGAGAGGAAGTCGCCGAAGAAATATTTTTCGTTTTGATGTCTGACCTGGGATTCGAACCTGGGCCTTTTGTCTAATAAGCCAACACACTACCCATTAGACCACGGCGACTTCAAGGAACACCTGACGTATATTAGAAGGAATGCTCACTTGCTCGAATAATACTTAAAGTAGTTTGCTCTAGTAGACATATGGAACAGTAATAGGATTAGGGTTGCCAGATTCCGATTTGCAAAAAGCTAGAAATCGGGTTTTAAAAAGCTGGACACAAAAAAATACTGTGAAAATGTTAATTGTCGCTTAGTTCGTGGACAACATTGTGGTAAACACAAACCAACTCCGCCTTGAATTGTGTTTCAATTTTTGTCTCTGTTGGGATTACAAAATTCGAAATAGTTTGAGATAACTTCTCCGACATCTCCATTTTATTAAATTTCTTTGTGTTTTTCAAGCGAGCTGACTGCCTTCATATTTGGTTATAATGTCTGTTTGGCACAATTTACATTCTGCCGTGTAATTACTCTTTCCATCTATCGCAGAAAGTTGTGAGACTCCTTTTTGATGGACCATCAATCGCCATTTCAAGATTTTCTGCAAATTATTTTTATTCTCATGTACGTAAAGGATTTGACTATCGCTCGCAATAATATTTACTATGACATCAGCTGTTCAAGTTTTGAGACATATTGTCAGTGTTGATAGAAAAGGGAAATTATAACTTAGTTGGATAACAAATGTACAATCAGTGTTGGCTAACATGATTTGACACAAATAATATGAAAATTATTGCCCAAGTTATTGCAGGGTACTAAAAAAATTTCTATTTAGCTGGAAAAATTAAGTTTTAGCTTGCAACTGGACAAGCATCAAAAAAGCTGAACAATCCAGCCAAATCCAGCTAGGCAGACAACCCTAGATAGGATGCACAGTATTGAAGATCCGCTTTCAATGTAATTTCTTCCGATCGAACGGTGTCTACATATGCAGCAATTGTAATAGCGGGAATGATTCCGCTGTAGCTAGTAGTGGATGTAGAGATGTGGTGACATACATATTATAAGGAGGGAAACGGGTCTATCGTATGCTGCTGTTGAGAGGAAGTCACAAGAGAAATATTTTATCGTATTTAATTTTGTTGGAGTTTTCAAACTTGGGGTTTGAACCATGGCCTCACGTCTAATAAACCAACACTCTACCTACTACATGCTAGAACTAGGCGACTATAAATACAAATCAAAGTTCTTTGCTAATAGCCATTTTATTAAAACTTTTTTAAACTCCTTATCATAGTTTTAAAGTAATGTGGACAAAAAATATTCATTTCTTATAGGTTTTTAACGGCCTTAATGCTATGGAAGAAAAATTTTTGAATTTTTTTTGTTTTCTGCAGATAACAACAACAACAACGAACAATAACAACATACATGAATATTACAGTAAATCAACCTCGGCTATATAGTGCCATAAATATCGCAATAACTGCTAGGAGTAGGAATCTAAACAAATACTATGTTCAGCTAAGAGATAGATTCAAGACTGTTACTCTACCAAAGGGTCAAAGAATATGTATAAAAAAGTAAAGTTTTTATCTTTTCAAAATACTCCCAAATATTAACGGACAAAGTCGTCGTAGTCTAGCAAGTAATACAGGGTGGCTGAAATATAATGCAACAAAGTAAAGCGCTATATACTTTAAATTTTTTTTTAATTTTATAGTTCAAAAGCAAGAAAAGTTTAAAACAACCTCAAATTTTAGAATCAGCTTAGATTTGTTCGAATTGACACCTTTGGTACGAATTATGGCCTTCAAATGGCAGACAAAGCCATCACAGACGCAAAATCCCAACGGATTACGATCCAGAGATTTTGGTGGCCATTGTGCGGTAGAAATGGAGCGAGGAACCTCCTTTTTAAGCCATTCTTGATTGACGCGTGCTGAGTGCGGTGATGCTGAGTCCTTTCAGAATGGCCATGGGCTGCGGTAGAAATGTTTGTCTGCTTAGGGCTTCAATACTGTCTTTAAAACATTTTCCCGATAATATTCGGCATTTACTTTGACGTTCGATGAATACGAACGGGGAGCGACCATCGACCGTTTGGTCGGCCCACACCAATACCATCGACGGCGCTTGAGTTCCGGTGGCCAAACACAGGTGTAAATATTCAACTGACCTCTTTGGCAAGTACACCCGATCATTTTATTTGTTTACAAACTGCTCAATACTGCCAGTATCACGGTAACGAGGAATTTAAATGCTGGAAGGCTCTAACGATAGCCACCTGTTGTTTTCTAGCCAAATGTAAAGAAATCACACTATCACGCTTTAATTCCATCACGAATATCTTTTTTTTCTGAATGCAATAGATCAAAATGCTTTTGTAAGCTTGTAAATAATAAAATGAACTGTCACTGGAATAATTGTGTCAGCTGTCAGACTAGCGGTTTACAAATGATAACAACCTGAAGTTGGTTGCAATACATCCCAGCCACCTTACCTTACTAGAGTTGAGGCCTCAATTCCAATTCCAGCTCAGACATCTCTAGAAAATTGGAACAAGAAAAAATGTTCACTTGGCTTATTACATGTAAAAGCCAGTGTTCGAGTTCCAGGCCAGGCCTCAAAACAAAATACAAAAAGTATTTTTACGGCGATTTCTTCTCAGCAGATTTCTGGCAAAAACTCTGAGAGCAAATAAAATTGCTATGAAAAGTTTCTCAAAAAATCTGTTTCTTCGGAGTCGACTTTAAACTATAGGTGCCGCCGCTTATGTATAAAATTAACACACGCAACATAAGGGGTGTGAGAAACTAGGTCAATAATCCGGACTGACGGGTTTTAATGACCAATTATGTATGTATGTGTGATTAGACACTGAATATTTTTTTATCGTGTTTTTTTATTCGTAGTCCTTTGTTATACTAATACAGCTGAAATGCATCTGCGAGGTTAAATGAAGCTTAAAAGCATCTTTCATACGTTTTTCACATATATTTCTAAAGCATCTCAAATATTAGATTTATTTTTACTAACCCTTGTATTATATTTTTTAAATGTTACAAGTCCAAGCATAAAATCAATCTGGCAATTATTACAGTGTAGGGAATAAAAACAAACCAAACAATAACAATAATAGCAGCGACAGCATCAGAAGTAGTGGTAAAACATCATGTTCATGCAAGCAGTAACCAGTCAGATAGACTTCAAGGCAGACAAGCAGACAGATTGAAAGACTTTCTTAAAATTCTTACAACAAAAGAAAAAATAAAAACTAAAAACAGGGACAAATAAATGCAGGCTGATAGCATGTGTGTTGTTGCGTATGTATGTGTTAGTTTACTATTTGAAACGGAAACGGAAAGCGTACACTGTCAATGATGGTACTTTTTACCACATACTAGCGCGTTTGTTTATTGTTTCTAAACAATATTTAAAGTCACACACACTCTCATACACATAATGATATTATATGTAGACACACACACACACGCATGAATTTGAAATATAGGAGTCTTAATACATACATTTGAGTGTATGCGTGCGAGAGTGCGAGCGTGTATTTGGTGAAGAATTGGAAATTTCTTAAAACCTCATACTTGATTAAAAATTTGCTATCACTTGTGCTAATGCTTGTGCTCTTCATGCTGGTACTGCTTCTGATGCTGACGTACATACATACATACATGCATAGATGTTGATGATGCAACTGCGGCTGCTGTTGATTTATTTGCGGCTTCTAAAATGCAAAAGTTTCTTAATTTTCCTGCCTCTACTCAAAAACCAAACATTACGATGAACATTTTCGCAATTTCATTGAAAGAGACTGCAAAGGAAATGTGTTCGCATTTGTGTGTGTGTGTGCTTGTGCGTGTATTACGTTGAGTTGTACGACAAGTGTAAGTTTTTGTACGCGAATATCAGTGAAGTGAGTTTCATAAGAAAATATCGTAAGTGCCGAAGTGTATGTATGTGTTCATTTTGTATTTGCTTATGTGTGTGTATGTCTGTCTGCATGCACTGTTTCTTTTGTTCATATTGTTGTTGAAGTGAAGTTTTATATCCTGTTTATCGTTATAGCGCGATTGTTGTGTTCAGCTTATTATGCAGTTTTCTATTCTTTTCTTTACGAAATTTGTTTTTGTTTGTATTTCTTTCTCTCTGTATATCCCGTATTATAAAACAGTACATCGCAACTGCATCGTTTATCTTTAGATATTCTATGTGGATAACTGTGAATAGCGGCCATGTTGGAAATTGATATCTTTACTTGTAGTTTATTGTGCTAATTTGGCTGCTATAATGTATGATGATAAATTTCTATGTTTTCTTTTACCCTAAATGAACAACAAGGAATCCTTATTGCCTGCCATTAGAAACGGGTTTTTGGTTTTGCAATAATTTAAGTGGTTAATATTTGAGGTTAATAATGAACTGCAGTAATGGATTCCTAATAGATAACTTAAATAATTTTATGTAAACTATGTTAGAATAATAATTAAAAACAATTTAAATTTTGTTAAAAATGCATAAGCGTTATGAATCTACCACATAACGGTAGATTGTACGTCAGTTGGACACCTAGTCTCTAAATAGTGTTTGTACATAAAAAACCAAATGAGATCTCAAATACAGTTAGAAAGTCGCCATAGGCAAATTTCCAGAAATGTTTGGCTTACACAAAACTAAGATTCAAGAGCATGCTAAGCCATAATAGGCCAAATCACTACAGCAGTCTAGAGCAATCCAGGCATGGATATGGTTGTTACATAACATCAAATTTTAGAATCAGTTTAGATTTGTTGGAATTGGCCACCTTTGGAACGGATTATAGCCTTCAAACGGCCGACAAGCCATCACAGGCTGCACGAAAGTGGCTCAGCGGTATTTTGGCCTGTTCCCGGTGAAGCGCCGTCTTGGGATGGTCGACACATTGGTATTTTTTTGTGAAAACCTTATCCAACGAATTGAGATCCGGAGATTTTGGTTGCAATACATATTAGTTAGCCTATAGTATGTTGACTTAGTAGACGTAAGACTACTATACCTACCTATAGAAAATTTTTTATTTCTTATAAAAATTATTAACATCCACCACATCGTGTTCAAACAGTTTCGACCAGTGATGCCAACTTAGCTTCCTGCGGGCTAGATTTACCCCTTTTTGAAGTACCTTTAACGGGAAAAAAATTTTTTAACCCTAAACTAAAAAACGCGCAATTTCAGCGCTTTTCAGTATTTTTGTTTAGCCTCTTTTGCCCGTTTTTCCTTTAACTCTGTATGGTAATATTATTTTATGTTTCTCTGGCAATGTCGAATTGTAAGCCTATGTGGTAGAACTTATTTCTCCTATTTCTTGATTTCTTCTTTGTCATTTAGATAGAATTGCCAAAATTACCGGGAAACACAAGCTTTACTTAGAGTTTAAAAGTGTACTTACCTAACAATTAGGTGGAAAAGAAATGTCAGGTTGCGCTGTCGTTATATACTGCATTTCATTCACCATTTGCTTCTATAGAACATGTTTATCCTTAATGTTTTTTAAGGAACTAATTAAATTAAACAATTTATAATTTAATTATGTTATTGGACATTAACAAAAGTTATCGCGAAAGACCAAACTGAACGGAGTGAAAGAACTGATCGGTTATGATGTTATAATTCAACTACTTTATTATTTTAATATTTACTTAACTCTAACCTATTCTATATACTTAATCCTAACTGTATTATTCTATTCAGCAAGTTTACTTATTTTATTTACTTATGTTTAGTGACCTTGTAATTCATGTGGTCATGAACCTTAACATTACTTTTTCTTAATATTAGGGCGCTACTTTTTAATATGAAATTCATTAAATAATTCAGTTTGTTATTTTATATTATTATTAGTATAGATAAATATTAATTAATATTATTAGTATTGTGAAATCAAGGTTGGTGAGTTATGGCGCAACATTCCGGCCCCATTGAAGCTTCTTCAATCATTTGGGAGTGGAGCCAGTTTATGAATTGTGCGCTTATAAACGCCGTTGCGCGTGGCGACCTCCGCCACTCTGACCTTGCCGTCTTCTCCTTCTATTACTTTGACGACTCTCCCGGTCAGCCAATGTTGAGGCGGGCAATTGTCCTCGTGGATGATCACGACTTGACCTAGTTTCAGGTTGGGCGATTCGTTGGACCACTTGGTTTTGGCTTGTAGACCCAGGATGTAGTCTCGAGACCAAGCCTGCCAGAACGTCTGCTTGAGTCCGCAAAGTAGTCGCCAGCGCTTCCATAATTTGGGCTTTTTCATTCTCCCGTCGCCTACGGATTCTTTCGGCAGCGAACGCAGACCCTCTTCTATCAACAGATGAGCTGGAGTTAGCGCCTCTCCGTCGTTGGGGTCTGGTGACAGCGGTGCAATCGGCCGACTGTTGAGCACCGCCTCTGTTTCTGCGAGCATCGTCTCGATTTCCTCTTGCATCAGCGATGCGTTGCCTACTGCGCGCAGAAACAGGAACTTCGCCTGCTTGACGGCTGCTTCCCACAGTCCTCCAAAGTGCGGCGCCCGAGGTGGTATGAAGGTGAACTTCACCCCGGACGACGCTGCGTAAGATTCGAGGGCTGGTCGACTCTTGTCGGCTCCTACGAAGTTCGTCGCGTTGTCGCATAGCACCTCTTGCGGAAGTCCTCTTCTGGCAGCGAACCTTTTGAAAGATAAAAGAGAGGATTTAGTGGATAAATCAGACACTAACGCTAAATGTGCCGCCTTGGATTTGAAACACACGAAGGCATTTTGCTTCGGTAATAAAAGTGGGAATTTTGTATCGTTCGGCAAATTTGCACTAAACAACCTCCCACCTACCCTTAAAAATGAAAATATTCTCTCCTTTTCAGTGAATGTATGAATAAATGACGTAAGTACGTCCGACGGTAAGATCAGAGATTTCTGTAATTTAGAAATCTCCTCAGAAAAACTAGAGATCTGGATACCCAAAGAGATAAATTGTCCCTTGGTAGTTATAAATGAAGATCCTAATAATTTAGGAGAAGACTTAAAAGGTAAAGAAACCCCAAATCTTCCCGGCGCAAGACGTTGTACTATAGTCTTGGACTCGTTCTCGCATTCTTTATGCTCCTCGTCTTCGATCGAAGTATTTATATGAAATACTTTAGTGTTACAAAAGTCCTTTGAATAATTGTATCTTCCAGTAACAATCCAACCAAGAGAAGTTTTTTGAAGAACTGGAAGACTCGGGCCTAATTTGATTTGGCCAGCACACAATAATTCGAAGAAAGGACCTGCGCCAATTAACAAATCAATTTTTTGTGGCTTATAGAAGCAAGGATCAGCTAATTCCACGTTTGACGGAATATTCAAATTAGCTACGTTGACCCTATGATCAGGTTGCAGATTTGTAATCGATTTTAATACCCAAAACTTTGAGGTAAATTGGGTAGAGTTGACACTCGAAGTAACCGTTAAATTGACGCGAGATTTAGACAACGAATTTGTTTCTCCAATGCCATTCAAATTCAATCTGCCTCCTTCTTTTTTCAATCGTAGTAATTGGGCTAGTTCCTCGGTTATCAAATTAGGTTGAGAACCGGAATCTAAAAGAGCTCTGGCTGGTATTAGTTTGCCAGAACTACTTCTCACTCTTACCACAGCTGTTGCTAGAATTATGCGTTCATCTGACGCCGAATAGTTCACAGAAGCGTGAGAAGTTGAAGGCTGTTCAGAGTAGTTCGAACTAGCATTGTATCGGTGAAGTAATGTGTTGTGCGAACCATTACATATCCGACAACTGGCAACTGTGTGTCCTTTTTTCAAACAGTTTATGCAAGCTGGCACGGATTTCACGAAATCGAATCTTTTGGTTATCGGCTCAGCAGTAAAAGAAGGGCAATTGCCAATCATGTGTTGCGTTGATTTGCAAAATAGGCATTTGTCAACAGATTGTTTCAACTTTGTACAATTTAGCGATGTTTTATTTGTTCTGAAATTAAAACGTTCATTTGTAGGTTTGTTAACCCTCGACCTTGAACTCGAGGACTCGTCAGCAGAAATGTGCTGGTAACGTCTATTCAAGGCGGCTTCACAATCTGACCACAATGGGAGCTTCTCGAAGTCAAGCTGTTCTTCCCATTTTGATTTGGTGATTGGATCCACTTTGGACATCACTAAATGTATTAAGATGGCATTCGTTATCTTCTTGTCATCACCAATTGATAACAATGAATCGTAGATGGCAGAAACAGTATCAATCATGCTTCTCAAAGCAATAGCTGAAGGCTTGGTAATTTCCGGCAAATCAAAAAGTTTTGCGATATTGTCAAAAAATATTAAGCATTTATTATCGTATACTTTCTTCAAGCTAGCTATTGCTTTGGGGTAATTCTCCTCGGAAATCTGAAAGGCCTTTACGGTACCCAAGGCCGATTCGGACAAGCATGAGATCAAATGATTGAATTTCTCGATATCCGTTAAAGTTGGATCATTGTGAACCAAGTTCTCAAATAGGCTCATGAAATTCTTATATTCAGCATATTTTCCACTGAATTTAGGGAGCTTCATATTTGGTAATCTAGAATGATGAGCTTGTACGCTGAACGAAGTTTCAGGCGCATTCGATTGCCTATTTTTGGCCAACAAGCTCATGAATAAACTTTTTGTGGTTACACACAGATCCTCAAGCTCGGCTCTATCGTCGTTATCGGGATCCAAATTATCCACATCCGACTGGAGCTTCATTGCTTGGTCAATATATGATCTTAAGATATCCAATCGACATTCAAGTTCCAAAGGATTGAACGAAATAGTTCTATCTACAACGGACTGTCGAATTCTGTCGATATTTGCAACGACCTTCGCTTTCTTCGCGAGTAATTTCTCCAAATTTTCCACTCTGGAAGGAGAATCTTGGCGTTTAGAGCCTCTAGTAGTCATTGTGAATTCAACTATTTAAAAAATTCGTCAAAACAAAATTCAAAATTTCCAAACTTGACCAAAGTAAATTATTGATCGAAGTATATCTGAACTTATTAATAGTAACGCGTTCTGAATTAAAGAATGTAATCGAAGTATCCCGGTACGCAATACTCGAAAGTTCCGATTCCAATTCACGAATGGATGTAATTGAGTCAAGAATAATTTACTTGATCTCAAAAAATAGAAATAAAAATCTCTACACACAGCCTTCGGTAAAAAATATCTTAATTTACCGAGTAAAATCGTTTAATAATCGATTTATAAACAATAAACAAAAATCAAATTTCAATATGTACACACAGCGATGAAAAAATAATTCGAAGCCGAAATTTGTGTGAACAATTTTTATTGAAATTATTTGTTTTGATTTTTGTTCTAGTGTGACCACTGTACACAGCTGTAATAAATAAGTTATATACAAGCAGTATAGAAACGCGTGAAACGAAACACCGATCGAGACGAAATTACGAAAATAACAATAAAATAAAATAATAATAAACAAAACTTCCTAAAATACTGTGCGGTGAATAAAACAAAAAAAAAAAAAATATATAATAATAATCTCAACAAACAATAAAAGAACAACCAACAATAGAAAAATATATAACAATATACATATGTTGGTTAATGTTATGAAAGTACACAAAAAGAGAACAAATAAATAAAATAACAATTACAATAAGAACAAAAATATTCAATATTTGATAGAGACAAGTGTTAATACCATATAGAAAGTTATTTATGAATGAAGAAGAGGATGATCAAGAAGTACAAATCGTATTTAACAATGACCAACTTTGAAAGATTGAAAAAAAATGAAATTTTATTGTAATTTTTTCAATTTAACCCTTTTTAGCCCGTTTTTCAATTTTGTTTACATGTTTGGTATCCTAACAGTTGGTATCACTGGTTTTGATCAAGAAATTACATTCACATATTGTAAACATGTTACCAACTGTAATATAAATAATCCAAGTTTGGATACTTATTATAATAAACATTTTGTGAAACATGTATTTAAACATTGTTCAGCTACATGTTGTCCTTGTTTATTTACAATGTTGCCATTGTATATTCGATCACGAAATAACATCCACATAATTTAAACATGTTGTATTAATACCAGCTGTAATATAAAGAATCCAAATATACATGCTTATAAACATGTATATAGTTTCCAGATTATATCAACAATGTTGCCAATGTCTACTTTGCAAATATAGATGTTTCTTTCGTAAAAGAAATTATGTAATTTAAATTTAAGTGATAATTTACTCTATTCTTTTAAAAATATTATTATATGTGTTTAAAATGTCTATGATTAGTAATTTCTAAATAAAATTTTATATTTATCAACAAATCTTATATACCTACCTAAATGTGCATATGTCGCATATAAATAATCGGCTGGTCAAGCCGAAAGAGACATTGACTGATCGAATATCTATTAAGCAACCTTGATTAGCTCGTTCGTTCTATCCAATTAGAACGTCCTCTGATATTTACCTAGGCCTCAACCATATTTCGAAATACGGTATTCGTCGGCTTCAGAAACTTCTCCTATTTGGATGTGTATATTATTGAAGTTCAGTGACATCTTTTATGTGTACATTACAGGACCACGGTTCAAACACAATATCATACATCTCTAGCAATAAAATGTATCAAAAACTCTGAGAGTAACTAAAAATTTGCAATGAAAAGTTTTTCAAAAATCCTTTATTCGGAATCGATTTTAAACTGTCGAAGCCGCCACTTATGGATAAAATTTATACACACCAGCGATCAGCAACGAGTATTTAAAACGATTAGATTCAAATCATAGATTCAAATCATACTTATAATCTCTGATTCTTATGCGCATTCATACTTATTTTAATATGACACTCATACCAATCATACTCAAAGTTGAAAGTACTCATCGTATTCCTACTTAATAATACGCTTGATGTTATTGACTTCGACTCGCCTCTACTTAACATTTACATGAAGTATAAAATAAGTATGATTCGCGTACGAACACTACAATACTCACAAGAAGATTGTGTGTATGCTTTGCTTGTTGTCTTTGTCTTTCCTTTCTTCTTTGATTGTATATACAACAACAACAAAGACTGAAAATTTGAATGAATGATTCGAATCACTCGAATCACTTATAAGTATTATAAGTATTTTTCAAAATTTATTAATCAGAATGAGTAGGCGTATGAATCAAACATATTTCAAATGTTGTGAGTGAGTTTGTTGTACTCACACTCATTGCCACTTATACTTATAAATCAATGTTGTAGCGACTATGAATAAATCGGAGTAGTTGAATTTCAATTCTGTTGATTCACTCACACTCAAAATTGCATGAGTGCTTACGGGTAGCGGAAAAACGATTCATTGCTTATCTCTGGTCCACACCACATTAACCAAATCGTTAATAATTTTTAAAATTGAGTTCATAGCTCAATCTGAAATTAAGAATTTTATTATGTTGCCTTCAACTTAAGGCGTCTTCGACTCTGATTAGTGCAAATGCATATGGAAACCTCAATGCCTTGTAAGGATAGGTTTTTAAAATATTTTTACTCTCTTATTCTTACTCTTTCCTTTTTTTTTGTTAACAGATACCCTTGAACAATGAAAATATTTTTCTTTTCTTCTGTTTTTCATTTCTTTGTTAAAAAATCTCTTTTACATCCGCTAGTAAATAAAAAGAGCAAAAATAACGAAAAAGAAAATGAAGAAAATTATTGCACAAGCCAACTTTCTTTTAAAGAAGATTTTATGCGTGTTTGCTTTTAAGACTTGCAGCCAATTTCAGTTAAATTAAGTTCAGCTACAGCATTTGCTTGCTTTCGTCTTTGACAACGTTTTCTGTTTTTTTTTTTTTGTGGCAACCTATACAAGGTCATTTAGTGTTGTTGCTGTTGTCGTTGTTACTTGTGCTATTGAAGTATCATAGTTGTTGTCGTTGTTGGTTGCTTTAATGTTGGTTTTATTGCTGTTCGCATAGTTTTTGGCAAATATGTTAATGCATGTGTCTACAAAATATATTCCCCAACAATTGTTTCTAGTGATGCTATTATTGCTGCTGCTGCTGCTGTCATTGCTGTCGTTGCTATATACACATACCATACCATACCAACCACCACATGGTACATACGAGTAGCTACGAGTACGCACTTGAAAAACAACAACAAAATATTAAAATCCTAGAGAAAATGAATACGAAGAAGTTCAAATGAAAATTTGCAAACAACCAAACAAAAACAAAAAAAAAAAATTAATTCAAGTGTAAGTATGGATGTGTGAGCATATATGAGTGCATATGTGTGTGTGTGTATTTGTACACTTTAGAGTTTGTGGTTTAATTTGGATGCCAATGTTGTTAATGATGGTGATGATGTTACAGCAAATGCATGCACAAATGTTGCGCACACGATCAGTATAATTGCGTTTTAAGTAATAATAATGTTTTTAATGTTCTTCTGTTCTACACTTACAAATGCAAAAACAGAAACAAAAAAGTACTGATTGTCCTCAACTGATTACAGCAAAATGACATTGTAATTGTTTTAACTATTGTAGATGGTTGTGTAAGGGGGATTAAAATTGTTTTGCAACAAAAATTTAAAATATTATTCTATACGTAGATGGTCACAGAAGTATAGAGGGTAGTGTGTCGAGAGCTAACGTTCAAACCTCAACTCTTGTACCTTACAATGCGAAGTTCCCTCTCAGCAGACCAACAGTTTTCGCCATACATACATACACATACCCACAATTTTTCAATAATATTATCAAGTATCTATCAAATTTTGTAGAAATTACTAACGCATTCAAAGAGTTTAAAAATAATACAGTAATTCCTCCATTTACATCGCATAATGTTCCGGAAAAAGATGACGTAAATTGAAACGACGTAAATCGAATTTCAAAGAACTCATCCTTTCAGATGCATTTATTTATTTACGTACGTTAAAAAAAACTAAAATAATTAAATTTTTGTTCTATGTATTGAATTTCTTTTAAAAGAGAAGTCCCCTGATTTTGTTTATAAACAACGTAAAGCGACGTAAATCGAATAATAACGCAAATCGAAGTTGAAGGGAACGATGTTAATCAAAACAACGTAACTCGAAACGACGTAAATCGAGAGAATACTGTGTAAATGGTCGAACATTTTAAAGCAACCACACAGAACAACATTGTAATATTTATTGCAGCATGCATAATTTGACATTACAACCCTTCAGTAAGGATTACTACCTAGCTTCCCACACCACATATGTTGTATATGTTAATTTTTTTCCATGAGTTTTGGTATCTGCTGTTTAAAGTCAACTTCGAAGTACAATTGTTTGAAAAACTTTTCATGGAAAGTTTCTTAACCCTCAGATTTTTTTTTTTTTTTTTTTGTTGTCAGAAATCTCCTGATAGACAGACGTTGATAGACAGACTTTATTCGAGATGTCCTATCTAAGGTATGCAGCCCTTGCGCTGACCAATATTTTCCTAATTGGTTCGGAGGAACTTGGCCAGTACAGGAAATGTATTCACTTGTGGTGTCATAACGGGCTCAAGTGAGCTTTTGGTATAAAGCTACCGTACTAATCTAACCTAACCTATCTAAGGTTTGAACTGTCGCCTTCCAGTGTAATAAGCCAACAGACTACCTATTAGACCACGGCGACTTTATAATTGAAAAGAAAACTTTTTTACTACATGCATACATAACTTGTCATTACAATTTTTCAGTCAGGATTATTGACCTAGTTGCTTACACTACTTATGTTGGAAGTCGCCATGGTCTAGTAGGTAGTGTGTTGGCTTATTAGACTTAAAGCCAGGCCAGACATCAAAAATAAAATACAAAAAAAAGTATTTTTTCGGCGATTTCTTCTCAGCATATTTCTGGCAAAAACTCTGAGAGTAAATAAAATGCTATGAAAAGTTTCGCAAAATATCCGTCGTTCGGAGTCGACTTGAAACTGTAGGTCCCGCCACTCGTTGATAAAATTAACACACAGAGAAGTGATCGTAAGCCCTACTTAAGATATAGCCAATTATGTATGTATATATGTTTGCATGTATTTGTCACGAAAGTGGCAAAGGAAAATTATATCGAAATGTTGTGGCTTCTAAGCTTTTTAGTTGTGAACCTTATTCTTGTTTAACTTAGTCAAAAATAGTTTAGTTTTTCAGATTTAGGGCCATTATTACAATATACCGTTAAACTTGGGATTAGTTAAAGGTACCATTAGCTAAAGTGAACTGAAAAGTTACCTTTAACTTATTCTCTTTATTAGAAAAAATTAATTAGAAAAAATAAAGTTAACTTTTTTCAAAAATATTTTAGTGCCGGGACAATGTCGATAAAACTGTTCAATTAAGCTATACAACTTGCTTAATTGAACAGTTTATTTATATTTGAAGTTGCCATATTGAAAAAAAATATAATATAGCAAATTCAAACATACAGGGTGGCTGATATATAATGCAACAAAGTAAAGGGCTTTATTTTTTTAATTTTTTTTTTTTTAATTTTATTGTTCAAAAGCAAAAAATGTTGGAAATAACATCAAATTTTAGAATCAGTTTAGATTTGTTCGAATTGGCCACCTTTGGTACGAATTATGACTTTCAAATGGCCGACAAAACCATCACAGTCTGCAAGAAAGTAGCTCTGCGGTATTTTGGTCCATTCCCGCCGAAGCACCGTCTTAAGATGATCGACACTTTGGTATTTTTTAGTGAGAACCTTGCTCTCTTAAATGCCCCAAATCAGGAGATTTGGGTAGCCATTGCGCGATTGAAATGAAGCGAGGAACCTCCTTTTTAAGGCATTCTTGGTTGACACGTGCAGAGTGCGGTGGTGCTGAGTCCTTTTGGAATGTCCCTGGTCTGCAGCCGAAATGTTTGTCTGCCCAGAGCTTCAATACTGTATTTAAGACATTTTCCCAAAAATATTCGGCATTTATATTGACCCCACGGGGAACGAGCATCGGCCGTGATCTGGTGGCCAATCGCAGGAGTAAATTTTCATCTGACCTCTTCGGCAAGAAAACCCAATCACTGTTCAATTTGGAATGGCTTCCCATCGGAGAAAATCGAATTCGGTAACTGGCCAATTTCGTGCAAGCGAAATAGCTCATTGGCTCTTTCCAGTCTAACTTTTTTCTGTCCATCGGTGAGCTCTTGTACTTTTTGGAACTTCAGTGGCTTTAGTTTAAGTTCATTTTTCAATATGTATTGATATGCAATTTTTCTACAAATGTGGCGTGGATTTCTATCATATCTGGTCTTCACTTTTCGGATCATTTCTGGTGTTGTTACCGTTTTATTTTTTTTCGTACACTTTTTTGACGCGATGCAGCACTGTCAGCATCACGGTACGAGAAACAAAAAATTTACTCACATTTAAATGCTGGAGGGTTCAGACGATAGCCACCTGTGCTCTTCCAGCCAAATATAAAGCAATTACACTATCACGCTTGGATTCCATCACGAATAACTTTTTTCTAAATACAATAGATCAAAATGCTTTTGTAAGCTGTCAGACGAACGGTTTACAAATGGTAACAACCTGAAGTTGGTTGCAATACATATCAGCCAATCTATATATAAACTTAATTTTAAAATTTACCAGCAGGATGATCCTACCTTTACTTCTATCTTATTGGGTAGGTACTCATAATAATGAAAAACAATTTATCGGCCTGTTAAAATCCTCTCTTTAGTTAACGGCAAGTTGTAATAATGGCCATTAAACATACATACATGGTCGTATAGTTCTTCGAATTGAGCATGTTTTTCAACAGAAGCATTCCGAATCAACGGTATTCTCCTCCCTAATAATCTCTGTTATTATTATATTGTATGATTATTTACCAATACCAACAACAATACTGCATGCATACATGTGAAATGCAAAATTTGTAATTTCATTCGAATCTGTTTTGTCTGTAATTGTTTGTAATAATTTCTATGGGTTTCTTTTGTTTTTTGTTGAAGTATTTTCATGTGACTGGCAAAATGATTGCTTGTTTGTAATAATATTTGTATGCCATTTATGTCATTATATACGAGTTAAACTTTACCAATTAAAATAAAAGTAACAATTTTAAATTTTGTTGTTCAACGCTGCAATATTAAATGCATTCCATCGCCAAGGGTATTTAAAATCATATTGTACTTAAACAATATTTAAGCATGTAATACGATGCAAGGCAATATTCTTCTTAACAATTGCAACCAAAAAAAATAAAATTCATTTAAATTTGGAAAATAATTTCGAATTTAAATACGTTGTATACTGAAGTTGAATTCAAATTGAAATTCAATATTTGGAAAATAAATACAAAAGATTTTAATTTATTGCATTTGCTGTTAGATTGGTAATACATACATACTGTGAGAGATTATGATTACGGCAATCGAAGTTTAATTTTATTGTGAAAGATGGTATTTCAAGGTATCATTGCATTAAACAATTGAAAAGAAATTGCCAATTGATTTAGATCTTCTATTGTAGTTACGAGTGCCTTTTTATATCACAAGTACTTAGCACGAGTACATTATTAAACTTAGTTGTTGAAAAATAAAAAATATTGAACCACAACTTATGTTTGATTTTAAATTATAACTTAATCTAGTCTTTTAGGATTAATATTATAACTACCACACTACCTTAAAACCTAAGGCTTAACTGACTTAACCTTCATACAAAGCTTTTTCTATATTAAACCATTAACGCCTGAGCCCAGAATCTGTGGTCCGATTTCAGTGAAATTTGGCACAAATAGTATTTGGAGTATTTGTTTTGATATGAAAATTTTTATTTGTTGTGGGGGCTCTATAGGTCATAGGTATTTTTCTACCCACTTCGGCATAGGTTAGGTTAGGTTAGAGGACGTGCACCTATCGGACAAGACAAGCACAGTACCCGGAGGATATAGGAATGTAGGGAAGGGGAGAGAGAATGGGAAACGGAGGAATTACATATAAAGAAACAGACACAAAACAAAAGAGTTTGAGAGTGCGACTGCACTTATGAAGCCCTAGCACCTCTCAACCAGCCCAAGCTGCTAATGAATCTGTGGAGAGCCTTGATGCCGGCTCTCGACACAGAACTCAAGCTCTCAAAGAAGGCCCTGCCAAGGGTCCTCAACCTACCAAGGGCTGGACAGTTGCAGAGGAGATGTTCGACAGTCTCCAACTCCTCCTCATCGCAACATACCCTGCAATAGTCCGGCTGGGATCTGTTCCAGATCCCCGTCAGCGACCTAATCTCGCAGTGCTCAGTGTTAAAACCGACAACCAACCTTAAGCTGGCCTTAACCAAGTCCAGCAGCCATTCTGTTCTCTTGCTGTCCGCAGCAGGCCAAAGACGCCTAGAAACAGAACAACCCGAACCGTTCCCCCAACGCCTCTGCTCTTCCCTCCTGAACCATCCATCGATGAGGCCATAGAGGTGGCAGACTGGGGGGTCAAGACCAACTATCAAATCGCCACCTGAAAGCGAACCTAACCTAGCGAGGGCAACTTCGGCATAAGTATGTTCTAAAATAAAAATTTTATCTCTTTATTATACGACAGCTGAACATAGTTAAGCTATTTTTGAGAGTTTTATTGAAAATATGCGCTTTTGTGACAATAATAATCCTGAGAAGAATAATAAATTTTCCAAAATTAAACAATGCACTAAATAAAAAATTCATTCAATTTGGTATATTTTCTCATAGTCTTCGTGTAGGCGAACAGATGATCGCATATTATGGTCGCCATTCTCTAAAGACCTACATAAAGATCAAGCCAATACGCTTTGGTTTGAAATACTGGGTACTAGCTTCTGTGACAGGCTATTGTTATTCCTTTATCGTATATACTGGAGCTTCTACTAATAATAATATTGACTACGGCCTTGGAGAAAACGTGGTACTGCGACTATTAGAGAAAAGCCATTCGACAAGCCATAATTTATTATGGACATAATCTCGAAAAATATAACCTTTTCGACAACAGGTACTGTTCGAGATAATCGCAGCAATCACGCATTGTAGGATTGATGAAAAAGAAACCTCGGTGTTCATCAGATTTTTGCTTTGACAAAATTATTATCGCGTCTCGCTTCAATGATAATTCGATAATCACCTATGCGCATATTTATTATCATCTTATTCCTATGCATGTTTGTATATATTTTAAATCTTTCTGAAATCGGTGACTGTGATGTATAATTTTTTGGGTGTAGGGCCGATGTGTAAAACAAAAAAAAAAATATAAGACCGTAAACATCGCATGATGGCTGTAATCGCGATTGTCTTATTCGATAATGGCGTATCGTATTCGAATACGCGGCAAATGTGGTATTGGCGATTACTCACTAATACTATTGACGTAGCTTTGGTAAGCCCATGCATACTATATTGCTTGTGCAGGGGATGTGAAGGTTGATCACCTATGAGCCAACTCGACTTTTGGGTTAGCGTTGTTGAAGCGTTGAAAATCGACGCCGTGATGGAAAACTGGTCACAAATGCACAGCACTGACAAATTTGATCACATGGTTGATAAAATTAGAAAACACGGCATGAAAACAGAGTATCGTTGTACAAAATACGGTTTGAATGTAAATTCAAGGGATTGTTTTGTACAATTTTATTCCGAAATTCTCAAAAACATAGAAAAAATAAAGAAAAATAAATTATTTGAAATTTCTATTACCCTTTATTTTCTATCTGACAAACTCTGTTAACTCAATTCATATATATAATGGACATCAACGCAAATTTTATAAGCTTTCCGTTGATGTATAATTTCTTATGCTTTTATTTTGTTATACAACGAAATTTTCAATTTAAAGCAAAACATTTTCGATACATCCTGCTATGTAATGTAATTTTCTTGTTATTCCGTAATATTTCGTTATTTTGATGCCCATTATATGTGAATGAATTGAGTTAACAGAGGTTGTCAGATAGAGTAGAAAGTAGGTTTAAAACAATTTTAATAAAAATTGAACTAGATTGAATTTTGAAAAATGGAAAAAACCATTTTGGTTAATTTACATGGTCTTTATAATCAAGAAATTTCAACAATTTAATTAAGTAAATAATAAATAAATAGTTGCCATGGTCTAGTGGGTACTGTGTTGACTTATTAGACAAAAATCCCGGTTTCGAATCCCAGGTCAGACATCAAAACGAAAAAATATTTCTTCGGCGACTTCCTCTCAGCAGTTTTCTGGCAAAGACTCTGAGAGTAAAAAATTGCCATGAAAAGCTTCTCAAAAATCTGTCGTTCGAAGTCGACTTTAAACTGTAGGTCCCGCCACTCATGTATAAAATTAACGCACACAACATAAGTGGTGTGAGAAGCTAGGTCGTAAACCTGACTAAAGGGTTGTAATGGCCAGTTATGTTATGTATGTTGCGAGATCATTAATTTTTCAACTTTATTTTTGAGAGCATTTTTTATAATCAAAACAAAAAACTGTTTTAAAACTGTTCTACCATTGAATGCAATTTTTTTGTATTACTGACCATGTAGCTTTAATAAGATACTGTTTCCTTAAGGTTACTCAACAAAACAATGAAAAAATTAACTTCTGATATTTTGAAAAAAAAAAAAATATATAAACGTGGCAATTGCTGCATGTTTTTCATTTTGAATTAATTTTAATGCCGGATTTTTGACTAATTTTCCTTGTTTTTATTTTTAAATATTTGAGTTCGAAAACAAAAAATTTATTGTAGTTTAAATGACATGTTAAGATGACTAAAAAAATTCATCAAAATTTAAATTTTTAAATTACTTTTAAATTAACGAAACTGTTGAGTTGCCAACAATTGTTCATTCAATATTAAGGGTTGAGTATAACAGTTAAATCGATGCATTAATGGCCCACTTTTGCATCTTTTAAAATAAGGGTTTCTTTAAAAAAGTGTCCTCTTTTGAAAGATAGAAGCAATTCATTGTCCTTGTGTAAGAAATTTGTGTTATAAAAATAACTTCATGTAATAAAAATGTATAAGAGTTTATTTAATTTTATTTTTAAAAGAAATAAGGACTAAAGTTCCGGATAAACATATGTAATGTTAGAATTAATTTAACATAGGCTTTTACTTCACTACCGACAATATAGCACTTATACGGTAACAGGAATTCAGTTGTTAAAATTGTTATACAAATGAGTTTTAATCCTACATTGTTGCCATTACTCAAGAAAATTTTTCAAATTACACAAATTAAAAGCTACAGAACAGAGACCTGCGCCGATCGGCTGACAGCCGGCTAAGCCGAGCCGCCGACAAAATTTAAAAGCCGCTGTTGCGCCATAATTGCTTCATTTATTCATTCGATGTATTTGGTTTTTATGTGCTTATATTTTGTATATACTTATTTATGTATCTATAATTAAATTATTTAAACACAAATTGGTACCACCCTAATATTAAGTAAATTTAAGGTTTATGAATACATAGAATAAGGTTATTGAATATATAGAATAAGATAAATAGGTAGACAACTGTTAGAATTAAGTATACATATGCTAGAATTAAGTAAGAAAAGAAAGTGAATAAATCAGTTGAACAATATACTCTAAATCGTTCGGTCTTTTTATTTCGGTGAAAGTTGGTCTTCGCGATCACTGTTTGAAGTGCCCACAAACAATTAAATTATAATTTACTTAATTTAATTCCTTAAAAAATATTAAGGAAAAACATTTATTTAATTTAATTTATTTAATTAGGAAAAAACAGCCGCCAAGCCGAAATTTTATTCGGCTTGATTCGGCTTAAATTCAGCCGCCGTTTTATGTATGTAAGAAAATTAAAATATATGAAAATATGTTTTTAAAATTGTATACAGTAAATTTTAATTATATATAAAATATGATATTTATATTTTTGTTTTACTAGACTTAAATACATTATTGAAGTTTTTTTGTTCATTTTGTAATGTATTAAGAGAAAAGTTTTTAATTTTTTGATATGGAAATTTTTAACACCCTTTCTTGTTTTTGGTGAATGTGGTAACACTTTTAACTTTACGTTAAATTTTTTAAAAGACAAAAATTGAAATGGAGAACCAAAGAACTACAAATTTCAATAATTCATAAATAAATTCATCTGATTCCGATGACGATCTTGCAATTTTTAATGGTATTGATTTCCCAAAACAATAATTGAAACTCCAATTTCAATTAGCTTTTAGCCAAATTTTTTTGGAAAATTTTATTTTGAATATTTATTTCTGATAATTGTTTTGTAAGAGTTATAAAATACGAAATAATTTCAGGTTTGGAGTTTTTGCGTCAAACCTCTGTAACTATTTACGTGCTCATGGTATTGACGTAAAATCGAAAAAATTTGAAAATTCGAATGCCAAAATAAAATTCTTATTTTCAGGAAGTTCTAAAAATGCAGTTTCCGAAAAATTTGCTAACGCACGTCTGCTTGTGCAAATGTGCTGCAGAGGTCTAAAGGCCTCATTAGTCTTTAATTTCTGTGGCTGTTCTGTTCTGTTCTGTTCCGTTCGGTTACGTTCGTTATTCTGTGACAATTTGTCAGCTGTTTACGGTTATAAAAAAAAAATAAAAAAATAAACGTTTGTAAAAAAATGAACAATAATATAGTCCAAATTTCGGCTAATTTTTTTGATTCAAATGTTGAGGATGTATCTATTATTGGCAGTTTTTTAACAGTGTGTAAATTATACAAAAAAAGAAAGTGTTTAAGAAAGTTGCACCGTAAAAGAAGATAGTACGCTCGACCTATAAACCGTGATTGGTTATATTCGGGATACCATCAAAAAGTTTTTAAACAAATTAAGGAGTTGGATGAAAACAATTTTTTCTGCATACCAGAATAACCAAAGAAGTTTATGAGCTTTTACTAACTATCGTGAAAGGTTCACTAAGAAAGCTAGGACAACGAATATTACCTTCAGAAATGCTCTCAATAACACTTCTGTAAGCTTTATGTTGTTTAGTATTGTACAGCAATAACTTGTCATATTTTTGTAGTTATTTGTCTCATGGTAACTCGATTCAGTCTATTGCATGGAGTCATAAGTTAGGGAAAAGTACCATTCGCAACATTATTTTGGAGACGTGTAATGTGTTGTGGGGTTTATTGCCTTTATGTTAGTGAACCTACAACTGCTCAATATACCGATATTGAAGCAGATTTTAAAAATATAAATAAATTTATATATAACTGTCAGCTGTTTGTCGCTGTCACTTACAATTACTTAACAAATTTAATTTTTCACAGGTTAGTCCGAAACAGAACGGAACGAAACAAAAAAACTAACTACTCATATATGTTTTTGTATTAACGAAATAAAATCAGCTGTTTCGTAACGGAACAGAAAGTAAAGACTAATTCTACCTTAAGGCCCTTTAACATAGTGGAGCAACCAGGGCCATTTTATTTATATCATTTCGCATCACAGCAGAGCAGTGTTGCTACCTTGTGTGTAATTACACATATTGTGTGTAATTTTTGATTCTGCGTGTAGCATTTGTAATTAGCTCCGTGTGTAATTTGTGTGTAGTCTTACTTTTTGTTCTAATTTTGCTAACAATGATTATTTAGGAAATTTACTGCAATTTTTGGCAAAACCTCTTAGAGTAAATTAAATTGCCATGAAAAGATTCTCAAAAATCTATCATTTGGAGTCAATTTTAAGACTGTAGGCCCCAACACTTATATAAAATTAATGTACACACATAAGTGGTGTGAGAAGCTAGGTCGTAATCCTGACTGAAAAGTTGTAATGACCAATTATGTGAGGCTAATGTTTCATACATGGATTTACATGTCTTTTTTGTTCTTTAAATAAATATTGTATGCATATTATTTAAATAAATAAATGCGCCGCCGAAACTTTACAATATTTCGGCTGACAGCCGACTTAAAGCCGCCGCCAAACCTTTTCAACTTTAGCCGCCGCCGCCGACAAATTTGCTCGGCGCAGGTCTCTGCTACAGAACTTCGAAAAGTTTTCATTACTTAACATAAAAATGTTAAGTGAATGAAAGATGATTGATGAATATAGATTGAAAAAAGAATACGATTATTAAAGTAGGCGCGTAAAGAAATAAGTTGTGCGTTGGTTTTCATTTAAGTAAGAACAGCCAGATGGGGTCCAAATACAAAGATCGCAGTAATTTTAAGGATGAGGCGAATTTTTTTAAAACTTATTTAAGATAGGATACTGACTTGCAAGTCGGCTGGCACTGGAGATAATTTTAAGCTTTCCACCGCTTGATATGTATTATAGGGGCGTGACTTAAGGGATTGACAGGCCCAGATACTGGCTGATACCCAGAGGCTGTCAGGGATGATGAGTATATGATACAGTGAGATGATTTCTCGAAGAAATCCACCGCGACCATACCGGATAAAGAGGTATGGAGGGAGGCACCTCGTAAAGGAATCCGTCCAAATCTTCACTGACCGTTGGTGGTAAAATTTATTCGAGGTCAATAGGTATAGCCGGATTACTTCAACGTTTTCCAGGTGGAGCTGTTGGCAATACAGGCTGCGGTTAAGATTGTTTAGAATTCGAATATCCCCAACATCACCATAGTCCCTGATAGCCAGGCGGCTATCTCTGGACTGCAATGTGCTCAACTCCAGGACGGTCTACAGCTGTCGGAAACACCTGTATAATATACATATCATTTGGGTTCCGGGATACAGCGAAATCCCGGTAAACTGCAAAGCGTCTGAACTGGCCAGACACGGCACAACCATCGAACTCACTCACTGACGAATTCTTAAGTATTGAGGACCTACAGGCTCATGACTACCAAGGAGATCACGGACACTGCTAACCGCAGGTGGGTAGCTTCGGATAAGGGCAGAGCGATAAAGGAATAACAATAGCCTGTCCTTAGAAGCTGGTACCCAGTATTTGAAGCCAAATCGTATTGGCTTGCCCTTTATGTAGATTTTTAGAGAATGGCGACCATAATATGCGGTCATATGTTCATCCACAGAAAGAATATGAATTTTTTATTCGGTGCATTGTTTAATAGAGTAATTTTGGCAAATTTATCATTCTTATCAGGATTATTATTGTCACAAACGTATATATTTTTAATAAAACTCTCAAAAATAGCTTAACTATGTTGTTTAGCCGTCATATAATAAAGACGAAAAAATTTTATTTTAGAGCATACTTATGCCGAAGTTGGTAGCAAAATTCCCATGCCCTACAGCGGCCCCCACGACACTTAAAAGAATAAAAATATTCATATTAAAACAATTACTCCAAATACTATTTGTGCCAAATTTCACCGAAATCGGACCACGTTTTCTAAGGTCAGGCGTTAATGGATTAAGAAATTTATTGATAATTAAAAAGAAAAATTAAAACTCACACTACGGAAGAGGTTGTTGCATAAAGCTGGCGTCGGTGACGATGATATAAACATCTTTATCAATGTTTCAAAAAATGGAACGTGAAACTGAATCTGTGTGTTGGATCTCACATCATACAGACTGCCTAACAAGGGCAGTGTATTTCAGACAGAGATTTTTGCTATTGACAAGCTGCATGCATGTCTGATTGAAACCAGGAACATACCTTCTTTGAACTTTATCATATGTGTTGATAGTCAAGCATCAATAACATCGCTCGGATCCCATGTCGTGAGGTTCGCCAGGAGCTGCATGGACTTTCAATGAAACTTTCAAAAATAACTTAATTATTTTTATTTTAGAACACACTACAGTGGGTAGCAAAATTCCCATGCTCTATAAAGGCCCCCACGACACTTAAGAAATAAAAATATTCATATCAATAGAAATAGTCCTATTACTATTTGTGCCAAATTTCACCGAAATCGGACCACGGATTCGGGGGCCAGGCGTTAATGGGTTAAGTCCTTCGATAGCGGATTTTATTTTACATTGACAGTTGGCGTCTCCTAGACTTTTCACCTAGACTTTTATTTCGGCGTGAATTTTATACAAATCACTTTGGAAATCATCTTGTCCTATGTTTTCTTTCCCCCACTTTTTTCTATTAAAAATGCATTTTTTCAAAAATCATTTTCTTTTTTTTAATATATTTTAATATTTATTTAATAATTTTGTTTTTTGTTTTTTTTTTTTACACATATATATAATTGTTTTTTATTTATTTTTGTTTTTATTTAATATTTTTGTGCTACATAAAGTTTTAATTTTAATTTTTTTTTATGAAAGACGTTCAATAATAATGATTTTATTTGTTTGATTTTTTTATTTTCGTTAATAATAATAATAATTTATTTTTTTTTTATCAATTTGGTAATGATTGTTGTTCTATTTATTTATTTTATTTTTAGTGTTTATGATTTTGTATTGTTTTTATTTTTGTTTTTTTTTTCAATTTATTAATTCTATTTCTTTTAATGATTTGATATTGATTCGTTTATTCCTGTTGTATTTGTTTTTTATTTTCTTTGTTTCTATGCTTTAAAAAAAAAAATAAAAATCCTCTTAAAAATTAACAATTTATTGAAACCAGTTGAAATAAAATTCAATCAACATTATTCATAAAAATATTTTGAATATTTTGAATATTTTTTTGAATAAAAAAAAAACAATTGAAAACTAAAAACATATTATAAAAATCACTTGATTTGGCTTGTTTGTTTCTATGCATTTCGTTTGTTAAAATTCATAATAAATTCGTAAACTTCGATGTACAATGAAAATAAAAATTTGTTTTCAAATTTATAAATTAAATTTAATTTTTTTTGTATTTTTTTGTTTTGATTTTTTTTTTTGTTGTATACCCTAATATTTTAGTGGTTGGTTTTTATTTCTATTTATTTAGTTGTTGTTTCTAATAATTAAATTATTTTTATTACGGTAGTAGTGATTTTTGTTTTTTGATTTGAATACTATTTTTTTTGCTTTCTTTTGCTTTTTTTTTTTTTTTGATAATATTTATTCGTTTCGTTTATTTATTGTTTGGCAAAGTTTGATTTGAAGTCTAATTTTATTTATTTTTGCTGAGTTTGATTTTAATGTGTGGTTAACTTTTAATCGGAAAAGCATTCGATAATTTTTTTTTTTTTTTTTGATAAATTTCTTGAATGTTTGACGAAAAAGTATAGAAAATTTAAATCATGTTGTGTTTTCACTGATAACATAATCCAGCCCCTATTCAAAATTTCTAAAATAATACCCTCTCAGAACCTAAATAATACTTACTAGGGATATCAAACGGGATCGATTTTAAAAATCCCGGGATTCGACATTTTGTAAATCCCGAAATATCTCGGGATTTCGGGATCGGTAACCAAAAAACCCGAAATATCACGGAAAAAATCGCAATTTTCCCTTAATTATATGTCATTAAAAGTAAAATATAAAAACAGCAAGACAAAATGTAAAAAAAAGCGTAAATTAACAAAAATAAAAATTATTCATATTTATGCGAATGCATTAGTATTAAGAAAATTATTTGGATTCCAAGAAAAATATTAAAGCATCCAACTTGTGATCTGATAGGCTTGAACGTATTTTTTTGTCAACATACCCTGCCGTTGAAAAATTTGGTAAAATAGTTCCAAGTTATTCAACTTTACCACCACCTGATGTAGATTAGGTTAGAGGACGTGCACCTGTTAGTCAAGACAAGCACAGTACCCGAAAGTGGAAATTGACCCATTGTACACCTCCTGATGTAAATAGATCTATTTATATTTTTAATTCGTTTTATAAGGCTTTTGCATTCTTCAATGCCATCAAATAAGTTTTTCTCACTGGAAGTAAGGTTTTCCTCATCTGAGATGCTTTTACCGAAGTCAAGTGATATAGAATTATTTTTTCAGGACCTTTTGTAGGGCCAAAATACATATGAATTTACAATCCCGAAAATCCCGAAAAATCCCAGGACAAGTTTTTAAAAATCCCGGGATTCGGAACTTTGTGAATCCCGAAAATCCCGGGATTTCGGGGTTCGGAGTTCAGTATTACCCGATTGGAATTGATATATATGGATTAAGAGATTTCTTTTTTGATTAGTTGACTTTCTTATTATTATGGCCACAGTATGATCAATTATATGATCAATCACAAGCGTATGATCAAAAATGCTGAAGTCATTTCTGAAGTTCCATGAAGAAAAAACGGCTGGTTAGATGGAAACATAAAGAAAAAGAAAACTTCCTCTATTAAAGTAAAATTCTAAAACTTACAATAAATTTTTATTCGATTCAATGATAGTCTTTCTATTAAAAATTAATTTCAAAGACACAATTTTTTTAGGCTGTAAAATAGATTCAAGCTGCTAACGCAGAACATCGAAAAGTACACGAGCTTACATATAAAAAATCTTCAGTAGATAGATGATTAGCAGTCGAATTAGTTTAGTTGGCTAGTTAACTGAAACAAACTTAAGTTGTTCTTGTGTTGTTCTGAAATCATATCAAAAATACTAGAAAGTAAAATACACAAATGTTTGCATCCATCGTGAGCGGTTTATAAAGTGAAGATCGAAACTCTTTGGGCTGCCCTTACAGAAAGTTAGTACACAAATCTGGCTGCTAGAACTGGCACGCTGTACTCTACCATTCACGAATGTTCAAACAATCAAAAATTATTTTTTTCCCCCTTTGTGCACCGATTATCCGATGACATCGGTGTACATTTTTATAAGCTCATGTACCTTCAGGACATTCAGTGACTTGGCTTTATCTATGCAGACGCGATACACTTTCTCTGTGCGCTTCGAGGGAGAAATCTGCATATGTTCCTTATGACACAGCCGATATCATATTACAGATCTCACAACTAGCATGACCCTCTAAGCAAGCTCATTAGATCTTAAAGTTCTAAGGAGATCTCCGGATTCCGGCATACCCAAATTACTTACAATATTAAAGAATATCGGGACACCGCGGAAAAGTCCATATTACTAATAGATATGAAGTCCAACTATACAGCTATTCCTAATCTAATTAATTAATGGGAAAATTCTTGTAACACCAAAACATTAAATGAGGTCTGAAGTACGGAAGGACGGTATTGAAAGTCGCAGTTTTAAAATGTCGTTTATATGCTAAAGTATGACCTAACGGACCTAAACTAGTCACAAATTTAAGAAAATTCCTTCCAGCCAAAAGTAAAAGTGCAACACATATTATGCAAGCAAGAATGATAAACTAAATATTACGCCTTGCGCATGATTTCCCGTTAGATGACGTAGTTAAGCAATTTTAAAGGTTTCGAAGTCTTTTTCATATTTGAAAATTCACATTTCTTCTGAAAAGTGTGTGCACTACGTGAAAGTAGTTGGCAGCCCTGCAATATAACTTACATTATCATTAGCCAATTGGAACACAATTTGCGTGACGTCATTGATTCAACATGAGTGGAAAGTTTTAATTTTGTTTGCGTGATGGCATAATCTTTAGTTCATTCATGGCATAATCTTCAGTTCATTCTTGAGATTCAAGTATACGCGTGAACCCGTGGATCAAAAATAAAGATTATAAATAGATTATAAATAAGTGGAATTCGGTACATTAGATTATTGAAATTAGATCGATTGTTATAAAATTCTGGGCCAAATGGATCTAAGTCAAAGAAAAAAATACTTAAGTATGCATGTGCTCCTATTCAATTAAAGAGGTCCTGACAGCTTGGTTCCGATTCCCAACAAAGACTCTGGGACACTAAATCGTGTGTAATTTATAAATTTGTATGGTAACATATAGTCGAGGTTGAACGGTAATAATATTTTTTCATGATTTGATTTGATTAGATTTCTTTTTGTTTCAACTATTTGGACTTACTTAAAGTTATTAATTAATATTTAATTTGTATTTATAAAAATTTCCACAAATTGCTTTTCATTTTTTTGTATATAAAAAAAAAATTTTAAAGTTTTAATTTTATTTTTTTTTAATATTTGGCAATTGTTTAATAATTTTGTAATTTTGGCACGTGGTTTTCGAAAGATTTATTAAAAAAATACGGTAAAATATATAAATATACGAAAAAAAGTTTCTTAAAAATACATTTTTTTAATTTTTTAATAATAAATATTTTGTTGTTTTAATTTTTGTAAATTTTCTTTCATATACTATTCATAAAAAAAAACAAAATAATAAAATAAAAAATTAGTTAATTATTATAAGTAGTATAGTAAGTAGTATTACTGGAATTAAAAATTTTATTTTTTTTTTTTAAATTTTGATTTAATTTTTTTTATATTTTAATTTCTATACATAAACTGAGTTTGTTGTTTTATTTTTATTTTTAGTTTTATATTCATATGTTTTTTTTTTAATGCTATTTAAGAAAAATCTTAATTTTGTATTTATTTGTAGTTCATTGTACATGGGTTTACATTTATAAATTTTAATTTTAATTTATTATTTATTTTTTTTTTTTTTGTTTTTGTTTTTCATTAATTTAATTTTTCATTTAATAAGTTTTTTTTTTTTTTAATTTATTTTATTTTTTTATTTTTTAGTTTAGTTTAATTAAGCTATAGAGAAAAATATATATAATATTTGTTTGTATTTATTTTATAGTGTAATATTTCATTTCATTTCTGTTGTTTGTAGTTGAGTTTATTTATCATAAAACTATTCTTTTTTTTTATATCATTATTTACAAAATTATCATTATAAAAAAATTATTTTTTATTAGTTTTCATTAATTTCATACAAATATACTACAGAGATTTGTTTTACATACCATATACTATATATATACTATATTGTTTATATATTTAAAAAAAATAAAAAAAAAATTTATTCAAAATATTTATCAGTCGTTTAGATTTTTTGAAAAAGATTTTTATTACTATGCTACGATACTTAAACATTTTGATTTATTACCTAAACTGTATTGCCAAATTTATTTGTATTTTTCTTAGTTTTCATAAAATATGATGTGAATTTAATTAAAACAAAAAAATTTTTTTTTTTTTTATTAAACCTGCACTCAGGGGATGAGTCCTACTCATGCAGTGCATTGTGCTGGTTTAGGAATGGTGGAAAGTGGGAAGATGCCACTTATGTTGTGTGTGTTATTTTAATCAAATTTAGCACAAATAGCCTTTTTTGAACAGCTCTCTTTAGGGTAATGTCTTTAGTACTTCCTCATTTGTCCATATTATCATGGAAGAATGAAATTTATTATTGAAGTTTTTTAATTTCCACAATAATTTCAATAAAACAAAAGTCTCTCAGAATACCAGTATGAAAGCAGATAGGTAAATAGATTAGATAAAAGCAGAATCACCACCTAAGCCATCAGTAGGTTTAGTTGTATACTTATTAACTGCACTTTATACAACCTCCTTAACTTCTCCAGCTCTTAAAAATGCATTGTGTATTGCATAGTGTCTTCCACAAAGGCTCAGCAATGACACAAAAAGTGTTTCAACATTACGAAAGCTTAACCTCATGCCCTTTATTCAACATTTTCTACCACGTCAATACAGTTCAAGCGTGCATTACATTTATTAATGAAGTCCAGTCGCATTTATTCAAACCTAAAAAATTCATTGTTTCATCCACATCTTGTAGCTTTAGACGTGAGGTCTGGGTTCAAACCACAAGTTTGGTCTGGCAAACATCTTGAATAACACGAAACATGAAAAAACATTAAACGGAAAAATAAGTAAAATTTCACTGGAAAGTTTCACAAAAAAACCTCCCATTTTGGTGTAGGACTTAAACTGTAGGTCCCGCCACTGAACATAAGTGGTGTGTGAAGCTAGGTCATATTATATACATAATCTTGAAGTAAAAGAAAGAACACCGAGTTTGCAGGAAAATGCAACCTGGGCGTCCTAAAATAACCACTGAATGAACAAGTAGGTGAATTTTACAAATTTCCAATGATGATCCATTCAAATCTGCACCGAAAATTGCGGCGCCACTATTACATGAAGCCAAACAGGCACCTTCGGTCTATACAATACATAAATGATTGCGTGGCAGTAATAAACATAATCGAGTTGCTAGTAGAATTCCGTTTATAAGCCGGAAAAACAAACAAAAGAGACGACAATTTTATAAGGAGCACATATTAAAGCCACCAAATTGTTGGCATACCGGGCTTTGGACAAATGAGTCAATGATTAGACTTAAATATTCGCACGGCATGGTGTATGTATGGCGCATGCCCAAAGAACAACTTACATACCTACAAGTGTACTCTATCCACCTTTAAATCGTTAGAAAGAGGTTTAATGATTTGGGGATTCTTATCGGCAGTCGCCGTGGTCTTGTAAATAATGTGCTGGCTTATTGGATGTAAAGCCAGGGTTCGAGTTCCAGGCCAGACATCAAAATCAAATACAAAAAAAAGTATTTCTTCGGCGATCTCCTCTCAGCAGATTTCTGGCGAAAAGCTATAAAAGTAATTAAAATTGTCATGAAAAGTTTCTCATAAAATCGGTCGTTCGGAGTCGACTTTAAACTGCAGGTCCCGCCACTTATGTATAAAATTAACACACACAACATAAGTAGTGTGAGAAACTAGAACAATAATCCTGACTGAAGGTTTATATTGACCAATTATGTATGCATTTAATTACTTTTAAAGTCTGGTAGGTTGTCTGTTGACTTATTAGGCGTGAGGTCTTTGTTCAAATCCCAGTTCAGAAATCTCGTAGCTAGGAAAATATGAAAGAATATTTCTTTCATTTAAATAGGTTGGATACAGAAGAGTTCGCTCCAGATGACCTTCCGAATCCATAAATCTCTTTAGGGACATTATTTTTGTCTGCTAAAAAGATGAAGCCGTCGCTGTAGTCTAGTATCAAAATTTAATTATTTCTTCTCAGCAGATTTCTGGCAAAAACGAAAAGAGTACATAAAATTACCGTAAAATGTCTTTCATACAACATACATAAGTGGTGTAAGAAATTAGGTTTTAATTCTGACTGAAGGTTTTTAATGGCCAATTAAGTAAGTAAGTAAATTATTTTCAAATGACCATGTCAGATTTATAAATTACACCAAACTTTAGACCAAAAACACGGTTGTTGAAAAGTACTTCAATAAGTTGAAAGAAGCTCAATTGGTCTCTGTGTACAATGCATGTGGTGAGTACTCCAAAGAGGAGGAGTGAATGCATCAAATATCAGGAAGTCTACGCAATTAAGTTGGATGACTGCTAGGTGAAGTTGCTGGGGATTTAAAGAACCAACGTACCCTGCAATGATTACTAACTTTATTTTTTTGCCTAAAATGGAAATTTTGACTTGTGATGGCATTTAGGAAACGGTGCCTCAGCATCACTAAACTTGCAACACCAAAAACCAAAATCAGTAGAGTTTGCTGATCAATTAAGGTAACCTTTTGAAGCCGTTTATAGCCATGAATTTTAAGCTATTTAATCCGACAGGAGTACTTTTGTGTAAGCATACGTACAGTGACACGCCATCCACAATTCCAGCCCTGAAAGACAAAATTTTATTGCCGTCGAAATGGTAGAAAATGTATGCCAAAATTGGAGCTCACGTAGAAAGCAAAAATACACACGGCACACGGAAAGAATGAGCTCCTGAAGATGTCATATGTGACGGTGATATAACGATTTTTACCAATGGATCAAATATCTAATAGCGGAATTGGATCTGGAATTTTTTCCGATAAACTGGCACTGAACGTGTCAGGCGGAGATTTTTGCTATTGGACAAGCTGCACGCATGTATGAAACGAAAGCTCTGGGATCTTACTAAATCAAACAGCGTCAGGATTTGCATGGATTCTCTACGCAGTCTACGTTGATACATTACCCGCATCTACTAAGTTGTGGAGGAACTTGCTTGTAAGAGACTAGTGATGTCTTAGGAGTAAACGATATGGAAATATACGTGTCTATACAGGAATACTTTTCCAAATGGGAAAAAGCATCATGGGTTTGTGATCGCCGAATCTCAAAACTGATGAATCCAGCTATGGACTGGAGGAAAGCAATGAACAACTAGAGTTCGATAATAGAAAACGGTTCATACACTAACAGAAATTCTAACGAGACACTGCTTTATTGGCAATGGCGCTGAATTAGTGCAAAATCTGCTATAATGGGTACAATAAATTTTATGCAGGGTATTCTGGACTTTTTTTTTTTATAAAACCAGAACTCAGGGGATGGCCCCTAGTCATGCAGTGCATTGTGCAGGTTTTAAGGAAAGGTGGAAAGAGGGAAGATGCGAACGACAAGGAAACGAGTTGCTGCTAGGTGACTATAAAATGGCCAGTATTATACCTACACCATTAGACAGTCTACAGCAATCGTCCCCAAGAAGCCCACAGTTTCTCACACTACTTACATTGTGTGTGTTAATTTTATACATAAGTGGCGAAATCTACAGTTTAAAGTCGACTCCGGACGGCAGATTTTTTCGAGCAAACTTTGCATGGCAATTTTATTTACTCTCAGAGTTTTTGGCAGTAATCTTCAAAGAAGAAATACTTTTTCATTTTATTTTGATGTCTGGAGTTGGACTCGAACCCTGGCTTTATTTCTAATAAGCCAGCACACTACCTACTAGACCACGGCGACCCCGACGTCATTGATTTTTGGTTGACAGAATGTTTAAAAGTTAGGGCGTGGTGGTGAAAGTACTATTAAGGTTTCGTCGGAAACTCGGGGTAGTTCATACCCACCGCAAAGGGTATAAGGGGGTTTGCCACACACTGGGTCATATGGTCATCCAGTGAACTTGAGTCTAAATGGCAAGCTATCCGCTAACGTAACCTAAATTCAATTGTGGAATATGTATTGTTCAATTAAAATTTTCTTACGATTAAGTTCATTTAAGTCCCATACTATGTTAAAATCGAGTTTCTGGCCATTGGGCCATGGAGAGGAACGAAAACGATATGGGAAATATATGTCTCCATACAAGAATACTTTTCCAAATTGGAAAAAGCATCATGCATTTGCCATCGTCGAATCTCGAAACTGAAGAATCTAGAGTTCGATAATAGAAAACGGTTCATAGACTAACAGAAATTCTAGCGAGACACTGTTTTATATGGCAATGTCACTGAATTAGTGCAGAAGCTGCTATGATGTAGAGCTGCTATGATCGGTACAACACCTTTTATGGAAGTATTCTGGACTATAGAACAGAAGTCATTGGTTTTTGGTTAACTGAATATTTAAAAATTAGGGGCATGGTGGTGAACGTACTATTAAGGCAACTGATCGGGGTAATTCAAACCCACCGCTAGGCGATCAAGACAAGGAGGTTTGCCTCACACTGGGTCATATGGTCATCCAGTGAATTTGAGCAGAAATGGCAACCTACTCGCTAACCTCAATTGTGGAATATGTATTGCTCAATTAAAATTTTCTTACGATTAAGTTCATTTAAGTCCCATATTATGTTACTATTGATAAAAAAAAAAAATATTTTTTTTTTTGTAGAAAGAGCGAAAGCGTATTATTTTTTCTTTATTGGAGAGCATTTTTTATATTCAGAGTTCACAATTCATTTCAATTAAATTCACATCAATTTTAATTTATTTTTCTTTCTTTATAATTTTTTCTTTTTCTGCTCTTCTGTATCAAATATTAAAAATTTTAAATAAAAAATTCAGAAAATAAAACAAAAATTTAATAAAATTAATTTGTTAGTAATTGTTAATTTAAAAAAAAAAAAACACACACACACATTCATACATACAATTCAATTAAATTACAAACATGATGATGATACAATACAATACAATACACAATTTACAATCCATTTTTAAAAAAAATACAACCTGATTTGAAAAAATTCCTACAAAATTTTTTCTCATGACGTTAGTTGTTGTTAGTTTTCGATTAATAAAATTTAATTAAAATTGTTTTTTTATTTTATTTTATTTTTTTTTTTATATTTTTTAATTATTTTTATTTGTTGTTGTTAATAATAATAAATTTCACATATTAGTATAAAAGTATTGTAGATATTTTAATAATATTTTATAAAAAGGGGAATATTAAATGGGGGAAGTGGAGGTGTGGTTTGGTTTGGTGTGGAGTTAAACGTTTCATTCAGGGGGAAATGCATGCAATAATATTTTGTAATAAAAAATGTATACGTTTGTTGGTTGTATAGATCGGTTATAGGGGGATATATATAAAATATTTCATTATATAGGGTTTTTGGGGGCAGAGGGATCATATATATGTACGTATATATATATATATATATAAAATGTGTGTTTGTTTGTTTGTTTTCTATTTTAAAAAAAATGTATAATTTTGATTGATTGTCCGAAAGGTATTTTATTTAATAATTTTTTATTGTTATGATGAGACGACATCGTCTACAATGCTTTCTAGGGCATGGTAGAGAGCGAGTTATTTGGTGTTATTGGTGTCAATACAGAGAGGGAAATAGAAGGATATTCTTTTTCTTTTTTTTTTCATTTGTCATTCTTTATTTATTTATTTTTGATATCTTTTATACACCTATATATCGTTTATATGCAATTTATATTGTGAATATGCACTCTGCTTTCCATTATTGATATTTTAATAATAAAAATTAATTTTTTAATTAATTTTATTTTTTTCTTTCTAAAATGTATATACACAAGGCTCTGTTTTTTTCAAAAACATACGAATACAATCATTATTTAAAAAAAAAACAAACAAACAATAATTCATAACAAAAAAATTAATGCATGAATCCATTTAAGCTATTTTTCAATCTTCTCAAATATACACGCATTTCGTCTAGAACAATAGGTGACCATCTAAAAACAACTTGATATGGTAGCCAATAGGAGAAATTCGAATTTTTAAAGCAGCTTTGGATAATGTTTTCATGAACCGATTTTTTTTTTTTCTAATTAATTTGCGTCATAATATTTTTATATGCGATTCTGACTAAGCATTTACCATAAAAGTACTTATAAAAATATCGGGTGGACCATCTATCGGTTTAAATTTGAACCATCGTTGTCATTCTATCATGCCACAAAATTTAGTATATTATCTCCACTGAACATAATGATATAGATTTGCGCTTGAGCAAATGCAACAAAATAAAATCATTTTTTTGGATGAAACATCATTTTCATCTTAGTGGGTACCAGAGATCGGCAATAAGTATTCAAAACAATGAGTAGGTTCGAGTCATACTCATAATTTAAGATACTTTAACGCATTCATACTTATTTTGATATCATATTCATACTACTCATACCCAAAGTTGGAAGTAATCGTCGTATTTATACTTAACAATAGGCATGATGTAATTGACTTCGACTCGTCTCTGCCTAACATTTACACGAAGCACAAAATAAGTATGATTCGCATACGAACACTATTATGCTCACAAGAAGATTGTCTGTATGCTTTGCTTGTTGTCTTTGTCTTTCCTTTCTTCTTTGTTTGTATATAAAACAACAACAAAGGCTGTAAATTTTGATGAATGATTCAAACCAATCGAATGACTTATGAGTATTATAAGGGTTTTTCTAAATATATGAATCAGAATAAGTCGGCGTATGAATCAAACATATTTCGAATGTTGTAAGTGAGTTTGATGTCAACGTTGTACTCATACTCATTGCTACTTATACCTATAAATCGAAGTTGTAGCGAGTACGAATGAATCAGTGTTGTTGAATTTCAATTCTGTTGCTTCACTCATACTCAAAAATTGCATGAGTGCTTATGAGTAGCAGAAAAACGATTCATTGTTGATCCGTGGTGGGTACGTTAATAAGATAAAATTCCTCAGAAAACCAACATATGATCTTACAAAAGCCAATTTACCCATTATGAGTGACTGTTTGGTGACTCTTACGCTCAATGGAGCTACTTTTCGTACTATAATAATCGAATTTTTTGTATCCGCTCTTCATAGCATTAATGTTAACAATGTTTTGTATCAACAAAATGATGCAAGAGTATTATTTGAGAAAATATTCAAAATTTTGTTTTTTAAAGCATTTCCAAAAAAAAAAATAAATAATTACAATAATAATATTGTACTCGATTAGTGAGTCGAAAGAGTACTGTGCAGTTTCTCTATTATTTAAGACTACCGACAACTGCAAGATCTAACTTTTGCTCATGGTTCTATTTGGTGTTCTGTTGGTGTCTGCTTAAACAGTTTAACCACCAACTTTGGGTTATTTCGGTATCAAAGAATATGAATTTGATACAGAAACAACTCAACGTGGGTTAAGTTTAACTAAGGAGTGATAAGTAGCAGTCTCGGTAAGCGGGATACTAGGATATATCTTCTTATAAGTCAGGTCAATTCCTTTAAACTACATGCATTGCTGGTGAAAAAAATTTTAATTAACAGCAATCACTAAAATTACAGGATGGATGATATGTATTGCAACCAACTTCAGGTTGTTATCATTCGTAAGCCGATCGTCTAACAGCAGACAGATTTATTCCAGTGACAGTTTATTTTAATATTTACAAGCTTACAAAAGCATTTTGATCCATTGCATTCAGAAAAAAGATTATTCGAGATGGAATTCAAGCTTGATAGTGTGATGCTACATCACAGGTAGCTATCGTTAGAGCCCTCCACCATTTAAATGTGAATAAATCTTTTGTTTCTTGTACCGTTGCCCATTATCGTGATACTGGCAATGTTGCATCGCGTCCAAAAAGTGGACCGAAAACACGGTAACAACACCAGAAATGATCCGAAAAGTGAAGACCAGATATGATCGAAATCCACGCCGCAGTGGTTGATAAATTGCTCGTGAGCTGAACATATTGCGAGAACGGATGCACACACATTGAAAAATGAGTTTGGACTAAAGGCATTGAAGTTCCAAAAATTGCAGGAGCTAACCTATGGACAAAAAAAGTTACACTGGAAAGAGCCAAGGAGTTACTTCGCATGCATGAAAGTGGTCAGTTCCGAATTTGGTTTTCTCTGATGGGAAGCCATTCCAAATTGAGCAGTTTGTGAACAAACAACATGATCGGGTTTACTTGCCAAAGACGTCAGCAAAAAATTTACACCTGCGCTTGGCCACCAGAACTCAAGCGCTGCCGATTGTAATGGTGTGGGCCGCCGCAACGGCCGATGGTCGCTCCCCAGTTCGTATTCATCGACCGCGCGGTCAAAATAAATGCCGAATAGTATCGTCAAAATGTCTTAAAGACAATATTGAAACCCTGGGTAGACAAACATTTCGGCTGCAGTCCATGGACATTCCAGCAGGACTCTGCAAAAGCGCAATCAGCACGCGTCAACCAAGAATGGCTTAAAAAGGAGGTTCCACGCTTCATTTCTACCGCACAAGGCCACCAAAATCTCCGGATCTCAATCCGTTGGACTTTTGCGTCTGAGGCATTTTAGAGAGCAAGGTTCTCACTAAAAAATACCAAAGTATCGATCATCTCAAGACGGCACTTCGCCGGGAATGGGCCAAAATACCGCAGAGCTACTTTCGTACAGTCTGTAATGGCTTTGTTGGCCGTTTGAAGGCCATAGTTCGTACCAAAGTTGGCCAATTCGAACAAATTTAAACTGATTCTAAAATTTGATATTATTTCCAGCAATTTTTACTTTTGAACAATAAAATTAAAAAAAGAAATTAAAAAAATTTTGCGCTTTGCTTTGTAGCATTATATGTCAGCCACCCTGTATTATCTCCACTGAACATAATGAATCGATTTACGCTTGAGACACTGGATGCTGATGATGTCAATTTTGCGACAAAATAAAATCATCTTTTCGGATGAAACTCATTTTCATTTTAGTGGGTACGTTAATAAGAAAAAAATTGCCATATTTGGGGCTCACAAAAGCCAATTCACTCATTACGAGTGACTGTTTGGTAGGGCTTGTGAAGCGGAGGAATTATTGGCCTATATTACGGTCAATGGAGCTACTTTTCGTACTATGATATTTGAATTTTTTGTATCCGCTCTTCATGGTATTGATGTTAACAACGTTTTGTTTCAACAGGATGACACACACATTTCATTTTCCAATCTATTTATTGCGTCAAAAGTTTGATGGCTGTTTAATTAGTCGAAATAATGGAGTCAATTGGCCAGCGATAGTTTGCGATTTGACACCGTTGGACTTCTGTGGGTCCCCGCTAAAAAAAAGTGTTATGCCGACAAACCAACGACAAGTCAGCAATTGAAGGCCAACATCCGTAATGCCATTGCCGAGATACGACCCTCGAAAAAGTGCACGAATATTGGTCTGATCAAATGAGATACTGTGATCAGCATTCTAAGTGTGTACATATACTCAATAAACAAACTATGATGTAACGTTTGGTCATTATCTCGTTGACTGTAAGTAGTAGGTACGACAGGAAATTATCAGTCATTTAACAGTGATTAATAGTTAAGGATGTTTGATAAATTCTAGAGGGCACTTGTTTTCCATTAACAGAACAGAAAGTATTCGTTTGAATATGATTCATGAAAGATTGATGAATATGGTTGATCAAATCACTTTAAAACTTTGTTCTCAAGGATCACAGAACAAAATGTTGCTATTAGGAGGAAAATTGACAATGAAACAGATATTGTAGGGTGTGTATCGCTGTTGGAAGATGTCATCTGGTCCTGGTATCTTTGGTGGTGATGTTTAGCGAGAATGCAAACTATCTTCAATCAGTCAATAGTTTGAAGACCTATTACTTGCTTATAAACATCTTCTCCTTCGTATGGAAACAATGGAGGTAAGATGATGGCAATTTTGTTAAGGGGATGTATTATCCTTAAATACCTTTACGAATTCCTTTTAACAATTATCCAAAACGCTTTTAATTTAAGGATCTCCTAATGGCAGAAAAAAAAAAAGAAAACGAAGAGTGGATGCAAACCACATTTTTTTTACAAAAACACAAATACTTTCTATACGCTTTTCTTCCTCCTGCTTCAGCACTATATGCTGAGAAACGAACGATGGATTGATATAATATAACAACAACAACGAAAATTATTGATAAATTTTTCTCTTATTTCTGTAATAGCAAGTAAGTATGCATGTGTATTCCATTTGCAGTCTAATTAAAGTGATTACTTCAACAATTTTTTGGGGGTAATGATGATGATGATGATGATATTAATGATTTATTTGATAATTATTGTTTTTGTTTTTGTATTTTGTTTTGTATTTCGTAATTGTTCGATAGGACTGAAGATGAATGATCAACAACAATGAAAATATTGTTAATATTTGTTGTTGTTGTCACTGTTTCACACCGATATGGAATAATCGGATTTTTCGCTTAAAAGTTTTTGCGCGGGGGCAGGTGAATGTTGACGTCCTTGTTGTGATTGTGATTGTTGTTGTTGTTTTTGCATTGCTGCTGTTGCAGTTGCAGTTACAGTTACAGCCGCAGTTGATGACATTGATGGTGAGGATTGTTGTTGAGTTTTTGTAGCAACTTGAAGTTGCTGTTGCGTTTGTTGCTGTTGCTGCAATTGCTGCAACTGTGGCTGTGATATGGGACGATTCTCTTGTGGCCGCTGTTGTTGTTGCTGTTGTTGACGTAACAAATGTGAAGTGGTCGAGGCCGGACGTGACCAGAGTGTTGATCTCAAACCCAATTTTAATTTCTTTAATGTCTCCACATCACATTCAACCTGTGCTACTTCAGTGCTACGCTCAGCCGGTATGGCTACATCGACCGGCAGGGTTGGATGAAAGCCACTATTCGATATTACATTGCATTCAGCTTGTAGCTGCAATGGATGCAGGGTGCGTATAACACCTCCAGGCCTAATTATACAAGATTTGAACAACAAGTATTTTTCGTTTGTATGACAATGATTATTTACTTGTTTTTTTTTTAATTAAAGCAAGAAAACTACATTTAAAAATACAATTAAAATGAGAAACATAAACTCCATTTAAAAAAAAACCAAAAAAAAAAAAAATATAGAAACACTTCTAATGATTGTATGGTTTTCTTCGAAATCTATTCACAATGAAAGTATTTGTGTTGCTGTTATTGTTATTGTAATCAATGCTATTATTAGGCATGCTGAATGATAAAAAGGAATCTGTTCATACAAATAAAAGAAAAGCTTTAAAACATTTGGATGAGACCAACAATTTCGAAAAATAACATTTAAAGCGATGGAATAAAACAAACTAAAGCTGATGATTAAAAGCAATTTCAGTTTGAACAAATACTTCAACAATTTGTATTTTAAACATATCGCTCCTTTATTGCAACATAGTCCTATCTCAAAAAAACTTGAGACAAAACAAGACATAAGACCTATGACCTAATTGCCGCAAACAATTTTTGCTATAACTTCGGTTCAGCTTGGGATATAAAACGGATTTTTTTTGTCAACATGTACAGAAGGTCTAAAAGAGCAGTTCTGCTTAAGTAACTAAAAACTTTTAATTTTTTGAGATATGACTATGTTGCAATAAAGGGGCGATATATACGCGTGTATAAACTTATATAAGCAATTTCGTGTCAAGTGACTTAATTTTTAAAATCGGTTTCGTCCGATTTAGCTGAAATTTGCACAAAGGTTAGTACTATTGGTTAAGAAGGACGAAAAATTGGCACTTACAAAATGGATGTATTAATTTTATTTAATTTTTTTTTTATTATTATTGTTATTTCGTATTATAAGTAATAAAAAAAAAATATTGAAATAATATTGAAAAATTTTATTGTTGAGTTAAAAAATAATTATTTTTTGTAGATATCGCACTTGCATCCCATTAAGCGATTATAAAGGCCTTAAAGGAAATTGTATAAGCTTTCTTTTGAGCAAAAAAGAACCTATTTTGAAAAAAAAAAAAAAAATTTAAAAAAAAATAAATTTTATAAAATTAAAAAAATATTTGTGAAAAGATTGAAGAAATAGCTATCTATCCTTTTTGCTAGGACCAATAGGTGGAAAGTTGCACACATTTAAAAAACCCTATATGACTAAAATGACGAAATTTTACCCCCTCTAATTCCTGCAGTTCTTGACTGATAATGCTGAAAATATGTGTTTGGCCTACTACCTAATACTACTAATCTTGGTGCATCCAAATCGGAAGACATCAATTTTAAAAATTGTGTCACTTTACATGAAATTACCCCTATGGTATATTGTAAAACAGAAATTGTTAAGATCTGTGAAATAATATTGGAAATAAGATTCAGAATGATTGTTTAAAAAGAATGATTGAAAAACAAATCGGAAGTTTCATTAGCCATTACCAAACCCAGGATTAACACCAGGAACGCAATGTTCAATATAAACTTCAATAACCTGGACAAATAATTGTTCTCTCATATCTACAGTTATCGGTCAAAAAGAGACCGAAGAAAGTAATTCAAATGAACACACATTTTTGACTACTAAGCGACTAAAAAGTTTAGATGCATCTACATCTCTTAGGGTGTATATATATATTCTGTAGATGAGTGGAAATTGCAATTCATAACTATTTCATCAATCAATATATCACAGGTCTCGTGTAGGTTACGTTAGGTAAAATTGGCAGACCCCTCAATGGTCATAGCTTTCCTTAGTCCTATAAAGCCCTATTGTTTCAAAAATTAGAAAAAATTCTTGAATTTTATGTTACATTTTTATCTCACATATATCAACGATGTGATGGGCGCTACATTTTTTGCTATTCATACCAGAGATCAGCAACGAGTATTCAAAACGATGAGTAGATTCAAGTCATACTTATAATTTCTGGTACTTATACGCATTCATACTTATTTTAATATGATACTCATACTCAAAGTTGGAAGTACTCGTCGTATTTATACTTAACAATACGCATGATATTATTGACTTCGACTCGTCTCTATTGAACTTTTACACGAAGCACATAATAAGTATGATTCGCGTACGAGCACTGCAATACTCAAAAGAAGATTGTGTGTATGCTTTGCTTGTTATCTTTGTCTTTCTTTTCTTCTTTGTTTGTATATGCAACAACAACAACAAGGGCCGAAAATTATGATGAATGATTTGAGCCACTCGAATGACTTATAAGTACTATAAGTATTTTTCGAAATTTATGAATCAGATTGAGTAGGCGTTTGAATCAAACATATTTCGAATACTGTGAGTTTTATGTCATCATTGTAGTCATACTCATTGCAAGTTAAACTTACAAATCAATGTTGTAGCGAGTACAAATGAATCAGAGTAGTTGAATTTCAATTCTCTTGATTCACTCATACTCAAAATTGCTTATGAGTAGCGAAAAAACGATTCATTGCTGATCTCTGTTCCGAATCGACTTTCAACTGCAGCACCCACAATTCATGTATAAAATGAACACATACAGCATAAGTGGCGTGAAAAGCTTAACCGTAACCTGAACTTAAGGCTGTAATATATGTATTGGAAAGTTCTAAAACACTGCAAAATTGATACCATATGAATTGAATACAGTCAGTTTTGTTTCAACCACACTTTAGAAAATCTGTGTTGCATAGAATTGTTATTGTGTCGGAAGCCTAAATGCAAAACTTTTTAGGTTAATTCGGGAAAATCACCAACTTCAGCTTCAAAATCAATTCGATTTGTGTCTGATTGACTTCAAAAGGTATTGGAGTATCATAGACTCCTAAAACCTATTGCAACTATTAATACAGATCGCTACCGGCAACAAATGATGACCCATTTGACAAGAATGGGCCACTATATATGGCAAATTAATTTAAGTAACATGACAATACATACATAATTGATCATAACAACCCTTCAGTCAGGATTATTGACGTAGTTTCTCAAACCACTTATGTTGTGTGTATTAATTTTTATATATAGAAGGCGGGACCTACAGTTTAAGGTCGACTCCGAACGACAGATTTTATTTTGAGAAACTTTTCATGGCATGTTTTTTTTACTCTCAGAGTTTTTGGCAGAAGTCTGCTGAGAGGTAATCGCTGAAGAAATACTTTTTGTATTTTATTGAAGTCTGACCTGGGACTCGAACCCTGGCTAATATACTACCTATTAGCGTCCGGCGAGTTCACATGACAATACGCCTATTCATAAAGTAAAACTGCATCAGAATGTAATCATCTTATTCATCAGACTTGACTTCTTCTGTCTATTAATTGTCTTCATTGATTAGAGATGCATTATAGGGGCAGCTCTTCAATTCCTACTAGAAAGTCGAAAATTGTGTAACTACAGTATTCCCTCGATTTAAGTCGAAACTTATGTTGTGTCGATTAAAGTCGTCAAAAATTTTGTTCCCTTCAATTTCGATTTACGTCGTTATTCGATTTACGTCGCCTCAGTTGTTTATAAACCAAATCAAGGGAATTCCTTCATTAAAACATTAAAAAAAATTCAATGCATAGAATAAAAATTTAAATAGCCCTTGCTCTGTCCGTGTGATGCAAAAGCGTATGAAACCAACTTGCTGTGCATCACATGTAATGTAGAGGACAGGGAAAGTGTTATTTTAGTTTTTTTTTTTTTTTATTATAAAATGTACAGAAAGAAATGTATCTGTTAGTATGAGTTGTTTGAAATTCGATTTACGTCGCCTTTTTCCGGAACATTCTACGACGTAAATCGAGGGAATACTGTAATTAGTTTGCTTCAAAGGACGAACAGTGCAATCCACAAATTGCTTGAAACTTGTTGAAAAATATGTGTATAGCCAGCAATGTGCAGTGTTTTGTACTTTGCTTTTAAAAATTATTGTTATATATTCACACTAAGAAACGCTCACTTCATAACGGTACACCTAGTTGAACTATTTTTTAAAGAATTATTGAATTTGGCATGACTGTTGAAAATGTATTTGAAAATTGAACTTTAACTTGAACAATCATGTTCCTAATTATACTTATACAGGACAGACAGGGATGTGATAAAGATTCGATGCACTCTAATTCATTGCTCACTTCATAACGGCACACCTGGTTGAACTATTTTTGAATGAATTATTGAATTTGGAATGACTGTTGAATATGTATTTGAAAATATAACTTTAACTTGAACAGTCATGTTCCTAATTATACAGGACAGACAGGATATGAAAACGATTCGATGCACTCTAATTCACGCTGCAGCAACTACTCTACTCTATACATACTTAAATAATATTTAATTTGTATTTGGGTTAGGTATTTTTATCAAAAAAAAATAAAACATTTCAACGAAAGATTTTAAACCACACACTTTAACTAGTGTACAGTGGTGATCTGATCCTTCCAACATTTATCAAACTTACTGTCCTAAACTTTTTAAGCCAAAATATTAATTTATTATTCATAATTTTAATAATAATACTAATAATATATGTAGAGAATCCTAAAATATCGACTAACAAATCTAAAGACTATTTACAATATCCTTTCTTTAGAGATGCAACATCATATCTGAATCTTATTTACAGAAATTAATGTCTGGCAAACACTCCAATATGTTTCCAAATTCAAAAAAAAAAAAAAAGAAAATAAAAACAAGATCAAAAAAAAAAATTCATTAATTTACACATCACCATAAAAGTACGGTGATCTTGTCGCTCCCTTAATCCTATGATTCATAGTCAAATTTTTGATCGATAGGGTTCGTGTAGGTACATGAAATCTCGCCGATATTATAGCCAAAACTATTGACTATGCCGTCGCTATCGACTAGACTTCCATCCACACTGCCCCCAAGGGCCGTATCCTATTTGGGCAGAGTCGGTGCCGTAAAGAATTTTGACGATAGAGGTGCAGTGGATGGATTCAATAGAGTACCACCCGATAGACCCTCATCGGCTTTATGGGCAATGGGACGAAATTGTGATGATGGCTGCATGCATGCCAGGGATGGGGCTACAGATGCAAGGGAGTTAGTACAACTACTATTGTTATCTAACAGTTCGGATGAGTGATGTGAGTCATTTAAACTGTTACTGTGGTGCTGTGATTGGTGGGAGGAATGGTGTGCTGATGCAATTTTTGGTGTAACAAGTAGGGGTTGCTGTGATAATTTACTACTATTGCTACTGGTAAAACTACTGGATGTATTTATGTTTGATTGTTGGTGTTGTTTTTGATGTTGCAGATGTTGCTGCTGTTGTTGTTGTTGTTGTTGTGTAATGGATGGTGACTTGACCAATGTGGGTATATGGCATTGTATGGAATCTTGTGATTTAAATGTACTCGATATGGATTTTAGATTACCGACACCACTACGTGGCGATAGAATCTTATTCGAATTGGAATTATTGCTTGACGAGTTTTTGCTATTGTTATGATGTCGCGGTGTTGTGTTGGTGGAAAACTGATATAATTGATGATGATACCTTGAACGACCGCGACGTGGCAATGATTTTTGTTCGGACATTGGTGAGAGATCAGAGGATGTGCTTGATTGTGCTCCATGGTAGATGATACCTGCGGGAATGGGGAAAGAAAACAAGAAAGAAAACCATAAATAACACATAAATTGTCTAATTTGATTTTGTTTTTTTCAATACATTTGCTGTGGTGTTTGGAAATGTTATCGAAAATAATTTCGATTATTTTTTGGTTTTTTTTTTTTTAATTTTGCAAGGATCATAACTACAAATGAAAACATTGGTAAGGTTATGATTTTAAAAAGGTCAATAAAGGTCAAAAGAAATTAAAGAAAAAAGAATAAAGCATCACAGTATATAATTTGTATTTTATTTTTAATTTATGAGTATTTGTTAAGTGTTTTGATGTTTTTGATTTCATTTTTTTATTATTTTTTGTTTTAATTCTGTTGGTTTTTCTTGTATAAATTTTCATTTTCGAAATAATTTTTTTTATATTTTTTGTTTTTTTTTTTGTATACAATTAATATTTAATACTACAGATAAGTTATCGATATATTGTGATTTTGAAAATGTGGTGTTAATCTTAAGTCTGTGAAAAATATTTGAAAAATTTTATTAAACAAGAACATAAAATTGAAACACATTTATATGTATGCATATCAGAGATCAGCAGCGAGTATTCAAAACGATAAGTAGATTCAAATCATACTTATTTTAATATCATACTCAAACTACTCACACTCAAAGTTGGAAGTACTCGTCGTATTCATACTTAACAATACGCATGATGTTATTGACTTCGACTCGTCTCTACTTAACATTTACACAAAGCACAAAATAAATATGATTCGCGTACGACTACTGCAATACTCACAAGAAGATTGTGTGTATTCTTTGCTTGTTGTCTTTGTCTTTCCTTCCTTCTTTGTTTGCATATGCAACACCAACAAAGACTGTTAATTTTGATGAACGATTCGAATCACTTGAATTAGTTCTAATTATGATAAGTATTTTTTTAAATTTGTGAATCAGAATGAGTAGGGGTATGAATCAAACATATTTGGAATGTTGTGAGTGCGTTTGATGTTAACGTTATACTCATACTCATTGCTACTTGTACTTATAAATCAATGTTGTAGCAGGTACGAACGAATCAAAGTAGTTGATTTTCAATTTTGTTGATTCACTCTTACTCAAAATTGCATGAGTGCTTATGAGGAGCGGAAAAACGATTCATTGCTGATCTCTGATGCTTATGCATATATGGTTTGCATATATGTACATACGTAAGTATTATTTATAAAAGTATTTGATTAAAGTGTTACGCCTAATAACACTGGTTTAAATAAAGTATCTGTATTTACACATATTTACAATGAAGTTTGTTCTATAACACGAAGAATCAAATGCGGACAATTAAAGCGTTTGCAACAACGTTACAAAATTCTATCCGATCTTACGAGATTTCAGAATTCTATAAACATGCTAGTGAGTAGTGTGTTGACTTATACAACGCGAATTCGGTTATCTCGAACGAAACTAAATATGAAGAAATATATCTCTGGTATCTTTCGCTCAAGAAATAAAATGTATATGGAGTTTCTCAGAAAAAAAATCTATTCGTAGGAGGCAGCTTTAAACTGTAATTGCCGCCACTCACAACACAGATGGTGTGTGGAAAACTTGGTTGTAATTCTGCATGACAATCATCGGCCTATGCTGTATGAAATTATTGCAGAGCTTAATGAAAGTCACTTATTCAATATATTTCCAATTGTTTCATCATACGTCTGTGTCATAAGATATAATTTCCGCAAATTATTATAAAGAGCGACTTTGGAAATATGTTAATAATGGTCACCTGTCAATTAGCTGCTAAATTACCATTCAATAACACGTGCACATAATGAAATTATTTCATCAAAATAGGTGTTTTATTCGGGCATTGTATCGTGTTAGGTTAGGTCGGAGTGGTAGCCTTGATATCACAAAGCTCACTTGAGCACGCATTGTAGCCCATTGCGATGCCACAGGTGAACGAAGTCCCTGTACTAACCAAGTTCCACCAAATTAGGGAGAAAAAGGAAGAAGTTGGTCAGCGCAAAGGCTGCACAACAAAGTTTCTAGTTTGAATATCTAGAACCGACGTTAAAAGATATGCCAGTAATCAAAAAGGTACGATCTGAAGTTTATATCTTTTTAAGGAGATAAAACGGTTCTATTTATATATGAAATTTGGAACCATCTAGGGAAAGTAAATTTGAACCAATCGATAAGTTTTAGGAAATCTCCATATATATAGTTAAGGCAAATGTGAATTATACATGAAACTATGAAAAAATCGACAGTTTTAGGGTGGAGATTCTCCTTCCATAACATCTAAATTATTTACTCGACTATTAAAACGATCAATATATTTTTAGTACATATAAGACTTTGAATTAAAAACATAAGGATTTTTTACATGAAATATTTTTTGAGTGTAAACGTAAAAAAAAAAACATAGTATCCGCTAACATGTGTGCTCGTCGCAGTCTGATCGACAACTAAATAAAAATTGTGCTCTGCACAATTGTGCTATGAAATGCTAATCCCTGCTCAAAATCTAAGCAGATTATAACCTACGAAAAGGGTAATCCTTCAATTGTCCGAAATTTCTCCTAGAAATCTACGATATTCATGGATTAAGTTAAATGCCAAAGTGATAATTGTATGGTATATGATTGCAGCTTCGCTGTTAAAATAAATCGGCAAACTTTTAGCGTTTAGAGCCACTTATAACTTTTAGGCCAGGATTACAACACATTTCTCACATCACTTATATTGTATGTATTGAATTTATGCATGAGTAGCTTAACATAGAGTTTAACACCAGGTCTAAACAACAGATTTGAGAAACTTTTTATTGAAATTTTGTATTTACTTTCAGAGTTTTTGCCACAAATCAAGTGAGATGAAATTCCCGAAGAAATGTTTTCTTTTTTTCATATTTCGTTTTATTGTAGATGTCTGACCTGAAATTTGAATCGTGGCCTCATGTCTAATATCTGAACACTTTATGCCTTTAATTAGGTTTACTCTTTCCAGTAATCTTGAGGTTTAAGTATAAATTCTCGGTACAAACTATATTCCAAAGTCAAATCTGCGGTTAAGCAAATTATAAGTAGTTTCTTACGAAAACAGTTTCCTAAGTTTGCCACCAATAACAGCTCTTTAATTCAATAGCAGTCCTGAAGGAATTGGCTTAATTTAAGGCAAATGTCACTTATACATGAAACTACAAAAAAATCGACAGTATTTGAGTGGAGATTCTTGGCAGAATCACGGATTATATCTTAACTTTAATAAGTATCTGTATGCCAAAGATATGTTTAATCCCGTGGTAAGATCTAGGCAACAATAAATAACCTTCAAAGTCGTTTAGCCAGCGGTATGTACTAGCATTACTTTAGATTATGTGCTTACATCCTTTTAGTCTGGATTATGACCTAGTTTCGCACACCACCCATGATGTGTGTGTTAACTTTAATCCATAGGTTTAAAAGCATCTCCAAACGACAGATTTTTGCGAAAATTTTTCATGTCCTTTTTATTTTTCTATGGACCACGGCCTTATGTCTAATAACTCAACACACTACCTACTAGACTATGGAGACTTCTTTACAGAAAATGAACGTGTCCATGGCAGTTTTTTTAAAATTCCTTTAATCATAGCATATTTCTTTATTTATTTCCATTTACCAAATACTTTTATAACGAAAAACAAACGAAACAACTATTCATGAAAACTTACTGTGCTTCATTTTTCCCTCATGTTGATTGGAAGACTCGGTACGACTTGAAGTCAATTGATCCTGATCGGATTCAGATTCTTCACTTTCTGGCTCCGTTTTACGTGAATGCCGGCGGCGATTTTTCGATGACTACATTTAATTTTCAAAAGGGAATGACAAAGAGAAACAGAATTTTAAATTCAAACGTTATTCAAAGAATATTAACAAGATGAACAAATAAAACAAGTCATGAGGATTTATGGGATTAATGCTACAAAAGCGTTTTAAGCAGACTACAAACTACATAGAGATGGTTATTAAGGTGGCACTGGTGAATTTATAAAATTTTAAAAGAATATTGAAAGAAGATAAGAAATTTAAAATAAAAATTCAATACAAATGAAAGAGGAGATTTTAAATAGAGTTTATAATATCAAGCGTTCATTTAGCTTTTTTTAGTTCCAAAACAATTTACAAAAAAAATAAAGAAAAGAAATTTTTTTTTTAAATCCCAATAACACTTTAAACTGTTAAAGTCAATACTTTTAGCCATTTTACTACAAAAAAAAAAAAAGAAATTAAAAAAAAATTAAAGCAAAAGGAAATTAAATTAAAATTAAGCATTTTAATGATAATTAAATTCGATTTAAAAAAAAAATTTTAAAAGAAATTTTTTTTAAATTTTTTATTTTTTTCCCCTATAAAATACAACAGTTGTGGCCATTACTGATTTGCTGATGATGATTATGATGAATGCTGAACAGTGGCGGGTGGCTAAGAAATTAGCACAACACAAATGTTTTTTTTTTACTTTTTTAATTTGTTAAATTACAACAATAATATTGTTGATAAATCATAATAAACAATAAACAGAATTAAAGAACGAAAAAACAGAAAAACTGAAAGAAATTATGTTTTAAATAAACGCACGATATTATGAAACGGTGAGGTTTGATAATGATTATGAATAGTCTTGGTTGGACGTTGATTTTGATTATGGTTGTGGTGGTAGTGATGATGGGTAGATTTTAATACCGCAGCAGGTGGTGTCGATGAGCAACCCTCCGTTAAAGCACGTTCATGATACATAAACGAATGCAGCAGCGTATTGGCTGGGCCAGCATGATGCGGTTGGGACATATTTCCACTTTCCGATAGTTGAAACGTGGCATACGGTGAAATATCTTCAGATGTTTCTGCATGAATGAAAACAAAGCAAACAATACGTATTAATTTTTTCTCTTTATTTCTTTCTTTCTTCACATGAAAAACTAATTAATCGAATTGAAATGAAATATGATGTGAATAGTGTACGTGTACGTAAACGTAAACGAATACGTGTTAATCCTGTCAGTTGCACTTGTGCCAAGTCAAATAAAATATTTTATATTGCATTTGCTTTCAGGTGTATTTTTTTTTTTTTTTTTTTGAAAACAAAAACAAACTTTTTGCAAAATTCAGTAATTAAACGCCATGTATTGTTAACTACTTAATCACGTCCATTGAATAAAATGGGAATATTTGTATGAAACTAATCGTTTGAAAGAAATTAATACATACGTACGTACGTAATTGGTCCTTACAACCTTTCAGTAAGGACTACGACCAACCTCAACCTACTCAATCTCTTATGTTGTGTGTGTTAATTTCATATACATGGGAATTTATGTGTCTATACAGCAATACTTTTCCAAATTGTAAAAAGCATCATGCAGTTGTGATCGCCGAAACTCAAACCTGATGAATCCAGCTATGGACAGCAGGAAAGGCAATGAACTACTAGAGTTCGATAATAGAAAAACTCTGAGAGTAAATAAAATTGCCATGAAAAGTTTCTCATAAAATCTGTCGTTCGGAGTCGACTTTAAACTATAGGTCCCGCTACTCATGTATAAAATTGACACACACAACATAAGTGGTGTGAAAAACTAGGTCAATAATCCTGACTGATGAGTTCTAATGACCAATTATGTATATATGTATGTATGTTTTTGCCAGAAATCTGCTAAAAGAAATTGCCGAAAAAATAATTTTTGTATTTTTTATTTGATGTCTGATCTGGGACACTAGAGATCAGCACTAAGTATTCAAAACGATGATTATGTTCGAGTTATACTTATAATTTTTGGATACTTATGCGATTCATACTTATTTTGATATCATACTCATTCTACGCATACTCAAAGTTGGAAGTACTCGTCGTATTCATACTTAACAATACGCATGATGTTATTGATTTCGACTCGTCAATTTATATTACAACAATTTTATTTATAGCGTAAAGTTACATTGAGTGCGAAGATCTCCGAGTCCATGACATAACTTACGTCTATCGAAAGATTGGAGGTATAGAAATTGGTATACTTAAATTGGAGGTATAGAAGATAGAACACGGAAATATTATCTAACAGTCATGCAAACATTCGAACATTCGAATCATCTGAGGTTAAAATGAGTATAATATGGGACTGTAGGCATAATACACTTTCAAATCCACAGCTTCTGCAGAAATCAAGCGAGGCAATGTCAAGTATGTACGTATGTATTCCACTAGTCAGTAGCAAGTGATAACTGGTCATGGGATTGAAATAAAGCTTTGATCGGCTTAAAGCAATACAGCAATTAGTACTGGACATGCCACCAAACTGCCAACCAAACTGAACGTTCGTATTTAAATGAAACAGTCGAAACATCTATGTCTGGTAAGATTTCCAACTTGCATCTAGACTCTAAATATAAGCAGTTTATAACCTACGAAGAGGGTAATCCTTGAATTGTCTGAAATTTCTAATAGAAATCTACGATATTCATGGATGAGGTTAAATGCCAAACTGATATTTGTATGGGATATGATTGCAGCTTCGCTGTTAAAATAAATCGGCAGGTTTTTAGCGTTTAGAGCCACTTATAACCTCTAGGCTAGGATTACATCACTTATATTGTATGTATTGAATTTATGCATGAATAGCTGAACATAGAGTTTAACATCAACTCTGTACGATAGATGTGAGAAACTTTTCATTGAAATTTTGTATTTACTCTCAGAATTTCTATCACAAATCAGATGACAGGCTGACCTGAAACATGAATCGTGGCCTCACGTCTATTATCTGAAGCCTTTATGCCTTTAACTGGGTTTACTCTCGCCAGGATTCTTGAGGCTTAAGTATAAATTGTCGGTCAAATCTGCGGCTAAGCAAATTATAAGTAGGTCCTTACGAAAACAGTTTCCTAAGTTTGCCAGCGCTAATTCAATAGCAGTCCTGAAGGAAGCCACTTAATTGTAAAATGGGTCCATAATAGAATAAGACACACAACACAGCGGTAGATATGGAAAATTTCCTTGTTTTGAAGATCTTTGAATTTTCTTTGTCATCATAGTCTAGTAATGCCATGGAATCATAGCTATCAGATTTGATGATTTATGTCAAATTTTACGATTTTGAGCTCCAAATATGTAATTTTGAAGACGATTTATGCCCTTATTTTGACGATTTCTAGCTTCTAATATTACCATCGGAGGAACAAAGGCCAAAACGCAGGGGTTGGCATTGTTTTTGGAACTAGGAAAGTATATTATTGAATAAGGAAAGAGGGAGCAGTGTTTATAGGGACTAGGTTTGAACGATTTTTTCTCAAATATTTGACGATTTGATGCTTTATCTGGTAGCTATGCATGGAATCCATAATTATTTTGTTTCTATTGCCTAGGACATGATGTGATGTCGTCAACTAATCATTTGCAGTTAATATTTTAACAGTAAAACTAAATTTCTTTAACATTTACCTGGTATTTTATCAGTATTTTGTAAGGAGACTTTATGTATCGTGGCATAATAACGCTCACGTTGTGCCGCTTCTGAATTTTGACGATTTTCCAAGGATTCCTTTTGTATCCGACCAGCTTGTTCTATATGAAGAAGAATAAGAAAAAGAAAAAAAAATTTCATTATTTTATAGGTTCTGCAGAAATATTAATAAAATCAAGGGAAATATAAAACAAAATAATTTAAAAAATAAATGCAACATTTGGACTGAAATCTGAAACAGCACTGAAATGGCAATAAATTTTTGTGTCGAAATGAATTTAAAACAAAAAGAACGAGACGGCCGTAATGGTTTCAATTGTTTAATATTTCAAGCAAAACCGTTGTTTGCTCACACAGGCGGCATTTGTAAAAATTCGTTTTTATTCTGTTTTTATGCAGATAGTGCGATGTAAAAAAATGCAATCATTAGAGGCATCACATGCAGGTCAAAAAAATTTAAAAGTGGTGGCATCAAAACAAGTGTATTAACAAACAATGCTCTTCCTATGATGTGTGGGTTTTTCCAGCCACATTACGGTTTGTGACATTTTATCCCCATGATCCACTAGTCAAATCAATTTCGTATTGATCCTTACATGTGTAGATATCGTAAAGGCTTTCAAAAATTCCAAGGCTTTCTTTATAATGTTTTACAGGACTGAACTGTTGTTCAAGTCGAAATTAAGCAGTAGATAGCCAAGCACATTTAACATCTATGCCCGCATGAATTTAACGGAATTTCAGCTGATAATCCGTACAGCATTTGCAGCATAGAAAAAACAAAAATATTAGAAGAGAAGTAAGATATTAGCGGTTATATCTCGCAGAGATAACACCGTATCTGCTAAATCGGTTCGTTATCCTAAAAGATGCCAAATATAGATCTAGACAATTACAGTTGAGTGGAATCAATTCAACTCATGGGTATCTTATCAGCAGTTTTTAAATTTTTAAAAGAATCTGCTGCAGAGCATGCATAGGTTATAGTAATAGCAGCGGCTAGTCTTGCAACATGCAGTAAGCATGCGGTGTAGGAATACTGTAACCTGAATTATATGAGCCGCTGTAAGGAAACCTGTGAAAAATGGCAACCAAGTAAGGCAAACAGTGCTTATGGTAAGCTTACAAAATCCAAATTTTATTTACGTTAATCAAATAATCCTAGGTCAGACATTTTGAACAAAACGAAATATGAAAAAAATTTTTCTTCGACGACTTTCTCTCAGGCGATTTCTGGCAAAAGCTCTCAGTCTAAAATAGAAATCAAGTCGTAGTTCGAAGTGAACTTTTAATAGTAGGTCTCGCCATTTATGGATAAAATTAACACGTTTAGTGTAAGTGCTGTAACAAACTAGGTCGTAATCTTGACTGAAGGGTTGTTATAACCAATTATGCGTATTGGGTGGCTGATATATAATGCAACAAAGTAAAGCGTTGTATTTTTTTATATTTTTTTTTTTAATTTTATTGTTCAAAAGCAAAAAATTTTGGAAATAACATCAAATTTTAGAATCAGTTCAGATTTGTTCGAATTGGCCACCTTTGGTACGAATTATAGCCTCCAAACGGCCGAAAAACCCATCACAGGCTGCACGAAAGTGGCTCTACTGTTTAGGCCCACTCCCAGCGAAGCGCCGTTTTGAGATGATCGACACTTTGGCATTTTTTAACGAGAACCTTACTCTCCTAAAATGCCACAGGCGCAATATTCCAACGGATTGAGATCCGGAGATTTTGTGCGATGGAAATTGAAGCGAGGAACCTCCTTTTTTAGCCATTCTTGATTGACGAGTGCTGAGTGCGGTGGTGCTGAGTCCTTGTTGGAATGTTCATGGTCTGCGGCCGAAATATTTGTCTGCCCAGAGCTTCAATTACTGTCCTTAAGACATTCTCCCGATAACATTCGGCAGTTTATTTTGACCCCACGGTCGATGAATACGAGCGGGTAGCGACCATCGGCCGTTACGGCGGTCCACACCATTGCCATCGGCGGCGCTTGAGTTCTGGTGGCCAATCGCAGGTTGTAAATTTTCAGCTGACCTCTTTGGCAAGTAAACCCGATCATTTTGTTTGTTCATAAACTGCTTTTCTCTTTTCAGTCTAACTTTTTGTGTCCATCGGTAGAGCTCTTGCACTTTTTGGAACTTCAATGGCTTTAGTCCAAGTTCATTTTTCAATATATGTTGAATCAGTTCTCGCTGATATGTTCAGCTTTCGGGCAATTTTTGTACCACATGCGGGGTGGATTTCGATCAAATCTGGCCTTTACTTTTCGGATCATTTCTGGTATTGTTACCATGTTTTTTCTGTCCAATTCCATCACGAATAGCTTTTTTTCTGAATGCAATAGATCAAAATGACCTTTTGTAAGCTTGTAAATAATAAAATGAACTGTCACTGGAATAAATCTGTCTGCTGTTAGACGAGCGGTTTACAAATTATAACAACCTGAAGTTGGTTGCATTATATATCAGCCAGCCTGTATTTGTAAATGACCAATAAAAGCAAAACTTCGCGCCGCATTGTCTTCAAATATTAAAATTTTGGCATAACGATAACAATAGTCCATATAAGAAGGAGTAGTGGAAGAGCCGTGAAATATAGTGTTGGCGATGTATACGGTTTCACTCCTAGGCAATTGAAGGTTATCAGAAATCATTTTTGTTCCGGAACGTGTTCCTGTCGAAAAAAGAAGTAGCGGAATGACGTTCAGAAACGTTCCGGCTCGGCAACACTGCTGAGTGATATCAAATTACTGGCATTATTTCTTTTACGAAAAAAAATCGCAATAATATAAAAATTGGTCTCTAAAACCAACGCACGATTATAGGCAGGTTAAAAAAAGGTTGAAAGTATATTCCATCGGAAATTCACAACAAAAGCCAGGTAAGCCCTTTCGCTTAGAAATTAGAGAAACGTTTTAGCAATCACTCGTAGATAGTACGGTTTCAAATACTATACACGTATAACACGTCGTCTTCATACTTAATTACATGCTTAGTTACAATCCTTGAGTCAGGCTTTTGCCCTTGCTTTAATTTTTATATGAGTCGTGGGACCTACAGTTCAAAGTCGACTCTAAACGACAAACTTTTGATAATTTTTACAACGCATTGACGCAAGCAATCTAGTTAGAGGAAGTGATTGAAGAAATATTCTTTCATCTTTCGTTTTATTAAAGATATCTGATCTACGATTTGAACCGGGGTCTCATTTCTAATAAGTCAACACATTTTCATTTACTTCCATATCGAATACAATGAAATTCTTTAAAAAATTAACTAAGAAATGCTAATCCTTTTAATACGTTAATACCTTTAACAATCTAAACTTTAATTTATCGCAACGATATTTTTTCGTATACGTTTAAAGTTCAATTAATTCTTTTAAATCTCTGGGCATGTACATTGTACATGTTGCGATTGTTGTGTGTTTGTGTGTGTTGTTGTGTATATGTATGTAAGAGAATTCCCTGTAATTTATTGTATAATTTATTTTCAATTTGTTTTTGTTCAACAATTGTTATTGCTGCCGCTGCTGCTGCTGCTTCTTCTTTGTATTGTTTTATCCTGACTATGTGCCTGGCTGTGCTTTTGTATAATGCTCCGCCTGTATGGTATTCATTTATTGTGTGTATTGCTTGTGTTCTATGCTTTTGTTTTTGTATTTATCCCACTTGAACACAAACAGGACACAAGCCAGTACACAGCATGCTCGAGGTATTGTTTTAGTTTACAAAAACACAAAAAAACAAAAAAAAACTTTGTTGTTGCATTATTATTGTGTGTGTTTTGTTGTAGTTGTTATTGTTGTTAAGAAAAAAAAAATACTCACTGTGTCTGTAGCACATAAAAACCAGTGCTATTGTACAAATCATTCCCGATACGGTTGCAATGCTCGGTATTAATAGGTTAACATTTCCATAAAATACATTCGATCCACGTTGTCCACGCTGTACAATCTCCGGTGGCGGTGGATCACCATCTTTGGTTAGCGTTACGAATGTAAATTCAGCTTGTGACACACCGGCCACATTATGAGCTTCCATGCGCAATTGATAGAGTGTTGAGGGCTGTAGACCAGATATTGTAAAACGTCGCTGTGGTTTCAGGGCATTTGACACTAAAATATAGAAGAGAAGGAAACAAAAGTTAGATATGGCGCAAGAGATTGTTGGATTGTAGTTGGCTTTCAAAAAAGGACTTTGTTGCAGTGCAACAAATCGAAGCAACAAAAAAAAAAAATAAAACAAGAAAAAAATCAGGGAATGACAAAAGGAAATAAAGTCATGAGAATAAAATACAGAAATTATCAATTGTAACACGGTCACATATCGTTGGCTGAAATTGGAAACAACAGAAGAACTCCATATAGAGAGTATGTAGATGGACAATTCGGCATGTATTTTGCTTTGCATAAGAACGATAGAAAAATGGAAAAAAAAATTGTTTTTGAAAACTTTAATATCCCTTGTCTCACCATTGTTAGAAATTAAATTAACGAAAATATGAAGAGTTTATTAAAAGTTACTGGCGTGATTCCATTAATGAAAATTATAAACCATTTATCGTATTAAAGCTTCATAAGGGGGTCTAAAACAGAAGTCTCTGTGATTTAGTTTAACAATCTTGTACGTTTAAAAAACTAAAGCAGCTCCAAAAAATGTATAATTTGGTGACCAGACAGAAGATCGGAGATCGAAAAAGGAAACTTCAATTGGCATTTTATATATGTGATATGCAGCAGGGCATATATAGAAATTACGGAAGCCTTGGTTTATTTGAATATTATTAACCCTTTCCCTGCTCATGTGCTCTACAAGTATATGAAACCAAATAGCTGTGTGTGTGGGACAGGCTTAAATCACAGGGGAATCTATCTAGCAATAGCGATTCTTATAGATCGTTGTCCTCTGTATAGATATGCCCAACCAATTGTCATTTAGGCAAATGATTTCTGTCGATGAGGATAAGACTTCACCTCATAGCTGCCAGATTTGACAATTTATCGTCATTTTTATGATTTAAAAGCCTTAAAAGCCCCAGTTCTTAAATAACATTGCAGTTTAGCATAATTTATCATTTGCCGTTGTAGGCAATCTTAAAAATTTGATTATAGCTTCTAATATTACCATCGCAGGAACAAAGGCAAGTACCATCATTTTTTTCATATGACAAATACTCAGGATGGATGGCATTGTGTTGGGAACTAGGAAAATATATTATAGGGAAGAGGAAAAATAGAGCAGTGTTTACGGGCACTAGGTTTGAATATTTTTATGCCAGAAATAACAGAAAAGCTCTCTGCAGGAAGGGAGTTCCATATACGAAAAGTCCGTCTAACAAACGTACTTTGTCTGTAAAGCAGTGTGCAATACACTGGTCAACCGACCACATGCGGATGTGCTGGCCAAGAAAGACGAGTGTTATGTAGGAATATATAATTTTTATTAAGCAATCCATTTATTTCACTTGAGAAATATTTATTGTAGTAGCGATAGAACAGTAAAACACAAGTGACATTGCAACGATGCTCCAATGAATCAATGGTGGTGGACTACGGCCTCTCCTGTAAACGGTTGAGATGCTTTAAAATAGACGTTAAGCGCCAACCCATGCATTCGAGTATTATTTCATTGTCTTTTGGGGAATAAATGATGTAAATAGTGAGATCAGATAAGTACAATGAGTCAATTTCGACCTCTAGGCACTGTACTAGTCTTAACCGATAAGTAGACGTCCTCTATCCTAACATCAGATGAAGAGAAGTATTTTTTGCACCGTTTTAAAAAACTACATACATACATAATTGGTCATTACAACCCTTCAGTCAGGATTACGACCTAGCTTCTCACACCACTTATGTTGTGTGCGTTAATTTTATACATAAGTGGCGGGACCTACAGTTTAAAGTCGACTCCGAACGACAGATTTTTGAGAAGCTTTTCATGACAATTTTTACTCTCAGAGGCTTTGCCAGAAATCTGCTTAGAGGAAGCCGCCGAAGAAATATTTTTCGTTTTGATGTCTGACCTGGGATTCGAACCCGGGCCTTTCGTCTAATAAGCCAACACACTATCCACTAGACCACGACGACGTCTTAAAAAACTAAGGCACTGAAAATGTGTCAGTTCTGGCGAACATCACATTGAATTTTCATGACCATAACGTCAAGATCTTCTGACTACCTAATAATTACACAACACATGGGAATAGATGATGCAATATCATTGCTTGACTTGCATTGACTTTATATGTTTCTCTTCTAAAAACCTTTCAATTTATTTGTTTATTTTTTCTGACGTTTTTTTTTACGATTTTATTGAAAGAGTTTGACGTTTTTTTCTCAAATATTTGACGATTTGTTGCTCGATCAAGATGTCGATCTCACATTTTTCAGTTTTTGAGAAAGCTTGGCTGTGAAATTCTGATGCCCATTCAAAAAGCTTCTGGCATATTTAGATTATCACGCATAAGTACTCAAGTGGATTAAGGATTATGACCCAGCTTCTCTCACCACTTATGTTGTGTGTGGATTAATTTCATACACAAATGGCGGGCATCTACACTTTAAAGTCGACTCCGAATAACAAATATTTTCTTGAGAAAATTTTGAGAATTTTTGTCAATCAATTTTTGTTCAAACTCACATGAAAAGATTAAAATCATATGATTGGTACACTTCCCATAGATAGGCTAACACAATTCCTTCTACCATTCCATGTAACTTTGTAATGAGTACGCAATATTTTAATTTTAATAAAGTGAATCGAAAGGAAATAACCTAAAAAAAAAATTTAATTAAATTTTTAATGTCATTTTAAATTTCATCCTACGATATCTGTACAATGTTAGCACTTACAAAATCATGGCATGTTTTTTATTATTGCTTCCATGTTGTTTCATTGAATTTATTACCAATTATAAATTGTTTTTAAACTCGTTTATGCCATAATGTTAAATGGCCATATTTCCACAAGTACCCCCCTTCATGCAATGCAGAAATGCATTTTACAAAATCTTTGAATGTAATTTCACAAGAGAATATTCGTTTGTCCTCATCAAATTGCTTTTAACTACAGGGGCACATCGAATTGTTTTAATTCTTTAGTAATTGCTAATGATAAATAATGATTTGGGAATTTGAAAATTTAAGATTCGTTAACAAATTAACGCCTGACCCTAGAATCCGCTTAGCTAACTCAACAACAAGCAATATAAGGGTGGCTGATACGTCTTGCAACCAACTTCAAGTTATTATCATTTGGAAACCGCTCATCTGACAGCTGACAGATTTATTCCAGTGAAAGTTCATTTTATTATTTACAAGCTTATAAAAGCATTTTGATCTATTGCATTCAAAATAAAAGTATGCATTCAAAAACGGTAACAACACCAGAAATGATCCGAAAAGTTAAGCCCAGGTTTGATCGAAATTTACGCCGCAGTGCTAGAAATATTGCTCATGATCTGAACATATTGGGAGAAAGGATGCAACAGATATTCAAAAATTAACTCGGAGTAAGGCCGTTGAAGTTCCAAAAAGAGCAAGAGTCGGTTACCGAATTTGGTTTTCTGCGATGAAAAGCCATTCCAAATTTAGCAGTTTGCGATTGGCGACTAGAACTCAAGCGCCGCCGATGGTAGTGGTGTAGGCCGCCGTAAGGACTGATGGCCCTCTCGTATTCATCGACCGTGGCGTCAAAATAAATGCCGAATATAATCGGAAAATATCTTAAAGACAGTATTGAAGCCCTGGGCAGACAAACATTTGGGCCACAGACCATGGACATTCCAACAGGACTCTGCAAAAGCGCAATCAGCACGCGTCAACCAAGAATGGCTTAAGTCTGTAATTCGAAAATCGCTTATTTGGTTGGAAACTACTTATCAAAACTAATTGGCCTTTCCTCAGTCCTTTCGTCTTGATCGTCGATCCCTGATCAATATGGTTTGTGAACGCACTAAATTGTAAGGCTTGTTCAAGTCTCGATTTTCTGCATAGTGAGGCTTTGTTATCTGTTGCTGGTACATGTTGGCACCAAATTTGAAATTCAATTTGCTGAATGCAAACTTGCCACATGCTTTTCTAGTTAAATTGTGTTTAGCTGCCCGGAAAGCCAACAGGAAACGGAGAATATCCATCCAACCAGGATGTATTTAAATCAAAAAAACAAGTCAAATTTAATTCCCAAGTAAATTAAGCGATTTATATTTGATTTTAACTTTTAAAAGCCTCCTTATTTATGCCATGCAACATTATATATCGAAAACATAAGAAATTTTACCAATAATCTTCGACTCTACTTACCCAAAATCCAATCGTGTTCTGGTCCATCACTCATCGAACGATATTGTAATACAAAATACAACATGGGACAGCCATTGTCAGGCCATGAATGCAGTCTTATTGTAACCGAAGTTGAATTGGGTGCAATTAGTGTTGTTGTCGAAGGCACGCCAGGTGATTGGCCCTGAGTTCTGACATGTAATGTTATGCTTGTCGGTGAGGTGCCAACTTTATTGTGGGCAGTTAAATGGATTTGATATGTGCTGCCACAAACTAAACCTTTCAGTTCATGGCTGGAAGCATGACGTGATAAAAGCATTTCTTCTATATTGCCAGTGGCACGACGATAATACAAAGTATAGCCTGTAATAGGAGCATTACCCGTAAAACCACATTTCCAATGCATTAAAATACTGCTGGTAGTGGCACTGGTTACGTAAAGCACAGGTGCCGAGGGAGGCACTTGCACTAATAAAATATGCGTTAGACGATCAGTGCCAATACCGTTATCAACCTGGCAGCTATAGTTGCCACTGTCAGAAACTTGCAAAGTGGAAATGATCAAGTCACCCGAATCCAGTAACTGAGTATTGTGCAGACCTCCTTGTCTGATAGGCACATCTCCCTTAAACCATTCCCGTTTGGGTTTGCCTACTGCAGGTGCAGGAGAGTGTTACCGTAGAACGCCAGGGACGTACGGTTGGACCACCAAACGATACGATACGCGCCGGCACACGATTTGTAGTTATTTGTGATGCTACTCGCGAACTTTTACCTTCACCCACACGTGTAGAGGCTGTCACCCAAAACTGATATTCTATATGAGGATGTAGATTTTTCGCTTCATAATAGGCCTGTTGGGAGGGCAAACTACGTTTCTCGTTGTTAAGTTCTTCACGGCCATTAACCACTCTGGTATAGAGATTATATTTGGTAATGACACCATTTGGTTCGGTGGGCGGTAGCCAGGATACGTATAAAGATTGTGGAGAACTCACTACCACTTTAATATCGGCGGGTGCTTCTGGAGCGTCTTCTTCAGTGTGACAATAAACAGGATTGGAGAGTATGCCATCACCCATACGAGTGTGGGCTAATACTTGTATGCTATAGTTGGCATATTTGCGTAGCCCGGTTAGAACAGTAGTTAAGGCAGTAGTTTTACGCGATTCCACTTCATCTTTGTTGGGTGAGTAGTCATCTAAAATCGGTTCGAATATTAGCTTATAACCCTGCAATATGCCATTTGTATGATGTATAGGTGGAGGCTGCCAGGAAACTTGTAACGATTGTGAGGTTAAGGCAGCACAACGTATATCTTCTGGAGATCTGCTAGGAACTGAAATTAAGAAAAAAAAAATAAATAAATGAGACAATTAAAATAGTTATCAAGTCATGCAACGTAAGTGATTGTAATACTTACCATCTTCCATAGTTTGAGCAGAGGCTGGTTCGGAAAGAGGACCCGGTCCCACTTGATTGAAAGCTTGCACCACTACATTGTAACGTGCAAACTTTTGTAGGTTAGTCAAAAGCAATTCGCCACTACCGGCCTCACCATCGCCCGAAACTGAGGTAAAATTATAGGCTGTATTGCCCGTACTGGCTAGTTTATAGCCTACATTGTAGCCTTGAATGTCGCCATGCCTTAACTCAGCCAAAGGTGCTATCCAACTGACCAGTAGCTCCGTGGAAGATAATGGACGTACGGAGAGGCTTAAAGGCGGTCCGGCAGGACGTTGTGGTTCAGTACGTATTACCAGTTCCTGGCTAGGAGCACTACGTCCTGCGGTGCCCTCAGCTATAACACGAAAAGCATAACGGGTAGCGGGCTTAAGGATTCTCTATCAAAGCATTATAACTTGGCGGATCTTTAACTTCCATATGCTGCCATTGATCCATAAATGTAGTGGCCTATAACAAAAGAGACGCTACATTATTTGTGGGAGACCTTCATTTTCCAAAAACAATTACCATCCATTTCCTTGTACTCCACTATATATTTGGATACATCGCCCTGAGTTTTGGGTTTTCGGCTTGCCATTTCAAATTCACTGAACGGCTTGATATCATGGCTGCTTCCAATACCGATGGAGGTTGCGGTGGCTCTTGCACTTGTAACTGTACTAACTGCTGATCGTTGCCATATAAATTGCTGGCTCGACAAAGTATGGACCACTGTCAGTGGAATCCACTAAACGTATTTGCAGCTCTGCTGACTACACCATCGGGTGTTGCTTCCTGCTTAACTGAAATTCTAGTTACAATAAAAAATAATGGAAAAAGAAAATGTTATAGAGACAATGATTCGAAGATTTTCATTCAATATCTTCCTAACTTAGATGAATAGTGTAACGTTTACAGACATATGGGGCTTCAGTTAAAATATTTTAAACTTTAAAAATTTTGACTTTTTGATATAGGCCGTCATCATAACTAATATTCGAAATGTTTGAAATTTTGGTCAAAAACTTAGTTCAAGTATTTTGCATCAAATATCAATAGTTTACTAGGTATGATAATCTTCTACAGAATACTAGGCTAACATTGGGCACGAAGTGTGAGCGTGAGTGTTTATGCCTGTAACCAACATAGAGCCAGGCAGAATTACTATTAGATGATGCTGATTATTAACTTTTGTTTTTTATATATGAAGTATCTGTGAAACTTAATTATCAAATTCATATAAAAAAAATTACATTAAAAATAATAATATTGATGACTCCACTTTGATTTCGTTTAGTAGTCTTTTCGTAGTATGTATCAGAGATTAGCAATAAGTATTTAAAACGATGAGTAGGTTCGAGTCATAATTATAATTTAAGATACTTATTCGTATAAGTCTCATACTTATTCATACTTATTTTAATATGTTCATCATACTACTCACACCCAAAGTTGGAAGTACTTGTCGTATTCATACTTAACAATACGCATGATGTTATTGACTTCGACTCATCTCTACTTAACATTTACACGAAGCACAAAATAAGGATGATTCGCGTACGAAGAATACTACATATACTCACAATATTTTCAATTCTGTTGATTCATTCATACTCAAAATTGTATGAGTAGTGGAAAAACGATTCATGGCTGATCTCTAATGTGGACATTAAGAGTAACTGCAAAACAAAGGAACTAGACAGACGGCATACAACCGGGAAACTCTCTCTCTAATAAATTCCCGATATTTGAAATCACTTTGGGAGCCACCAAAGACCAACATAAGTATGATTCGTGTACGAACACTGCAATACTCACAAGAAGATTGTGTGTATGCTTTGCTCGTTGTCTTTGCCTTTCCTTTCATCTTTGTTTATATATGCAACAACAACAAGGCTGCAAATTTTAATGAATGATTCGAATCACTTATAAGTATTTTTCTAAATTTATGAATTAGAATGAGTAGGCGTATGAATCAAACATATTTCGAATGTTGTGAGATAAATGTCATTGCTACTTATACTTATAAATCAATGTTGTAGCGAGTACGAATGAATCAGAGTATTTGAATTTCAATTCTGTTAATTCACTCGTACTCAAAATTGCATGAGTGCTTATGAGTAGTGGAAAAACGATTCATTGCTGATCTCTGGCATGAATCTAATTGGCTCTTTCTTACGACTTAATAAAGTACGTTATTGTCTGTATTGTATTCTACTTTAATGTGTTTCTTTTGAAAATCAAAAACTGTGATCAAAATCACTGTTTTAAAGTACAGTGATTAACAAATCACGTTCAATGAGAACAACGTTCTTCAAAAATCACTGGATCGCTTATCTCTACTTGTCAGAACAAAAGATCCTTACAAATTTTGGTTTTTAGAATTGAATTTAATAGTGCCTGCCGCTTAAAAATTTTATTTTTGCCACTTAAGCTATTATTGTGGTTAAGGGCGCTATATCTTCTATGCATTATGTATTGTTCGTTATTGACTTTTTTTCAATTTTTAACCTTTTTTTTCTATCAAACTCATTAATTATTTTGAACAAAGTTGCAAATTACAAACCCAAAGTATATGCTAGAAACACAAGTACAAGAGTACCAGTCCAAAGGGACTGAAACTGTTTTGGCTTAACATAATACACCTACTCGTACATAAAAACAAATTGTAATCAAGCTGTGTGTGTTGTTGGTTTTATTTTTTATTTTTTCTGTTCTTTTTTTTTCTGTTTCTTGTTTCTTGTTGCTGTTGTTGTTGTTGTTGTTGTTGTAAAGAGGTATACATACTTGTAATTTGTCGATGGATTTAATGTACTTTTTCCTGAACGCATCCATACGATATTAATCGGTTTGTCACCGCTTACTGCGCACTGCAATATCGCTGTATCACCTTTTTTCACCGTTACCGAACGTGATGTCGATTGAAAATAGGGCGACGCTATTATATTGCCAATACAAATTTTTTTTTTTTTCATTTTACAACACACAATTGTTGTTGTCATTATTGTAGTTGTTGTTATAGTTGTTATTATTATTGTTCAGTTGTAACGATATTGTTGTTGTTGTTGTTAATGTTGACAATAAAATAATGGCAACGACAAGAGATGGATGTCAAAAAGTCAAAGACAATTCCAATGGGTTGAGTTTTTAATTTTCATTTGTATGTTGATTAGTAACGCCATCATCATCAACATCAATATCATCGTCATCGCCATCACCATCACCGTCATCGTTACCATCAACGTTATCGTGTTATTGTCATTGTTGTAATTGTTATTGTCATCAGTGATGGCAGGATGATTATAAAAAAAAATTTTTGAAAAAAATGAAAAAAACAGAAAATAATTTTTTTTTGTAATAAATTTTGTTGCAAAAGTTAAAAAAAAAAACCCATTAATATCCATCATTCACTCATTTATTCATTCATTTTGCAAGCAAATAAAACCATTCGATATCTTCTATGCACTCCACAACATCTGCATATGAGAGTCATATTCACCTGATTCAGGGGAAAAGCGAGAAAAAGTGGCTTTCCTCTGTGTACAAGGAATTTTATTGCGTTTTTAATATATAATTCCACAATGAGTTGTAATCGGTATTTCAATAATTTTTCAATAAATAATCGATAATAAATGACACAAATGCAATGCCACAGAGTAATTTCAACACTATAGTGATTAATATTTAATAATATTTAGATGGGTTTTCATATTTTGAGGAGTTGCCTACTTAAAAAGAGTTTTCTTTTCAGTATCATATATGATTGTATAAATATTGACCTGGTAGGATGAAGAAGAAAGATTAATACGGTCTGTGGAAAAAAGTTTTGCCACTTAAACACAACATTTTTTTATCTCAACGAGGTAGCAGAACAGTATGATGTTTGTATCATCTGGGTATCAGGACCCTTGCTTTGCGGTTATTTATAAGTTTCCAGTTATTCAGATGGGGCAGCTTATTGTCACTTGCATCAGTAACACTCTCAATTGAGGGCTGGCTGTCATGTGATTACTTAGAGAGAGAGAGAGATCAGCAATAAGTATTCAAAACAATGAGTAGATTCGAGTCACTATTATAATTTCAGAACTTATACGCATTCATACTTATTTTGATATCATACTTATACTACTAATACTCAAAGGCGGATGCTCTTGATGTTCTGGGCATGAGAATTAGTTGTGATACTTGTTGGAACGATCACATTTTTCGAGTGTCGAAGGAAGCATTCAAGTGCCTTGGTTTTTTGAAACGGTGCAGAAAATACTTCACTCCATCCGATCTTCTTACTATTTACAGGACCTGTATCCGACCCCGGATGGAGTACAACTCTCATGTATGGGCCGGTGCTCCAAAGTCTATTTTGAAGCTTCTCGACCGCGTACAGGAGAGGGCAAAGGTGCTTATTAATGACAGTAGGGTATCCAACTCTATTGATTCGTTACAGCATCGTCGCAATGTGGCGTGTGTTTCACTGTTCTATCGGTACTATAATGGGAGGTGTTCTCGAGAGATAGGGGGCTTGGTTCCCGACAACCACATATTTTTACGTGGTACTCGAGCTTCTCACAGAGCACATCCTTTTGTGGTTGATTGTTCAGTGAACCGCACAATGCATTACAGGGAGAATTCATTTTTTGCCCGCACTGCTCGCTTGTGGAATGATCTTCCTGCGAGAGTTTTTCCCGTCAATTACGATATTGGTGAATTTAAATCGAATGTCCATAAACACTACTTCCTCTTTCCTCCTTACTATAACCTATTTTTCTAAACCTGCACAATGCACTGCATGAATAGTGGCCATCCCCTGAGTGTTGGTTTTATAAAAAAAAAAAAAAGATGAAAGATGAAAGTTGGAACTACTCGTCGTATTCATACTTAATAATACGCATGTTGTTATTGACTTCGATTCGTTACTACTTAACATTTACACGAAGCACAAAATAAGTATGAATCGCGTACGAACACTGCAATACTCACAAGAGGATTGTGTGTATGGTTTGCTAGTTGTCTTTGCATTTCCTTTTTTCTTGGTTTTTATATGCAACAAAAACAAAAACTGTAAATTTTGATGAATGATTCGAATCACTCGAATCACTTATAAGTATTATTATAAATTTATTAATCAGAATGACTAGGCGTATGAATCAAACACATTTCGAATGTTTTGAGTTAAATGTCAACGTTGTACTCATACTCATTGCTAGTTATACTTAAAAATCAATGTTGTAGCGAGTACGCACGAATCAGAATAGTTGGATTTCAATTCTGTTGATTCATTCATACTTAAAATTGCATGAGCGCTTATGAATAGTGGAAAAACGATTCATTGCTGATCTCTAATGTGGACATTCAGAGTAACTGCAAAACAAAGGAACTAGACAGACGGTACACAAGCGGGGAACTCTTTCTAATGAATTCCCGATATTAGAATTCCCTTTGGGAGCCTCCAAACTTATAATCAACAATGCCAATCGTCAACTCCATCATCAGTATGTGGCCGGCTTCGGGTACGAGCAAAGCAAAGAAACAAGCTAAATACAGCTGTCTGGGTTATTACGGAGCATTGAATTATGGGCACACATGCGTGTTCTAGGGCGTCTCATAAATGATTTCTGCTATAGCTGTAGAGTTGAGGAGGAGGATGTGACTGTTCTTCACTTACGGTGCACATGCCTGGCTCTTTGTCGGAGCAGACAGAGGCACATGAGTGGCTACTATATGGGTGGATAGTCATACATTGATATTGGCAATCTGAGTCTGAGGAGGAGGATGCGATTATTCTTCACATACGGTGTACATGCCTGGCACTTTGTCGGAGCAGAAAGAGGCACCTAGGTGCTTACCATATGGGTGGACAGTCATACATTGATATTGTCTGTTTGAGTCTGAGGAGGAGGATACGATTTGTCTTCATTTACGGTTTACATGCCTGGCACTTTGTCGGAGCAGAAGGAGGCACACGGGTGCCTTCTATATGGGTGGATAGTCATACATTGATATTGGCAATCTGAGTCTAAGGAGGAGGATGCGACTGTTCTTCACATACGGTGCACATGCCTGGCACTTTGTCGGAGCAGAAAGAGGCACCTAGGTGCTTACCATATGGGTGGACAGTCATACATTGATATTGTCTGTCTGAGTCTGAAGAGGAGGATGCAACTGTTATTCGCTTACGATTTACATGCCTGGCACTTTGTCGGAGCAGAAAGAGGCATATGGGTGCCTACTATATGGATGGACAGTCATACATTGATATTGGCAGTCTGAGGAGGAGGATGTAATTCTTCTTCACATACGGTTTACGTGCGTGGCACTTTGTCGGAGCAGAAAGAGGGTGCCTACTATATGGGTAAACTATAATAAATTGATTTTGGCAGTCTGTGTTGCTTCATCAGAAGCTCCGATTGGTTTCTTCGTGGTCTAAGGGGAAAATGGGATACTGTGGTATCACAATGGATGAAACTAGTTTTATTTGACAAAAACTGGTTTTTTTATTTCACGCTCAAGTTTCTGGATTACTCAAACTTTTCTGATTCGATTTCTAAAAGTTAAATCTTGCTGGAAAGGGGAGAGTTGGAGCTTTAAAATCTTTTATACAGATTTCACCTGAAAGGAGAGGCTTAAGCTTTTAAAACTAATTTAAAATGTACTTTCTATCCTCATCTGACATCGTTTAAACGTAGTAGTAAGTGCAAATGTACTTCAAATATACGTAATACGAGTATATAAGGAAAAATTTTAACATTTAATTTAATTTTAAAAACAAAATTTGCCAAGAACTCTGGGTCCAGATTAGCAGTGCTAAAAACCTTATAAATATGTAGGTAGGATTTAATGGACCACTTTCGCGATATAGAATCTGGCTATTTTTCAATTCTTTTTGCAAAAATATTTGTTCAAATTACCTTCTTAAAGCTTATTTTTATAAGCAATTTAAGCTTCATTTCGTTTTAACATTAATCCTACCGATACTTCATGTATTCCTATTCCTACCAAAGGGGGTCAAATGACCCCTTGCGGTATTTAAGCTAGATTACATATATATCTCGGTAAAAAAAATTATCAGGAGAGAAGTAAATCTTGGAAAACACATTCGATGTGTTTTGTAATAAAGGTCGTAAAGGCAAATGGCGATGTGATAATGTTACTTTCAAGAAATTCTAACAAGAAGTTCAAAATGGGTCATGGACGGGCATGGTAGGTTTAGTGTTAATAAAGGTAGTGCCATTAACATCTGTAATCATGCATCCAGACACCACTGTATACGATTGCGAAACTATAGACGTATTTACTCAATTAAAGTGCAATAAACTCATTTTATTTTGTTTTAACTTTTTTTCTGTTGTTTTCAATTATTTTTTATTTATTTTTCGTGGCTTTTTTTTCGTAATTAAGCATGGCAACGTTCTTTGTATGAAAATTATAAAAAGTGGGTGGAGTTTTCTTTCTTTTATTCAATTTTTTTTTTTTTTGTTTTTGTTTAATTTTTGCTTACAAAACGAATACAGGTGAATACTGAAATGTTAACAGTTACAAGCAAATTAAAACTACAAAATAAAAAAAAGTCAAAAAAAAAAAAAACAAAAAAAGGAACAAGAAATATACTTACAATTAACTTTCAGTTGAATCACTTTACCGATACCAGTACCGATGCCATTGTTGGCTTGACACAAATAAAAGCCTTCACGATCCTCTTTGACATGTTGCAACAGTAATGAACCATTCGACAGTAGTTTTGTAAATGGCCTCTCACGCACCTCCTCATATTCGCCTGATTTACTGCCTGTTAAAGGGAATAAATAAGCAAATAATAATTGTCATAGCCAAGTTAAAACTGTGTACTGTGTATCGTGTACCGTGTATAAAGAACATAAGATTGAATTTGTGTTCTGTTCCAATTACTTAAATTAAAAAAAGTAACGCTGAAATTGAACAGGACCCTGGAAGTATTTTATTTGAAAGTGATAGAAACCAATGAATCTAGTAGCCTCATTCGTTTTCAAAATACTGTAGGAAATTGTGAACACCAGAATAGAATCCAAAATTTATAGCTTCTCTAGCAGTCCCTAGTATGCCCACACAAATGGCGAGTACATCTCACCTATTACTAGAGATGACATAAACATTAGAAGATCATCGTCATTCGAAAAGCCAATCTTTTCAAAACAAAATTTTCTTTTTCAATTAGATTTCATAATACATACTAGCAAAGAGGCCGCGAAGTCGCCGTGGCCTAGTGGGTAGTATGTTGGCTTGTTAGACAAAAGGCTCGGGTTCGAATCTCAGGTCAGACATCAAAACAAAAAATATTTCTTCGGCGACTTCCTCTCAGCAGATTTCTGGCAAAGACCCTGACAGTAAAAATTGCCATGAATTGCCCAAAAATTTGTCGTTCCGAGGATCAGAAGGCAGCCCAAAAGGGAATTGTGACAATGAATATGTTACCCCAACAACTCCACCAGAAAATAGTATTACTGACGTATCTCCCTTCTGTTTATCGGATTATGAGAAAACGAAATGGCAACTACCATGTGCTCTTTTATAGAATTTATATTATAATTGAAGTCGCCGTGGTCTAGTGGGTAGTGTGTTGGCTTATTAGACAAGAGGCCCGGGTTCGACTCCCAGGTCAGACATCAAAATAAAATGCCAAAAGTATTTCTTCGGCAATTTCTTTTCAGCAGATTTCTGGCAAAGACTCTGAGAGTAAAAATTGCCATGAAAAGCTTCTCAAAAATCTGTCGTTCGGAGGCGACTTTAAACTGTAGGTCCTGCCACTCATGTATAAAATTAACGCACACAACATAAGTGGTGTGAGAAGCTAGGTCGTAATCCTGACTGAAGGGTTGTAATGGCCAATTATGTATGTACTAGCAAAGAGGCAACATGAAATTATTTGGTTAAAGAAATTTAATATTGGAAATGGTAGTTGCCAACTGTAATATTTATATTGGTTAGCATATATAATTATTTGTAAATATTGCCATGATTAATGATTAACACTCTGCGACTAAATAAATAAAAATTAAATACACCCGCCTAATGAGATAGTGTATGTTGTGAGTTTTGTTGAGTTGAACTCAAAAATATTTTTTTTTTTTTTTATATTTCTCGAACCCTCCAAACTTTTTTTATTTGACAAAATCTGTTTTCTTGGACTTTATGCAAAAAATTCTGATTTACTCCAACATTTCTGACCCGATTTCGAAAAATTTGAATCTTGTTAGATAGAGAAGATGTGGACCTTTAAAACGCTATACATATTTCTATTCTTCGACTTAATATACTATGAAGTTTGATAAGGAAAATTTGGAATATTTATATTTTTTTCATATTTTTTTAGTTTTGTCCATTCATAGGAGCAAACTTTAATATAAAAATATAGGATAAGTGATAATGTGTTTAAAGACTGTTCTCTTGTGAAGAGATTGAGTCCTCATTTGATCAAAACGGACAGAAATTGCCGTAGTTATTATTTAAAGAGTGTAACAGTCGAGTGCTATGTTTTATATACGTCATCTCATTAAGTGAACTTTTACTTCAAAGATTTTCAGAATTTTTGATGGATCTTAATTGGCTATCACGAAATGTGTCAATTTCTCGTTTGCACGAGTAATAATTGTATTTTTTACAAATATTATTATTTGTCATTGCGCAAACATTGGCCAACTTCTTGTTGATCAAACTTTAAATTGATAAATTTTTCCGAAAAACAATCAAGATCCATCAAAACTTCTGAAAATTTTTGAACCGAAAGTTCACATATATAAAAAATATAACTCGACTGTTAGACTCTGTAAATAATAACTACGGTCATTCCTGTCCGATTTGATCAAACAAAGTTTCAATTTCTTCGCAAGATAATGCACTTTCAAAATCTTACCACATATTTCATATTTTTCAAGTAAAGTTTGTTACTATGAACGGACAAACTTAAAAGAATATGAAAGTTTACCTCATCAAATCTCTCAGTATATTAAGCCAAATAGTAGACATATGTATACCGTTTTAAAGCTCCATCTCTCCATCTGTTTTTAACAAGATTTAAATTTTGGAAATCGGGTTAGAAATGTCTGAGTAATCCAGAATTTTGTGCGGAAAGCAGAAGAAACCAACTTTTGTCAATTATGGGATGTTTGAAGGGTTCGAGAAATATAAAAAAAAAAGTATTTGAGATCTACTCAACAAAACTCACAACTTACACTATTTCATTAGCCGGTTGTATTAAATTTTTTTTATTTTTTCTCTGAGTGTAATTAATTGCTGTTATTATGAAAGTGGAACTTTTCAATATTTTCTACTTTGCAATTTATTTCCTTTTCATAAACCTATATTGAATATGCCTAATGAATTTTTACTTGTATGTACAGTCAACCCTCCTTTAATACGGTACTCTCAGAATGCGGTTTCCATATAACTGAACCGCTTCAATAGAGCATGAACACAAGATAAAAGAAATCCGATGAACCAAATTTTTCATCAAATCTCAGATAAGTTACAACTCGTCGTTTACTCAAGACTAGTTTGACTTGGCGGTTTAGAGAATCTTATTATGAGATAATCGCTTGCAGAAATCTTTAAATTTAGAATATCTAAATCGTAAAAGCGTACGTACTGTATTCCATGATATACAACCCTCAACCCTCCTTTACCGCGATACTCTTAGAACGTGTTTTCCATATAAATGAAAATTACAGCATGCATACATAATTGGCCATTACAACCCTTCAGTCAGGATTACGACCTAACTTCTCACACAACTTATGTTGTGTGCGTTCATTGTATACATGAGTGGCGGGTACAGTTTAAAGTCGACTCCGAACGACAGATTTTTGAGAAGCTTTTCATTTCAATTTTTACTCTCAGAGTCTTTGCCAGAAATCTGCTGAGAGGAAGTCGCCGAAGGAATATTTTTCGTTTTGAAGTCAGACCTGGGATTCGAACCCGGGCCTTTCGTCTAATAAGCCAACACACTACCCACTAGACCACGGCAAAAATTACAACAGCCCTGCTATAACGCGATACTCTTATAGCGCGGTTTGCGTACAACTTCATCCCATAAGTTCCTTCCGCACAGCCTATGAATGAATAGTAACTAGATATTGTAAGAGGGTTTAATAAAAGTTCTATTTGCGACTCAAAACCTCAGCCGAGATATAGTACCGTGCAAAACAATATCAGTTGAAATTTCAATTTAAAAAAACAAATGGATGAAAATGAAGCAAAAGAGGATAAATACTAATTAATTTTGTTGGAAACCAGGGGGATAATTCTCGCAGTCGTGATCGAAATTGCGTTCGAAAAGAAACTAATTTCGATAGCGTGAAATTTTCTGATAATGTTACTCGATACGAAACGGATTGATTTATCGCTTAGATGTTGTGAAACGAGGTAATTATTTTGTTTTACAGCACTCAATAACAAAAAATGTAAGCAAAAAACGTTTCTTTTCTTACAAAAATAAAAGAAATTTAATTATAACTGTATAAATTAATTATAATTATATAAATTAATTATAATATACATACATACATAATTGGTCATTACAACCCTTCAGTCAGGATTATGACCTAGCTTCTCACTCCACTTATGTTGTGTGTTAACTTTAAACATGAGTGGCGGGACCTACAGTTTAAAGTCGCCTCCGAACGACAGATTTTTGAGAAGCTTTTAATGGCAATTTTTACTCTCAGAGTCTTTGCCAGAAATCTGCTGAAAAGAAATTGCCGAAGAAATACTTTTTGTATTTTATTTTGATGTCTGACCTGGGAGTCGAACACGGGCCTTTTGTCTAATAAGCCAACACAATACCCACTAGACCACGGCGACCTTCGGCGACACATAGTAGGTTCCATCTCGTTTTCTCATAATCCGATAAACAGCAGTGAGATACGTTAGTAATACTATTTCTGGTGGAGTTGTTGGGGTAACATATTCATTGTCGCAATTCTCTTTTAGGCTGCCTTCGGAAATTTTTGTAAACCTAAAATTTTGAACATTTTTTAGACCCTCCACAGAAACTTCAATTCCAGCAGCAGACACTACTGTTCGAGTAAAAATTCGTTCGTATACGAATGCGAGAATTAGCCCCGAGTCTTTTAATTTAGTTTTTATTTCATTTCTTTTTTTATCAAACCTTATATGAACTGTTGAATTCAATAAAAATAATTTCTAATTTATCCTGCCTTTTATATTTCTTGGTCTTTATATAACACGGTATGGAGGATGTGATTTGTACTAATTTTGTGTTTCTTATAGTGCGGTTTCCATACAACGCAGTAGACGGCTTCCATAGAACGGGCTACGAATTAGCCTGGTTTGTACCTGAAATCCGGGTTTCTTATAACGCGGTACGCACTTATCGTGTTATAGGAGGTTTGATATATAACATGGTCCTGAAGGTTTCCAGTAGTTATAGGCTTTAAAAATTAATTTCAATCATTATTATCTAATTATCGCGAAATACATCGATTCTTTCTGTCCATCCGTCCATCTATGGCTATTTCAGAAAGTACTTTTTGCTGAGGAGAACTCGGAGAGGTAACACGCCCATACGGTTTATTTCAAATGCCCTTATTCTATATAAGATATCCGTATAATATTCCCTCAATGCTGTTGGCTTGACCAACTTCAGCATGCTGTTCTACCTATTATGTGTAAGATCTTCATTTCTTTTACGCCCTGCTATTCCCTACACAATCCTTCCGGCCTCAACAGCGGAAAATTCTTTTAAGTTTTTAGATTAGGAGGGTTGACTGTACATACATTGGATTTTATAAAGCTTTATAATTACGAAAACAGTTGCGTATTTGAAAAAGTAATCCATTAAAAGGAATTTTTATTCTTATTTTTTATTTTTTTTTGTCAATAAAATTTATTGGCATAAATGAAATCCATTTAACAGTGAATCATTAAAATGTATGTAAATGGTAATTGCGCTTTACTCTGTCATTATTTTACTTACCGGTGGCTTTTTTCCATACAATGCTGGGTGTGGGTACACCTTGTGCCTGGCAGTGTAGCATAATGTGACGATTGCGTTCAACGCTGGCATCGCTGGGTTCAACAATCCAACGGGGAGGCACTAAATGGTTGTTAAACATTTAACAGAAGCAGAAACAGAAACAGAAAAGAAAAAGAAAATTACACTCAATTAATGAATTTTATACGTGAATGAATTTCAATGAATTTTTTATTTTTCTTTCTAATTAAACATTATTTTTTTGCAATTTTTTTTTTTTTTATTTATGCTATTTTTCATTTCATTTTTATTTTATTAATAATTAATTAAATTTATTTAACTTAAGTTTTTTATTTTTTTTCATTTTGCAAAAATATATTTCAAATAAACACAAAACAACAAACAAAACAAAACGAAAAAAAATCAATTATTTTTCTTGATTGTAAATTAAATATTAAAAAGAGCGAAAGAGGAAAAATATTTAATTTTTATTATTTTTTAATTTTTTATTTTTTTGTTTTTTTTTTTTGTTCTATTAATAATAATTACTATTTAAATATATGTATGGAGGAAATTTAAATATATATGTAATGAAAAAATTATTATTTATTTATTTTAAAATATAGAATATTAAGTATATTTATAAACGTATTTGTATGTATAATGAATAAAGAGCGATAACGAGAGACAGAGAGAGAGTGAAAGAGAGGTTTTTAATTTTTCATTAAATATACTCATGTAATGAATTAATGTAATAATAAAAATCGAGAAGAAGAAAAAAACAAAAAATAATAATAATCATAGAGTTAGAGAGGGTAAAAGAAAGAAAGAAACTCTAATTAACGAAATAATACAAAATTTTAATTGATTTGAATTGATTCATAACAAAAGAGAAACAACATTGTACATGTAAATCAAGGAAATTAAAAAAAAAACAATAAAAAAAAGAAACTACAAAAAAAGTCAAATCAATTGCCATTTAAAATATATTTTTTTAAGGGTTTATAAGCAACATAAGAGTGGTAGAGCGCGAGAGAGAGAGGGAAAAAAATATTGTAATAAACGAAACAATGCAACATAAACATAATTAATTAGCAAGAAATAATAGAGCATACATTTAAAGGAATGCATTCATTTCATTTTGTGTTTTATTTATCATTTTTAATTCATTATTTCATTTTTATCATTATTCTATGGAAGAAGGAACAATTATTCTCTCATTATTTATTTCCCTAACAAACTATATTAAACTTTAAATTTTAATAAATTTGTTAATTAAAACTGTATGTAGAAAAAAAGGATTTACGAAAATTTTTAATTCTTTATTTACTCACTTCATTGGTCATAACCAGGGCAAGGATTTTAATGCAAATGCATGTTTGTAGTCGGTAACTCAAAATCCCTTTTGACAATACATATTTTCGAATCGAAGAATTTGCAACAAAATGCCATCGATTTGTTGTTACATATTTTTGCATATTTTATAATAAATGCATACTTTACATATTTTTCTTATAAGTGCATATATTTAGCATATTTTACTATTTTATTGTATATTTAATTTTCTTTTGGAAATATTTTGATGTCAATACATCAATACATTTACAAAAATCTCATTTTACCTTCATTCTAATAATATTTTTATTTGTGCGTTAAACTGTGTACACAAAATAAATATTGTTCCCTATTTAAGGTACTCAATAGGAAAAATTTGCCTGTTTGTTAAATGCGATGTCCGTAGAATCGAATGGTCGTTAAATCGGAAAACTACTGTATAAATATCTCGATATATATAAAAATGACGTGTATTCTCGTGACCGCTAAACTCAAATACTACTGAACCGATTTTGACCAAACTTAATCCGATAGATGGCGCAATATTTATTTTTTTTTTGTGTGTTTCTGCACCGTAACTCAAAAGTACTAGACCGTTTTTGAACCAAACTTAATATGTATGCTCTATGGGGCATGAGGAGTGTTTCTGTGTAGTTTGAAATTCGTCCGACAGATGGCGTAATATTTAGTTTTTTTTGTATTTTTACACCGTAACTCAAGAACTACTGGACTATGCTGTATTTCGTTGAAGGCGTTGGGTCGTTAATCAGCGTGCAGTGGCGTTAATTTGCCCGATACCACACTGATTTTGATTTTCTTCGAAAAATAATTATAGAAAAAGGCAATTTTGGTGCCAGCAACGCGGATCGGGCCAAGCTATCAAAATATATAATTCCATTTGAACAATAATTGCTATGTCGATTTAGTGCACTTTTCATTCTTGTTCTTAATATCAATCAGCTATGACTTTGCATGGAAACCAGACTTACAGTGAAAATAAAATTCGAAGGCAAAATAACGTTTGCCCGGGTCTGCTAGTATATTATCTCATGACATATACATTTAAAAACTTGATTGTTCCTTATAAAATGAAACTGTGACCTGAATTTTATTTTTTTTATTTGTTTAATAAATATATTTCAAACAAAAACTTTTTTTATTGCATATTTTTAATAGTTTTATTGCATATTTTGTCTCTTATATCGCATATAATATGTGCACATTTTTAATTTTTTAGTGCATGAAATTCCTTGCCTTGGTCATAATATTATTGTGAGAATTATTGTCTAGTTTTTCTTACCACCCAAGTTGAATGTGTTAGTTGTAACCATAAGTCACGAGTTCTGCAGTTTTAAGCCGTTATTTATTATCAAAGCTTTTGCTAGGAGACAGTTTCGTTGGGGTTGCATACAGCATTTTTTTCACATTACAGAACTTACGAGCCTTAAACTAGTAAGTCAATACACTACCCTACACTATAGCCACCATATTACAGTTACTTTCCCTCGAACCGTGGTTAGGCAAGTTAAAAAATAATCGTTTAAAGTTTTGAAAAAGTTTCCGGGAGGAATACAAAACAAATTATGAAATAAAAAGTTTTTTTTTAATATAAGTCCCTTAACAAACATACAGGGTGGCTGACATCTAATGCAACAAAGTAAAGCGTTATATATATACATATATGGTTCAAAAGCAAAAAATGTTGGAAATAATATCAAATTTTAGAATCAGTTTACATTTGTTCGAATTAGCCACCTTTGGTACGAATTATGGCCTTCAACAGGCCGACAAGGCCATCACAGGCTTGCACAAAAGAGGCTTTGCAGTATTTTGGCCCATTTCCCGCCGAAATGCCGTCTTGAGATGATTGACACTTTGGTATTTTTTAAGTGAGAACCTTACTCTCCAAAATGCCCCAGGCACAAAAGTCCAACAGTATTGAGATTCGGATATTTGCCACTGCCAGTATCACGGTAATGAGCAATGGTACGAGATATAAAATATTCACATTATATGCTGGAGGGCTCTAACTGATAATCGCCTGTGGTTTTCCAGCCAAATATAAAGCAATCACAGTATCATGCTTGAATTCCATCACGAATAACTTTTTTTCTGCATCCAATAGATCAAAATGCTTTTGTAAGCTTGTAAATAATAAAATGAACTGATCATTGGAATAAATCTGTCAGCTGTCAGACGAGCGGTTTACAAATGATAACAACCTGAAGTTGGTTGCAATACATATGAGCCACTCTGTACATAATTGAACATTATCACCCTTCATCCAGGACTACGTCCTAGTTTCCCACACCACTTATGTTCTGCGTATTAATTTTATACATGGGTGAATGGACCTACATACATCAGAATTTGCTTAGAGCATGACGCCGTATTTCATTTTGTGGGAGACGTCTTTGCCTTGTGTGTTGGTTTTTTTACACATCTTCTTGGACAAGAATTTCTGGTTCTGAACAGTAAGAAAAATGTTACAGAAAATTTTCACGGACAAAAAAGGAAATACTTCAATATAAAAGCGACTATTACCATTTTTAAATATAATTTGCTATGTTGATATCTGACACTATAGCAAAAAAAAAAAAAATTGTTGAATGGATCCAAACGAATATATTGAGTTTCCAGATTGATTCTGTATCCTGAACTCTAAGCTGCTGAACGCTATGCTGCCTACTACTTTACACACTATGCCGTCATTTGCAAAAATCATTTGAGAGACGACACAAATTTATTCCAAAATCAAAAGGTAGAGAATTCGAATTGATACTGATCAGGCTAATTGAGTATTGTATTGCCTTGAAGGTGAACTCTGTAGATTATAGGTTAGGGACCAATGCTGCAGCATGCTAATCATTCTGCAACCAGGTTTTTCTAACATTAGAGATGCTTGTTAATTAGAGCTATGATACAAGTAGGTCCGAAGTTTGTGCGTATATTTCTATTAAAATATTAAATTTATTTCACGCATGGTTTCCGTCAAAAATATGAACGTTTGTTTACGGAACTTAATTTTTTCACCAAGCAAGAATGTTTTCACGAGGTTTCTATGAACATGTGTTCGGTTTAGAAGCGGTGCACTTTGCTACTCTTAAAAAATGTAGTTCTAACTGCTTTTCTCATGTTGCCCGTTATTGATGTAATAGTTTCTGCGGGACAGAAGTCGTGGATATGTTTCGTTTCAAACGTGTCTGAATGTGAATAAATCTTTTGTTTCTCGTACCATTGCTCGTTATTGTGATTCTGGCTACCGTGATACTCGTTACCGGGTATCAGAAACCCTGTATACCCGAAAACATCGCTTCGATTGAAGGGCCAACGAGACACTTCACGATGCTACACGTATTTGGGGCTCAGACAACCTAGATTTGGTCTTACAAAATCCTATGCATCCATTATGTGTGACTGTTTGGTGGTGCAACTAGTGGAGCGGAAGCATATTTCTTCAAAAAATTTGAGGTCAATGGAGAAACCTCTCGCACCATGACAAACGATTTATTTGTTCTGTATGGTATAGATGAGAACGATGTTTGCTTCCAACAGAATGATGCAACTTGCAGCACATCTCATTTCACAATCGATTTATTGCGTGATGGCAATTGGCCTTTGGGCGACTGCAATGTGACACCGTTTCGACTATTTTCAGTAGTGTTAATTCGACAAATCAGATACAATTTTTTTTTTTATAAAACCAGCTCACAGGCCCTTACTCTGGCAGTGCATTGTGCTGGTTAAGGAAGGTGGAAAGAGGGAAGCTGTGAACGGTAAAGAACGAGTTACTGCTGATGACTATAAAATGGCCAGAGCTATACCTTTACCATTAGACAGTCTACAGCAATCGTCTCCAAGAAGCCAATAGTTTCTCACACCACTTATGTTGTGTGTGTTAACATGGCGGGTCCTACAATTTAAAGTGTACTCCAAACGACAGATTTTTTAGAAAATTTTCAAGAATAGAAAGAGATGAAATCGCCGAAAAATTACTTTTTTTTGTATTTTATTTTGATGTCTGGCCTGGGACTCGAACCCTGGTTTAACGTCTAATAAGCCAGCACACTACCTACTAGACCACGATGACCCCCATATTGCGCACTTGAAGGCCAATAGCTACGAGTGCACGAAAATTGGTCCATTCAAATGTGGAATTGTGTGGCCAACTGTGAACAATTGAATTTCACAACAAAAACGTAAATTTCGGAAAATTTCAAAACGTTTGGGTTTTATTGCATTTTAAATGGAACACCTTATACAAATAATATTCCCATGAATTTATTTTAAAATGTTAGAGATCTGACACTAATTTCGTTTTTGAAATGTAACCATCAAAAGCTAGCTATTTCAAGACGCCTGAAATATACTAAAATTCTTTTAGGGCCATTATTACAACTTCCCGTTAAAGTTGGCATTAGCTAAAGTGAATGGTAAAGTTACCTTTAACTTATTTTGGTTATTACAATTTACAGATAAAACAAAATTAACTTTTTCAAAAATATGGCAGCGTCGGAGCAAAGTCGATAAAACTGCACCATTAAACAAGTTCTTTTTTAACGCACTATCAACAGCGGACTTCGTTTTTTCTGTGGTATGTGATCATTTTGTTTAACTTTGAAATTGGCATATCGAAAATAGTATATGATATGGCAAGTTCAAACATAAAGTGACCTTTAAATATTGAAGGTAGGATGATCTTGCCTATAACTTAACACTCACTTCTGTCTTAACGGGTACTCGTAATAATGAAAAACAATTTATCTCTCCGTTAAAATCCTCCCTTTAGTTAACGGGCAGTTGTAATAATGGCCCTTAAACTTTTTAATTTTTAGTTAGTTTTCGCCCGAGTATTTTAATAAATATTAAATTTTTTAAAACTTATTAAAATCAGATACTCTTATTACCATTCTATTTAAATTAACCGGAAATTAAAATGAATTTAAATCATTTTTTTTTTTAATTCCTCGAAATTCTGAAACGTTCTCTACAGTATGTTTGAGTTATTATTTTTATCAATTATTATGCATGAATTATTAATATTTGAATGGAATTTATATTTCATTTGTTTATTTTATTTTGTTTTTACTTTATGGCTAAAATATTAATGAACAAAATTAAAAAAGGGATGTACAATTAGGCGCGCAAATTAAAAATTAATGCAACCAATTTGTAATTTTTTAGTTTTTTCTTTTTAATTAAAATAACAACTAAAATACACTGAATGATTAATAATAAGTCTGGTAAGCAAATAATGAAAGTACATACTAGTACATGAATATTTAAAACTATGTATGCGTGAGTGTGTGTATGTGTGTGTATACATAAGTGTTTGGAATTATTTCTAAAAGCAAATAATTTTAATAAAATTATTTTTAAATTTATTGAAAATGTTTTTGAATAAAAATATTGCAAAATAAATTTTGTTGTGGGCGTTATTAAAATAAACAAACAAATATGATGGCTAATGCAATCGTATTGTTTAGGATTTCAAAAAGTGTAACGAACTATAAACGAATAATATTTTAAAGGATCTTCTAACCTCGCAACATATGTATGTATATACGATTACGACTTACAGAGTGGCTGATATGTATTGCAATCAACTTCATGCTGTTATCATTTGTAAACCGCTTGTCTGACAGCTGACAGATTTATTCTAGTGACAGTTCATTTCATTACTTACACGCATACAAAAGCATTTTGATCTATTGCATTCAGAAAAAAAAGTTATTCGTAATGGAATTCAAGCGTGATAGTGTGATTGCTTTCTATTTGGCTGGAAAGCCACAGGTGGCTATCGTAAGAGTCCTCCACCATTTAATTGCGAATAAATCTTTTGTTTCAAGTGCCATTGCTCGTTACCGTGATACTGGCAGTGTTGCATTGCGTCCAAAAAGTGAACGAAAAAAACTGTAATAACACCAGAAATGACCCGAAAAGTGAAGGCCAGATTTGATCGAAATTAGAATTTAATCGATGAGAAGCCATTCCAAATTGAGCAGTTTGTGAACAAACCAAATGATCGGGTTTATATGCCTAAGAGGTCAGCTGAAAATTTACACCTTTACACGATTTGCCACCAGAACTCAATCGCCGCCGATAGTAACGGCCGATGGACGCTCTCCGTTCGTGTGGTCAAAATAAATGTCGAATATTATCCGAAAAATGTCTTTAAGACAGTATTAAAGTATTATCCGAGACAATGGACATTCCAACAGGACTCAGCACTACCGCACTCAATACGCGTCAGACTAGAATGGCTTAAAATCGCTTCATTTTTACCGCACAATGGCCATAAATCTGTTGGACTTTTGTGCCTAGAGTATTTTGGAGACCAAGGTTCTCGTTAAAAAATACCAAAGTGTCGATCATCTCAAGACGGCGCTTTGCCGGGAATGGGCCAAAATACCACAGAGCGACTTTCGCGCAGCTTTATCGGCCGCTTGAAGGCCATAATTCGTACCAAAGGTGGCCAATTCGAACAAATTTAAACTGTTTCTAATATTTGATGTTATTTCCAACATTTTTTGCTTTTGAATAATAAAATTAAAAAAAAAAAATTAAAAAATATAGCGCTTTACTTTGTTGCATTATATATCAGCCACCCTATATATTATGTGTGTGCTTATTATATGCACTAATGGCGGCACCTATAATTTAAAGTCGACTCCTAATGGCAGATTTTTGAGAAATTTTTCTTGGTAATTTTTTTATTTACTCTATGGGTTTTTGCCAGAAATCTGCTGAGAGGAAGTTGCCGAAGATATGTTTTTCATATTTCGTTTTATCTGACCACGGGTTTGAACCATGGTCTCACATCTAATAACCCAACGCACTACCTACAAAACTATGGCAATTTCTACCATTGTAATACTTTAGTCAAGCTTACGGCCAAGTTTCGCAGTTTAACGTCAATTTTGAACGATAGTTCAGAGAAGATTCTTAATAGTATTTAACACGTTGACTGGCGAGATAATTTTCAGAAACTTGCGAAAAACAACAATTAGATTTGTTCACATTAGTTAGTACGAGATAACTCGTAGATTGCGTTCTCTTGTTGGTTGCTAAACTACGAGATATCTCGTACAAATTAATGTGTGTAGGCAGTCAATGCATTAACTAATCCCAGAGGAGGTTGTAACAACAAATATTGTCTTCATGATTATTTTTCCGAATTGCCTAAGATGAGGTTTAAAATCTCAAGCTTTCGACTAGCAAGTCAAAAAGTACCAACTACGCTAGCAAAAATTGTGTAATTTTAATATGGAAATCACTTTAGCCGTATAACGGTGGAAAATTTTAATAGCCGTTAAATTAAGCTTACTTACGCCCAATCAAAATTCGTATTTAAACGTGGAACCTAGACCAATTCAGTCGAATAACCAAGAGCATCGAACAATTTTTGTCTCAGCTGCTGGAGTGCTGAACAATAGCAAAGAAAATTTCCAACCAGTTGTTCTTCTCGGTCACTATCGATTCTAAAGAAATCTTCGTAGAGCTTTTTTCAGCCTTTGGATGGGAGTGTTAGTGCCCAATTTTTGATTGTGTACCTTCATGTCTGTTGTGAAGTTTTTAGATGTATTAACGGCATTACATTCCTTTTAGTCAGTATTACGTCCTAGTTTCCCACACGAATCACTTTGGTTGTGTTATCTTTTTACATGAGCGGCAAGAGCTAGAGTGTAATATACAACAACAACTTTTCATACACTTTTTATTGGGAAATCTTCAAATTTTCTTTTTAGATCTTTAGGTCCAGATTTGGCGCTCAATAAATGAGTTCTGTTTTCCTTGCCCCAGTATTTGTTTGTATTTAATTCTTCTTTAAAAGTATGACTTTATGGCGACCATGAGACATTTCCTCAACGTCTTTGCTGAGCATGTGACCATGCGTATATCTTTCGTTAATCCTTCATTCTTGATTATTTTTCACACTCAGTCTTCGATTAGGACTGGTATTCGGTCCCCATTGTTAAAGTATGGGTTGAAGATATTAGTCTAAAAAAGTCCCATATTACTTATGAACGAGTCCGGGAGCAATTTAACAGTATGAGAGTGGAGAATCACGGTTCATATCGTCGCTCTCCATGGCGAGATGTAGGCGGCAATAAATAATGTTCCGCCAGCGGTATATTTATTTTGTTGGCATTCACTTATAATTCTTACTTACTTAAATGGTCAGTACAACCCTTTAGTGAGGTTTATAACCAATCTCCTCACACCACTTGTGTTGTGTGTGATAATTTTATACTTAAGTAATGGAGTGAACCCATACTTTAATTTCGACTCCGAATAATAGAGTTTCAAGGCAAATTTTATTTACCCTGAGAGAGGTTTTGCCACAAAATTGTTGAGAAGAAATCATTGGAGAAATATTTTTTTTTTCAAATATCGTTTTATTGAAAATGTCTGACCTGGAGTTTGATAAGCGGCCATCATAGACTACGATGTCTACTGAATATTGTCCAAGTTTTTGCCAAAGGAAATCAACGAAAGAAAGAGCAAAACAAGGTTTTTGCATAATGTCGCTTAGTGAACATGGCGCTCTTTTATTTATTTTTTCTTCCAGCCTATTGGCGCAAGTAGGGTTGCGAGCCTGGCTGGGTTCGCCCAGCTGGACCAGTTTCAAGCTAACATTTAATTTGTCCAGCTAAATTAAATTTTTTTATACACTGCAAGAACTTGAGCAATAATTTTCATGTTATCTTTGTTAAACCATCTTAGCCAACAATTATTGTACATTTGTTATACAACTAAGCTATGATTTCCCTCTTCTAACGTCACTGTCAACATGTATCAACACTTGAACAGCTGATGTCATAGTAAATATTATTGCGAGCGATAGTCAAATTCTTTACGTACATGAGATTAAAAATAATTTGCAGAAAATCTTGAAATGGCTATTGATGAAGAAGCTGGTCCATTAAAAGGACGTTTCACAACTTTCTGCAGTAGATGATTATACGTCAGAGTGTACATTGTGCCAAACAGACATTATAATCAAATATGAAGGCAACCGCTCGCTTGATAAACACAAAAAAAAAAACAAAGAAATGTAACAGAAGTTGTCTCAAACTATTTCGAATTTTGTAGTCCCAATAAAGGCAAAAATTGAAACACAACTCTCCAAGGCGGAGCTGGCTTGTAAGGAGTCCGCACAAAAAATATGGACATTCTTTTAAGCTTCTAACTTTCATTATAATTGAAAAAAGTGAATACCGTTACATTATTTTTGTTAGTCATCTGTTTCAAAATCCACCTGCTAAATGTCATTGCAATAGCAAAAATAGTTTTTTGAAAATGGCCAACCAACAAGAATGACGTAAAAAAATAATTGAAATTTTCAATAAAAACCGCTCCGTTTACAAAAAACGATTGCTAGGTTCGCAGGTGTTAACCAAAAAAAGTTTCTAAGCTAAGAATAAAACAATATAAGGAGTTTTTGAGTATTGATAGAAAGCGTGGAAGTAGAAGGAAAAAATTATTTGCCGACCAAAACAAACAAACTAGTAAAAAAATGTCAGGAAGAAAAGTGGCTCAAAAAGTGGGATGCACTGAGACCTTTGTCAGAAAAAAATTTTATACGCAAAAGAATTCAAATATTATTTACTTTAATTGAAATATAAAATGAAAAACAATCCGCCACTTAGTTTTATTTCTATTACGAAAAGTGTAAGTCCAGTTTTTTTTTTTTTTGTGGGCACTCCTTATTTACTACACGCTGTCCGCGGACTAAGCGAAAATTAATATTTTCTCAGTATTTTTTTATGACCAGCACCTTTTTTGTTTTTCCCAACTTTTTAAGACACTATGTTCAGCTTTTTGCAAATCGGAATCTGGCAACCCTAGGCGCAAGCGAAGCGGTGGTCACTATATTTTTTTTTACATTTTTAAAACTGTAAAATTTATTTAATTTTTTCTTCTATAGTTCGTTACCGGGCTTATGTGGTGTTTTATTTCCGAAAAAAAGAAAATTTAATTAATTTCCTTTAATATGCAACAAAAAATTATGCGGTTTCATTTTAATTAAACTATGCTGGGGTATGCCACAAAAACAATAATAAACGAAATAAATAATAATCAAATGCAACTTAAATGCAAAAACAAATCATATTGAAAAATAAAGCGGCTTAAAAAATAATGAAATTTTATTGAAATTAAAAAAAAAAATTTATATTGAATGCATGTAGTAATCATCAGATGTATTGTATGATTGATCATGACTCCTATTTACAATTGGATTGGATTGGATTGGATTCCTTTCATTAGATTTGTGTTTAATTTAATCTCCAATGAAAGAAATTTATTGAAAAATTTTAAAGAAAGAAAAATTATATACAGACATGCATGCTGTTAATTGTTTATGGGATTTAATATCTAATTGCCACATGCACTGGAATTGTGTTTTAAGTTTGTGTGTTGATATACTTTCTACATCTAATAATAATACTCATAATCATAATGAAAGAAAGCAAGCCAAAATTAAATGTTTTTCTAGGTTTTTTTTTCTGTTTTACTGCGAAGCTTTAAATAAAATATACGTTTTAGAAAATTAAATTAAATTTTTTCAGATTTTTTTCCTTTTTTTTTTTTATAAAAATTAAAGAAAATTTAAAGCGTTATTGGTTTTTATTATTGTATTTAATTAAGCATTGATTGTTGGTTTTTTTCTTTACCAATTAATTAATTAAATAATTAAGTTTTGTTTTTTGGTAAATAGGTTGTGTAAAAAGCGCTGCAAGAATGTGCGTAAAGCTGTTAAATATTTTCTTTTTTTTTGATTTTGTTATAAATTTATAAAGCAAACTAAAAATAAATATTAAATTATAAATATTTTATCTAAAATTGGGTCAAATATGGCAAAGCATTTAGAATTTTCTTTATTTCGATTTGAATTTAATAAGCGAATTGCTATTAATTGACTTTGTTTTTAAACTCCGGTGAACAAAACGTTTATGACAATTTAAAAACTATCCCTGCGCTTAAAGTTTGTTTATATTGTTTTAAAATATAGTTTGAAATACACTCGGGTTTTTTAAATCTTTTATAGATTTTATGATGTTATGATACTTTTTAAACTTTCGCATCATTTTTAAGTTAAACCAAGTTTGCACCACTCATATAATCATTATTGTGAATCCTATCTGAAGGGTTGTAATTATCAAAGCTGTTGATTCAGAAATTGGCAGTAATTTCCCTGCGGTTTGAAAAGCTTTTCGATATGGAAATCCATTTTAGTTTGAGCCTGATACTGAATCCTATATCAGTGTAGAATAGCATTTGAAAATCAATCCTTCAAGTTTGTTTCCAATTGAAATGGCAATTGATTAGCAACAGATTGCTCTAACTATACCAATAAAAACCTTTAAAATTTAATCCTTACTTATGCTTTAAAGAATCTTTTATTTAAAGGTGCTGCTCCTTTTTAATAACTGGCACTTAAACTTTCTAAAAATTCGCTGTTCTATTCCCCAAATACATATGTATGCTCTACCTGATAGGTATGTAATGACAAAAGTAACGTGGAACCAATTCCAAAACACAGCAGAATGATTGATAGTACATTCATTATTTTTATTATTATTTTTTGGATCATTTTATATTTTTCTGTAAATAATGAATTGATATTTTAGTTTTATTTACTTATTTTGGAAGTTTTTGATTTTATTCTTTAAGAAAATGAAAAAAATATACACTTTTGTTGAATTTTTTTATGCGATTTTGCTTTGATTTCTCGATTTCAGTTTTTCAGGATTTTTATATGAAGCTAGAGTATCGTTTTATGCGAACTGAATTTATGCGATTTTCTTTTTGGAACGCATCAATCGCATAAAACGAGACATGAGTGTATTCTCTTTAGGTGAATTCATACACTTTTGCTAGCGATTTTCAATAGATACTTTGCTTATACACTTTGTTTATACACTTTGTTTATTACACATTGTTTAGAATCAAAACTATACGACTTCCTAAGGTAACTATCAGCATAGCTGCCCGATTTGACGATTTATCGTCATTTTGACGATTTTGTGGTCCAAAAATATCATATTGACAATGCACAGTGGTTCAAGAGGCCAATCTAGCTGGAAAAAAGTACACTTTTTTATGTTGTAAACTTTTCATAATTTTGTTTGGTAATTATTAAATAACTATCCACTGTTCATAACTGCATATCAGCTGCAATTATTTACCGTAACTCATTAAAATAGGTACGACTCAAAATTTTTCTTAAAAATTTATATTTTAAATTTTTTTTCCTCCCCCTTAGCTTCACAAATATTAGGAGTAAATGAAAGATTAATAAAAAGACTAGGAATAATCTTGAGAGCTATGTCATCTGGTTATGCAATTAATGTGTGAAGCCTTACGAAAGTATGCGATGGATACTTCGAAATTATACGCCACCAAGTGCCCACTAAATTTTGATTCACGGCACTGACATAAATTAAAATGCAGCACTTCCGATAGGAATGAGGTAGAAGGAACCGCTTGAGTCTCGAAACAAAGATTACAGATTTATTCGCGAACATCACACTAGAAAAGTGTCAAGAGAGAAAACAATGGAAGATCTTTTTAAATATTTGCTTCTGTCATCAGATCTATTAATTTCATCTTTTTCAACAAGGCCATTCCTTAGACCTCGAAATAAAGAACTATTAGGTGATGAAGAGATTTCATTACTTTTAAATCCTTTCATACAGGAAGATGTAGAATAAATTTAAATAAAAGATTATTATTTTCTATATTAATATTCCTATGTTGTTTTGTATGTTAGTGCAATATATCTGTTCAAACCAAAAATGGTGAAAATTTCGTAATTGCTACAAATTTGTTATTTTGAAAATTTTCATATTTTCCTTTTTACCTACAACACCACGCCCATTTTACCTACAACGTCGACTTTTAGAGCAAAGAATGCCTTCATTGGGAAACACATAACTTCAAAATTTCATACTTCTAGCTTCTCCCAAAGAGTAGTAGTGACTTTTTTCCACCTCTTTGACCACTGTGCGATGTGACGATTTATGACCTTATTTTGATGATTATTTTTCTTTAAACTTTGTATTTACTTTGTAGTTATTACTATTTCAAATTTATGTGATGATTTTTCTGTATCTTACGTTTTTTTCATCCCCTAAAAGCCAAAAAATTTTAATCTCTGCACGAAGGGAGCTCCACATACGAATAGTCCTGCTAAAGAACGAATTTTGTCTGTAATTAGCGTACTCGGCGAGTGTACCGTAGGAATACATGATTCCTGGGAACAAGTCCCTTATTTCGCTCGAGCAAAACAGTGAAACACAAACCACATTGCAGCGATGTTGTCATTAACGGGCCTTTGCCCTCTCTTGTACGCGGTGGAGAAATCTCATAATAGGAGTTAAGGCACCTGCCTATACATGAGAGTTGTATTCTATTCTCTTTCGGATATAAGAAAATCAGATAAAGTGAACTATTTACTGCGCTCTTTTAAGAAGCTAAGGCACTGAAAAATATTTCGGTAATAGGTAAATGTCACACTGAATTTTCATGTCCATTTTATGACGATTATTTTAAAGATTTCCATGAACGTCTTTGATGGTTTTGACGAATTTTTTTTCTTCAAAAAATTGAAGATTTGATACTTTATTTGCCTGGAAGCTATGACTATCAACCATCATTCACTTCGACGCCAACGTTCTATAACATTCTAAGTCGAAAAAGTGTGTTTTGAGTTATGAGCTTTCAAAGTTTTCACGCACCATAGGACTATATGTATTCTAAGTAGATTTTTCCCAATAAATTCGGAACGAATGGGGTCATTTTAACCAAATTTTGACAATATTTAAGTTAGAGAACGTAAACTTTACTTTGAACATTATAAAATGGACTATATCTCGTCAATGTTGGCAAATCTTTTACCACCGAGCCAGAAAAATAATTAGAGCACATTTCCCATTGCACCGTTACGATTCGCAGCATCTTGAAAGAAGTACAGTCCAATGATGCCACCAAACCATAAACCGCACCAAAATGTGACTTTTCCTGGATGCATTAGTAGCTTTTGCAACGCTTCTGCTTTATGTTCACTTTAAAATCAGCAATTCTGCTTATTTACGTTTCCACTGGAAAAAAATGAGTTTCGTCGCTGAACACAATTTTTCGATAAAGAAGTGGATCTTCGACCAACATTCCAAGAGCCCAATCACCAAAAATTCTGCGTTGCGGTTGGTCTTTCAGCTTTAATTCTTGCACGAGCTGTATTCTGAAAGGCTTTACATAAAAATCCTTCCTCAATATTTTCCACGTTGTTTAGAAACAGAGGTCCAATTGCTGCGAACGGGGACGAATAGATAATTGATGATCATCATTAACACTGGCCGATACAGCTGCGATATTTTCTTCAGTTCGCACTTTACGTAAGCGTGTTGGTGGTTTAATGTCCAACAAAGTTAATTTGGTAAGAAATTTAGGCACAATAGCCCGAATAGCCGCTTCAGAGGGTCGAATAAATTAACCATAAACTGGAAGAAGCGCGCTATGAACTTTCTTAACAGAGCACGAATTTTGATAACAAAATTGCTTTGCTTTGTTCGTTTGTAAGACGATTCATGGTTAAATTATTGACCAAATTGAAGATGTTTGACAGTGAAACAAAACCCAAAACGTGCGTGAGCTGTTTAAACCAGTGTTAGCAAAAATATAAAAGCTAAAAAATCATCCGTAATAATTTAAATTAGCTTAAAATGGTTAAAATAATAATACGGACTGGACACTTAAATTAGTTTTAAAATTCTGAATTTGAATTGCGTGATTATATGGTCACTCCATACTACTGATGTCAATCGGGATTTGCAGGATTCATAAAATCCCGAATCCCGGGATTTTTAAATACTTGTTCCGGGATTTTTCGGGATTTTCGGAATTGCGAATTCATATGTATTTTAACCCTACAAAAGGTCCTGAAAAAAATTCTCTATCACTTGACTTCGATAATAGCATCTCAGATGAGAAAAATCCTAATTCCAGTGATAAAAAATTATTTAATGGCATCGAAGAATGCAAAAGCCCTATAAAACGAATTAAAAGGGTAACTTATTTAGATACTCAACTGTCCAAAGGAATAAATTTATTTACATAAGAAGGTGGTAGAGGTGAATATTTTCAAGCTGCATACAGCTATCTTGGAACTAGTTTACCAACAAGTGTTGATTGCGAGAACTGTTTTTCAACGGTAGGGTATGTTGACAACAAAATTTGTTCAAGCCTATCAGATCATATGTTAGATGCTTTAATCTTTTTTTTTTGGAATTCAAACAATTTTCTTAAAACTAATGCATTTGCATATGTAGGAATAATTTTTATTTTTGTTAATTTACGCTTCTTTGTTACATTTTGTCTTGCTGTTTTAATAATTGGAATACAAATGATTTTGTTAACGAAATATTTTTATTTTTAAGAGAAAATCGCGATTTTTCCCGTGATTTTTCGAGATTTTTGGATTCCGAATTATCCCGAAATATGCCTGGATTTCGGGATCGGGATTTACAAAATCCCGAATCCCGTGATTTTTAAAAATCGATCCCGTTTGTCATCCCTACTCCATACTCTTATTGACAATGTTTTCAATAATTTTCGAATCAAGTTTTTAATTGCTTTTGATTTGCCATATTTTCCCAATTTTTTTTTGGTGGTGAACATATTTTCTATTTTCTTTTTTTTTTCGTTAAATACAACTTAAAATTGAATTAAATACTAAAAAAATAAATTTAAATTCAATTATTTGTTTGTTTAATTTTTTTTTGTATAAACTTAACAATAAGAAGCGTTAAAAGCAGTGCAAAAAAGGTTACCTGGTGATCGGCTGTTATTTTATAATTTTTTTCTTTTTATTATTTTTATTTTATTTTTTTTTTTTAATATTTAAACCCACAGCGTGCCAAAAAGCGACTTAAGGATGATTATAATCAGTAGAAGGGCGTAGGGGAAAGAAGTTTTTATATGTAATTAAATACTTAAAGCGTTATAATAATTTTTTTTTTTTTTGGTTTTTGTTTTTACTGTTCAAGTAGAAGGTATTTTAATTTAATATTTATAAACACCTTGTTTTTTTTTAATAATAAATTTAAAAAAAAAAGAAATTTTTTTAATAAAAAAGCACATTGAGGTTTGAAACAGAAGAAAATTTAAAAAAAATTTTTTATTACAATTTATTTGTTTATAATTGTTTATTATTTCTTTTCAGAGAATTTTTCTTTAAATAAAAGAAATTTTTTTTGTTATTTTTTTAAATGGAAGTTATAGAAACATTGTTTTTGTTTTATATTTTAGCAAAAAGTGGTTGGGGGTTGGGGGGTCTAGGTCAGTAAAAGCATAAGGAACTAAAGGAACTGAAAAAAATACGTTTCTTTTTCTATAAAAAGCTGGTGGTTAAAAACAAAGAAAATTGAAACGATAAAAAGAGTTTTTTTTTGAAATTAAAAAAAAAATGGAAAATTAAAAGTATTTTTAAATGTTTATAAATATGTAGGTATGTATTTATAGGTGAAAATATATGTATATGTGTGTTGTTATTAATGTAATATTATCTTGTATTTGTAAGAGTATTGTTGTGTTTTGAATTTAAAAAAATGTTAAAAAAAATTTTAAATTTAATTTAAAAAAAAAAAAATTATTTTTTATTAGAATTTTAATATTTGTTACGGTTTCTGTTTTTTATTTTATATTCGAGTTTTTTTTTTATCAATTTTATTTTGGGGGAGGAGAAGGTGTTATTTTTTTTTTTTTGTTATCATACTATACCTTTGACCTGTAACGTGGCCGTATATTTGATTTCAGCAGCTGGATTTTTGGCCACACATGTATATTCGCCGGAATGTGAAGCCGATAGCGAAGGTATGCTTAACAGAGACGAATATTGATCTAACATGGTAACATTGGCTCCCAAAAGATCTGGCAATGGTTCACCATCTTTAAGCCACCACAATTTAAGGGGAGCGTCACCACGCGATACACCACAAACGGTGCGTGTACGCATACTTTCGGCTAAACCATCTTGAAAGGCAAATGGTTCTATAATGGGTGGGACTGTAATAATACAAAAAGAGAACAGAGGTTGTTTTTTTTTTGTTTTTTGTTTTTGTTTTTTTTTTTGTTCAAATAAACGTTTGCAATTAACAAATTCATTTCGCCAATTTGCTGAAGAGCTCTGCAACAGTCGTTGTCCAACGTTGTTTTATTATTCCTATTATTCGGCATACCTAAATTTTCTAAATGAAATGGTTTTTTTTTAAAAAAAATGCATTAATGAGTGAATCAACTACTTATTCTTAAACTGCAGCGCTTTCAAAAATCATTTTCAGTTTTCGATTATCATTGTAACGAAAAAAAAAATCAATTTTTTTTATAAAAAAAAAATAAAATTTTTTCTTGTCTCATTATAAAATACATAAATTATTTTTATAATTATAAATAAATCTTCGCAGTTTTATAATATATTATTAATTAAAATATTACAAAAAAAATTAAAAAAAAATTAAAAATATATTGACAGTGTATTTACATCTATATATACGTTATACGTTGTTTTTTATTGCTAAAGTTTTGTAAAAAAAAATTCTGTTTAAATATTTAAAAAAAAAAATTATTTATTATAAAGAAATTCATTATTACACTACATTTATAAACATAACATAGAGAAAAAAAAACAATTTATTTTTAAATAAATAATTAATTAACATTTATTTATTGCTTTTCTAAATTAAAAACTGTTTTTTAATCACAATTGTAAGGTGGTTGTACATAAATTTATGAGAAAAAAATTGTTAAAAAAATTTAATTAAAATCTTATAGTTTAGGGTGCATTCAAATACTACTTGTCTTAAATGGTTTGGTAAGATAGGGTGAAAAAAATTACAAAACATTCACATAAGGTATACAAAAGATTTAAAGTTTAAACCATTCGAAAGTCTAAAAGAGGTAACTTTTAACAAAATTCAAAAAAATTTATTTCAATATTTTGAAATTGTATTAAAAATATAATAAATGCACGCTTAATATTATATTTGATCTTATTTGGAATTCAAAGCTATAAATGGAAGCCAATTAATGTCAAAAAAAAAAGTTAAAAATAATTTTTTCCTGAGTATGCAAAACCTTTTTTCAAACCGTGCTATCTTTAAAGGATCCAGAAATAGAACCTTTTTTTTTAGGAAACAAATATTTTCATTTCTGCCAAATATCACCTTGGAATCGTATTCTATACAACATCTAGTCCTAAATAAACTTATCAACTTCACAAATCGTTTAGAACTTGGCGCAATAGTTGTTGATCATTGCAACCCTTTATTTAGGACTACAATTAAGCTTCTCACACCATTCGTGTTGTCAGTTTTGCCAGAAGCGTTGCAGAAAAAAAAAATCATATTTTATGGAAAAAAAAAAAAATCATAATTTTTTAATACAAAATTTTATTTAAAAAAAATAATTAAAATATATTAACATAGTACTTAAATTACACAACAGTGCGACAGTGAAAATACACCCGCGTAAATGCATACTCCACGTTATCAGGAATGATAAACTAAAAATTATGCCTTGCGCATGACTTCCCGTTAGAAGACGTTGTTGGACTATTTTAAAGGTTTCCAAGTCTTTTAATTATGTGAAAATTAACATTTCTTCTGAAAAGTGTGTGCACTATGTGAAAGTTGTTGGCAGCCCTGCAATATAACTTACAGTGTCATTAGCCAATAGGAACACAATTTGCGTGACGTCATTGATTCAACATGTATGCGTAATGGCGTAATCTTTAGTTTATCATTATTGCCACGTTATTCAGTTAGTTGAGTAGATCTCAAAAATACCTTTTTTATATTTCTTGAACCCACCAAACTTGTTTTATTTGACAAAAACAGTTTTTTTTTTTACTTTACGCACAAATTTTTGGATTACTCAAACATTTCTCACCTTATTTCCAAAATTTAAATCTTGTTGAGAAGGGGAGAGATGGACCTTTATAATGGTAGACGTATAACTATTATTCGACTTATGGATTATGATTTTTGATGAGGTAATCTTGGAAAATACGATTTTTTTTCAGATTTGTTCGCTCATAATAGCAAACTTTACTTAAAAAGTATGAAAAACGTGATAACATTCTGAAAATGCATTATCTTGTGAAGAGATTCGCACTTCGTTTGATCAAATCGAACAAAAATTACTGTAGTTGTTATAAAAATCATATAACAGTCGTGTTATATTTTTTATATACGTCTTCTCATCAAATGAACTTTTAGCTCAAAAAATTTTAGAATTTTTGTTGAATCTTGATTGTTTATCATAATATGTGTCAATTTCACCTTTGAGCGACTACCAGAAGTTGGTCAAAGTTTTGGGCAAAAAACAGAAATATTAGCCGATTTCTGGTGTCACACGACCATTAGGCTCTTTAAATAATAATTTCGGTAAACTTCACTAAGTAGTACACTGAGTACTTACTTGAAATAAAAAAATCAACATTTTTATAATTTAAAAATCAAAATTTAAGAAAAAAAATATCATCAAAACATATTTTGGTTGCAAAATCATCAAAAATATGATAAAATCATCATCATTCTGGCAACGCTGCGTATTTTATATAAGGAGTGCGCACAAAAAAAAATTGGCCTACTTTTAAGCTTCTAACTTTCATTATAATTGAAAAAAGTGAACACCGTTACATTGTTTTTGTTAGTCATCTGTTTCAAAATCCACGTGCTAAATGTCATTGCAATTGCAAAAATAGTTTTTTGAAAATGTCGTAAAAAAATAATTGAAATTTTCAATGAAAAACCGCGCCGCTTACAAAAAACGATTGTTAGGCTCGTAGGTGTTAACTAAAAAACAGAGTATAAGTTAATAATAAAATAATATAAAGAGTCTTTGAGTATTGAGAGAAAGCGTGGAAGTAGAAGAAAAAAAGGATTTGCCGACCATGTCTGGAAGAAAAATGGCTCAAAAAGTTAGATGCTCTGAGACCTTTGTCAGAAAAATATTTTGTACAGAAAAGAATTCCAATATTATTTACTTTAATTGAAATATGAAACGAAAAAATCCGCCAATTAGTTTTATTTCTATAACGAAAAGTGTAAGTACAATTTTTTTGTGCGCACTCCTTATGTTAATTTTTAGAAGAGTGACGTCTACTTTTGATGGCAATTCTATTTTACAATGTGCTGAGGAAAAGGCGTCCAAAGATATTTATATTGTTCGAAATATCTATCTTCTAAGAAGTGCCTACAATATCTACTAGACCAGCCCTATAATATGGTGTGGAAAAACTTTTTATAAGGAGAACCTTCGCCTAAAAGTGTTTCAAGCAAGAGTTTCTGGTTATCATTAAAAGGCTCTCTATTCTTGGTCGTATATTTAACCAGAGACAGGCGGTGTGGATTTAGTATGTACAAAAAAGAGACACCAGTTTTGACAAGTACCTACATCGTTGCTCTAGAAATTTCCAAAGCATACGACAGAATAAGTCTTGACTTTTTATAGAAACTGATTAGATTTGGTGTTGTTTGGTAGTTCTTCCGATTATAAAAAGTATTTTCAGGTATCGAACTATAAGTTATTGAATTCTATGGGATTAGTTCAGGCTTAATTCAAAGGAACCTGAATGTTCTGTTTCACTTCAATTCTATTTCTTATTTCTCTAAATTTTTTGCTTTCTTAACTATACATTCTATCCTGTCTTCTGATAATTACAATGTGATGGCCTTAGGAGATTGTAAACAAAAGGCCTCCAATGAAAAATGAAAGCGATGTCATGCTTTTTTGAGTGGCAGAATTTTACATGAGGCTGTAATTAGCATCATTGCCATACACTGGTGGACATGTATGGACAACAGGACTGGGACTCTCGTCTGTCCTTAAATCGTATGATCATCATTCGCACAACAGCGATCTTTATGGGCCATTGTCTTAGTTTGATAGACATGCCGAAAGATTCGTTTGTCCAACTAAGGACTTCTGTAGGAGCTGTGGATCTAAGGAGAAGTCAGTGTTGTGCTTTTGCCATGAAGAGACAGAGGATTCTGTCCTCGCATTTTCTGATATCATGGACGGAGAACACAAATATAAAGACTGTTTCAATTGCAATATTTGTGTTGAACACGGAATGTTTCCTTCTAGGGAGTAGTTAATTTCTGGGTTGATTTAATTTTGGTATTACAATGGCCCTAAATGATGGTCTGGATGGATTCCGCCCGCTATCCTTATCTAACTTAAACTACATCATTTGTGTATACAGTATTCCCTCGATTTGCGTCGTAGAATGTTCTGGAAAAAGGCGACGTAAATCGAATTTCAAAGAACTCATACTATTAGATGCATTTATTTGTGAACATTTTACGAAAAAAAAAAAAAGAAACTAAAATAATTAAATTTTTATTCTATGTATTGAATTTCTTTTAAAAGGGAAGTCCCCTGATTTTGTAAGGCGACGTAAATCGAATAACGATGCAAATCTAAGTTTAAGGGAACAACATTTTTGACGACGTTAATCGAAAAAACGTAAATCGAGGGAATAGTGCATTCCAATGAAAATTTAAATTAGTGTCTTGTAGCCTCTTTTGACCACGTACAGATAAATAAGATGATTCTCATTAATGACAGTAGGTTATCCATCTCTGTTTTGATTGATTAAACTACCGCCTTACACTGTTTCACTAATTTAGAGTTACTTCAGTCAAGGGAAATTAAGGGAACCGTCACTGCGAATTGCATTGTCTATTATAACATTTTTGAGTATTTATAGGAAATATGCAACATTTGTATGTGGTCTAGTAGGTAGTATGCTGCCTTATTAGACGTAAAGCTAGGATTCGAGTTACAGGCCAGACATCAAAATAAAACACAAAAAAAAGTATTTTTTCGGCGATTTCCTTTCAGCAGATATCTGGCAAAAACCCTGATAGTAAATAAAATTGCCAATGAGAAGTTTCTCAAAAAAAATCTGTCGTTCGGAGTCGACTTTAAACTGTAGGTTCCCGCCACTTATGTATAAAAGTAATACACACAACATAAGTAGTGCGAAAAACTAAGTCAATAATCCTGACTGAAGGGTTTTAATGACCAATTATGTATCCGACATTTCTAAATCAAATATTAAATCTTTTCGGGTTTAGGCTTCCTCACTGTCTGAACTTCAAATACCGGGAACTCAATCCGCTAATGGATAGACCAGAACCACATTGGCAGTTTAAGACAGTATTACGCGAAAAACTAGGTAAATAATCCGGACTGAAGGGTTGCAATGGCCAATTATGTATGTATGTATGCGACATTTCTAAATCGGGTTTAGGCTAGCTCAGTGTCTGAAATTCAAATACCTGCAACCCAATCCACTAGTGAATAGACCAAAACCACATTGGCAGGTTGAAGACAATATTATGTTTAAACTTCAAATTACACAATTTTCTATAGTAGCCAGGAATTTTAAGCAGTTATGTTGAGAGACACTAATTGTTGTTCTGATATAAACCTACAATGAGTTAATTTCAATTTCCAGCTCCGGGTACTGTCTTAATCGACAAGTACACGTCCTCTAACCTAACAAAAATTGGTAAAACCTTGAACAAGTGTTTTAGAGAGGTTCTTTGGGGAAAGCAAATAGACAAAATTTACCATTTTGTACACGATAATTGGAAAGAAAAGAACTTCAGAGTAATCGTACGAAATATAGTCATAACACGGTAATATTTATTATCTGGAAAAGAAGATCCTGGTTAGATGTATGATCGGCCCTATTAATTCTTTGGAAAAATATAACTCAACCCTTGGTACGAATACAATTCATATTAAATTTTGAAAATGTTGTCGTTTTGGCAATTTTAAGAATATTTTCCTTTATGTGTCTGTAGCATTTATTATATTTTTAATAAATTTTCTCGTTTTTTTTTTTTGACACTTAAAACTTATATAACGAAAAAACGAACAAATTAATGAAAAGATAAAAAAAATCGTTTTTATATTTAGAAAAATCTGTTATTTTCATATTCTGTTTACCATTAACCAACAGCGATTGTGAATTCTCAACTTCAGCCGCAGAGTTACGTACCACACAGGAGTAGTTGCCCGTATGATCGGATCCTAAATTTTCAATAACTAAAATACTATTATACTGATCGACTTGCTTAACGGACATGTGATGTTGTGTGGCATCGATGGCACGATTATCCTTACGCCATGTTATCGTCAAAGGCAAATCACCCTTGACCACCGAACAGGTCAATGATGCACGATCACCCATATTCAATTGTAATTGTGATGATTGAAATGGACTCAATTTCGGCGGTACTACATATAATTAAATACAATTAAAAAATAGACAAATTAACAAAAAACTTTAAATGCAAATTAAAAATTCAAAAAAAAAACAACCACAAAATGGAAACATTTATAAGCAAAGTGATTGAATGTAAAAATAATTTAAAAATAAAAAATAAAACAAATTTATATACTTTAATAGCTAAATGGAGAGAAGAGAGAAGCGTTTATATAAAACAAGACTAAAAAAATTGTTTCCCAAAAATTTTCAAAATTTTTCTTTTTTCCCATGGGCCGTACTTAGTTTTTTGTTGTTATTCCCGCGTACAGGAAACAAATTGGCTGAAAATCATTACTAAACGATTATGTTTATATGTATGTGTTAAAGATTATAAAATTATGAATCATATTTGATATACGATTACTTGGATATACTAACCAATAACAGTCACTTCGCCGCTACGTCGTGCACTATGGCCCTGCTTGTTGCGTGCCCAGCATGTGTACACGCCTGAATCGGTGTTTTTCTGTACCGGTGTAATGGTTAACGAGCCATCGGGCTGTACACGCTGTCTTATATCATCGGGTAACTCACGTCCACCACGTTCCCAGTGGATCTCTTCGATAGGATAACCGGCCACAGGACATTTTAAGTTTAAAGTTTCACCTGAGACTGCTGTTACTTTAGGAATAATACGTATATAAGGAAGACCTAAAAATATATAATAAGAAATCGATATTTTGGAATTAATAAAGCTAAGTAAAGTATATGTACACTGTTCAAGACTTAGGATTTTGCGTTTCCTTTGAAACTTTTTGTTTTTTAATTAACTTTTTAAAAAATTAGCTATAGGAGATCTATAATCATTTACAAAAAAAATGTATTCGTTTTAATTTTAATATTGACATTCATTTATGTATAAAGGGTGGCTGATATGTATTGCAACCAACTTCAGGTTGTTATCATTTGTATACCGCTCAACTGACAGCTGACAGATTTATTCCACTGACAGTTCATTTTATTGTTTACAAGCTTACAAAAGCATATTGATCAATTGCATTCAGAAAAAAAGTTATTCGTGTTGGAATTCAAGCGTGATAGCGTAATTACTTTCTATTTGGCTGGAAAACAACAGAGGTCATCCAGTTTTAAATGGGAATAAATATTTTGTTTATCGTACCTTTGCTTGTTATCGTGATACTAGTAGTAGGACGCGATGCAACCAAATAGTGGAGGAAAAAAAATCGGTAACAACACCAGATATGATGCAAAAGGAGAAGGTCAGATTTGATCGAAATCCACGCCACAGTGGTAGAAAAATTGCTAGTGAGCTAAATATATAGGGAGAACGGATGCAACACATATTGAAAAATGAGCTTCGACTAAAGCCATTGAAGTTCCAAAAAGTTCAAGATCTCACCGATAGAGAAAAAAAGTTAGACTGGAAAGAGTCAAGGAGTTTCTTCGCTTGCACGAAAGTGGCCAGTTACCGAATTTGGTTTTCTCCGAAGAGAAGCCATTGCATATTGAGCGGTTTGTGAACAAACAAAATGATCGGGTTTATTTGCAAAGATGTCAGCTGAAAATTTACACCTGCGATTGTCAGAATAAATGCCGATTATAATCGGGAAAATGTCTTAAAGACAGTATTGAAGCCCTGGGCAGACAAACATTTCGGCCACAATGGACATTCCAATAGGACTCAGCACCACCGCTCTCAGCACGCGTCAACCAAGAATGGCTTAAAAAGGAGGTTCATCGCTTCATTTCTACCGCACAATGTGTGGGTCGCCGTAACGGCAAATGGTCGCTTCTCGCTCGTATTTATCAACCATAAAATATAATAAAATAAAATAAATGGCGAATCTTATCGGGAAAATGTCTTAAAGACAGTATTGAAGCCTTGAGGAGACAAACATTTCAGCCGCAGACCACGTTAGCACGCGTCAACCTAGAATGGCTTAAAAAAGGGGTCCCTCGCTTCATTTCTACCGCATAATGGGCACCAAAATCTCCTGATCACAATCCGTTGGTCTTTTGCACCCGAGGCATTTGGGAGAGTAATGTTCTGACTAAAAAGCACCAAACTATCGACCATCTCAAGACGGCACTTCGCCGGGAATGTGCCAAAATACCGTAGAGCCACTTTTGTGCAGCTTGTGATGGCTTTGTCGGCCGTTTAAAGGTCATAATTCATACCAAAGGTGGCCAATTCGAAGAAATCTAAACTTGTTTTAAAATTTGATGGAATTTCCAACATTTTTTGCTTTTGAACAATAAAATTAAAAAAATATAGCGCTTTACTTTGTTGCATTATATATCAGCCACCCTGTATTTCCAGAATCTGGCAAGCATATCTGTATCACTGACTGTTTAAAATGATCAATAGATGGCGTTAACTTTCCTTTACTATAGGCGTTGGCCTATAATATATTTTAATATTTCAGTAAATGAGGATATCAGTATTGCTTCCCTTTTATTATTATCTGTGACACTTTTAAATGTCATAAATGGTTTTTATTTATTTTTCTTTTTTTATGTTTTTTATGTTCTTTACACATATAAAAACAGGCTCCCATATAAGTCCCTAAGTTCCATATTTCGCACTTGCACACACGCTTAGTCATAATGATGTATACACCTTTAGGAGAATATAGCCACATAAACTGGCAGGACATTTGTGCACATTTATATCCATATGGCCTATATAGATAAAATGAAGAGACATAAAAATGAAGAGAACTTATATACAAGGCATACGAACAACAGAGAGAGAGAGATAAATGGGAATAAATTGCAATCGTGTTTGTTTGCAGTTGAAATGAAATCTAAACTGTCCCTTTTAGCTGGTCATACAAATTATTCTCTGATTTCTTGCAACTTTTTTTCTATTTCCTTTTTTTGTTGTTGTATTCCAATATACAAACACATACAGAATGTATTGCGTTGTATGCATTCGTTAATATGTTTGTGTGGGTGTTTCATATCAGTTTTTGTTTAGTTTGTTATATACACACATACATACATATAAATGTGTAGGTTTTATGTAAATGACCCACACATACAGTCCATGTATCTACTTATCTGCTACTCTAGTTTTTCCTTCTCAATTTTTTTCCATTTTTTTCTATTTGCAACTCAAATGCGGTTATTCGTATTTGTTTTATGAAACAGTTGCAAGTTTTTTGTTTTGTTGGCTGTATTATTTCCTTAATACCAACAAAAAGCCTTTTTAAATTATATTTAAAGTCTTTAGTTTATTATCGTAATAAAAGTGTTAATTGTTGTAAATTGTAACTCTTTTTTTTTTTTGTAAAATAATTGAGTCCTTAAATAGGACAAGTACGAGTAGATATTCCAACAGGTAATAATTTAGAACCGTTCAGTTGAATTACATAGCATACATAATTGGCCATTACAACCCTTCAGTCAGGATTACGACATAGCTTCTCACACCACTTATGTTGTGTGCGTTAATTTTATACATGAGTGGCGGGACCTACAGTTTAAAGTCGACTCCGAACGACAAATTTTTGGGAAGCTTTTCATGGCAATTTTTACTCTCAGAGTCTTTGAGAGAAATCTGCTGAGAGGAAGTCGCCGAAGAAATATTTTTCGTTTTGATGTCTGACTTGGGATTCGAACCCGGGCCTTTTGTCTAATAAGCCAACACTCTACCCACTAGACCACGGCCACTTCAAGTCGATTCAGTTGAATTACGACTCTTAAAAAAGTTGGTTATCATACGGCCGTGGTCGCCGTTGTCTAGTAGCCAGTGTGCCGGCTTACTAGACGTAAAGCCAGGGTTCGAGTCCCTGGCCAGACATCAAAATAAAATACAAAAAGAATTGTTTCGGCGATTTCTTCTTAGCAGATTAAAATTAAATAAAAGCTGTGGCCATGATAATATTCCAACGAAATTATTGCTTATTTGTGCGGATGAAATAACTCACTTTCTGGTGCAAATTTTGAATAATTTGATTAGCACTGGAACATATCCTAATATTTTGAAAATTCATAAAATAACTCCACTTCCTAAGGAAAATAACAAAAATCTGTGGCAGAAAAAAACAGATCTGGTGCTGTTTTATCAGTTATTAAGAATATCTTCGAAGGAATTTTATACAACCGATTTTCAATATGGTTTCAGAAAAGGATGTGAAACGGAAGAAGTAGTTGTTAACGTCGTTAACTACATCTGTAAGAGTTTGAATGAAGGATATAGTGGAGTAGCTGGGATTTTTTATGATTTTAGTAAAGTCGTTGATCTCATAGATCATGATATTTTGATTGACAAACTGATATTTTATGGTTTTCAAGAAAAAGGTCGTCAATTGTTAAGGAGCTACCTAACAAATCCTTGGCAGTTCATTCAGATTGGTGTGCTAATATGAGTAGTTCAAGTAGAATTTTAAATGGAATGCCACAAGACACTATCTAATGATTTACATAATTTTACTCCTACTGGGAAAATATTTATGTATGCAGACGATGTTTGCCTTTGCCTATTTTCTCCATACAAGCATGAAACAGTTGTAAAAGCTTATATGGAAAGGGATGCTGCACTAATATGTAGTTTTGCCACAATAAATAAACTTATATTAAATGCTAATAAAACTCAGCTCATACGATTTAAGCCAACTTTTAATAATATTCATTTTTCGATAATTATTGATGGGAAAGAGGTGATAGAAGTTAAGTCCATTAAGTACTTGGAAATTAATATTCAGAGCAACCTTATTTGAGATAAACACATTCAATCTCTTAGAATGAAAGCTGCTCAAGTTGTTGGTGTATTATATGAATTTAAGAATAAATTTGATACAGAAGTAAAGTTAACCATTTATAATACTTTAATACACAGTCATTTTAATTATTTAGCCATCATGCATGGATATAAAAAAACTACTGAATTATAATCGTTAAAAGCTTTAAAGGGAGTATACAATTCACCAATACATGGCCATTACTACCCTTCAGTCAGGATTACGACCTAGCTTCTCACACCATTTATGTTGTGTGCATTAATTTTATACATAAATGGCGGGACCTACAGTTTAAAGTCGACTCCGAACGACAGATTTTTGAGTAGCTTTTGATAGCAATTTTTACTCACAGAAAAATCTGAGAAGAAATCTGCTGAGAGGAAGTCGCCGAAGAAATATTTTTTCGTTTTGATGTCTGACCTGGGATTTACCAATATTATGTCCAAATATAACAATGTCGACAGACATATGTCAAACCATTTTACCAAATCATGGTATTTACCAAATGCAGCTTTTATTGTATACTAGAGCCCCGACTTGCGTCGGTATGTACGTCACTAATAGTATTGACGTAGCTTTGCTTGTGCAGGGGATGTGACCCAACTCGATTTTTGAGTTAGCGTTGTTGATGCGTTGAAAATCGACGCTGTGATGGAAAAGTTTTCACAGAAGCACAGCTAATAGCAAAATGCGCTAACAAATTTGACAACACGGTTGATAAAATTAGAAAACAGGGCGGGAAAACAGAGTATGGTTATACAAAATGCGGTTTGAATGTACATTCAAAGGATTATTATGCACAATTTCATGTCGAAATTCAAAAAAATAAGAAAAAATAGAGAAAATAAATTATTTGAAATTTCTATGTGAAATTAATTACTAAAAGTTTCATTATAAAATGAATTGTTTTCTTCATACCAACGCCTAAGTGGGTATTTTTATATCCATGTCCTGTAATCGCACCTGTAGCTTAGGTAAGTAGACCGATTCAAGTTAAAGTTTTTTCATTGAGTAGAATTTCTGATAATATCAGTCACCCATATTCCGTAGAAGTTCTTTCTACAAAATTTTAATTTTGAAAAATTCGTGATCTTTGACCTTTATGCTGTAATCGAATATATGTGAATATCATGCCCGAATAATTTTTTTTAAATCGTTCAATGTGTTCTTTATTCGTTATAAAAGAAACGTTTGGACTCTCGTTTAGTTGGATCAAGATAGAATATTTTAAAAAAAAAACTTCCTTTTTTTTGGATATTTTTCTACCCATTCGGAATTAATGGGTTAATAAATTCTACTTAATAAATTAAAAAACTAGTGTTACTTTGAACTGCTGTTTCATTGACTTAAAATTAATGAAACTGTGTTGGTTATCTTCTGTTCAGAATTATATATCATAAATGCTTTTCAGCTCAATAGAAATACTCAGGTTTAATGAAAAAAAAAAACGAATTGAAGGAAAAAATTTTTATATTTTTTAATGGCAATAGCATGAACATACTCGTACACACACATTCATATGCCTCATATACTCTACAACATTTAATAAATTAAATAAAGAAAGAAAAAAAATATGACAGAAATTTTTTTTATTTCAATATTAACTCACCATAAATATTTAAACGTGCAGCATGCTGCACCCGTCCGGCACGATTTTCAGCAATACATGCATATTCGCCACCATCTTCTACCATCACATGAGTGATATTAACATGACTAATTACATCACCATGAACGGTGATATATTGGCCCATCATGAATCTGCAATAAACGTTAACAAAATGAAAGATAAGAAAATTGTAAATAAAATCTATCGTATAGAAATATGTGAATAAAAAAAAAAAATTAAATAAAAATAATAATAATGGCAGTATAGGCAGGATTATTTATTTAATTATTTAAAATGGCAATATTTCTACTTCATATGAATTATTAACACTAGGCTTTTAAGGAAATATTACATGTTTGTGTAGAATCTGGAGGTGAAAACTGTATTCAATATTCAATTATTTGATTAATTATAATTTTTTAATAGTTTTACTGATGGATTACGAAAACAAATACATACATCCAGACTGGGGTTTGAATCCGGTCCATTTGTCTAATAACCCAACAGAAATCAATTCTAATTGTAATTACCAAACAAAAGGCAAAACCTCTTTGATTTGGTTTGCCTGCTCTAATCTTTTTCCTTTTGTCCTTTTAAACCATTGTTCTTATTTTACAGGTTCTTAATAGGAAGTGTGGATACTATTCTCTTTCTCAGACGTATAATTCATCTCAGCCTAGTTTTCCATCCTATCCTTGAATAAACCTGAAACCTAAGTTCTTGGATTGGTGGCGGGCCTGTTTGTTAGATGGAATTGCTATGTCTCGCCTTCTGTACTTTCTGTCCAAATTACAGGTTGGCTGATATATAATGCAACAAAGTAAAGCGCTATAATTTTTTAATTTTTTTTTTTTAATTTTATTGTTCAAAAGTAAAAAATCTGGGAAATAACATGAAATTTTAGAATCAGTTTAGATTTGTTCGAATCGGCCAACTTTGGTACGAATTATGGCCATCAAACGGCCGACAAAGCCATCACAGGCCGTACAAAAGTGACTCTGCGGTATTTTGGCCCATTCCCGGCGAAGCACTGTCTTGAGATGATCGACACTTTGGTATTTTTTAGTGAGAACCTTACTCTCCAAAATATATCAGGCGCAAAAGTCCATCGGATTGAGATTCGGAGATTTTGGTGGCCATTGTGAGGTAAAAATGAAGCGAGGAATCTACTTTTTAAGCCATTCTTGGTTGATGCGTGCTGAGTGTGGTGGTACTGAGTCCTGTTGGAATGTCCATGGTCTGCGACCGAAATGTTTGTCTGCCCAGGGTTTCATTACTGTCTGTAAAACGTTTTCCCTATAATATTCGGCATTTATTTTGACTCCACGGTCGATGAATACGAGCAGACAGCGGCCATCAGTCGTTATGGCGGTCCACACCATTACAATCGGCGGCGCTTGAATTCTGGTGGCCAATCGCAGGTGTAAATTTTCAGCTGACCTCTTTGCCAAGAAAACCCAATCATTTTGTTTGTTCACAAATTGCTCAATTTGGAATGGCTTCTCATCGGAGACAACCAAATTCGGTAACTGGCCACTTTCGTGCAAGCGAAGCAACTCCTTGGCTCTTTCCGGTATGACTTTTTTTATCCATCGGTGAGCTCTTGCACTTTTTGGAACTGCATTCTCGCGATATGTTCATCTCACGAGCAATTTCTTTACCACTGCGGCGTGGATTTCGATCAAATCTGGCTTTCAATTTTCAGATCATTTCTGGTGGTGGTGGTTACCGCTTTTTTTTTGTCCACTTTTTGGACGTGATGCAACACTGCCAGTATCACAGTAACGAGCAATGGAACGAGAAACAAAATATTTATTCACATTTAAAAGCTGGAGGGCTCTAACGATAGCCACTTGTGGTTTTCCAGCCAACTATAAAGCAATCACACTATCACACTTGAATTCGATCACGAATAACTTTTTTTTCTGAATGCAATAGATCAAAATGCTTATGTAAGCTTGTAAATAATAAAATTAACTGTCACTGGAATAAATATATCAGCTGTCAGACAAGCGGTTTACAGATGATAACAACCTGAAGTTAGTTGCAATACATATCAGGCACCCTGTAATATCGCTGGAAAGGAAAATAAAATTTGTTTTTCTTGTAAATAGATTTCCTACTCTACATATGTATGCCACATGTTTTAGGCTCCACTGTAGGTAGAAAGGATTACTCCTCTGTTTACGGAGGCTCACAAGAGCGGCAAATAATTTTAATTAAAACTTAAACCAACAGACAGTCACTGTCAAAGCACTGCTCGAATGCTAAAGCAACAGAGTTAATGCAGTTTTTTTTTTGTTCGTTCGTTATTTATTCTTCTCTTTCTCTCACTGACTGGTGATGGTAACGCGAATACAAATATGTGTGTGTGTTAGTGTGTTTGTAGATTGAAAAGAGTGTTGCCAAGTAATAGAAAATTCGTATAAATTCGAGGATTATCAGAAATATTTCTTAAAATATTCAGAAAAACTTTGAGGATGTTTCAATAAATCTGCGAAGTAAATAATGCAAGATATTCAGTTATGGACCGATGAATGCAAATCCTTACATACATACATACATTAATCGTCATTACAATCCTTTAGTCAGGACTACGACCTAACTTCTTACATTCACTTATGCATTTTATATAAGAGTATCTGGACCTATAGTTTAAAGACGGCCCCGAACGACAGATTTTTGAGAAAATTTGTTCGTAGTAATTTTTATTTACTCTCATAGTTTTTGCCAGAAATCTACTGAGAGGAAGTCGCCTAAGAAATATTTTTTTTTTTCTTTTTTCGTTTGTTGAAGATGGCTGATTTGGGGTTTAAACCATGGTCTTACATTTAATAAGCCAACACACTATCTTTTATTAGATTAAGACGAAAATATAAAAGAAACATGTCTGGGATTAAATAAGTTACATTGGTAATCAGACATGCTTCTTTCACCTTATATTCGGTGATAATCGACCTATAACTGATACATACATACATAATTGGTCATTACAACCCTTCAGTCAGCAATATTGACCTAGTTTTTCGCACTACTTATGTTGTGTGTATTACTATGTATAAAAGCGGCGGGATATACAGTTTAAAGTCGACTCCGAATGAGAGATTTTTGAGGAACTTTTCATGGGAATTATATTTACTCTCAGAGTTTTTGCCAGAAATCTGCTGGCTTTACGTCTAATAAGCCAGTAACTGATATTTGAACAAAAATATTTCTGAAGGTTCAACTTGCTTCTTACCATGTCGTTACAAGGTAAAGTCCAACTGAATCCAATAACTTTGGCACTTGATAATCGCTATCTGAATAAAACTGAATCTGTCAAGTTTGATGCAATTCACTCAGTCTGTCGCCAAGAAATGGGTACATGAACGAATTAAATTTATAGAATATGTTAGAGCCTAGAGCGTCTAATATATCTCGACAAATTTCCTTTCTAATTTTAACTTTTGGCTGATGGCGTCAAAGACTCATATTTCTATGAGAACAGTGCACATCAGGCCAACTCTGACAACAGCGAATACTGTAGCTTGAAGATTATCAACTTCCTTTGACCTAAATAGGATTATCTGGACACCAACGATATGTGGTCCATGAGTGCAGTGAGAGTGTGGTTGTCTCACGTGGAGCTTATGTGTACGAAACGCTGAAATCATGCACTCTGTTAGAAATTTTCTTATGGAGTTTCCGTAAATTGCATGTTCGAATACACTACAAACCACATTAGTCCTTAAGGCTAACATAAACCAAGCGATCGAACGAATTCAGCTTGATTTATGGAGTGATAAAAAATTTAATATTTCGGTTGCTGTCCACCCATATAAATTGTAACGGATATTTAAAAGATTTGATATTTTACAAGTCAATAGGCGCTAAAGGAATGAAAGATACGTAGGTAAGCCAATAAGTTTATGAATTTTTAAATCTCGTATTTACTTCATTAGTCATTACAGGCCATTTCAAACTAGCTGCTCGTATCATATATGTCGTGTGCTTAAATTAAATCCAAGAATAGCGGGCAAAGATCAGCGATAAGTATTCAAAAAGATGAGTAGATTCGAGTCATACTTATAATTTCAGATACTTATACGCATTCATACTTATTTTAATATGATGTTTATACTACTCAAACTCAAAGTTGGTAGTACTCGTCGTATTCATACTTAACAATACGAATGATGTTATTGACTTCAACTCGTAACTATTTAACGCTTACACGAAGCACAAAATAGGTATGATTCGCGTACGACCACTGCAATACTCACAAGAAGATTGTGTGTATGCTTTGCTTGTTGTCTTTGTCTTTCCTTTCTTCTTTGTTTGTATATGCAATAACAACAAAGGCTGTAAATTTTGATGAATGATTCGAGCCACCCGAATGATTTATAAGTATAAGTTATGAATCAGAATAAGTAGGCGTATGAATCAAACATATTTCGAATGTTGCGAGTGAGTTTGATGTCAACGTTGTACTCATACTCATTGCTACTAATTCATATAAATCAATGTTGTAGCGAGTACGAATGAATCAGAGTAGTTGAATTTCAATTCTGTTGATTCATTCATACTTAAAATTGCATGAGTGCTTATGAGTTGCGGAAAAACGATTAATTGCTGATCTCTGGCAGAGGGTCCTATAGTTTCAGCTACTCACGAATGTAATGACCCCTTAAAAAGTAGGTATGTATGTTGAAGTGTTAGTCTATGGAAATAAATGCACTGCCCAGAAGCTGGCAACCCTTGTTTTAAGTAGGGTTATAGTATTTCCTTTATTTTTTTGCTTTACTGACGTATGAATACGAAGGGGGTAATTAAAAATTCGTAAGTACTTTCCATTTTTTTTTTTTTTGTATATTTTTTGCTTTCCTATTATGTTGTACTTTACTTTATCCTCTCATTTCATTCTTTTTGTTTTTTCTTTCTTCTTGCGTTCCCCTCTTTCGTTTTCGACTGGTTTATGTTCATAAATAAACTCGTACTTATGGTTTATTTTTTGCTTTTATTTTTTTATTTTTTCCATCTTTTTATAGGCTTAAAGGAAAAGTTTGTTTGTTGCTTTTCCATTACTTGTAATTATTCGCTTTAAAAATTTTCTGAATGTAACAAAGCGAACAGAGAGTTAAAGGAATTAATTTCCTTTTCTACTACAAAAAGCAAAAAAAGGAAGCATGAATACAAAATTTTAAAATATTTTGTTATAGCCACAGACCCAAAGTTAACCTTGGCTTTTGTTACTAGAGTACATAGTTTAAGTCAACAGCAATCTTCTCAAATATCCGTCCAACGATTTGTAATACAAACCCTTGTAAAATATTTATGAAAAGTTTCCTTTCAATGGAAATGTTTTAATTCGCTTAAAACTTAATTATGCTACTGCCTAGAAAATATGAAAGTCTATTGTCATCATACAGTTTATTACACTTTTTTTTCTCATATTTACGTACATCCTCAAGTATTACAATCGTATGGCATCTGCAGATATTTGAGTATTTACATACGTTTCGTTAACGCCACAAAAGACTCAATCATGTCTGCTGCTGTTACGCTGTTGGCTCATTTATGATGCATTGTTTTACTTTCTCTTCTTGGACCCTCTAATCATATTATCCGCCTTAATCTCGATTCTAAATGCTGTGATTATGATGTAGAAGTAAAGGAAATTTATGTATTGAAATGCGAAATACGAGGGCTGTACAAAAATTCAACCTAATGTGTAGATAGTGGCGGTAGTTTGCATATAATTTTGATGAAAAGTCGCAACTTCTACAAAGGACAATTTGGGTCCAACGACCTAAATTTATGGTAATCGACTACAGAAGCAAAAGAATCTAGACCTCTTTGTACCTCCACAAACCAATCACATAGAAAGAAAACTTCCAATCCAGATGGAAAAGCTTTTATCCTGTTTGCAGGAAACGCTTGTTAACAGTGCTGAAATAAATCTAAGGAAAGAGATATTAAGAAATATTTTCGCTAGGGAAACAAACAGGAATATAACATTTTTTTTTAATCTTTTCTTATTAATAATGTAGCTCAGTACGTATATTTAAAAGATCCTGCTCTGGGGGTGTATATTTTTTCGACTCCGTTTATAAAATACGAAGGTTTTAGAAAGACGTCACACTTATGTCGTTGCGATCAATCATTTAAACAGTAGCCTCAGTAGGCATATCCTGCTTAGCTCCTATAAGATTCCATTGCAACGCCGATATTTCCTTTTACCTCATTACAAGGTGGCTGATATATAATCCAACAAAGTAAAGCGCTATATTTTTTTAAGTTTTTTTTAATTTTATTGTTCAAAAGCAAACTGTCAAAAGCAAAATATCGGAAATAACATCAAATTTTAGAATCAGTTTATATTTGTTCGAATTGGCCACCTTTGGTACGAATTATGGCCATCAAACGGCCGACAAAGCCACCACAGGCTGCACGAAAGTGGCTCTGTGGTATTTTGGCCCATTCCCGGCGAAGAGCCGTCTTGAGGTGATTGACACTTTGGTATTTTTTAGTGATAACCTTACTTTCCAAAATGCTTCAGGCGCAAAAATCCAAAGAAATGAGATCCGGAGATTCTGGTTGCCATTGTGCGGTAGCAATGAAGCAAGGAACCTAATTTTCAAGCTATTCTTGGTTGACGCATTCTGAGCCCTGTTGGTATGTCCATCATGGTCTGCGGTCGTAATGTTTGGCTTCAGTACTACCTTTAAGACATTTTCTCGATAATAGTTGGCATTTATTTTGACCCCACGGTCGATGAATTCGAGAGGGGAGTGCCACACACCATTACCATCGGCGGCGCTTGAGTTCTAGTGGCCAATCGCAAGTGTAAATTTTCAGCTGATTTTTTTGGCAAGTAAAACTGATCATTTTGTTTGTTCACAATCTGCTCAATTTGGAATGGCTTCTCATCGGAAAAACCAAATTCGGTAACTGGCCACTTTCGTGCAAACGAAATAACTCCTTGGCTCTTTCCAGTCTAACTTTTTTCCATCGATGAGCTCTTGCAATATTTGGAACTTCAATGGCTTAATTCCAAGCTCATTTTTCAATATGTGTTGCATCTGACCCCGTGATATGTTCAGCTCACGAGCAATTTTTCTACCACTGCGACGGGGATTTTGTTCAAATCTGGCCTTCACTTTTCGGATCATTTCTGGTATTGTTACCGTTTTTCTTCGTCCCCTTTATGGACGCGATGCAACACTGCCAGTATCACGGTAACGAGCAATGCTACCAGAAACAAACGATTTATTCATATTTAAATGCTGGAGTGCTCTAGCGATAGCCACCTGTGGCTTTCCAGCCAAATATAAAGGAATTACACTATTACGCTTGAATTCTTTCAGGAATAACTTTTTTACTGAATGCAATAGCTCAAAATACTTTTGTAAGTTTGTAAATAACAAAATGAACTGGAATAAATCTGTCAGCTTTCAGATGAGCGATTTACAAATGATAACAATCTGAAATTAGTTGCAATACATATCAGCTACGCTGTGCAAGGGCAGCACTAGGCTTTGCCCAGTTAAAGACCCTAGTGATGTCCGTTTATAGGTGCATATAAAATAAGTATGAATGCGTACAAATATCAGAAATTATAAGTATGACTCGAATCTACTTATCGTTTTGAATACTCGTTGCTGATCTGTGATATGTATGTATGTAAATTAAGAACTACTATATACTAGTTCAAATATTTAAAATTTTAAACAATTAAACTCTGTTAGGGATTAAAAACGATTATAATTCCCCTTTAATTAGTTTTTCCCATTCATGGTACCCACTAGTCTTTGGTAAAAAGAAAAAGAAAAATCAATAGAAAATTAGCTATTTTTGTCTAACTAACTTCATAATAGCCAAAGCGTCCTATTAACAATAGAAAAAGGGAAAAGAACTCTCAAAAAACATATTCGTTAAGTATTAATTTCAAATGGTGGCAATGGTTCCACCATATAACGTGTGTTGTATTTAAACTTTTGCCTTAAACAACTTAATCTCTTTCTCTGTGTAATTTAAAGAAGCCATAGGAAATTAAAAGCCATTCCCGATTACCCATACCCAAACTCCCAACTCATGAGTACGTTGGGTGTAATAAAATCTTTAATAAGAAGTTTCGAAAATTACCATTCTTTGCTCCTTCCAAACAATGGATGCAAATGCTTAAAACTTTAAGCATTTGCTCAAACAGAAGCAAATGAAAGGAAAGAAAACGAAACGAAATTAAAATAGAAGCAGCAAGAACTCTATTATTGCCAACAGTTACTATAACAATTGAAAGCGTCTTTTAACTGCAGAAAGAGTTTCTTTCACTCTCTCTCTGTCTCACTCCCTCTCCCTCTGTCTCTGTCTATGTATAACAATTTCTTAATATTACACATGTGGATTTAATTACCAATTTGTTTGAAGTTGTATGTGTATTGTGTTCGTTTATTGCAACAAATTGTTTAAACGTTTTGTTGTCGTATGCATGGAACTATTTGTAGTCGAGTGTATATCAGCATTTGTTAATTAATTAATCGCATAGAGGAGCAGTATTTGAACGCTGTGGCTCAATCTTTTGTATTTGCCTTCTAAATAAAATTTAATTGAATCGGTTCTTATATTTCTAAACACAGATTTTGTTTGGGAAAATTTCAGTGCTGTAAGCAATGTTTGGAAAATTATTTTCCAACCGCTTAAATTTTATTGTCGTTTCGTCTATCGTTAAGCCAGATAATTGAACCGATTTTAAATTGCGTCAATTAAAATTGGGTGACAATAAAAAGGAGATATGTATCATAGCTTCACAAAAAAATGAAAACCTACGCTCAGAAAATATGAAAGGTAATTATACAGGGTGGCTGATATGTATTGCAACCAACTTCAGGTTGTTAACATTTGTAAACCGCTCTTCTGACAGCTGACAGATTTATTCCAGTGATAGTCCATTTTATTATTTACAAGCTCACAAAAGCATTTTGATCTATTGCATTCAGAAAAAAAAGTTATTCGTGATGGAATTCAAGTGTGATAGTGTGATTGCTTTATATTTGGCTGGAAAACCATTGGTGGCTATCGTTAGAGCCCTCCAGCATTTAAATGTGAAGCCATTCCAAATGGAGCAGTTCGTAAACAAACGAAATGATCGGGTTTACTTGCCAAAGAGGTCAGCTGAAAATTTACACCTGCGATTGGCCATCAGAACTCAAGCGCCGCCGTTGGTAATAGTGTGTGTCGCTCCACTCTCGAATTCATCGACCGTGGGGTCAAAATAAATGCCAAATATTATCGAGAAAACGACTGTAGACCATTATGAACATTCCAACAGGACTCAGAATGCGTCAACCAAGAATGGCTTAAAAAGGAGTTTCCTCGCTTCATTTCAACCGAACAATGGCTACCAAAATCTCTGGACTCAATCCGTTGGACTTTTGTGCCTGATGTATTTTGGAGAGTAAGGTTTTCACTAAAAAATACCAAAGTATCGATCGCTGTGATGCCAACTTAGCCCTTTTCGGGCTAGATTTAGCCCTTTTTGAAGTACCTTTAAAGCGAAAAAAAATGTTTAGCCCTAAACTAAAAAACGCGCAATTTCAGCGCCTTTCAGTATTTTTGTTTATCCCTTTTAGCCCGTTTTTCCTTTAACTCTGTATGGCAATATTATTTTATGTTTCTCTGGCAATGTCGAATTCTAAGCCAATGTGGCACAACTTTTTTCTTCTATTTCTTGTTTTCATCTTTGTCATTTACATTGTTATTCTCTGATTTACATAGAATTAACAAAAGTACCGTGAAACACAAGCTTTGCTGAAAGTTTAAAATTGTATTTACCTAATAATTAGGTATTAATAAAAAACACATTAATCAGTATACGAGTTTATAACTTTAAGTAGGTCATAACTTAATATTCTTGTATGTATATTTAATATAAATGTTATGCTATGTTTAGATGGAACGCTATACCCAAAGATATTGTAAAATTTTGGAGACAGATCCCCTTTTCAAGGAATGAATAAAGCCTTGTAAAGATGAATCTAAAGCAGTATGTATTTACTACATACATATATACATATATAATTGGTCATTACAACGCTGCAGTCAGGATTATTGACCTAGTTTCTCACACCACTTATGTTGTGTGTGTTAAATTTATACATAAGTGGCAAGACCTACACTTTAAAGTCGACACCGAACGACTGATTTTTGAGAAACTTTTTATGCCAGGTTTGTTTTTACTCTCAGAGTTTTAGCCAGAAATCAGTTGAGAGGCCTGGGGCTCGAACCTTGGCTTTACGTCTAATAAGCCAACACACTACTAATTAGACTACGGCGTATTTGCTGCAACACGCAAATCTCCACTAAACACTACGATCTGGTCAGACATTTAGAAAGGAAAAAGCATCCGAACCTTTAAACAGCATTAATATAGTACAACTACAAATTTTTTTTACACCTGCTGTGGTACCCGTGGAAAAGAAATGTTAGGCTGCGTAATCGTTATATTTGCAATCCATTCAGCATTTGCTTCCATAGATCACTTGATAGAAACAAGTGTCAATGCCATATAGAAGGTGATTTATGGAATGAAGAAGAGGATGACCAAGAAGTAAAAATCGTATTTAACAATGACGAACTTTGAAAGATTGTAATGAAAATTCTATTTGAAATTAATCTAGTACCTTAATTCTATTGAATGTAAAATGATCTCAAAAATTGTAAAAATTGTGGTTTTTTACCTGAAAAGACCTTTTTAATTTTAGCCCCCTTTTTGCGCTTTTTTGAAAAAATTGAAATTGTATTGTACTAAAAACGTTTCAATTTAGCCCGTTTTTCATTTTTTTTTCACGCGTTTGGTGTCTTAAGAGTGGCATCACTGATCGATCATCTCAAGACGGCACTTCGCCGGGAATGGGTCAAAATACCGCAGAGCTACATTCGTGCAGCCTGTGATAACTTTGTCGGCCATTTGAAGGCCATAATTCGTACCAAAGTGGCCAGTTCGAACAAATCTAAACTGATTCTAATATTTAATGTTATTTCCAACATTTTTTGCTTTTGAACAATAAAATTAAAAAAAAAAAATTTTTTTTTAAAAATTAAAACAAAAAATTAAAAAAATTTACCGCTTTACTTTGTTGCATTATATATCAGCCACCCTGTATATTAAAAATATATTTCTTCGGCGACTTCTTCTCAGTAGATTTCTGGCAAAAGCTCTGAAATAAGTTTAAATAAGTTTCTCAAGAATCTGTGGTTCAGAGTCGACTTTAAACTGTTGGGCACACCACTCATGTCTAAAAGTAACACTCACAACATAAGTGATGGAACTATGAAGGTCGTATTGATTATTTATGAATTTATGGTAGTTAAGTTGTTTATGGCTGCTGTCAGTACTGTCGGATAGTTATCATTCATTATTACCAGTTTTTGGTGTTTATTTATGTTTTATTGTTGGAAAGTACTTCTTGTGAAGATCGCTTTTCTCAGATTTATCGACCAATAAGAACGAACATGTTTTTATAAGGAAGGAACAAGAGCATTACCTTCAGGATAGTAATCGTTTATCGAAAAACGTTTCAAATTTTTATTCATATTTAAATTATTTATAAAGTTTACACAGTTGCTGCATAAATATTTTATTTAAAACGTTTCAATTTTAAAGCTGCTCCCCTTATAAACATGTTGTGTATGCGAAAGCGGAATGCAAACAGTATTGGCCCTATTGGAATTTCGTTGCATCAACCAACTTTATATTTTGTAAATAAAACAACGGGAAAAAATGCAAAAAAGTTTCTTTAGAATTGAAAAAATGAAAAAAAACCCCCAAAAAAAAAACGTAATAAATTGAGGTTTAATCCTTAAATGCATACACACAATCGGCTACAGAGCGCTCTCAATGAGAAAACAAAAGCTATAGACATTGAAAAAAAATGAATGCACAACTCCATTTACCATATACACTTCACACATACATACACACACACACACACATGCGTATAAAAATGCACAAATATTTGCAATTTTCCATACAAATAAATAACAGAACTTATTTTAACTGAAATACACACAAACACACTCTCTATCCATATACACGGTATTTATGTATGTGTGTATGTGTGAAAATGTAATTCTATCCATGTATAGGTGGATTGTATGCATTTGTTTTCTCTTTTTATATGGTAACGCTCACTCACTGTATATAAAAGTTCAATTACCTTCCGTTCGATGGTAGTGGAAATCCGTCCAGTGTCCATGAAATTTGTGGTGTTGGATTTCCGGCTGCTGAACATTTTAAACTTACAGCTGGACCTGGCTGTAAAGTTTGCTCAATAAAACTATACAGTAAAACTGGTGGGGCATCTGTAAATACAGAGAAAACAGAAAAAAAAACATTGAACAACAACATCAACAACAAGAAAATTAAACAAAACCGTAGAATAAAGAGCAGAGAATTAAAAATATTAAAGAAAACGGGAGTTTGAAAATGCAAAATGCCTCCCCAGAGATATTTTTTAGTTTGTGTTAAATGAGAGAGGAAGAGAGAGAGAGAAACTGAAAATAGAAAAACTGTTCTTTAATGATTAATATTTACCTCCTAATTGCAATTCTGCTGTTGCCTGAAATGTATCGCCTTCTGGCCGCCTTACCACACATTGATACATGCCACGATTCTCTCGACTAACGCGTGGCACAATTAAAGTGTCCTCTATGCGACCGGATGATGGCAATTGACGGCCATCTTTGTACCATAAAATATTTTGCATGCCCACTGGACTGCCATTACTGGTGACCATACAGCGAAATTCCGCTGTACCACCCATATGAACACTAAGGACATTGGGTTGAATCTCAACCTGTATGGGTGTGGCTACCGATAGTCGAAGTTCGGCACTTGCTTCACCGCCCACATTACTCGCCGTACATTTGTAAACACCGGAATCTTCGCCAGTTACTGCCTCAATAGCTAATATAGGTCCAAGCAGCCGTATGCGAGGCCCACTTAACACTGGCAAAGGACCAGGGCCATTGTGTGTATACCAACTGCAATGAATATAAAAAAAATTGTAAGAAAGAATATGAATTTAAAGCTTAATTTAGATTTAAAAGAAGAAATTAAAAATAATTTCTGCTTAATAGTTTATTAAACAGCAAAGAAAATACGTTCTAAGTGACAAAAGCCTTTTTAAATAGAATCCATGATGGTTATTTGGGATTTAAAATGTTTTCTTAAAAATTTATTTTCAGCTTCGCTCTATAACGATACCGTCACCCCAATTTACTAAGAAGTATCACTCCTGAAAATGATATGAAAGTGTTCGAAAAAAGTAGGACCTTTTGTAGGAAAAACAAATTCAGAATATTTCTCATTTGAAGTTCATCACAAGGTCAGTAGTGTGTGCCATTGAAAAAAAGCAATTCGAAGACGAAATTTACGTATAAGATTTCGGTGAAGTCGCCATAGTTTATTCGGTAGTACAGTCAACCCTCCTATAAGGCGGTACTCTCAGAACGAGATTTCCATATAACGCGGGACTGAAATTGCGACAGACCTGCTATAACGCGCTACTCTTATAGCGCGGTATGCGTTCAACTTCATCCCATTAGTTCCTTCCGCATAGCCTATGAATGAATAGTAACTAGATATTGTAAGAGGGCATACAGTACGAGTACGGGCACGGTACAGTACCGTGCAAAACTATAGCACTTGGATTTTCAATTTAAAAAAACAAATGGATGAAGATGAACCAAATGGGGATAAATATTAAAGAATTACATTATTTTACAAGTCTTTCTTAAATTTGTTTGGAACCAGTCTTTCAGTTTCGTTTTTATTTATTTTTTTTTTTTTTCAATCCTTATATGAACTCTTGAATTCAATAAAAATAATTTATCTTGACTTTTGTGATGATGATAAATCTGGGTTTCTTATAGCGCGGTTTCCCTACAATGCGGTAGACGGTTTCCATAGAACGCGCTTCGAATTAGCCTGCTTTGTACCTGAAATCCGATTTTCTTATAGTGCGGTTTCCACATAACGTGGCACGCTCTCACCGTATTATAGGAGGGTTGACTGTGTGTTATTTTATTAGATGTGTGTCCCCGATTTAAATCGCAAATCTCAAAACGAAAATATAAGAAAATATTTCTTCGATTAGCATATTTCTAGAAAAGAAAAATTGTCATGAAAAGTTTCTCAAAAATCTTTTTTTCTGTATCGACTTTAAACTGTAGGGCCCGGCACTCATGTATAAAATTAACACACACAATTTTGGTGGTGGATTATAGGATTGGAATGACCAATTATTAAATCATAGTTTAGTCGGTTGATTTATTTTTGTTATCAAAGGAGAGATCTAAACCAAATAGATTTATGGTCCTATGATGAATCGTCCTTTCAGTAACATTCTGTACAGCATTTGGAATTATTCTACTGGGAGTAAGTATGAATGTGGGATAGACTCAATTAGAGATCTCTAGTCACTTTAAATATTCTAAAATTGTATTGTTTGAGAGCGGTGTTGTATCCTTATCAGGGCTAAAAGCGCACCTACTGCTTTATGAATTGGTGTAGGTAATGTTGCCGTAGTCTAGTAGGCGTCAGAGATCAGCAATGAATCGTTTTGCCGCTGCTCATAAGCACTAATGCAATTTGGGCACGAATGAATCAACAGAATTGAATTGAATTTTTCTAAATTTATGAATCAGAATGAGTATGCGTATGAATCAAATATATTTCGAATGTGTGGTGTGTTTAATGTCAACGTTGTACTCCTACTCATTGCTACTTGTAACTTAAAATCAATGTTGTAGCGGCGAGTAAAAATGAATCAGAGTAGTTTGATTTCAATTCTGTTGATTCACACATGCTCAAAATTGCATGAGTGCTTACGAGTAGCGGAAAAACGATGCATAAGTGATCTCTGGAGTGAACCTCGGTCTCACGTCGAAGTTAAACTGGTCACGTCAGTTAAACTGGCGATTAAAGGAGAGCGCACAAAAAAAAACTGAACTTACACTTATCGTTATAGAAATAAAATTAAGTGGCGGATTTTTTCGTTTCATATTTCAATTAAAATAAATAATATTTGAATTCTTTTGTGTATAAAATTTTTTTCTGACCAAGGTCTCAGAGCATCCAAACTTTTGAGCCACTTTTCTTCCAGACATGTTAGGGTGTTTTAGAAGAATACGTATTATTTTACTTGCTTTGTTTTGGTCGGCAAATCCTTTTCTTCCTTCAATTCAACGCTTTCTCTCAATAGTCAAAAATTTAGAAACTGTTTTTTGGTTAACATCTGCGAGCCAAGCAATTGTTTTTTGTAAGTGGCGCGGTTTTTCATTGAAAATTTCAATTATTCTTGTTGGGTGTCCATTTTCAAAAAGCTAATTTTGCTATTGCAATGAAATTTAGCACGTGGATTTTGAAACAGATGACTAACAAAAACAATGTAACAGTATTCATTTTTTCAATTATAAAGAAAGTTATAAGCTTAAAAGTAAACCCATTTTTTATTTCGTGCGCACTCCTTATCTACTCTATTAGATTTTTATCTTGGGTGTTGCGTAACTTGCCTTAACATTTTACTGGGGCAATAGAGGCAACAAAATTTCCTTTATAAGTTTGTTGGAGGACGAGTTATATTATGACCTTAAATAGTATTTGGGATTGTAGTTCGACCCTGTAATTGTAGTCTACGTGAAACATCTCTAACATAACGAAATATGAGGAAATATTTCTTCGGCAATTGCTTATCAGCCATCTTAATAACAGCACTTTAAAATTCTATATTTTAATTAACGATGTCACTACATGTCGGAGTTACCAAGAATGATAAACTAAAGCTTACGCCTTACAGTTGGGCTATTTTAAAGGTTTCCAAGTCCTTTTTATATGTGAAAATTAACATTTCTTCTGAAAAATGTGTGCACTAGGGATGCCAAACAGGATCGATTTTTAAAAATTCTAGGATTCGGGATTTTGATCTGATAAGCTTGAACGAATTTTGTTGCCAATATAACATGCCGTTGAAAAACAATTTTCGTAATCAACATTTGTTTAGTAAAATAGTTCCAAGATTGTAAATATTCACCTCTACCACCTCTTGATGTAAATAAATTTATTTCTTTGTACAGTTCAGTATCTAAATCAGTTACTCTTTTAATTCGTTTTATAGGGCTTTTGCATTTTTCGATGCCATCAAATAATTTTTTATCACTGGCAGTAGAGTTTTCTTCATCTGAGATGCTATTATCGAAGTCAAGTGGTATAGAATTTTTTTCCGGACCGTTTGTAGGTTTTGAATACACAATACCGAAAATACCGAATAATCCCGGGACAAATTTTTAAAAATCCCGGCATTCGGGATTTTGAGAACCCCGTAAATTTCAGGAATTTCGGAATTCAAGATTTCCCGATTGGTATCCCTAGTGTGCACTACGTGAAAGTAGTTGGTAGCCCTGCAATATAACTTACATTATCATTAGCCAATAGGAACACAATTTGCTTGACGTCATTGATTCAACATGCGTTTTAATTTTGTGGACGTGATGACGTAATATTTAGTTTATCATTCTTGCGTAATTACTAACTCGCATAGAGACTGCCCAGGCGTGGAAAAACGGGCTTGTACAGTATTTCTTGTAGCAATGGGTGACAGTAATACTCAAGTTCTCAAGTGCATTGCAGCCATAGATTTGGTTACGTACTTTTCATAAGGTAAGAAAGTGGATTGATTTTTTATTAGTATAACACAGTAGGCTTTACAACATCCTGTGAAAGTAATGTTGGAACGAAAGTTGATAGCCGTAGTTTGGAGAGGATCATTCTTTTCGTGAAAAACAAAAAATATGTTTTCCTTTTTAAGAAAAAGAAAACCTTTTAACATTATTAACAAATATTTACGTTTTCAAGCATATATTTTTTTATTCCTTTTTTTTTTTTTGTTGTTGTTTGCAATCGAACATATATTTGGTGAAAATACATTTGTAAACTCTTATCAATTCCTTTATGGCTTCACTACTTTTTGTTGCCCATTCAAAAAGAAACCGAGAAGAAAAAAGGAAAAACTTATTTTGCATATTTTCTTTTCACGGCATGCTTCTCTATTAATATGTAAGAAATAAGGGAGAGGACCATTATCGATGTTGAAACCATCCAAAATGTCATAAACATGTTAACGTCAAAAAAAAAAAAAAAGAAAAAAAATGGGAGAGAAAAATAATAAACAACCAAGGCTTTGTTAATAGAGTTCTTCACACAAGAAATGAAAAAAAAAATATGTTGCAGTACTTCCCTCGATTTAGGGCGTCTCGATTTACGTTGTTTCGATTAACGTCGGCAAAAATTTTGTTCCCTTAAACTTTGATTTGCGTTGTTATTCAATTTACGTCACCTTACGTTGTTTATAAACAAAATCAGGGGACTTCACTTTTAAAAGAAATTCAATACATAGAACAAAAATTTAATTATTTTAGTTTTTTTTTTGTATGATAGTATGAGTTCTTTGAAATTCGATTTACTTCGTTTCGATTTACGCCGCCTTTTTCCAGAACATTCTACAGCGTAAATCGAGGGAATACTGTAAATTCTATAACTGCTTCTTCTCCTACAACGTCATCATCATCATCGTCAACATTCTCGTCATCATCACTATGATGAAGAAGACAACAAAATAAGGATTTGCAAAACATATTGTAGGCACCACCAAAGTATGAGCCTGGGTGTGAATATTTAATTCATTTCAACTCTTGTTAGTTCCTGTCATTACAACACTAATGCATTTTGACATTTTTTTTTTCTTTTTTAACTCGAAAAGTGATAAAATGATAGAAAAAAAGTATAAAAAAAAATATACGTTACGGCTGAACAATTACAAGTACGACTGCATGTGAATTTTAAGCAGACACTGACCCTATTCTCCATGTTTTTTGAAGGGTACTAGAATATTTCTAAAAAGGAAATATTTTATGATTTCATTTTTTATATCCTGTTTTCTTTGTAGAATTCAAATTTAAATTGTCTTGACAGTTTATGAACGGCCTTTAATATTTTAAATTGGAATTATTTGACTGGAAACTGAATTTGTTTACAAGGAAAATAATTTTTGTTTGTACCCATAATCTCTTAAAAAAAAAGGTTCCAAAAATTTCCATAATCTGTTAAAAAATAAAATTCTTAATGCTTAAAAACTGACTTTCCCCCTGAATCAATAATCTTTCTTAATATTTCAATTAATTTGTCTTCCACTGTATTGCTCCTCCTTTTTGTGTTTTCCGGCGGGAGTATACCATGATAATGGTAAATTAAATCAATATATACTACACATACACCTATGCAATGTTTGCATATATGTATGTATATATGTATGTATGTATGTATGCGTATTTCGCCATTTACAAATTGAGTTCAATTTTATTTCATTTGTTCGCTGTTTGCCAACATCATCTACGAGCGTAAATTAATTTTCGACTCCTTTGATGCATTTGATGCCTAAGAAAAAAAAAAAAAACGTTGCGTTTAATTTATTTGCTTTATGTCTACAGATTCCGTTGCATGTATTTTTAATTGTGACATCAACTACAAAGCATATCATCAGTGGAAAGCGTAATGAAGTAATCAAAAGTATCTGCTTTTAAGCACAATACATTATTCATTGGCATCCAAACAGTGGTTTCCCAATTACAAAGTGTCTGTGTTAGCCGCAGTAAGCCAAAGTGTGTTGTACACTCTAGTTTTAAACTTAAAAATTAAGTTAAACAGCGATTTTCGTAAAATTTTTTTGAAAAATAATTTTTCTTGATGTCGCCGTGGTCTAGTGGGTAGTGTATTGGCTTGTTAGACGAAAGGCCGAGGGTTCAAATCCTAGGTCAGTCATCAAAACGGAAAATATTTCTTCGGCGACTTCCTCTCAGCAGATTTCTGGCAAAGACTCTGAGAGTAAAAATTGCCATGAAAAGCTTCTCAAAAATCTGTCGTTCGGAAGTCGACTTTAAACTGTAGGTCCCGCCACTCATATATAAAATTAACGCACACAACATAAGTGGTGTGAGAAGCTAGGTCGTAATCCTGACTGAAGGGTTGTAATGGCCAATTATGTATGTATGTATGTAATTTTTCTTGTTGCCGCAAAGTCATAACATTTAAGCATGAGATGTGTGTGGCAAGTTGAACCATCCTGTTAAACCCAAACATCGTTCACATCAATACCATGCAGAGCGGTTACAAACAAATCGGTTACCATGGTATGATATGTTTCTCCATAATGGTTGTTAGGTCTCCTTTTTCAAAGATATAGGGACCATGACTTCTATGCTCCACAAGACGCACCACACAGCCACTCGTAATGGGCGTATTGGCTTCTGTACGGCCACGTGCAGGTTTTCTAAGCCTCAAATACAGCACTAAGATGAAAAGATAATATCGCATCAAAGTGGTCGTGGTCTGGTAGGTAGTGTGCTGGCTTATTAGACGTAAAGCGATGATTCGAGTCCTAGCTCAGATATCAAAATAATATACAAAAAATATTTTTTCGTCTATATCCTCTCAATAGATTTCTGGCAAAAACTCTAAGGGTAAACAAAATTGCCATGAAGTTTCTCAAAAACCTGTCGTTCAGAGTCGACTTTAAACTATAGGTGCCACCACTTATGTATAAAAGTTAACACACACAACATAAATAATGTGAGAAACTAGGTCAATAATCCTTACTGAAGGGTTGTAATGACCAATTATGCATGCATGTATGTAATATTACATCTACGTCATCGCACATTTTCTCGTTGCCACAATAAATCCCAACGTCGCTCAAGCATTAATCGAGTTATTACGTTCAGTTCCCATCCACTTCCCAAAAATGAATGGGTTGATAAATCGGGTATGTACGTGGACCATAGCTTACTTAAGTCATATCAGGTCCTACATTGGCTGTCATCTCTTAGCCATTCCGATAGTTTTACTGAAATATAGATTCCGTTAAAATCACCTTAGGCTAGACGCATTCCGTCAGTAATTCTGGATGGCTAAGAATCGTCTATCTCCGGTTCACAGGTAACGGACAATAACAAAAGTGTTCCATAGTTTTCGCTTTTTCTTTTCATTACAGCTTCTACAGAAGTTGTTGCAAAGTATTCCGAACCTTTGGCCGTGTACACCTAAAAGACAGTGTCCCATTATAATTACTGTGGTGTTTCTAAGGTGAGGTGTATCGAGCGCGTTTTATCTGTTTTTCTACGAGTAGATTTATTATCATTTCATTTAATTTGCAAATTAATGAAGTTTTTCAAGACTATTTGCTTGCGTCTCTCTACTAACTTGAATACTTTTCAGTCTTCGCAAACGGTTCGATTACGAAACTCAAATGATTGGGCTATCTAACTACTGATTTAATTTTCGTATGGAAAACAATTCCACTACACTTCTAATCAACGGATTAGATTTATGAACAGACTTTCTCTGATTTAAGCTTTAAATTCTTTTATTCCTAAATCATAGGCATTCTATATTAAGAGCATTAAATCATAGGTAAACAGATGCAGATAGTACGGAATACATCCGTAAAGATGAATTTGACCGCTGTAGATTGTGTCTTTTTCATATGACTTGCACGAAAATGTTGATCAGAGTCAAATCGCACGATCTTGTTGGTTATATGAAATGACCATGCCCTCAAATCGTCCATGCATAATATCCAATGCGGTATGAGCTGTGTGTCACACAAGTCGTTATGATCCCCATCATACCATTCATGCCCAAAAATATTGGTATTCATAGACATATTGTGCTCGTCGTTGATAACGATGGATTGTGGATTCATGTTCATCAGAGATCAGTAACGAGTATTTCAAACGATGAGTAGATTCATAATTTCTGATACTTGTACGCATTTATACTTATTTTAATATTATACTTATACTACTCATACTCAAAGTTGGAAGTACTAGTCATATTCATACTTAACAATACGCATGATGTTATTGACTTCGACTCGTCACTACTTAACATTTACGCGCTAGCACAAAATAAGTATGATTCGCGTACGGACACTACTATAATCATAAGACGATTGTCTGAATGCTTTGCTGGTTGTTTTTACCCTTCTTTTCTACTTTGTTTGTATATGCAACAAAAAACAAGGGCTGAAAATTTTGATCAATGATTCGAGCCACTCGAATGACTTATAAGTCTTATAAGTCTTATAAGTATTTTTCTTATTTTGTGAATCAGAATGAGTAGGCGTATGAATCAAACATATTTCGAATGTTGTGAGTGAGTGTGGTGTCAACGTTGTACTTATACTCATTGCTACTTATACTTATAAATCAATGTTGTTGCGAGTACGAATGAATTAGAGTAGTTGAATTTCAATTCTATAGATTCACTCATACTCAAAATTGCTTAAGTGTTTATAAGTAGTGGAAAAACGATTCATTGCTGATCTCTGATATGGACATTTAGAATAACTGCAAAGCAAAGGAACTAGATAGAAGGTGCACAACCATGGAACTCTCCAATGAATTCCCAATATTAGGAAACGATTCATTGCTGATCTCTGAGCCTGACCGAAGGGTTGTAGCGACCAGCAATATACGTTATGCATGTGCTTTGGTATATTTTCAAAAGATTACAGTTTTCCATGGCAAACACTATTGTCAACTATTCCAAAGCCTGTTTTGTCAACACATGCTGTTGTCTATGATCGTTTGTGGTGATTTAGTAAACTAGACTGAAAATATGGCAACTAATATTTTTAGATGAAGCTTCAACTAGATGGTTGCAATCAACTGTCAAAGTTTATAAGTCTCTGTTTGAAAACCCTATACGTAATTACAATCCATCACTTAGGATTACAACCTATGTTCTCACACCACTTACATATATTCTGTGTGTCATGAGCGGTGGGACCTACTTACATCATATAAGCCAACATATTATATACTAGACTACGGCGACTCCTAAAGATTAATCTTCCAAGTAAATCGAAATTAGCCGTTCTCTGATAGTTTTTTCAAGTAGAAATAATTATTCGGATCACATAGAATGTAAACAATCTTAAAGTGCTTATGACCTATTAAATTAGAAAACTTAGTTATTAAGATGAGGCCACTACACTTAGAGTAAATACATGTTTAGGCAAGGATAGGTTCTAAAGTGTTGGGCTGCGAGATTAAAAACCGTTGACGTTGTGCTTCGAAGCAAACGGAATTCATCGTTGTCCAGAATTACATGCTTAAAGCGAGCTAGTGGCTATTAAGCCGCTAGATTAAATTTTTTACAATTGATTGCTTGGCTATGTGCATTTCTATCACTGTGCTGAAGAAAACCCTTCAGAGCCAAGTCATTGTACTAACCTAAACGAATTCGAAGGCTCTTTAATTATGCTTGAGTTTTTATGCCCCTCTCCACACTAATTATTCACTGTTTAATGAAGTGATTTTTAATATCGAGTAGTCTATGTCATTTTCATAGACCTTGAGACACCACAGCCATTGATTAGTTTTTAATTGTGACATTCAGTTTTCAGTTTTTTCTCCTTCGTCTTCATTTGGATTTCATTTGGAATCGTTTCCTTTCTGGAAAAAAAAATTGTTTTCTTCTTAAAAATAAAAACTAAAACCCTCTACAAACTCAGCTACAAGGGGAGACTGAGCGTAACTTTTTTTAAAATTTTTTTTTATTCGTTTTTGCCACAGTCTTTGCTTTGCAAATACAAAAAGTTCATTGTCTTCCATAAGCACAAAGGTAAACATGTAAATACACACGTACACACTGTAAATTCTTGTAAATAGTAGTTGTTGCCGTCACTGAATGTGGCAACATCACCATTAGCAGCACCAGGAGCAAGCACAGAGAAAAGGGATGACGAAACAAATATAAGGGAATGTGATTAATTTAAATTTATTTACAGGGGAACACAAGTTTAACTAAAAAGAAACTTTTTTTCCAATTTTTTTTCTCTTTATTTTCATTCATTCGTTCATTGTATTCGTCGGCAATATTTGCTTGCTTCAGCTTAAGCCAAGAGGGAAGTAGAAGATAATAGGACAGACCCCTAAAGTAATTGGGACGTACAGACAGTTTAAGAAATTTAAATTTAGAGATTCTAAAGCCTGGTAAATAATTGGTGGAATTGTTTTTTTTTTTTTTCTTTTTTTGTTGTAATTTAATTATGTTTAATGGCTTCAAGAAATGTAAAATTTGTATTTCCTATATTCAGGGCCTATTAACTGGATAACAAGCAAACAGCATTACAGTATTGAAAATGAAATGAAAAGCGATTATTTTAAAAAACCACAACAACAACTGTTTTATCTTCATCAAAAGTTTCATGATTAGAAGAAAAGGTACCCTCTGATAACATAATGACCCCAGATGTTGCATAGCTCACGCCAGAAGCATTGAAACTAATTGTCAAAATCGATTAATTAGGAGAAACTTTACCAGACTTTATATTTTCAATACCATGTGGAATATCTTTGATTTTGTGGTACTATTAACCGGCAGCGCCGACCCCAAAATTTTCAGATTGGATTTAATTTAGAACTTTACCGGTTACTGAGTTCTTTGAAAATTTTGCTTGTTGTCTTGTTGAAATATCGGGTGGGCCGCCTATCGATTTAAATTTGAACCACCGGTTTTTACGAATCTGGCAATGTTTAATGTCACAAAATTCATCTCCATCTAAATTTTTACGCTTGAACAATGTTAGGATTTGTTGGGCCAACGAGAAACTGCACACTGATGTCGAATCTTTTCCAATTAACCTTTATGTCAACACATTAGACGTACGTCAATAGAAGCATACCCGGCTATGTTCATACATTTTATATGGAATTTCTTTTGTTGCTACGTTTATTTCTGTTACTACTTAAGTTTTGTAGTTGCATTGTGTTGTTTCTGTTTAAGTTTCGATTTGTTTGTGCTTTGTTGCTACATTCTTGGTCGCCCAAATATATTGAGCTAGCAGGAGCGTGTGGCATTTTTGGGATATAGGCCGCTTTTATACGTTTCGACAAGGGAAACACCCGTTGATAGCGTAAAACACTGGCAAAACTCCAGCCATAACCAACTTATATTTAATGTTGAATGATAATCTACGTAGCAAAAACGTACCAGTTCCAAACGTGACAGTTGAACTTGGTTTACCCAATATGTATATACCATTGAAACCCACCAAGTACAACTGACTCCCTCTCAACCTATCCAATAAAAAGACAAATTTATACTTATTAGCAACCGGCGAATGGGAAAAAAAAAACTTAGGCGAGAGGGTAGTGAAGGACATGTGCGTCCATTTTTTTCGTGGAAGTGGTCGAAATAGCAGAGACCTCTCTCGCAAGACGAAACTAATACTCTACAAGACGCTCATCCTACCCGTGCTTCTTTATGGCGCAGAAGCATGGATCCTATTAAGAACTGATGCAGCTGCCTTGAGATTATTCGAGAGAAAAGTCCTACGTAAAATCTTCGGCCCAGTGCGAGTTGACGATGATTTTCACATACGATTTAACAGTGAGCTGTATAAGTTCCTTAACGATATGGACGTCGTACAGCGTATTAATATCCAGCGGATGCGCTGGCTCGGTGATGTCGTTCGAATTGAGGAGGATGCTCCGGCGAGACGAGTATTTAATGCGGGGATCTGCGAAAGTCGGCGAAGAGGACAACGTTGTATTCGTTAGAAGGACCAAATCGAGGAAGCACTGTCATCGATAGACGTGACAAATTGGCGTAGGCGCGCAAGAAGCAGAGGCGCCTGGAAGGATGTGTTGCGGCGGGTCGAAATCCGTTAATCGGGTAGTTATGGCCAATTAAGTAAGTAATTAAAGACGGATTATTATTTGTGATAATTTCTCCATACCTTCTAACTTACCGAAAAATTTATCAATGGACAGCAGTTTATCAATGTTAAGTACAGTGAAGAGAAGACAAGTGTTTGTTTGTTTTTACCACCATATTTCGCTGTATCTAAAGGACGGGAAGTTGAGTCAACTACATTTGGTTTCAGTAATAATATTGCCTTGTGTTCTTACATCCAAAAAAAAAAAAATCGGTTTTTCTTCTTTCCACAATGCATTATTCATGCCTTCGCATGAAGCAAGGTCCAAAAAAAAGCCACTCTTGATCTAAGATTAGAAGATGGCAAGGTTGGCATCGATAATATGAACAAGCTTTTAGCAGAATAATCAACAAAGCGACGAACAAATAGATGACCCTTGGCTTTCTTCTACATTATACTAGACGTCGCTGCCCTTGCAGCATGCATAATTTACGTTGAGAATAGCGCAATGCCAAAAGCTTCCACAAGCCGCCGTAGAATGTTCCTACACAGCCTTAGCAAACAGCTGGTGAAACCGGAAATAGAAAACAGAGTCAAAAATATATTCCACACGCAAGGCTATTGAAGCCATACATATATTGGGAATTTTTGACAGATGAAAGCGTGGAAGAACATGACATCACTGGTAGAATAAACCCAAAAGGTAATTGCTACATATGCGAAAAACGTCTGTCAACCAGAAAATGGTCACACCTTTGGCCCCCATCCCCCATTTTTACTGAGTACTAATGAGGATATCATAAATTCCAATTTAATACAGTTAGAACGGCGATTTAAAAACACAAAACATACTCGGGTATTTATCTGTTGACATAAAGATTAAGCCTATTTTCATCTTGGTGGGTTCGTTAATAAGAAAATTTGCCAAATTTGAGGTTTGAAAAAGCCGCATGTGATCTTGCAGAAGCCAATGCACCTATAACAAATGAAAGTGTGATGCGGCTTGTTTTTTTGAAAATGAGAACGCCGCAATCATTACGATCAATGGAGACATCTACCGCACTATGATAACCGATTTTTTATGCTCGTTCTTCCTGATATTGATGGGAACGATGTTTGATCTCAACAGGATAATGTAACTTGCCACATATCTTATGACAAAATCGATTTATTGTGTCAAATGTTTAATTGCCATTTAATTAGCTAAAATGATGATGGCAATTATGTGTTGGCTTATTAGACGAAAGGCCCGGGTTCGAATCCCAGGTCAGACATCAACACGAACAAATATTTCTTCGGCGACTTCCTCTCAGCAGATTTCTGGCAAAAACTCTGAGAATAAATAAAATTGATATGAAAATGCCTCTCAAAAAGCTGTCATTCGGAGTCGACTTTAAACTGTAAGTCCCGCCACTCATGTATAAAATTAACGCACACAACATAAGTGGTGTGAGAAGCTAGGTCGAAATCTTAATGAAAAACTCAATATAATTTAATACCTCGTATATCTGGTTAGATTCCACCCAGGTAAAAACCTATGAAATGAATTTTATGTTTCCGAAATTACATTTAAAATTGAATTCAATTTCATTTAATTTTCTATGCACCCACGTATGTATATCACCACAATCGCGTTTCTTCATAATTTTCTATCATAACCACATGGCAGTAGTCATAATAAATAAAAAGCCAACGAAGAAGGAAAAAAGAGAAACAATAATTTAAGAACAGCAAGAAAAATGTGATAAACGTTGGATTTTTAAAATAAAAAAATTCTTTTTATTTCAACTAGAAATTTGCAAGTAGTGATGATTGTTGATAATCATGATAGTCCAACCCCAACAACTTGCACAATAACGCTGATGGCGGCGATAATGTACAGAAAAGAAAAAAGAATAGAAATTACGGCTGCATGGGAAAAAAAAAGTGAAATATTATCAGCAGCAACATAGTGTTGCAAAATCATCAAAAACGTTCCACCGCAACAATGAACGTGCGGGTGTATGTAGTTGCTGTATTGAAAGCTCAAACATCCTTTTTATACCCTCAAGTTGCCAAGAATGAAAGCAGTGGAGTTTTTTAATATTTTTTGTTTTTGTTGTTGTAGTTTTATTAATGTACGCGTTTTCTATGTATTAGTAAGTATTAACGAGTTATTATTTTTTTTTTTGTTGTTGTATGTGTATGTGTGTGTGTGTGAGAGTAAATTAATGAGAAAAATCATAAAAACTAAAATATGAACAGAGATAAAAGCGGAAGAGAAAGAAAAAATTAAATAAAAATGGCTGGAAAATAATCGTATTAAAAGCTGATGCAACATCAGTCGAATGCAATTGCAATGCATCCTATAAACATCGATGTGTACTTTCATTCTTGTAGAAATGAATCGTTTTACTATTGTAAAAGAGATTAAGGAGTGCGCACAAACAAATCTGGACTTACACTTTTCGTTATAGAAATAAAACTAAGTGGCAGATCTTTTTCGTTTTATATTTCAATTAAAGTAAATAGTATTTGAAAAATTTTTAATTTTCCTTTAATACCATCAATTAAGGCTTTGATTGTGTCTTTCGTTAGAATTTTTAATTCGCTTTCTGTCAAAATCTTTTTAATTGTTTGCTAAGCCCTTCGTGTTCTTTAATTGTCTTTTTACTAACGACCAATATCTCTCAATAGGACGAAGTTCTGGGTAATTTGGTTGATTAGCTTGTTTTGGTACATAACCAACATTATTGGTATGGCACCACTCAATAGGTTTTTTGCTATAGTGAGATGTAGCAAGATACGCCATAAAAATAGGGATACCCTATGGCTATATAAAAACAGAAACAATCGTTTCTGCAGACACTCGCTAAAGTATATATCACTGTTTATAGAGTCGTTAATAATGAACGAAGAGTTTCTTTCGCCACATATGCAAGCTTTTTTTTGTACGCGATATTTTTCTTCAACGTTCCCTCTAGAATCTGAAACATAAAATTCTGGACCAGGAAGCTGAGAAAATTTTGCCAAGACATACGTTTCATCATCCAATACACAGCAGTTTTTCTGCAGAATTTTGGCCCTTTTATTAGCCTCCAAATTTTTGTCTTGCATTCCTGTCAGGCACCTCCTGGACGCTAAATATCTTAAGCATAGCTTGTTTTTTCACTTTTCTGTTAACGGTTGGATGCTCTGAGCCAATTGTTAATTGCTGTGTTCGCCGTGGTCTAGAAGGTAGAGTGCTGGCTTATTTGTTGTAAAGCCAGGGTTCGAGTCCCAAGCCAGACATCAAAATAAAATACAAAAAAGAAGTATTTCTTCGGCGGTTTCTTCTCAGAAGATTTCTGGCAAAAACTCTATGAGTAAATAAAATTGTCATGCAAAGTTTCTCAAAAATCTATGGTTCGGAATGGACTTTAAACTGTAGGTCCCGCCACTTGTGTATAAAAATTAACACACACACAACATAAGTAGTATAAGAAACTAGGTCAATAATCCTGGCCGAAGAGTTGTAATGATCGTTTGGTGGCAGATTTCCCCGCGCAACAGTCAATGTAAACTGGTTCCAATAGTAAAATTTAATTTTTCGTACAAGGTTCTGTGTTATGAATAGGACAAGGTATCATTAAATAGGATAAGCTTGGACACAGGAATCATTTACAAAGCAGGTTTAAGCCTACAAATTTGAATCCGACAAGGCAAAAAAATGATACTGCAGAAAATAGGAGCTAATGGGAACTTCTTAAACTCCTTGAAATCCAACAAGTATCCTGATATCACCGAAGAAATATTTTTTTTATAATTCGGTTTGTTGGAGATGTCTGAGCTGGGGTTTGAACTGTGGCTTTACTTCTAAGACGTTAACAAACGACATACAAGACCACGGCGACTTCGGTCAACGAGCATTATAGTATAAAGTTACCTAATACTATGTTCAGACATGCACTTTTATTAAATCAATTTGCGGTTTATTGAGAACAATATTTTAAGCGTTCAGACATAGAATATTTGAAAATTTATTTGACAGCCGGTAAACAAAACAGCTAATTGCTTCAACAACATAAATAAAATACAAATTGACCTTCCATTTTTGTTTTTTTTTTTTTGTCGTCGTTTTCATTTGAGTTGTCAAATATCAATAGAAAGTGTTCGGAAAAATGTAATATGTTTACTGAACGAAGTTATGACAGTGTTGTATTGAAAGTTTTATTCAATATTATAACAATTTATGAATTTATTGACCAATAATTAATTGAAATTTTATATGAAATATTGAGATTTACACAATAAAGATGCATGTCTGAATCCAGCATTAAACAGAAATTGATCCTCTAAGCATACATTAGAGCGGAGAAATTTGCAAATGCCTTTCAAAAAAAAAAAAAAAATCTGCGTTAAATGAAATAAAAGCCAGAGAGAGTAAAACTTTTATTTTTTAAGGGTAAACGACACGTTAAGTCAATTCTTAAAAGGTTCTGAAAAGCCCTAAGAAGATGTCTTAGGGCTCTAACTTACACTACCCAGAACGTAGACTGGCACTGTTTTCTTTTTTATTTTATTGTCCAACGTAAATTCGATCTATTTATTGTAAGTCATTGTTGCACTAGGATGTAGGGCATCATAGAGTCAGATACTGCTGACTCTTGCGAGAATTAATTTTTCCATTCAAACGTTATCCTGTTATTCTTTAACTAGGAACTTCTATTTGTACGACAATAGAAATAAAAGTAAACCTGACTTCCGATTTTAATTAATGAGTCTAGACTCTGTATACCACAAATTCAAAAGTTAAATTTTTGCCACAATTTTATTTAAACTTAAAAAAAAAAATAAAAAACCAACTCGTTATTGTCAGAGGGAATAATGCACAGAATATTCCATTCCATTTTAATCAAACACTCTATCAATGTCATCTATTCCTGAAATTAACAGCTGGCTCGTACTGTTGTTGTACCTAAACAATACATAGCACAGCATAATAGGCGATAGGGAAGAGAATTTTACTCGTTCAAGCCAAGCAAACGAAACGAAACAAACTGAACGTGAACACAATAAAATATGATGAGAGCAGAGCGTAAGATGAATAAGTACAGCAGCAGCAATAGCAGATAGAAAATCAGTAGGAAAAAAAACAAACAAACAGGCAAAGGATGTAATATGAAATATTAGGTACCGTATAAAAATGTTTTGTCACTGTGTAAGTAATTATTGGTTAAAGAAGAATGAAGAAGAAGCAAAAGTTTTATGATTACTTGGTTTAATGGCACAGTGTGACGTTCGTGAAAATGCCACTTACAGTAGAGCATCGAAGTAAGGGAAATTTCTTTTTGTTTTATTTATCAATTCCATTCTCTTATATTGGCTTCATTATATACTCATGTAAAGGGTGTGGTATTTAAAATTTTAAATTTACAAATTATTCGTTTTTATTGTGAAGTACAATTGTTTCGGTTAGAAATTGAATTTTATTTGAGACAATTGGCTTCGCATTTAATTGGACCATTTTTCATGCACTTTTTCGAGAGTCTTATCTTGGCAGTGGCAGCACGAATGGCGCCCCTGAATGGCCTGTCTGAAGGTCTCAAATCAATTGTCAGTACCATTTCGTCTACTTAAACGGTCATCAAACGTTTGCCGCAATAAATCGACTGTGGCTTGAGATGTGTGGCCAGTTTTTTGTTTTTTATAAAACCTGCACTCAAGGGATGAACCCCAACTCATGCAGTGCATTGTGCAGGTTTTTTATGAAAGATGGAAAGAGAGATAGTAAAGATGCGAACGGTAAGGAAACGAGTTGTTGATGGTAACTATAAAATGGCCTGTTCTATACCTTCACCATTAGACAGTCTACAGCAATCGTCCCCAAGAAGCCCGCAGTTTCTCACACCACTTATATTGTATGTATTAATTTTATGCAGAAGTGGCGGGATTTACAGATAAAAGTCGACTCCGAATGACAGATTTTTGAGAAACAAGAAGAGAAAGAGAAGAAATCGCCGAAAAAATACTTTATTAAGCCAGCACACTACCTACTAGTCCACGGCGACCTCCAGTTGGACTATCCTATTGAAAGCAAACATCATTCACATCAATACTATCGAGAGCAGGTACAAAAAGAATGGTTACAACGCTCTCATTTTCAAAGGAATATGGGCCAATGATGTCCCTGCTCCATAAGCAGCACCAAACAATCACTCGTAATGGGTGCATTAGTCAGGATTATTGACCTAGTTTCTTACACTACTTATGTTGTGTGTGTTAATTTTCTATATAAATGGCGGGACCTACAGTTTAAAGTCGACTTCGACGATAGATTTTATGAGAAACTTTTCATGGCAATTTTTATTTACTCTCAGAGTTTTAGTCAGAAATCCGCTGAGAGGAAATCACCGAAAAAAACTTTTTTTGTATTTTGTTTTGACGTCAGGTCTGCGACTCGAACCTTGGCTTTACTACCTACTAGACCACAGCGACTTCATTCACGTGTGGCAATTTTGCTTAATATCGCACCCACCAGGATGAAAATGAGCTTCATCCGAAAAGATTGCAAAATCGTGCGGTTTCTCTTTGGGCCATTTGGATTCACTACGTTCAGTGGGAATATCATACTGAATTTTATGCAAAATAAAACAACATAAGGCAGACTCGAAATTAACGATGGTTCAAATTTAAACCGATAGATGGCCCACCCGATATATGTAAGTAGTATAGAGCAGAAAGTTGATATAAATCTTGTGGCTTGAATTCTTACACAAAAAAAAGAAGAATAAATAAAAAAAATCCAGACATTCATTCGCAAATACAAATTAGACACCATCAACTCTCATCATTTGTTCAACAATGTGGCAAATAAATATAAGCTCACACACACATACACACACAACCACAATACATATGTACGTACTTTTATTATAATAAAAAGCAGTTTATCATTGTTGGAAGAACACAAGCAGGCTAATTATTAAACATGTTTTATGTTTCAATGATTAAATCCATACAAACACTAACACACACACTTACACACCCATACTAACACTCCTGTATATACACATGTGGCATGAATAAATATGAGTATGAAGCACAATATTTGATGATTTTGAATAGCAGAAAGAGTTTTTGCTTCTTCATCTTCATCTTTGTCTTAATTGTGCTATTGTTTTACGGTCTGCCACATTGTGTGGCATAAAATATTAATATACGTACGTTTTCCTATCACATTGTGTATGTGGCAATGGTAAAAAAACCATACCAACCAACAAAAAAAGTGAGAGAGAGCGAGAGAAAAAAGTTGCTGAATTGTCGTGGGATCAAAAATGCGTGATAAAATGGAAAGACAAGCAACGTAATAAATATATTAATTAAGGAACCAAATTTTACTCCTTCTCCATCTCTACTTCTCTACTGTTTGGTTAAGAACAAATTGCTAAAACCACAAAGTGTTTAAGGTGTAACCAAACACATATTGTTTATCACAAGAATTTTTTTAACGGTTTGGCTTTTTATTCCTCTTAGTTGGAATCTTAACTTAACAGATACAATTTTTAAAATTGATATCACGGTTCTTATCTTGTTTAAAATATTTGATACTGTTACGCATAGCGAAAAGACCTAATATCGTTTAACATTAACGATAAACAGAAGCTACAAATGCAAAGACAATGAGGCAATGCATACACAATACACACGACACAAATACATACATACTTACACTAACATCGAGCTAATTAAATGTAAACCAGCTACGACAAGTATTAGAGAAAAAGGTACAGACAAGTAAGCAACCGCAACAACAGACAATGTAGTCGCAATGGAATTCTCAAGAAAGCGAAATCGCAAGCATTCCACTTCGAGAACCATCATCAGACTGAAGAGGTTCGCATATTAAAGGCCAGGAGAAAGCAGGCAACCAGTTGAGAGTGAATTCAGTCAGCCTTGCATGCAGTTGCGTTTGAAGTAAAAAGTCGCGGTGTGAAGACAAGTTGCGCACGTAGTAAAGTTTACCAAAGAGTTGTTAGTGTTTACGCTAGCAGAAGTGTTGTGCTTACAAAAAGGTTGTAAGCAGAAAATAACGAACAAATGCTGTTGCTTACAAGAAAGTTGTAAGCATAGAAGAGTATCGAAAGAGCACGTATTGTTATAGTTATTATTATGTACTTTCTATAAGTTTGAACAGTGAGACATAAAAGTAGTGTGAATAATCCTAGAGGAGTTCAATTGTCTAATGGGCTAGCTTAATTCGATCAAACTGAAATGGTTTGATGAAGTAAAACAAGGAAAATGATACAAAGTTTGACTTAATGTTTGGTGTCGGCAATAATTAACTTAAAATGTATGAGGAGAACTAAAATGTCTGTGCTCCTTATCATATTAGCGGTTATTCTTATGATCTTTGAATTTGGAAGCTTGCTTCATGACTGTATACTGTTACGGTTGTACTTTTTTAAAAACGTTTATATATGAGTTCGTTGATTGCAAACCAAGTAAAAACAAATCTGTGTTTATTTTAATGAAACTCTTTTTATTATTCACACTACTTTACGTGCCACTGTCCAAACTTATACAAAGTACACTACAATAACTATAACAGTATGTGCCCGTTCGATAATTTTCTCTCCTTACAACCTTTTTATAAGCAACAGCACTTGTTCGTTATTCTCTGCTTACAATCTCTTTGTAAGCACAACACTTCTGCTCGCGTAAGCATTAACTACTCTTTGCTAAACTTCATTAAGGACGCAACTTGTCTTCACGCCGCTACTGATAAGTTCATACGCTACTAAAAGCAAGGCTGACTGAATTCACACTGAACTGGTTGGCTGTACATATTGTTAGGCAAGACTAGTTAAAATGACCTAATATCGTTTCACAACAATAAAGATAAACAAAAGTTATGAATACAAAGACAATGCGTACACAATACACCCTAATACATACATCGAACTTATTATAAGTAAACCAGCTGCAACAAGTATGAGAGAAAAAGAGACGGACAAGTAAGCGAACGCAACAACAACCGAAGAGAACATAGTACACAAACAACGATGCAGTAGCTATAGAATTCTCGAGAAGGCGCGAACGCGAACCTTCTACTTCAAGAACCATCATCAGACAGGCGTTCGCATAAAAGGGCAAGAGAAAGCAGACAACCAGTCAGAGTGAATTCAGTCAGCCTTGTGTGCAGTTGCATATGAAATAAAAGTCGTGGTTCGAAGATATCCGTTGTGTACAGAGTAGCGAATAGTGTGTGAATAATATCGGACAAGCAATAAATTGTTGTAGTTGCTACTGTGTACGTTGTATCGGTTAAGTTTCAACAGTGAAACATAAAAGTAGTGTGAATAATAAAAAGAGTTTCATTAAAATAAGCACAGATTTGTTTTTATTTGGCTTGCAATAAACGAACTCATATATAAACGTTTTAAAAAGGTAAAAACGTAACAATATTGTCTTGACCTTTTATAAGCGAACGTTTTCAGTCTGATGAAGGTTCTCGAAGTAGAATGTTTGGGGTATCGCATTGTCGAGAATTCTACTGCGACTAAATTGTTTGTTGTTGCGTCTGCTTACTTGTCTGTAACTTTTTCTCTCATACTTGTTGTAGCTGGTTTACTTATTATAAGTTCGATGTTAGGTGTATTTGTGTCGTGTTTATTGTGTACGCATTGCCTCATGGGCTTTGCATTTGAAGCTTTTGTTTATCGTTAATGTTAAACGATATTAGGTCGTTTCGCTATGCGTAACAATATTTTGAAGGCCTATACCAAGGTAACAAGTAATTAATTGTCTCCGCAGGAACTGATATGAATATTATAGTAATAACCTATGAGAAATAACTTATTGTAGCCAACAGGTCTGATTAAATCTTAAGGCTTCTTTATATGATTTTGAATTATTGCTTAACATAGGCAAATGCAGAAAGGTCTTCATAGCAGTTATAAAAAATTTTCAAATTCCTTTTCTAATTAACAGAAAGCATGTTTATATTCCTTTTTCCAAATCAAAATGCACGATCTTTGTGATATTAAAAAAGTTTAAAGAAACTGTGCGTTAACGCCTTTAAAAAAAAAGAGACCATGAACTCAAGCAAAACATTAAATATTAATTGATTTCATAAATGTTAAGCTTAACAAATTCAAAACAATAAAAAGAAAAGTTGTTTAAGAAAATATTACACAAGGAATATGGTTGCCATAATTAAATAATTTAATTACGCGTAGAAAAATGAAAATGAAAAACAAAATTAGTTTCAATACCAACACCACCACGACCACTACATCGCTGAATGAATGGCTCAACACAACAGTACTAATAATAATAACAAAATACTCTCACACACACTTTCTCATACATACCCATACACACCTATATATGTATGTACTCACACACATACTTTGGAATTTTTCTGTCATGAATAGAACGATGAATGGATGAATGAATAGATGGCTGTGCCATAAAAAGTCATAAAAAAAAAAAAAAAGGGAAAACAAGTGAAGAAAGAATCATAAAAAATCTTCCATAACACTTTCAATAATAAACGACAGAGAAAAAGGAGAGAAATTCAGTTTTCTGACAGGAAGCCCCAGTGTACGAAGTTGCCTTATCGTATGTAAGTGTGGAAGGTTGGACGTAATATTTTGCACAACAAAATTAATGAAATTGTTACGCACCCACACTAACGTATATTCATTTACTAGAGAGAGTGTATGTGTGTGGAAAATTAAATACAGAATCTTATAAAATTCACAAAAAATATAAATAATGAGATTAGTATGTATGCATGTTTGTATTGGATAACAGAGTGACATAAAATTTTTTATACAAGAAATTAAAAACTTTAATTGCTGGAGATATTTCGTGTGTTCTCCAATTAAGTGGATATCTGGAGAAATATTTATCGATTCTTCAAACGAATACAACTCCTCTGTTAGGTAAGACAATAAAAATGTTCGGAATTTATCATTATCACAGCTGCAGATTTATCTGAAATCGATTCAGTCTAAGAATTTGGTAAATTTTGTCGTTGGCTTTGGGTTTAAAGCCTTAACAACAAACTATCGATTCCACTGAAGTATAATAGATTATTTGACATAACTTATCACACTGTCCGCGAAACAATGAGTTAATTGCGCATACATCTCTTAAAAGGAATAATTTCTCTCACTGTATACAGGGTGGCTGATACATAATGCAACAAAGTAAAGCGCTATATTTTTTTTAAATTTATTATTCAAAAGCAAAAAATTTTGGGAAATAACATCAAATTTTAGAATCAGTTTAGATTTGTTTGAATTGGCCGCTTTTGGTACAAATTATGGCCTTCAAACGATCGAAAAAGTCATCACAGGCTGCAAGAAAGTGGTCCTGCGGTATTTTGGCTCATTCCCAGTGAAGCGCCGTCTTAATTTTTGCGGTACAAATGAAGTGAGGGGCCTCCTTTTTAAGCCATTCTTGGGTGACGCGTGCTGAGCCCTGAAATGTCCATTGTCAGCGGCCGAAATGTTTGGTTTTTATGGTCAGTTTAGTCGACCCATTGAAGCGGCTATTCGAGATGATATCTAACTTTTTTTTGCTCAAAATGCAAGAGCACGACTCGCATGATATGTGATTTCAACAAAACCGTGCCACATGCAACACAGCACGCGTAACAATGGAATTATAGAGAGGCGAGTTCGGTGAATATTTCATTTTACGTTCGGGAGCGGTCAATTGGCCGCCTAGATCGTGCTGTTTAACGCCTTTAGACTATTTTTTGTAGGGCTATGTTAAAGCTCATGTACGTACAGACCAGCCGGCTTCATTTGACGCATTGGAACACAACATTGAAGCATTTATTTGTGAGATACCGGCCGATATATTGGAAAGAGTATACCAAAATTGGTCTAAGCGGATGGCCCATTTAAGGCGCAGTTGCGGTTAACATTTGTATGAAATAATCTTCAAACATTAAATTATATGGACCGTACGATCGATTCAAATAAAGATTTCTTGCATTTTTTATGTGTTTTTATTTGAAAATTTTTCTTATAGCCCTTAAAAAATCACGCTTTAATTGTGACTAGAAGGTTGTAATGGCCAATTAAGTTTCCTTGTTTAAGAACAGTGTCTTTTTACAGAAGTCTTGCCTATCACTTTGCTATGAATAATAAATACTGGTACTCACTTAAGAAAACATATCATCCTAATTGTAGGTGGCACTAAGAAAATTTATGAAGACCTTTGACTAGTCTGATGCTATAATAGAGATTTTTTTAGAAGATTTCATGTTACAAGCCTTTAGTTAGGAATGCGACCTAGCTTCTCACACTACTTATGTTGTGCATGTTAATTTTATAGATGAGTGCGGGACAATCTTTTTGGAAGAATATTTAATAGCGATTTAATAATGATAATTCCCCATTAAACGCCGTGGTCTAATAGGTAGTGTTCTGGCTTATTAGATGTAAAGCCAAGGTTCGAATCCCAGGCACGTATTTCGCCGGCGATTTCTTATCAGCAGATTTTTGGCTAAAACTCTGAGAGTAAATAAAAACAATGAAAAGTTTCTTTAAAAATCTCGTCTCTCTCTAAAGTCGTCGACTTTAAACTGTAGATGCCGCCACTTATGTATAAAATTAACACACACAACCTAAGCAGTGTGAGAAACTAGGCCAATAGTCCGGACTGAAGGGTTGTAATGGCTAATTATGTTAATTAACCATCATCAGAGCTTAGTGGTAGAACCTGTGTCACTTCGAAAATTAAATACTTTAGAGTACTTAAATGGTCTTCTACTAAATTTCTAATCTGTCACTCTAAAGAATTTGTAAAAATGCGAACATGCAGCTTTAAGACTAAAAGTGTCGTATTCTGCTTTTGTAAGAAAATTTAAGAGTTCCCCCGTACAATACGTACATCAATGTACTTAAGTACGCAAAAGTGTTTTCGTGAATGGAAGAGTGTGTAAAATTTTTATGTATGCATCCTGTATTGTACACAAATTCCATTTTTTTATGTACTTCACATGGCCTTTTGTATTTTGGTGTAAGAGAAAATATTAAATAAAAGGATAATGTAATCTTTCTGCATCATAAAGTGAACTTTTATTTATAGGGACAAGGCAAAGGAAGCCAAAATAACAGCAAAAAAACAAAAAAAAAAAAAAAATACACACTTAAGCCCATTGAAAATATGTTGGACAGGCTCAGCATGTGCGTAAAATATATGAAACGTGAAGTCACAATAAATGACAAAATTTACTTCAATAGGCAATGGCGACTAAAGGACATGCTAAGGAATAACAAAAATTTCTATAAAGGCATGGAACTTTAAACGATACGAAAATCTATTTTCTAAAAAAGAAAAAAATTTCTTCACTATTTTACTTGTATTTTCTAGATGCACACATTAAACTATTAATGAAGCCTATTTCCTATAAACATTAGTGTTTCTGGCCTTATTGCAATCAGTATTAATAGCATCTGTTCAGGCGTTGTGGTATACAAAACAAAAAAAAAAATCCTTTCAAAATAGAGGTAATATTTCGCAAAGGCTCCTATACTCAGATCACTTCGTGTTTGTATGAAACAAAAATTTACGACCATGTGCCTTGCGTATGTCGTCTGCTTACGTACTTACAAGAAGCCATTGACTAAGTGTGCCTGTCTTTTCTTGGGCCATAATGAATGAATGAATGAATGTATGGCTGCATTGCTAAGAATAATGTTAAGGCGTAACACACTAAATTTAAGATTGGTCTTATGGTAAGTCATAAAAATGTTATTACACTGGGATATATGTATGTACACACAAGAAAAATACAAAAAACAATCAAAAAAAAAAAAAATTCAAGAAAATCACTCAAGAATGGGAGCTGTAAAGGGGATTGGAAAAAGAAAACCAAAACAAAAAAGATAGAACACTTCCAATTATATACACTTTAAGCCGTAAAGGGAAGTATGTTCGTTCACAATTCATGTCCGCAGGACTGGAAAACATGAATTGCTTTTTAAGACTAATCGAGAAAATGTCAATTGTACAATAAGGCACGTATCAAAGTGTAACAATATAATACAAAATGGGTTATACAATCACTGTTTTTCTATTTTGATACAAAAAGAAGGGAGGTAGTAGGGAGAGAAAGTAAATATTTTCAATATTATTACCAATAAATCTGAAATCTGATAAAAACAAAAAATACAAGATTTACGGGACTAATTAGGAAACTTTGTGGTGGCATTAATTAAAATAATTTTATGAAAAACATAATATTTCTATGTGTTATTATAAAACTTTAATTGCAAAATAGTTCTAGGAAAATATGTAAGAAAGAGTAATTTCAAAAAGTTTTAAAAAAATTATTTTAACACCAGAGTCACAGACTCACTTTTTTATTTAAAAAAAATTGAATAAATTTTTATTACAAATTTATCAAAGTTTTTCAAATATTTAACATCAAAATAAATAACAAAAATACATTATTACCTGTATTCCGGAGATGGACAACCCTGTGCCACACAAAGTAGAACAGCGCCTTCATCCTGTGATACTTGCACGTGAGCCGTATGCTCAACCACACTCGGTGATAATAATGCCATCGATGAGCTGAAATATATAAAAACGCAAAATAAATTCGAAGAAAACTAAAACAGTTAGTATCGACTATTTATTACTCTCATTACAATACTTATTCTTCTAGTACACCTCAAGAAGTCTACCGTGATGAAAAAAGGTAGAAATGTAAAGAAGGTCTAAATTACTACAGCAGACGAATCCTCTGCGGAAACAAGGTAAAAATGATTTGTGGAAACCATATGCTTCCAAGAAGATCCTTTATATGCCAGCCTGTATGGCACATACAATTCAAAGTGTTGGGATTCTTGGATGTTATACTGAATAGTGTTGTACTCATTTACAGGGTGGCTGATATATAATGCAACAAAGTAAAGCGCAATATTTTTTTATTTTTATTGTTCAAAAGCAAAAAATTTTGGAAATAACATCAAATTTTATAATTAGTTTAGGTTTGTACGAATTGGCCACCTTTGGTACGAATTATAGGCTTCAAACGGCCGACAAAGCCATCATAGGCTGCATGAAAGTGGCTCTGCGGTATTTTGGCTCATTTCCGGCGAAGCACTGTCTTGAGATGATCGGCACTTTAGTGGGAACCTTACTCTCCAAAATGCCCCTGGCGCAAAAGACTAACGGATTGATATCCGGAAATTTTGGTGGCCATTGTGCGGTAGAAATGAAGCGAGGAACCTCCTTTTTAAGTCATTCTTGCTTGACGCGTGCTGAGTGCGGTGGTGCTGAGTCCTGTTGGAATGTCCATGGTCTGCGGCCGTAATGTTTGTATGCCCAGGGCTACAATAACTGTCTTTAAGACATTTTCTCGATAATATTCGGGGAGCGACCATCGGTCGTTACGGCGGCCCACACCATTACCATCGGCGGCGCTTAAGTTCTGGTGGCCAATCGCAGGTGAAAATTTTCAGCTGATCTCTTTGGTAAGAAAACTCGATCATTTTGTTTGTTCACAAACTGCTCAATTTAAAATGGCTTCTCAACGGAGAAAACCAAATTCGGTAACTGGCCACTTTCATGCAAGCGAAGTAACTCCTTGGCTCTTTCCAGTCTAACTTCTTTTTGTCCATCGGTGAGCACCTGTACTTTTTGGAACTTCAAGCTTATTTTTCAACAAGTGTTGGATCCGTTCTCGCAATAAGTTCAACTCACGAGCAATTCTTCTACCACTGCGGCGTGGATTTCGATCAAATCTGGCCTTCACTTTTTGGACGCGATGCAATACTGCCAGTATTATTCCAGCCAAATATAAAGCAATCACACTATCATGCTTGAATTCCGTCACGAATAACTTTTTTTTTTTGAATGCAATAGATTAAAATGCTTTTGTAAGCTTGCAAATAATAAAATAAACTGTCACCGGAATAAATCTGTCAGCTGTCAGACGAGCGGTTTACAAATGATAACAACCTGAAGTTGGTTGCAATACATATCAGCCACATTGTATACTTTAAATGAAGAATATATCTGGAGAACAGGAAACAAAACGCCACAGATTCTGATTCATATGTCCAAGATCTATAAGTTCTAAATGGGGTTTCAGTACGAAAACGACACACTAGTCTTACAGAAGTGTAATGAGACCCATAATGTATGCTTGAGTAGTGTGATCAATGTGGAGGGTTAGGAAACGCTACATGAGAATAATACTGAAGGTTTAAAAAACATGTTGGTATAAGCATTGCCGCTTATTAAACCGCATGAAATACGGGTTTGATATGAGTTAACATTTAATAGGTATCGTCTCCAAGCTACGGAGGAATGTATTAATCTCAGGATTATAGGCGCATACTCGTTTCACACAGAATTATTAGGCGAAATATAATAATAATCATAAGTGCAACAAACTCATGTTGAAACATTTAAAGTACCTCAAGCAAGTTGGTGAGATTTTGTTTTTTTTTTAATTTCTCATTACTATGAAAGGCCTAGATTAGATCGTGTGTTGACGTATTAGATGTAAGGCCACGGTTCAAACTTCAGGAGCGAATTTCTCTTGGGAGATTTCTGGCAATAACTTAGAGAGAAAATAAAATTGCCAAGAGATGATGCCCAAAAATCTGTCGTCCGGTGTGAAAAACTCCGTCGTGATCCAGACCGGAGATCAGCGATAAGTATTTAAAACGATGAGTAGATTCGTGACATACTAATAATTTCAGATACTTGTGCGCATTCATACTTATTTTGATATCATACTCAAACTACTCATAATCAAAGTTGGAATTACTCGTCGTATTCATACTTAAAAATACGCATGATGTTATTGACTTCGATTCGTCTCTACTTAACATTTACAAGAAACACAAAATAAGTATGATTCGAGTACGAGCACTGCAATACTCACAAGAAGATTGTGTGTATGCTTTGCTTGTTGTATTTGTCTTTCCTTTCTTCTTTGTTTCTATATGCCACAACGACAAAGCCTGTAAATGTTGATGAATGATTCGAGCCACTCGAATGATTTACAAGTATTATAAGTATTTTTCTAAATTTATGAATCAGAGTGGGTAGGTGTATGAATCAAATATATTTCGAATGTTGTGAGTGAGTTTGATGTCAACCTTGTACTCATACAGATGGCTCCTTATACTTTCAATGTTGTAGCGAGTACGAATGAATAAGAGTAGATGAATTTCAATTCTGTTGATGATACACTCATACTCAAAATCGCATGAGTACTTATAAGTAGTGGAAAACCGATTCATTGCTGATCTCTGATATGGACAGTCAGAGTAACTGCAATGCAAAGGAACTAGATAGACGGTGCAGAACCATGCAACTCTCCACTGAATTCCCGATATTAGGAGTTAGCGGAAAAACGATTCATTGCTGATCTCTGATCCTGACCTAAGCCTGCATGTATGCAAGGCTTTGATATATTTTCACAAGATTACAATTTCACATACTATAAACTTCAATGAATTTTTGTTTTCCTCTTTTTTGGCTGCAATTAAACTTACAATTTATTCTCAGTCTTGTGGGTGAACTGACAACAACTTGACGTGTTAATCGATGCATGCTTCGACACCGAAACGATTGGGATTCATCACTTTCTTGTAGATTATGAATAAGTAATTCACCGGTGGGTAATAAATGAAATTTACCATCTGTAAAATAAAAAAAAAGGAATAAATATAATTCAAATCGAATGGTATATAATGGGTAATAAATATGAAAATAAACATGAAAATAAATATGAAAATATATTGTAAAATGTAATTGTAAAACTATTTTTAAATGTTTAAATATTTATACGGTAAAGTGTAAATATATTGAGTAATATTGCTAAGGGAATTTAGTAAATACATACGTATATACGTGTACACATGTATTTTATAAGCACATAACTATGTATGTGTGTGAATGCATATATTTTTGTATATGTGTGTGTATATTTTCTTTATAATTTGAATTTGTATTTGTGTTATTTAATGTATTGGTAAATAATTTTGTATTTTTTGTTTGTTTTATTTTTTTTTCTCTCATTTGAACAAAAATAGCCAAGAGAGATGATAATAATTACATACATTTGAGAACCGCAACAATGCAATGAAAGGGCATGTGATTCAAAGAAAGAACACTTCTTCTACCAGTCTACCAGTACTACAAGTGCTCCCACGCTGCCAACGCATTTAAATCTACTTAAGCACCTACCGAGTGATACTCAATTTAAGAAAAGTAATTGAAATATTTATGCCTAGTAAATATGTTTTTTAAATATTCCCATGGATCCCCATTTCCTGGAAGATATGATCCCCAAATTTCTTGGAGAAATACTCGACATATTTGAAGGGGCTTGTTGAAGTAAAATGTGATTGAATAGGAAAATTTTTCTTGCGATTTTCTCGCAAATAACGAATACAGTTGGTAACAGGTAAAAGCTGGGAAATTTAAAAGTTTTAATTAAAAAATGCAATCTAACCAAAACTGGTTTGCACTTTTGCCAAATTTATTTTTATGTTGTGAAGTACAATTGTTCCGATTAGAAACGTAATATAACTCCATTCATATAGATGTCGCGGTTGGCCTCACAGTGCCTAATTCCCTCGGATCAATTTACGTGAATTTTTTTGAGCCTATTAACATCACGAATGCAGGAGGTCATATGTTCAATTTTGTCTGGTTCATTGACATAGCATTTATCTTTAAAGGCGCCCCACAGAAAATACACCAACGGTGCCAAATCATAGTTTTTTGGCGGTGAATTGGTATCACCATTGCGGTTAATTAAAGGGCCATCAAATGTTTAACGCAATAAATCGAATTTGGCATCAGATGTGTGGTAAGTTGCACCATCCTGTCGATCGTAATAGGTGCATTGGCTTCTGTTAGACCACGTATGGGTTTTCTGAGCCCCAAATAAGGCCATTTTGCTTATTAACGTACCTACCAACGTGAAAATGAGTTTCATCCGTACATATGGTGTATTGGCAAAAGCGTGAACCAATTGGACTTTGTAAGGTGTCATGCTGATATCTTTTCACAAAATCCGACGTAAGCTAATGCATGAGTTGTTCAATTCTTGAAAATGATGACGAGTTGAAGCTGATAGAATCTCACACACACTCTGAGCCACAGCTTAGTTATTTTGGGATGTACCCACTGTACGAACGCGTACACGTCTTGGCGCATCAGCAATGCAACCGGTTTCACGAAATTTAGCAATAAACTGGCATAAACTGTTGGTCTTCCTGTGACCATATTTTTTACAACATTTTCCTTTATATTCCCACAAATTGTCTTTGTTTTTGAAATAAATTTTAAATAAATCCCAAATTTCCTCAAGCGTAAATCGATCCATTACATTCGGTAGAGATAATCAAATGATAGAATAGAATGACATAAGTATTGCAAGATTCAAAATAACAGATGGTTCAAATTTAAACTGATAAATGGCCTCCTGTACAGGGTGGCTGATATATATTGCAACCAATTTCAGGTTGTTATCATTGGTAAACCGCTAGTCTGACAGCTGACAGATTTATTCCAGTGACAGTTCATTTTATTATTTACAAGCTTACAAAAGCATTTCAGAAAAAAAGTTATTCATGATGGAATTCAAGCGTGATAGTGTGATTGCTTTATATTTGGCTGGAAAACCACAGGTGGCCATCGTTAGAGCCCTCTAGCATTTAAATTTGAAAAAATCATTTGTTTCTCGATACCGTGATACTTGCAGTGTTGCATCGCGTCCAAAAAGTGAACGAAAAAAAACAGTAAAAACATCAGAAATGATCCGAAAAGTGAAGGCCAGATTTGATCGAAATCCACGTGGCAGTGGTAGAAAAATTGCTCGTGAGCTGAACATATCGCGAGAACGGATTCAGCAGATATTGAAAAATGAACTTAGTTCAAACCATTGAAATTCCAATAAGTTCAAGAGCTTACCGATAGACAAAAAAAGTTAGACTGGAAAGAGTCAAGGAGTTACATCCCTTGTACGAAAGTGGCCAGTTACCGAATTTGATTTTTTCCGATGAGAAGCCATTCCAAATTAAGCAGTTTTTGAACAAACAAAATGACCGGGTTTACTTGCCAAAGAGGTCAGCTAAAAATTTACACCTGCGATTATTCACCAGAACTCAAGCGCCGCCGATGGTAATGGCGTGGGCCGCCGTAACGGCCGATGGTCGCTCCGCGCTCATATTAATCGACCGTGAGGTCAAAATAAATACCGAATATTATTGGGAATATGTCTTAAAGACAGTATTGAAGCCCTGGGCAGACAAACATTTCGGCCGTTGACCATAGGCATTCCAACAGAACTCAGCGCACGTCAACCAAGAATGGCTTAAAAAGGAGGCCTCTCGCTTCATTTCTACTGCACAATGACCACCAAATTCTCCGGATCTCAATCCGTTGGACTTTTAAGCCTGGGGCATTTTGGAAAGTAAGGTTCTCACTAAGAAAGTATCAAATTCTCGGTCATCTGAAGATGGCGCTTAGCCAGGAATGGGCCAAAATACCGCAAGAGTACTTTCGTACAGCCTGTGATGGCTTTGTCGGCCGTTTGAAGGCCATAATTTGTATCAAAGGTGGAACTGATTTTAAAGTTTGATTTAATTTCCAACATTTTTTGCTTTTGAACAATAAAATTAAAAAAATATTGCGCTTTACTTTGTTGCAATATATACCAGCCACCCTGTAGTTACTAGCAAAGCAGACAAAATTAAACCAAGATTTAACATTTCTTAAGAAACATTTTCTAACTTAATTTGTCTTTCTAATTTACGATTATTTAAAGCATTTAAGTAACTAGCAAGACAACAAGCAACACTTTTGTAGTTTTTTTTTTTAAGCTGTTGAAAACATCATCATAACACCAGCAATATGCACTCAATGTAGACAAAGTCATTGGCCATATGCTTCAATACGGTATACAAATTTATGGTACCATCTACTATTTTTACGTTTAATGAAATAATTTTTGCATTAAATAAAGTCAACAAAAACATGAAAAAAAACGACAGACGGAGGAAAAAGTAGAAATAGTACGAGTATAATAATAATATTTATAGTGTGTAATTTTAAATAAATGTTCAGAGAGGATCTTGTATTGTAGTTGTTTAACATTGTACACTTAACTTTGTAGTTTTTCTGCTATTTTTTTTTTTGCTGTTTTTCTCTTTCTTTCTTGCTTTCCTCATATTTATGCATAATTTTTCCCTTTGCATTTTTCATTTCTCTAACAAAAAAATATCATAACGAATTTACGTACTCCCATACACACTCATACATACACAGAAGCAAATATTTTTACAATAGCACAAGAGAGCAGCAGCAGCAGTAGTAGTAGTAGGTAGAAGTAAGGCAAAAAAAAAAAAATTTTTTTTATAATGCCAGGACGTGTCCTTTTATACACGTTTTCTCTCTACACTACACTGTGCTGTTAGCTGAGCTTAGCCGCATACATTTGAGGTACAAGCGTTTTTGTTTGAATGTGTGGGGTGTGTGTGTGTGTGTATGTGTGTGTAATGAATGTATAAATGAACGTACAAGTGAGCGAATGAATGAATGAATGAATGCATGAATGACTGAATACACTTACCGCCTTGAAGTGATGGATAAATGTAGATAGCGGGTTCATGAACCCATGAGACCACTCGAACCAATTCCTTAACAAATGTTGGCACTACACAACGTAAAATGGCTGTGCAGCCACGAGATGCAGATAAAACTTCTACATCAACTTTATAAGCTTGTGCCACAACTGTAAAAAAATACAAAAAAAAAACAACAACAACAACATCATAAACATAAAAAAACATGAGTAAGAAGGAAAAAAAAAACGAAAATCATTTCAAAAGATGAAAAAACAAAACAAAATAAAGAAAATGAAATGAAATCAAAAGAATAAGATCAAGAAAATATGTTGCAACTGCCACAAAATTGTTGCAATTTGTTATTTAATTAGCAGAGCAACTTAATAACAATTTAATCATTTTTTCTCTTCAATTTATTTACAAACGAAATTGAATTAAAAATTTCCAACAACTTACCAGCTCTGACTTGTACATCACGGGATACGATGCGGCCAACACCGTTGCTGGCAACACAACGGTATATGGTATTGTGTACATCTTGATGATATGCGGCAGCAGGAAATGGCAAAAGCACCAGTGTACCGTTGCGTAATACGCGACGAACACCATGAATTTCCGTTACAGCCGTACCGTCTGCATGCACCCAGTCAATGGTCGGCTGAGGGCTGCCCGAGGCTGAACAATCTAGCCAACCGCCTGAGGAATTTGAGAATTCAACACGACCCGGCGGTTCCATCACAAAACCCGGTCCGCGTAAATGTGCTTCATATACTTCCGCCAACAGTGTATCTGCAATAGACATTGACAAACACAGAAAACAAAAAAAAATTATTTTTTTTTTTTATCATGACTATTAAGGAATCGCCTGCATACATATGCAAGCACACATGTACATACAAATGTGTATGTATGGATGTAGTAGTATGCCTATGTTCATATGCGAGTATGTTTCCATTATTTTTTTTTTTTTGTATTTTTTGTCTATTTTTTGGATTTAAGCAAAATGTCTGATGATTTTCCTTTTGAATATGATAATTTTTATGTTTCTTTTTTTTTCTTCTTCTTCTCCATATTTTGTTGTAATTCCGTCTTATGATTTCATATTGTATGTCTATTTATAAATGATGATGCATTGCATAAATCTCTCATACTTCATATTCTTATTCCTACTCTCATTCCATTTTCTTTTTTCATTTTTTTCATTTTTTTTGTTGCATTTTCCATAAAAAAAAAGAAGCGGAGAAACATAAATATTTTCCTTTTTCATCTCTTTTTTTTTTTTTGTATTTCTCTTAACAAGTGAAAAACATGATTGCCAAAACGGAAACTGAAATGCAACCGCAATAAAATACAGGAGGAAACAAAAACAAGAACATAAAATATTACAAGTACATATGCTGGCTGCTTGGCTGCCTGGCGGACTGACTGGCTAAATGGATGATGCCTTTTAAAAAGACGAATGTTGTTCCATAGAATGCCAAATAAATAGAAGTGTTCGCTATGAAACGATTTAAGTCGCCTTTAAATACAAACAAAGACCGCACCTTTAACAAAAAAATAAAATTTTTTTATGGCAAAATAATGGTTACACCCCCACCACCATTAATGGCATTTTCATCATTGAAAGCATGAGAGCATGATGGGTTTGTGCACATGTTTAGCATCATCAGATCATAACAGAATAACATTTAATTATCGGATCATTTTAGAATCTCTAAGGAATGTCTTATAATTAACCCATTAACGCTTGACCTCAGAATCCATGATCCGATTTCGGTGAAATTTGCCACAAACAGTATTTGGAGTATTTGTATTTGTATTGATTTGAATATTTTTATTTATTTTTTTAAGAGTCTTGGGGGTCTCTGTAGGGCATGGGTATATTTCTAAACACTTCGGCATAATTGTTTCCTAAAATAAAAATTTTTTCTCTTTTAATACGACAACATAGTTAAGCTATTTTTGAAAGTTTTATTGAAAATATACGCGTTTGTGACAATAATAATCCCAACAAGAATGATAAATTTGCCAAAATTACTCCATTGAACAATGCATTCAATAAAAAATTCATGCCATTTGGCATATTTTCTCACTGTCTTTCTGTGGATGAACAGATGATCGCATATTATGGTCGCCATTCCCTAGTGATGTACATAAAGGGCAAACCATTATGATTTGGCTACTACTACTGGATGTTGGCTTCTATTAGGGATGCCAATCGGGAAATCCCGTATCCTGAAATCCCAGGATTTTTAAAAACTTGTCCCAGGAATTTTCAGGATTGTATTTTGATCCTTCAAAATGTCCTGAAAAAAATTCTGTATCACTTGACTTCGATAGTAGCATCTTAGATTATGATTTGATTGCATCGAAGCTCTATAAAACGAATTAAAAGGGCAACTGATTTAGATACTCAACTATAGAGGTGAATATTTACAAGCTGCATACAACTGTATTGGAACTATTTTACTAACAAATGTTGATTGCAAGAAGTGTTTCTCAACGGTAGGGTATGTTGACAACAAAATTCGTTCAAGCCTACCAGATCACATGTTAGATGCTTAAATCTTTTTGTTGGAATCCAAATAGTTTTCTTAAAACTAACGTATTTGCCTATGTATGTATGAATAATTTTAATTTTTCTTAGTTTACACTTTTTTGTTACTTTTTGCCTTAATGTTTTTATATTTTATTTTTTAATGGCATAAAATTCTGATATCCATAATTGGAATACAAATGATTTTGTTAACGAAATATTTTTATTATTAAGAGAAAATCGCGATTTTTCCCATGATTTTTCGGGATTTTTGGATCCCAAATTAGTTCGGGATAATTTCCCAGGATTTCGGGATCGGGATTTACAAAATCCCGAATCCCAGGATTTTTACAAATCGAACCCGTTTGGCATCCCTAGCTTCTATGACAGAATATTGTTCTTCCTTTATTCCATATGCTGGCGCTTTTGCTAAAAATAATGTTTACTACGGCCCTGGGGAAAACGTGATACTATGACAATTAGAGAATATTTCAGATCCAAGCCAGTATAATGTTACATTCGACAACTTTTGTACAAGTCATAATTTATTATGTACATAATCTTGAAAAGGTTATTTTGCATCCGGTATTGCACGAGATAATCGGGACAATCACGCATTGCTGGGTGATATTAAATGGAGTTGACTTATTTGATAATAGCGTCAGCGACTTTAGTATGTGAGTCCGCGGAAAAATGTGGTATTGATCATTACTCACTAACGCTATTGACGCAGCTATGGTAAACGCATGAAAATTACACTGCTTGTGCAGGGGATATTGCGTTGGTTAGCGTTGTTGAAAAATTGATAAAAATTCGTGAAACTCGACGCCATGATGGAAAAGCTGTCAGAAATTGGCTGCAAATAACAAAATACAATGACTAATTTGGCCACATGATTGATAAAATTGGACAACACGGTCGATGTGCGCAATGTGGGGGTAAAACAGAGTACGGTTGCACAGAATATGGTTAGAATGTGCATCTAAGGGCTTCTATTCCACAATTTCATGGCGAAACTCCCAAAACTATAAAAAATAGAGGAAAATAAATGATTTGTTGTTGCTATTTGAAATAAATTTTTAAAAGTTTATGAAAAATATTTCATACCAATGCCTAAATGGGTATTTTCATACCCTTTTCATTTAATCACACCTGTAGCCTAGGTAAGTAGAGCAATTCAAGTAATACTATTTTCAGCGGATAGAAGACATATAACATTACATACATCTAAAGGTTTTTCTGAGAATGTCATCCATACATATACCACAGAAGTTCTTTCTACAAAATTTTGATTTTGAAAAATTCGTGATCTTTGACCTTTTCTCCGCCATCCAAAATATGTGAATATCATGACTTACAAATTTTTTATCTTTATTATCTGTTGTTAAAGAAGACTTTAGGCTCTCGTTTAATTGGGTCAAGATAAAATTTAAAAAAAAAACTCTTTTTTGGTTATTTTTCTAACCATTCGGCGTTAATGGGTTAAAACATTGGAAAAGATTTGACATTACATGCCATAATCATTTGCAGGATGTGCTTGAATAATGGTACTTCGTATAGAACTTGCAATTGTAGCCATAGATTACAATTTACATTCTCTGTATAAGGGTAGGGATAATATGTTCCCCCTCTCTCTCTGGTTGTTATTCTCTACTAAAGCCAACATACTTAATCGAAATCATAATTATTCAGTAAATTAAAAACTAGTAGAAATTTTATGGACTAAAACTATTGGCATAGGTTTTTCAAATCTTCATAATTTCAGCTCTCCTTAGACTAAGTTTCCAAAACAGTCTCGTTAGCAACATATTTGTGTGTGGCCGTAGTCTAGTAGGTAGTGTATTGGTTTCTTAAAATAGAGCCCGTGGTTCAACGCCTGATACAAACTTTTCGAACATAACAAATTTTGAGAAAAAAATATATTTTTCACTCGACAAAAACTCAGAGTTACTCTCAGAACAAAATTCCTTCGAAAAGTTTCCCAAAATTCTGTCATTCGGAAACGGCTTTCAATTTTTAGGACCGACACTAATGGTTAAAAAATTAACACCCAAAACATGGGTGGTGTAAGAAGCTAGGTCGTAGTTGTGACTAAAGGGTTATAATGACCAATAAAGTGAGTATGTTTGTGGGTAGCCAAAGCTATCGATAGCTATTATTTGACAGCTCAGAATATTGACATTTCCATTCAATAAGGTTTGTGAATATACTAGGAATTGTTTAACACATTCGCTGCCAAGGACGTGTATACTCGTCTTGGTAGGGCGGGATACCCTGTCAACGACGAGTATACTCGTATTTTCATCTTTGGTTTTTGGATTATATGCTCTTACCAAGAAACAACAGAGTTTTAGTAAACAATAACACTCAAAATATAGATGGCGATGGAAATGAGTTCGTATAATTTAGTCTTGGCAGCGAATGTGTTAAAGTCCAAACAATGCTTCGTAATGTGGAAAATTCCTTACAAAAAATAATAAAAAGAAGATGAACTACTGACTATTAAAATCCTACTGTTATGTATTGTTTGCTCACTAACTTTAGCCTTCTCAATTTAAGCCGTCAACAAGTCAAAGCAATCTGCAATCTGATAGGCAAATAGCCGCCGTAACGCTGAACTTCGAAGAAGACCCTGATAAATCAATTATTCCTCACCCTCAACTTCTTGGAATTTATTCTTCAGTTTTTATAAGAATTAAAATCAAATGTTCATCGTTCGGATTATATTCTTGTTAATTGGCGAATACTTTTATCAAAGAAGTCATTGAACTTATTTTTTTTATTAAACCTGCACTCAGGGGATGACCCCTACTCATGCAGTGCATTCTGCCGGTTTAGGAAAGGTGGAAAGAGGGAAGGTGCGACCAGTAAGGAAACGAGTTTCTGCTGGGGTCTATAAAATGGCCAGTGCTATACCTTCACCATTAGACAGTATACAGCAATCGTCCCCAAGAAGCCTGCAGTTTCTCCCACCACTTACGTTGTTTGTGTGAATTTTCCTGCAATTTCGGCTAAAAATTTAAAAGCTCGTTTAAAGATTGACAAAGAACACAGAAATTGGAGAGTGAATGACTGGAAATATGTGATTTAGTCAGGTGAATTAGAATTCATTCGCTTTCAGTCTGATGGTAAGCAATATTGAGGAAAGAATTCAAAGACACCATGTAAAGGAAATGCTGAAACGCGGTGGTGGTATGGTATGGGGTTGCTTTGCCACCATGTTGCCACGGACCACTGCAAAGAGTCAGTTATATTTTGGAAAAAAGAAGATTATTTGAGAATTTTACAGACCCATCAACCCGATTTCGCAGTGGTCTAGTGGGTAGTGTATTGGCTTATTATCCAAAAGGTCCGGGTTCGAATCCCAGGTCAGACATCAAAACGAAAAAATATTTCTTCGGCGACTTGCTCTCAGCAGATTTCAGGCTAAGATTCTGAGAGTAAAAATTGCCATGAAAAGATTCTTAAAAATCTGTCGTTTGGAGTCGACTTTAAACTGTAGGTCCCTCCACTCATGTATAAAAATTAACGCATACAACATAAGTGGTGTGAGAAGCTAGGTCGTAATCCTGACTGAAGGGTTGTAATGGCCAATTATGTATGTATCTAGCCGATTTTATTGACAAGAGTGGCTATCCAGCGCAAAAAGTACTTTTTCAGCTGCGTGGCGTCTCCAAACACACCTCCAACATCGTTAACGAATGGTTTAGTCAGCAAAATTTTCAATTTGTGCAGTGGCTAGGACAAAGTCCCGATCTGAATCCTATTGAGAATTTGTGGTCAATCGTGAAGAGACAGTTGGATAATAATCTTTGGCAAAGGGATCATCAGGAATGGGCAAATATTCCTAAACAAAATTATAGAGAATTTGGTGTATTAAGTGGCGAGACCTACAGTTTAAAGTCGACTTTGAACGACAGATTTGAATTTTGAGAAACTTTTCTTGGCACTTTTTTATTTACTCTCCGAGTTTTTGGCAGAAATCTGCTGAGAGAAAATCGCCGAAAAAATACTTTTTTTGTATTTTATTTTGATGTCTGGCCTGGGACTCGAACCCACAGCGACTTCGTTGGACTAAATATTATAAATACTCATATTCTCTAAAATTTTTGAACGGTGCAAAATTTAATATTTCCGAGTTAGTTTCCTCATGATAGTTTTTTTTTTTAGAATTTGATAATACTAAATAAAAAACGAAACAAAAGTTTGAATTGCTTTAATACTTTTGTTTTTATGAAATTAAAATTGCTTAGAGTACAAACATGTACTCATTTGTGCATACAGTATGTGCACATGTAGACGTTCATGGATCTTATTTGGATTGGTACTGTGGCAATCATGACAATTTTTCTTCTTCAAGTATCGATTCATCTAGAAATAAGTCCCATCGCTGAAGATGATTTTTCGAGGAAAACATTGAACGAACGGAACATTTTGATGAAACAATATCAATATTTGCTATGTGTTGTTGAATGCCATGTGCGTCCATGGCGATTTGGTAAAACTGACTGAATAGATGGCGTATAATTTGATACATGTGGCTTCGACAAGAAGACCGTTAATACCTTTTAAACTCCCTGTATGTTGACCCTTTACAAACGATTGGAAATTTTTTGTATTTAACGCTTCTGCATTTTTTGGATATGTGCCCTTCCTGTGATCCTTTGGGTCAATATGACCCAACATTAAAATGTAAACAAAATTTAATATAAGAAATTCATTTGTGTTGTTGTTTTTTTTTATTTAGTGTAATAAAAAATAATGATAACTAAAATAAATAAGCCCTTCCTGAGCAATTCATACATATAATTGGTCACTACAACCCTTCAGTCAGGATTACGACCTTGGTTCTCATACCACTTATGTTTTGTGCTTTAATTTTATAGATTAGTGGCGGGACCTAAAGATTTAAAGTCGATTCCGAACGACAGAACGTTATGGCAATTAGTTATGGCTCTCAGAGTTTTTGCCAGAAATCTGCTGAGAAAAACTCGCCGAAGAAATATTTTTATATTTTCGTTGTGATGTCTGACCAGGTATTTAAAATCAGGCCTTACGTCTAATAAAAAAACACACTATCTACTAGGCTGTGGCGAGTTCTGAGCAATTATTCTTAATAATTATATTTTTAATACTAACGTATACCAAATTTAGGACTTTTCGTGCCAATTTCACGCAATGAGTCCATTTGGTCTTTGCAAATAAATTTTTTACAAGAATCATATTTAGTGGAATGCTTATATGAATTCCTTCCATGTTGGCAAAAGAAACACCCCGTCGTCGTTTATTTGGTAAATTTCTGGACAATAGTGCGTATTTGCATTATTTTTCTTAGATTATTGCGGGGCAATTGTGAGATTATTTTGTTCTTGAATATTTTTGACAAGATTTCTTGCTGATGGTCCAAGAAGCAAAACTTTTCTTCGCTTTTCCATCGCTTTGTCATGCGCTTACATGTGTAATTCGCAACTAGTTGGTCAAGCGCATCAACTCCAGCTTTCGTTTGGTTGTAATGATGCATTAGGTTAGGTTAGAGGACGTGCACCTGTCGGTCAAGACTAGCACTGTACCCGGAGGTCGAAATTGACCCATTGCACATAAATGATGCATTATTTCAGGCTTTTTTTCATCATCGGCTGAATGATGAAAAGACCTTAAGACAAGAACGAATTTATTCTTTTCTGGAAGGATTTCTTTTTCATATCCAAAGTTTTTTATGACAAAAAAGTTCTATTCTTAACGACAGTCCCAACCTATGTAATATTCCAAGAAAGAAGTTCAATGGCAAAGAAGTTCAGATGGTATGTAGTAAAAAAATTATCCCATTTAATTGGGCACCACTCTCTCAACTAAATTAAAAATACGGAAATATAACAAATATAATACGATGTACAAAAGTCTCGCCTTGTTTTTCTTTCTGGCGGTGTATTTATTGCTCTGCCTTTGTACACTTCCATATTCCAGGCATATTTAGTTGTTGAATTGCAAAGTGTCAAAATTTGTATGTCATATCTGGTGGGTTTTGATGGAATATATTGCCTAAAACTGCATCGACCTCGAAGTGAATGCAATTGTTCATCTACAGTACTCCACTTATCCCAAATGCTTCTTATCGGTGCTAGTTTGTCACGAAGTCTTCTTTCTTCACTATCCTCAAAGCTGTCAAAATGTAAACACTTTGATATTTAACTGATAAAATTATTTATCGATGATTCTGAATGGTAAACTTGTAATATCGCATGTTGGGTCATATTGACTCAAAGGATATTAAATGTGCGCAAATCGTATTTTGAAATGTGAAGGGGAAAGGAAAAATTTAAATTTTATTGTTTTCATTTAAAAGCATAGTTTTTATGCATATGGTGAATAAATTAATGTTTCACGATCATATCTTATAATGAAAGGGAAAAATTTTGCGTTTTAAAATCAAAATTGGGTCAAATTGACCCAAAGAGTGCAGTAGGGTTAAAAATTCAGAGTAAGATCATCTACTTTTGAAAATGAAAAATACACGCCAACGTGAAATAATTTAGCAATAAACCTAATGGTGTTTTCTTTTCTACAAAGAAAATGTCACCCTCTTACAAGGTGCATTAAAAAAATTTTAGACCTACCCTGTTGTAATGTCATTTTTTATTTGAGAAGAACATAACACAAATACTTAAAAAAAGGATATGCCCTGTCTTTGCAAGGGCGGCTGTTGACTATGTATGTAATAAATTCAGTAATTCTCCTTCATCAGATAACGAAGATGAATTTAATAACTGATTTATTTAAATTTTTTTCAGGTTTTAGACCTAAAAATTTGTTGTATTTTTTGATTTGTTTTCAATAATAAACATGAAAAAGGTGTTGCCAGATCGCTAATTTCTAAAAAAAAAAAAAATACATTTTAACACTTCTAACATTGAATGTAATTTATTATATTACTGACCATGTAGCATTAATAATGTAATGTTTCCTTAAGGTTACTTAACGAAACAATGAAAAAATTAACTTCATATTGAATAGCAATACCAGATGACTTTTTAAAATATCGTCTGGTAGCCCTATAAATAAACAAAAGTCATCTGATTTACAGGGCATTATCAGCACTCTCGATTTATATAAGGTATAAAATGCAATGCCCTTATTTAGACTAACACATTCCACCCTTTTAGAGGGTGAAACATTTTTAAGAAACAAACACAAAATTGCATTTTGCCTTAATAAAATGCACATTTTTTTGGTAGAAAAGAAAACACCATAAGCCATTTGGTAAAATAAAGAGATACTATTCCAGATGTTTAGCATCTATTGTGATAGAAGTTATGATAAGAAGTTAGCATTATTGGAAATTGTTTGTTATCGAATTTAATCTTCTGGTTTAATTTTATGCTCTTCAGGCCTTAGAAATAAAAATATTCCACTTTTATTTAATAGCAGTTGAAATCAAATTTGAAATCAACAACATTTTATGAATATTGAATATTTTGATCATTTCTTTGCTTTTTTTTTTTTTTTTTTTTTGTATAAATTCATCTCAATTCTATGCTAGATGAACATAATCAGATGAAAAATTTCTCATTATGTTCCTTGTGCCATTACGATACGCAAGAAGATAAATTTAAATTCAGATTAAACTCAAGGGAATATATTTTTATGATCTTAAACATTTCTCATCAAGATATTCAACGTTGTCGCTTTTTTTTTTTCTATTTCGCCTTCTTTTTATGTAAAGCTCTACTCTACTGTTCGGTTCGGTATGGTTCGGTTGTGTTGGGTGGCATTGTGTTGTCTTCTGTACTCTGTATTTGGTACTCCTTTACGGTTGTGCACATTCGTAAGTGTTTGTGTGATAAAGCAACAGAACAACAGTGCTTGAACGGAGCCATCATTTTCGTTGTATGTATTCGTTTCATAGAAAGTACAAAAAAAAAAAAAAACAAATAAACTCAGCATGAAATTATGTTTGAGTGTATGGGTGTGTATGAGTGTTGTGTCTTTATAAATGTCTGTCTGCAATGATAATAATGATAACAACAACAACAACAAAAACAATCAAAAAGTAGGAAAAAAACGAAGAGCTACACAACAATGTTTTCATAAATATTTCGTATATCCTACCAGAGATTTTTCACAATGAGGCTAAAGACTGACTGCCAGGCTTGACTGACTGATGGAGGGATAAAAACAAAAGGAAAGCAAAAAACACTGAAAATGTTTGGAATTGGCAACAAACAACGACAACGACAACGCCAACAACACAATCATCATCATCATTAACAACAACAACAACGCCAACAAAAGCATGAGAAAGAGTTGTTTTCCAAAATATTGTATATTGTACATGGAAAAATAAAAAGAGTATAAAAATATAAAATATTTCTGTGTATGCAACATATTTTTATGAAACAAAAAAAGAAACAACAAAAACAAAATCAAAAAATAAAAGAAAATGATTTTTTTTTGTTGTTTCAAATTTAAGCTCCCATATTTATCATAAAACTGAATGTGTTTCCTAGATTTTTATACATTTTTTTATCCTTCTATTCACTTTTTTTTTGCATTTCTTTTTAACATTCTACAGAGATGAGGCGCGCAAAAACATTATCAAATGGAATATGCTGTAGAATTTCCATAAAAAACGTAACTCGAAATCATACAAAAATATAAAAATAATATGAGACAAAAACAAAAAAACAACAACAGCAACCAAACAAACAACGAAATGTTAAAATTACAACAACAACAACAACAAAAAAAGTGGAATAAAAAGAAGAAGAAAATGGTAAAGGAATCATATAAACATTATTCCTTAAATTTTTTTATAATAATTTTATGGGAATGTAAGTACTCTTGCAATCTAAATATGCATAAATAAATACATACAATGCGGACCAAAAATTATGGCACAGTTTTAATTTTTTTAAATATTAATTTAGAGCACAATTCTTTTGCTATTCTATTGCTTTCTATTCGCTTTGATCTAAAAATCAGTTGTCAATCTTTAAGCCACGAAATCAATGAAATCAAAACCAATCATTGTTGCCATTTACTCGGATTCAAATAAAGCTTTCAATGATGATGAGGCATTGTAACATGAAAAGTAAAAAAATCAGTTTAAGGCCTCTATTTTGAGTCTTTATTATTTTCAAACAAGAAACTCAAGTTTCCTATGGAAATATGAGTACTTTTCTTGCATTTTTAATTTTTCATTACAATCTAGCACCATCCATTTTATGTGTGTTAATTTCATTATGGCACACTTTAAATATTTTTAAATATTGCTGTACAATATATTTGATTTACAGCACAATTCTTTCTCAATTCTCTATTTGCTTTGATCTGGTAATCACTTGTCAATCTTTAAGGCAAGGAATTCATCAAATCATTTCCAATCACATACATAATTGGCCATTACAACCCTTCATTCAGGACTACGACCTAGCTTCTCACACCACTTATGTTGTGTGCATTAATTTTATACATGAGTGGTGGGACTTACAGTTTAAAGTTGACTCCGAATGACAGATTTTTGAGAAGCTTTTCATGGCAATTTTTACTCTCAGAGTCTTAGCCAGAAATCTGCTGGGAGGAAGTCGCCGAAGAAATATTTTTCGTTTTGATGTCTGATCTGGGATTCGTACCCGGGCCTTTCGTCTAATAAGCTACCTACTAGACCACGGCGACTTCAAGGGGAACACACTAAAATAAATATTTTTTCCTTCATATTTCGTTTCGTTTAATATGTCTGAGCTGGGGTTTGAATTACGAACTCTCATGGTTCAAGCCAACAAATAATTCTGGGTTCAAACTAGATTACCTGCATGAATATACTTTTGACGTAGAGAATCTACTTTAATTTTTCATTTTTTTTCTTTTTATAAAACCAACACTTAGGTGATGGCACCTACGCATGCAGTACATTGGGTTGGAATAAAAGAAATTTAGTTATTGAAGAAAAGGACAAATTTAATTTTTGAAATGATCGCCCTAGTAGTTTAGGAGATAGTGTGCTAGACTATTAGCGACTCTCACGATTCGATTCCCACCAAAGGCTCTGGTCTGTGACACTATACCGGGCATATGGTCGAAGTTACTCAGCTCGTATATGATTAGAATGTAATTTGTAATTGTATTGAAATATTGATCTTCCATTTCTTTTACGAGCATTGCTTTGGAGTTCTCACTTTCCTTTTCTATTGCGGTTAATATCAACAATCAGACTACCAACTACACCATCAGGCTACTGTGTGATCATATTGTCATGGCGGGATTTTTAATTCAAATGTGAATACCATTTAGGGTCCTAATACTCTAACAACTCGTCGTCTTAGTTACATCGATTCAGTTTCAATCATTTTTGTTATCATAGATTCGAAACTTTTTTGGCCTTAACTGAATGGCAAGGATCTGAACAGCGTATGATATTAGCAAGAGGATATCAACCGTGTATACAGCAATTGGTTTATGGCAGGTATGATATTCAACACAATTTGTATAAAGAAATCTGATCTCATGGTTACAAATATCAAGCAATTTAACGCCGAGCGATTTGTTTCTTTGGAATTTTATGAAATTGTTGGTTTATGTGCATTAGAGATGGCAAACGGGATCGATTTTTAAAAATCCCGGGATTCAGGATTTTGTAAATCCAGATCTCTGAAATCCCGGAATATTTCGGGATTCAAAAATCCCGAAAAAATCGCGTTGGATTCCAAAAAAAGGATTAAAGCATCTAAAATGTGATCTGATAGACTTGAACGAATTTTGTCGTCGATATACGATGCCATTGAAAAACACTTCATGCAGCCAACATTATTTAGTAAAATAGTTCCAATATAGCTGTACGCAGTTTGCAAATATTCACCCCTACCACCTACTGATGTAAATAAATCTATTTCTTTGGACAGTTGAGTATCTAAATCAGTTAGCCTTTTAATTTGTTTTATAGCGCTTTTGCATTCTACGATGCCATCAAACAATTTTTTATCAACGGAAGAAGGGTTTTCCTCATTCGAGATGCTATTATCGAAGTCAAGTGAAATAGAATTTTTTTTTCCAGGACCTTATGTAGGGTCGCAATACATATGAATTCACAATCCCGAAAAATCCTGGGACAAGTTTTTAAAAATCCCGGGATTCGGAATTTTATGAATCCCGAAAATCCCGACTTTTTGGATTTCCCAATTGGCATCCCTAATACTAAAAACGATTTCATAGATCAAGTCTGTGTTTCAACATGTCATCGATGAGATGCATCCACATCTCTGTGAACAAGTCATGAAAAGTATATTGGAAAGACATATTATCCAAGCCTTGGCGAATATTTTATTGCATACTTAATCGTAACCTGAATTCTTTAGAGTCAGTGTAGTAGTGTAATACGATCTATGAAATTATAGGCGGAATGAAAAATATTTTAACAGAATTTTGATAAGATTAACTAACAATAGTTTCAGGCATACGATAACCATACATACATAATTGGTCATTACAAACCTTCAGTCAGGATTATTGTCCTAGTTTCTCACACTACTTATGTTGTGTGTGTTAATTTTATACATAAATGAAGGGACCTACAGTTTAAAGTCGACTCCGAACGACTGATTTTTTTCTGAGAAACTTTTCATGGCAATTTTATTTACTTTCAGAGATTGAGGTTGCATTAGACGTTCTGGGCAATAGTTCTGCTTTTAGTCACCGTAAGTAGTGTGTTGATGCCACAATTCAAACCTCACGTTTGGCTCGAACCTTAGTTTTATGTCTAACACACTGCCTACTAGACTACGGCGACTTCGACAGAAGTCTGCTGATAGGAAGTCGCCGCAGAAATATTTTTCATATTTCGTAATGAAATGGAGTTTGAACCAAGGCCCCATGTCCAATAGGCTAACACACCACCCACTAGACGGCGGCTTCAAATAATGCCAATAAGTGACTTAAAAAATCACCAAAACGAAAAGATAGTGTTTCTAGATTCTCTTTCTGATATATTTTATCCTCCTTTGTTAATTTACTTTTTTTAATTTATAACGCATTGATTTTCCAAAATAAATTTATTTTATGTTTGAGAATCTTCGTTCAATCAATTTTGCTGTAAGTATAGCTCACAAAAAACAAAAGAAAAAATATTTTCTTAAACACTGCACAACTTTTACTCCACACTGTATATGAAAATAAATGTACATAAGTACGTATGCGAAAAACGAACAAAATTAACATAAAACCGAAATAATTTTTCTGCAAAACGTTATGGTTAAAGAGGTTCCATATTCATGCAATAATAAAATTATTTTTGATAGAATTATTTCCCTCTGGCCATAAAATAAATAAGATTTGGATTCATGTCATACCAAAGAACCAAAAAAAAAAAAAAACGATGCGTAAATATTAAAAAAAACAGAAATACAAAGAAGCTATTAACACTTGTACCCCCTCGGATCATTTTTATATGAAATTTGATAATTTAATGCAAAGCAATTTTCTTATTTATTATTTACGAACATTCAATGAAAATAAAGTGGCCGGGCAACGAACGGTGCTAAACCCCTTTTCTTTTCTTGTTTTCAAATAAAAATGTCGTAAATATTTATTTTATTCGTAATAAAAATGAATGTCCTTTTGTGTTGCGAATCACAAATTATACGATAATCCTTCGATTGTGCAAAAACATCAAGAAAAAAAAACAGAGGACTTTATTGACAAATTAAAATAATTTTTCTCTTTAAATGAACACCTATTTACACTTATTGTGGGTTTATGGATTTTAAGGCTTTTAAATGTTTTTATGACCCCCGGAGAATTTGATCATTTTGAATAAAATAATCCAAGTAATGATCTTAATTGGTTATATATTATGAATAACAATTAAATTATACAGTATTCCCTCAATTTACGCCGTAGATTGTTCCGGAAAAAGGCGACATAAATCGAAACGACGTAAATCGAATTTCATACTAACTCATAAAAACTAAGATAACCGTTTCCCTGTCCTCTACAACACACTTGATGGACAGCAAGTTGGTTTTTTACCCTTGTGCATCACATGGACAGGGAAAGGGATAATTCCCCTGATTTTGCTTATAAACAACAGAGGCGACGTAAATCGAAACGATGTAACTCGAATTCCAAGTAACTCCTACTAACTCATAAAAACTAAGATAACCCTTTTCCTGTCCTCTACAACACATTTGATGCAGATCAATTTGGTTTCATACGCTTATGCATCACTTGGACAGGGAAAGTGATAATTCCCCTGATTTTGCTTATAAACAACAGACGCAACGTAAATCGACGCAAATCGAAATTGAAGCAAACCAAATTTTTGACGACGTTAATCGAAACAACGTAAACCGAGACGACGTAAATCGAGGGAATACTGTACTTTCATACCTAGATGGACAGATTTTAATGACCAACCATCTAGTCAGACTTACGTGCTAGGTTGCCTCACTACTTATGTTGGGTGTTTTAAATTTTTACATGACCGGCAGGACGTATAGTTTAAAGTCGACTCCGAATAATAGTTGTTGAGAAACTTTTCATAGCTATTTTATAAGCTCTTAGAGATTTTATCAGAATTCTGCTGAGAGAAAGTTGCTAAGGAAATAGTTTTTTATACTTCGATTTGTTGGAGATGTTTGACATAGAGATTGAACTATGGATACCAATTGGGAAAACCCGAAATCCTGGGATTTTCGGGACTCACAAAATCCCGAATCCCGAAATTTTTAAAAACTTGTCCCGGGATTTTTCGGGATTTTCAGAATTGTGAACTCATATGTGCTTTGATCCTACAAAAGGTTCTGGAAAAAAATTCTATATCACTTGACATCGATAATAGCATCTCAGATGAGGAAAACCCTACTTCCAGTGAGAAAAAATTATTTGATGACATCGTAGAATGCAAAAGCGCTATAAAACAAATTAAAAGGGTAACTGATTTAGATACTCAACTGGTGGTAGAGGTGAATATTTACAAGCTGCATACAGCTATCTGGGAACTGTTTTACCAACAAATGTTTATTGCGAGAAGTGTTTTTCAACGGCAGGGTATGTTGACAACAAAATTCGTTCAAGCCTAACAGATCACATGTTAGATGCTTTAATCTTTTTGTTGGAATCCAAATAATATTCTTAAAACTAATGCATTTGCCTGTGTATGAATAATTTTTATTTTTGTTAATTTACGCTTTTTTGTTACTTTTTGTCTTGCTGTTTTTATATTTGATTTTTAATGACATATAATTCTGATAAACACACATAATTGGAATACAAATGATTTTGTTAAAAAAATATTTTTATTATTAAGAGAAAATCGCGATTGTTCCCTTGATTTTTCGGGATTTTTGGATCCCGAATTATCCCGTGATTTTTAAAAATTGATTTCGTTTGGCATCTCTAGTTTAAACGGTGGCCCCACATCTATACACTAACCAACGGTGCTAAATATATCTAGAAAATTTACAAAAAAAATTTACGTGTTATAGAATATCAGACATAGAGTCGATATTCATAGTAAAGCACACATAAATCTATGACTTCGACGAAGGTTAGACTTCATTAGTGTTACTTTAGAAATTTATAAATGTTCCCATGTTAGTTTCGTAATCTACATATAATTCCAAGCCAAAATAGACATACGACTAGATAGGTAATAAAGCTTTGGTGGCCTAGGACAGACATACGAATAGATCGGTATATAAAAACTTTGGTGGCTGAGAGCAAATATACGCTCCCAAAAGGTTAATGAATAGCTTAAGTCTCCGTGGGCTAGTAGGTAGTGTTCCGGCTTATTAGACGTAAGGCCAGGGTTCGAGTCCCAGGCCCAGACATCAAAATAAAATACAAAAAGCATTTCTTCGGCGATTTCCTCTCAGCAGATTTATGGTAAAAACTCTGAGAGTAAATAAAATTGCCATTAAAGGCTTCTAAAAAAAAGATCTATCGTTCGGAGTCGAATTTTAACTGTAGGTTCCGCAACTTATGTATAAAATTAACACACACAACATAAGAAGTGTGAGAAACTAGGTTAATAATCCTTACTGAAGGGTTGTAATTACCACGGCAAAAATATCCGGAATACAAACGCTGTACGTCGTTTTTCAACACTATAAACATATTGACAATAAAAATCTCTTCTAACGACCGCTAGAAAAATATTGATTTTCCTCCCCAATCGATTTTAACTTAGCATCCAGCCTCTTTGAATGGTTGTGCAATTAGACAATTCGACGTCCGAATACTGTAAATGTCTCAGTTGACAAGCATTTATCTCTGAATGGTCCTTAAAAATCGTTGCCTGTACGCCTGATGTCTCACCTGGAATATGAACCCGGGCTTTACGTCTACGAAGCCAACACACTACCTCTAACAACGCGTTACCGAATTTCTCTTATTTTATCAGTTTGAGGAATTTGGCTTTGATTTTTTTAGACGTTTTGTTTGCCCAACAACACACATGTGGTCTTTTTTCAAGGGTTCTGTAATAATTATCACATAATTTGTGATTGCATTGTGTCATATAGTAATTAAATAACTTGTACCCAAAGACTTAACAATCTCCACTATTTCAAAACGTAATTATTATAATAAACGCAAATGTCTTTAGGCAATTAAGACCAATTTGTTGCGGTTTTCTAAATTTGAGATTTGGATACATGATTCTGTCATCACAACATCCATATTATTCATTAAACAAGGCGTTCAAAACAATCAACCAATCGTAAAGCAATTTAAAATTATATTTTCATTTCATTTGAGTTCAAACTCAACTGGGTAGAAAGAAATGAATTTGGAACAAATGCCTAAAGTTTACAAAGATCTATATTATATTGAGAGTAATGCTTACAGTTTTATTCCTTTACAATAATCCACACCATTGTCATTGCACTTTAGTCTTAAAATCTTTTTCAAGAACTCTATTTTGGCATATATAGCGGCATCTACAGTTTAAAGTCGATACCTAAGGATAGATTTGGGAAAGTTTTCATGGCTACTTCATAATACAGGGTGGCTGATATATAGTGCAACAAACTAAAGCGCTATATTTTTAAAAATTTTTTTTTTTAATTTTATTGTTCAAAAGCAAAAAATGTTACAAATAACATCAAATTTTAGAATCAGTTTAGATTTGTTCGAAATGGCCACCTTTGATACGAATTATGATCTTCAAACGGCCGACAAAGCCATCGCAGGCTGCACGAAAGCGGCTTTTCGGTATTCTGGCCCATTCCCGGCGAAAAGCCGTCTTGAGATGATTGACACTTTCATATTTTTTAGTGAGTACCTTACTCTCCAAAATGCCAAAGGCACAAAAGTCTAACGGATTGAGATATGGAAATTTTGGTGGTCAATGTGCGGCAAAAATGAAGCCAGGAACTTTTTAAGCCATTCTTAGTTGACGCGTGCTGAGTGCGGTGGTGCTAAGTCTTGTTGAAATGCCCATGGTCTGCAGCCGAAATGTTTGTCTGCCTAGGGCTTCAATACTGTCTTTAAGATATTTTCGGCATCTATTTTGACCAGACGGTTGACGAGTACGAACGGGGAGCGACCATCAGCCGTTACGGCGCAACACATCATTTCCATCGGCGGCGATTGAGTTTTGGTGGCCAATCGCAGGTGTAAATTTTCAGCTGACCTCTTTGGCAAGTAAACCCAATCATTTTGTTTGTTCACAAACTGCTCAATTTGAAAAAAAAGCAATTTGGAGAAAACCAAACTCGGTAACTGGCCACTTTTGTGCAAGCGAAGTAACTCCTTGGATCTTTTCAGTCTAACTTTTTTTGTCCATCGGTGAGCTTTTGTACTTTTTGAAACTTCAACGGCTTTAGTTCAAGCTCATTTTTCAATATGTTCAGTTCACGAGAAATATTTTTACCACTGCGGCGTGAATTTCGATCAAATCACTTCACTTTTCAGGTCATTTCTGGTGTTGTTACCGTATTTTTTCGTTCACTTTTTGGACGCGATGCAACACTGCCAGTATCACGGTAACGAGCAATGGTACGAGAAACAAAAAAATTATTCACATTTAAATGCTGGAGGGCTCTAACGATAGCCACCTGTGGGTTTCCAGTCAATTCTATATAATAATATAACTTTTTTTCTGAATGCAGTAGATCAAAATGCTTTTGTTAGCTTGTAAATAATAAAATGAGCTGTCAGTGAAATAAATCTGTTAGCTGTCAGACGAGCGGTTTACAAATGATAACAATCTGAAGATGATTGCAATACATATTAACCACCCTGTATTCTCAGAATATTTTTCGAAAAACTACTAAGATGAATTGGTTTGGTTTGAAGCTGGAGTTTGAACGAGATGGCCCTCTAAACTAGCACACTGCATGCGGTGACTTGGCATTACGTTTCCAAAATTTGTTGTAGTTAACTTTTTATAAGGACTAAACCAACTTCATTATTTATAAAACAATTCAATTTTTTGTAACTGGTGAGCGCAAATTAAAAAAGCAATTCACAATTATGAAGTCGCCGCGGTCTAGTAGGTAGTGTGCTGGTTTATTAGATGTAAAGCCAGGGTTCGAGTCCAAGGTCAGACAAAAAGTATTTTTTCGGCGATATCTTCTCAGTAGATATCTGGTAAAAACTCTGCCATGAAAAGTTTTCTAAAAAATCTGTCGTTCAGAGTCAACTTAAAACTAACTGTAGGTCTCGTCACTTATGTATAAAATTAACACACTACAACATAAGTGGTGTGAGAAACTAGAACAATAATCCTGAAAGATGGGTTGTAATGACCAATTATGTTTGGACATATTTATGTAATTCACAACAAAACATAATTTGTATATATATTTCACATTTTAAATCATTTTCTCTATTTTAGAATATGAAATGTTGTAATTTTCGTTTCAGCTTGCTAAATTTCATTGCAATAGCAAAAATAGGTTTTTGAAAATGTCGTAAAAAAATAATTGAAATTCTCAATGAAAAATCGCTCCGCTTACAAAAAACAATTGCTATGCTCGCAGGTTTTAACCAAAAAACAGTTTCTAAGGTAAGAATAAAACAATATAAGGAGTCTTTGAGTATTGTGAGAAAGCGTTGAAGGGGGAAGAAAAAAAGAATTTGCCGACCAAAACAAAGAAAGTAAAATAATACGTATTTTTCTAACACATCCTAACATGGTCTGGAAGAAAAGTGGCTCAAAAAGTTGAATGCACTGAGATCTTTGTCAGAAAAAAATTTTATACACAAAAGGAATTCAAATACTATTTACTTTAATTGAAATATAGAATGAAAGAAATCCGCCACTTAGTTTTATTTCTATAACGAAAAGTGTAAGTCCAGTTTTTTTTGTGCGCGCTCCTTACATACTTTAATTCAAGTAATGTTATGACATTTTTTAAATAATTTTTTTAACCGCAGATCGAGCCTTAAAAACTTTATAATTCTAGCTTATGTATCACTTTTGAAACATGGTTGTAGTACATAAAGTTTTACGCAGTTATTGTTAGGTTTTTCTTAAAAAATGTAAATACTTTTGTTTTGTTTTAATTCATTTTAATAAAACTATTTTGTATTATAATATTTTATTATCACTTTTATGAAATTTACGCCAAAATTTTTGACGTATAATGTACATTTCAGCAATGTTTTTTACGTAAAAATCAAATACTTAATGTCAGCTTTGGTTTTATTTTCATATTTGGCAATAATTTTACATCTAGCGCCCTTGGTTTGTGGCTATTACTAAATTTCTAATTGTTTTATAGGGATTAATTATTATCACTCAAATCACTCTCAATTGAGGGCTTGCTGAAACTTAATGGTACAAACCTCTGGCAAAAGCTCTGAGAGTAAATAAAATTGCTTAGAAAAGTTTCTTAAAAATCTGTCGTACGGAATCGGCTTTACACTTGCACTTATGTATACAAAAAATTAACCCACACTATATAAACGACTTAGTCCCAAGACCAATTACCAATTCCTTGCACAGTATGCCGATATAATCAATCCGAAATATTTTAAATTATTATTTTTTTACGATTGTTACGATTGTTTTTTACAAACGATCCAGTGCGAGAAGATTAGCTCTTCAAGTGCAAAAAGACTTTGGATTACGTGTTTTCCAAGAAACCATTGGAAATGTTCTTCAAAAACATAAATATTCTTCAAAAATGACTAGGAAAAAAACCCCTGCTGTCAGCACAAAATGTCTAAAAGAGATTAAGATATGCCACCAAATACATTTCACTTCCTCGGGAGTACTAAGACAATGTTATTTTCTCAAATGAGACGACAATAATGCTTTATTATCATGAAAGCATTAGAAAATAAAAACCTTATTCCTACAGTAAAATTTGGAAAACTATCTGTAATGTGGTATTCGGCTGTATATCCAGCAAGGAAGTTGATGAAATTAGGATTTTGGATGAAATAATGACTAAGGCGTACATCTTGATATTTTAAAAAATAAACTGACCACCAGCATTAAGAAATTTGGTTTTATTGACCCAATTAATTCGAATAAATTTAATAACAAGTATTATCAAGATAATGATCCTTAAAATAAATCTGATTTATGTAGGTTACAAGTACAGTACTCGGTGGTCGAATTGACCCATTGTACTACGTCCTAGCTTCTCACACCACTTATGTTGTGTGCGTTAATTTTATACATGAGTAGCTGGACCTACAGTTTAAAGTCGACTCCAAACGACACATTTTTTTAGAAGCATTTCATGGCAATTTTTTACTCTCAGAGTTTTTGTTTTTTTTAGAGTTTGGGACTTTTTCATTTCCCGGGAAACGGGAATGAAAAATTCAATTTTCTGAGAATCCCGGGATTCTGATTAAAATGTTATTTTATTAACAAAAAGGAAAACAATGCAATTAAACTAATACTGTATAATAAAAACAAACGGCTTAATGATAACATTTTGAGATCAATTATTATTAAGAAATAATTAAAAACATTATTTACAAATAAAAATATAAAAAATTTACGTAGAACTAAATTTTAAAAAAATTATTTTAAAAAAATTAGTTTTTAAAATTATATTTTAACCTACTTCGTAGGTTAAGTGAGGTTAGAGGACGTGAACTTGTCAATTCTGACAAGTACAGTACTCGGTGGTCGAATTGACCCATTGTACTACGTCCTAGCTTCCTACACCACTTATGTTGTGTGCGTTAATTTTATACATGAGTGGCTGGACCTATAGTTTAAAGTCGACTCCAAACGACACATTTTCTGAGAAGCATTCCATGGCAATTTTTTTACTCAGAGTTTATGCCAGAAATCTGCTGAGAGGAAGTCACCGAAAAATTATTTTAAAATTTTGGTTTTGATGTCTGGCCTGGGATTCGAACTCGGGTCTTTCGTCTAATAAGCCAACACAATAAGACAACGGCGACCTAATCTTATTTATGTAACTCCAGGTTACTTTGGCAAAGTTATTGATACTCCTGCCCAAAGTCCAGATATTAAATTTGATGAATCCACATCTAAAGAAAAAGGTAAAGAAAAGGTCGCCCACAAATAAAAATGAAAAGTTTATCTAGGAAGAATGGGAAAGAATACCATTAGATTATGATATTCCGAAGCTTATGCAATCCATGAGAAGGCGTCGGCAAGCGATAATTTATGCTCAAGGTGAACAAAATATTAGTACTATAAATTTAAAAAATTGCATTTTTTTGACAGCAGTAAAATTGAATTGTTTTTGTTTTTTTTTAATATTTTACATTAGAATATTGTGATTGTTATAAATGTTTTTATTTATTATATTAACAAAACATATGCTTATAAAATCCTGTTTGAAAAAATTTAAAAATTTGATTATTTATATTAGAAATCAATGAATTTTTCAACAATTTCTTAATTTTTCTTTATAAGCAAATATTTTTTTTGACAAACTGTATGTTATGTATGTATACTGATGACATCTAAAATGTTCTCATCAAATTTCTTTAAAATCCTACCAATTCCTTGCACAGTATGCCGATATAATCAAACCGAAATACTCAAAAAGTGATCACATAACTTTTTTTTTAGTAAATTTCTTGATTTTTACGCATTTTTACGATTGTTAAAGGATCTTTTCACTAAATAAACGATACTTCACATGAAATTACTAAATGTTTCACACGATAGAATATAAATTGAGAACACAACATAGTTTTTTAAAATTTTTTACCTAATCTATGTATTTGCATATCTAAATAAGTAAGCCTTTCATGTTTACAAATATTAAAAGAACTCTAATTCCGGTAACAAATAATACAAACATGAATATGTACATAGGTATGTATGTATGCACGGCTTATATTTCTCTTTATCCTTTTCATATACTTAAATAGGTTTGTTTACAAAACTTGTGTCTTAAAAGTAATTGAAAATACCTAAAAAAAAAAGAAGAACACTGGAGGGATTTCTAATACAAAGAAAATGGAGCAAATAAATATGCATGAAAGCCGAAAACAAAATCAGTTCCTCTTTTTTTCGAATGTAAATGTACGAGTATTAGTAAAAATATTATTAGTCTCTGTCTCTCTCTTGTACTGTGTCTAGTCTTCTAAGTATATAAACGGCATGAATACATGGAAACATTTTTGAAGCACGTGAATAACAGAAACAAACAAACACACACACACATACACACACTGCAATACTGTTTTATAAGATGAGACGAAAGGGAACCAAAAAAAAAAAAAATAAATAGGAGACCAAGAAGAAAAACTAAAGTATATGCTAAGGCTGTAGGATTGGTTGTGTATGTAGTTGAATGATTTGAGTTGAGTTGATGCTGAGGAATGGAGCAAAAAAAAACATACCGGATTGCAAAAGGAGCAAAATTATAACAGCATGGCAACTAATCCACATGATGTTTGTTTTGTTTATATTCTGTTTAACTTTTTTTCTTTTTCTTTTGATTTTTATTTTTTTGATTTATTTTTTTTTGTTTGTTGTTTTTTCTTTTATTTAATATTTATTTAGCTGAGTTGAGTTTTATTTTCAATTCCAATTTTTTCAAAGATTTTTTTAAACAATTTTTCTTTTTTTCTTTTGCCTTCAATTTTCACTGCACTTTTGGAAATTTTGCAAAAAAAAACAAGAATTTTTTTTTTCTGTATTTAAAACCGATTATTTAGGTAAGCGAAACTTTTGCAAAAATCCAATTGTTGTACACATTTGTTAAAGGATTTCTTGATTTGTTTTAATTATATTTTAAGGAATTTTAAACACGATTATTGTTGTTATGTTGCTACACTTTGAAAGAAATTTAAAACAAAAAAATTTTTTAATTTTCTTCGTTTGATTCTAAGGATTTTGATTATTTTTTTGCGATTTTTTTTTTATGTTTACTTTACTTGCAGTTCAGTTGATGTTTGTTTTGCACTTTTTTTTTTTGTTTTTTTTGCGGGTTTTATTGTTTTGGAAGTATAAGAAGTATATTGGCGTTGTCTAAGTATCTATAAACAATGAAAACTTGAGATGTTGATGACATTACACTTGACATTTAAACATAAAAAAATAACATTTTATGCCATAATATCTCTCCCGCCTTTTGTTAAATTCAATGCTCTCCTATGAGCCTTTACAACAATAGGCCCTTTTCAACACTAGCAAATGCTTAGAGCTCTCACATATTCTCTTTAGCTTTTTTTTTTGCTCTCCTTTGCCACTTTTCTCTTTCTCTTCAATAAAATGTGTGTATGTATATGTATTTGTTTAATTATTGTATATGTATTCCTTTTTGCTTTTTTTTGTTGTTGTTGTTGTTTCTCAAAAACAATGCACTTTTCTTTCTTCCTTTGATATGCTCTTATTCTCTCACTCTCTTTCACTGTATAACACACTCGCGCACACACACACACACTTATGCACTGCTAGATAAGAGTCAGCCAAATACTTCCATTGTTTTTATCCGTTTAACCGATACGATACCTTCAAAGTTCCAACTGCTACTGATATTTCCTAAGCAATTCGAACTCCTCTAGAGCTCCACTGATATGTTGGTACCCTTTACTGTGGTGAATTATTGTTAATTTTCTTATGTTTCCTTAAATGGCCGCCATATTTGCCTTATAACACGACATAGCGCATGTGCCATAACATTTGCTTTCATTTATTGTCTTTCGCTCTCTTTGTTGTTGTTGTTATTTTATAGTCCTCTTTTGAGTTTATTGTCTGTGGTTAAGGACATTATCAATCGGTTTTTGTTTTGTTGCTTGATTCGTTATGAAACATTTTTGTCTATCAATTTTTATTTTTGAATGCATTTTAGTCGTTCAGTTTATAGGTTTGGCGCTTTGTTTTTAGCTGAGACTTTTTCATTTCTGCTTTTTTTTTTGCATTTTCTTTTGTTTGTTTTTATGGTTTTCTTATTCTGCCGGTACACATTTTAGAAATTCATTCATTCATGTTGTCAGTAGCATTTGTTATTAGAAATTGAAAAGGTTGCTTCTTTTAATGCCAAAAAATTTGTATTTTGACTTCGGTAAGGCGTTCTTATTTTTTTTGTTTGTTTTGTTTGTTGTATTTTTGCAAATGAAACGTAAAATTATTTACAGTACGTAAATAGAAGAAAAATCAAGTTGAACTCAATTATTTTTGAAAATACCAAGAAGAAAAAATGTTTTAAAAAATAAATTTTAACCGGAACTTGTGTCATTACTTACTAGATACTTACTTAGATGTAGTCAGGTAGGCAGGACATTTCTAACAAAATGAAATATTTTTTTTTTATTATTCTTTATTATAATTGCAATCTATCTTTATAAATACATTAGGATAATAAGCACATTTGATGGTTGTTAAGAAATGACATTCGTTGGTGTACTCCTGCAAGTACAGTAGCGAGCACAAAAAATGCAACGTTAGGTAAAATTATCTTAAGTGCGATAATTTTAAAAAAATGGTGACCAGTTCAAAATATTTCTTTGGGTTATTAATCCCTACAGTTATAGATACCTAATTATCAATAACATTATGTAAATATTTTTAATTAATGATATATTATTTTGTCATTTATTAAAAAGAGTGCGAATTTCATGGGAGCAATAAAAATGCAACAGCATAAATTTTAATGTGTTTATTTAAATGAAATAGTAATTCTTACAAAAAAATCTTAATCTTAAATTAATATTTAGTGGCGTAGCCCTTATTTTTTATGACTTCTTGCAACCTAGAAGGCATAGAGTCGACTAAAGCTATTAATGTGTTAATGGATATTTTCTCCCATTCACTTTTCAAAATTTCTTCTAATTGCCTCTTATTTGACGGATGTTTCCTCTTAACTTCCCGATCTAATAGCTCCCATAGATTTTCTATGGGGTTTAGATCGGGAGACTGTGATGGCCAATCCAAAACATTGACATCATTGTCGCTTAAAAAGTTTCGAGCTAAGCGACTTGAGTGCTTTGGATCGTTATCCTGTTGGAATATGCTACCAGGAGGCATTTTTTCCCGCAGATGAGGAAGCATGTGTTCTCCAAGGATTTCACAGTACTTCTTGGCGTCCATTTTTCCTTCGATTTGAGTTAAGGGACCTATCCCATCACGGGAAATCGCACCTGTAAATATGTGACGTAAAATCAATAATTTTTTTTAAACATATCGTTCCTTACCCCACACCATTATTGATCCACCGCCATGTTTTACGGTTGGAAGTTGATATCTTGGAGAATATCTCTGTCCAGGCGGTCTTCGAACAAAATTTATCCCATCGGAGCCAAACAAATTAACTTTGCTTTCATCGCTCCACAAGACTTTAGCCCATTGTTCATTTGACCAATCCTTGTAACGTTTTGCAAATTCCAGGCGCTTCTTTTTATTGATTGCACTGATGAGAGGTTTCTTTGCGGGTCGTCTCGCATGCAAATTAGCCACTACGGCGAACAGTGTGAACGCCTATAGAGACTCCTATTTGCTCATTTGCGAAATTAGCAACGTCCACTGCGGTCTTTCGTGGATCTTTTTTAACCAGTGCAATCATCTGGCGGTCTTGGCGAGAGGTAGTTTTTCGAGGATTACCACTACCTGCTTTCCTTTCCACACTATTTCTTAAGGAAAATCGAGATTTAATCCGACATACGGTTGATTGATTTACACCAAAGAGGTGTCCAACTTCTCGCATGGATTTTCCTTCTTCTAAGGCTTTAATGATTGCAGTTTTGCTGTTCTATTACAAAACACATGTTGTATAATTTATTTAAGAAATTTTCAATTATAATTAAATAAATAACTTACTTTAACTATTTTTTTATTATGTTGCATTTTTTTTTGCTCGCTAAAAATTTGCACTTTTTTCACTAATTCAAAAATATTTAACTTTTTAAAGCAGAATTTGGAATAAACTGTGATGACTTTGAAAACTTATAATTGAAAGAATTAACAGCAAAAGAAAATAGATAAATTAGTTACCGTTATTTTGAAACAGATCTTATTAAAGATCATATGGCACAGTGTTGCATTTTTTGTGCTCGCTACTGTACATCTAGGGTAAATGCACCAGTAATCGGCAGTTTTATTTCTTTCTCTTTTTCAAATTGGCCTGATTAAAAGTGGAAAAGTAGTGTTGAGATGATGTTTAGTTATTACAATTCTGTGATAAGTTTTGTTTTAGATCCATTTACCAACTTTGAACATTAAAATAGCAAATTATTAAGTAATTGAAATATTTTGTTCAAATCATCGATTTTTCCAGTACTCGGCACATGTCTTCCTAAGTTCGGGAAAAAATGATCCTATTGTCGGCATTAACATTTTTGTTAAAGAAAAGAAGTTTTGGAGCTAATTCTTGGACACTTGCAAACGAAATTAATATAGAAATCACGGCAGCAGAATTCCACATAGCTATCGATATTATTAACAGAATAGCTTCAAAACTTATTTTCTTCTGCCAAACTATTTACTACATCTTTAGGTGGTCGTACATATGGATAAAACAACCATTGGGGCTACTATCTGACCATTTGTTGAAAAAATCAGCAGCACTGTTATCATTTTCTTTTCAATTCCCATTTGTATACTGTAAACGCTTCTATATCCCTTCGGGTCCAGAACTTTTCCGGTTTTGAGCATAAACTAAAGCTGGCTTCATCTCCATTAAATATTCGCGATGGATCATTCAAAATGTCAAAAGCGTTTTGGTCTGTTAGGAAACGGAAACAGCATGGATCTTTGATCATCTACTATTATTGCTTGAACTGCAGTTATCAAGACTTCAGCTTTTAATGGGAATCCACAATTTGCTAGGTCTTTGCACTATTTCTTAAGATATTCCTCTTCTGATTCAGACAAGACTGCTTGTGGACCTATTTCTCTAGTATATACCGAAGGATGGATTCTGTCCTGTATGGTGGAACGCAGGACTTCATATTTTTTGCTTCTTACTTCTATTAAAACACATTTTGGGGATTCTTAGGAGTATTGGTGTATGAGCATTTTCCCGTAGGTGGACTTATTAATGAATTTATATTACCTGAGATTCAAAGAACAGCCTATTATGCCTACTGAACCAAATTTCGTCCTGTTATAGGACTTCTAGTTATATAAATGTAAGAATGCCGACTTTAAATTCTCGGCAGCTCTCAGTGTATTCATTATAAACTATGCCGACTATTGGGTAAATCAAGTTTTTACTAAATTTCCAGTAGTCGATACCTCCCTGCCGACAATTGGAAAGCATATAATTTTTTGTACCTAATGCCGGCAGCAATATAAATTATAAAAAAAATTTTAATTTCCATCATTTTTCACTCTTAATTTAATATCTTTCATTAAAAGGCCCAGTTTATTTTCTAGCTTGATAAATCTATTTTTGCTCGAGCTGGCGGCTTCGTCCTTTGACGTAGAGTTGTCTGCGCTTATTTTCAAATATTCTAGGTGAGCATGGACGTTTTCTAGGAGAATGGAACTATTTGCCATTCTATTTCACTGTCAGTATCAGCATCCATTCCAATCGCACTAATACTAGTAATGCTACTAGCGTTAGCTTTGGTTGCTGATTTATTATTGTTTCTTTTGTCTTCAATTTTTTTCCCTAGAAATTTGATTTCTTTATTTGGAAAAATTTATAATTTTTGGAGTTAGAATATAAAATTGTATTTTATTTTCTTTTATATTTGATTCTAATTTTTTTTTTCACACAACCACTACGACATGAACTTCGAACTGAAAACGAAATATGAAAAAATATTTTTCCGGCTGCTTCCTTCTATCAGATTTCTGGTAAAAACTCTGAGAGTAAAAATATAATTTCCACGAAAAGTTTTTCAAAAATTTGTCGTTAGGACACTCATGCATAAAATTAACTTATAGAACGATTTGTTGTGATAAGCTAGGTCGTAATTGGAGTTTGGGAATTCTCGGACTTTTTCATTTCCCGGGAAACGGGAATGAAAAATTCAATTTCCTGAGAATCCCGGGATTCTGATTAAAATGTTATTTTATAAACAAAAACATACGGCTTAACGATAACATTTTGAGATCAGTTATTATTAAGAATTAATTAAAAACATTATTTACAAATAAAAATATAAAAAATTTACGTAGAACTAAATTTTAAAAAAATTACTTTTTAAAATTATTAGCGCATTTAATAACTCATCAGACAGTCTACTTCGTAGGTTAGGTTAGGTTAGAGGACGTGAACTTGTCTACTGTGACAAGTACAGTACCCAGAGGTCGAATTGACCCATTGTAGAATGTCCTAGTTTCTCATACCACTCTTGTCGTGTGCGTGACTGGCGGGACCTACAGTTTAAAGTCGACTCTGAACGACAGGTTTTTTGAGAAGCTTTTCATGGCAATTTTTACTCTGAGTTTTTGCTAGAAATCTGCTAAGACAAAGTCGCCGAAGAAATATTTTCATTTTTTTCTTTTGACGTTTGACTTGGAATTCAAACTAAGGCCTTTCGTCTGATAAGCCAACAAACTACCTACTAGACCACGGTGACTTCAAAATTCACACAACTTCGTAAATTTGTTAAAAATTTACCAGGGGTCTAATCACCGCTGTCGATATCGAACTATTTTGATAGAATAATTTTATTTTTGGATCACGGCATTCGATATCGAACAAAAGTAAACAAAATTTGAGATGATTGCTTTCGATATCGAGTCATCGATAGTGTCTTTACAAAATCGTTCGATACCAAAATAGCTATCGTAAACAAAAAAAAATTTTTTTGAAATTGATCGGCTGTCCAAAAATAGTTGAATATGTAAGTTTTAACATTTTTTTAATTATATCCATTAATAATTATTATATTTTCAGGACAAGTGTAAAAAGCATTAAGTTAAAGCAAAAACAAATGCTGGCTGAGTTTATTTCAGAGCACCCGAATTTGGCAAGAAATCTTTTACCAAATTGTGGCCAAGGAAGAATTACTTCAAATAAGCTATGAGAAACACTAACTGTGCGTTTAAATTCGTTTGGCCCACCAACTAAAAATGATAAATCGTGGCGTAAGGTATATTAATGAACACAGTTTGGTTTAACATTTTTCAAAAGTTTTATGAATTTTTCGTTTTTAAGGTTTTTACAGATCAAAAATTTTGCGTTAAGAAGAAGTTATCATTAAACAAAGCCTCGAAAAAGAAAACTGCATGTGGACCATATTAAGAAATTGCTTTGACGTTCGCCGAGGAACGAATAATTGAGGCAGCCGGTATTGATGTTGCGGCGGAAGGGTTACCTAATGTAGAATCATTCGGTTGCTGCAAGAATACCAACACAACTCCTCTTAATTACGCAAATCAGACAGTGCATTAAATTGTCTTCATTTTCAGATTCCGATGAAGATAAATATTCGAGCATCAATATGTGTTCAGTCATTTTAAATTATTTTCTTTTACTTTTTATATTTCTTTTACAGCTTTTATTATTGTTTTGTTTACAAAGTAAGCATATTTCTGAATCTATTACAAATTCAATAAAATCTTTTACAATTAGAAATGAAATTCGATTCGATAGCTATCGAAAGCTGTAATTTGGCAATTCGTTAGGTATCGTATTTTAATTTTGTTCGATAGGTAGTTCGATATCGACAGCGGTGATTAGACCCCAGCTAACGAAAAAACATGTTCGCTTTCTACAGAAGTGGGCTTTTAACAATCCATTAACAAGAATTTTTAAATTTTTGGGTCTATTCGTACTAGCTTAAAATAAAACTAGCTCTCTTTTAAATAACTTATCTGTTTTTAATTTCAGTTTTCTTGTTTTTCTTCAGCCTTATTAATGGCGTTTTCCAACTTTTCTCTAAAGCATTGATATACTTGTGCAACGGAAATATCTTCATCACTTTCAGCGGGAGTTATTTCAGTACCTTGGAATAGGTGTTTGCATATTTTTTCTGCATAGGATTTAAACATTGTCTTAGGTTAATATTATTGTGTTGTGAATTGTTTAGATAATTTGGTAATGACATCAATTTGTCATTATACGTGTCTTTCAATACTTTAGTTTTAATTGTGTGAACCATTTTTTCCGAAAGTACAGAGTCAACAGATAATAACTGTTCATAAAATGTATTCATAATAGCATCACCTATTATCAAATTAATGTAACGCTGGTTTCACGCCTGCCTAATACTTCCACTGCATCTTTTAAGGGGTTCAAAACGTTTGTCAAAGTTTTCAAGTGTGGTAGATAGTAATTCCAAAAAAGTGTACAAATTAAGGTTTTCTTTAATTTAAAATTTCTCGAATTTCCCGGGGAATACCGGGAATTCCCGTCCCCAAACTCTAGTCGTAGTCGTGACTGAAGGGTAGTAATGATATATGTGTGATCCTATGAACAGGATTAGATCCGTGTTGAAAACTAGGTAGAGTAGGCTAAAACAATGTTTGCACAGAATTTTCCTTAAGAGTCTCCTTAATTGCTGGAGTAAATTTCCTTTAATTCTCCCACAATTGTCATAGGATGTTCGAATTGGCCACCTTTGGTAAGAATTATGGCCTTCAAACGGCCGACAAAGCCATCATTTTTGTTCATTCCCGGCGAAGCGCCGTCTTGAGATGACCGGCACTTTGGTATTTTTTAGTGAGAACCTTACTTTCCAAAATGCCCCAGGCGCAAGAGTCTAACGTATTGAGATCCGGAGATTCTGGTGGCTATTGTGTGGTAGAAATGAAGCGGGGAACCTTCTTTTTAAGCCATTCTTGGTTGACGAGCGCTGAGCGCGGTGGTGCAGAGTCTTGTTGGAATGTTCATGATCTGCGGCCGAAATATTTGTCTGCCTAGGCCTTCAATACTGCCTTTAAGATATTTTCACGATAATATTCGGCATTTTTTTTAATCCCACGGTCAATGAATACGAGCGGGGAGAGACCATCGGTCGTTACGGCAACCCACACCATTACCATCGGCGGCGCTTGAGTTCTGGTGGCCAATCGCAGGTATAAATTTTCAGTTGGCCTCTTTGGTAAGTAAACTTGATCATTTTGTTTGTTCACAACCTGCTCAATTTGGAAAAGGTTCTCATCGGAGAAAACCAAATTCGGTAAATGGCCACTTTCGTGCAAGCGAAGTAGCTCCTTAGCTCTTTCCAGTCTAACTTTTTTTGTCCATCGGTGAGCTCTTGGACTTTTTGGAACTTCAATGGCTTTAGTCCAAGCTTATTTTTCAATAAGTGTTGCATCCGTTATCGCGATATGTTCAGTTCATGATTTATTTTTCTACCACTGCGGCGTCGATTTCGATTAAATCTAACTATCACTTTTCGGATAATTTCTGGTGTTGTTACCGTTTTTTTTCGTCCACTTTTTGGATGCGATGTAATACTGCCATTATCACGGTAACGAGCAATGGTACGAGAAACAAAAGATTTATTCATATTTAAATTCTGGAGGACTCTAACGATAGCCACCTGTGGTTTTCCAGCCAAATATTAAGCAATCACACTATCACGCTTGAATTCCATCATGAATAACTTTTTTTCTGAATGCAATAGATCAAAATGCTTTTATAAGCTTGTAAATAATAAAATGAACTGTCATTGGAATAAATCTGTCAGCTGTCAGATGAACGGTTTACAAATGATAACAACCTGAAGTTGGTTGCAATACATATCAGTTTATATTGGCTTTGAAGATCACTATGTTTATGGGTTATATGCATACAACTGCAGCTTAGGAAGACATCACAAGAAAACGTCTAACGCGGTGGCTAGTTCACATGGTCTCCTGCAAAATATTCAATGTGGCACATAAGCCGTTTGGTTTTTTTATTATCCTGTCGTTATTGTATCACATCGTTTGTTGCCAGAATATCAAGTTTAGCGCATAAGAACTCGGAAATCATCAGCATAGTCTTGTAGGCAGTGTGTTGATTTACATTATACTTGAAAACCCGACTGATTAGACCTGAGGTCGTTGACTGATAGATTTTGCAAAAATGTTTATGCAACAATGCAATTCGAAAAAAGAACTGTTGATATTACTTTGAGACCATCACTATACATAAATTTAAACATAATTGGTCATTGCAACTCTTTAGTCAAGATTACAACCTATCTTCTCACACCATTAATGTTGGGTGTGTTAATTTTATATAAGAGTAGAAGGACGTAAAAATTAAAATTTATTATTCCTTTCAAAGGCATATTGATGACGATATATGTGAAGTATACAATTGTTTAAATGTCTTTTACGACTTGTCTGGGTGGACCGCAACCGAAATGTCCAATTTTCCGTCAATGTGTGTGATTTAAGAAATCTCCACAAGAGTAAGTCTAACATGGTCAAAGCGCATGACCTCAGTGTCCAGTTAACATCAGCTTTTCGTAAGACGACCACATCCTTACTTCACTCGTGCACTACATGTTGTTCGGGTTCAAATAATCAAATTTAGACTAGGTTGTTTTCAGGGGGCGATTTCATAGTTGGTCCTAACCCCCCAGTCAGCAGAAGGAGCAGAGGCGTTGGGGGAACGGATCGAGTTGTTTTGATTCTAGATGTCTATAGCCTGTTGTAGACAGTAAGAGACCAGGTTGGTTGGTGGTTTGGTGGGTTGGGATAAGGCAGGTTAAGGTTGTTTGTCACAGCCGGACTATTGCAGGGCATGAAGAGGAGTTTGAGACAGTCAAACAAACAAAACAAAAATTGATGACGGTATATGTGAAGTATACAATTGTTTAAATGTCTTTTACGACTTGTCTGGGTGGACCGCAACCGAAATGTCCAATTTTCCGTCAATGTGTGTGATTTAAGAAATCTCCACAAGAATAAGTCTAACAGGCTCAAAGCGCATGACCTCAGTGTCCAGTTCACATCAGCTTTTCGTAAGATGACCACATCCTTACTTCACTCGTGCACTACATGTTGTTGGGGTTCAGATCATCAAATTTAGGCTAGGGAGCGATTTGATAGTTGGTCCTGACCTCCCCAGACTGCCTCTACGGCCTGATTTATAGATGGGTCAGGGAGAAGGAGCAGAGGCGTTGAGGGAACGGATCGAGTTGTTTTGTTTCTAGATGTCTATAGCTTGCTGGAGACAGTAAGAGAACGGATTGGCTGCTGGGTTGGGATAAAGCCAGGTTAAGGTCGTTTGTCGAATTTATCACGGGGCACTGCGCGATTAGGTCGCTGACGGGAGTCTGTAACAGATCACAGCCGGACTATTGCAGGGCATGTTGTATTGAGGAGGAGTATGAGACTATCGAAAACCTGCTCTTTAACTGTCCAGCCCTTGGTAGTTTGAATTTAATTTTTTTTTGTCTAGACCGTGTTACTATAAAACCGTGTAAAAACAGAATTGACTGTACTAAGCAGAAATTTTACTACCAAAAGTGGCATTTGTGACATTTCTGTTTCACAACATGTGTGAATGACCAAATGTTCGAAGAGGAAACATTTTTGTTGAAGACTCCAGAAAATATTCTTATCAATATCGTCGTGGTTCCACATCACATTGTGTCGACTGCTCAAAAGGGAGCTACATTGCAAACGTTCCAAATAAGTGTAGTTTTCTAATTAACATAACAAAGTAAACCCGAACGAGTTAAACTTCATCAGTGCAATGGAATTGTTTTATAATTTTTGTTAAAATCTATTTACTGGTATTTTGCCTTTTTTGTTTGTTTTTCTTTCTTTCATTTTGTTATTTACTTTGAACTACATTTAGTTACTCTCTCTCTCTCTCTCTCTCTATCACTCTCCTTCTTTGGCGTACCGAACGCATTTTGCAACTGTGAATTTCCCAACTGTTTTGCAACCTCAGGTAATACAATTACTATTGACCCGAGTTGTTCCACTTTATTAATGGCTTCCAATTTCCAATTTATTAAAGACGCTTTAGAATTCCATCAGGCAGCATCAACCCCAATAGGAAACAAAAATTTAATTATTATTCCTCTTTTTTTCCTTCTTCTTTTTTGTTTTTGTTTTTGCTTTTCTGCTTAATTGTGTAACGAATCAGTTCCAATTAATACACTCCTGCCGGATGTTGAAAATGTGTATGCAATCGGGGTATGTTTGGAGATGGTGGAGGTGATGTTAATAAACTACATGCGAACATTCTTGGTTTTGATTAAAAACGAGAACATAAAAACAAAAACAACAAAAACAAAAAAATAAATTAAAACCAATTGAAGTTTTTCTTTTTTTGTTTTTATGAATGTTGACCAAAGTACTAACCATATTGTAAAAGTTATTGGGTTTAGCCTACTAACACATAAACATACGTACATACACACGTAAACATAACAACGCATATGCCATTAGCAGATACAGTGAATGGCAAATGTGCACGTATGTTTGAAATGAAATTTCAAACACTTAATTAAAATGTAATGTTGACAGTGGCATGCTCCAAGAACCGGTAGCGCTTGAACCTCCTACCTCTACACGTCAGTGACCAAGACAGCTGCTTTAATCGACAAAGGTCGCCTAATGTAACAGGAATTTTAATTATGAGATTCTGTTACCGCTTTAATTTTTAAGTGGACCCATAAAAAAGTGCAACGGCTTCAAGTTTCAAATTCTTGATCGAAAATTAACGTCTACCAAATGTTACGTTTTGACCCAAATCGGTCATTTTATGTAACCCACAATCAAAATCTTCATACTCTGCTATCATACGACCTGAGTCCTCTACGCTGACGGTACTTCGGTACTTCAAGGGTGATTTTCTTCTTTCCGCTGCAGTAGCTTTTTCACAATCGTGTCGGTATCTACTAGGGATGCTAATTTCGGGATTCACAAATTTCGAATCCCAGGATTTTTGAAAATTTGTCCCAAGATTTTTCGGGATTGCGAAATCATATGTATTTTGAACTGAAAAAAAATTCTATACCACTCGACTTCGATAATAGCACCTCAGAGGAGGAAAGCCCTACTTCCATTACTAAAAATCAATTGATGTAAATAAACTCAGTTTGGAGTTTACGAATTTATAAGCAGATGACCCAGTACTTGTATGGTAATGGCTTGCTTTCCGAAAGGCAGTACGATTTCAGACCTAATCACAGCTGCATTTCAGGGCTCATTGATATTTCAAAAGAGTTGCGATTAAGAGCGGATGACAATTTCACATCATTTTTGGTTTTACTCGATCATTCTAATCATACCATTCTATGCCAAAAGTTAAAACAGGTGTGCCATTTTTCGGATACTGCTGTTAAGCTAATGTCGTCGTATCTACAGGATAGAAGTCAATTTGTGTATCATGATGGTACTGTATCAAGCAATATTTTAACATCAAGAGGTATATCACAGGGTCCACTTTTATATTAAATTTTTTCCAATGAACTGCCAAAAAAGTTGAGGTTTTGCAATGTACAAATGTACGCAGATGACGTTCAGTTGTACATTAGTTGGCGTGCCATCTGATATTACAAATTGTATACGGAAGACAAATTGTGATTTGCATAATGTGTTTTAATTTGCATAATGGTTCAACTCGCCATACATCTCATGTCATAATTTAATTATTTCGTCAAACATTTGATGGCTTATTTACCGACTTCTACAAATCCTAGGCCTTTAGAAAATATATCAGCGTATACCTCTGAAATTTTTTCAAAACAATTGTTGATGATGGTCTTCGATTGCCTTGAAGTACAGAAATATGTGGAGCACACATCGACTTAGAAAAGCATATTTTGTATGGAATTAAATAAAAAACTCTCTGTAGTTATAGCATTGTCCAGCACTGTATGTGTTATTTTGAGTGTCGACAAAGTGTGCGTATATAGGAAGGCAGTTGTTGTGCCCTTTAGCAGTTTTTCTGCGCAGACAACGTTGTGGGACAAAAATGTTTCTGTAAAACTGTTACAAAATATTATGCAGTCAAAATTACTGGTGTTTTGCCTGATGATAATTTGCTTATAGCCAAAAAAAAGACACACACACACACATAAACACTATCCGTATACACACTTAAGCATTTGTGTACAGGATTTTAAATGAGACCCCATACATGTACGCATACATACATACATACATGCCCCATTTATATGTAGTAAAACTAACAGGCATTGGCATTCATGTTTAAGGTAATAAAAACAAAAAAAAATTTTGTTGTTGTTGCTGATGCTGATGAAGCTACTACCACATAGTCAATGCTGTTGGTAATACATGGCAATACACTCTCACATACAGAATTACATGCAACACACTTTTAAAAAATATGGCCATTTGTAAACACTTGAATGTTGGAATTGTTGTTGTTGTTTTCGTTTTTTTTTTTTTTTTCATTTTAAGGTCTAATGTTACATTCCACAAACACTTGAACAAATACCACAATATTATTATTGTTGTACATACAGCAACACTCGCTCACACACACACACACACAATTTCATTGCTATTGTAGCGCTGGCATTGTTGTTCGTCTATCTGTAGAGATACATTTGTGTTGAGTTTAGAGATCGAGAGATTGTATTTTAGGCTTGTATCGACCTTTTCGCACAACAATAAAGCATTCCCCCCCCCCCCCCCTCCTGTTTTTGAGGGATGCGAAAGCTTTATTGCCTTTATAACCTAAAAGAGTCAATGACTTTTTCACTGGCACTGGCGTATGGGTATGGCTATGTGAGTGCTTCTGTTTGTTATTATTTTTGTTGTCAATATTGTTGTTTTCATTATGATGCCCTACAATTTAAGAGTTAATTGAAAAGGTATTGCTCGGGCAATGTTGTCTGCGTAACTGCGAGATTTGAACACAATTTAGGCTGGGGAAGGCATATAAATTTTCCAAAAAAATTTTTAAAAATAACAAGAGGATGTGGTGGTTTCTATAAGGAACTATATAAAAGGGTCGGAACTAGGGATGCCAATCGGGAAATCCCGAATTCCGGGATTTTTAAAAACTTCTCCCGGGATTTTTCGGGATTGTGAATTCATATGTATTTTGACCCCAAAAAAGGACCTGGAAAGATATTCTATATCACTTGGCTTCGATAATAGCATCTCAGATGAGGAAAACCCTCCTTCCAGTGATAAAAATTATTTCATGGCATCGCAGAAAGCAAAAGCTCTATAAAACGAATTAAAAAGGTAACTGATTTAAATACTCAAGTGTTTAAAGAAATAGATTAATTTACATCAGGAGGGGGTAGAGGTAAATATTTACAAGCTAAATACATCTATTTTGGAACCATTTTACCAACAAATGTTAATTGCGAAAACTTTTTTTCAACGGCAGCGTATGTTTACAACAAAATTTGTTTAAGCCAATCGGATCACGTGTTAGACGCTTAAATCTTTTTGTTGGAATAATTTTTATTTCTGTTATTTTACGCTTTTTACAAAATCCCGAATCCCGAGATTTTTAAAAATCGATCCCTTTTGGCATCCCTAGTCAGAACATAATTTGACCATTCTGACTTATTCGGTGAAAAGTTTTTAATTTCATTTCCAATCTTGACTTGATGTGTCCTGGAATGTAAAATATCAGGAGTTAAAAAGGTGTTAAACGGGAATTTTTGTTCTTCTGAACTTGAATGTGTTCTAAGTCATCCAGAACTAAAGAAGTTTCCCCAATCCAAGATCATCTTTCCTAGGGGAATATAAGGTTTCTACAATATCTCTCCAGGCCTATGCTAGCAATTTTGTGTCATTCCAGTTTCGTCCACTCTTCTTAACATACTTTATTAAACTTCTTTATAACCCTATGGATTTTAATTCAAGGTTTATCGAGATTGATTGTTTTATAAATTCGGTTCGATTGATTTCCTTCTGTTCAAAAAGGTAGAATTTGGCACAATATTGCTTGATAAGCTGTAGCAATACTATAGGGTGGGAAATGTAAAAGTTTAAATTTTAAACGGCAATAAAAAAACGGTTTTCGGTTTTTTTTGTTGTTGTAAAGTACAATTGTTCGGATTTAAAATCGAATATTATTTCATTCATATGGCTCTTGCGAATGGCCTAACAGCGCCTTATTCGATCGGTTCACTAATCGTGCAATTTTTCGAGTGTATATGGTCTTATCTCGCCAATGGAATCACGAATGCTAGCCTTTAAATACTTAATTGTCTCTGGTTTATCGAGATAACACTTTTCTTTAATGCAGCACAGGAAATAGTCCAACGGTGTCAAATCGCAGATATTTGGCGGCGAATTGGCATCACCGATTCAGCTAATTAAATGATCATCATACGTTTGACGCAATAAATCGATTTTAGCATGAGATGTATGGCAAATTGCACCATTCTGTTGAAATCAAACGCCGCTCACATCAATACTATGATAAGTGTGTACAAAAAAAAAATGGGTTATCATTGCGCGATAGGTATTACCATTAACCGCCTCCATTGATTGCGCCTTTCTCAATTTCAGAAATATATGGGCAAATGATGCGACGCTCTCATTCACACCTACAATTAAGGGCTTTCAATTCAATGCAATTACAATTCGAATTGAGCTGTTTAGCGCGTTGAAACATTTGTAACACAATATTTTAAGCTTTCAAATTATAACCCGAATGGAATTTCTAATTAATGGCCAGTCTAATCCACTATTTTCAGTCGCTTATATAACGTCGCCGTGGTCTAGTGGGTAGTGTGTTGGCTTATTAGACAAAAGGCCCGGGTTCGAATCCCAGGTCAGACATCAAAACGAAAAAATATTTCTTCGGCGACTTCCTCTCAGCAGATTTCTGGCAAAGGCTCTGAGAGTAAAAATTGCCATGAAAAGCTTCTCAAAAATCTGTCGTTCGGAGTCGACTTTAAACTGTAGGTCCCGCCACTCATGTATAAAATTAACGCACACAGCATAAGTGGTGTGAGAAGCTAGGTTGTAATCCTGACTGAAGGGTTGTAATGGCCAATTATGTATGTATGTATGCGACGCTCCAGTAGCCGAACCAAACAGTCACTAGTGATGGGTGTATTGGCTGTGGGTTTTCTGAGTCCTAAATATAACAACTCTGCTTGTTAACCTACCCTTACTCACTTAATTGGCCATAACATCCCGAGTAATGGATTTCGTCCTGCCTTAACACTTCCTTCCAGGCGCCTCTGCTTCTTGTGCGCCTACGCCAGTTGGTCACACTAACCGATGACAGGGTTTCCTCGATTTGGTCCTTCCAACGGACACAACATCGTCCTCTTTGCCGACTTCTGCAGATCTTCGCATCAAATACTCGTCTCTCCAGAGCATCCACCTCCACTCGAACGACATGGCAGAGCCATGTATTAATACGCTGTACAACGCCTATGTCGTTGAGGAGCTCATACAGCTCGCTGTTGAATCGGAAAATCATCGCCAACTCTCACTGGACCTGAGATCTAACGTAGGACTTTTCTCTCGAATACTCTCAAGGCAGCTGCATCAGTTCTTAATAGCGTCCATGCTTCTGCGCCGTAAAGAAGCACGAGGAGGATGAGCGTCTTGTAGAGTATTAGTTACGTCTTACGACAGAGGTCTCTGCCTATTGAGACCATAGCAGTACCTGTTGGCAAGAGTAATCCTGCGCTTAATCTCCAGACTGTTATCATTTTTGGTAGTAACGGCGGGGTATCAAAAGTATAGTTATCGGCCGTAATCTGAGAATCAAAACGCTCTACTTGTCGATAACATATATATTGACCTACCCACCTAAGATGAAAATGAGCTTTTTCGGAAAAGATGATTTTTACTGGCAAAATCGACATCATAGTGCAGTTTCACGATGGCCAATCTAGGAAAGCGAAATTTAAGCTTATGATCTAGCGGCTACAGCTCTTGAACCAATTGAACATTACAATTGGCATTACATCGAGATCTTTACTCAAATTTGGACTCAAATATATTTAATCCTTAAGAAAGCGTACGAGTTGATATTGTTGATACTCACGCACACTCTCAAACACAGCTTCAATATTTAAGGATGTACATCCATACTGTACAAGGACGCATAACAATTAATCTAGTTTGAAGAACTTTAGCGATAGGCGGTCACTGTTAATCCTTCTCCGCGGTCAAATTTTGTACGACATTTATTATTAAATTTTTTTTTTATTACACTATGCGACAAAATAAAAAAAATTAAATACACCTGCCTAATGACATAGTGTAGGTCGCGAGTTTTGTTGAGTAGATCTCAAAAATATTTTTTTAAATTTCTCGAACCCTTCAAACTTTTCTTATTTGACAAAAACTGGTTTTTTGGACTTCATGCACAAATTTCTGGACTACTCGAACATTTCTGACCTGATTTTCAATATTTAAATCTTGTTGGAAAGCAAAAAGAGAGGAAGCTTTAAAACGGTATAAATATATCTATTATTTGACTTAATATGATGAGAGATTTGATGAGGTAAACTTAGAAAACGCGAATTTTTTTTTAATATTTTTTAAGTTTGTTCGTTCATAGAAGCAAATTTTACTTAAAAAATATGTAACAAGTGGTAACATTCTGAAAAGACATTATCTCGCGGAGAGATTGACACTTTGTTTGATCAAATCGGATTGAAATTACCGTAGATATTATTTAAAGAGTCTAACAGTTGAGTAATATTTTTTACATAAGTGATCTTATCAAATGAACTTTCAGTTCAAAAATTTTTAGAATTTTTAATGGATCTTGATTGTTTATCGGAAAATGTGACAATTTCAAGTTAGAGCGACCACCAGAAGTTGACCAATGTTTATGTAAAAGGAAATAATAATATTTACAAAAAACACAAATATTAGCCGACTCCTGGAAGTCATGCAAACGTGAAATTGACACATTTTGTGATAACCAATGAAGATCCATAAATGAAAATCTTTGAAGTAAAAGTTCATTTGATGAGATGACATATATAAAAAATATTACTCGACTGTTAGACTCTTTACATAATAACTACGGCAATTTTTGTACGATTTGATCAATTAATGACTCAATCTCTTCACAAAAGAACAGACTTTAAGCACATTATCACTTATCCTATATGTTTTTATTAAAATTTACTGCTATGAATGGATAAACTTGAAAAATTTGAAAAAAATTAGAATTTTCCAAGTTTACCTCATCAAATCTCAAAGTATATTAAGTCGAAGAATAAATGTATGTATACCGTTTTAAAGATCCATCTCTTCCCTTTACAAAAAGATTTAAATTTTGGAAATGGGGTCCGAAATATTTGAAAAATCCCGAATTTTGTGCGTAAAGTCGAAAAAAAAAAACTGTTTTTGTCAAATAAAAAAGTTTGGAGGCTTCGAGAAATATAAAAACGGTATTTTTGAGTTCTACTCAATTAACTGAACGACGTGGTCTATGTAGTTAATCGGGTGTCGCACTGTCGCACCGTGTTATTATTAAGTGGAAAATTTTATTGAATAATATACCTTCTGATAGACAATAGAAGTTCAATTTTGGTTGTATTTGCAACCACATTGCTTAGCTTATAGACCGTAGAGCGTTAAACATTATTTCGTGATGCATAGCTAGTGTTGTGCAGAATATCGGGCAATTTTAAATTGATCTTCTGAAATAAGAAATTTTTTTTTTTTATTAACGTCATATAATGCTTATAACACTACCATTTATGAGTGTTCATATATGCTGTAAATATTTTTGCCATATTTTTACTACTTTTTTTGTCAGTTGTTATCGTCAACAACATCATCAACAGAAGGAAAATATTATTTAAGAAAAAATTAAATGCAAAACAAAAAAAAAATGAGGGAATAACATACAATTGTACCCAGAATATAATGAAATTATCATCAACAACATAACACAATGGCAGCAACAACAATATCTACTACTTTATAAGTTGGGTCAAGTGATAAGTAGCCAAAAAAAAGAAAAACAAAGTGAAAATTTTTGTTAAATTCCACCACCCACTCTACCACTGCTGCATTATGTAATATGAGAACAACTTTTGTTGAAAGTTTTTTTTTCAAAAAAAAAGCCAAGAAATATTTGTGTTAAGGATATTCATTAAAAATGGAAAAAATAAAATTTTTATTTGTGGGTCTAGACGAAATTATGGACGAATTATATTTTAAATGAAGTTTTGTTTTTTCTTTTTTTTGTTTTTTCTCATCACAATTATGTAAATCATAATAAAGAGAGAAGAGAATTTTGTGTACTAAAAAACATTATAGAGGCTATAAAAATAGGACATTTTACATAAAACTTACGGTGTGTTAGGCATGTCCCATATTTAAGCAGAAGTAGGTTGAAGAAAATGTAACGCCTTTAATTAGAAAAAGTGAAAGTTTTAAAATAGCAATAAGTCATGATTTCATTTAATTTGCATCACTTAATTTCGCCAATACAATTACAATGTCATTCGTGTTCCTTGAATTTTAGACAGAGTACTTTGGAGTTTGAGGCGGCTCTCACATCCTGCATAACATCAATCTCTGTTTGGAGAGGGATGAATAGGATCGTTGGTAATACGTGAAAGACCCAATGTCTTTGATTAACTCGTAAATATAGCAATAATGTTATCTATCTGGATGTACTAGAGGTGTGCACAAGACATATATAATTGCACTCTATTACATTTTGCTCAAGACCGAATATTGATTGTAGCGGCAAATATAAATAAATGTGAAGCAACGATAGAGTACAAGAAAACAATTGCACTCGTAAATCATTGTATAACAGTATAAAAGAGAGTTGTGGGAAGAGCACAACAAAAATATTGTACTCTTCATAGAGTCACAACATGCATTTCTTGGCAACCTAACATCTATGTCGACGCCAGCATTGCCAGTAACTTTTTTAAACTTATTATTACTGGGGAAATATTTTTTTTGTGTTTATGGCGAAAGCAAAGAATGTATACTATAATGTTTTTTGTTTTTTAACGCAATTTTATTTTCATTTTTCAAAAATATAGTAGAGTATTTTTGTAATTATTAATCTTTTCTTATAAATCACCCGAGCACGTGAAATCGTAGCCTACTCACAACAATGAATAAGAAAGGTGCGAATGTTTTGCTCTTTGTTTGCTCGCCAGCATTGCCATTTAAAGTTTATATTTCTTGGGAAAAACATTTTTTTAAACTACTACTTTTTTTAAACTACTGATATTCGTATGGCATTACTGAAAATGTAGCTTCAGTAGTAAAATATGCTCTTACAACACGAAGCATAGTTCCGTTACACAGGCAAACGGGTGCCTGAGAAATACACATTTCAGTGCACTCGTAAAATCAAAATCAACAGAAAAGAGTACACTACAGTATTGCATTCGGTGAAGGGTAACCTAGTCGAATGTCTTGTGCACACTTCTTGTATCTACGGATGTTGTAAGTATAAGGGATTCTCGACCGCATACAGGAAAGGACGAATGCGCTAATGAAGGAAGAATAGGATATCTAACTTCATTGACTCATTGGAGCATCCTAGTAATGTTTTATTTTTTGATGAATCAAGCACTCAGGGGATGACCCCTACCCATGCTGTTCATTGTGCAGGTTTTTAGGAAAGGTGGAAAGAGTTCAGATGCGAACGGTAAGGAAACGAGTTGCTACTGGTTATTACAAAGTGGCCAGTGCAATACCTCACCATTAGACAGTCTACAGCAACCGTCTCCAAGAAGTCCGCAGTTTCTCACACCACTTATGTTGTGTATGTTAATTTTATGCAGAAGTATAATAGTAATGTGACTTGTGTTTTAGTGTTCTGTTAATACTACCATGGGATTTGCTCATTCAAAATAAGGAGAGTTGTTCACGGGAATCATGTATTCATACTCACTCGTCTTTCCTGCTGAGCACATTCGTTTGTGGTTGATAGGCCGGTCGATTGCACACGGTATTAAAGACAAAATCCGATATTTTGCCAGGCTATTCGTATGTGAAACTCCCTTCCTGCAGAGATCTTTCACAAACACTACTCCCTCGTTGCTTCCTTCCCATATTATATATTGTGTGTTGGAGCAACAGTACAATGCATAAATGGGAACCATTGCCTGTAGGTTTCAGAAAATAGACATTTACACATCAACATACATATTTTCGAATGTTGTGAATACGTGGAAAATGGCATACGTTAGGCCTATTATGATAACTAATTTCATTTGCCCTCATGGCTTTTAGGTTTTGAAAGTATAGGCAGTTTATTGTTGATTTCCAAGTACAAATTTTAAAAGTTTTTCGTAGCAATTAGTTGCTGTGTTTGATTGAACTGGCGACGATATTGTTGTTGTTTAGAGATCATTTACTTACTATGGCGTTAGGTCACAATATTATTTACTAGACATTTATAATGTAATGGATTCTCTTACAATTCTTTGAAACTTTATGTCAAATGCTTGTTCAATCAGGATATTGACGCTTATAAGCAAGTCTCAATTACATGGTCCACTTTTATTCTGTCATTATTGGGAGAACGACAGGTTGTGATGTATGAAAGACTAGTGTTGGCAAAAAAATTAAATTAAAATTATTGCTTAGAGCTTTTTAACTCCATTTAAGGGGGAGGACTGCGTGTTTTGACCATAAAATTTTGGAAACACTGCTAAAACACATTAAATTGATTACAATATATGCTTCAAGCTTACTTACATTGTTTAACGTAATGTTGCCGTAGTGATTTTATATATCCAAGCCTTAAAAACTATTAAAATTTTATGCAGGCGGTTCTCGTATTAGATGACCTAACCGAGAAACTACTGTAGTCTCCATATTTTATGTAAAGTTAGTCAAATAGTTACTAACCAAAGTCTCTACTCCTTTATTGTTGAAAACCGCTTACCATAGGGTAATCCTTTTGAGTTTGGAAAGAGAGAATAATTCAAAATGTTTTTGGATGCAATTCTCACCATCTAGTCTAACGCTTTGGCTGTACCTCTATTTGAGATTTGAAGTGGTGTTTTATTTCATCGTCGTTACACTTTTTAAATACTTTTTGTCCTAATTCAACACCTACCACGTGCAGTATAGGATAAATATAATCTTTCAATATTGTATTCAGGATTTTCTTAGAAGTTTCTTAGGTAAACACATCCTTTGTTCCAAGGACAACGGTTTTCATTACGGTCAACCCTCCTATAACGAGGTAATCTCAGAACAAGGTTTCCATATAACGCGGTGTTGAAATTGCGGCAGCCCTCCAATAATGCGGTACTCTTATAACGCGGTTTGCGTTCAACTTCATCCCATAAGTTCCTTCCGCACAGCCTATGGATGAACAGTAACTAGATATTGCAAGAGGGTTTAATATAAGTTTTATTTTCGACTCAGAAGCTCACCCTAGATACAGTAGCGTGCAAAACAATAGCATTTGGATTTTCAATTTAAAAAAAAACAATGGATGAAGAGGAACCAAGTGAGGATAAATATTAAAAAATTACATTCTTTTACAAGTCTTTCGTAATTTTGTTGGAAACCAGTCTTTTAGTTTAGTTTTTATTTCATTTTTTTATCAATCCTTATATGAATTCTTCAATTCAATAAAAATAATTTCTAATTTATCTTTACTTTTGTATTTTTTGGTCTCCATATAACGCGGTACGAATGATGTGATTTGTACTAGTCCTGTGTTTCTTATAGTGCGGTAAACGGTTCCATAGAACGCGCTACGAATTAGCCTGGTTTGTACCTGAAATTCGTGTTTCTTCTAGCGCGGTTTCCACTCACCGCCTTATAGGAGGGTTGACTGTATGTGTTTAATCTTCGTCAAACAATCATTAAGGATCGCAAACGCAAGAACAAAGGAATATAATCGATGTAGGCTTTAACATTAGTTTTGCTGTCAAATGAAAGTACGAAGTCGTTGTAATGTAGTAGGTAGTGTGTTGGCTTATTAGACATGAGGCCGTTGTTGAAACTTTGGGGAAGACCTCAGGAAACAAAAAGAAGTACGACTTCTCTGCAGAAGATTACGGGTAAAAATTCTAAGATCAAATAATATTGACATGAACACTTTCTCAAAACATCTATCGTTTGGTGTCCAATTTAAACTGCAGGTCCCATTACTCATGTATAAAAATTAACACACACAAGATAGATGTTAAGAGAAGCTCGATCATAATTTTGCATGAAAGATTGGTTTCAACATGCGTAGTCTATACAAGGCCACAAGAAAGATCACAGTGAAAATATACCCGGGTAACTACATAGTCCATGTTGTTCACTTATTTGTGTAGAACTCTAAAATACCGTTTTTATATTTCTCGAACCCTCCAAACTTGTTTTATTTGACAAAAACAGTTTTTTTCGGCTTTATAGACAAAATTCTGGATTACTCAAACATTTCTGACCCGATTTCCAAAATTTAAATCTTATGGAAAAGGTGAGATTTGGACTTTTAAAACGTTATACATTTATCTATTCTTCGACTTAATATACTATGAGATTTGATAAAGTAAACTTCAAAAAAATCTAATTTTTTTCATATTTTTCAAGTTTGTCCATTCATAGGAGCAAACTTTAATGAAAAAATTTAGGATAGGTAATAATATTTTTAAAGCCTGTTCTCTTGTGAAGGGATTGAGTCATCATTTGATTAAATCGGACAAACATTGCCGGAGTTATTATTTGAAGAGTCGAATAGCTGAGTGATATTTTTTATATATGTCATCTCATCAAATGAACTTTTACTTCAAAGATTTTCAGAACATTTGATGGATCTTGTTGGTTATTACAAAATGTTTCAATTTCTTATTTGCATGACTTATAAAAGTCGGCTAATATTTGTGTTTCTTGCATATATTATTATTTCTCTTTGCGCAAACACTGGCCAACTTCTGGTGGTTGCTCAAGCTCGGAATTGAGACATTTTTCCGATAAACAATCAAGATCCATCAAAAATTCTAAAAATTTTTGAAAGGAAAATTCATTTGATAAGACCACATATACAACAAAAAATATAACTCGACTGTTAGACTCTTTCAATTTTAACTACGGTAACTTCTGTCCGATTTGATCAAACAAAGCGTCAATTTCTTCACAAGATAATGCACTTTCAAAATGTTACCACTTATTTCATATTTATTAAGTAAAGTTTGCAACTATGGACGGACAAACTTAAAAAAATATGAAAAAAAATACGCATTTTCCAAGTTTACCTCATCAAATCTCATAGTAGATTAAGTCAAATAATAAATATATTTATATCGTTTTAAAGCTCCATCTCTCCTCTTTCCAACAAGATATAAATATTGGAAATCGGCTCAGAAATGTTCGAGTAGTCCAAAAATTTGTGCGTAAGTCCATTAAAACGGTTTTTGTCAAATAAAAAAAGTTTGGAGGGTTCGAGAAATATAAAAAAAAAAAATATTTTTGAGATCTACTTAACAAAACTCACAACCTACACTATGTCATTAGCCGGGTGTATTTAATTTGTTTTATTTTGTCGCAGAGTGTTATTTGGAAAATGTTTACAAACATAACAAAAGATCGAAGCAAATGACAAAACTAAAAATCTCGAATAGAAATTTTTACAAATTGTCAATTGACCCTCGTTGGCACTTAAGTATAATACAAACTTGCTTTCAAAACAAGCAAACAAATCGTGGCATGATCATGATATCCTTATACACACACACACACACACACACACACAAATACATGGCACACCGTGTGAGTAGCGGAATAGAATACTACCACAGTGCTTCCCTGCTTGTCGTAAAAGGCGACTAAATGGGAGGGCAGAAGTAGAGGGTGCGGATTAAAAGTCTTGCATATACCCGATGACACTGATGCTTCAAGCGAAACAATGCCGCTCAAAGTATTGAACTACCGTGATATCACGGTGACACCGTGGGAACCATGGACCAGCATGCGTGTGAACGCGCTCCCTACGGATGTGAATGATCGGAGCCTAACTGTATAGGCATCAGAATTGATACCAGTAAGATTCTGATTATGGCATACTGGACTATACTGCAACATTTGGATTTGATGACATGGGCTGGCAGATGGAGTAATCTGTTACCAATATGGACTGGGGTGAAACCTGGCCCAGACGGCTTTCAGGCTAATACGATATCTGTCTCCGTCCCGTTAAAACCTGGCAAGCCTTGGAGAACGATCTTGGATTCGTCCCGTTGAGTTGGGGTGTAGGGGCAGTTAAGAATCTCTTCTGTTTAGCTCCCGGTCTGGCTCTGAACACATGCTCTCATGAGGACTTGTGTCAACCCTCGCATGGCCTCCCTGCATTGCAAAGATAACCATGGGACCACAACAAGGGTAACTACACAACGGATCCAAGACAACGGCTTCAAGTTGGGACCCAATAGAATGGAATTTAATATAATAAAACAAAATCAAGAACTTATAGGCGTTACTTCTCCAGCCGGCACCGAGGGTGCAAAGGAGATTCAGCAGGACAGCCCTTTCCTGAATCCTTTCCGGAGGGCTTCGAGGTTGCTCCACTCACCACCGCTGAAGCAGAATGGCGAGAGATCTCTCTCGTCACCACCGGAGTTACAGAGGAGCAAAGCTCCTGAAAAGGAGGTGGATGATTTCACCAAGCTAGGCGATAAAATTTCGGAACTAGTAGAGATGATGGGCGGAGGAAGAAGGTCCATACACCAAGCGATGCGTGATTTAGTGGCTTCTATATCGTCACTATACCAGCAGGCCGCTAAGGATAAAGGAGCAGAGCAGGAGAAGAAGGTCAAAACAAACGATAGAAGCACACAGACGATCCTGCAACAGCAGACGCCCTGTATTTCCAAGAGGCAGAGAGATGAATTGGAAAAACCTAGGGGAACACCACCGAAGAAGACTAGAACAGCCCGTCCTCGTGGACAAATTAAGCCTGCCGCCGAGACTAGGGCTAGTGACTCAACGGCGAAACCAGCAACTACTAATAACCAGGCTATGGTAGTGCCTGCAGCGGCAGAAGAAGACACCCAGGAGCACAACGATTGGATCGTGAAAACTAGGAAGCGCAGGAAACCTCCAAGACCGGAAGCAGTGATAATAAAGCCAACCGAGAACCTATCTTTTGCCGACATCCTAAGAAAGGTCAGGAATGCCCCAGAGCTTAAATCAGTTGGTGAGGATGTCCAACTGGTGAAGAAGACGCAGAGGGGCGAAATCCTCCTGGAGTTTAGAAGATCAACCGAGGTGGCTACGGAGATGCACCGTTCTAAGCTAAGGAGCTTATTGGCCGAGGAGATAGAGGTCAGAACAATAACTGAGGAGGCCACATTCGAACTAAGATACTTGGATGAAGTAACAACCGAGGACGAAATAATCGCCGCATGGAGGGACCAAATCGGTGAAATACAACCGACGGCTCTCAAGACGATCAGAAACGTTCCAGGGGGTACTAGAACGGCGATAATCGCAATCCCTGTGAGGCTGGCAAGCAGGGCAGAAGAGGTTGGTAAACTGCGAGTAGGTTGGACAGTTTGCCGCTTATTGAGGAAAGTAACTCCGAAGAGATGTTTCAAGTGCCTGGAGTTCGGGCATGTGGCAGGAAAGTGTCGCAGTAATAGCGACTGGTCCAAACACTGCTTCAAGTGCGGAGGGCAGGGTCACTTTGCCAAGACCTGTGGTCGCGACCCTCACTGCCTTCTCTGTAGAGGCGATCCGGATGCTGACGCGAAGCATATCACGGGTGGACATAAGTGCGCACATTACCTGGCAGCACGACGGAAGTTGACATACGCAGGTAAATGAGAATCCTGCAGTTGAACTTGAATCATTGTGAAGCGGCGCAGGAGCTTCTTAATCAGACGGTGCGTGAGCAGAAGATAGACTTGACAATACTGAGCGAGCATTACAGAGCGCCTGGAAACCAACGTTGGATAGTCAGTAAGTGTAACAGGGCCTCGATATGGTCCTGTGGAAAATTCCCAATGGGAAATATCGACAACAGGTGGGAAAGCTTTGTGAAATGTACCGTTAATGGGGTACATTTCCTCAGCTGTTATCTTCCCCCTAGCCTATCAATAGAAGACTTTAGATGCAGAATAGATGACATCGTTAATGAAGCGAGGAACCTGAGGCCTGTGGTAATTGCCGGGGACTTCAATGCTTGGGCAGTGGAGTGGGGCTCGGCTTATACGAACCCAAGAGGAGAATGCCTACTTGACGCATTTGCAACGTTAGAGGTTGTTTTACTTAATAGTGGTGACAAGGACACATTTTCGAGAAATGGACGCTGCTCTAAAATTGATCTGACATTCGTCAGCGACTCCCTGGCGACCTTATCTACCTGGATGGTGTCTGACACCTATACACATAGCGACCACCAGGCTATTATTACTGAGATCCGGGAACGCTCTACGGAACGTAACGTTCCTCCAGCACCGCCGAATCCTCTTTGGAAAGACTCCACTTTTGATAGGGAAACTTTTGTCCTCACATTGGAGGACACTCGGTTGTCCGGGAATGCGAATGACAAGGCGACGGAATTAATGCGCTCCATAGCGGAGGCTTGCAACGCATCTATGGCAAGGAGGCGTCACCTGCCTAGGAAGAAGCACGTATATTGGTGGAACGCGGATATAGCAGATTTAAGGCGTGAATGTAACCGCGCACGGCGGTTGTTCCAAAGAGCCAGAGGCCGTGCAGAATTTGCGGAACTACGGGAAAGATATAGAAGATGTAGGACCAGCCTTAATGGAGCAATTGCGCATAGCAAGAGAAGGTGCTACAGGGAAATGTGCGCCGATGTGGACGAGAATCCCTGGGGAACTGGATACAAGGTGGTGATGAGAAAGCTGAACTGCTTCCGACCACCAGCAACGACAGATGCGGCTAAGCTGCAATCAATTGTCGCGGAGCTTTTTCCGCGCAAGGCCGAAATCACATACTCCGTGCGAGATATGCGGTCACCTGAGGAAATCCCACGAGTTAGCAGGCAAGAATTGGAAGCAGTCTGTGTGGACATGAAACTCAATAAAGCACCGGGGATCGACGGGATCCCAAACATTGCGCTTAAGGAGGCCATTAAAAGTAACACTGAGCTGTTTAGACAAGTGTTTGACGCTTGTATTCAGGAAAGGACATTCCCTAGGATATGGAAAAGGCAGAGACTGGTTCTCATTCCAAAGGGTAACAACGCGCATGATGCATCGGGATACCGCCCGCTCTGTATGATTGACACAGCTGGGAAACTTTTGGAGAGGATAATTTGTAGGAGACTGGAAGCATTCTTGGGAGAAGACGGCTTGTCGGATCGCCAATTTGGTTTCCGGAAAGCCCGGTCCACGATAGATGCAATAGAGATGGCTATGACAATAGCAAAGGATGCTATCAGCGGTGAGCGCTGGCTTAATGGCGACAAGGAGTACTGCGCTATCATCACCCTGGATGTCAAAAACGCATTCAACTCTGCGGATTGGGATACCACTTTAGCAGCCCTAGATGGGAAGGATACACCGAATTACTTGATGGAGCTTATTAGAGACTACTTTAAGGATAGAGTGCTCTTATATGACACAGATGTTGGCAGGAGGTCATATACGGTATCGGCGGGGGTCCCGCAAGGTTCCGTGCTGGGCCCAATACTATGGAATGTCATGTATGATGGTGTACTTAGGCTTAGACTCCCTAGAGGTACACAAATCATTGGTTTTGCGGATGATATTGCCCTGGTGATAAGAGGAAAACATTTGGATGAATTGGTGAGAACGTGTAACACTGCGGTTGGCATAGTCAGGAGCTGGATCACGGGAATAGGTCTCAAACTTGCTGATCACAAGACGAATGTGCTACTTATAAGCAGTAGGAAGAGGATGGAGTTTATTACAATAACGGTAGGTGATCAGCGCATAACATCAAAACAGGCGATTAAATATCTGGGAGTAATGATTGATAACAGGCTTACGTTTAGGGAACACTTGACGTACATCGGCGAAAAGTGCGCGGCGACAACAAATGCACTTGCTCGAATAATGCCTAACCTAGGAGGCCCAAAACAAGAGAGGAGGCGGTTACTGATGAAGGTTGTGACATCAGTCGCTATATATGCAGCCCCTATATGGGCCGGGGCCATGGATAAGAGGACCTATAGAGCAGGAATGGAAGGAGCCTACAGGAGATCAGCTCTCAGGGTAATTTCTGCCTTCCGCACGGTGTCTACTGATGCAGCGTTCGTGATTGCGGGGATGATGCCCCTGAAGCTAGTAGTAGATTTAGAAAGGAGGAAACATGACACGAGGAGGGGATTGGATCTTTCCAACCCAGGTCAGTTAGTGGATGATGCTATGGATAGATGGCAGCAGGATTGGTCCAATTCCACTAAGGGAAGATGGACCCACAGACTCTTACCGAGCATAGGCGTATGGACAAAAAGAAGACACGGTCAGGTGAACTTCCACCTGACTCAGTTGCTAACGGGCCATGGTTGTTATAGGGCTTATCTCTATAAGTTTGGTCACGACGTAGATGAGGCATGCCCAGAATGCCGTGATGAAAGGGAGACGGCGGAGCATGTTTTCTTTAATTGCCCGCGATATTCTGCTCAACGAAATTGCCTGGAGAGATCAATAGGATTCCAGGTAACGCCCGAGAATATAGTAAACCTGATGTTAATCTCAAGTGACAATTGGAACGCAGTATGTGTTTTCGCACGGAATGTATTGACGCAGCAAAGATTGGCTGAGAGAGCAAGATCAGCGGAATTTGAAGGCAGCATTCGCTGAATCACCACCCCCCCGAAGTAATACTTGATTGTGGTCCCGGGGGGGGCGAATGGTTGAAAGTGTGTGATGAGGTTGGTTTTTAGTACGTATGCGCTTAGCAAGCCGAGAGTAAGTCTTGCGGCGAATCGTGCACTTTGGTAGGCCGGGCTACCAAGGTCTTTCGAAGATTTTCCAACCTTAGCTCGCATAGCTAAAAAAAAAAAAAAAAAAAAAAAAAAAACACAAATACATGGCAAATACACATCTTGTACCGAAATCTTAATCAGACATACAGAACAGCAACAATAACACAACAAGCGCCCATTAATTCTTCTTCTACATCGTCTTTGTCATCCTCATATTCCTTCTTGGCCTTTTACTTCTTGTTTCTAATTTCGGGTTACATTCCTTATTTCATATTCTTTATGACCAAAAAATTGAAGAGTTTGTAAGCATCCTACAACCACCCCCTCCCCCGCCCCCTATTTGTTTGTTAGGGGGGCCTGTGAGTGTATATTACAAGTACTGTGGTTGTTGCTGTTATTTGTTGTTTATGTCGTGTTGTTGTAGTTGATGGCAAATTATACAAAATATGTGTGGACGTGTAGTATGTGTTACTCTAGTAGTAGTAGTAGTAGTTGTTATTCTTGTTATTGTTGTTTCTGATAAGTATGTCAACAACAGAATTATCAACATCTTTACGTTTTTGTTGCTATTATATCATCATGTGTGTGTGTGTTTGTCTAGATGTTTGTATGTTTAGGAGAGAGTGCGTGTGTGTGTGCGAATGTATGTAAATGTTTTCCCAAAAGCTTTACTTTCCTCCTATGCGGTATTGCGTACATATTTTAGGGGTTCCCGATTTTTTTTTTTGTTTTTGCTTCTACTACTTCGTTTTCTTGGCACTTCTGGGGCCAGACGTACATATGTATGTACTAGGGATGCCAAACGGGATCGATTTTTAAAAATCCTGTGATTCGGGATTTTGTAAATCCCGATTTCGATATCCTGGGAACATTCACGAAAATCCCCAAAAATATCGAGACAAGTTCTTAAAAATCCCAGTATTCGGGATTTCTCGATTGGCATCCCTAGTATGTACGTATGTAAGGGTGTGGGTGTGGCTGTGGGTATGCACTTGCCATTTTTTGTCAATAAAAGTAACATTTTGTAAATATTGTATAACAGACCACCACGTTTTACAAATATTTTACTTTACTGTTGTATGCAGGAGTGTATGTGTGGGTGTTTGTGTGTGTTTTTGTGCGTGTGTTTGTGAAAGTATGAAAAAGAGTGTGTTTTTTATGAGTTCTTTAGGTTTTGATCACAAAAAAAAACATAAAACTTAACACACTTGGGGAAAATTGCGTCAAAAGACACATACAGCAGCAGCCATAGAAAACACAAAATTGACAAGCAACTCTTACATTTTGAAAAGAGAGCGAGAGAAATTGATAAAAATGAAATATAATCACATAAAATATTTACAAATTATAGTGGATTTGCAAATGGGAAAATGAAAATGAATAGAGAACAGAAAGAAGAAGAAGAAAACTGATTACAGTGTCAAAGGCGTTGTAGCAATTGATGTTGTTGCTGATATACCCTGGGGTATGATAATAATATTGCTCTCCTAAAGGAGTTTGATAGGCAAACTTTTATTGGAGTTGTATGCAAATGTAAGTGTTATTTATGTTTAGGAATTTCCCATTTCCCTTTTTTTTATGGAACCAAAAGAAAATCAAGTGTTGATTCCATTTGAAAAATGCTAAGAATATTTCAATTTCATAAAAAAATATTTTGTGGTTAACTTAGAGAAACAGTGGAACGTTAAATTATAACTTCGCAAAGAGAATATTGAAAGTTTTCATATCGCATAAAACATCACACTAGTCACTCTGCCTTTGTCACCTTTTAATCGTCGTTCCCGACGAAACTGCCTATAATTTCCAGTTTTGATAATGCAATATTTGTAGTCGTAGTAGGTAGTGTGTTGACCCACGTTCAAATCCAGATCAGCCATCAAAACAAAAATATGAAAATATTTTTTCGGCGACTTCCTCTCAGCAGATTTCTGCCAAAAACTCTGAGGATAAATAAAATTACCATGAAAAACCTTCTCAAATATCTGTCGTTCGGAGTTGACTTTTAACTGTAGGTCTCGCCACTTATGTATAAAATTAACACACACAACTTAAGAAGTATGAGAAACTAGGTCAATAATCCTGACTGATAAGGGTTGTAATGATCAATTATGTTAATTAACCATCACCGGAGCTCACTTGTAAAGCCTGTAATTTAAAATGAAGTCTCCGTGGTCTAGTAGGTAGTGTGCTGTCCCAGGCCAAACATCAAAATAAAATACAAAAAGCATTTCTTTGGCGATTTCCGCTCAGCAAATTTTTGGTAAAAAATCTGAGAGTAAATAAAATTGCCATGAAAGGTTTCAAAAAAAAAAAAAAAAAATCTGTCATTCGGAGTTGACTTTTAACTGTGGGTCCCGCCACTTATGTATAAAATTACCATATACAACATAAGTGCTGTGAGAAGCTAGGTCGTAATCCCGACTGAAGGGTTGTAATAGCCAATTATGTATGTATGTATGCATGTTTATTGCAAGATGAGGCGTTATTTATTGCACACAAAGGAATGTAAGAGTCCATGATTCCTGAGGATTTGTCGCACCGTAACCGAGATGTAAGATATGCAGACGAATAAACGCTTGTTAACACAATGTAATAGAAAATAAATAGTGCTGAAAGAGATTGCTAAAAAAGGACGTCAGGAGCCTTTGATGCGCAACCAAGCGGTTGTGTTCGATACTTCCTTTCATAAAACCCTGTCCTGTTACAGACGTTTTTATTGACTCTCTATTTTTAGATACAATTTACATGCTCTAAATGGAATAATGGTCTGTAATATCAAGTAAATAAAGCCCGTAATGACACAAAAAAAAATTAAATACAAACACACATAGTCCATAAATTATGGACAGCGATCATAGTCATTTAAAGTTGAAAAATTGTGAAATGCGGACAAAATAATTATTTTGGAAAAAGTGTGAATTTCAAAAAATCAAATAAAATATGAAAAATGGTCAAAATTAAATAGAAAAATTATTAGTTTGTTGCTGATAGTGTTATGAAATCACAAAAAAAAAGAAAAAAAGGAAAAAAAAACTTTCAGAAACTTTTTATTGATCCCGAAATGTAGCCCGTCTAGTGGCGCTCTTACGACAATCCGACAAAACAAACAAATTTAGGAGTAAATTTGGATGTGGAACATTTCTGAAGATAAACATGGAACCCCGAAAAATTCAAAAATTATCATCGCTTTCTTATGGAGAAATTGATAAAATTTTGGTTTTGATGAATTTCCTTAAAGAAGATGTGTAAGACGTCTAGGATGATGATGCTTGTGAGACCAACCACACCAACGTTGGATCTGAAGAGGCATTAAATAGAGCTGGCATCAGAGATTTGCGTATTCCAAATGGAAGCCCTTCGTCAATGGCAAAACTATTATCCATTTCTTTGTTTCAATTTATATTCGGCCACAGAAACGCAAACGTAATGTGTCTGCAGAACAGACTATAGGATTAAATATAAAACAAGGGAGTGTATTACATCTGTTTCCCATATCCTACAATTTCGAGAAAATCTTATGGCGACAAAAGAACTTAGTACTGGATAACTCTGCGATTGTGTTTTCTGAGTTCAAACTAGGAGCAGATCTCACAAAGCTTGATACGCCTATCAAATGCTTCGAGTACTTTCTGGTGACACTATTATTGAGCATATATTGAGGATATTGCCATCGAATTTATATGCTATTCAAATAGATATAAGAACTTCCTTTTTTACAACCAGTTCAGAAATTCTTCAATATAATGGCACAAAAATTCAGTTATCACGTTTTGTTAACTTTGGAAAACGTTTGTTGACGTCTATTGCCCCACTTCAAGATCTAAAAATAATCCTTTCTACCACCTACAGACGTCCGTTAAAAAATCTTGTAAATTTGTTAGTTGCAATTTCGTAACTCAAATTGTATGTCACAAGTGTGATATAGACTTCTGACTTTCTAATCGCAAAGACCAGTTCTACGATTTTCACCATAAATAACTTGAACAAACTGTTTTTCTCCCATAAATATCATTTTATTTTTAAAAATTTTCTTTTATTACCTTATAAAGAAATGAAATCCGAAGTTTATATTTAGTTTTTATAAATCTCTTCTTTTTTTAAAAAAATATTTCACTCTACTTATATGAAGAACAAAATTTGCTGTAAATTTTTTTGGATTTTTTTCCTAACGCCGGTCTAAGATTTTGGCACTACAAAACCCGATTTAACCAAAATTTTTTTTTTTTTAAATGTCCTTTACTTTTAAGACAAATCAAACCCAAAAATAATTTTTTAATCCAAAAAACAAATTTGAAGTAATTAGAAAGGTAAGTGAAAGCAATTTTGGTGTTGGTATTTCCACAATTAAACTGAATGAGTTTCTCTTGTAATGTATCCGAAATAATGTTTATAAACATGTAACGGAAACATCATAAAGTTATCAATTATGTTCGAATAAACATGTTGACTTTCATAAAAAACAGAAACATGAATTGAACTGAATAAGTTTCTCTTCCAATGTATCTAAACTAATGTTTATAAACATGTACCAAAAACTTCATTAAGTTTTCAATTATGTTCGATCACACATGTTGATTTCCACAAAAAACAAAAACATGAAATGAACCGAATTAATCTTTCTTTCAACGTATCTGAAATAATGTTTATAAACAGGTAATAAAAACTTCACTAACTGAACAGCTAAGTTCCAGCAAACATGTAATAAAAACTTCATTTACCATTCTATTAAAGAGAGTAAGTAATGGTATTTCCTATTCTACAAAGAAAATGTTAAACTCTTACAATGTGCATTAAAAAATTTTTGACCAGCCCTGTTGTAATGCCATTTTTTATTTAGGAAGAATATAACATAAATATTTAAAAACGGGTATGCCTTGTGTTTACCACGGCGGCTGTTGTCTATGTATCTAATAAAAAATTCAGTAATTCTTCTGCATCAGATGACGAAAATGAATCTAATAACTGATTTATTTAAATTTTCGCAAATAAAATAGATGCAGCACTATCCATATCTAAAAATATATTGTAGTTTTTGATTTATTTTCAATAAAAATGTAAATATGAAAAAGGTGTTGCCAGATGGCTAATTTTTCACCTTAGAGCTTTTTTTATAACAAAAAAAAAAAAAAAAAACATTTTACCACTGCTCTAACATTGAATGCTATTTTTTATATTACTAACCATGTAGCTTTAATAATGTAATGTTTCCGCAAGGTTACTTAACAAAACAATGAATAAATTAACTTCAATTAACTTTTTTTATATTTCATCTGGGAGCCTTATAAATAAACAAAAGTCATCTGCTTTACAGGGCATTATCAGCACTCTAGATTTATACAGGGCATTAAATGCAATGACCTCCACCATTGACAAGTGCTAATTATTTAGAATAAAACACACCGCCCTTTTAGAGGGCGAAGCATTTTTAAGAAACAAACGCAAAATTGCATTTTGCATTAATAAAATGCACATTTTTTGGTAGAAAAGAAAACACCACAAGTGTAATATTTATCTTTTCGAATGAAGCTCATTTTCATATCGGTTGGTTAAAGAGGGAAATTATCGTTTTTGAGCTTAGAAATCAAGCTCGTGATTTTACAGAGACTCATGCACCCATTATGAGTAAATGTTTTTTACGGCTTGTGTAGCAGCGGCATTATTGGCACATATTTCTCCGAAATGAGGACGGTGCAATCATTACGGTTATTAGAGATACGTCTCGCACCATAATAACTGTTGAACTATTTTCTGTGGGGCGCCGTTAAAGAAAAAATATGTTAAGCCGGCACCCTAGAGACTGTTGAGCATTTAAAGCTTAAGATTCGTGTTGCCATTTTTTACTCTCAAAAAAATGCACAAAAATTGGCCTGATCGAATGAGATGCTGTGTGAGGCTGGGCACGGCAGCATATGATTAAAATAACATTTCATATTTAACCGCAAAAATCTTACTTCACAACAGAAAAACAAATTTGGCAAAATTTCAAACTGTTTTTATTTTATTCCATTTTTAAAGTTAAACTTTAAGGGCCATTATTATAACTTACCGTTAACTAAAGGGTGGATTTTAACGAAGAGATAAATTGTTTTTGATTACTGCGAGTACGAGTTACCCATTTAAATGTCACTTTATGTTTGAACTTGCCATATCATATACTATTTTCAATATGAAAACTTCAAATTTAAACAAAATGGGCATATACAACAACCGCTGTATTAAAAACAAACTTGTTTAATTAAGCAGTTTTATCGACTTTGCTCTGGCACTGCTATGTTAGTGCGAAAGTTAATTTTGTTTTGTCGGTAAGTTGTAATAACGAAAATAAGTTAAAGATAACTTTGCCGTTCACTTTAGCTAAAGGTACCTTTAACTAAAGCCAACTTTAACGGGAAGTAGAAATAATGGCCCTAAATGACCCACCTTTTATTGAAATATGCCTTTTATATTCTGTTAAATACTTTTATCTTTATAAATCTTAATATCTCATATCACAATTAATTAAATCCACTTCATAATTAAATCTACGTATAATCCTCTTATTTTATTTAGTTTGTAAACGTTTTAAAATTGCTTTATAAATTTTTTAAAGTTTTGCTTTAAGTAATACTGTGTCTTAATAATTTTGAGAATTATTTGTGGGTTTGGACATACAGTTGTGAATAAATTATCCTTCGAAGTATTTAAAGTTTTTGAAAACATTTTAATTTATGATGGCAACAATAAACTCAATTAATTTGAATTTTTTTTTTTCTTCCTTACACTTGTTATCCTTTAAAATAGTATATCCCTCTATGCTGATAATTTTCTCCCTATAATCTGATTAATAAAGTCATTTACATATTTTTGTTATGAAGTGTATTTCGAAAAAAGAAAGAAAAAGAAATCTTATTTTCATTTTATTTTAAAAGATCAATATTAAATTGTTTATCGTCTGAAAATCGCTTTAGGTGTTAATAAATAATATCGATAAACAGGCAGCATGTAAGTATGTATTCACAAAGAGAATGTATGAAACTATGTCTACTATATAGAATGTAGTTGTAGTATATAAATACACTTTTGTACTTGTATATAAAGGATACAATTTGTAAATAATATGTATAGTATACCATATGTATACATACACACTCTCACACACACACACACATACGTTTATACGAAACTTGTATTGTATTGTATGCATTGTAGTTATATTATGTACTGGCACTTGTATTATTGTGGATATACGTATACATACATATATGCCACACTCATACAATGGTCAAAAAAAGGACCAACGAAAAGAAATATAAGGCACTAGGCTGCACATACGAGCCAAACAAAGAAACATACAAAACATGTGTATATAATCAAGGCATGTGTCCAAAAAATATTTACATTGCATCACAAATGTAAACAAATACTGTGCTAGTGGCCTTTGGTGACTACGGATACATTTGCCATTTGATAGGGAAAACTAACAAATGTCATTCTGTTTTTTTTTTTTTGTCTATTCGCTTTACTTCGATTATGGCGTTTGGAAACAAACGTCCTCAGTAAGCTAGTGAATTAGCTTACTAGACGACAGCTTCTAATTCAAACCTTAGCTCTGGTACGTGAACAAAGATTTTCTTTCAACAGCTTACATACATAATTGGTGATGACAACACTTCAGTTAAGATTATTGACCTAGTTTCTTACACCACTTATGTTGTGTGTGTGTTAATTTCATACTTACTCGCAGAGTTTTTGCCAGAAATCTGCTGAGAAGAAATCGCCGAATAAATACTTTTTGTACTTTATTTTGATGTCCGGCTTGGGACTTGAACCCTGGCTTTACGTCTAATAAGCCAGCACAGTTCCTACCAGACCACGGCGACCTCAACAACTTTTGTTGAGTAAAAGTTCGTGAAAAATAACTAATTGCGAGGGATTATATGTGATCCTACCATAATACTTTTCAAAATTGAAAAAAACCGCATGGAATTCAACAAACCGTAGGTGGTCCTTCATACCTGGTTGCCAAATTTCAAAACTACTGTATCCAGCAGTGGACTTCAGGAAAACAAAAGAAATACTTCAGTTCGACAAGAGAAATGAATTCTAAAGGGATAAGAAGAGAATTGACTTAGATGGTTGAAATAGAGTGGATGTTTGCTGAGCAAACCGGACGCGGATATGAATGTGAAGAGACCATATGACCAGATGGACTCCTCCAAGATAGTTGCGGTGTGGGCAAAATGGGTCCAAAAAAGGGGGAGTTTTAGTGGGTGAGAATCCCATACAAGGGGGATAGTGATGACTACCCCTATGGTGCGCTTTGGTACTTTTACTCCTCCTCAGCGTAAAAAAAGAAAATGAAAAAGGGACCCTACAATATGCGAGTCCCCTACACTTCAGAATAGATGTTATCGGTTTTTGAGTAACAGAACGTTTGAAGATCTGGACATGTTATCCAACGTTTAACTATGGGAACTGGCTGGTTTCACCTGGACGTGGTGGTTAAAATCCACCACTATAGGATAATGACAAGAGGGTTTAATTTGTAGTGGGTTATCTCACCTAAATAATTGTGATGGAACTACATATAACGAATCGAAAGAAGTCACTGGACAAAATTATGTTAATACTGTGACCATGACTTCAATATCCTTTCATTGTAAGCAGATGGTTCCAGCCCCATCTCCTTCAGTTTGATGACTTTCGACAACCCAAGATTTGGGCATATTTTTTTTTTTTTATAAAACCAGCACTCAGGTGATGGTCCCTACTCATGTAGTGTATTCTGCAGGTTTTTTAGGAAAGGTGGAAATAGGGAAGATGCGAATGGCAAGGAAACGGGTTGCTGCTAGGTGAATATAAAATGGCCAGTGCCATACCTTCACCGTTAGCAATCAATACAGCAATCGTCCCCAAGAAACCCGCAGTTTCTCACACTACTTGTGTTGTGTGTGTGTTAATTTCATACATAAGTGGCAGGAGCTATAGTTTAAAGTCGAGTCCGAACGTCAGATTTTTTTGAGAAACTTTTCATGGCAATTTTATTTTTACTTTCAGAGTTCTTGCCAGAAATCTGCTGAGAGGAAATCGCGGAATAAATACTTTTTTGTATTTTATTTTAATGTCTGTCCTGAGACTCGAACCTTAGCTTTACGTGTAATAAGCCAGCACACTACCTACTAGACCACGGCGATTCATAACTAAATGTTTTGCGAATATATGTGGCCATCAGAGCTGCGTAATTGGTCTGGAAATAAATTGCATAGGAAAGTTATGGATTGGCAACCACTCTGCGGGAAGACGACTCGCAATAGGGATGTCAAGCGGGAAATCCCGAATTACAAAATTCCGGGATTCGGGATTTGTGAATCCCAATCCTGGGATTTTTAAAAACTTATCCCGGAATTTGACCGTGCAAAAGGTTCTGAAAAACAAATTCTATATCACTCGGCTTCGATAGCATCTCCCAAAACAGGGGGAGTTTTAGTGCGTGAGAACCCCATATTGACGACTACCCCTATGGTGCGGTTTGATACTTTTACTCCTCCTCAACGTAAAAAAAGCAAAACCCTTGCTCCCATTGATAAAAAGTTTATTGATTTCCTCGAAGAATGGAAAAGCCTTACAAAACGAATTAAAAGGGTAACTGATTTAGATACTCAACTGTCCAAAGAAATAGATTTATGTACGTCAGGAGGTGGTAGAGATGAATATTAACTATCTGCATGCAGCTATCTTGGAACTATTTTACCAACAAATGTTGATAGCGAGAAGTGTTTTTCAACAAAATCCCGAATTCCGGGATTTTTAAAAATTTTTAAACCCGTTTGGCATTCCCGGGTGGTATTGCATTAGTTCAGCGATATTATGATGTGCGGAAAATCAAATCACGTCTTAGGTCTGATAGATTCGATAATAAAACGAAAAGTGAACAACAGGGAAAATTATAAAATATTTAGACTTTTGTATCCCACGTTACTGAGGCAATTAATAATTTTCTGTGTTAAGGCACTGCCATTGTGTAGTTTTGAATAGCTTTGTTAGCTACCAATAGGAATGGTGTAGTCATTGTAATCTACAAGCTAGTATTTATAGGATCAGTTAGTGCATTATGAGGTGCATTTTTATATAATTTTGGTATATGATATGCTGGACTATTCTTTTCAAAGAAACGGCTATGGACTATTAACCAAATAATTAAAGTTTAAAGCCTGGCTAAGTTCAATTCGGGTTCATCGATTGCATTCGTGGAATTCTAATGTAAAATAGTACCCGTGAACCTTCCATGTAATGCCATACATACATAATTGGCCATTACAACCCTTCAGTCAGGATTACGACCTAGCTTCTCACACCACTTATATTGTGTGCGTTAATTTTATACATGAGTGGCGGGACCTACAGTTTAAAGTCGACTCCGAACGACAGATTTTTGAGAAGCTTTTCATGGCAATTTTTACTCTCAGAGTCTTTGCCAGAAATCTGCTGAGAGGAAGTCGCCGAAGAAATATTTTTTCGTTTTGATACGAACCCGGATGTTTCGTCTAATAAGCCAACACACTACCCACTAGACCATGGCGACTACATGTAGTGCCAAGCGGTTGTTAATTTTTATTGATCAGTGTGTTCATTGTGTGGTTATTTTAATATGAAAAATAAATAATACGTCCATGTCCATAGCCATATCTGTATGGTACATGTAGAGTGTATGTATCTACATACGTATGGAATACTTTCATACTTTTATTTCCCTTCAATGATAGTCTGTCTATAAGAGTGTATGTATGTATATGGGCTGATTATTTGCACTCACTTACATTCCTTTATACTGGATGAGTCTGTATATCTGGTGCATATTTTGCAGCAAAAAAACAATTTTTTTTTTGTTCTTTTTTCTCTCTTCAAAAAAAAATTATTTTATATTCATTTGTGCAGTGATTTTTATGCATTCAATAATAAAAACAACAACAACCGAATAGAGTTTTATCAGAATATTTTGTATGTGAGTTTATGTCCTGTAGGCAATCATATTATTGATACAGTAGTGTGATACCTTAATTAATAGGAATTTAAAAGTTTATTATTCTTAAATAAAATAACAAAAGTGTGATAAAAGTAAACAATTTAATGGTGAGATCTTATATTTCAAAAGTTTAGATGTTGAAGTCGCCGTGGTCTAGTAGTGTATTGGCTCCTCTCAGCAGATTTCTGGCAGAAAGCCTGAGAGCAAATAAAATTGCCATGAAAAGTTTCTCAAAAATTTGTCGTTCGGAGTCGTCTTTAAATTGTAGGTCCCGCCACTTATGTATAAAATTAACACACACAACATGAGTGGTATGAGAAACTAGGTCAATAATCCTAACTGAAGGGTTGTAATGACCAAAACATGGAAAGCATTGACAACATAAAACACAAAAAATCCGATGATAGAGGATATTTGCCGTTTTGAATTAACATTCTGCCGTTTTGCTATTGTACCGGATTGCTTGGCTGATGGCAAAAGAGCTAAATGTAGTTAAATCCTGGTCTAAACCTCGTCTGTAATTCTACAAAGCTGTAGACATATTCATTTCTTATAATTTTCTCGACGGGAAATGTGAACATTGACAACTGGACTGTCTGAAATGAATATCAGCTTTTTATCAATGTTTCCAAATTACTGAACAGAATAGGCTGTCGTATATTTAACATTGGTCGTGATATTAACCTTTCCTATAGCCGCCTGTAGTTCAGTAGGAAACGTGTTAGCTTATTAGACGTGAGGTTACGGTTCAAACTCCCGGTCATTGCCAATAATATGGATTATGAGAGAATATTTCTTTGGCGACTGCCTCTCAGCAGATTTCTGGAAAAACCATTGTGAGTAAATAAAAAATTCTCATGAAAATTTTCGGAGTCGTTCGGAGTCCATTTTAATCTGTAGTTCGCGCTACTCATGTATAAAATTAATACACAAAATATAAGTGGTGTGGGGTTATATATGTATATATTAGGGATGCCAAACCGGATCGAGTTTTAATAATCCCGACCCTGAAATCTCGAGATATTTCGAATTTCGAAATTATTCGGGATCCAAAAATCCCGCAAAATCACAAAATCATTAATATTCCAATTATATCAGAATTATATGCCATTAAAAATAAAGTATTAAAATAGCAAGACAAAATGTAATAAAAAGCGTTAGTTAACAAAAATATAAATTATTCATACCTACATATGCAATTGGATTAGTTTTAAGAAAATTAGTTGGATTCCAACAAAAAGATTAAAGCATCTAAGATGTCGTCTGATAGGCTTGAACAAATTTTGTTGTCAACATACCATGCCGTTGAAAAACACTTCTCGCAATCAGCATTTGTTGGGAAAATAGTTCCAATACGCAATACGCAGCTTATAAATATCCACCTCTACCATCTCCTGATGTAAATAAATCTATTTCTTTGGAAAGTTGTGTATCTAAATCAGTTACCCTTTTAATTCGTTTTATAGGCCTTTTGCATTCTACGATGCCACCAAATAAGTTTTTATCACTAGAAGTGGGGTTTTCCTCATCTACGATGATATGATCGAAGTCAAGTGATATAGAATTTTTTTCAGGACCTTTTGTAGGGTCAAAATACAAATGATTTCACAATCCCGAAAATTCCCGGATAAGTTTTTAAAAATTCCGGGATTCGGGATTTCCCGATTGGCATCCCCAGTATGTATGGCAGGTTTGATCAGGTTCCCGACATATATCACCATGACACACATCCCCATTAGGGTTTTTCCTGATCAAGCTAATTGAACATACTGAAATTCTTATATCGGCTCCAACAAATTGCGTTACTGATATCTGTATATCAGCACGCAGACTAAGCTTGCAATTACCCCTGTTGTACTGAAGATAAGTGTTCGATCAAACTGGACGTACTGCAGTAATTGTATACTGTGGCTTAACCCCAGCATCAAGCCACATGCAGTATTACATACATACATACATACATAATTGGTCATTACAACCATTTAGTCAGGGTTACGACCTAGTTTTTCACACTACTTATGGTGTGTGCGTTAATTTTATACATAAGTGGCGGGAGCTACAGTGTAAAATCTACTCCGAACGACAGATTTTTTGAGAAACTTTTCATTTCAATTCTATTTACTCTCAGAGTTTTCGCCAGAAATCTGCTGAGAAGAAATCGCCGAAGAAATACTTCTTTTTTGTATTTTATTTTGATGTCTGGCCTGGGACTCGCACCCTGGCTTTACGTCTAATAAGTCAGCACACTACCTACTAGACCAAGGCGACTATCTATTGAAGGTGTCTGAATAATAAGAAAACAAAAATACTGATACCCAAGCAGAGCTTCACGATGAACTTCAATATGATGTGAGTTTGGGCTTTTAATTGTAGAAAAAGATGCGTTACTTTTGTCGATGGCATTGGAGAGGTAACTAGTCATTGTTTAATTGGAATTTATTGTAGACGATTTAGACTTTCGAATATCAGTTACTAAACTGTTGCAATCACGTAGATGACAGCTGACTTTCATAGTATTTGTGTGAGAAGAAAAGCAAAAAATGATAAAAATGTAATCGATTTCTATTAACAGAATGAGTATGAGTATGAATCAAACATATTTCGGATATTCTGAGTGAATTTGATGTCAACGTTGTACTCGTACTTATTGCTACTTATGCTTATAAATTAATGTTGTAGCGAGTAAGAATGAATCAGAGTAGTTGAATTTCAATTATGTTGATTCATTCATACTCAAAATTGCATGAGTGCTTATGAGTAGCGGAAACACGATTCATTGCTAATCTCTGAGGTGGACGTATTATTTTTTTTTTTTATTATTCTAGTTTAAAAACTTTTTTGTCCTTACTATACTTATGGAGAACATAAATCTCACACAATTCTTTTACTCTAAAAATCGAACTTTTTCAAAAGAATCTCCAAAAAAAAAACATCGTTCTGAGTAGACTTTAAACTGTCGGAAGTCGCACTTATGTATAAAATGAACACACACCACACGAATGGTGTGAGAAGCTAGGTAGTTGTACAATGAGTCAATTCGACCTCCGGTTACTGCACAGCTGACAAGTAAACGTCCTCTAATCTACCCTAAGTTTAAGAACTTAATTTTTGGTATACATTTTCACCTTCTGTTTTCGGTCTGGCAACTTCTTGAATATCACTGTTGGTTTGTTATTGTTTAGTTTAGTTCTTTATTCATTATTCATGTTGTCTTTCTAAGTCGTTTATATCGCAATTTTATGTTCAATCTGACAAATCTTTTGTTGTTTTTTATTGCTTGCTTCCATGAAAAGAAAAGATTGTTTTTTTTTTTTATTTTTCGAATAGGATTATAAGCTTTAAATATGTATCACTAACTGTAGGTTCGGCCACTTATGTATAATATTAACACATACAACACGGGTGGTGTGAGAAACTAGTTCGTAATCTCAATTAGAGGTTTAGGCAGGTTTAGTAAGTATTCGATTGTTAAACATTGTCCTTGCCCCACTGTATTTTTATGTTATTGTGTAATTAAATTGTTCAAAAGAATGTAATCATTGTATGCAAATGTTTTTAAAGAATTTTACCTTAAATGGCCCTGTAACCCACTGTCACCCTCATCGTGGATGTGTTAAGTATGCGGTTTTTTTTTGTTCTCAATTTATTTTTGCTGCTATTTTTTTGGTGTTTGTCAATGTCCCTTTTTCGTATTGTCGTAGTTGCATCAATAGCGTTTACACTGTATTTTTCCCGTATTTTTACATCCCATTTTTTTTTGTTTGTTTTCTTTTTTGTAAATATTACGGACTTTTGTTGACTGTTCCATTTTCAAGCGAGATTTGTTGTTGTTTTTTTTTTTGTGTTTTCTCATGTTTTGCAATTTTTCGTTTTAAATTGCAATTCGACAGCTTTTATGCCCTATAGTGTTAATTTGATGATTTAAAAAGAAAGAAACTACTCGATAATACAATATTTAAAGCAGCAAGTAATTATATTTTTTTCATCAAAAAAATATTAAAAGAAATGAAACTGTAACTAGCAATATGCCAAAATCGGATTTTTGCGAAAAAGAATTTTTTTTTATTGTTGAGAATGATTCTTTTGGGCTTCAGTAGTAACTTTTGTTCTGGAACTTTTTCATAATAATTCCGTAATTTACAAAATTACAGTTATTTTTATGTTATTGAAGAAAATCAAAATGTTGATCCATAAATTTCCAAAATTCATCCAAATGATGTTGGGCAACTTTGTTCAAAACCCTTTGGGGAGTATATTTGCTGAATATATGAACTCATAATATTTGCAAATACAGGGTGTTTCGATACATTTACATAACATTTTTAGATGTCTATAGGAGTGTAAATTCTTTAGTTTTTCTTTGAGTTGGGACTCTAAACTCAAATTTGTTGTTTGCCAAACTTTTTCACCGCGATATTAACGATTTAAGAGTCTTAAAATGATTAATCTGTACATCGACATAAGATAGTTCATGTAATAAATTAATAAGGCCATATGCTCGTCCATATTAATAAAATTTTGAAATAGAAATTTTTCAAACTCTAGACATTCGAATATTTGATGCAGCACATCCTTGAAAGTAATATGATCACGAGTAACAATTGACTAATAAGTGCTAATATGTTGCAGTGGTTCAATGCAAACTGCGTGGGTATGTACGCAAACTTCAAGTTGATATAGAAGATTTTTGTCTGTAATATAATCATGAAGCATTAACTGCAACTTTTCATAACTTTGCATACATTTTTGTGGAAAATATGAAGATTTTAGTTTAAAGGACATATGGGAGGTGGGCGTGTCCTTGAGCCGATTCTTTTGAAAATATAAATTTTTCTTAACTAAGGGCATTCACGAGAGTACACCAAATTTCAAAACCCTATTTTTCATTCCTTCAATTTCTGTCCCTTTGTTTTAAGGGATCAATGCCGTCTTATCACGATAGCAAATGAAATATAAATTTATTTACTTAACCCATTGAGAAGAGTTTTGTTTCCCAATATAAAAACAGTGTCTATAGTTATACTTACTTACGTATTATTCATTTCAGTTTTTTTAAAATATGCACTCTATTTTTAAAATTAATTAATAAAATTTGCCGAAAATATTTTTTAGTTTTTTTTTTAAACGGCACAAATTGAGCTGAATATTTTGGATTGAAAGTCAGCATAGTTATTGACGACTATAATATGTAAAATTCTGCTAAGTTGCTTAAAGATTACACTCCTACTTCAAAAGTTATATGTGAATGAAGGTGAAAAAAGGGCATTTTTTAATTTTTCGCATTTTTTTTTTTTTAACATTTTCCACATTTTTTTGTAAACGAAAAGTGCGATCGTCAAGCAATTTCGCAAAATTTTAAATTTTGAAGTTGTTAACAACTGTGTTGAATGACAAGCCATAATAATTAGTCCAATTTGTGCCGCTTTAAGTGTTAGCAGTAGTATTTTCTTACTTTCAAGTTTTGTGTTTGTATTATTTTTTCTCTCAGTGTATTATTACAACAATATCAAAAAATGGAAGATTAATAGCCTAACTAACTATCCAATAAAAAAAATATTGATTTTGTATCTGTTAACATAAATAATGCGTTAAGTTTACAAAAAGTTAAAAAGCCCAAGTTTAAAAGGCAACCCTATATTTGCGTTTTTGGGCAAGTGAGGGACAATGTAATTAGCAATTACGGTAGCTGACTCTATGAACATTTATGAACCACTTGCATTACCTGAGTTGAACTAAATCTCCTGCCTCGATGGCTGTAGGTCATTACTTTTGGTCAACATGGATCGATTATGTTTTTGTTAATTGCTTTTTATATCAATACACTACACTGCAACAATGAATGGGCGTTGGCTATTTATTTAATCCATATACTACTGCAATATTATTAAATATATTATATATGTAGGTATACGTATGTCTGTATACTATACATAGAAAAATAAAATAAAAAAATATTTAAATATTCCACATATTTTGGTTGAATAAACCTTTACGGTTTGGCCTTTAGCATGAAGTGAAAAAAAAAGTGAAAACAATGAAATTTTTTTTTTATTTCCATTAAATGCAGTTTCTTCAATTCATGTTTCGTAAGTATTTTTTCGTTTTAACAATTTTATCAGTCATCATGTCAACAGGCTGCGAATTCCCAAGAACTATTAACCAGATTTTTTCTACAGTCGCCATAGTCTTGTAGTTAGTGTGTTGACTTATTAGGGTTGAGTCCCCCCGGTCAAACTTCAGGTTAAACACTTCCAAGAACACGAAATGTGTGAAAATATTTCTTCAGCAATTTCCACTCAACAGATTTGTTGCAAAAACTCTGTTAGTAAATAAAATTGTAATGAAAAGTTTCTTAAAAATCTGTCTTTCAAAGTCGACCTAGAGGTTAGGTCCAGCCACTCATGTCTTAAATTAACACACCTTACATTAGTCGTGAAAGAGAACATGCATACATAATTGGTCATTACAACCCCTCTGTCTGGATTATTGACCTAGTTTCTCGCACTACTTATGTTGTGTGTGTTAATTTTATACATAAGTGGCGGGATCTACAGTTTAAAATCGACTCCGAACTACAGATTTTTGAGAAACTTTCATAATTTTTGCCAGAAATCTGCTGAGAAGCAATCGCCGAAAAAATACTTTTTGTTTTTTATTTTGATGTCTGAGCAGCACACTACTTACTACACACCATGGCGACTCTGTTGCTTAGAGCCAAGTTTAAACTCTGGCTCCCGCCACTCTAATAATTACCCATGTTTAGCGTGTGAAGTTAGATTGTAATCCTGACTGAAGGGTTGTAGTAGCTAATATTAAGTATGTACGTAATATAGCTTGTGGATTCCCATATAAATACATATAAATTGCCAGGAACCAATATGCATGCCAAGAACCAATACATGCATGGTGCTCGTCAATATAAGACCTTTATTTTTATGGGGGTTACGAAACAAGTGTTGTCTTTAAAGTATATTTTGAATCGAATTCTTCTTCTCCACCATGTAAGAAGATCTATGCATCAATAATTCAATCCAAAATATACTTTATAGACGGTCAAACATGATGGTGGTATCATCATGGTATGGTATGACTTCTCTATATCGTATCCACACCATGCTGAAATCGGTTGATTGATCTGAAATGATAACCCAAAGCTTTCGGCAAAATACACAAAGAAGTGGTTCAAGGACAAAAAAACCAATGCCTTAAAATGTCTAGCCCAGTTCCCTGATATGAATCAATAGAAATTTTGTGGAACAAAGTTAAAAGGGCAATCAGGGGAAAGTGTCCAGTAAATTTCGACGGGCTTTCCAAAGCTATATAGGATTTGTGGAACGAAGTAAAAAGGGCAATCAGGGGAAAGTGTCTAGCAAATTTCGACGGACTTTCCAAAATTATATAGGATGCGTGGAACGCATTACCGGTACATGTTTATCAAAATTTGGTCAACTTAATGCCTAGAAGATGTCCAATGCCTTAAAATGGCCAGCCCAGTTCCCCGATATGAATCAATAGAAAATTTGTGGAACGAAGTAAAAAGGGCAATCAGGCGAAAGTGTCCAGCAAATTTCGACGGGCTTTCGAAAATTATATAGGTACATGCTTAATACCTAGAAGATGCCCTGCTATTCTGGATAATAAAGGATCCGCAGCAAAGTACTGTTATGTCACTAAGGCTTTATGCCTTATAAATATAAATATCTATTTAGTTTTACCCAAGCTTCAAGATTTCATGAAGTGTCCTTATCTTTTTTCACACGTTATACTATGTAACTTCATAAAAAATCACAAAAAAATCTAAATCTATTTTAGGAATATCAAAAATTTTGTTTTTAAGCTTTTCTCTACCGTCTAAGAAAAAATATATCGTTTAAACAAGAAAGAATTTTCGATTTTTTATGCGATTATAAATGTAATGTAAGTTTGGGTGGGCACTGTCCTTATTATTTTTCATATCACTGTATATCGCGGATAATTTAAATCATGTTATATAGATGCGTAATGGAATACGTTTGCTGTTATGACGAAAATACTTGGCACTTTTCGGTTTCGTACTTCCATTTTAAACAAGTACTATTTCAACAAGGACTAGAGTTATAGTCATTTAAATAACCGTGGTCTAGTAGGTAGTGTGCTGGCTTATTAGACGTAAAGCCAGGGTTCGAATCCCAAGCCAGACATCAAAATAAAATACAAAGAAGAAGAATTTTTTTTGGGTATTTCCTCTCAGCAGATTTCTAGCAAAAACTCCGAGCGTAAATAAAATTTCCATAAAAAGTTTCTCAAAATATCTTTCGTTCAAAGTCGTCTTTAAACTGTAGGTCCCGTTACTTATGTATAAAAATTAACCCACACAACATAAGTAGTGTAAGAAAACAGGTTAATAATCCTAACTGAAGGGTTGTAATAACCAATTATGTATGTATGTAATGCACCCGTTATGAGTGACTGTTTGGTGCAGCTTGTGGAGCAGAGATATCATTGGCCAATATGCCTTTAAAAATGAGAGCGTTGTAACCATTCTTTTTGTACCTGCTCTCGATAGTATTGATGTGAATCATGTTTGCTTTCAATAGGATAGTCCAACTGGCGGTCGCCGTGGTCTAGTAGGTAGTGTGCTGGCTTATTATACGTAAAACCAGAGTTCGAGTCCCAGACTAGACGTCAAAAATAAAAAAAAATACAAAAACTATTTTTTCGGCATTTTCTTCTCTTTCTCTTCTTGTTCCTGAAAAATCTGTCGTTTGGAGTCTACTTTTAACTATAGGTCCCGCCACTTCTGCATAAAATTAACACACACATAATAAGTAGTGAGACTGCGGGCTTCTTAGGGACGATTGCTGTAGACTGTTTAATGGTGAAGGTATAGCACTGGCCATTTTATAGTCACCTAATAAGCAACTGCATGAGTAGGGGCCATCCCCTAAGTTCTGGTTTATAAAAAAGAGATGCATTGCTTAGCCGACTTTATAAATTAAACCATGTCTATGTATGTGTGTACGTAAGTATAAAGCTGTACGTTTGAAGAAAAAAAATATAAAAAAAACCAAATAGTTAAAATAAATATTTAAAAAGAAGTCTACAATAATTTTTAAATATTTTTTTAAAGTCGAAAAATGGAAGCAAAAATAAATATTTTTTGGTTATGTTTGTCTTTCAAAATGTTGGCTTCAATAACATCTCTATTGAAAACAACAACTATAACAAACAACAGCAGCAATAATGTCAATAAATTCAATGTTTATCCTTTTAAATGGAGTTCATGTTATCAGTCTTAGATTTTGTTTTCATAACACACACACATACATACAGAAAATAAATATTTAAATAATATTTTATAATAATACATAGTACTGTGATGGTAATCTAACCCATTTTGGTATTCTTTAGCTTTTTACACAATAAAACGTAAAAGCAAAACAAAAACAACAACAAAAAAAATGAACCTCTTTTTACTTTATATTTGAATTGTTAATTTTTTTTTGTTGTTGTTGTTGTTGCTGTTTTTATTCATGTCTATTGTAAAGCCTCTCTTTTGTTTATGACCTACGGATATGCAATAATCACAACATGATGTCGCCTGTGCTTCAACAACAATCATTTTCTATTTTATGTTTGTGTTTGTGTTTGCATGTGTATGTTTAAAGGGTATTTAAAAAAGCATCTAAAAGTAGGTATGTACACATACAATGTTGACATAGAAAAAAAAATCCAAAAAAAGCAAAAAAAAAAAGGAAACAACAACAAATGCTGATGGCATAAAAACCCTGACACTGAAGTTTTAATCTTGAAATGCAATTAACAAGACTTTCTTGCTGAGCACATTTTTTTTTTCTACTCTACTCTCCCCTTCTTGTTGTTTTTAATGTTCCTGTTACTCTTTCGGCCATCAATGGCTCTTATTCTGTCTCTGTTTATCTCTCTCTCTTTTACTCTCTATATTGGTTTCTTGTATAACAGGCAAAATACAGGTTTTTTCTTCCGTTTTTTTTTTTCGTATAAAAAAACATGTAAAGTAAGGAGAGTATGAAACTCTTAAATGACACCATAACTCTTTGCTTTCTAATGCCATCATTTGTTTTTGTTTCTTTGTGCAACAACAAAAAAATAACTGAAAAGAAAACATGCCACATAAACATGCAAACACAAATACGCTTGGAAACGACAAAAAAAAATGTTTGTTTACTAAAATCAATGCTTGTTTGTATGTAGGTGTACATGGGTGCTAGTGTAAGTGTGTGTGTATTTAATTTCTAAGAGAATTTTTAAAGAAATTAAAAAAGCAAAATTGAGTACGAGCATGTACTGCATACAATCTAAAAACAAGTGTATTTATGTACGAATATGTGTATGCTCCCTTTCTATTCCCTTTGTCCGCACATAATATTTCTCTTTCTTGTTGTTTTTATTTTTTTTTGTGTAATTTGTTAAATATTAAAACAAAAGTACATCATTAAAATATTCATTCAGTCAACAGAAATGAAAATCGTTTTCTATACTCTTAATTTTTGTCAAGGGTCGAGTGAACGCACACACACACACACATACATACATATTTGCACCAGTAAATGCATATATTTCATATGACACATGTACATTAGGGGATCTCCGTTTGTACTGGAGAAAAAAATGAAAGTTGAATTCATTCTCAAAATTTTTATCCTAGAGTCAATATTTGCTGAGCTGAATCAAAGGATAAAAATACCCTTTTTTGAGGTTTTTTGCATTTTTTTCATATTTCTTCCAAAGAAACTATATTTAAATTTGATATCATATGAAAGGTCTTTAAGAGGCGCTTTCAATAGGTTATCAGAAATTTAAAAAAAATTTAGAAACACAAAAATGTTTAAAATTCTGAACAAAATTTTGAAAATTTTTGGCAAAATTTGACTTTCTTCTCTATCTGACAGCCTCTGTTAACTCAATTCATATATGGAATGGGTATCAAAGTAACGGAATATTACGGAATAACAAGAAAATATCTTATATTCGGGATTTATCGCAAATGTTTTGGTTTAAATTGAAATTTTCGTTGTATAACAAAATAAAAGTATAAGAAACTATATATCAATGCAAAGCTTATAAAATAAGCATTATTTTGATATCCATTCCATATATGAATTGATTTAACAGAGGCTGTCAGATAGAGAAGAAAGTAGGTTTAAAAAAATTTTATATCTATTTTATAAAAATTGAACTAGATTGATAAATCGAAGTCGCCGTGGTCTAGTAGGTAGTGTGTTGGCTTATTACACGTAAATGCCATGATTCGAGTCCCAAGCCAGACATCTTAAACAAAATACAAGATGGCCCGAGGTCAGCCATCAAAACGAAAATATGAAAATATTTTTTCGGCGATTTCCTCTCAGCAGACTTCTGGCAAAAACTCTGAGAGTAAATAAAATTGCCATGAAAAGTTTCTCATAAAATCTGTCGTTCAGAGTCGACTTTACACTGTAGGTTTCGTTACTCATGTGTAAAATTAACACACACAACATAAGTGGTGTCAGAAACTAGGTCAATAATCCTGTCTGATGGGTTCTAATGACCAATTGTGTATGTATGAACTAGATTGAATTCTGAAACACAAAACAAAAAAAAAAAAATATAACATTTTGATTAAATTACATGGTCTTTAAAATCAAGAAATTTCATCAATTTACTTAAGTAAATTCTATGAAAAAATTAAAAAAAAATTTTCAAAATTTTGTTCGAAATTTTCAAAATATTTTTGTTCTCCAAATTTTTTTAACATTTCTGATAACCTATTCAAAGCGTCTCTTAAAGACCTTTCATATGATACCAAATTTATATATAGCTCCTTTGGAAGAAATATGAAAAAAGTTCAAAAAATCCTCAGAAAAAAGTAACTTTTTATCCTTTATTCCAGCTCATCAAATATTGAACCCAGGATAGAAATTTTGAAGAAACATAGTCTTAGAATGAATTCAACTTTCATTTTATTTCATTTTGTGGCCACCCTAATGTACATATATATTCATTACAAAAACATTCCATTCACTTATTCAAGTCATTCACTCAATACTTATACTCATACTACTCTATCTCTCTCTCTCTACCTTTTAAAATTTCCCTCTAACCCAGTCTGTCGTTCATTCATTTAGTCATTCATACGTGCATTCGAGTGCGATGTATACAATAATCAAAGAATGTACTTGAAGTTCACTTTTTATTTTTTTGTTTTTTCTTTCTTGTTGTTTATTTGTTTGCTTTTGTCGTTTGTTGTTGCTGTTATTGTTTTGTGCAAAAAAGTGTGACAGTCGAAAGCAGTCCTTACAAGAGTTGCTTCGTTTTGACATGGATTTTTTTTTGTTTATTTTTTATTTTTTTTTTGGCTTCTCTTTTGATTTAAAAAATTTCTTTTGATTTCTTTAAATAAAAAATTTATTTTCAATTCCAGCATTTTAAATACGGCTTTAGAAACTGAATATACTTTTAAATTATCACATTTCTTTACTCTTAAATATAATTACAATAGGCCTGTAGTTCTAAAAAGATCCTTGCATTTACTTCTAAGACTGTCCTGTATGGGTGCTAGCGTACTTCGGCATTCGATCAATTGCATTGGCTTCAATCAATTTAGAATCTCTCTAAAATGTTTTCCACAATCTTATTGTCCTGGCAAACATCATTTCATATCATCCGGCTTTCTAATTAATATACAAGATTTCCTAGTTCCATTGGGTTCTTTACAGAATTTATATTTTCATAGGATCTCCGTTACCAAGATCTGTCTAATAATTGTCTAGTAAATGCTACTAATTATGCACAGGGTATAAACAAAGGAATAACAAAAAAAGTCAATTGTTGTTGTTTACATAAAGTTGTGAGCAGTGGCACTCAGGATTGTGCGAATAATTAAGAATTTCAATTAAAACTAAACATAAATTTATTTTTATTTTATTCGCAATCTTATATTGAATTTATTATATGGTTAATTCAGTGCCTAGTCAAAAGTGGAACTACTATCCACAGTTAACTTCTGAATATTTTTCCTTCTCTTCTTTTTGTAACCAGATGGACTTAAATTTCTTTGGGTGAAGATGATTCACCATATGCTGATATATAATGAAACAAAGTAAAGCGTTATATTTTGTTAATTTTTTTTAATTTTATTGTTCAAAAGCAAAAAATGTAGGGAATAATAAAATTTTAGAATCAGTTTAGATTTGTTCGATTTGGCCACCTTTGGTACGAATTATTACCTTCAAAATACCCACAAAGCCATTACAGGCTGCACGAAAGTGGCTCTGCGGTATTTTGGCGCAATCCCGACGAAGCACCGTCTTGAAATGATCGCCATTTTGGTATTTTTTAGTGACAACCTTACTCTCCATAATGTCCCAGACGCAAAAGTCCAATGGATTGAGATCCGGAGATTTTGGTAGCCATTGTGCGGTTGAAATGAAGCGAGTAACCTCCTTTCTAAGCCATTCTTGGTTGACGCGTGCTGAGTACGGTGGTGTTGAGTCTTATTGGTCTTTGGCCAAAATGTTTGTCTGCCCGGGGATTCGATACTGCCTATAAGAAATTTTCTCGATAATATTCGGCATTTATTTTGGCCCCATGGTCGATGAATACGAGCAGGGAGCGACCATAGGCCGTTACGGCCGTCCATACCATTACCATCGGCGACGCTTGAGTTCTGGTGGCCAAACGTACGTGTAAATCTTAAGCTGACCACTTTGATAAGTAAGTTAAGTTTGTTCACAAACTGCTCAATTAGGAATGGCTTCTCATCAGAGAAAACCAAATTCAGGTAACTGGCCACTTTCGTGCAAGCGAAGTAACTCCTTGGCTCTTTCCAGGCTAACTTTTTTTTGACCATCGGTGAGCTTTCGCACTTTTTGGAACTCCAAGCTCATATTTCAATATGTGTTTCATCCGTTCTCGCGATATGTTCAGCTCACGAGCAATTTTTCTAACACTGCGGCGTGGATTTCGATCAAATCTGGTCTTAACTTTTCGGAATATTTCTGGTGTTGTTACCGTTTTTTTCGTCCACTTTTTGGACGCGATGCAACACTGTCCAGTATCACGTTAACGAGCAATGATACGAGAAACAAAAGATTTATTCACATTTAAATGCTGGAGGTTTTGCTGTGGTTTTCCAGCCAAATATAAAAGCAATCACACTATCACGCTTGAATTCCATCACGAATAACTTTTATTCTGAATGCAATAGATCAAAATACTTTTGTAAGCTTGTAAATAATAAAATGAACTGTCACTGGAATAAATCTGTCAACTATCAGACGAGCGGTTTGCAAATGATAACAACCTGAAGTTGGTTGCAATACATATCAGCCAGCCTGTATACCTATCTAAACTTTTTCTCCCACTTCAAAAGGTAGTGTTCTTAAGCTCATCAGCTTCGGGTGAGGATAAACTGACTGTCTAATACTATTCACCAGCTGGCATTCTTCCTTTGTATTTCCAGGAAAAATTTTGTTTGGAATAGACTTACGCTCTGAAGATACCTGCAAATGTGTTCATATTCTTGCCAACTAATCTGCTGTTCGATTCCATTATCTATCGTTTACTCATCCGTTATGAGTATTTCACAAATACTTAGTTGTGATGATAAACAACCTCTGATTCTTCGGCTCATACGTTGTCATACAAATTGTTACATTATTGGATGAATACGGTCATCATAATCAGCGTTACAATGCAAGGAATTAGCTGAAAAATAATGAGATTTTATGAGACTGGAAGTATTACAGGAATTAACTGCATTGATGGAAGCATTACTTCTGTTGAAAAGCATATTGTGATTAATTCAAAAATGTCAATATTTTAGTTATTTTGCATATGGATTTTCATTTATTATCTATACAAAATGCTACTTTTCAGACTATTAAAGCCATCTTTAGTCATTCCCCTTTATAGAAACGGTAACGGTGACTATATGAAAACCTATTTTTTTGGCTTGCAATGAAAGATTAAGAACTGATTTTAATTCATGTGGAATTTCAAGAAAAGATAATTTCACATTTAGGCGATTGAAATTGGCCAACAAAACCTTACGATAAGATGACAGTTTAGTAGCTGTTAAAAAGAACATGTCTACACGGTTGTCTAATAGTTAGTATGTTGATTTATTAGACTAGAGCTGGAGATTAAAACCTTAAACGATTCTTTGTTATGGCGACTTCCGCTTAGTAGTCTTTTGACAAAAGCTTCGACGGTAAATAAAAGTACAGCGAAAAGTTTGTCAAGTGTATGTCGCTCGGATTCGTCATTAAACAGTAGTTGCCATACATAATTGGTCATTACAACCCTTGAGGCGAGACTTACAGAACGACAGATTTTTGAGAAACTTTTAATGGCAATTTTATTTACTCTCAGAGTTTTTTTTGCCAAAAATCTGCTGAGAAGAAATCGCCGAAAAAATACATTTTATTTTGATGTCTCGACCTGGGACTCGTACCCTGGCTTTACGTCTAATAAGCCAACACACTACCTACTCGACCACGGCGACCTCGGAAAACAGTAGCTGCCACCATTTGCAAAAATTAACACAAACACAATGGGTAAATGTCGTAACGTTGAAACTTTTGAAAACCAACGTTTTTTTAAATTACCACCAAGACACCGACCGGAATGTATGCAAAGTGGTGAAAATGAAGCTCCTTCAAAAGTCTCGGCATAAGCAAACAAACCATAGGCGATTATTTAATATGATGGTGTATCATACATAAGGACAAGGTCCAAGCATTATAATGAAAAAAAAAAAAAACGTGCCAGTATAATCATAGTTTTATATATTCCTTATTTAGGTACACCTCTGCTCAAAATTATAGATACACCTTAATCTAAAATATTAAAGAGACGTTAACTGTAAAAATATCCTTGAAAAAGAAGCGAAAACTATTTATTTATTAAAGGTACACGCATTTATTTAAATATGAAAAGCGAAATTCCGATGAATCCATAAAAATTATTGATCATAATAATAGATAACTTGAATTATTAATCATTTTTCCTTAGTAAATTAAATTTTTGAATGAATTTTTCATTGTGTTTATGTAAAACGGTTAGAATAATTTAATTTTGATATAAAAATAAATAAAAATCGAAAAATATTATAAAGGAAATGAAAGGAAATTATCATTGCACTGAAGAAGAGAAAAAAGTCTGTTAAAATCATGAGAAATCACGCAAAATCATTGAGAGAGATATCGAAGAACTTATTAAAGTCTTCAGATTTTGTGCAAATATCGTTTAGCAAAAAAATATGCCAGAATCTCCTAGCAGACCTAAGAAAACCAGCGCAGAAACAAATAGGCGGATTATCATATTGGCAAAAAATGACTTATCAAATCGTCTGATGATATTTCTATCGGAATTTTTATTGAAATTAGTTCATAAACAATTCGCCGTTGACTTCTACAAGGGAATCTTCTAGAAAAAACTTACTGCAAAATTTTAATGCTGGGAAAACGGTAGAGAGATTACAACTTGCTAAACAGCATTTACTTTGGTCCAGAAAATATGTCGAAATATTGTATAGAAACGAATTTGCCATCGTTTTCAAACGAATTTATTTTTTTTTTTTTCATCGATTGACATTACCTTTTTTTACTTTTTCCGCCATTTGGTCTAGGTTCTGTTTGTTTTGGTATATTATTGTATTCCCTCTTCCGTTTTCTTATTAGTAAAAATTTTCCAGCAAGGTTTTTCTGAAAGATTATTTTATTTTTTTTTTTTATTTCTATTTATTTATTTATTTATTATAATTTATTTATTATAATTTATTTATTATAATTTATTTTACACAAACTGCAATAATCTTCTTAAGGCCTTCGCTATTTCTCATGGTTTTAACAACTTTTTTCTCTTCTCCAATGCAATGATAATTTCCTTCCATTTCCTTTATAATATTTTTCGATTTTTATGTAATTTTATATCAAAATGAAATTATTCTTACCGTTTTACATAAATCCAATGAAAAATCACTCAAAAATTTGATTTGCTATGGAAAAAATTGTAAAGCAGTCAAGTGTACCTATTATTATGATGAACAATTTTTAAGGATTCTTTCTTTGGAATTTCACTTTTTTTATTTAAATAAATGCTTGTAGCTGTTAAATTTTTTGTATTAAAAAATAGTTTCCGCTGCTTTTTCGAGGATATTTTTACAATTAACGTTTCTTTAACATTTTAGAACAAGGTGTATCTATTATTGTGAGCAGAGGTGTATGTATATATCTATACTTTTAAAACCCCTTGGATAACCCCTTATATAAGTGTTCTTCAAAATGTGTTAAAAACTAAGTAATACGATACAAACAATCCATTCTTTTACTGGCCTGGCTGTTTTCCATCAATAAAAGGTATTTTACAATATATGAATACAACAATAATTTAACACATCCTAAATATTCATGTTTTCTTTCGTTGTTTTGTTTTTTGTTTTTTTTTTTTTGTTCTTTCTTTTCATATGAACGAACGTGGGCGCCCTATTTACAGAATCGTTAAAAAATAAATACAAATTCACATTAAAAATGGCAACGTTAATCACAAATACAATCGAAATGGAATCAAAAAGAAATATGAAAAAAAATATGACAACAAAAGTAATAAGAATTTGTAAAGATTCATAAAATGGAAAACAAATTTTTAAATCATTATCATCGTTATGATGCATTAAAAATAAATATTTCCATACAATGTTGCAATGTCACTGAGAACAAGCAGTGGAATAAAACAGTACACTCAGCAAGCCTTACAACACCGACAGTAATGAACGTTATATACATAAATAATTGGCCATTACAACCCTTCAGTCAGGATTACGACCTAGCTTCTCACACCACCTATGTTGTGTGCGTTAATTTTATACATGAGTGGTGGGACCTACAGTTTAAAGTCGACTCCGAACGACAGATTTTTGAGAAGCTTTTTATGGCAATTTTTACTCTCAGAGTCTTTGCCAGAAATCTGCTGAGAGGAAGTCGCCGAAGTAATATTTTTCGTTTTTTGATGTCTGACCTGGTATTCGAAACCGGGCGTTTCGTCTAATAAGCCAACACACTACCCACTAGCCCACGGCGACGTTATATAAGCGACTGAAAATAGTGGATTAGACTGGCCATTAATTAGAAATTCCATTCGGGTTATAATTTGAAAGCTTAAAATTTGAAAAGAAACTGAAGTTAAAAGGTTTCTAATCTCTTATTCAAAAGTCCTTCCCATCCTTTATTGGCATGTTTATAAAACGCAATTAAAATATTGTGTTACAAATGTTTCAACGCACTAAACAGCTCAATTCGAATTGTAATTGCATTGAATTGAAAGCCCTTAATTGTAGGTGTGAATGAAATTTTTATGCCGTTTCATTCGATACACTTAATCACAGCCTTTCTTATGAATTTTAATGGAATTTTCAAAGACAAAGCCAAGAATGTCTAGGTAAGAGCATTCAATTTAGTAGAAAAGAAAAGGGAAAAAGACCTTGAATGTTCATAAAATCATGAATAAACAAAATAATATAAAATAAATACAGATTTTTATAGAATTTCATTGAATTCATAACAATAAAAAAAATATCAATCAATCAATATGTCAATAAAACGATTAAATTTCTTTTAATAAAAACAAAATAAAAAATTAAGTGGCAGGACCTACAATTTAAATTCGACTCCGAAGTGCAGATTTTTTTCAAAAACTTTCATGAAAAGTTTTATTTTACACCCAGAGTTCTACTGAGAAAAAGGTCATCGAGAAAATATTTTTTTAATTCATTTTGCTAGAGTTGTCTGACCTAGGGTTTCGAACCGTGGACTCACGTTTAGTAAGCCAACATACTACCTACTAGGCTACAGTGACTTCAGGTAATAATTGGAAAACAATTTACTTATCTCTACAGATGCAGCAAAAGTAATTTTCTATGTGTCCATGGCTCATAGCCAGTAAAATCTCCAATAACTATACTGAATCCACTCCTTAGGCGATGGTTTTTCATATGTCTTCTACTAAGTATTTGCTAGATTCTGCTTTTGTTGGAAGCCGTAATTGATAGAATTCATGAGAGCATTTTGAATTAAAAGCTCGCAGGTATTGAAATAACTCTCTTAGCTGAATTAATTGCTAAGATCGATGACAGCTTTACATCGTTATGGAGTTGACTACGTTAGAATCGGTCACTGCAAAAACCTGTCTGGCTAACAGAAAGAATGGAATTGGTCATTACAACGCTTTAGACAGCTTCCAGCTTCTCTTACCACTTATGTTGTGTGCGTTAATTTTATACATGAATGGAGGAAGCTACAGTTTAAAGTCGACTCCGAACGACAGACTTTGTAGAAACTTTTCACGGCAATTTGATTTTACTTTCAGAGTTTTTGCCAGAAATCTGCTGCAATGTCGAGATGACTGTGCCAGGAGTTGAACCAAGATCCCTCGTCTATTAAGCCAACAGGCTACCTACAAATCTGCTGCAAAATATTTTCATTGTTCAGAATTGTCATCACTTTTTATTACCAGCATTTCCGCCTATGACGGGCTATATTGACACATAATCTTGTGGATTGAGTGTATGTCCTGAACCACCATAAGAAGTCATTTTGAGCTACCATGTAATCAACGTGTGGCCACGGTTTAAACCCCTGTTTAGACATCTCCATCAAAACGATATTAAAAAATATTTCTTCGCCGACTTCTTCTTAACAGATTTCTGGCAAAAACTCTGAGATTAAATTGCCATGAAAAAGTTTCTCAAAAATCTGTCGTCCAGAGTCGGCTTTAAAGTTTAGGTAGCCCCACTCATGTATAAAATTAAGAGACATAACAAAAGTGGTTTGTGAAGCTAGGTTGTAATCCTGACTGAACAGTTCTAATAACCAATTGTATATTAGTGTTCGTGTGTCTTATCTTTCATTTACATAGCCTAGAGACGCCTTCTTACCTTAGTCGTTAAGCTATTACAATAAAGGTGCAGTAAAGGTTCTGTAAAATATTGCTTTTGTTGACCATTATGACGATTAACAATTATTCGACAGTATTCCATCTGAATAAAATTGTTTCGAGGGCCCTCTAAAATTTTTATTCAAGAAAGGATGAATTTAAAGTGTTGTGGTACGTCCATGTAGATTATTTACCCATTAACGCCTGACCCCAGAATCCGTGGTCCGATTTTGGTGAAATTTGGCACAAATAGTATTTGGAGCATTTGTATTGATCAGAATATTTTTATTTCTTTTTAAATGTCGTGGGGCCTCTGTAGAGCATGGGTATTTTTCTACCCCACTTCGGCATAAGTGTGTTCTAAAATAAAATTTTTCTCTCTTTGTTATATGGCGGCTAGACAACATGAGAATTTTATTGGAAATATACGCGTTTGTGACAATAATAATCTTGACAAGAATGACAAATCTGCCAAAATTACTCGATTAAACAATGCACTCAATAAAAAATTCATAAAATTTGGCATGTTTTCCCATAGACTTTCTGTGGATGAACAGATGATCGCATATTATGGTCGCCATTTGGCTACAAATACTGGGTGTTGGCTTCTATGACAGGATATTTTTATTCCTTTATCCAATCTGCTGGCTCTTCTACTGAAAATGTTTCATACTATAGCCTAGGAGAAAACGTGATACTACAACTATTAGAGAATATTTCAGATCCAAGTCAATATAATGTTATATTAAAAATTATCGTATGCGTGCCTGCGGAAAAAAGTGGTATTGACCATTATTCAATAACGCTATTGACGCAGCTATGGTAACCGCATAGAAATTACATAGCTTGTGCAGGGGATGTGAAGGTTTGTCACCTATGATCCAACTCGATTTTAGGGTTAGAGTTGTTGAAGCATTGGTATAAATTCGTGAGAATCAACGCCGTGATGGTAAAGTTGTCATAAATGCTCACTATTTGCAAAACACACTGGCAAATTTGATCACATGATTGATAAAATTGAAAAACGTGTTCGCTGTTCGCAAAGTGGTGGGAAAATAGTGTACGGTTGTGCAAAATACAGTTTGAATGTGCATCCAAGAGATTTTTTCCTCAATTTCATGCCGGAACTACCAAAAATATAAAAGAATAGAGAAAAATAAATGATTTGAAATTTCTATTTGAAATTTATTTTTAAAAGTTTTATGAAAAATATTTCATACCAATGCCTAAATGGGTATTTTATATATATATAAATTTCATTTAATCGCACCTGTAGCCTAGGTAAGTAGACCAATTCAAGTGAAAGTATTTTTATCCGGTAGAAGATATATTATATTACCTGGCATCTAAAGGTTTTTCTGAGAATATCATCCATAAATATTCCTTAGAAGTTCTTTCTACAAATTTTGATTTTGAAAAATTCGTTATCATAGACCTTTTTTCTGTCATCCAAAATATGTGAATATCATGCCTTAGTAATTTTATTTAAACAGTTCTATGGCTTCTTTATTCGTTCTTAAAGAAAAGTTTGGGCTCTCGTTTCTAAAAAAATCTTTTTTCTGGGTATTTTTTTACCCATTCGGCGTTAATGAGTTAATGACATAGAGTAACAGAGAAAACTCTAGCCATTAATTAAATTAATTTCAACCTAACCCATGCACTCTATAAACTTATTTTCTTTGTTTTAAATATCGATAGGAGTTGTCGCAGTTGCTGTAAATGTTTATTTAAAAAAATTAAAACTCTTCTAAATCTCCATTGGCAACTAGAATTTCATGTCTTAATGACTTCATTTAAATAAGCCACGTTGACTATTAGCATTTCGCTTCATTACAATTTAAAATAATTTCAAATAACGGCTAACTCCACTAATTGAAACACATACTTAGACATTCCAATAACTATACTAACCTTAAATGTGTTTATTTGTAGAATACACTGGCACCTACACACACACAACACACACACATAATTGGATAACTGCAACAACAAATTCTATGAAAATTAAATTAAAAATATATTTAAACATTCATAGCCACGTAGTATTTATAAGAACAAAAGTTAGAAAAAAAAAGCAAAACTAAGTGAGAATACATAATACGGAGGGAGAAAGATAGAGAGAGAGTGAGAGTGAGAAAAAAGCAAATGAAACAGACATTAAATCGTAATTCTAAATGATTTTTACACAATCTTAGTGTTGTTACCCAGCACATGAACACGTTTTCCTAATGTGTACATGATGTCTTAAAAAAAATTCTGTTCTCACACACTCACACACACACACACATACTTGTACACAAACTCCAACGCTTGCACAAACAACGTTAAAGTCTCAAGTAGCCAGAAATTTGAGACAGAAAAGAAAAAAAAAATGAAATTTGAATTGCTTTCATGAATTTTAAATAACACTGTGAAACATACACCCACACCTACACCACGGCTTCTTTATATCACTTTTATTTCATTTTCATATTTCCTTATTCCTTGTTCCTGCTCTTCCCCTTCCTCACCCCTGATATGTATGCCACACTCTCTTGTATTTCGTTGTTCGGTTATAAAGTAGAGAGGGTTTAATTTGATTTTTTGTTTCCTATGACTTGTTATTCTCATTTTTGTGTTTAGATTTCCTTTTTGGTAGTTTTTTTTCTTTGCTTTCAAACACACCTACACCTAAATGCATGCATATACAACAAGTGCAACTTTTTGCTGTCTTTAACTCCCTTTCTCTCTCTCTCTCTCACTCACTCTCCCTTGTGTATTTCGACAAATGCTTGAAGTTTATACAGGATTTACTAACTAAACATAGAGTGAAGCAAATCACATTCCTACAAGGAATTCCAGCTAAAAATTACTCAAGCTTATCTTAATGTTGTTGTTCCTGCCACAGGGACTTCGTTTGGCAAACTATAAAGTTTTGGTGACAATTACCCAACAAACATTTTTGTTGAAACAAGTTATGCATTAGCAAATCTTAGCAATCTTTTGGATGTTGGTTAGCGAATTACTTACTTAATTGGGTAATTACATCTTCTTTACTTAGGATTACAATTTAGCTTGTTCTCACAATACCCATGAGTTGCGGAACCTACAGTTTAAAGTCGAGCCCGAACGTCAGATTTTCCAGAAACTTTTTCATTTCAGAGTTTTTGCCAGAAGAACAGTCACCAATGAAATATTTTTATATTTCGTTTTATGCGAATTGTCTGACCTGGGTTTTGGATAAGCTAGTAAGCGAATTGCAAGCGGTAATTTATAATGAAGTCGCCGTGATCTAGTAGGTAGCGTGTTGGCTTATTAGACGTAAAGCCAGGGTTCGTGTCCCAGGCCAGACATCAAAATAAAATACAAAAAAATATTTCTTCGGCGACTTCTTCTCAGCAGATTTCTGGCAAAAACTATGAGAGTAAAAATTAAAATTGCCATGAAGAGTTTCTCAAAAAATATGTCGTTCGGAGTCGACTTAAAACTGAAGATCCCGCCACTTTTGTATAAAATTAACACACACAACATAAATAGTGTGAGAAAATAGGTTAATAATCCTGACTAAAGGGTTGTAGTGACCCAATTATGTATGCAGTTTTGAATACAAGCTACACAATGGAGTTCAGCCCTCTACCATTTGTTTATAGATATTGAATACAAAGAAAATTCAGCTTTACCATAGTCATGAACAATCGTTTGATTGCACTTAATTTTTATTTTATTTGCTTCCTTTGTTTTATTAGTAAAATAGTTCTTTAATTTTTTGTGTTTTTATTCATAACAGAACGAAAATAGGCAAATATGAAACAAACAACAAAATACACATATCGTACGGTACACAAAGTTACACAATAAAAAGATCCCAGAATGTTAGGAATGAGAATATATGGGAAAGGTATAAAACGAAGTAGTATAGTAACATAAACATTCATAGATTCCTTAAAAATTAAAGATGCATTCTAATAGAAAAACTAGTGGAAGAATGATCCGAAAGAGTGATAAGAAATTACTTTAAATTACGATGAAAAAAAATTCAAAATAAAAATAAACAGGTCTGATTTGAGAAGAGGCCACTAGAAAGAAAGAAAGAGAAAGAAAATTTAATACAAGCCACTATTAATGGGTCCTGACGCAGGAGACATATTAGACCAAATCCAAATTTATATATCACGGACTGAAAAGTTAAAAAAATTTTCAATAAAGCTCCAAATGCATGACCAAGACCAATCAAGTACTATAAGATTCAAAAGAAATATTTGTAGAGGAAGCGGCATTGTGTGGGGTACATTATGTCGTAATTTCAATTGTCCCGATTGCTTCATTACCAACAGAATGAATTCCTTAACGCGTTTGGAACTTCGCGATGATATTTTTATCACAAAGCTTGAAAATATTGAATCAGTATTTTATTCAACGTGATAATTGATCTAAAAAATAAATTCTGCTTGGTTATTGAAATTCAAATCGTTTAAAATCTGGTAAAATCCATAACAAAAATAAAATTTTGGATTATTACAGGATGGCTGATATATAATGCAACAAAGTAAAGCTTTATATTTTTTTATTTTTTTTTTTTTTAATTTTATTGTTTAAAAGCAAAAAATATTGGAAATAACATCAAATTTTAGAATCAGTTTAGGTTTGTTCGAATTGGTCACCTTCGGCACGAATTATGGCCTTCAAACGGCCTACAAAGCCGACAGGCTGCACGAAAGTGGTACTGCGGTATTTTGGACCATTCCCGGCAAAGCGCCGTCTTGATATGATCGACACTTTGATATTTTATAGTAAGAACCTTACTTTCCAAAATGCCCCAAGCGAAAAAGTCCATCGGATTGAGATCCAGAGAAATGAAGCAAAGAACCTCCTTTTTAAGTCATTCTTGGTTGACGCGTGCTGAGTGCGGTGGTGCTGCGTCCCGTTGGAATATCCATTATCTGCGGCCGGAAAGTTTGTCTGCCCAGTGCTTCAATACTATATTTAAGACATTTTCCCGATAATATTCGGCGACGCTTGAGTTCTGGTGGCCAATCACAGGTGTTGCATCGCGTTCAAAAGTGGACGAAGAAAAAACGGTAACAACACCACAAATGATCCGAAAAGTAAAAGCCAAATTTGATTGAATGTACGCCACAGTGGTAGAAAAATTGCTCGTGAGCTTAACATATCACGAGAACGAATGCAACGCATATTGAAAAATGAGCTTGAACTAATGCCATTGAAGTTACAAAAAGTGCAAGAACCTACCGATAGACAAAAAAAAAAAAAAAATGGACTGGAAACAGCGAAGGAGTTACTTCGCCTGCACGAAAGTGGCCAGTTACCGAATTTGGTTTTATCGATGCGAAGGCATTCCAAAATGAGCAGTTTGTGAACAAACAAAATGATCGGGTTTACTTGCCAAAGAGGTCACCAGAAAATTTACACCTGCGATTGGCCACCAGAACTCAAGCACCGCTGATGGTAATAGTAGGGGCCGCCGTAAGGGCCGATGGTCGCTCCCCGTTCATATTTATCGAACGTGGGGTCAATATAAATACCGAATATTCTCGGGAAAATGTCTTAAAGACAGTATTGAAGGTCTGTACAGACAAACAATTAGGCCGCAGACCAGGGAGATTCCAACAGTACTCGCCACCACCGCACTCAGCACGCGTCATCCAATAATGCTTTAAAAAGGAGGTTCCTCGCAATGACCACTAAAATCTCCGGATCTCAATCCATTGTACTTTTACACCTGGGACATTTTGGAGAGTAAGGGTGTCACTAAAAAATACCAAATTTTCGATCATCTCAAGACGGCGCTTCGCCGAGAATGGACCAACATACCGCAGATCCATTTTCGTACAGCCTGTGATGGATTTGTCGGTTGTTTGAAGGCCATAATTCGTATCAAACGTGGTCAATTTGAACAAATGTAAACCGATTCTTAAATTTGATGTTGCTTTCAACATTTTTTGCTTTTGAATAATAAAATTAAAAAAAAAATTAAAGGAATATAGCACTTTACTTTGTTGCATTATATATCAGCCTGCCTGTATGTATGTTATCTTAAAAGAAATAAAATTTAGAAACAATTTCTTCAGTCAGACGTACGTTTAAGGCAATAGACTGTTCTACGTCTTAAATATCCACCTACGAGCTGTCTGTAAATATCTTCGAGAATATTGCAGAAAAATTGATATCCTTTTTTTCATTTTAGTCTTCAGTTTAATTTATTTCTTTTTTTATAGGTCTTAAGTCAATAAAATCAAATAAAAATGCTGTATTATTAGGCCTGTTGGGTTATGAACTATTGATAATACCAGTCTCCTCTGTCGTTTTGTTTTGTTTTGCTAGCGTATTTAACACTGCCTTCTATTTAGTTTCGAAGAAAAATGTGAGAATTTCTTGTACAAACCTTTGTCGGTTTTAAGGATGTGATTCAATAGAATCTCGACAATGTTCTTGTATTGCTTGTCTTCTTTTCGTTTCGTAATATTTTTTTTTTCTTTCTTTCTTTCTTCTTCTTTGCTGTCTTATGCCATGTTCTACATTTTTTTTTTTTAAATTCATGTTCTTCTGTTTTTTTTTTTTTGTTGTTGTTGTAACTTTAAAAATATTTTATTTTTATTCGCCAGCAACAACAAGAAAATGCATTTCTCTGCTTTCTTAAACACTGTAACACTGCAGTGTCACTGGTAAAGCGACCAACCAACAAATCGTCTGTCTGTCTGTCTGGCTTACCATTTGCAATTCGTGTCTAACGCTTGCAGCCAAAGACAAACAGTTGGTCGAAAGGAAGGATGAAGGATACATATTTCAGTGGCTGTTACTATATACAGTAACAGTTGTAGTAAAGCCTGTTGTCTAAGAGTTGTTTCAGCAATTTGGGTGATACTTGTCGAGTCGTATCGTATCGTCTTGTCTATTGAATAAATGACTGAATAGTTGTGGTGTCTGTTCGACAACGTTCTATTGCTTTAAGTGTTGGCTTTAGTTTAGTTTTATTCTTTCTTGTATTTCCAGAGGGATTTTTGAAGAAAAAAAAAATACGAAAAATATAGTCTTTGTCTGCTGCAACTTTAACTCATTCATATTGCAATTTTTCTGAAAAATGAAAAACAAAAACAAAAAAAAAAATATATTTTTCAATCCCCAAAAAATTTTATTTTTCTCAATTTTATTTTCTTGTTATTGTTGTTGTCTGAAAAGGAAAAATATTTGTAAACGAAACATGTTCTGTTTTTAATGCTTTCGCTTGCTGCAGCGGCAACAAATATCAATTTCATCTTAAAGACGGGGATTAATACGAGGATACATGTTGTGTTTATATTTCTCAACAGACGATCATAAATGTTTTGGGATTACATCGTAATATTCTCTAAAAGCCAACTGAAACTGTAAAAGAAATGCGATAATAATTAAGGAAATATTTTATTTCATAAAGCTTCATTCTATTTGAAGTATTTTAGACGTATTTTAATAGAATTGAAAATTGTTTTACAGGAAAAATTGAAAAGAAATGAAGAATTTAACTGTAACCTACATACATACATAATTGGCCATTACAACCCTTCAGTCAGGATTACGACCTAGCTTCTCACACCACTTATGTTGTGTGCGGTAATTTTATACATAAGTGGGTTTAAAGTTGACTCCGAACGACAGATTTTTGAGAAGCTTTTCATGGCAATTTTTTACTCTTAAAGTCTGTGCCAGAAATCTGCTGAGAGGAAGTCGCCGAGGAAAAATTTTTCGTTTTGATGTCTGACCTGAGATTCGAACTCGGACCTTTTGTCTAATAAACCAACACACTACTCACTAGACCACGGCGACTTCAACTGTAACAACTTTAGTCATAATTTTGACTAATTTGTCCATACCATAGGTTAGGTTAGGTTAGGTTAGGTTACGTTAGGTTAGAGGACGGATACTTGTCGGTTAAGACAAGCAAGTTGAAATTGCAGCGTAGCACCTTCCAACCTTTATGATATTAGGCGGAATCTAAACCACCACGCCAAGTGTCATTTTATAGTTCTTGCCGTCCATAGGGTTTTACTTCTTCGAAATTTGGTTTATCATACGTCGTGTCAATTCATAAATTATTTGATCTTCCGCAAAGGGATATAGGAGTTGAGTATTTGGTACTCGGCTTAGTTTTTAGTAGCTTATCCTATTCGAGATCCTTCATTGTTGTCTTTCTTCAGATTGCAATTTTCTTAATACGGAAAAGTCACGGAGGTTCAACAGGAATTTTATTGAGACTCAGTGATTTCATATCACTTATGTACTCATATATCTAATAATATATCTTTCGATATATTTTTTTATTGGATTTCCACCATTTCTATAGGGTGGATCATCTAACGGTTTAAATTTGAATCATCGGTTATTTTCAATCTAGCAATACTTATATTATTCTATTAAGAAAATATCACAAAATTCCGTATTTTAGCTCCACTAAACGTAATGAAATGATTTACGCTTGAGAAACGTTGAGATCCATTGAATCAACAAAATACTGCACGATGATTTAGATCGAGAAACGTTCACGGGCCGCACCAACAGGGTCGATTTTAATAAGCGCAAAAGCCAATGATGTTTTTTGATACACCGGCGTTATGCTGGTGCCAGTGTTCTGTCATCTGTATCTATGGGTAAAGTAAGTATGGATGAGGCGGATGCTCTCGATGTTCTGGGCACGAGAACGATCACATTTTTCGTGTATCGAAGCAAGCAGTCAAGTGCTTTGGTTTATTGAAACGGTGCAGAAAATACTTCACTCCATCCGACCTTCTTACTATTTACTAGACCCTTATCCGACCTCGGATGGGCCGGTGCTTCAAAGTCTATTTTGAAGCTTCCTGACCCCGTACAGGAGAGGGTGAAGGTGCTTATTAATGATAGTAGGGCATTCTTTGGAGCATCATCGTAATGTGGCATGTGTTTCGTTGTTTTATCGGTACTATAATGGGAGGTGTTCTCGAGAGATAAGGCGCTTGGTTCCTCATAATCACGTAGTTTTACCTGGTACTCATATTTCTCAGAGCACATTCTTTTGTGACTGATTGCCCAGTGAACCGCACAATGCATAACAACGAAAATTTATTTTTTGCCTGCACTGCTCGCTTGTAGAATGATCTTGCTGTGGAAGTTTTTCCCGTCAATTACGATATTGGTAAGTTTAATTCAAATGTCCACAAACACTACTCCCTCTTTTCACCTTCCTATAACCTATTTTCCTAAACCTGCATAATGCACGGCATGTGTAGGGGCTATCCCCTGAGAGCTTATTTTTATAAAAGAAGAAAAATTTTCAAAAAACTCACATTTGGTCTTACAGAAGCCAATGCACCTATAACCAGTAACTTGATTTGGTGCAGCTTGTGGAGCGGATAGGGCAATCAATACAGGCACTTATCCCACCATGATAACCTATTTTTTTGTATCCGCTTTTCATGGTATTGATGTGAACGAATGTTTAGTTCCAATAATATGCTCCAACTTGCCACATATCTCATGCCACAATAGATTTATTGCTTCAGACATTCGATAGCCATTTAATTAGGCGAAATGATGGCCGCCAAGAAGCTGTGAATTAGTGCCGTTAGACTATTTTCAGTGAGTCGTCTTTAAAAAACCTGTTATGCTGACAACCCAGAGAGAATTTATTGGCGAGATACAACCTCATACAGTCGAAAAAATGCTAGAAAATGTACTTTTCACAGACTTTCAAACCGACTTTTTTTTATTACATTTTAAAATTTAAACTTTTAAATTTCCTACCCTTCGTATCGTGCTATGGTGCATGGTTATTAAAGAATAAAAAATTCTTTCTTGCTCATACGACCAAGCATGACATTTTTTAATTTCAAATAAATTGTTAATACAGGTATCCCTCCTACAACACGGTCGGTTCCTATAATATGACTTGTTATGTGAAACTGTGCTGTAGGAGACTAGAAGCTGGTGCAAAAAAAGGGGTTTAAAAAAAAAATAATTTCTTCATGATCGCTGCTCAATTCAATTAAATGGGAACGTTTTTTCTGCTGAATTCACTTCACTTTCTGAACTGGCATTTATATTTTGTTCACCAGCTGATATTTATAAAAAATCTGTAATCATGCTGTGTTTCCTTGTCTGTCCAAGATTGTTGTAAATGCCTTTATATGGTGATAGGGAATTTTGTAGTTCCCTTTTGAATTTTTGGCTTCTTTCACTTCAAGGGTCTGCATCCTAGAACAATAATTTTGTGGCCAAGTATAATTCTTCCTGTAATTTTTATTGTCAAATAATTAGCTTTATTATTTTCATCAGAGCTAGAATCTTTTTTATTCACATGGGTTGCGGATACGATTTCTACCAAATCTGCTTCCCAAAATTCTTGCTCCACTGATAAGTCTTCCACACATAGCTGCCAGATTTGGCGATTTATTGTCATTTTGACGATTTTAAGGTTAGTTAGAACGAAGAGGGAAGTACCATATTTGCGACCACCTATGAAGATTTTTCTGTATTTTATGACTTTTTCTTAAAATCCTAAAAAATTCCAACCTCTGCACGTAAGGAATTCCACATACGAATAGTCCGACTTGCCAATGGATCACATACGAAAGTGCTCGTCAAGACAGGAAAGGAATATATGGTTCACGGTAAGAGATCCCTTATTCCGCTCAAGCAAAATTAGTTGTAATAGCGATAGCACAGTGAAACAAAAGCCACTTTGTAACGATGATGTCCCAATGAATGGATAGAGTTCGATACCCTACCGTCATTAATGGGTTACTCCGCCCTCTCCTGTGCGATATCGTGAAAATAGACTTTTGAGGCACTGGCCTATATAATCTCTTTCGGATATTAGTGGAGTAAATAGTAAGAACATCAGATGAAGTCTACTATTTCTTGCACCATCTTAAGAACCTAAGGCACTGAAGAATATGACAATTGCAGTGAATATCACATTGAATTTTCATGTTCAAAACGTGAAGAGCTTCTGACTCGTTAATATTTATGGCATTTAGATGATGCGATATTAATGCTACGGTTATGTGTATCTAAACAACTGTTTAAAATTTAAACAATATTTTCCTGAAAATAATATAAAACTACTTGATTTTTAAAAGTTTCTAAGTGCTATTTAAGAATCACAAGGGCATATACTAGAACGAGTACAGGTATCCCTCCTGATACAATGATTCAAAATCTATTAAAATAAAGGAAGCTTGGAAGCAATTTTTAATTAAAGAATAAAAGTACTGGAAATTATAAAGATATGGCCAGCAGTATTTGAGATAGAAAACGTTTATGAATCAGGAGGAAACGAAATTGGTGTCATATTAGAACTTGGTTTGTCGATCGGAGGAGAAGGGTTTGCGCATATGGGTATTGAAAATGTGCTAGCATAGCTGCCAGATGAACAAAGCATCAAATCGTCAAATATTAGAAAAACAATCGTCAAACAATCGTTAAAGCCGTTCGGAAATAGTAAACAATCGTCATAAAAAATTAGTCCATAAATTAAAAGTTAAAAAAAAATTTGTAGTGAGTCATATAAAGTGAATCAACATTCATATCTAATTTTTTTTTTCCTAATCGAACCAAAGAAGTTGGATGTGGGTACTAAGGTTTCATAGAGCGCATTGTGATATATAGTTCTGGAACGAATCCGAGCGTCTGATGAAGCAATTTACCTAATTGATGAACAATCTCCTTTCGGCAGTTTCAAGGTGTCCAAGACTAAAGCGTCGTGTATTCGTACCTATAATGCAATGCTTTGTTACGTGCGCCTCTAAAGTTTCAACAGTCTTATCCCGTATTCATTTTTTTCAGATTATCTTATTCACGTCCTGCCAGTGGCTTGGAGATCCTCAGAGTAATTCCAAAGACGATAATTTATCAGATAGTTCGTTGGTAGTGCCACACTTGGCCTGTTCATCCGCTCTGCAGTTACCTTAAACGTCACTGGAACCGTTGCATCCGTCAAAATGCAGTGTGTTTGCTGATAAAAAAGACATGATAAGGCAGCCACTAGTCCTTGGTAGGATAGAGTTAAATTAATTTAATGGAGCATTTTTCGCGACTTGAGCTCTTTCACTAGTTCGTTTGTTTGTAACTCATTTGTTTGAGTTGTTTTTGGATAACTTGTGCAACCTCTGTTGTTATGTGTGTTGAAATCATCTACTTCTGAATTCATTTCAGGCAAAAGGCTTTAAACTTATTTATCCTCAAAGTTCAATTTCATAAATGAATATGTGGGCCATAAAATAAATAATTTAATATGTGTTTTAGACTTATTCTTATGCATATACACTAATACCCCTGTTTGCGTCGCTATTAGGGCCTGAAGAAACGCGATGCAATCCGAAACAACGCAAAACGAGTTACGATTTTCCATATATTTGTATTATTTTTCATTTAATTGGTTCCGAGATTCATAATTTTAGCTGAAAAAATAGATTTTTCAATAAAAAATATTTAATTTACTAACAACCTACAACTTGCAACCATCAGACAACATAAGTACGTATGTATGTATGCATTCACGTAAGACATAAGCGGGAAATTCCCTTTTTCTGTTTTAGCTTTGTACTATTATTTTCATATCAACTACGCAAATCGAAGCACTAATGACCCAACTTCGAAACATGCGACGCAAACTGAAACAAAAACGACGAAAATTCGAAATCACAGAAATTTTAAAAAGACGCAACTTCGAAGCAGACAGAACAAGGCGACCCAAGCCGGGGTATTAGTGTATAAGATATAAGAATACATAAAAGCCTCTTGATGGTTAACAGTTGAATCACAGTTATAAAATAAAAATTTTTATAAAAAAAATAATTAACAGGTTAACAAAAAATCCCTTGAAAGCTTTGTTATGTAAAAAATCCACTGTGGTTGGTATTGACTAACATCATATCGACGGTATACTTTATATGGAATTATATTTAAAATGTATTAATCATACGCACTCATATCATCTGTACTGTATTAGAGTAATTACTCTGAAAAGTATGCAATAAAATAATGTTTAATTTTGTTGTATGCGGTATTAATAGAATTTATTATCACTCATACGTTACGTTGTACATGCATTGCTGTCACATAAATGAAGTATCAAATCGCCAAATATTATAAAAAAAAATACCCTGGAAAAAGAAGTCTTTTTAAAAAATTCTATCTTGACCCAACTAAACGAGAGCCCAAACTTTTCTTTAAGAACGAATAAAGAAGTCTTAGAACTGTTTAAATAAAATTACTAAGCCATGATATTCACATATTTTGGATGACAGAAAAAAGGTCTATGATAACGAATTTTGCAAAATCAAAATTTTGTAGAGAGAACTTCTGTGGAATATGTATGGATGAGATTCTCTGTAAAACCTTTAGATACCATGTAATAAAATATATCTTCTTCCCGATAAAAATACTTTCACTTAAATTGGTCTACTTACCTAGGCTACAGGTGCGATTAAATCACATGGGTATAAAAATAAATACTAAGGCATTGGTAAGAAATATTTTTCATAAAACTTTTAAAAATTTATTTCAAATAGAAACTTCAAATTACTTATTTTCCTCTATTTTTTTATATTTTTGGTAGTTCCGGCATGAAATTGTGTAAAAGAATCCCTTGGATAAACGTTCAAACTGTATTTTGCACAACCATACCCAATTTTCCCATCACATTGCGAACAGCGACCGCGTTTTTCAATTTTATCAATCATGTGGTCAAATTTGCCAGTGTGTTTTGCTATTTGCTGCGCATTTGCGATAACTTTTCCATCACATCGTCGATTTTCACGAAGTTTTACCAACGCTTCACCAACTCTAACTCATAGGTGAAAAACCTTCACATCTGCACAAGCAGATTTATTTTATATGCGTTTACCATAGCTTCGTCAATAGCTTTAGTGAGTAATGGCCAATACCACTTGTTCCCGCGGGCTCGTATACGATAATTGTTGATATAACATTATATTGACTTGGATCTGAAATATTCTCTTAAGCATTATTTTCAGTAGAAGAACCAGCAGATGGGACAAAGGAATAAAAATATCCTGTCGTAGAAGCCAACACCCAGTATTTGTAGCTAAATGGCAGCCATAATATGTGATCATATGTTCATCCATAGGAAGACTATGGGAAAATATGCCAAATTGCATAAATTTTTTATTGAATGCATTGTTTAATGGAGTAATTTTGGCAATATATTATTCTTGTCAAGATATATTCTTCATATTTTCAATAAAACTCTCAAAAATAGCTTAACTATGTTGTCTAGCCGCCATATAACAAAGAGAAAAAAATTTGCATTTTAGAACACACTTATGCCGAAGTGGGTAGACAAATACCCATGCCCTACAGAGGCCCCCACGATACTTAAAAAAAAAAAAAATAAAAATATTCATATCAATGCAAATACTGCAAATACTGTTTGTGGCAAATTTCACCGAAATCGAACCATGGATTCTGGGATCAAGCGTTAATGGATTAAGGCGCATAAGATCATTTTTACAAGCCTCATAAATATTAAAAGCAACTTCAAGGGAATCTTATTAAACAAACATCTACTGCAGCCAATACAAACTCGCTATAAGTGGCCTTATAAAGCAGCAGGAAATAAAAACGAATTTCAGACAGAAACCAAAATAAAGCGGAAGTAAAGCAAATATCCATGAAATATTTCAAACACTGAAGAGCACTTGGTGTTCTCCCCATTTTCTTTTGCAATGCAAAACCGTATTTGAACATTTAAAATCGCATAACATAAACCCAAAAAAAAAAAAAAATCAACAACAATAAGAACAACAAAAATTGAAGAAGAAATTTTATAACATTTTATTGCCAAAGACTATTATTGTAACCAACAAAATATCACATTGGAACCAAGAAAAGCAACACACAAAAAAGAAAGACAAAAATGAAACCAAAATAGTGAATGCCATGACAAAATATTTAAAACAAAATAACAAACTTCATACCAAAACAGCAAGAGAGAAATAAACACAGAGAGAGGGAGAGAGAGGAGAGAGTTTTTGTGGTAAAAGTGGCGACAAACTGTCATTGTGGTTGACATTTATTAGACAGTTTTACTTAAAGATGCCATACTGGGTGTACGAATAACTGCTTGACTCTCTGTCTGTCCCAACATTCGTTTAACGTTCTTGAAATAAAACAGGAAACAACAAGAATCGGAAAAAAAAATTATGAAAAAAAAGAGAAACAAAAAATATCTTTTAAATACCAGTGCAAAACAAAAAACTTCTTCTATTCATGGGAAAATGAAGGCATTTGTGAGGTTTTATTTCGCCTTTTTTTTCTCTCTAAGAATGGCAACAGCTACACGTTAGTTTTGAGTAGAGTATTCAACAAACCGACAATTTCCAAAAACCGGTTTTCGAATAATTCGAAATTTGGACATTAAAAAAAACCGTTTTCAAATACGGTTTTGCAAAAAAAAAAAAAAAAATAGCGGTTGAACGGTTTTTATTAAATTTTTAAACCCTTCTACACTCCTTGGGTCAATTTGACCCAATTTTGATTTCCAAACGAAAAATTTTTCCCTTCCATCCCTTCCATCACAAGCACAAAAAATATGCTTTTAAATGAAAACAATAAAATTTTAAATTTTTCCTCTCCCCTCCTCACATTCAATATCCTTTGGGTCAATATGACCCAACATGCGATATTACAAGTTTACCATTCAGAGTCATCGATCAATAATTTTTTCAGTCAAATATTAAAGTGTTCATGGTTCGATAGCTTTGAAGATAGAGAAGAAAGAAGACTTCGTAACAAACTAGCCCCAATAAGACACGTTTGGGATAAGTGGAGTTATCATCTCAGTTCAGTTTTTTACAATCCTTATGAAAATGTTACTGTCGATGAACAATTGCTTTCATATCGAGGTCGGTGCAGTTTTAGGCAATATATTCCATCAAAACCCACCAGATATGACATAAAAATTGGGGCGCTATGCGATTCCACAACTAAATATGCCTGGAATGTGGAAGTGTACAAAGGCAGAGCAAGAAATACACACCCAGAAAGAAAAACAAGGCGAGACTTTTGTACATCGTATTATATTCGTTATATTTCCGTATTTTTAATTAAGGTGAGAGAGTGGTGTCCCAATTACAAGGGATAATTTTTTTCCTACATACAATCTGAACTTCTTTGCCATTGAACTTCTTTTTCGGAATATTACATTAGTTGCCACTGTCCGTAAAAATAAAACTTTTTTGTCATCATAAACTCTGGATATGAAAAAGGAATCCTTCCAGAAAAGAATAAATTCGTTCTTGTCTTAAGGTCTTTTCATCATTCAGCCGATGATGAAAAAAAACCTGAAATAATGCATCATTACAACCAAACGAAAGCTCGAGGTAATGCGCTTGACCAACTAGTTGCGAATTACAAATGTAAGCGTATGACTAAGCGGTGGAAAAGCAAGGAAAAGTTTTACCACATGGACCATCAGCAAGAAATCGTGTTATAAATATTCAAGAACAATTTATTTGCAAAAAGGACATGGATTTTTAAAAATCGATCCCTAATTTGAACACACAATTTGTATGTATGCATGTATATACATGGTTTTCCGAAGTAAATATAGTTCTTTAATTCATCTTACGCGGTTTTCAGATGACATGGAACGTATTTACACGGATTTCTGAGGAACGTATCTACCGTGTAAAAAAAGAGTTGGGTGTATTTAAATCAAAAATTACGGTGCTAAGATTATCCGTATCGAGAGTTATTATCTTGGTCAGAATTTACCACTTTATCATCTGTATCATTGCAAGGAAATAAACGGTTATACAAATCGATACCAAGTTCCTTAAACTCTGCTTTAGTGGAATACATCAAAATATGGTCATTCGTTGGATACTTTCCCGCCACTTATGAATCACATGTATGTACACAGCAGAGATCAGCAACGAATTGTTTTTCAGCTACTCATAAGCACTCATGCAATTTTGAGTATGAATGAATCAAATGAATTGAAATTCAACTACTCTGACTCATTCGAACTCGCTACTGATTTATAAGCATAAGTAGCAAAGAGTATGAGTACAACGTTCACATCAAACTCACAATATTAGAAATATGTTTGATTCATACGCCCACTCATTCTGATTCATAAATTTAGAAAAATGCTTATAATACTTATAAGTGATTCGAGTGGCTTGAATCATTCATCGAAATTTAGAGCCTTTGTTGTTGTTACATATACAAACAAAGAAGAAGGAAATTACAAAGATAACAAGCAAAGCATACACACAATCTTCTTGTGAGTATAGTAGTGTTCGTATGCGAATCATACTTATTTTGTGCTTCGTTTAAATGTTAAGTAGGGACGAGTCGAACTCAATAACATCTTGCGTATTGTTAAGTGTGAAAAAGACGAGTACTTCCAACTTTGAGTATGAGTAGTATGAGTATGATATCAAAATAAGTATGAATGCGTATCTGAAATTATAAGTATGACTCGAACCTACTCATCGTTTTGAATACTTATTGCTGATCTCTGGTTCACACATTTCCATATTCTTAAAAAAATTTCAAAATCATTCTCGATAACAAATTTCCATCCGTGTTTTACGTCACATAGCAATCTAAGTCCTTTACCTTCTTAATTTTCCATAAAATGCTGAAGTTGGTTTTTGATTTTTCTTTGATTTTTTGAAAATTTTCACGTATTTTCGAAAAAACCTGTTGTCGAATACTTCTAAAATATGGAATATTTGAAACCGGTCGGCCTTTTAAAAGTAAAAAAAATCGGTTAACCAGTTCCCGGCTTCGGTTTTTGAATACTCTAATTTTAAGACAATATTTCAGCACTTCAATAATATTTTATATGCAGAAGAGAAATTTTATGTGTAGACGTGGATCCACTTTAAAATGATTTTGAAATTCATTTTATTAAAAAATGATTTCTTTCGCTTTAATTTTACCCTACAACAACTGTTTAAGCAGTAATTTGTTACACTCAAACTCAAGCTAGTCGCAAACTAAATCAAATTTAATACCAAACATTTAGAACCAATTTTGCTCACTAAGAGTCAAGTTAAAATAACATTATTTTGCTGCGAATTATATGAAAAATAATGTAAACACGGTACATGGAATAGATGGAGCATCTATTGCACCTGGATTGTGTTTTTAATAACGGCGTTTTGGAGAGTATAATCTCTTTAGTCAGTACTACGATCTTGTTTCTGACACCATCCATGTTGGGCGTTTTAATTTTGTGCATGAGTGGCGTGGCCGCCAGTTTCGAATCCACACCGAGTGACAGATTTTCGAGTAGCTTTTGATGCCAATTATATTCTACTGTTCGAGTTTTTCCCAGAAAATTTGCTTAGATGAAGACACCAAAGAAATACTTTTTTTCAGATTTCGTTTTGTTCGAGATGTCTGGGCTGGGGTTTGCACCATTTACTGACGTCTAAACAGACTCATACCTGTCGCCATTTTGACGATTTTGTGATCCAAAAACATCATATTGACGACATCACAATTTATGCCCTTATTTTGACGATTTTTAGCAATTAAAAATTCACATCATTTTCTTTACTTGAGTACATTAAAGCCTCCAAAAGCAAAAACTGTTGGAAATAACATCAAATTTTAGAATCAGTTTAGATTTGTTCGAATTGGCCACCTTTGGTATGAATTATGGCCTTCAAACGACCGACAAAGCCATCACAGCCTGCACGAAAGTGGTTCTGTGGTATTTTGGCCCATTCCGGGCTAAGCGTTAGTGAGAACCTTACTCTCCCAAATGCCCCAGGTGCAAAAGGCCAAAGGATAGAGATCCGGAGATTTTAGTGGCCATTGTGCGGTAGAAATAACGTGTTTTGAGTGCGGTGGTGCTGGGTCCTGCTGGAATATTTATGGTCTGCGGCCGAAATGTTTGTCTGCCCATGGCTTCAATGCTGTCTTTAAAAAAATTTTCTCGAAAATATTCGGCATTTATTTTGACCACACGGTCAACGAATAAGAGGGGGGAGAGACCATCGGCCGTTACGGTGGCCCACACCATTACTATCGGCAGCGCTTGAGTTCTGGTGGCCATTCGCAGGTGTAAATTTTATTTGACAAATAAACGCTATCATCATTTTGTTTGTTCACAAACTGCTTAATTTGGAATGGCTTCTCATCGCTCATTTTTTTCAATATGTGTTGCATTTGTTCTCGCGATATGTTCGGTTCACGAGCAATTTTTCTACCACTGCGGCATGGATTTCGATCAAATCTGGCTTTCACTTTTCGGGTCATTTCTGGTGTTGTTACGGTGTTTTTTTTTTCGTCCACTTTCTGAACGCGATGCAACACTGCCAGTATCACGGTAAGAGCAATGGTACGAGAAACCAAAGATTTATTCCCATTTAAATACTGGAGGTCTCTAACGATAGCCACCTTCTGGGTTTCCAGCCAAATATAAAGCTATCACGCTTGAATTCCATCACGAATAACTTTTTTTCTGAATGCAATATATCAAAATGCTTTTGTAGGCTTGTAAATAATAAAATGATGAGCGGTTTACAAATGATAACAACCTGAAGTTGGTTGCAATACATATTAGCCATCCTGTATGCACTAAAGGTGACTCTACGGCATAATTTTTTTTAAAATATTCTAAAATTGAAATATCATTGATAAACTTAGGCATTTTATTTTACACAGAGGCTATTAGTATATTTAGAGTGGTTTTTATGGAGTTAGAGTCCTACGTGCCTGATTATAAATGTTTTGTAGCGTTCAACATAAAATAATTTTTTTCTTGTTCAGGAGCGGTAATCTGGACATGGCAGACAATGCCCATATGAGTCAAAGAGTAAAGTAACTAGGAGACATCGATGTACGATTTTGCATGTCTCAAAAGTTGCTCGGAGGACATAGTTAAATAGATAACTAGATATAAATAGATAAGTTAAAAAGTTTAACGGTCTGTTAAATTCGTAAAAGGTTAAATAAAGAGATGATGTCATACTCGTTTGTTAATTTCAGCTATCAGGCATTAACCAACCAGTCTATGAAGTCTCCTACTGTTTCAGTCTACACTACACTTATTTAGTCATATTGATTATCATTTTATCGGATGTAGGGCATTACAAAATCAAGCCTTGAGTGACCATATTTTATTACTGTTGGCTGTTAGTAAATATGCGGCTCAAATAAATATTTGTTTTGTCTACAGACAATTGATACCAATGACTTGCCTTTCATCCACTGGCATTGTTTATGTTTAAATCTGGGTTACTTGTGGCACAATTCCAGCCATATGTCAAAAATAGATAAGAATTCCTATGCAAAAAAAAAAAAAAAAGAAAAGCAACTGCAGCATTGCTGCATTTCATAAACAAGTATGGCCAGTAAAATGGATAACAACTGCTGAGAAAATACAAAATAATTTAAAAATTCTTTTTTAAAACAATTCATAAAAGATTTTCAAATTGCAAAAGGAAGTCATTCTAAAGGGTTTAAAACAATTAAAATATTTTCTTTGCACTTTTATTTATCAAGAGAAGGCAATGGGAAATCTGTAACACATTCCATTAGCACATTGTGAAAATTCTTGGCTATTATATCAGTTAAACTGTTTTCTTGGATTTTAAAGACAGTAAAGGTAAAAAAAATAATAATAAAAAACTATAGGAAATAAGTATATAAGTGCCTGTATTGTAATTTCTCTCTCAACAAGTTGAATATCAAAGGCACTAGCAAAATACAAGCAATTCACATGACTCTGTATCGTGTATGTTGTATTAAATAAATTTGGTTGTTTGTGAACGCTCAATGCTCTGCTGTATTGTGCATTTCGTATTTTATTTTGTATTTTATTGGCATTCAAACAATCTGATAGCATGAAACCATCACAACCAGTGTGACCATTTTAGCATTTTTGCAGCTAGATTTAGCATTTTTTATTTTGATTTAGCTGCAAATTTTCGATTTAGCATTTGGCATTTTCTTTAGCATTTTTTTTATAATTTGTTTAGCATTTCCTAATCATCATTTTTTGTCGGTTGCAAATATCTCCCATACCACTTGCATCAAATTGAATGAATGATATCTCATTTTAAAGCTTATGTCTAACACTAATGACGAAAAATAATTAGAAATTGAAAAAGTAATATTTTCATTGAGAAAAATTATATTTTATATAGAACTGCATAATAATACTGTTGTCATTATGATTATATGTTTTAGTTCAAGTGTGGTAACACAGGATCGCTTAATAGTAATGCCGTTCTACATAACATAGTATATATTAAAATCCATTCTGGCAATGCCGCTATTTATTAATAATTTCTATAATATGCAAATTAAGTTGTAAAAAGCTGTTTTGGCAATACTTTGCAGTAGTTGTTAGATCAAATGCAATAAACAGGGCCGCTTAATTGTAATGCTATTCCACATAATAATATATAAAGTTGTAAAAGCCATTTTGGTAATGTCGTTATTGTCATAGCATTGTTTATTTTATGAAGTGTTGTAATACGGGTTAAAAAATGGTACCAGGCTAATAGTAACAAACTTAGGAGAGCACATCATTTCAGCAAAAATTATTTATAGCGATAAAACTTTACTCATAACCCGAATCAACCTTACACCATCTGATCCAACTGTGCCTTTCCGAATGACACGAAAACAATTCCCAGTGAAAGTTGCTTTTGCCATGACGATAAACAAAGCACAAGGTCAAAAACTTCAAAATGTACGATTGTATTTACCAGAACCGGTCTTTTCACATGAGCCGTTATACGTGGCTTTCTCTCGAGTGTGTATGTTTAAAGATATTTTTGCGAAGTGAACATTTTGGAACGTGCGGTGTGAAAATTTTGGAACCTGCAGTGTGAAAATTTTAGGATGAAAGGTGTGAAAAAATTTGGACCGTGCGGTTGAAAAAAATTGGGATGTGTGGTGTGAAAATTTTGGAACCTGTGGTGTAATGTACACATAAAAGATGTCACTGTACTTCAATTATATATACAAACAAAGAATAAAGGATCGAACTAAAGTAGGTCTATGGGAGCTAGCATGCTGTAAATTGTATTCATACATACATAATTGGTCATTACAACCCAGTTACAGCTACGATTGCGACCTAGCTTCTCATCCGTAATGTACACATAAAAGATGTCACTTTACTTCAATTATATACACAAACAAAGAATAAAGGATCGAACTAAAGTAGGTCTATGGGAGCTAGCATGCAGTAAATTGTATTCATACATACATAATTCGTCATTTCAACCCTTGAGTTACGATTACGACCTAGCTTCTCATCCGTAATGTACACATAAAAGGTGTCACTATACTTCAATTATATATACAAACAAAGGATAAAGGATCGAACTAAAGTAGGTCTATGGGAGCTAGCATGCAGTTGAATGGGGTAGGGGGACCTAGTTTAGTAGCTTTACACAATAATTCTATAAAGTTTCCCTTTTTTTGGTTTATTATATTTACTAAACGTAGTCCTGTATGGTATAATTCAAACAAATCAAGCCGCTGCTATACATACATACATAATTGGTCATTACAACCCTTCAGTTTGGATTATTGACCTAGCTTCTTACACTACATATGTTGTGTGTGTTAATTTTTATACATAAGTGGCGGGACCTACTGTTTAAAATCGACTCCGAACGACAGATTTTTGAGAAACTTTTCATGGCAATTTTATTTGCTCTCCGAGTTTTTCCGAGTTTTATTTTTACTCTCAGAGTTTTTTTTGCCAGAAATCTGCTGAGAAGAAATTGCCGAAAAAATATTTTTTTTTAGGTTTATTTTGATGTCTGGCCGGGGACTCGAACCCTGGCTTTAAGTCTAATAAGCCAGCACACTACCTACTAGAGCACGGCGACAACGCTGCTATACATACTACTAATTTGGTAATGAAATGGTATTAATTATCTTTACTTGATAAATAGGTTCCTCTAGTGTTTTTATATCCTAGAAATGTAATTTTCCTAGCGTTTAACCCGCTTGTGACGAGAGGCCAGTTGAATTTTAATAAAAGAAATGTATGATATAATGAATTGAAAGAAAACTATATTCAGAAATTAATCAAATACATTTGATAATTGCATATCAACTTTTAAAACAATATTTAAAATATGAAACAAATTTAAACTAATTTCTTCTGCAAAATAGACAAGGGCAACATTGTTGATAAACTCTGCATATTATATACATGTTGCAGAGCAATGTTTCAAATATGTATACTTGGATTAACTATTTTATTAATGGAACATGTTTAATATTGTGGATGTTATTTCGTGATCGTGTGTACATGAAGCAATTTAAATGAACACTACGGGGTGGATACTAATAATTTTATTAAGTAATAGGAAAAATTTCCGATTTTAACGTCCAACTAGAATCGTTGTTGTGTGTGTAAATATTTTACCTGAGCGGCGGTAGTTATAAGAAACTTTTGCTAACAATTTTATTTTGACTCTCAGAATTTTTGTCAGAAACCTGTAGAAGGGAAGTCGTTAAAAAAAATAAAGAATTGTCGAAAATGATAGCGATTAAGTTAGCTTAAAAATTTTATGTATTGAGGTACATAGCATATGAGGTACATAGTAATGAGGTACATAGCATATGTGTATGTATTTTTTAATGAAATAAATGTTTATATTTTTTTTACTTAAATCATACTTTAATAAAATATTTATAGTATAAAACTATACTTTTCTTAAATAAAAAAGTTTTTTTATGGTAGGAATTCGCTTTACGCGGTTTTTCCCATACAAAAATGTAAATTTTGATACTCGCGAATTGGGCAGGAACGGCGTAAATTGAGGTACAGATTATTTCAGTTTTTTGGAAATGTCTAAAAGTTGTTTGAGCTGAAGTAGCTCGTCTAATAAGCTACCTACAACGCTATTGTACTCATTGAGTTCATACCACTATTGCATTCATTGAGTCAAAGGGAATTCGTTCTTACAGATGTCTTGGAGACACACGTCTTGGAATTTTTATTGAAGTTTAGAGATATGCCGAGAACGTTCTAGTTCGAATGATTTTATTGGAATGAACATTTTACAAAGAAAAAATCAAGTTGTGAAAATTCATAAGTAAAATATAGAACAACAGGGTGATAACTTAAATACAATTTATAATATCTACAAATAAAAATTACAAGTAATAAATGTATAGTGAATGTAATTACTCAACACTCCTCCTCATTCACTTTAAATTGCATTTATTACAAAAATAGTTATGCTTGTTCAGCCCAGTTAGCATCTGCATAGCCGATTAATTGTTGATCTTGGTTTTTATTGCTCAACAACAACTTTAGATTTGAGGTTGTTTTCAAATACTTTAAAATGCGTTTACATTGGTTCCAGTCTTCAATCTAGCCTCTTTACGTTTGGTCTGCCTGCTTGAAACTTTAATAGTAAGATTGTCTGTTTTAACTTCGGAATTAACTTCAGCACCCACAATATCATTGTTGATTGCTTTCTTATTATCCGCTTTAAGAGAGTTTGAATTCTTCTCCTCAATCAACAAAGGGTTAACATTACGATTGGTTTGACTTACGAGATCAAGAGACACTTCTGTAAGATCAGAATTCTGAATACTATCTGTAAAACGAATATCACGACTGATAACCACTCTGTTTGACGTACTATTATAGCAACGAAATGCTTTAGAGTTGCTATCGTAACCTAAGAAAATCATTTCTACCTAGTTTACGCCTTTTTTCAGTAGGAATGTGAACAAAACATTTGGATCCAAAAATATGAAATTCTTTCAAGCTTGGTTTTGAGCCGTACCATAATTCATATGGTGTTGAATTGATTGTTTTTGTAAAAATCCTATTCTGAATATAATTAGCAGTTGTAACAGCTTCTCCCCAAAACATATACGATAAATTGGCATCAATGAGCATACACCTAGCCATTTCAATTAGAGTTCTGTTCTTTCTTTCCGCTTTCCCATTCTGTTGAGGACTGTAGGGAGCAGTTAATTGAGTTATAATTCCTTCAGACTCCAAAAACTTTATTAAATTCTCTCCGGTGTATTCACCACCTCTATCGGATCTTATTACCTTTGGAGTTCGACCAAAATTTGTTCGACAATACTTAATGAAATTTTTCAAAGCTTCTTCAACTTCAAATTTTCTTGATAACAAATATAAAGTCGTATAACCAGAGTAATCGTCAATAAATGTAACGATATATCTTTTACCAGACGGTGTTGCAGTCTGCATTGGACCACAAACATCACTGTGGATCAACTGTAACGGTTCTGTAGTTTTGCTTAACGATTCCTTAGGAAATGGAAGTCTTGTTAACTTTCCCTTAACACATGTTTCGCAAATTTCCTTAATATTGCATTCAACAATCTTTAAATCATCAACCAACTTTTCAGAAAACATTTGTCTAATTGCTGTAGGATCACGGTGACCTAGCTTTCGATGCCACTGATGAATACAATTCTCATTATGTTGCAATATAATATTAGCCTTATCATACTGACGTAAAATGTACATCTCACCATCAATATCTGCAACCCCAAAGTTTTTGATATTCAAATTTATATGACAAAATTTTTTATTAAACGATACATCGAAACCAGCTTTTGTTAATTGTCTCACTGAAAGTATATTTGCCACTAGACTTGGTGCATACAACACTTCCTTAGCGGAAATTCTATTCTTATTGCCGCTTTCATCACACAGCACAATTTGTCCAGAGCCAATGGCTTCTATAGCCGCTGTTAACCCATTTGCTAATTCAATACAGCTTTTATACGATTTATCAATATTTTCAAAAAATTTAAGATCGTTTACAGCATGCCGTGTTGCACCCGAATCTACCAGCCAACAAAACTTTTCATAATGACCAAATTTAAAAAGAAAATCTGAAGATTTTTCTTCAACCGAATTGATTTTGTTGTTATTTAAAAATTGTTTTTGTTTCCAATTTTTATACTTGCCACAATTTTTTTTCTGATGACCAGGCTTTTTACAAAAATAACAAACAGCACTACTCTTACCGACAACTTTTAAAACAGCATCACTTGTACCATTACCAGCATGTAAACGTCGCTCGTATTCTGCGATCACCTTTTGCTGAACTAAAGCAAATGTTAGCTCATCTTCCTTGCGCGATTCTAAAGATGTAGTTAGCGTATTATAACTTTCAGGTAAACTGCTCAATAGCATAGCAGCACTCCATTTGTCTGACAGAGCTTCTTCACCGACATCACTTAGTTTTGCAAACAAGTCGTTCATGGTTTAAATGTGTGCAATTGCATCGCCGCCTTCCTCAAGTTTGAGGTTACAAATGGTCCTCATCAAATGCACCTTGTTGCTTAAGGTATTCTTCTCGTGATAATTCTTAAGTGCCATCCATGGGTCTGCAGCAGTTTTCATATTCCGAATGTGGCACAATTGGTCGTCCATCACGAGCAATCCTATAGTACCCCTTGCTTCATCATCCTTATTTTCCCAATCATCTATTATAGACTGATTAGAAATAATACCATTTTGAATAATTGATGCAGGACGTTTGCCTTCAATGGCATGCTTCCATAAATTTTGTTTTCGAAGCAACAGTTCCATCTTGAATTTCTAGTTCCCATAATTGTTGTTCGTAAGCTTTGCAAATTTTGGCTTTATGTCCGCCATTCTTTAATTATCTTTAAAATATCAAAATATTTCCGTATAGGGCAGTAAAATTCCTTAATTTTAAACTTTATAATTCTATTGCTCTTTATATTTTGATCTTTAGTTTAAATTATTCCAAAGAAAATTTTATCAAAGGCCCATAACCTATTGAAGTTTAGAGATATGCCGAGAACGTTCTAGTTCGAATGATTTTATTGGAATGAACATTTTACAAAGAAAAAATCAAGTTGTGAAAATTCATAAGTAAAATATAGAACAACAGGGTGATAACTTAAATACAATTCATAATATCTACAAATAAAAATTACAAGTAATAAATGTATAGTGAATGTAATTACTCAACAATTTTTCCTCCGGTTTATTGTACTGAAATAGTAGGAAACATTGTGTCATTCAAAAACTTGTAATGATGGTCATACAAGCCAATGTTAAAAACAAAATGTTAATTAACAGGACAACAGACGCGGCGGGTCATTTTCCAATGGCACCATACTGGTACTGTTACAATAATGACATATGACAGTTCACAAACAGTGGTTTGTGTAGGATGTCATATGACATTTGCAGTAACCTCAGTAGCTATTGCAAGGATCCAAATGTTAAACTAAAAATTAACCAACTGGGTGAATAACAAACTAACTGACGATGCAAACAATTGACTAGACACTCATATAAAGAGAGAAACTGGAATATTAAACTCGCAACTAAACAAAATTGTATGTCGGCAGATTTCCATAAAAGTTTTCAAAATAATTTTCAATTCAATTTCAGCCTTAAAAAATTCACAAGATTTATTTTATTTTTGTTTTTTATTTTCTTTAAATATTGAACCATAATTTTCAGTTGAACTGTTAAAGTTCATACACAAAAGCGATTGGAAGTTGAAATTAAACTGAAGCAGTTTGTTTTAAAAATGCAAATCGTTAACCTGAAATAAAAGTTTCCAAGTGTATCAAGAATAGTAGGAGTATATGATTAATTGCTGTTTAACATCCATGATTCAATAGAAACTAAAATTAACAACAACAGCAACAATCTGCCCAACTCAACTAATTGTGGTAAAAAAAAAAACAAAAAAACAAAAACACAAAAATAAAATCCATACAGAGACGATTGTTAAAATGATTGATAGCCGAAGCGATTGACTGCCAAAGTGTCTGAGTAACTGAATGACTTCATGACTGACGAATTGATTGATTTATGCAAAAACATTTATTCCCTGAATATACTTATGCCAGCGTATGAGCAACAATATTTTCAATAGAAAACTTTCTCGTAACAATATTTGTTGTGTGTCTGTGTGTGTGTGTGTTTGTGTTTATGTTTATGCTCTCCATCTCAGTCGCAGTCTCAGTTTCAGTTTTAACACACACTAGCAAACGTTATTTGTTCAGGTTTATAACCCTGAAGGAAACATGTCGACTAGTGTCTCCAAGTCACCAGTTTTGTCGACTATATTGGTAACTTTATGGTCATATTGTGATTGAACACAACAATTATTTTATTTTGATGAGAAAAAAAAATTGTCAATTCAATTTCTAAAGCACATTTTTTTTTTGTCGGTTGCAAATATCTTCCGTATCACCGCATCAAATTTAATGAATGATATCTCATTTTAAAGCTTATATCCAACACTAATTGCGAAAAATAATTAGAAATTGAAAAATTAATATTTCCATTGATAAAAATTATATTTTATATAGAACTGCATGATAGTGGCGGAACTTACAGTTTCAAGTCGACTCCGAACGACAGATTTTTATGAAACAAGAAGAGAAAGAGAAGAAATCGCCGAAAAAAAACTTTTTGTATATTTTATTTTCACTTTATTTATTAACACAACCTACTAGACCACGGCAATCCCCTATAAATAAGAGAGACTGCATTAAAATAGTATCTTTTAAGTTTTCATATTTAAATTTAAAAAAAGGCTATAACAATGAAATCGTACTTTTTTTTTAAATAAAAATATCAAATATTTTCAAAAATTTAAATTTTATTGTCCTCTATTACTACAAAAAAGTACCAAAAGTGTAGACTAGAACTATTAAATTGTTCTATTGATTCACTGGTTCCAATGTCTACATATGGCCCCAAAAGGAGTACCTATTCACAATAGTACTGACGCCAGTAGTAGATTTTCAATGACATGCACATGTTAAATGTCTAGAGTAAATAACATTGGCTGGGGTATAAAATGTCACTAGTACTGCTAGAGGCCTGCGCCGAGCAAATTTGTCGGCGGCGGCGGCTAAAATTGAAAAGTTTCGGCGGCGGCTTTAAGTCGGCTGTCAGCCGAAATAAGGTAAAGTTTCGGCGGCGCCTTTATTTCGGCTGTGATCCGTAATGATATAAATAAAATGGCTTTCATATATCCCATAAAACTTGGTTGCTCCACTATGTTAAAGGGCCTTAGATCTCTGCAGCACATTTGCACAGGCAGACGTGCGTTAGCAAATTTTATGGATTTTAATTTGGCATTCGAATTTTCAAATTTTTTCGATTTTACATCAATACCATGAGCACATAAATGATTACAGAGGTTTGATGTCGATGTAGAAACTTCAAACCTGAAATTATTTCTCATTTTATAACACTTACAAAAAACAACTTTCAGAAATGAATATACAAAAAACGGCGGCTGAATTTAAGCTGACTTAAGCCGAATAAATTTTCGGCGGCGGCGGCTTTTAAATTTTATCGCTGTTAGCTGATCGGCGCAGGTCTCCGAGTACTGGTGACTGTGTCAATAGTAAGTCAGTAGAGTTTCTCTTCTGGCATTTCCTACAGGGTAATAAATAAAGAAAATGTGGAAAGTGTGGGTGTGTGTTTTTATAATTGTGTTTGTATGGGTGGCTGGTTGTGTATGTTTGTGTGTATATTTAAACTGCTTCTCGTTCTTTAATTACCTTTTATGAATTACCGTAACTTTGTTTTCATTTTGTTTTTTTTTTTTTATTTTATTTCAACTTTCTTTCTTCTTAACTCCTCTCATCTCTGTTGAATTCATTGCTGTTTTAATTAAAAAAAATTTTTTTTTTCTGTTTTTTTTTCAACTATTTTATGTTGTAAAAATTATTTCTTTTTTTGTTGTTGTTGTTTTTGTTTTTAATTTTTCATTTTTTATTTCTCTCTGTTGATGTTTTACTTTTCATAGATGAATTTTGTTTCGTTTTGTTTTTCAGTGATTTCTGTTGAATCGCATGCACAATGTTTCGCAAAAAGGCTTGTGGTTTTATATTTACAAACAACGCCAACAACAACAACGCAAGTTAAATAATATAAAAAATAAAGACCAGGAATAAATATAAAAATTTTTATTCGAAAAAAAATCACAGCACCACATATAATTTAAAATTTGATTCCAATTTTATACTGGTGAGATGAGGAAATTGCACTCTTTATTAAACTTATTTCGCAGATAATGTGTCGCGTTATTGGCTTTATAATGCGCAGCATGTAGCGATGAATGAAGCAAAGTTTGAAGACAAAGGGTTACCAAGACTTCGTGAATGGCTCTCTAGTTATAAAGTGAATTATGTTGAATGATGAAGACTTTATTGTAAAAGAAACCTACACGACTTTGTATCAGTTAACATCCAAAAACAAACAAACAATCTTTTGCACTTCGGGTTTATAGAAGTCCAAACGCGGAAAGAAGGGTTACCTGTCTGACTCCGTAACTAGGCTAGTATGTTGAGTTGTTTGCCGTGCATAATTAATTTGCTCACACATATATGTTGATGGGCACCAAAATAATACACTCGACCTTTTTCTTACTTTACACGCTGACAAGTATGAAGTTAAGGTTTAAGCACCTCTCGGTAATTCAGTTCATTGTACGTACCATCCCTGCCTCATTTCCCGAATCTGCGGACGTCGTGAAGTTTCACGTACAGCTTCGAAACATTCTGTATTGAACAACGGGAAAGCACGTTGGGATGAGCTCAACAATTTTTTCCGGCGCTTTAATTGGAAACTTTGTTTCCTTGACTCAAACGTCGAAGCCGCAGCACAGATGGTAGTGAATATAATTAAAACTGAGATGAATACTTTTATTTCTTCCAAAAAGATTTCGATCAAATCAAGAACTAAACCATGGTTTAATCAGATTTGCAGACTAGCAGTCAGATCCAGAGAGGGATCATTCAGTAGTTGGCGTAACGACAAGTGTGCGCCTACTGATTTGACTGAATATTCGTGTGCCGTAGTACTGAAACGTGGAAAAACTTTACACGCGCAGCGTCTTCGTAAAGTACGCAACGTGGGCGTAAGAGACACACCGGCGCTGGTGCTGTATCTATGTCATCTGAATCTATGGGTAATATAAATATTGAGGAGGCGGATGCTCTTGATGTTCTGGGCTTGAGAATTAGTTGTGATGCTCGTTGGAACGATCACATTTTTCGAGTATCGAAGGAAGCATTCAAGTGACTTGGTTTTTTAAAACGGTGCAAAAAATACTTCAGTCCATCCGACCTTTTTACTATTTACAGGACCTTCGTCCGACCTCGGATGGAGTACAACTCAAAGTCTATTTATAAGCTTCTCGACCGCGTACAGGAGAGGGTGAAGGTTCTTATTAATGACAGTACGGGTATCCAACTCTATTGATTCGTTGGAGCATCGTCGCAACTGTGGCGTGTGTTTCACTGTTCTATTCGGTACTATAATGGGAGGATGTTCTCGAGAGATAAGGGGCTTGGTTACCGATAATCACATTATTTTACGTGGCACTCGTACTTCTCGCAGAGGACATCTTTTTGCGGTTGATTGTCCAGTGAATCGCACAATTCATTACAGGGAAAATTCATTTTTTACCCGCACTGCTCGTTTGTGGAGTGATCTTCCTGCGGAAGTTTTTCCCGTCAGTTACGATATTGGTAAGTTTAAATCAAATGTCTACAAACACTACTCCCTCTTTCCACCTTCCTATAACCTATTTTAATAAACCTGCACAATGCACTGCATGAGTAGGGGCCATCCCCTGAGTGGTGGTTTTATAGAAAAAAAAAACAATATTAAAGCGCTATACCAATGAATTGTACAGCTGAAGACAGAATTGTTTCCGCAGTGCCTTACATTTTCCACTGATCAATCGAAAACAATCGAAGTTGTAGTCCAAAAGTATTGAGTGTTTTTCACTAACAAGTTCCTTCATATCTCTCGAACACATTCCTTTGAAGCAGGGATCGAAAACCGAAAACAAACAGGCCATATAAAACAGACGGTACCAGATCAGAAGACTCTAAATAGACAATAACAAAACTACACAGACCTTTCCACAATGGAAAAAGGAATAACTTCGAAAATAATGAAAGAACGTATACATCGCTGTTGTACAGTGTCACCTAAAAATATGCCAATTCTAGAGAACAATGGTTATAACTTTCAGTACAACTCGAATAGCTTTAAAATGCCTGATATTTAAATCACTACAGTTACAGATGCGTTCAATGAGTATTTTTGAAGCAAATTAAATCTTTGCTTTTAATTGCCGAATGATTATTACCAACAAAGTTTCGATGAAACTTGAAATGAATTTTTATCTTCTTAAGGAAGTAACACATTAATTGGACACACTGATTCTTACTTAGTTTAATAGGCATTAACAACCCGGTTAACAACCCGGTTAACCCAGGCGCTTCTGCTTCTTGCGTGCCTACGCCAGGTGGTCACACCAATCGATGACAGGGCTTTCCCAACTTGGTCTTACCAACGGATACAAGGTCATCTTCTTCGCCGACTTCCACAGATGCACGCATCAAATACCAGTTTCGCCGGAGCATCCTCCACCATTCAAACGACATGGCCAAGCCAGCGCAGCCGTTGGATATTAATACGCTGCACAACGTCTATGTCGTTGAGGAGCTCATACACCTCACTGTTGGATCGGATGTGGAAATCATTGCCAACTCGCACAGGACCGAAGATCTTACGTAGGATTTTCATCTCGAATACCCGCAAGGTTGCTACATCAGTCCATAAATGCGTCCCAACTGATTACAATGTGTGTCCAACTGATTACATGTAACATTCTACATGAGATAGTAGAATTTTTTAATGTCAGAATAGTTTTGTATTTACGATCCTAATTCTTTCCTGTTCACATACAGAAAAACCCCTCAACCACAACTTGAGATAATTTGGTAAAGTTAACGTACAGGGGAATCAGGGGCATTAAATACCCTCACTGATAGTTAAACTCGGTTAAAAACATAAGGAAGGACTTTTCCAGAATGTAAAAAGGAGACTAGAAATCCTTTTCGCCTTACGCGTACATACATTCCCAATTGGCTACTACAACGCTTCAGTCAAGAATTCGACCAAGGTTCTCACACCACTTTTGTTGTGCATAGTGTGGCTAATATGTATTGCAACCAACTTCAAGTTGTTATCATTTGTAAACCGCTCGTTTGACAGCTGACATATAGTGACAGCTCATTTTATTATTTACAAGCTTACAAAAGCATTTTGATCTATTGCATTCAGGAAAAAAGTTATTCGTGATAGAACTCAAACGTGATAGTGTGATTCCTTTATATTTGGCTGGAAAACCACAGGTGACTATCGTTAGAGCCCTCCAGCATTTAAATGGGAATAAATCTTTTGTTTCTCGAACCATTGCTCGTTACCGTAATACTGACAGTGTGCATCGCGTCTTAAAAGTGGACGAAAAAAAACGGCAACAACACCAGAAATGATCCGAAAAGTGAAAAATAAATTGCCGAATATTATCGGGAAAATGTCATAAAAACAGTATTGAAACCCTGGGAAGAGGCAGATAAACATTTCGGCCGCAGACCATAGACATTCCAACAGGACCCAGCACCACCACACTCAGCACGCGTCAACCAAGAATGGCTTAAAAAGGAGGTTCTTCGCTTCATTTCTACCGCACAATGGTCACCAAAATCTCCGAATATCAATCCGTTGGACTTTTACGCCTGAGGAATTTTGGAGAGTAAGGTTATCACTAAAAAACACCAAAGTGTCAATCATCTCAAGACGACGCTTCGCCGGGAATGGTCCAAAATACCGCAGAGCCACTTTTGTGCAGTATGCGATGACTTTGTCGACCGTTTGAAGGCCATAATTCGTACCAAAGGCCACTAATTCCAAAAAATATAAACTTAGCTTCTCACACCACTTATGTTGTTTGTGATAATTTCTATACATAAGTAGCAGGACCTACAGTTTAAATTCGACTCAGAACAACATATTTTTGAGAAACTTTTTATGGCAATTTTATTTGCTCTCTGAGTTTTTCCAGAAAATAGTTTTTGTATTTTATTTTAATGTCTGGTGTGGGATTCGAACCCTAATAAGCCAGTACACTACCTACCACGGCAACCTCTATCTAGACAAGGTATGCCTCACTTTATCGTCCAGTACAGGTCAGAAATATTTCTGGTTAATAGGTTACATGTCATTACCTCGGACAACCCACTGTTTTACAGGTCAGACTAAGATGAGAACGTGAGTGGCAACTTTACATCGACTATTGTGGAATAATATAGGATGCAGGAAGAAACATTTTGAATATACTCTAGGGTTTTCTAAAAAGTGCAAATTAAATAAGTGCGATTGAAGTATACAAATAGGCAACCTTAAGGAAAAGTGTGGACATTGAAGTCGCAGTAGTTGAGCGTGAATCCATGCGTTTAATCTCTTTCTTTCTCACTCTGAAAGTCAATGAAAAATTGCATTGAAAAGTTTCCAAAAAATTTATCAATCAGAGTCGACTTGAAACTGTAGATCCCACCACCCATGTATAAAATTAACACAAACAACGAAAGTGGTGTGAGAAGCTAATTCGAAAGTCTGAATTACGTATGTACGTAATACGAACATTGAACCGATATGCATCCCAATGTTTTAGAGAAGAAATGCGTAAATTTTTCTTTTTACCACAACTGAATGGACCTCGTATAAGAATGAGGACTTGGTTTCCATGAAAAAAAAACTCGAGTGTTTCATGAATTGGAAATCACAGCAAACATATTATGTTTACCATTCATTTACTTCTGAATATTTAGTTCTTAGAAGTCTTTTGTTTTCATTTTTTCCAGCTAACTGGCAGAAGAGAAAGTTTTTTTTTTCTCCTACTTGACGTGCTTGCTTATGTCCTTAGACCAATCAGAAGAAGATGGTTAATGATTGCTTAAAAGTCATTTAAAGTTTTGCCATATGCTGCATATCTGTTTGTCTAAAAGCTTTAAATTTTAGACAAGCAAAAGAATATAAGATAGAGGAGAGAATATCAAGATAACCAGCAAATAAATAGATTACGCGGACGAGTATGCTGTGCCACCTAAAAACTTTTACAGTAAAGTTAACCATACGCACTCCACATAGAAAAGAATTTTGTTTTGCTGTAGACTCCCTATACTATTCTCTTGATTCCAATTAAAAACACTTTTGCTGCTTTTCTTTACACTCAATCTCTCTCTCTCTCTCTCTCACTCTTTTAAGTTGAACTTTATTTCTAAACAAAGCAAATAAAAAAGAAATCCCAGAAAGGATAGCAAAAGGAAGACCAAATAGTTAAAATAGTAAAGCAGCAGAAGAGTAAATACTTTTGCAGAAATCTTTTATTTAGTTTTGGTTTTCTCTATTTTGGTTTCTCTTTATCGTTTATTTTTCTATTTATTTCATCATTCTTTTTCCATTTATTTATTCGTACATAAAATCCGATTTTTTTTTATTTTTATTTGCTTGCAACCATTGTTGGTTAATGACATTGGAAAGTTAAAACGAAACCGAATGACTGAATGACTACATTGGCTGGCTGAATGTCTATTCGTCTGGCTGTCCTGTCTGTCGTTTCAAGTGTTCACTGGCAAGCATTCACAATCAGTGACAGTTGCATGGAGATATAGAATAAATTCGCCATTACAATTACAAATACAGACAGACATGGTACTTGTATTCCATCATTATAGAGATACCGCAACCACTGTTAGTTGCAGCCGTTATATTACAATAACAATAAATAAAACAAAACAAAGTAAAAAAAAAACAGAGACAGAGTGATTTTGCTTACCATATCTGCATAACTGTATACATAAGGAGTGCGCACAAAAAAAAAAACTGGACTTACACTTTTCGTTATAGAAATAAAACTAAGAGACGGATTTTTTTCGTTTTGTATTTCAATTAAAGTAAATAATATTTGAATTCCTTTTGTGTATAAAAGTGGCTTTTTGAGCCACTTTTCTTCTAGACATTAGGCTAGTTTTTAAACTGGTATGAAAAACATTACCTCATTACCGACCCTCCTTCAACAAACTAATGTTTTGCAAAATAAAACGTATGAAACTGCCAGAAATAGTAAGAATATCAATTGTTTAGAAGAAAAGGCCGAAATTGTAAATTTTTCATACTTCCTTTAGCTCAAGATGTACCCACCAGAGATCAGCAATAAGTATTCAAAACGATGAGTAGATTCAAATCCTATTTATAGTTTCAGATACTTAACGCATTCATACTTATTTTGATATCATTCTCATACTACTCATACTTAAAGTTGGAACTACTCGTCGTATTCATACTTAACAGTACCCATGATGTTAACGACTTCGACTCGTCTCTACTTTACATTTACACAAACCACAAACTAAGTATGATTCGTGTACAAACACTACTGCGATCACAAGAAGATTGTGTGTATGCTTTACTTGTTGTCTTTGTCTTTCCTTTCTTCTTCGTTTGTATATGCAACAACAACAAAGGCTGTAAATTTTGATATGTGAATCGAATCACTTATAAGTATTATAAATATTTTTTCTAAATTTATGAATCAGAATGCGTAGGCGTATGAATCAAACATATTTCGAATGTTGTGAGTTTGATGTTAACGTTGTACTCATACTCATTGCTACTTATACTTATAAATCAATGTTAAAGCGAGTGCGAATGAATCGGAGTAGTTGAATTTCAATTCTGTTGCTTCACTCATACCTAAAATTGCATGAGTGCTTATGAGTAGCGTAAAAACGATTATTGCTGATCTCTGGCGTGAACCACGGTCTTACGCGTAAAAGGCAGACACTCTTCCGTCAGTTAAACTGGTGATTTAAGGAGTGCGCACAAAAAAAACTGAACTTACACTTTTCGTTATAGAAATAAAACTAAGTGGCGGACTTTTTTTCGTTTTATATTTCAATTGAAGTAAATAATATTTGAACTCCTTTTGTGTATAACATTTTTTTCTGACAAAGATCTCAGTGCATCCAACTTTTTGAGCCACTTTTCTTCCAGACATTTTAGGGTGTTTTGGAAAAATACGTATTATTTGATTTGCTTTGTTTGGGTTGGCAAATCCTATTATTTCTTCCACTTCCACGCTTTCTCTCAATACTCAAAGACTCCTTATATTGCTTTATTCTTTCCTTAGAAATGGTTTTTTGGTTAAGACCTGCGAGTCTAAATTTCAACTATTTTTTAACGACATTCTTGTTGGGCGCCCATTTTTAAAAAACTATTTTTGCTATTGCAATGACATTTAGCACTTGGATTTTGAAACAGATGACTAAAAAAAACAATGTAACGGTATTAATTTTTTTCAATTATCATCAAAATGTAGTCCCATTTTTTTAATTTTAATTTTATTTTTTTTGTGCGCACTCCTTATATGTAATGGGTGATTTTTTAAAAGCTATGGGAAAATTTTTCAAAAAAAAGTACATAAAGTTCAGAAAAATGCATAAATCTCTATTTGAATCGATAGTACGTTCCATAAAATTTAATGTTTGATTATTTCAAGGGGGTCGCCGTGGTCTAGTAGGTAGTGCGCTAACTTATTAGACGTGAAGCTAGGGTTTGAGTCCCAGGCTAGACATCAAAATAAAATACAAAAAAAAATAATTTTTTCGGTGATTTCTTCTCTTTCTCTTCTCGAAAAGTTTCTCAAATCTGTCGTTCGGAGTTGACTTTAAACTGTAGATCCCGCCACTTCTGTATAAAATTAAAATACAAGATAAGTGGTGTGAGAAACTGCGAGCTTCTTGGGGACGATTGCTGTAGACTGTCTAATGGTGAAGGCATAGCACTGGCCATTTTATAGTCACCCGCAGCAACTCGTTTCCTAATCGTTCGCTTTCTCCCTCTTTCCACCTTTCCCATACCGGCACAATGCACGGCATAAGTAGGGGTCACCCTCTGAGTGCTGGTTTAAACAAAAAAAAAAAAAATGTTGACCGCGACTATGCCTCAAATGATCCATCCATTTAGTCCAATTTTGACATACTCTTTTCAACATTTCAGCCGGTATCTTACAAATAAATGGTTAATGTTGTCTTCCAATGCGTCAAATGAAACCGACTTGTCTGTATACACATGAGCTTTAACATAGCCTTACAAAAAATAGTCTAAAGGCGTTAAATCGCACGATCTAGGCTGCCAATTGACCGGTAACGATCGTGAAATAAAATCTTCACCGAACTCTCCTCTCAATAAGTGCATTATTACGCGTGTGTGTGGCATATGGCACCGTCTTGTTGAAACCACATGTAGTGCAAGTCAAGATCATGCATTTTGGACAAAAAGAAGTTCGATATCATCTCACGGTAGCGCTCACCATTCATAGTTACGTTACAATTCACAGCATCTTCACCGCATGAAACTGTGACTTTTCCTGGATGCATTAGTAGCTTTTGCAATGCTTCTGGCTTACCTTTACTTCAAAATCGAAAATTCTGCAAATTTACGTAGTGATTGAGCCAAAAATGGACTTAATCGCTGAACACAATTTTATCGATAAAGAAGTGGATCTTTGGCCAACTTTCCAAGAGCCCATTCACCAAAAATTCTGAGTTACGGTAGGTCGTTCGGCTTCAATTCTTGCACCAGCTGTATTTGGAATGGCTTCACATCTAAATCCTTCCGAAATATTTTCCACGTTGTTGAGTAACAGAGTCCCAATTACTGCCAATGGCTACGAATCGATAATTGATGGTCATCATTAACACTGGCCGATAGAGCTGCGATATTTTCTTCAGTTCGCACTTTACGTAAGCGTGTTGGTGGTTTAATGTCCAACAATATAAATTTGGTGTGGAGTTTAGTCACAATAGCCCGAATTGCCGCTTCTGGGGGGGGGCCAATTAAGCTGACCATAAAATGGAAGAAGCGCACAATGAACTTTCATAACAGAGCACGCATTTTGATAGTAAAATTCAAAGATTTGCAAGCGTTGTTCTTCTGTAAGACGATTCATGGTTAAATTATAGGCCAAACTAAAGATGTTTGACAGTGCAACAAAACACTAAACGTGCGTAAGCTTTTTAACCAGTGTTGCCAAAAAGATAATAGCTAAAAAGTCACCCTATATTTGTAAATATTTATGTACATATGCATTGTAATCATTCTCTATTTTAAGCATGACAATCGTTTTTATTTTATTTTTGTTTTTTTCCACTCCATTTTTTTCGCCAAACATTGTCATTTTCTATGCTGATTACTTTGTATTTAATGATACCAGAACCCAATGTTACAATCTGTCTATTCTATGCACCTACATGCATGGCAATCTATTGGATAGGAGGAAGATCACTTTCATTCGATAAGCCAACACATGGTCTTTGTGTCTTACTCCTTTTGAATTTATTATTTCGTCTGTTAGTTCTTCATTACGTGATCTAACAACGCCAAATATCAATCCTTAGACTAAGTATCGCAATCGGTTCAGGGTGCGGTATTTTATTGATTTACATGCGTATGTGTGTAGTCTAGTAGTAGTGTTTTGGCTTATCACACGTAAAGCCAAGGTTTTAGCCCCAAGGCAGACATTAGAACAAAATACGAAAAGTATTGCTTCGGCGATTTCCTCTCAGCAGATTTCTGGTAAAAATTCTGAGAGTAAAAAAACCTGCTTTGAAAAGTTTGTCAAAAAAATCTGTCGTTCAGCGTCGACTTTAAACTGTAGGTCCCGCCACTTTTGTATACAATTAATGCGCACAACATAAGTGGTGTGAGAAACTATGTCAATAATCCAGGCTGAAGGGTTGTAATGACCAATTATGTATGGTCGGCTTCCGATGCAATGTTTTGCAAAATTAAAAAAAATCAGGTATTTTTTATTTAGCCTTTACTAAAACCCCTATCCAATACTTACATAGTAGTTTAGCTTCTGATGAATATGAAAATTTTTTTCGTTTTTATTTTATTTTAAAGTGAACATTTTGAAATAAAGATGTGACGATTGGGTTGTCCGTCCGTCTATTATTGTGTCAGTCATTAGAGCTGTTATATAGCCAAGTACAACGTGGATACATGTGTGTGGAGAATGTGATTACCAGACATTTTTATTAAAACAAAAGACAAACGCACATACGCTTATATAGACATAAACTATGAATGGAATGATAAGTCTGTCAGTGTTAACTTATATTAAACACTCCTATAAAAATACATACACACACATACATACACACACATACACACATGTAAGTAAATAAAGCAAGCCAATGCCATATTAAATATCATTATAATACTCGTAGTACCGAAGGATATAATAATTAAATCCTTCGGTTCTTTTGTTATTATTTTCTGTTTTTTTTTAATTGTTGTTGTTTTTGTTGATTTTATTTCCCATTAGCCGTTGTTGGATTGTTTACCAAATACCAAAACAATGCACAGCCATTGTCTTTTACTTTTTTAATAAAAGCCAGTCGGAGAGCAAGAGTGAGAGACAGTCAGAGAAATTGAACACAAAAGGTGAAACAATGAAAAGAAAAACTAACTCCAGGATACGAATACAATAAATTTATTTAAAGTGACTAATGATTCCATAAATTTGCTTGTGTTACATTTTTTTTACTTTATTCCAAGTACACTAATACCCCGGTGTGCGACGTGCCTGAAGAAACGCGACGAAAAACGAAGCACGATTTTCCATAAATTTGTATTGATTTTCATTTAATTGGTTTCGAGATTCATAATTTTAGCTGAAATAATTGATTTTTCAATAAAAAATATTTAATTGACTAACGACCTACAACTTGCAACCATCAGGGTGCGAACATAGTGAGCGCTCAAGTCGAGCCGAGATTATCAGTGCGATAGAACTGATTGCATATAAGTCAATACCCTCAGATAACATAAATACGTATGCATTCGTCTTAAACGGGAAATCCCCTTTTTTTTGTTTTAGCTTTGTACAAACATTTTCATATTAACGACGCAAACTGAAACAAAAACGATGCAACTTTGAAGTCACAGACATTTTCAAAAGACACTACTTAGAATTTGGACTAGATTTAAATGGGAAATCCCCTTTTTTTTGTTTTAGCTTTTAAAAAACATTTTCGTATTAACGACGCAAATCGAAGACACTTACCGACGCAACTTCGAAACATGCGACGCAAAACTGAAATCAAAAACGACGCAACTACGAACGAAATCACAGAAATTTTAAAAAAAGACACAAATTGGAATTTGCACTAGATTTAAATGGGAAATCCTTTTTAAACATGTCGTATAACGACGCAAAGCGAAACATGCGACGCAAACTGAAACAGAAACGACGCAACTTTGAAATCACAGACATTTTAAAAAGACGCAACTTCGAAGCAATCGCAGGCGACGCACACCGGGGCATTAGTGTATTTGTTTATTGGTGTGTATATGTAACATACTTACATATGCATAAGTGTGTGTGTGTGTGTGTGAAAGTACATGTGCTAATGAAGCCATATTAACATTGAAATGTAACTGATGGCTGATAACATTGCATGGCACTACTGTTTCCAGTTGAGAATTAAACTTCACATCCAACTCCATTGATTTAAAGTAACAACAATAAGCAACACACAATACAAATATCCTTTCATACATACGCACATGTACGGTATGTTTATATGTATGTATGTAGAGAAATCCTTCTATTGCATATTGTTTTATACAAGCAGAGTGATTGCTTAATGAAATGCATTAAATTTCAACTTCAATTTTAATCTGACTTGATTCCCCCTCTTTCATATGTTTGTTGTGTGGTCTGGTTTCGACATTTATTTCTTGACTAATCACTGTAACATGAACAGAGAACTAAACTGAACAATAACTAGTTTTTTTTTTGTTTTTTTATTTGTAAATTTATTTTCAGTTCCAATGGCATGAAGGTTAAACTGTCAAGTGCACATAATCTAACTGTCTATGTATAAAACTGTGATAATTTTTTTTGGATCGATTAAGGTTAGGTTAGAGGACGTGCACCTGTCGGTCAAGACAAGCACAGTACCCGGAGGTCGAAATTGACACATTGTACATTGTCCTTAGAGGAGGAAGGAAAAGGAGGATATAGGAAAGTAGGGAAGGGGAGGGAGAATGGGAAACGATTAAGGTTTTTAAGGTTTTTTTTTTATTAAAATGGACTTCAGATTTAGAATTTTATAGAACGTTTTATAGAAATAAGTGAACCTTTCTGAAGTTACTAACTCCAAAGGATAAAGAAATATTTCTACCACCACCTACCTACAACTGTTCAAAAATTAAACACAATTTTCATGTACGGGCCATAGTCTCGAAGCTTTGAAGACCACAATTTTGGAGACTATGTTTAGGTTGAAAAGAGACAAGTTTAAGATGAAATTCTTTAGAGGATTCCGCAACCAAAGGAATCAATTGACTAGCAACTCTTTCCTGAACTGTGCTCTGAGCAAACTCTTTATTATTTTGGAAAGAACTTACCAACAAGTCTTATAAAATAAAAATTAATGGCGTAATCTAGAATCTACTGTACTGTTTTGTAGTCTACTGATTGGTCAAGAACAACTATATGGGTTTTTAAAGAGAAAATTCGCAAATGTATGCCAAAAGAAAAACTCTGCTCTCTAGTAGGTAGTGTGTTCAAACAACAGATCAGACATCTTCAACAAAATCAGGAAATACCAATGACAGTGACAGCTCATTTTATTATTTACAAGCTTACAAAAGCATTTTGATCTATTGCATTAAAAAAAAGTTATTCGTGATGGAATCAAGCGTGATAGTGTGATTGCTTTGAATGTGAATAAATCTTTTGCTTCTCATGCCATTGCTCTTTACCTTGGTACTGGAAGTGTTGCATCGCGTCCAAAAAGTGGGCGAAAAAAAAAACGGTGATCGAAATCCACGCCGGAGTGGTAGAAAAATTTCTAGTGAGCTGAACATATCGCGAGAACGGATGCAACGCATATTGAAAAATGAGCTTGGACAAAAGCCATTGAAGTTCCAAAAAGTGCAAGAGCTCACCGATGGACAAAAAAAAAAAGTTAAACTGGAAAGAGGCAAGGAGTTACTTCGCTTGCACGAAAGTGGCCAGTTACCGAATTTGGGTTTCTCCTATGAGAAGACATTCCAAATTGAGCAGTTTGTAAACAAACAAAATGATCGGGTTTACTTGCCAAAGAGTGCAGCTTAAAATTTACACCTGCGATTGGCCACCAGAACACAAGCGCTGCCGATGGTAAAGGTATGGGAGGCCGTAACTTAGGCATAGGCATTCCAACAGGACTCACAATCACTGCACTCAGCACGCGTCAATCAAGAATGGCTTAAAAAGGAGGTTACTCGATTTATTGGTACCGCACAATGGCCACCAACATCTCCGGATCGCAATCCGTTTTCTTTTGCGCCTCGGGCATTTTGGATAGTAAAGCTCTCACTAAAAAATTCCAAAGTGTCGATCAACTTAAGGGAATGGGCCAAAATACCACAGAGCCACTTTTGTGCAGTCTGTGAAGACTTTATCGGCCGTTTTGAAGGCCATAATTCGTATCAAAGGTGGCCAATTCGAACAAATCTAACTGATTCTATAATTTGATGTTATTTCAAACATTTTTTGTTTTTGAACAATAAAATTAAAAAGAAAAAAATTAAAAAAATATAGGGCTTTACTTTATTGCATAGTATATCAGCCACCCTGTATGTTATAATCTTGAATGAAGGGCTGTAATAACAAATTATGTACTATATGTACATGCTATGTATAGATTTATTTCCCAAGAGAAAGGCTATGGCATTGAAAGATGTGCTCAATGGAACCTGGACAGAAGAAATAGAAAAAAGCTAAACTCTCTTATAGCCAGTCTGACATTCTAGCACACCGCTTATAAGGTAATATCAAGGACAATTTGAAACTGGATGGTGAAATTGAACTAGATAGATACGATTACCTTTTGCTATGTCCCTGATCATATGAGAATTCTTAATAAAAGCAAGCATACGAACTTGCAAGAAAGAGGTAATAGCATCTGAAGTTTTCTCAGGAATGGGGTCGATTCGATCGAAAGGGAAGATAAAGATGGGCAAAGACAGTTCGCAAAGCTACGGGGTTTGAGAGAATCAAACATTTTTTTGGGAAATTAAAACAGGAGTCTAAACTGAGTCTAGTCTCATTTCTTTTAACTGGACACATAAGACTTGCAGTAAACTTATTTAGACTGGCGGCTGTCTCAGGCCCATGTTTTAGATCTTCTAGCGGTAAGAATGAGCCAACGAAACACATGGAACTTGTGGGACTTTAATGCAACACAACGGAATATGTTTGAGAGAATAAGGAACCTGTGCGCGTAATACAAGTATGCCACATAGAACATATACGCTCGTGGCTTTTTCTTTCCGCAACATACTGTTGAAAACATGTATATCTGGAAGGTGAAGTCCAAAAGTATCAAATACAAATACCCCCTATATACACACCTAATTTTATAGTATAATCATACAGTGAGGATTAGGACTTAGCTTCATATACCACATACTCAGAACGACAGATTTTTTTTTGGAGATACTTTTCATGGCAACTTTACTTACTCTTAGAGTTTTTGTCTGAAATCGATGAAAAATAGGATTTGAACAGTGCCTCACTTCCAACTAGACTGCTGCGGTTTTACGCTCTACACGAGGAATTATGATGCAACGAGCAGTAATAAACCCGTCAACCATACTGAAAGTATTCCTTTTTCGGGAACGCTTTTTTTCGTATAGCTTTGGCAGGATTACCTATGCCTTTTTGTTGATATCTGAAGCCGGTTATCAGGTATTGATAGAATTCATAACTGCGTTGTCAGCTAAAAGTTTGCAGGTTTTCGTCGCCGTGGTCTAGTGGGTAGTGTGTTGGCTTATTAGACGAAAGGCCCGGGTTCGTATCCCTGGTCAGACATCAAAACGAAAAATATTTCTTCGGCGACTTCCTCTCAGCAGATTTCTGGCAAAGACTCTGAAAGTAAAAATTGCCATGAAAAGCTTCTCAAATATCTGTCGTTCGGAGTCGACTTTAAACTGTAGGTCCCGCCACTCATGTATAAAATTAACGCACACAACATAAGTGGTGTGAGAAGCTAGGTCGTAATCCTGACTGAAGGGTTGTAATGGCCAATTATGTATGTATAGGAAAGGCAAATTGCGGTATCATTAGTCCGAATAGTTTCCAATCCTGAATGGCATAAAGGATAGAATGCTCAGCCAGACTAACGTCTTCACTTAAACCATATTATTCTCGTCCTATAACATCTAGTTATGAATTTTGCGGGCACTGATATTTCTTTTTCTCTGTCATTTACTGTCACAAATCACTTTAAAATTCATGTAAAATCATGTAAAATCATGTAAAATAATCGTTGCATTGCAATGTATTCACAATGAACTCAAAGATACTATCTGTGATCATTAATCTAAATGTGGGAATCTGCTTTTGGAAATAAATTTATTAAAACGCATTAGAAAAATGACACAAAAAAAAAGAAAGAGTGAAATAGAGCTTCTGCTTCTTCATTGTCATGATTTTATATTTTATATTCCAGACGACAACGAAAATAATCCCAGAGATTTAAAAAGAAACCAAAAAAACGGTAGAAATACGAAACAAGCAAAGAAATAGAAAAGCGAAGCGCTTGTCATGTTCCATATAAAATAGCAAAACCACTTAAGTGCTGAACCAGAATTAAAAAAAGGAGAGAAAAGAACGCAAAAAATTAAATAAAATAAACTGAAAAATATGCTACAATGGCTTATACAGGGAAATAAAAATGAAATATAAACGAGCCAGAGGTGTCTGTAAGCAGATTAGGCTGGAAGTAAGTTCCTTTTGTGGGCAAAGCTAAGTAAGAATTTTTTTTTTCGAAAGTCCCCGGCCTCACACTAACCCACCTTCACCCGACCGCGGAGCGCTCGTCTCCATTACGTAGGAATACGTACACACTACAGTCCGGACTGTAGCGGCTAAGGGAAAATATATGGCAACGAGAACATAAAACAGCTACAGAACTTAATCACAAGCTGAAATAGGTTACAATAAACCGGAATTACCTAAGACAAGAACGAAAATACATTTTTGTTTATATATTTATAAATGAATGCCAAGATATAAGATACGTTTTATATTACAAACACCACAATTAAAATCAATAAAATCATAATGCAAGTTAAAATCATTATATAATCTACGAAAAGGAAAATTACATCCATAGTTCGTTCTATAGAAATCTAAAGAAAGAGGACGATTGTGCAGTGAAAATCTTGCTGGAATGCTAAAAATCAGGTTACAAAGCAAAAACTCAGAATCGATATCACCTTTAAGCAGATTAAAAACAAAACAAACACCTAAAACAGACCTTCTACGTTCCAAAGTTGGAAGGTTTATCAAAACTAATCTATCCTCATATAACGGAAGCCCATTGGCATAATCCCATCCTAAGCCACGTAAACAGAATTATAAAAAATGCTTCTGCACAGACTCAATTGAATTACTATGACAACGATAGTATGGATTCCAAATAACAGACGCATACTCCAAAATAGGTCTAACAAGTGAAATGTACAGTGGTCTTATTATATAAGAATCAATGAATTCCCTAGCCCATCTTTTCACAAAACCAAGAAAAGCCCGAGCCTTGCCAATCATCAAACTACTATGATTAGTAAAAGACAATTTCATATTCAATAAGAGCTCCAAATCAAGAAATGTAGTCACAGTTCCCAAAGAGCAAGAATTAATCACATAAGTGGACGAGATTACACCACCGCGAAAGAAAACCATGCATTTACATTTTCTCAAATTAAGATCCATTAAGTTTATCCTACACCAAGTAACAAACAAATCAATATTTCGCTGAAGAACAGCCAGGTCATGATCATTATCAAAACTAATAAAAAATATAACGTCGTCAGCATACATCAGAATTTACAATCAGAATCAGAACAAGAAAGATCATTCAGAAACAACAAAAACAGTGAACATTAAACGACCCAAATGGGTATCCTGCGGAACACCAGAAGTAACATATACAGTCTTAGACAATACATTCCTAAACAATACCCTCTAAGTCCTAAGGTAGAGGTAGGAGTCTAGCCAACGATGAATAGTATCAGGAATACCGATTAGTGAATGTTTAAGAAGCAAAATTCTATGATTAACCCTATCAAAAGCTTTACTGAAATCAATATAAATTATATCAGTCCGAGCACCAACAAGAAAACCCCTGAAAACATGTGTAATAAACTAAAGAAGATTAGTGATAGTCGACCTGTTGATAAGATAAGTGGTATGAGAAGCTAGGTCGTAATCCTTACTAAAAGGTTGCAATGGCCAATTGTGTATGCGTCAGAGATCAATATGAATCGTTTTCCTGCTACTCATAAGCACTCATGCAATTTTGAGTATGAGTGAATCAACAGAATTGAAATTCAACTACTCTGATTCATTCGTACTCGCTACAACATTAATTTATAAGCATAAGAAGCAATGAGTATGAGTACAACGTTGGTATCAAACTAACAACATTCGAAATATGTTTGTTTCATACGCCTACTCATTGTGATTCATAAATTTAGAAAAATACTTATAATACTTATAAGTGATTCGAGTGGCTCGAATCATTTATAAAAATTTACTGCCTTTGTTGTTGTTGCATATACAAACAAAGAAGAAAGGAAAGACAACAAACAAAGCATACTCACAATCTTCTTGTGAGTATAGTAGTGTGCGTATGCGAATCATACTCATTTTGTGCTTCGTGTAAATGTTAATAGAGACGAGTCAAAGTCAATAGCATCATGCATATTGTTAAGTATGAATACGACGTTGGAAATATTAACTTTGAGTATGAGTCTTAGGTCTTAGGTCGTAGTGGTAGCTCTGATAACACAAAGCTCACTTGAGCACGCATGGCGGCCCGTTGTGATGCCACGGGTGAAACGCAGTCCCTGTACTAACCAAGTTCCGCCAAATCAGGGAAAGGAAGAAGTTGGTCAGCGCAAGGGCTGCACAATAAAAGCACGACTACCCCGCACTGGAAAACCAGCCAGAAAATTTGATGAAAGAAGCTATATCCTTGATATCAATAGATGATAGCTCCGTTAAGCTAACAAGGAATAGGGAGCCAAATAACCTATATCTACTCCTAGCAAGAGACGGGCACTGGCAAAGGAAGTGAACGACGCTCTCCTCTTCCTCAGAAGTCGTTGAAAGGGAGCCTCATTTTCTCGGCGTGCCTACCCATGATGCAATGACCCGTAAGCAGGGCCACTACAGTCGAGATGACATCACGACCGAGACTAAGTAATTGGTTGGTACGCCTTCCATTCATCCTGGCCCAGGTAAGTCTAGCGGTGCAGCAGGACTCCTCATTTACCCAGGATAGGTTGGCGTCCCGAAGGAACCTCCGCGCAATGGTCAACTTGACCGAGGCAAGTGGCATACCCATCTCAATAGAAGAGGATTCCAGAAGGAGCGCACCAGCTCTGGCGAGCTTGTCGGCCCTACAGTTTCCCGGAATATCACTGTGCCCGGGGACTCACACCAGAGAGACCCTGGTGAAGCGGCCCGATACTAGGTCGAGACAGCGACGACATTCCCTAACGATCCTAGAGTTGATCACGAACCCTGACAGAGATCTTATCGCAGCCTGAATGTCCGAAAAGATCGAGACGCGACTGAAAGGAGCATCGTTAACGAGGATCCATTGAGTGGCCCGGTAATTTGCCATCACCTCCACCTGAAACACACTGCAGTAGTCCGGCAGACGGAGGGAAATATTCAGGTCCAGTTTCCTAGAATAGACGCCGCTTCCGACCCCAACCTCGCGTTTAGAGCCGTCAGTATATATATCCAGGATATCCGGGGGGACGATCGTATCAGAATTCCAGTCATCCCGACTCGGAATCAGAAAGTGGAAACATCTATCAAGACAATGTTCAGCAGGGAAAAAGTCCATGTTCCCAGGGACCACCGGGTCAATCTCCAGAATTGTGGAGTGACCAAAAGGTACAATGTGCCAACGAGAGAGAGCATTAAGTCTAGTCGCAGCAAACTTGGCCACCTGCTTTGCGAGAAGCACAGTAGGTAGCCAGTTTAGCATTGTGAATAAGGCTTTCGTGGGGGTGGCGCGTAGAGCACCAGTTATATGAATGGCGGCAGACTTTCTGACCTTGTCAAGAAGTCTGACGTTGTATTGTCTGTCCAGAGCAGTCCACCAGAACACAGCACCGTATAAGAGGTTGGGTTCGATGACCATGGAATATATCCAACGCATGATCCTTGGGCGAAGACCCCACCTGGTTCCGACCGCCCTACTGAAGCAGTAGGCTGCATGCCGTCTTACGTGCTCTAGCAGCCAGATTCGCCCTCAAGTTCAGTTTGGGATCAAGGATCAGGCCCAGATATTTAACCTCGGGACTCAACGTGAGTCTGGTCGCCCCTATGTTGGGAAGGGAGAAGGTCGGAATTTTATATTTCCTCGTATGAGGAATGAGTAGTATGAGTATGATATCAGAATAAGTATGAATGCATATAAATATCTGGAATTATGAGTATGATTTGAATCTACTAATCGTTTTGAATACTAGTTGCTGATCTCTGATATGCATGTATATTGCAAATAATTTCTCGTCAGCAGGTATGAATGTTTCTGAGACACCATCATGTAGTGGAGCTTATTTATCTCTTCCAAGCTAGATGTATAGTTTCTATAAAAATGATCCATGTCCACTTCTGAAGTGCGGTCCACTGTAGTTCTTTTTTACATAAAGTTATTTATTTTTATTTATACAGTTTATTTATTATATAAAGTTGTATTGTTGAAAGAAATACTTTGTTGAACCTGACACTGTGTGGCGTAATATCTTATGGACCGATGAAACAAAAGTAGTCCAATTCAGCCTTGACAAAGACTAATCAACAATTTAATGAAAACTACACTATCAAAACTATAAAATATGGCGGTTTTAGGCATATGCTATGGGGGAGTTTTGGGTGGAACGGCGTTGGACCTATAGTTCAAATCATTATGAAGATCGATGCCACCTATTACGTTCAAAAGATTTTAGATGCCGTAATGTTGCCTTACGCTGAAGAGGAAATGCCTTTGCGATGGGTCTTTCAGCAAGACAACGACCCGAAACATACCTCAAAGAAAACAAAACGTTGGTTCGAAAACAATAATATCCATGTTATGGTTTGGACGACGCAATTGTCGGACTTAAATCCAATTGAACATCTTTAGATTGATATAAAGAAAGGTGTTAGAGGTGCAAGACCCAAAAATATGGAGAAACTTTGGCTTGCTGCGAAGAATACATCGGACAATATTCTACATCACAAATGCCAGACTTTGATAGCTTCTAAAAGGTCCAGATGTGCCGAAGTAATCGCTAATCGTGGAGGGGCAGTTTCATATCAATTACTTGCAAACAAATAATAACAATCTGTAAATTTAATAAACATTAAAATTAAAATTATTAACAATTTTCCAATTTGTTCTAATTTTTTGGAACAGCTGATTTTCAACTTAGCACAACATTATTGCCAGTCCAAAAAAAAAAAATTAAATGAGTTAAAACATAACTTTGAATATTTTTTAAAAGCTAAAGATGTCTACAATAAAAATAACAGAAAGCCATATTTTCAAATCTTCCTCAAAAAATTTTTTATAACGACCTTTCGTTTCGCTTTGGTTGTTCTTATTATTTCGAACACGTCTGTACGTCAATTGCATCTATTATGTGCTTAATTAATTCTCGGATTTATGATAGATGGAGTTATGTTAGACGGAGTTATGATAAGGCAGCGAAAATAAGGCAGCATTTAGGCTCATTGTGATACAACTATCAATATTCAACTCAAGAATCAAACTTTCCCAAGAAGAAAACAAAAGAAGTACAAAATAAATCGTTCTATTGCAGCAAGCTTTACATCAGACAACTCGGTCAATGAAGTCACAAAGGGAGAAGTCAAAAACCTTCATCTTCATAGCCAAGTCTTTAAGAATGTCTACCAAACGGACAGTGGCCTATAAGAATCGCTATGAATAGATATGTGATGTAAGGCTATGTGTATCTCATCCATACTTGTTAAGCCGAGTCCAATAATATTGAATGTACGCTTTTGCTGCCAACGATATTAAGTTTCCATGTAAAACCATTAAATAATATACAATTCAATGGGCATAATCAGAATATCTATGTCCTGATTGTCCAATTTGTAGACCCTCGGATAATTCGGATATAATTTTATAAGATCCATATAGCAAGCCTATTCCGCATATTGTGGGATAAAACAAGTCGTCGCACTTTAGAACGTAGTGTGTTGGCTTTTGAGGTCCCCGTGTTCTAGTAGGTTGTGTGTTGGCTTATTAGACGAAAGGCTCGAGTTCGAATCCCTGGTCAGACATCAAAATGAAAATATTTCTTCGGCGACTTCCCCTCAGCAGATTTCTGGCAAAAACTCTGAGAGTAAAAATTGCCATGAAAAGCTTATAAAAAAAAATCTGTCGTTCAGAGTTGACTTTAACTTGTAGGTCCAATTATGTATGTATGTTTGTTGGCTTTTTGGGTGTGTGGCCATGGTTCAAACTCCAAGGCGGCTGTATCCAACAAAACAAAATAAAAAAAAAATTTCAGCCACTTCCTCTCAGCAGATTTCTAAAATTCTTGGAGTAAATAAATTTGCCATAAAAAGCTTTTCAAAAATCTGTCACTCGGAGTTGACTTTAAGTTGTAAATCCCGCCACTCGTGTGTAAAATTAAGACACACAACAAAAATGGACTGAAAAGCTAGGTCGTGATAAGGTCGTAATAATTATCAATTATGTTCGTCTGTATGTATGTGGGAAAAGGCATGATAAATTGTTGACTGGAATGAATTGAGATAAGTCTTCAATATCGTTACGGAATCCGCAGTTGTGAGAAATAAATAGTCAAAAGTACCACCAGATTTATATGCAATTGTTGCAAGCAAAATAGAAGATGTTATCGAGTTCGGTTATATTTTGAGCATTATATGAGTCGTTTATTTTGAAAGTGGTTTAAGTCCATTTTTAAAAAAATTTGGTTAATGATAGCAATAATCACAATCCTATGTAATCTGTTTTTGTAAACAGTTTAAGTCTAATATCACATTCACCTAAATCAAAAATGAAATATTTACCGTCTATTTAGAGGAATCACTAGGTATACAATTCTTTTGTATAATTTGTTTCCTAATCAATCCCATGTAATAATTATATTGAAATTATATAATGATAGTGTACTAGAGGTGTCTGTGAGCACATTAGGCTGGAATTAAATTTCTTTTATTGTGCAAATCTAATAATTTCATCAAATTCTTTAGAATACAGATTTTATGCAGGCTTAATTGTCAATCATAGTCAATCAATAAATCTGTTCGAACAGCAGTTTTCAAGTCTTACTGAAATATACTTTTGTACTCTTTACATGGTTTCCTTCATGGAAACAAAAAAGTGATTTTATTCATTTTGAAAGTGGTTTAAGTCCATTTTAGATTCTGAAATCCAGCTTATTTTTCCAGCAAAGTTTACAAAACGAATTACGTTATATATTCTAACACGTTTAAGGTCACAAAACCATTAAAATAACTTAATACCAGTTAACAATATTTTTGAAATGATTCAAACGCAAACCTTTAAATATCTCAATATAAGAAAAAATGGATTTAAACCATTTTCAAAATAAATAACTCATATATCCGAATTGTGAATTGGGCCAGGATATCAGTAATGACCTGGTGAAGGCATATTAAAGGTTAGGTTAGGTTAGGTTAGGTTAGAGGATGTGCACTTGTCGGTTAAAACAGGTACAGTACCCGGAGGTCGAAATTGACCCATTGTACATTGCCCTTAGGGGAGAAAGGAAATAGAGGATATAGGAATGTAGGTAAGGGGAGGGAGAATGAGAAACGGAGGAATTACAGAGAAAGAAACAGACACAAAACAAAAGAGAGTGAAAGCGCGACTACACATATGAAGCCCTAGCACCTCTCAGCCAGCTCAAGCTGCTAATGAATCTGTGGAGAGCCTTGATGTCGGCTCTCGATACAGAACTCAAGCTCTCAAAGAAGACCTTGCCAAGGATCCTCAACCTCAACCTACCAAGGGCTGGGCAGTTGCAGAGGAGATGTTCGATAGCCTCTAACTCCTCCTCATCGCAACATACACTGCAATAATCCGGCTAAGATCTGTTCCAGATCCCCGTCAGCGACCTAATCCCGCAGTGCACCGTGATAAAACTGACAACCAACCTTAAATTGGTCTTAACCAAGCCCAGGAGCCAATCTGTTATCTTACTGTCCACAGCAGGCCATAGATGTCTAGAAACAGAACAATCCAATCCGTTCCCCCAACGCCTCTACTCTTCCCTCCTGACCCATCTATCGATGAGGCCATAGAGGTGGCAGACTGGGAGGGGGTCAGGAAAGTCATATTAAAAGTCTTAAACCTATTTTGAAGTCATCTTATTACCTCTGCGTTAAAGAATAAAATCCTCAAAGCAATTATCATTTCTGTCTAACGCTGAGAAAGAACCGGCCAACAAATTCTATCTATTAAAATAAATAGTAGATGGTAGAGTTCGTTCGGACATGACCATAGAAGTGACCTCGCTACAATTGCTGTGAATTGGAACCGCCAAGGGACAGAAGAAGGAAATTTCCATGAAGAAGACAGATTTAGGCCGAAGTAAACAGAAGCAATAAGAGCTCGAGAGAAGTGAAGAAGGCATACTGTACTGATACTGCGTCCGTATGCTTTTTGTAGGTCATGGAAATCCTGGAAAAATACATCTATACTGAAATAGCATATAGTGGTGTTGGTCTAGTTTCCAGATGTATACCCACATGACGTAATATTTATTTTGAAATCCATTACCCTTATGATTATTCGAACCGATTTGGATGAGAAGATCCTAACGAAAGTGTACAGGGTTGATCAAACAGCCATTGTTTAGCGGTTTAGCTTGTTCTGGAGATTTCTGAATATGGATTAGGACAAGTAAGTCTGATTAAATTCATATTGGACATGCTACACATACACACATGCATACATCTATATGTATATAAAAATTATTGTATGTTTGTATGTACCATATAGAATCGTAAACTATGCATTTGATTATGTTATGATCTTTAGAAAAATTGTTGCACATGAGCCGGGGAAGGTTTATAGGTTGGTATGACCAATTTCCGACAGGTGATGCCACTGAGTATTACTAAAAATTAATTAAATCCTCAACTGTGCTTTTGGTTATGTTATGATCTTTAGCAAAGTTATTGTTTACGTGAATTTTTTTTATATGAACAAAATCAATAAAATGGGGGAAATTTATTTTAGTTGCCGGCATAGCAACGTGCGCAGGATATGGTTAGTATGTACATAAAAAATTGTTCATTACAATCACAACCCTTCTCACACCAATTATGTTGTGTGTATTGATTTGTATACATGATTTACAGAACCTGCAGTTTAAAGTCTACTCTGAACGATAGATTTTTTTGGATGTTTTTCCACTAGACTACAGCATCTCCAAACAACAACAATGCAGTAAGAGTTTACTATATAATCGAAAACTTGATACATATTCTGAGCTAAAAGTCCTTTTATTCGAGTGCACGTGTCTGGGCTAAATGAAGTGTCTTGGCTACATTAAATTTCAAATGAGAGTACATCCAAATCTTTTTTTTTACAGGGTTTCTTTATACATGGATTTGAAGTTACACGGTAGAAAGAAAAATTTTTTTGTAAACAATTTTTAATCTAGTACGGGTTTCAAAATCACTGTCTTGTAATTATGTTTGTTTTTACCACACTTGGCACTATATAGTAATAACTAGGAGATCCCAAAAACCAAAAGTTCAACTATCTATAAAAGATTTTTTAACAAAAAAGTCGACGGCGCAAGACCTTTCGGAAAGTAGTCCGACTGTTCAAAACTCTCTTACCGGAAAAAAGTCGCCATTGGATAATTTGATGGCTGTCACCAGTTATGATATCGACTTTAGTCTAGTTCATCGTAAACAATTCCGCTTGATTTCAAGTAGCGACGAATGATTGAGTAGCGATGTAAATATTTTTTCTTTATTTCTATTAAAATTTTTCTGTTTTTGCTAGTAATTCAAAATTAACAGATTTCTTTTGTTTTTTGCTTGCTCTACCAATTTTTCACCTGTGGGGATTATGTAATTTAAGTTTTAATGCTCAATAAAATGCCATAAGAACACATAATTTGTATGCATTTCTGAAGTTTTATAGTTTTAAACATTTTTTACACGGTTTTTCGTAGTAAATCTAGTTCTTTATTTCATCTTACATGGTTTTCAGATGTCATGGAACGTCGTATAGGAAACGCCACTTTTTTTACACGGATTTCGAAGGAATGTATCCACCGTGTAAAAAAAAAGTTGTCTGTATTTTGAAATGATTTTGGAAATTCTCTTCGATATTTTGAGTATTAAAAAAATATGGAATCCTTAATAAATTGCAATTGGTTACACATTGATGTTAAGAAAGATAATTTTCGTTTGCCCTGGTAATATATGTCGTTTATTTCAAATTATTTTTCTCTGTATGTTACACTATCGGTATAAACTTTTATCGTTTTATTTCGTTTATTTCCCTTTCTTTTTCATAGTAACTGACAGCAGAAAAAAAAAAGGAAAATAGACACAGAAATGTATCACAACAAAAGACAACAATTTGTAAGCAATTTTCACAAAACACGCAAAAATTGAAAAGAAAATATGGGAAAAAGAAAAGCAAATAAAAAACTAGGCGACATGAGCACAACATTGAAAATTTTATAAAAAAAAAAAATTGTAAAAAAAAAAGTAAAAAGAAAGAAGGCAATGAGGATGGAAAAAATAAAAACTTACAAGTGTTACTTGTGTGCTTATAAAGAAAAATGAATTCGCAACATTGTCGCAGTATTATTCCTGCTTCATTTATTCTTTTCGTTTTCGCCAAAGCGTTGTTTGTTTTTTTATATTACCCCCTCTATTTGTTGGTACACTCCTTTATCATTCGTATACTTTTATGCTGCTTGGTTTAAACCAGTGATGTCCAAAACTAAAACTGTAGTTGCATTGGTGAGAGACAGAGAACTGCACTGAAAGAAAAATTGTGTATACTCAAAAAATGGTCTATCATATTTAACAATATTTAAACTTATAAGGCTTGACAACTCTTTTTTTAAAAATTTATCATCTGATTTTCGTTGGTTTCCGTATCAGATAACCAATTCTTCAGTTTTTCTAATAAAATTTCCCTATCGGTAAATCCATAAAAGATTTTTCGCACTAAACAAAAATATTGAAAGAAAATTGTACACCCGCTACACATGTGCATTCGTCGCTGGTTCAGTGACGACTAAGCAAAAGAGAATAAGCATATGTGCGATTGTGTTTGTCAGTACAATTGTGCTATGAAATGGACATCATTGGTTTAAACAGAAGAAATTCCGTTTATTTTCCCCAAAAAAAGTTTTCATTTTACAACTAAACACACACACACACACAGCATAGTTTTTACATTTCATTGTAGTTACATATTTACACAAACGAAGGATTTCTTTTTTTTCTGGTTGTTCTCGGTTCGTTGTTCTCCGCTCTCTCTCTCTGTCTCTCTCTCTCTCTCTCTCTCTCTCTATCTGATTTTCATGTACTTACAAGTGAGAGTACAAGTTCATAAATCTTGCTTTCTTTTCAAATCCCCGAAAAGTATTGTTGCAACAGCAGTGAGAGAGCAAAAAAAAAAACCATTAAAATAATAATTTTTAAAATGTTGCAACCAGTTGTTGTAACCATTAAAACGCCACTAAAATTGCAAGTGTTATAGGGATTCATAGTGTAAACAACTAAACTAAAAAGTATAGAAATGTTATTGCATTTGTAGTATCACAAGGATCGTGTTGAATATGTTCAAAATCACACGGGATTTAAGATGATGTATGAAGGCATTTTAAAGGCAATAAAATATGAAAAAAAAACGAATGAATTTCGAATTTTTATATTTCCCAGGCATACTGTTGTATCGATAAGGGAATTATTTCATCCTCTCATATCAAGTATCCCTTTTTGGAGCTGAGGACTTCAAGAAAATTATGTAATTTATTTTGAATTAATCGTAAAATTTTTAATCTTATGGAAAGAATATGCAATTCATTGTATGCAGTTCCCATGGTCTAATACTTACGTACTGTATTGGCCTATTATACAACATGAAGTCGCGGTTCAAACATCAGCTCATATGTTTTCCAGTCAAATATTTTATATTTATATTAATACTAAAAGATTGTACCCGGCGTTGCACGGGTTATAAAAATAACAATAAATAAAAATCCGGTTTCGAAACCGGCTTCTTAACAAATGCAATTTTTCAAATTATTCGGAAACCAGTTTATTAAACAACCCAGTTTTTTTAATACTCTAAGTCCTAAATATAAATGCATGCAATTTGCCCGTTTTTCGCCCCTTTTTCCCCTTTTTGGTTCTTTTTTGGCTCAACTTTAGAAATGGAACACCCTAATATCTATTTGGGAAACATAATTGTGCTAAATCGCAAAAAAAAATACCTTTAAAACAAATAAAATACAGCATTTATGCATAAAGTACTAATTTTTGTCCTTTTTTTCTCCCTTTGTCCTATTTTTTTCCCTTTGGTTCAAATTTTTTTAAACTTAAATTGGATTGCATCGAACATTTGAAACTATGGGAGGTGACACGCCCATTATAGTCAATCCGCCTATTTTGTTCATATATATGTCAAAGTCATCCATACAAAATTTGTGGACTTTAGCTGTTGCAGTTTATGAGATATGCGATATTAAATACTTTTTGGATATGTGGGTGTGGCACCACGCCTACTTGAAATTTTAAAATAAGATATAGGAAGGTACAGCTAAAATTTCAAGAAAATCGGTTCAGCCGTTTAGCCATCTATACACTTCAAACAAACCGACAAACTAACCCACAAACACAAATTCATTTTTATATACAGTCAAACCCGGTTATAACGAACTCCGTGGGAGCAGAAAAAATAGTTTGTTAAAAATATACAGGATCGTAGAGGGTGATCAACTATAGACGCAATTAATAAATTGACAACGATAGCAGGGAATGCAATTGAAAGAACCAGATGGATGCATGGATGCATTCCGCAAGCTGGTCGCACATTTCACAAGCTTTGCGGACTATACAGATGCCGTCGTTTCTTATGCGTATCATTAGCAGCTATCTTTCTGACAGAACACTACTTTATGACACAGATGAAGGAGTTAAGAGCTATGAGATAACTGGTGGAGTTTCACAGGGCTCTGTGCTGGGTCCATTGCTGTGGAATATACTTTACGTCTCCCAATACCAAGAGGTGTGCAGATAATTGGTTATGCTGACGATATAGCAGTAACAACTGTGGTGAAAAAATTGCATCAAACTGAGGCTACGTGTATGACAACGTTGGCTAGAATAAATAACTGGCTTAGGTCAACGGATCTTCAACTAGCTGGACAAAGAATTGAAGCTATTTCGATAACGAGTATGAAGAAAATTGAATTTATCACACTTAATATAGATGGACATGATATAACCTCTCATCCAGCGCTTTGATATTTGGGAGTAATGATTGACGCGAGATTAAATTTTTTGAACTAATACTGAGAAGGCTTGTGAGAAAGCTGCTCGCGTGAATGCGGCATTATCCTGCATTATGGTTAATATAGGAGCTCCAAATTAAAGCAGAAGACTAATGTTGGCAAAGGTTGCTCAGTCTATAATGATGTATACGCCACCTGTGTGGGGACCGGCGTTGAGTATTAGCACCTACGCTAGGGCTAGGCAAGATCTCTATTTCGTTTAAGCACGCTTAGGGTTGCTAGTGATTTCCGCACAGTTTCATGTGAGGCTATTGGTGGCATATCAGGTATTAATCCACCTGATATTATGGCTGTGGAACATGATAGAGTTAGGTTGGTTGGTAGAACTTTCAAAACTGAGGCACGAAGGGATGAAAGACAAAGGAGTTTAGAAGAATGGCAGATTAGATGGGATACTGCAACGAAAGGCCTCATAGACTTATCGGAAATGTGCAGAGTTGGGTTGAAAGAAGATACGGTCATGTTGGCGTTTACATGACACAGTTTTTGACAGGCCTTGGCTGCTTCAGGGAATATATCTATAAATATGGCCATAACAATGAAGAAACTTGTTTTTTCTGCGGTAATGAAAATGAGAATGCGGAGCATACTTTCTTTCTTTTATTGCAATAGATTTGAATTAGAACGCCAGTTATTAGAGACGATGACGAATGAAAGAGTGACACCAGGCAACACAGTTTCACATATCCTGCGGTCTGTTGAAGCTTGGTATTGTGTCAGGACGGTGTCTGCAAATGTGATGCAAGAATTGAGGAGGTTCGAGAGAATTCGTAGGATTGAAAGGAAATCAATAGCAGTAGTCAATAAGCTGGAAATACTTGTGATGAAATACTTAACAGTGGTAGCATAAGGCAAATAGGTTCGAATGTAGGCGTGGTTTTTTGGGGGTTAAAGTCCCATACTACTGTTGCAGGGCAACAGTGTCTTTAGATGATTTTTTCACCTTCGGAAAAGAAAAAAAAGTCAGCGAACACAAGTAACAGTAAAATGACCGCAATCGACAGCCAAAGTTTAGCATTTCCTATTGGAGTATTGCATATTAGCAATGAAGTCACCAATATTTCCTTGCACGAACATTTCTAGAACACATTAAGGATTCAGATCATCCATATAAAGTTGAAATCTTCATGTAAATATCAACGATTTTTTCTTACTATACATACATGCAGAATTGGTCACTAGAACCCTTCAGTCAGAATACTTATCTAGATTCTCACACCACTTGTACATCAGTGGCGTGATCTACGGCTTAAACGATTTCAAATGCAATCGTCGAATTCCATGATCAATTCGTACCTTTTATTACTAAACAAATTCCTCTGGAATCTTATAGAAAGGGTAGCCTAAAAGTTATCGATATTTATTTCATCGATAACAATAAATATTTTTCCGCATTTTTATTTTTTCTTTTTCTTTTGAGTTTGCAATTAATTTTTAATTTCTTTTTTTTTTTTGGTATGAATTCATTTTCGAAACGCAAATCTCCGCGAATACTGATTTGACTTAGTTTTTGAAAAGTTTCTTTTAATTTTGCATAGGATTACGAGTGTATTTATTTTATTTATTGTTTATACGGAAGCTTTACATTTTTCGAGAAAACTGTACTGCACAGTCCATATTGGAATTGTTACGCTGTTTCTGTTGTTTCTGTTCTATTTCACGAAACAGAAAATGCAACTTAAAATCAACCAACGAATAAGATGAAAGAAATTAAAAAAAAAACGAAAGAACATAAAATAAAATAAAAGCGAAAAAAAAAAACTATAGCAAGAGAGTAGCCGTTGAAGTAGTTGTTGAGTTTACAGTGCAGTAGAAAAGTAAATAAACGCCAAGGAGTTTAATTGAAACAAGCAAAGGTAATTTATAGGAAGTAATTGAAAAATTTAAAGTATTGAATTGAAGCTTTGAAAGTAAATAAAATTACAATGAAAAAGTTTCTCAAAACTCTGTCATTCGAAATCGACTTTGAACTGCGGTCTCAGCACTCATGAATAGAATTAACATGCATAACAGAAGTGGTAAGACCCTGAGAGTAAAAAATTGCAATGAAAAGCTTCTCAAAAATCTGTCGTTCGGAGTCGACTTTAAACTGTAGGTCCCGCCACTTATGTACAAAATTAACGCACACAACATAAGTGGTGTGAGAAGCTAGGTCGTAATCCTGACTGAAGGGTTGTAATGGCTAATTATGTATGTATATTACAGATTTGATTTGCATATCTGGAAAGTTTGATTAATAAAACTGGAAATATGCAAACCAAACAATAATAACAATGAAGTGGGAACCTTATGATTCTTGATACAACGTAGAAGGAATAGTCTTGTTTTACGTTTGTTTTCCTGGCTCCTGGTGAGTACTCTCATTCTATGTATATTCAAGACAACGTACAGAGCAGAGATCAGCAACTAGCATTCCAAACGATGAGTAAATTCATAATATCTGATACGCATTCATACTTATTTTAATATGATACTCATACTACCCATATTTATAGTTGGAAGTACTCGTCGTATTCATACTTAACAATACGCATGATGTTATTGATTTCGACTCGTCACTAATTAACATTTACACGAATGCACAAAATAAGTATGATTCGAGTACGAACACTACTATACTCACAAGAAGGTTGCGAGTATGCCTTGCTTGTTGTCTTTGTCTTTCCTTTCTTCTTTATTTGTATATGCAACACATATTTGATGAATGATTCGAGCCACTCGAATGACTTATAAGTATAAGTACAATGGGTGAATTTCGACCTTCCGGATACTGTGCTTGTCTTGACCGACAGATGCACGTCCTCTAACCTAACATTATAAGTATTTTTTCTAAATTTATTAATCAAAATAAGTAAGCGTATGAATCAAACGTATTTCGAATGTTGTGAGTTTGATGTCAACGTTGTACTCATACTCAATGTTACTTATACTTATAAATCACCCTGCACGTGTTGCTGCGCCCCAACTAAAATCAATTTGAAGGAAAGGCATTACACAAATGTCCAGTTAATTTTGAATCATTTTATTAATTTTGTTTCGCGTTGTCCTGATGATTCAGATGAACGGGCCTGAGTAGTAAGCATTCTATCAGTTTCTCATCTCACTTCTCGTTGTATAAGTGGTCGACCAATTGCTTTTCATTCATTTTGAATAATTTTCAGTGACGCCATCCATTGGAAATTAATCGCAAAAATCTCTGTCGGCTCATACGCTACAACTTTGTTAGAGAATGCACAGTTTAAGATTTAATTCATTTTGAGTATTTTTCAAAAGAATTGGACGCAAAAGTGGGCGCAAAAGTGGGCGGGGCAAAATTTTCTCTTGATAAAAACTTTAACTGATCCATTTTAAAGAAAAATTAGTCAAATCGATGGTACCGTTTTCTAATTTTAGATAAATAGAAAATGTGGGCGTTAAAGTGGGAGTGGCAAACTTCACATAAACCATTTACTAAATAGTCCGAATAAAGCCTAAATATTTGGCTTGGATAGATGAGCCCGTTCATGAGTTATAAAAAGACAACGAAAAGTAGCACTAATTTTTATATATTAGAAGTTGTAGCTAGTACGAATGAATCAGAGTAATTGAATTTCTATTCTGTTGATTCACTCATACTCATACATATATAGTAGCGGAAAAAAGCATTCATTCCTGATTTCTTATTCAGGGCTTTGCTATAAATGCTATTTCCAATTTGAATTCAGAAGCACTTGAGATCTTCTTCGAGTACTTCTTCAGTGACTGAGGGCTAGGTTAGATTAGGATAGAGGACACGTATTTATTGGTTAAGACAAGTACAGTACTCGGAGGTCGAAATTAACCCATTGTACAAGGAAGGAAATAGAGGATATTGGATAAAAGGAGGGAATGTAGGTAAAGAGGGGAGAATGGGAATCGAATGAATTACACAAAAAGATACTGATGGATATATCTGTATGTAATAAGGTGTTTTAATTTATTTCTTAACAAGAATCGTAAGACTTTACCTTTTAAGATATCTTCCCTTTTATGAGCATTGCCAGGCTATATAATTTTATTTTCTATTGATTTAATTTGAATTCTAAGCTAAAGAATGTCATGTTAAGTGTGACTGTTTTTTATAATTTGCTTTTTTTCCTAATTTTGTACAATTGTTGTTCTAGTTGTTTCGGCTTCATTTGAGCAGCTTCCGGTAATTCTTGTAAATCCGCTTCCGATTCGTTGATCACAACAACGTTTTCTTTAGTCTGTTTTTCTATCTCCTCCTCCTCCGTACCGGATCATCTATCCACTTCTATTTGGGTATTTAAAATTTAATTGGATTCTAATACTCTTTTCTTAAAAGCGTACGATTTAGCCAGCTCATATACACATTTAAAGCCGGGCAAGCTTCCAAAAATTCCAAATTTGTACAAAAGATTTGTCTACAATGACTTATACTTTACCTGGCGTAATATTTATATGGCAGACTGTATTGTTGCTAGTGAAATTCAAATCGCTTTTGTTTGTTCGTTTGTTTATATTGTTTTAACAATTAGTCACAACTTTAAACTTTTGTCAATCTTTTCTTCATTTATAACGATTCTAACGAGATTCGCTACGTTCTCTAGCATTCTTTTGCCTTTTACGATTTATTTAGTATTTTTTGTTCCCGCCTTTTTTTTATTTTTCCATTTTTTAAACAAGTTTTGCATTTTATTGTTTGTTTTAATTGAAGTTATTGCAATTTTCCCCGTCTACTTTTCAGTTTCTATTCATTTTTCTATTTATTTTGCTGTTCTTATTTTTTATTTTTCTTTTTTTAATTTTTTTCTTTAAAAATACTGTAAAGAAAATGTAATTGAAAAAGTTTAAGATGTTCCATTTGTTTTTCCAATTTTATGGCAATTAAAAATGCAAGGATTTCGTTCATTCTGTTTAGTTTTCTCGACTTTGGCAGAATATTTAAAAGTTTCATTAGCATCATGTAATGGAATGTTGAAAAATCTTAAAATTTTAAGTAAATTAAATTGAAATTATAAGCAGGTTTGATGCAACTGCAGCTTATAAAGTCAGGAAAGCAGACAGAGTAAGAAGACCCGTAAATTTTTTTGCAGATTTGACATCATATTATTGTGATTTTGTTTGTATTCAAAACTTTATTAAAAAGTTAGAACAGGCGAAACCCACTATAGTGTTCCATTTGCTGTAGCATGGCCTGTGGTAATCAATTTGCCATCTGCCAGAGCCTTGTATACACGTCATCGGTGAACAAGTATTAAGAACGCTGATAAGCATAAATCAAGATAAGTGATTCGATAGTCAGGAATCACTATACTAGGCTCGGGCAGATGGCAAATTTATCATCACAGGCCATGCTACAACAAATAGATCACTCTAGCGGATTTTGCCTGTTCTAAAGCAAGAGAAGTGCTTCCTGGCTATCGAATCACTTTTCTTGCTTTAGAGGCGTTGTTGAGTGACCATCGTATAATGTGTAACTGTAGGAAGAATTAAGGGACTAAGTGGCTTACCTTAAAAAAATTTTTTTTCCAACTAAAGATTTTTAATTTTAAAATTCGAAATTCTCTATTATTCATTCGCCATTGAATCTGAATTGCTCGCTTTCGTAGTCCACCTTTTTTAATAAAAAATTTACAAAATATTTCTAAAAACCTCCGTTGTCTATACCATACTTGATGGAACTGTTACAATGAATAACTATTCCTGTAAAAGGTGGACCCTTTAAAAGTTTAAATTTAAAAATGCAGTAAAACAAACGAATTGAAATTGTACGAAATTAAGTTTTTTCCAGCGAAGTACAATTGTTGCGGTTAAAAATTAAACATTATTGCATTCATATGGCTGCCGCGGCTAGTCTCGCAGTACCTTATTCGATCGGTATAATTTTCATGAACTTTTTCGAGTGTATGGGATTGTGTCTCGGCTATAGCATCACATACACTGAATTGTCTGAACATTGGCCTCATACTACCTACCTTGGTGGACGATTATTGTTTTTTTTTATTAAAATTATTAACAGGTTGTGGTCCTAATGTTAAGTGTGCCTTATTCGATCGCAACAATTTTCATGAACTTTTTCGAGTGTGTCTCGGCTATGGCATCACATACACTGAATCGTCTACACCGTGGCCTCTTACTTCTTACCTTGGTGTATGATTCTTATTTTTTTTATTAAAGTTGTTAACATCCGCCCCATAATTTTCAAAATATTTAATGTATATACACCGAGCACCATAAGTGAGTCAACACCTACTATAATTTTAAATTTTCTATTATAAAAAATAAACTTGTAGCACAATAATAATTTTGTTTTAATATTTTATAAATAATAAATAAACGCTTTTATTTTTAGAAATTTATTGAATACACTAATACCCCGGATTGCGTCGTCTCGTTCTGCATCTGCTTCGAAGTTGCGGCTTTTTAAAATTTTTGTGAATTCGAAGTTGCGTCGTTTTTGTTTCAGTTTGAGTCGCATGTTTCGAAGTTGCGTCGTTAATACGAAAATCTTTGAACAAAGCTAAAACTGAAAAAAGGGATTTCCCGTTTATATCTAGTGCTTATTAGTAGTTGTGTCTTCCTAAAATTTCTGGGGCTTCGAAGTTGCGTCGTTTTTGTTTCAGTGTGCGTCGTTAATACGAAAATGTTTGTACAAAGGCAAAACAGAAAAAGGGGATTTCCCGTTTAAATCTAATGTGAATACTTACATACATGCATACGTATATTTGTTGTCTGCAACAGGTTGTAGATCGTTAGTAAATTAAATATTTTTTATTGAAAAATCTATTTTTTCAGCTAAAATTATGAATCTCAGAACCAATTAAATGAAAATCAATACAAATGTATGGAAAATAGTGCTTCGTTTTGCGTCGTTTCGGTTTGCGTCGCATTTCTTCAGGCCGTATTAGCGACGCAAACCGGAGTATTAGTGTATTTTCATTTACTTTTCTCTCTATTCTAAGAAAATGAATTATTTCAGTGGTGTTTCTCAATTTTGGTGTTCAGTCATACATACTATCAGATGCTCAACTGTATCTGGTTTATCGGCATAATACTTTTATTTTGCAGTGCCCCACAGACAAATAAATCGATTGCGGCATAAGATATGTGGCAAGTTGCACCATAATACTGAAACTTAATATTGTTGACATTAATATGATGAAAAGCAGATATGAAAAAATTGGTTATCAGATTAAGTTAGACAGATATGTAGCTCAATTGACCGTAAAGGTTGCGCCGTCCTCATTTTCAAAGGAATATGGGAAAGTGGTGTCTGCGCTTTCTCGTAATGGTTGCATTGTCTTCTGTAAAATACGTGTAGGTTTTCTAAACCCGTAAGTACGTCAACAATAGATAAAATAAGTAGATAAAATAAGTATTCGTTCTTCTCCTTCACCTAACATATCACGACGTTGCTCTAATGTAAATCGATTCGTTACTTAATATACCGAATTTTTAGACAGACAAGAAATAACCTGATTCGAAATAACCGATGGTTTCAATTTAAATCGAAAAAAGGCCCACCCGATATGACTCATCCCATTTCACAGGACGTATACTATAGCTATTGATTTGTAAATTTCTATTGGAATAACTAAACTTATTTGGTTAGTCTCACTTCATGTTATCCAAGGATGATAGTTAAAACAAAGTAAAGTTTAATTAGAACTTTATTAAGTCTCCCTCACCACTTGGATTCTATAACGTGGCTATTTAAAATGTTAGTCCAGGATAACTCAAAAGTTAACAGTTTCTCGTAAGTTACTAGAATATATGCATGTACGGATGCAAATACGAGGTTTGGTTTGACATTCATGGAGTGAAGATGTCAATAAAACACGAATCTCAACGCTCCCCAAATAGTGAAATCATTATTCAATTTATTCTTTTTCTTTTGGGAAAGATTTTGTGGACGTAGAAAGATCGAAGTGTAGCCAAGCTCTGTTGAACAACAAATTACAACAAATTATAAATTGTAATTGCCATTATTTTGTGGGTAGTATATTTGCTTTTAAGACATGAGGGGCAACAATTCAAACACCAGATCAAGACGTCTCCAACAAAACGGAATTAAAGAATATTTCTTCGACGACTTACGCTCAACAGATTTCTAACAAAAATATGAGAAAAACATTGTCATAAAAGCTAAAAAAAATATGGAACAATGCGTGTAAAGAAGCACAATGAGTGATGTTTGGTAATACAATTTAAAAAATAACAACCAAGCCAAAAAAGTTCCTTCAGTGCGTATACGTTATATTGTTTAGTTTGAACGAAACGTATTAAATATTAATCATACGCCACAATACAATTTGCCTCGTAGTTTATTAAATACATACTACCCGTATAAACCGGTAACTAATTAATCTATTTGCGAATCAAAGGAGAATACAATTTTTGATATCAAATAAAATGCAGAATATTTAACTAAAATTTGTATTTCATTGTATTTCGTCATAATGGTCCAGCAATAATAATGCAATACCATATCATTTAAATGACCGCCTTGGAATTGCTTATTGAACTGATTCCTTTTTAAGTAGGTAAATAATATTTTTAAAATTCTAAGAAATCCTTTTTTAAATTCGTTTTTGTTGAATTCAGCACACAATGAGCCAACACACCAACTACTAGACTTCGGCGACTATAATTTATTAGAAAAATTACTCTTTGTGGAAATTTCTCACGTCCACTTTCGTCCACTTAATGATCTGTGTGCTCATACATACATACATACATAATTGGCCATTATTACAACCCTTCAGTCAGGATTACGAACTAGTTTCTCACACCACTTATGCTGTGTGCGTTAATTTTATACATGAGTGGAGGGACCTACAGTTTAAAGTCGACTCCGAATGACAGATTTTTGAGAAGTTTTTCATGAAGCTGTATGCTCTGCAATTCAAAAAATATGAGTAGCACTTATAGAGCGCATCAAACAGTCATTTTCCGGATGTAATTATTTTTTCACAATTACAATTGGTAGTCGTCGTAGTAATGTGATTTTCGACACGTGTCCTTAATACATGTCCAGGTTTTCGAACAAAAGGAAATATGAAATAAGTCCTCAATTTCAGTCAAAAATTAAAAACAAAAAATTCATCAAGGGAACTTCTTAATCCATGCCTTTCCTTTAGAGAAGATTAATTCGATGATTAGTCAGCACAACCTCTACAGGAAGAGAAGGGATTCAACAGTTGAATTACCCGTCACAACATTTCGTACATGTTCACAGAGGACATTTATTTTAGGCAATATCGATAGGAAATTTATTATCATAGGCCAGACTGCAATAGCTCAATCACTCTGCTAAGGTTTCCTTGCACTGACCTTAGTATCGTTTTGCAAGACCAAAGCTTTATAGGTTTACTCTGATCGATCTTAATACAAACTTTCTTCTTAGAATTTCCTACTGCATTGGTTGGTTACTGGTTTGTACTACGCTGCAAACCATTGTCTGCTAATCGTGTTTGGTGGGCAGTGAAGTCGTCGTGGTCTAGTAGGCAGTGTGTTGGCTTATTATACGTCAAAGACACGGTTCGAGTCCCATATCAAAATAAAATACCAAAAACAAAATATTATTTTGGCGATTTCTTCTCAGCAAATTTCTGGCAAAAACTCTTAGAGTAAATAATATTGCCATGAAAAGTTGCTCAAAAAACCTGTCGTCAAAGTCGACTTTATACTGTAGATCCCGCCACTTATGTATACAATTAACACACACAATATAAGTGGTGTGAGAAACTACTTCAGTAATCCTGACTGATGGATTCTAATGACGAATTATGTATGTATGTGTTTGGTGGGCAGTAATGCATTATATGCCGCAGAAATCGTTTGATGAATATTTTAAGTCGTTCGAATTGTTTTCAGTAGGTCCTAGGAGGGTGTACTTAAAGAATGTATTGAAGTCGCCATAGTATAGTTGCTTGATTATACCAAACCCTGGCTCAAACGAAATATAAAATAATTTTTTTAGGCAACTTCCTCTCAGCCGTCTTCAGACAAAATTCCAATGAAAAGTTTCTCTCGTTCGAAGCCGATTTTTAACTGTAGATCTCGTCACTCAAGTATAAAATTAAAATACCATGCAACATGTGTGGTGTGAGAAGTTAGGTTGTAATCCTGACTAAAGGATTCTAATAACCAATTAAGCAGTAAGTATTTAAAAAATTAAATTCATCAACACCAAAGAGAAATGTTAAAGCGCTGCTGCTGCTTTTGAACCAAATTAAAGCGTGAATTTGAAGTGAAAACAAATAATTTATGAATTAAATTATAAGTTTTCCTACCACAAATACCTCTGTTGTTTTTTAATAACTTTTTCTATTTGAATATGGCTGGTACATCTCTTTTAACGGTTTTTAGCTTTTTCTTCCTGCCAGACATTCATGCAATAAAATGTTTTTGGAAAGAACATTCAAAAACAAAAACAAGAAGAAAGAAAATTTTAATAATTTCCTGGCACAACGCTTTAAGTAAAATCTTATTAAATTGTTTGACCTGAAAAATTTTAATTTTCATGCGAAAGTAAAAGTCCCGAGAGTGATTGGTAAGCGATTAAGAGCCGCTCATTTAGTTGTCACACGTACTTATGCTGATTTTATATGCAATTTTCAATAAATCCAACATAAATACGTACGCCTTCATCATTACCTTCATAAATTTCTTTGGAAAAAAAATGTTGTTTTCCCCCTCTCCAAACCGCCAGCTTGTCAATATAAATATTTAATGAAACATAAGTTGTTGCAAAAATAATAAAAATAATAATAAAAAAAAAATACTTTTTGTTTTATGTTTTATTCATGTACGTTAATTGGTGTACGGCAAAGGGAGTTGGAGTATACCATGGCATACAATAAATATTCGGGGTGTCAGAAGGAGAAATCAAACTTTTTTAAACACATTTTATATGATTCCCAGCTAAATTCTTACACTTTGTACGTCTGCTGTCAAATGTGCTCAAGACAAGAAGCGCCAACAAATAAGACACACAAAAACAACAACAACAACGCAAGAGAATGTTAAACATTTTTTGTTTGTTGTTTGACACGATGAAAATGAAAATGCTGTGGGCTAATAACATAAGAAGGAATTTGAAAGATGAAGAATGAAGAAAGAGAAAGGAAGATAAAAGGAAACATTTAAGATTCTATATGATGGCATGAGATCTGGCTTGCTATGGCAAGCAGTCAGTTGTAGTAGTCAAGGAATTTTCAACGGCTTCTGCTAACAACCATTTAAAATGGTAGCTTTGCCAAGCAGACATACGCGTTTTACAAAAAAAAAAGAAAAAAAAAATCTGCTTTAAAGAGTGTACTCGTATATGTATGGTACGGTTGGAAATACAGTCAACCCTCCAATAGCGCAGTGAATGCGTACCGCGTTATATGGAAATCGCGCTATAAGAAACTCGAATTTCAGGTACAAACCAGCCTAATTCGTAGCGCGTTCTATGGAAACCGTCTACCGCACTATAAGAAACACAGAATTAGTGTAAATCACATCATCATTCGTAACGCATTATATGGAGACCAAGAAATACAAAAGGCAAGATAAATTAGAAATTATTTTTATTGAATTCAAGAGTTCATAGAAGGATTGATAAAAAAAAAAATTAAATAAAATCTAAACTAAAAGACTAGTTTCCAACAAAATTAAGAAAGACCTGTAAAATAATGTAATTTTTTAATATTTATCCTCACTTGGTTCCTCTTCATCCATTGTTTTTTTTTAATTGAAAATCCAAGTGCTATTGTTTTGCACAGTCCTGTATCTCGGCTGAGTTTTGCGTCGCAAATAGAATTGTTATTAAACCCTCTTACAATATCTAGTTACTATTCATTCATAGGCTGTGCGTAAGGAACTTATGGGATGAAGTTGAACGCAAACCGCGCCATAAGAGTACCGCGTTATAAGAGGGTTGTCGCAATTTCAGTCCCACGTTGTATGGAAACCGCGTTCTAAGAGTACCGCGTTATAGGTGGGTTGACTGTATTTGAGAGAGTATTCACACATTTATTAGGCTGTCCATTAAATTAATTGAAATCTATAGTTGCAACTGATATTATATTATTAGCCATTGCAACTCTTCAGCCAAGGTGATGACTTGGTTACTTAAGCCACTTATTTTGTGTATTAATTTTGTACATGAGTGACGGGACCTACAGTTTAAAAAATCGATTCGGAACGACAGATATTTTGATAAACATTTCACGCCAATTTTATTTAATCTCAGAGTTTCTGCTAAAAATTTGCTGAGAGAGAGAGGGAGAGAGAGTCGCTGTCATGTTTCGTATTACTGGATAGACATCTCACCTGGGGTTTAAGAATCGCTACCAACACACTACCTACTACACCATGGCGATGTCTTATTGGGATTATTGCTTAAAAATGTTCTAATATTTGGACATAAGTTATGCTTAAATTGCTTAGACTTAAATTGCTCAGGTCGTTTAAGCTCCACTTGTAGTGTTAAAACCGAAGCTCCTTTAAGCTCCTCTTGTAGTATCAAAACATTAGAAATTTGTTTTTGGCTAGATACGTTCTGCCAATAAATTCTGGTTGGTCAAGAATTCTTCTTTTCCGGTTCATAAGCATAGGACCATGACAAAGAAGATGACTTTCGTTCTTCTCCGTCTTACGGTAGCAAAAAGATTTGTCGTGAAGCCTTGAAGCCAGTGTCCCGTTACAACTGCTATAAGTTTCTTAAGATCCAAATGTGATTCTGCATAAAGACACCGGGATCAGATCCGTTTGGTCTCTCTGCAAATGCTTTTATTATTTCGTTTTTCATTTGCAAATGAAAGAACTGGCTGTGAGATCGTTTGTTTGCTCTTTGTTGTTACCTCCAATATCCCCGTATTTAAGAACATATTGAAGAATGTGTCGTCGAGAGACACCCAGGCTTCTTAAGCAAACTTAAATGTTGAATAGACACTCTATAGGCTTCTAAAGGCAACTTTTCGGAATTCGAGCAGAGACAATTTTTAAAGCCTTTATTTCACTGTGTGAATATTTGAGGCGATAATTTGAGATTCAATTCTTTTAAAAAGATTTCATATTCGTATTTGTCACTTAATATGGATAACCTGGTGAATACAAGGATAGCTTAGTCTGGAAGATTTGACATTCGCAAACCTTCATATAGTGCCGATACGATTCTGCAGTTATTTGTTATGTATTACTGCATTACACTATGAAATAGAGTTAAATTTTAAAACATAACCTTGTCCAGCACCTGTCAACTCTCAATGTAATGGCATCTACAGGGTGGCTGATATATAGTGCAACAAAGTAAAGCGCTATATTTTTTAATTTTTTCTTTTTTAATTTTATTGTTCAAAAGCGAAAAATGTTGGAAATACCATTAAATTTTGGAATCATTTTCGATTTGTTCGAATTGGCCACCTTTGGTAAGAATTATGGCATTCAAACGGCAGACAAAGCCATTACAGGCTGCACGAAAGTGGCTCTGCGGTATTTTGGCCTATTCCCGGCGAAACTCCGTTTTGATATGATCGACAATTTGTGACAATTTTTTAGTGAGAACCTTACTTTTCAAAATGCTCCAGGTGCAAAAGTCCAACGCATGTGATCCGGAGATTTTGTTGGACATTGTGCGATAGAAATGATGCGAAGAACCCAATTTTTAAGCCATTCTTGGTTGACACGAGCTGAGTCGTGTTGGAATGTCTATGGTCTGAGCCCGAAATGTTTGTCTGCCCAGGGCTTTAATACTGTCCTTTAGGCATTTTCCCGATAGTAATCGGCATTTATTTTGACCTCATACGGACATTACGGCGGCCCACACCATTACCATCGGCGGCGCTTGAGTTACTGGTGGCCAATGGCGGGTGTAATATTTCAGCTGACCGCTTAGGCAGATAAACCCGATCATTTTATTGGCTCACTTTGTTACACAAATATTAGCCATCTTCTGGAAGTCGTGAAAACGTGAAATTGCCACATTTTGCGATAACCAATCAAGATCCATCAAAAAGTCTTAAAATCTTTGAAGTAAAAGTTCTTTTGATGAGATGACATGTATAAAAAATATCACTCGACTGTTAGACTCTTCAAATAGTAACTACGGCAATTTTTAGCAGATTTGATCAAATGATAATGCAATCTGTTCAGAAGAGAACAGACTTTAAGAATATTATTACTTATCCTATACCTTATAGAAGTCGCCGTGGTCTAGTGGGTAGTGTGTTGGCTTATTAGACGAAAGGCCCGGGTTCGAAACCCAGGTCAGACATCAAAAATCGAAAAATATTTCTTCGGCGACTTCCTCTCAGCAGATTTCTGGCAAAGACTCTGAGAGTAAAAATTGCCATGAAAAGCTTCTTAAAAATTTGTCGTTCGGAGTCGACTTTAAACTGTAGGTCGCCCCACTCATGTATAAAAATAACGCACACAACATAGGTGGTGTGAGAAGCTAGGTCGTAATCCAGACTGAAGGGTTGTAATGGCCAATTATGTATGCATTACTTATCCTACATTTTTGTATCAAAGTTTGCTCCAATGAATGGACAAACTTGAAAAAATATGAAAACAATTCGAATGTTTAAAGTTTACCTCATCAAATCTCATAGCATATTAAGTTGAAGAATAGATAAATGTATATCGTTTTAAAGGTCCATATCTTTTCTTTCAGATAAAATTTTAATTTTGGAAATCGGGTCGAAAATGTTTGAGTAAGAAAGAAATTTGTGCGTGAAGTCCAAAAGAAAAGTAGTTTTTTGGCAAATAAAAAAAGTTTGGACTGTTCGAGAAAGTTAAAAAAATATTTTTGAGATCTACTCAACAAAACTTTTTTTTTTTCATTTTGTCGGAGAGCGTTATGAATGGAATACATTTTGTTGTTATTGGAATACCCTAATCTATAAAATAATGTTATCTTATATGGAACATGAAGACATAATTCAGTTGGAGGTTATTTTACTTTGTTTTCTCATGCCTTACAAAGTGCTGACAACTTGAATCCCTATAATCATTTTGTAATATTATTTCAGCAAATACCTTGAGGCACAATGTTCTTCTTCTCCTTCTTCTTTTCTTTTTTTCTTCTTTACTTTCTTAACATTTGTTTTTTTATTCTAATTTTTTTTTGTTGTGTTTTTGTATGTTTCGCAAAGAATTACTCACAACTTAAAAGTAGATTTTTTTTTGTAACAGAATGTAATTCCTTTAGCAGCATGGATATTTTAAATGTTTTAATTTGAATACAATTAAAAAGTTTAAAGCGGAAATAAATTTTTTGTTTAATTTAAAAAGGTTTTGAAACGTGTTGTAATGAAATAAATAAATATGACATCAAAATCAGTCAGGATTACGATTTAGCTTCTCACACCATCTATTTTGTGAATATTAATCTGAGAGTCTGTTTTTTTGTTTGTTTGTTTGGTAGGCAATCACCCCTGAACGTCTGGACCGATTTTCTTGAAATTTGGGATATAGATTGAGCTTATGTTGGTGCAAGTTATAGGCGATAAATCTTTTCAAAATTTTGACCAAAAGGGGAGAAAAAATGGAACAAAAGGAGAAAAAATGCTAATAGGTAGCTTTTTACGATTTAGCTTGGTTAAGTTTCCCAAAAGGGGTACTAAAAGGGAGAAAGAGGCCGAAAACGGGCAAATTGAGTGCAGGTTATCCTAATCCTAATATATTGTTACGAAAGTGGAAATGGTGTTGTTAAAATAATAAACAGAAGCTCCAAAAACAACACAATATACTTGATCATGCATAAAATGATAAACAACAGCTCCAAAAACAAAACTGCGCACTGCTGACGTGATCAATGAATGAGTAAAAAATATACCAACAAAAATAAAGCGCTTGTTCACAAGATCGATGAATAAACAAGGATAAGAGATAAAAGACGTAAATAACCAACAACAAAATGAAGGGAACAAAGAAGTAAACAAGCAACAACAATCTGCTGTATAAAAATAGCGGAGAGACAATTAAACCATCAACAACTAATCTACCTGAATGAACGTAAACAAAAAACAACAAATTGAAATGGGTTGTTTACGTTTTTAGAATGTTCTCAAAGGCCGTCATCTTCAGTGATATAAAAGGCAAGTCAAAGCGAGCAAGGATGGTTCAGAGTTCGGAGTCTGAGTTGAATCAGTCGTGTGTGCAGACGGCACGTTGTATTCGGAGTTTGAACTAAGCTAGTCGTGTATAACAACATTGCGTTGGTTGAAGTGATAAATCAATCGGTTATGTGAAGACACGAGATTGAGCTATAATTCGATTAGACATGTGTGGAGACAAGTTGCGTCTGAAGGTAACAGTTGTTAGTGTTGTGCTTACAAAAAGGTTGTAAGCAGAGAATGATCACGAACAAACACTTATTGCGAAAATTATTGTTGTATACGTGGAATAAACTGGGACAGTGGCACTAAAGCTGTGCAGATAATGAAGAATTAATTAAAATTAAGCAGATTCTTATTTTTACTTTATTTGCAATGTACGAACTCATATTTTTATTTTTAAAAGGTAGAAACGTAACAATATTTTATGAATCTTTCTGTAAGTCTGTTCAGGTTATAGACTATAAATCTTTTCAAAATTTAGACAAAAATGGGCAAAAATTATTATTTCTATGCATAAATGCTGTATTTTATCTGTTTTAAAGGTATTCTTTTACAATTCAGCTTGGTTAAGTTTCCCAAATAGCTATTGAAGATGTTCCGTTTATAAAGTTGAACCAAAAGTGCATACCCAATCACGCCTAAATGCTTGAAACGATTTTCTGGATCGAGCTTTTGTCGGTGCAGGTTATTGGCTATAAATATTTTAAAAATTTTGATTCAAATGGGAAAAAAATGGGACTAAGGAAGAAAAAAAGGGGCAAAAATTAGTACTTTATGCGGTATTTTATTTGTTTTAAAGGTATTTTTTTACAATTTAGCTTGGTTAAGTTTCTCAAATAGCTATTGGAGGTGTTCCGTTTTTTAAGTTGGATCAAATGGGGTCCAAAAAGGGGGAAAGAAGCGAAAAACGGGCAAATTGCATACATTTATATTTAGAAGTTAGAGTATTCAAAAAACTGGGTTGTTTAATAAACCAATTTCCGAATAATTGCATTTTTTAAAATTGTATTTTTTAAGAAGCCAGTTTCGAAACCGGATTTTAATTTATTGTTATTTTTATAATCCGCGCAACGCCGGGTACAATCTGTTAGTTTTATATATGAACAGTTGGATCTAGAGTTTAAAGTCAATTCCGAAGGACAGATTTTTGAGAAAAATTCCCAAGAAAAATTTAATTACTCTCAAATTTTTTGTCAAAAATCAGCTGAAAGGAAAACGGCAAAGAAATATATTTCAATAGAGTTTTAAGTAATGTTTCCCCAGTAAAAATCCCTTCTTGTAAACATAACTTCATACCTCAGTCAAAGGAAAATAGAAAAAACAATGCAGATGATCATATCTAGAACAAACATTTCTCGAATATCTCGATATGTGCTCGTAAATTAAACATAGCGTCAATTAAAACGTGATATCCGATAAATTTAGTTTGAGTGTCCCGTAGAAGAAAATCAATGGCATAGTGAACGTATTCGCTTAACTGTAGCGGTTTAAGATCCACTTGATTACAAAGTTGAAGTTGCCGTAGTCTAGTAGGTATTGTCTTGGTTTATTCGACGTAAAGTCAGGGTCCCAGGTCAGACATCACAACAAAACACAAAAAATATTTCTTCAGCGATTTCCTCTCAGCAGATTTCCCGCAAAAACTCTGAGAATAAATAAAACCTGCCATGAAAAGTTTCTCTGTCTTTCGCAGTCGACTTTAAACTGTAGGTCCTGCCAGTTATGAATAAAATTAATACGTACAACATAAGTGGTGTGAGAAACTAGGTTAATAATGCTGACAGAAGGGTTGCAGTGATCAATTATGTATGTAAGAGATTACAAAGTTACAACGTAAAATACAACGTTTGCCATCAAAAGTATAAGAGATAAAGATGTAAACAACCAACAATAAAGTACAGCGGACAAAGAAGTAAAGAAGCAAAAATAATGTGCAGTATAAAAAAAGGCAACAACAAACTTGCAGTATAAGAAAAAAAAGAGCGGTTAAATAGTAAACAAAATACACAAACAACAATAATAAAAACAAGTTATTTACATTTTTAGATATTTCCCGAAGGCCGTCATTCTTCTTCGAGAGTATTCATCACACTATTGATCCAGTGACATAAAAAGCAAAACAGAGCAAACAAGAATGATTCAGTTAGAATTCAGTCAGCCGTGTGTGAAGACGACATGTGAGATTCTGTAAGAATTCGGTCATGCGTGTGTGAAAACACGTTCCTTAACATGTGAAGAGAATAATTACGGTTTGAAGATCTCCGTATAGTACTTACAAAAATATTATAAGCAGAGAGAGAGAGAGAGAGAGAGAGAATGGCGAACAATTGTTATTGCGTTCGCGGAAGTAAATCATTTTTTGAAGTTCTAACATATGATTCAGTTAGAATTCAAACCGTAACAAGATTTATAGCCCTACTAAATATTTAGGCTTGTCTTGACAATATTTGTTCACCTTCTAAATTGTCTTAGCAATCGTGTCACAGAATAGGTAAGGCATTCCGATAACGACGTCAGAACGACATATACATACAGGTTTATCGTTTTGAGGAAAACATACCCATCAAGGATAACCCTTCAGTAAGGATTACAACGTAGCTTCTCACATCAATGATGTTGTGTGTATTGAATTTACAGTTTAAAGTCAACTCCGAACGATTGATTTTTTTTTTGAGAAACTTTTCATGGCAATTTTGTTTATATTCTCAGAGTCTTTGTCAGAAATCTGCTGAGAGGAGGACGCCTAAGCAATATTTTTTTCTTTTTCTGGTTTTATGTCTAATAAGCTATTAGACAAATGGGACTTAAATGCCACCACTTAGAGTACCTGAACCCTTTGGTGCTAATCTAGAATAACTGGAATGTTTGTTAAATCAAGCAACAAAGAAAGTATGGGTATGTGTATTGGTTTATTAAAACATTTAAGGCTGATTAACTTTCGAAATAGTTCCGTATGACGTCACAAGGATTTGCAATGCTGATGATAGAGGTTTCATTTGAAATACAACTGGAGCAAACAGCTACTGATAGGTGGGTTCTCCAACTAAATAAAAAAAGTTTAAATTTTGTTTTTACTTATGAAAGTACACAATTTTATTACAATAAAAATTTTCCAACATTTAACGACCCTTAGGTGTTTTGGACAAAACGGTGGCAAAATCAATTCAAATAACAAGTGCTCCTCTATGTATGTCTACACATACTATGTATGTATGTGAATAATAATTTTTCATAATTTGCTTTTAAGGCATATTTATTTAGAATTTCTTTTTTTGTTCATTGGGTTGTTTTTGTAAGCGCTTTTACATTACATGACCATTAAAGTTTTATAATAATGGCCTTATAAAATAATTGCATGCACTTTAACTGCACTGATTATGGCCTGGTCTAAAGCTATTGTTACTATATAGGTATTCTGAAGTCAGTTGTACTATATATGCGTATATGTGTATGTATGTAGGTATATGTGTATTGGTATATAGGTTTTACGTATGGGCGTTGGCTGTTTTGCAATGTGAATGCAATTTTGTTTTTGTTATGATGTACGCACTATTTGTTGCGTACGCATATGTTCCGAATATGTATGTATATGTATATAAAAAACAACAACAACAACAACAAACTGTGTACAGAATAACGCATTAAAACGCATACATACACATACACACTTGTCCATACATCTACATTAGGTGAACATTTAAACTTGTATGGTATGTGTATGGCGTGTATGTATTTAGCAAGGACACCATGCACCATAATGCATAGGAACATGAAAACACTCTATTTTGTATGTGTTATAATGGTGTTTGTGTTGTGTTGTGTTTGTATTTGTATTTGCATTAGTATTCATTCATATTTGCCTTTATAGTTGAATAACGTTTTGTTAAATCTAAATGTTATTTGTTGTTCGATTTTATATGATATCCCCTGCAATCCATTGAAATTTTTTTTATAAAATTTTATTTACGAATAGAATACGAAAAAACTAAAAATAAAATAAAAGAAATAAAAAAAAATAATAATTGAAATAATAAATAAATACAGATTACTGCGTATACACACATAGCAATTTAAATAAATACTGGTTGAGTGTGTTTTTTTTATCCAGATTGATTGCTTTCTTTTATTTCTAAATGGTTTATTGGAAATTAATAAATTTATTATTTATTGAATACCAGGTTAGCCATTCAAGGCTTACAAATCGCCAGAGCTGGCAAGTCTAATAGCAAGTAAATGCCTTTCATTATCCGCTTTTGAAGCGGATAATGCTTAGAAATATTTACAAACGTGAAAACGTTTAAATGCCAATAATTTTCAATCATTATGGTTCTCATAATCAATTTAGTGTGCAAGGGATAGGCAACGTACATATACATACATACATAACATGGTGCGACAGTGAAAATACACCCGAGTAACCACATTGTCCACGTTGTTCAGTTAATTGAGTAGAACTCAGAAATACCGTTTTAATATTTCTCGAACCCTCCAAACTTGTTTCATTTAACAAAAACAGTTTTTTTTTCCAATTTCATGCACAAAATTCTAGATTACTGCAACATTTCTGACCCGATTTCCAAAATTTAAATCTTATTGGAAAGGAGAGATATGGACCTTTAAAACGTTATACATTTATCTATTCTTCAACTTAATATGCTATGAGATTTGATGAGGTAAACATGGAACATTCGAATTCTTTTCATATTTTTTCAAGTTTGTCCATTCATTGAAGCAAACTTTGATACAAAAATGTAGAATAAGTAATAATATTCTTAAAGTCTGTTCTCTTGTGAACAGATTGCATTATCATTTGATCAAATCGGATAAAAATTGCCGTAGTTACTATTTGAAGAGTCTAACAGTCGAGTGATATTTTTTATACTTGTCATCTCATCAAATGAACTTTTACTTAAAAGATTTTAAGAATTTTTGATATAATCTTTATTGGTTAGCACGAAATGTGGTAATTTTCTCGTTTCCATGACTTCCAGAAGACGGCTAATATTTGTGTAACATGGGGCAACTTCTGGTGGTCGCTCAAGCTTGGAATTGACACATTTTCCGATATACAAACAAGATCCATCAAAAATTTTCAGAATTTGATAAGATCACATTATAAAAAATATAACTCAACTGTTAGGCTCCTTAAATAATAACCAAAAAAACAATTTTTGTCAAATAAAAACAGTTTGGAGGGTAAGAGAAACATAAAAAAATTACTTTTGAGATCTACTCAACAAAACTCACAACCCACACCAGCCTTTAGGTAGGATTACAACTTAGCTTCTCATACTGTTTTGTGTGTTAATTTTGTGAGCAACAGTTTAACGTCGACTCCGAACGATTGATTTGATAAACTTTCCGAGGCAATTATATTTTGTTTTCAGAGCTTTTGCTAGAACCCTAATAAGAGGAAATTTCTAATAGAAATATTCTTCTCATATTTTATTTTGCTGAAAAAGCCCGCACTCGTAGGTTGAACCATGGACCTTATTCGAATAACACACTAACTGCTAGACTACGGCTACTCTTATTATAATTGTGAAAAAAAAACAATTGCATGCGAGAAATTACTGCAATAATGTGACTGTTTGATGTACTCTGTGAACAGAAGATATTGTTTCACCATATTCCTTTGAATTCAAAGCACAAAGGACCATATGATAACCGAATTTATTTATCTGCATTTAGAGATTAACTACTGGACGGAAGTGCTTTCAACAAGATGATACATTTCCAGATAAAATAATTTCGCGATTTGTTGATTAGTTGAAGATCATAGTAGCCATAGTCTAGTGATAGTGTGTTAGCTCAATAGACATGAGGCCACGGCTCAAATCCAATTGGCCAGATTGCAATACGAAATATGAGAAAAAATTTCCTAAACGACTTCGTCTCAGCAGATCTCTAGCTAAAAAAATCTGTCGTTCAGACATACATATATACATAATTGACCATTACAACCCTTCAGTCAGGATTATTGACTTAGTTTCTCACACTACTTATGTTGTGTGTGTTAATTTTATACATCAGTGGCGGGACCTACAGTTTAAAGTCGATTCCGAACGACAGATTTCTGAGAAACTTTTCATGGCAATTTTTTTTACTCTCAGAGTTTTTGCCAGTAATCTGCTGAGAAGAAATCGCCGAACCCGGGCTTTACGTCTAATAAGCCAGCACACTACCTACTAGACCACGGCGACGTGTCGTTCAGAGCCGTCTTTAAATTGCACATCCCCCCAATCGTGTATAAAAATTACACGCACAACATAATCGAAATTTTCTTTTTTTATTGGAAAGCACAATCATTCCGGTTAATAATGGAAAATAATTTCATTGAACTGGCTGTCTTAGCTGGGTATGCAGTGGCCTAAACTTTCTGCAAAATTTTTGAGCACATTATCGATTCTGTGCAGCTTTATTTCTCCACGAATATTGTCCTTTAGGTTAGAGGACGTGCACCTGTCGGTCAAGACAAGCACAGTATCTGGAGGTCGAAATTGACACATTGTACATATATATTGTCCTTTAAATCGTCAATAATCTCGGGCTTATCGGCGTAACACTTATCTTTGACGGCATTACACAAATAATAGTTCAACGGCGTAAAATCACAGCTCCGAGGTGGCCAAACGGCTGATAATGAGATCTTCAAAAACAGGGCGCAAAATATCGAGTGTAGCTTCGGCTGTATGGCACGTAGCGCCATCCTGTTGAAACCAAATATTGCGAATATCCTCCTCTTCAATATTTTGAACAATTCAATTTTTTTTTCAGCATGCCTCAATAACGATCGCCATTGACTGTAAGGACCATTCATTGCTCATTTTCGAAAAAAATTATGCCTCTGGACCAAAATCCGCATCGAACAGTGACTCGTTTTTGGTGCGTCAGCTTTTAAATGTATGCGTGCGGGTTTTCTGTTCCCCAAATGCGACAATTTTGCTTGTTTACATAACCGGCAAGATCAAACTGAGCTTCATCTGAAAAGATGATTTTTTTTTGCCAAAATCGGTATCTTCTGTAAGTCGTTCGCAGACCCACTTAGCGATGCGAAAACGCATTGGATGGTCAATTAGCTTAGCGTATACACAACCATATTCGTGTCAGCGGAAGGATAAAACTAATTTTCTGTCAAATCAAACATGAGCTAAGTGTTACCATTCTCGAAATAAGCACTAGTTAAAAAAAACGTCAGATGGCGTCCCCGATAGATCGTAATCCTAACTGAAAGTTTTGTAATTATAAATTATGTTTGTGTGTGTAAGGAGACCGTAAAATTCTTTTGTAGAGACCATGTTGTTGTTCTAGGGTTGGTAAGGAATTTCAAAATTATTATCCCCATTAAGTTATTGCCGATATATTGGTTGTCATTTACGAACAGTTGACAGAAATCTACTTGGAATGGATCCACTTCTACTACCAATTACTTGTCCATTATAATGAAGTACAATGAAATAAGAATTTAATTAAAAAATTCTTCTTTTATCACAGCTTTCATTTGATATTAAAAATTGTATTCGCCTTTAATTAATAAATAGATTAATTAGTTATCGATATATGCTGGTGGTATGTATTTTATAAACTACGAGAGTAATTGGATAGAGTATTCCCTCGATTTAAGTTGTTTCGATTAACGTCGTCAAAAATTTTGTTCCCTTCAACTTCGATTTGAATCTTCAATCGATTTACGACGCCCTGTTGTTTATAAATAAAACAGTATGTAGTGTGCTGGCTTATTAGACAAATAAGCCAGGGTTCGAGTCTCAGGTCAGACATCAAAATAAAATACAAAAAAGTATTTATTCGGTGATTTCTTCTCAGCAGATTTCTGGCAAAAACTCTGAGAGTAAATAAAATGACATAAGAAGTGCATCTGATAGTATAAGTTGTTTGAAATTCGATTTACGTCGCCTTTTTCCGGAACATTCTACAACGCAAATCGAGAGAATACTCTATTTCGCACAGTACAACATAAAAAATAAATTTTATTGTGGCGTATAATTAATATTTAATACGTTTCGTTTAAAGTAAACAATATAAAGTATACGCACTGATATAACTTTGTTGGTTTTGGTTGTTATTATATTTTTATATTTAATAAAGCAATACTCGTTGTGCTTCGTGAAGGCATTGTGGTGGGATTTAAAATTTTTTTGTTTGTCTATTATACATAATTGGCCATTACCAATTCAATTGTGTTGTGTGTGTTAGTTTCACCAACCGAACCACAGATTTTTTAAGAAACATTTTCATAACAGTTTTTTTTATTTAATCAGATTTTACAAAAAATCTTCTGCGGAATTCTTCTTTTTTTGCTAAAGATATCCTCACGTCTAATAAGCTAACACACTACTTACTAATATACGGCAACTTCAATTAATAATTTGTTGTAATTCATTCAATGGAGAAAAGTTCACAGAACGTGACTTTGCAACACTCACCGTTCCAAGTTATTGCTTGGTCTGCAGCCTGATCTTTGTAAGGCTACGAAATCTTAAAAAAAAAATTAATAATAATTCCACTTCTTATGGAGTATAGAGATTCTTGTTTTATTGAGATTATTTTTTATTCCCCCACAATACAAATGCCAACCCAAAAACACTCACTAACCTCCTTAGATGCATATATTAAAGCATCTTACGATATATTGATAACTTTTGTACTGTCCATGGCTATCATTTCTTTTTGCCTCTTTTTTTCTGCCATGTTTTTCTTGCTCTAATGAAGTGAGACCAAGCAAACAAGTTTAATTGTTGCAAAAAAAAAAAAAACAAATTACAAATCAATACCGAAAGTGTACATCATGGGAAATTGGATGAGATATATCGGAAATACGTATGTATGTGATTCTGTTCTATCACAAAATTCAATACATTATCTCTCCTGAACTTATGCTTGACCAGCTTGATTTACGCTTCAACCAGAAACTGCACGATATTTTGGTCAATTTTGGCAAAAAAAAAAATCATCTTTTCAGATGACGCTTATTTTATCTTGATCGATGCTTTAAAAAGCAAAATTTGTCGTATCTTAGGCTTAGAAAACACACTCATGGTCATACAGAATGTACTCATTACGATTGACTATTTGGTGCGGCTTATGGAGCGAAGACATCATTGGCTGTATTGCTTTGAAAATGAGGACGGCCAGTGGAGAGACCTATCACACCATAACAGATTTTTTGTACTCACTTTTCATGGAACTGATGTGTGGCAAATTGCACCATCTATTGTTAACATCACATGCAACAATCGATTTATTGCGTCAAATGTTTGATGGCGCTTTATTTAGCCGAAATGTTGATGTCTAGAAGCTAACCTTTGACACCGTTGGACTATTTTGTGTGGAGCGCCGTTAAAGAAAGGTGTTACGCCGACAAACCTGAGACATTAGAGTATTTAATAAAATTCGTGATGTCATTCCCAAGATACCATAAATCGAAAATGTGGCCGAAAATTCAATCTAGACACGGCAGCCATATGAATGACATAATATTCCATTTTTAATCAGAAAAAGTGTACTTCACAAGATAAAAAAAAAAATTTGGCAAAATTTTAATTCGTCTTCTTTTCATTACGTACATACATACATACAGATATATATACAGTCGGCCCTCCTATAATGCGGTACTCTCAGAATGCGGTTTCCTTATGACGCCGGTTTTCTTATGAAATTAAGACAGCGCTTCTATAACGTGGTACTCTTACAGTGCGTCTGGCGTTCAACTTCATCCCATAAGTTCCTAACGCACAGCCTATGAATGTATAGTAACTAGATATTGTAAGAGGGTTTAATCTACAGTACTGTGCAAAACAATAGCAGTTGGAATTTCAATTTAAAAAAAGGATGAATGAAGACGAACCAAATGAGGACAAATATTAAAAAATTACATTATTTTACAAGTCTTTCTTAATTTTGTTGGAAATCAGTTTTTTAGTTTAGTTTTTATTTCATTTTTTTTAGCAATCCTTATATGAACTCTTGAATTCAATAAAAATAATTTCTAATTTATCCTGGTTTTTGTATTTCTTGGTCTCCATATAATGCGGTACCAATTCTGTGTTTCTTATAGCGCAGTTTCAATACAACGCAGTGGACGAGTTCCAAAGAACGCGCTAATGAATTAGCCTGGTTGAGTACCTGAAAGCCGAGTTTCTTATAACGCGGTTTCTATATAACGCGGTGGAAGAGTTCTATAGAACACGCTAATGAATTAGCCTGGTTTGTACCTGAAATCCGAGTTTCTTATAGCGTGGTTTCTATATAACGCAGTAGACGAGGTCCAAGGAACGCGTTAATGAATTAACCTGGTTTGTACCTGAAATACGACTTTCTAATAGCGCGGTTTCCATATAACGCGGTGGAAGAGTTCCATAGAAAACGCTAATGAATTAGCTTGGTTTGTACCTGAAATCCGAGTTTCTTATAGCGTGGCTTCCATTCAACGCTGTGCGTACTCACCGTACATACATACAACCCTTTAGTCAAGACTACCATGTGGATTCTCACAACACTTTGAGAAACTTTTCAAGGAAATTTTATTTACTTTCAGAGTTTTTAGCAGAAACTTGGTGAGAGGAAGTTGCCGTAGATATACTTTTTTTTATGGGTAGTTCGAGCCGAAGCCTCACGTCTAATAAGCCAACACAGTACCTACTAGACCGCGGCGACTTCACTGACATGATGGCTGAACATTCTAGTTTCGCGTGGTTCGGAAGCTATTCATTAACTTAATCTATAAAAGCTTCAGCAATTGAAGAAATTAGCATCAATATGCTTATAGAGTTGCTATATCTTAACCTGAGAATCATTTTAATTTCTAAATTCCACTACAGTGTTATGGATACATGGTTAAAATGAATAATAAACCGGCAGTATATCTCGAGTAAAACGACTACTTTTCCTAGTCTAATTATTTTTCCATTTTCTTCTTTGAAAATATGAACATTTTAAAAATTTAGGGGCCCATCCCCTTTGGGAAAACATAATCACAGAACTTTTAATGATACATTTACGCGAACACCAAGTAAATGATTAAAAACATTTTATTACCTTCATCAACTTTTGCGTTAACGTAACAACATAAAAAAGAAAACATCCGAACAGACTGAAGCTTAAAAATCTTATAAAAATGTTTACAGTTTTACCTGTTTATTGCAGCTGCATAAACATTTTAATGCCAAATAGTGTGAAATTAAAAATATACAACAACAACAACAGCAATAATTCTACTGAATATAAAAAGAAAGCAAAAAAATTTTTTTTCAGAAAACTTTCTTCTTTCTTTAGCAAATAAAAGTTTTCGTGTTGCTCTTTTACTTTTTTTTTCTTTCTTTCTTACTGTGTGGCACAAACATTTTGCTTTATTTGCACCTCAAATTCTAATAAACACTTTTGCAAATCCATTTGACACACGTTTACACATATTTTTTAGTTGCATAGACAACCGGAAGCTAAAATAGAAGATGCAGAAACAAGATGTAGAGCATTTACTCAGTGTACATGTGTGCTGGTGTGCTTGTGTGCTGGATGATAAACTTTCTAATTTTACACATCATAATGCAGTAAAAAAAACACAAAGAGTAAGCGAGAAAGGAAGTGAGAGTGTGTGAGTGTGGTAAACTTAAAAGTTTTTCATCTTGTGTCGTATAAAAGTTGTACCTTCTGCTGCTTGTGTTCAGTGTACTCACAGTCAGACGCATAATAATTTGAAAATTTTCGTACGATGAGTAGTAGATTGCTGCATTCAATTTTACAACCGAAGTTGTAGGAAAACTACAAGTTCGTTGCTATTTTTAAGTTTTTCTAGCAACTTTGTTTGTGAATTATATTGTTGCTGTTGCTGTTATAGTCGTAAGAGTTTCTGTGTGTGTGTGTGTGTGCACTTTTTTTAGTGTTTGTGATTATTTTCCATATTTAACAGCTTAAATATTGTTTTGATAAAAGGTACACGATTACACATGCTGATGATGATGAGTTGCATACCAAAAAAAAAAGGAGAGGACAAATTGCAAATGCATACCTTTTGTGTTGCGAGAGTAGTCTTAGTTAGTAGATCTCCGAATCAAAGCCAGAAACTTGTAAAGTTTCAAATATAGTTTCTAATGTTCCTTAGATTAATTCACCAACTGAACTTTTTTTTCCAAATGGAAGCTGACCCTCCTTGATGTTCGATTAATGTTGTGTAACGACACTTTTCCGCTCGGGTGCTCTTGGGTAGTTTAGCGACGTCCAGTGGTTACATAAAGAAAAGACTTGTCCTTGAAAAATTCTAATTTATTTACTCACAATTAATAAAATAACTTACGTACTATGTGAGGGTTATATATGGAAAATCCTGTATAATATTAGTTAACAAGCTCGTCAGGTAACAGTTACTCTAGGCCAATCAAATGACCTACGCACAGGATGATTGTGGCTCTGAGATCTCTGGTGTTTGTCCAGTTCCAGTAGTCAATATCGAAGTCAACCAGAGGGGAATGTCAGAGCGACAATCAAATGGCCTACGCACAGGTTGATTGTGGCTCTGAGATCTCTGGTGTCTGTCCAGTCCCAGTTGCCAATATCAAAGTCAACCAAAGGGGTTTGTCAGAGCGACAAACAATTGGCCTACGCACAGGATGATTGTGGCTCTGAGATCTCTGGTGTCTGTCCAGTCCCAGTTGCCAATATCAAAGTCAACCAAAACGGAATGTCAGAGCGACAATTAAATGGCCTACGCACAGGATGATTGTGGCTCTGAGATCTCTGGTGTCTGTCCAGTCCCAGTTGCCAATATCAAAGTCAACCAAAACGGAATGTCAGAGCAACAATCAAACGGTCTACGCACAAGATGATTGTGGCTCTGAGATCTCTTGTGTCTGTCCAGTCCCAGTTGCCAACGTTTTACTAGTTGTAAATATCGCACTAGTCGCGACAACCGCACCACTTGTGATTTTTTTATATTATCAGCGATAGTCGATGTCACAAGAACAACCTGCCTTACCAGCCCGCATTATACACAAAAGTAACGAACACAGATCGAACATCAAACATAAATTCATCAGAGAGGTCTTGTAGGTCAAATGCAAGAATGATAAACTAAAGATTACACCATCACGCACACAAAATTAAAACTTTCTGCGCATGTTGAATCAATGACGTCCGTAAATTCTGTTGCTATTGGCTAATGATAATGCCAGTTATATTACAGGGCTGCCAACTACTTTCACGTAGTGCACACATTTTTGGTTAGAAAGAAATGTTAATTTTCACATATGAAAAAGACTTGGAAACGTTTAAAATAGTCCAACTACGTCATCTAATGGGAAATCATGCGCAAGGCGTTTAGTTTAGCATTCTTGGGTCAAATGTGAGTCGTACGACAACCGTTATTAAGAATAATATTGTTTCTAAAAATAGATCATAAACGCTTAGCAAAATTTAATTTACATATTTTAGGCACAGTGGGGCCTGTTATAAAGTTATGGTAAAATGATTACAATAGTACAATATAAAAGAAAATGAACAATACATTAAATCCAGTGATATGGTGTGGACAAAAACAAGGTTTCAGCTTTTGTCGCCACGGTTGATAATGACTGTGCTTTGCCAATAACCTCTTCGGATGGACAGCCATCTCTATCTACATGTCCACATTCGATAACAGCATTAGCTTTGACGTTATTACGTCAAAATGATTTACAACTGGGATGATCCTGCTAATGAGTACACTTAAAGGAGATAATTTCTTAGTAGGGTTCATCTGCATGACTATTCTTCTTATTAAAAAGCATTATTTTAAAAGCATTGTCTGACTTTATATATGAAGAAGGCACTCAGACAGTTATCATCACTATTTGCTGAATCGAAATATTCGATAGTAGTCTAGAAAGTAGCAAAGGTGGTGTACGATAATAGGTTGTTATCCTGACTAAAGAGTGGTAATAACTAATTAAATAAGTAAGTAAATATGTATATGAGAGTATCAAAGTCGCAAAGTATGAGTTTCAATTATTATTAAAAGCTATCTACTGTAAACGAGCTTAAAAGCTGGTGAAAGTGTAACTTATGATCTGGGCTGTCACAAGGAAAAATCTGATCACCTTTTAGCTCAAGCAATATAGTTTAATACATACAATTTAAACTTTTCCAAATCCTATTGTACACGCCTTAATTCTAAGCATATATTCTATTTTAATGGCGGTTTACCGTAGCTAGGCATAATGAAAGGTTAAATGTACACTGAGGTCACATATTGAGTGGATCATTTAACGATTTATATTTGAACCATAGATTATTTTGAATCGGGCAATACTTGTGTTATTCTATTCTATCACAAAATTCAGTAAACATAATGAGGTCGCCGTAGAGGTAGGTAGTGTGTTGGCTTATTAGACGAAAGACCCGAGTTCGAATCCCAGGTCAGACATCAAAACGAAAATTTGAAAATAATTTTTCGGTGATTTCCTCTCAGCAGATTTCTGGCAAAAACTCTGAGAGTAAAAAATTGCCATGGAATGCTTCTCAAAAAATGTGTCGTTCGGAATCGACTTTAAACTGTAGGTCCCGCCAATTATGTATAAAATTAACGCACACAACATAAGTGGTGTGAGAAGCTAGGACGTAGTACAATGGGTCAATTCGACCACCGAGTACTGTACTTGTCAGAATTGACAAGTATACGCCTCTAACCTAACCTAAACCTAATGAATCGATTTACGCTTAAGCAACGTTGGGATGTATTGACGGCAACAAAAAACTCCTCGATGACGCCGACTTTGTAAAAAAAAAATAAATAAATGAATGGTGATGTCATTGGACTACTTTTTGATAGCTATGCCAACTAACCAATTCCACATTTTAAGGCCAACATTCATGACGCCTTTGCGCGTTTGTACGACCGCATACATTTGAAAAAGTATACGAAATTTAGGCCGAGCAAATGAGGCTATCCACTGCAGCCATATAAATGAAATCATATTCCATTTCTAACCGGAACAATTGTACTTCACAACAAACAAAAAATAGGTTAGGTTAGATTAGAGGACATGTACTTGACAATTAAGACAAGTAAAGTAACCGGAGGTCGAAATTGACCTATTGTACAACATCCAAAAGAGAGAAAGATGAAAGAGGGAATATAATAAAAGAAGACATGAAGAAAAGGAGAGAATGTGAAGCGGAGGGATCCCACAGGCCAAACACACTGACAAAAAAGGGGGAGAGAGCGACTACACTGATGAAGCCCTAGCACCTCATAACTAGCCCAAGCTACTAATGAATCTGTGGAGAGCCTTAATGCCACTCAACAACCAAGTGCTGGGCAGTTACAGAGGACAGTCCCTAACTCGTTCTCATTACAATATGCCTTGGAATAACCTGTCAGCATCCAAATGTCTTAGTGCTCTGTGATAAAACCGACAACCGAACTTAAGCTGACCTTATTCAAGTCCAGCAGCCTAGCAGGCTATAGACATCTAGAAATAAAACAATCCAATACGTTCCCTCAACGCTTTTGCTTTTCCTTCCTGACCCATCCATTGATGAGGACGTAAAGGTGTCTGACTGGGGAGTCAGAACCAACTATTAAATCGTCCCCTAAAAAGGAAGCCTAACTAGCGAGGGCAAAAAAAAAATAAATTCGAAAATATTTCAAACCGTTTTTGTTTTATTGCATTTTAAAATTCAAACTTTAAAGTGGTCCACCCTGTATTACATGAAGTGGCTTTTAAGGATACCGTTAATTGTAATGGAAGGCCACAATGGTATATGAAGAAGATTGAGGCTGGCCAGCGGCGTTCATGATATGTGTGCCACAGATCAGCAATGAATCATTTTTCCGGTACTTATAAGTACTTATACAATTTTGAGTATGAGTGAATCAACAGAATTGAAATTCAACTACTTTGATTCATTCGTACTCGCTACAACATTGATTTATAAGTATAAGTAGCAATGAGCATGAGTACAACGTTGACATCAAACTCAGAACATTCGCGAAATATGTTTGATTCATACGCCTACTCATTCTGATTCATAAATTTAGAGAAATACTTATAATAATTATAAGTCATTCGAGTGGCTCGAATCATTTATTAAAATTTACAGTCTTTGTTGTTGTATATCCAAACAAAGAAAAAAGGAAAGACAAAGACAACAAGGAAAGTATTCAGTGAGTGTTCGTACGCGAATCATACTTATTTTGTGCTTCGTGCAGATATTAAGTAAAAACGGGTCGAAGTCATGCATATTATTAAGTATGAATACGACGAGTATTTCCAACTTTGAGTATGAGTAGTATGAGAATCATATTAAAATAAGTATGAATGCTTATAAGTATCTGAAATTGTAATTATGCTTTGAATTTACTCATCGCTTTGAATACTCGTTGTTAATCTCTGATATGTACAGGTTCTAAGAGCAGCACAAATTCTCAAATAAACAAAATTAGATCAGTAAAGTAAGATCACCGACGTAATACTCAATGGCAAGTCTAATCGTTAGAAATTTGTCATACTTTATGGCTATCTAAGTATGTGATAACAGTGTGCCAAAAAAAAAAATATATAGTTCCCTTATTATCACGACCCACGTACATGAATTAATTTTCTTTGTCATGTTTTACACCCAATATAATATTCACATTTCTAGTTCTCTAGAAAAATATAGAAAAAGTGAAGAAAACATTAAGAACTTGTTTGAAAACTTTCAAGTTTTAACGTTCATCATATATTCACACCCTTTCCGTAGTGCTTTATCTTGTAAATATTTTTCCTTAATTTTGGATATTGGTTGTGGTAGCTATTGCTGTTGCTGTACAAGGGAGAGAAAAATCTTAAAGATATTTTAATAATAAAATAATAAAACTTTTAGTTTCCACAAATTTATCTCATTTCCGGTAATTAGATGCACATTTATATTTCAAAGAATGAAAGAATTGCAACATTTCGAAAATATGTTGCAAAGACACATGTGAAGTTGTTCTTTCCTTTAATAAATTACATTTGCTTCCATTGTTCACATACACACTTACAAATGTACATTGTAAGTACAAATACTACAATAACGCTAAATTGAATATAAAATGAATAGTTCTAGTATATGTGTGCGTGTGTGTGTGTTTGTGTGTGGAAAATAAGGAAGTGGCTTGATATGCATGTGGTGCAATGAAACAAGTGCAACATGTGTTGCATTTAGATTGACAAACATTAAATATTCAAACTGTGGTGTGAATGCTTTTCATGGCAATTGATTAAACTGGTGATTGCATGTTTTTTTTCTGTTGATAAAATCTTTGAGGACATGTTTGGTGGCGACACAGAGGAAAAAAAATTGAATTTCCCATTTTAGAAAACACATTTCGCTTCTATTGTATTATGGCAAGAAATTTAAATAAATTCCCAATACATGGAATGGAAGTTAATATTGAAAATGATAAAAATTTTAATAAAAATTTGTTCATTGTAGAATGTCCTCAGCTGTTAGTAGTTTAAATATGGAATTGCATTTAATTCATGCATATTTCCTTATAGTTTCAATGGGAATCGTAAAAAGAACGGTTGATATCGCCACAAGTTTATCTCGTTCTGTGTCTTCAATAAGAAGACTGACGCGTAAAGATCTCACTCATATCGCTTCTATTTGATAATGTGTTATCAGGCTGCATACATACCTACAGGGTAAGTAAAACGCTATAATTTTCTTAATTTTTTTTTAATTTTATTGTTCAAAAGCAAAAAATTTTGGAAATAACATTAAATTTTAGAATCAGTTTAGATTTGTTCGAATTGGCCACCTTTGGTTCAAATTATGATCTTCAAACGGCCGACAAAGTCATCACAGGCTACACGAAAGTGGCTCTACGGTATTTGGCCCATTCCCGACGAAGCGCCGTCTTGCGATGATCGACACTTAAGTGTTTTTTAGTGAGAATCTTGCTCTCCAAAATGTCCCAGGCGCAAAAGTTTATCGGACCGAGATCCGGAGATTTTGGTGGCCACCCTAAGGTAGAAACGAAGCGAGGAACCTCCATTTTAAAGCATTCTTGGTTGACGCGTGCTGAGTCCTATTGGAATGGCCAAAATATTTGTCTGTCCACGACTTTAAAACTACCAAGGTCGCTGAGTACGAGCGCTGAGTACAAGCGTGGAGTACGAGCATGGAGTACGAGCGTGGAGTACGAGGGTATAGTACGAGCGTGGAGTACGAGCTTGGAGTACGAGCGTGGCGTACGAGCATGGAGTACGAGCGTGGTAGAAATGAAACGAGGAACCTCCTTTTGAAGTAATTCTTCCCAGGGCTTTAATACTGTCTTTAGGACATTTTTCTGATAATATTTTATTTTGATAGCGATGAACACGAGCGAGGAGCGACCATCGCCTGGTACGGAGGCCCAAACAATTATTAGCGACGGCGCTTAAATTCTGGTGGCCAATCGCAAGAGCAAATTTTCAGCTGACCACTTTGGCAAGTAAAACCGATATTTTTCCTTGTTCGCAAACTGCTCAATTTGGAATCCCTCCTCATCCGAGAAAACAAATTCGGTAACTGACCACTTTCGTGCGAGCAAAGTTACTCCTTGGCTCTTTCCAGTCTAACTTTTTTGTCCATCGGTGAGCTCTTGCACTTTTTGGAACTTCAATGTCTTTAGTCCAAGCTCATTTTTCAATATGTGTTGCATCCGTTCGATTAAATCTGGCCTTCACTTTTTGGATAATTTCTGGTGCTATTACCGTTTTTTTTCTTCCACTTTTTTTGACGCGATGCAACACTGTCAGTATCGCAGTAACAAGTAATCGTACGAGAAACATAAAATTTATTCACATTTGAATACAGAAGAGCTCAAACGATAGCCACCTGTGATTTTCCAGCCAAATTTAAAGTCAAATTTAAAGCAAAACACTATCACGCTTGAATTCCATTACGAATAACTTTTTTTCTAAATGCAATAGATCAAAATGCTTTTGTAAGCTTGTAAATAATAAAACGAACTGTCAGTGGAATTAATCTGACAGCTGTCAGACGAGCGGTTAACAAATGATAACAACCTGAAGTTCGTTGCAATACATATCAGCCGCCCTGTACATACAAATTTGGTAATTTCAATCCTTCAGTCAGTATTGTGACAATTAAATTGCCACAAAAAAGTTCCTTAAAAATCTGTAGTTCGGATTGTAGGTTTCGCCAGTAATCTATAAAATTAACACACTCAACATAAGTGGTGTGAGCAGCTAGGTCGTAATCCTGACTGAAAGGTTGTAATTACTATTTAGGTGTGTATGTATATCTGTAGGTACAGAGTCTTGGTAAATGTTGCCCATACAGCTGTGGCAAGAAGTATGTCTCTATGCAACCAACAGAAATTTGGTACCTGGACGGAAGGGCTAAGGTAGGTCGATATCAAATAACTGTAGTAGTAAAACCAAGCGAGAGAGCAGCACAAACTTTTCGAACTTTTTTAAGTCCCAAAAAAAACACATTTAAGCCCTAAAGTTTGTTGATGGAAATTTCGTCGCAATCATCTTACATTTAATATCACAAACAGAACATTTTATTATCACATCACACACTCTTGCTTACTTAAATAGTGTGTTGAAAATTGAATAATAATATCGTTCCTCATTATATCAAATTATGTTATAAAGTGTTCTTATTTCTATCGTATTTTTTTTCTTTCTAAGGCCTTATGATGATAATATAAATGAAGTGATAAGAAAATAAATATAAATACGCATACATGCCTACATACATGCATACATAGATAACCAGATACTATAGATGTAGTGTCTTATAATTGAATATGAAAGAGAAAAAAAGGAAATACATTTGTTTAGTGTATGTGTGATTGGTATTTTGCGAGAACATAACATTTCTTTGCAAAAACTTAGCATTTAAAGGCACCAACATGTCCTATACATACATACATTATGGATGTACAGGGTGGCTGATATGTATTGCAGCCAACTTCAGGATGTTATCATTTGTAAACCGTTTGTCTGACAGCTAACAGATTTATTACAGCGGCAGTTCATTTTATTATTTACAAGCTTGCAAAAGCTTTTTGATCTATTGCATTCAGAAAAAAAATTATTCGTAATGGAATTCAAGCGTGATAGTGTGATTTCTTTATATTTGGCTGGAAAACCACAGATGGCTACTGTTAGAGCCCTCCAGCATTTAAAAGTAAATAAAACTTTTGTTTCTCGTATCAGTACTCGTTACCGTGATAAAAAAAAAACGGTAAAACCTAAGTGATAGTGGTAGTCGCCGTGGTCTAGTAGGTAGTGTGTTGGCTTATTAGACGTAAAGCCAGGGTTCGAGTCCCAGGCCAGACATCAAAATAAAATACAAAAAGTATTTTTTCGGCGATCTCCGCTCAGCAGATTTCTGGCTAAAATTCTTAGAGTAAATAAAAATTGCCATGAAAAGTTTCTAAAAAATCTGTCGTTCGGAGTCGACTTTAAACTATAGGTCCCGCTACTTATGTATAAAATTAACACACACAACATAAGTAGTGTGAGAAACTAGGTCAATAATCCTGACTGAAGGGTTGTAATGACCAATTATGTATATAAAACTTAAGTGAAGGCCAGATTTTATCGAAATCCACGCCGCAGTGATAGAAAAATCGCTCGAGAGCTGAACATATCGCCAGGATGGATGCAACATTTATTGAAAAATGAGCTTGGACTAAAGCAATTGAAGTTCAAAAAAAATTAGTCTGGAAGGATCCAAGTTGTTACTTCGTTTGCACGAAAGTGGCCTGTTACCGAATTTGGTTTTTTCCTATGAGAAGCCATTCTAAATTGAGCAGTTTGTGAACAAACAAAATGATCGTAATTACTTGCCAAAGAGATCAGCTGAAAATTTACACCTGCGATTGGCCAACAGAACTCTAACGTCGCCGATGGAATTGGTGTGCGGTGGTCGCTCCCCGCTCGTATTCATCGACCGTGGAGTCAAAAAAATGCCAAATATTATCGGTAAAATGTCTTAAAGACAGTATTGAAGCCCTGGGCAGACCAACATTTCGACCGCAGACCATGCATGGACATTCCAACAGGACTCGCCACCTCTGCACGCAGCACGCGTCAACCAAGAATGGGTTAAAAAGGAGGTTCCCCGCTTCATTTCTACCGCATAATGGCCACCAAAATCTCCGGATCTCAATCCGTTGAACTTTAGCGGCTAGGGCATTTTGGAGAGTAAGGTTCTTACTAAAAAATACCGAAGCGGCGATCATCTCAAGACGGTGCTTTACCGGAATTGGGCCAAAATACCGCAGAGCCACTTACGTGCAGCCTGTGATGGATTTGTCGGCCGTTTGAAGGCCAATGGTGGCCAATTCGTACAAATCTAAACTGCTTCTAAAATTTGATGTTATTTCCAACATTTTTTGCTTTTGAACAATAAAATTAAAAAAATATGGCGCTTTACTTTGTTGCATTATATATCAGCCACCCTGTATGTATGTATGTGGAGCATATAACAGTCAAGACTTGCCGAAAATTCTTTTAATAGTTCTGACATGTATGCATGTGTATGTGTTTGTATTATATTCCCCTTATTTCCCTTTTAATGGTTTGTGTTGGGTGTTGCGTTGACGACATAACTGCTGCTTTTATGAGCATCTCTTTTTTATGTTGCTTCCATTTATTCATACGCAGCCCTACATTATTTTGTACAACAACAAAAAAGAAAATCAAAAAGAATTCATATAAACAGACTCATTATACTGAAGCGCAATCAATACATTTATTATGACAGTGTGTGTGTGTGTGTATAAATTATTCAGGCGCTTCTTTTTTTCCTGTTCGAGTCCTTTCGCCAGGCTGTCTTTAATAAGGATGTCATTATTGTACTTTTTTTTTTTGGTTATTTTTGTTGTTACATTGTTGTGTGTTTGTGTTGTTTTTTTTTATCAATTTAATAACACAATATCAATGGAAAACATTTCTTATGCCATTTTTTTTTAATATTTTTTGAAGCATAAATGTGAATATTGGCTAGGTGTAAAAGTGATTTCTGTTAAAACGAGAATAAGAACTTAGCTTTATTTATTTATTAAAAGGAGAGGATCGAGCTATATCAAGGAATAATAAAATTATCCCATCTATATAGCTTTGGCATTAGGATTATTGGCCACATGTTTGTTGTTATGCACTGAGTCTTCAATTCTCGTTTGAAAAATTTCTTATTATTCCTAATATTAATTAGACTCAATCGATCTGTATATATACCTATCCGTTGTATACTTTATTTTCAAATTACAGTGATTTAGGTGATAATGTAATCGACTAAAACATTCTTTTTCTAATGACATGGTTCAGATCCTAAAATACTTTGTGTTATCATCGTAAAATAACAAATAAAAGTTTTCGGGCTTCAGAGGAAGCCATGTGAAATGAAATTTAAAATGCTTTTGTAGATAACAACACATCTCCTAGAAGGGGGGTTTTCTGAAAAGCTTGATAAGCATGAAAATTACTTTTACCAAGCAATGTAATTTGAAATAAAGCAAATTAATCAGTTCTTAATTGGGTAACAATAAAAAAAAAACAAAAATAAAATAAATTTGAAAGACAATTCATTTCTATTAAATTATTTACAAGGCTCGTAAAACTTGGTGCCACAACTCAATAAAAATATTCAAATTCATGCAGATATTAAAAAGATTTTCTTCAAGTCATTGACACTTAAATGAAATTTAATAACAAAATCTGTCTTAACGTTTTATCACAATTTTTTTAGGCCTTCTGCCGTTTTTCAAAAAATTTTTTTTTTAATAAAAAACAGAAATAATAATGGCTTGCGAAAAAATAAGTAAAAAACGCCCGACTCATATGTTAATGTCTTACAAATACATAGAAAAAACACACGCATATAAATAAATACAATACATACTCCACATAGACTCTATCTTGTAATGCAGCAATAATGTCTGTCACATTGTCTGTCCTATGGTATGTCAGTTTTTGTACATTTCTAGGGTTCATTCGTTTCATTTGTATTGCTCAAGAGATTGTAAAATGTGGCATTGTATGCCCCCTCTCTTATTCTTCTTCTTCTGCTTTTTTAAAGTACCTACACATACCATATGCGTGTATATGTAAATGTATTAGTAGGTAACACTGAGTGAAAGAGAAAATCGTAGCTGAAGAAAAAGTTAGGCCTTCGTGTTTAAGGCCTTTTAAAAGAATAGAAATATCAACTACATCGCTGTCTATTGGCATTCTCTTTTTAATTGGCAATACCGCTAACAAGCTCTGAAAACCGGATATGGAATTTATTATCTAGCACACGTAAACACCATGCTTATTAGGCATGCTAATCGGGAAATTGCGAGTCCCGAAATTCCAGGATTTCGAGATTCTCAAATCCCGAATCTCGGGATTTTCGGGACTGTGAATTCATATGTATTTTGACTCATTAAAACGTCGGAGAAAAAAATTCTATAGCACTCGACTTCGATAATAGCATCTCAGATGAGGAGAAGCCTATTTCCATTGCTAAAAAGTTATTTGATGCCATCGAAGAATGCAAAAGTCCTACAAAACGCATTAAAAGGGTAACTGATTTAGATACTCAACTTTCCAAAGAGGGGTAGGGGTAAATATTTAAAAGCTGCATACAGCTATCTTGGAACTGTTTTACCAACAAATGTTGATTGCCAGAAGTGTTTTTCAAGGGCAGCATATGTTGACAAAAAAATTCGTTCAAGCCTATCAGATCACATGTTAGATGCTTTAATCTTTTTGTTGGAATCCAAATAATTTTCTTAAAATTAATGCATTTGCATATAATCATTTACGCCTTTTTGTTACATTTTGTCTTGCTGTTTTTATAATTTATTGTTAATGACATATACTCCTGATATACATAATTGGAAAATCGCGACTTTTCCCGTGATTTTTGGGGATTTTTGGATCCCGAAATATCGCGGGAATTTGAGATCGGGATTTACAAAATCCCGAATCCCAGGATTTTTAAAAATTGATCCCGTTTCGTATCCCTAATACTCATACATCTTCGTCATACTTATGCATCGTTATCATATATTACCACCAAGATCATCATCATCATCATCATGATATTCATCATCGGCTATTTATATGCGCATATATTACCTCATAAAATATTTAGATTTGTTCCCAAAATCTTACAGATCCAAACGAATAGCCAGTGTAATGAATTTGCTCAGAGAACGCTAACTAATACCATAAGTTATCGTAACATTGCCGTTAACTTAAGAATTCAAGTGATAATTATCACAGACAAGAACCAAAACTTACATACTTAAGTGATCATTACAACCCTTTAGTCAGGATTGCGACCTAGTTTCTCACACCACTCATGTTGTATGTGTTAATTTTATATACGAGTTGCATAACCTACAGATTTGAGAAGCTTTTCATAGCAATTTTATATTACTTTGATGGTTTTTGTAAGAGACCTGCTTTCCTCTCAGTAGTCGTCAGCAAAAAATATTTTTTTTTCAAATTTCGTTCTATCCGACATTTCTAAACTTGGAGTTGAGCCATGTGCTCAAGTATTCCAAGTGTATTCTAAAAAGATATTTCCGGTAGATTTCTGATTTTCGGAGTTTGAAGTGGATGGGAAACCTCCATAAACCTTGGTGCAGTAACTCTTCTTTACAGCGTTGCGAAATAACTTTTTTCGATTAGTCACCCTTGATTTTTTTGATATTTAAGCGACACCAATGCATATCATAACCCAACCACCGTTGCTTTACTGACTCACAAACCTCGGAAACCCCTTAATTTCAATAAGTTTCTGGTATGTGACAGCTATATTACAGGGTGGCTGATATGTATTGCAACCAACTTCAGGTTATTACCATTTGGAAAACGCTCTTCTCACAGCTGACAGATTTATTCCAGGGACAGTTCATTTTATTATTTACAAGCATACAAAAGCATTTTGATCTATTGCATTCCGAAAAAAAGTTATTCGTGATGGAATTTAAGCGTGATAGTGTGAATGATTTATATTTGGCTCGAAAACCACAGGTGGCTATTGTTAGAGCTCTCCATCATTTAAATGTGAATAAAACTTTTGTTTCTCGTACAATTGCTCCTTACCGTGATACTGGCAGTGTTGCGTCCAAAAAGTGGACAAAAAGAAAACGATAACATCACCAGAAATGATCCGAAAAGTGAAGGCCAGATTTGATAGAAATCTACGCCGCAGTTGTAGAGAAATTGCTCGTGAGCTAAACATATCGCGAGAACGAATGCAGCACATATTGAAAAATAAGCTTGGACTAAAGCCATTGAAGTTCCAAAAGGTGCAAGTGCTCACCGATTGACAAAAAAAGTTAGACTGGAAAGAGCCAAAGAGTTACTTCGCTTGCACGAAAGTGACCAGTTACCGAATTTGGTTTACTCCGATGAGAAGGCATACCAAATTGAGCAGTTTGTGAACAAACCAAATGATCTGGTTTACTTGCCAAAGAGGTTAGCTGAAAATTTACACCTGCTATTGGCCGTAATAGCCGATGGTCGCTCGTCGTTCGTATTCATCGACCGTGGGGTCAAAATAAATGCCGAATTTTATCGGGAAAATGTCTTAAAGACCGCATTGAAGCCCTGGGCAGAAAAATATTTCGACCGCAGACCATGGACATCCCAACAGGACGTAGCACGCGTCAACCAAGAATGGCTTAAAAATTATGTTCTCGCTTCATTTCTACCGCAGAATGGCCACCAAAACCTCCGGATCTCTATCCGTTGAACTTTTGCACCTGGGGCACTTTTGGAGAGTAAGGTTCTCACTAAAAAATACTAAAGTGTCGATCATCTCATGATGGGGCTTCGAAGGGAATGGGCCAAAATACCGCAGAGACACTTTCGTGCAGCCTGTGATGATTTTGTCGGCCGTTTGAAGGCCATAATTCGTACCAAAGGTGGTCAATTCGAACAAATCTAAACTGATTCTAAAATTTGATGTTATTTTCAGCATTTTTTGCTTTTGAACAATAAAATTAAAAAAAAAAATTAAAAAAATATAGCGCTTTACTTTGTTGCATTATATATCAGCCACCCTGCATGGTTGATTAATGCCAAAGTTTTCTAAGGAATTGTCACCCGATTCTGAGTAAAATCAGTGCCAATTTTGGGAAAATGGTCGTATTAAATTGAAACCATTAACCCTTGCGCGATACCTGTTACATCAATAGACACCAAAAGCAAAAATTATTTGAATTGTAGAGATATTTAATAGGCGTCCATCCGGAATGTACGGTTTGTGCGGCCAGCAATCCACGTTTTTAATATTCAAATTGATGATGCAAAGTGAAACAGTTTTTACGAAGATAGCCTTAATGGACTGTAAGAAAAAAAGTTCTTAACGAGCACATGAAAACCAAGCAATAGCCTGCTGTCATTGGACTGTCAATTTGAAACTGTGCATTCACATCTTGATTTAGGCAGTATTATTGGATATTAAATTGTCTTTTATTGATCATATTAGTTTGATGATTGGCAAGGCTCGAGCTGTTCTTGGTTTTGTGAAAAGATGGGCTAGGGAATTCATTGATCCTTATATAACAAAACTACTGTACATTTCACTTGTTAGGCCTATTTTGGAGTATGCGTCTGTTATTTGGAATCCATACTATCGTTGTCATAGTGATTCAATTGAGTCTGTGCAGAAGCAATTTTTATCATTCTGCTTACATGGCTTAGAATGGGATTATACCAATGGGCTTCCGCCATATGAGGATAGATTAGCTTTGGTAAAACTTCCAACTTTGGAACGTAGAAGGTCTGTTTTAGGTGTTTGTTTTATTTTTAATCTGGTTAAAGGTGATATCGATTCTGAGTTTTTGCTTTCTAACCTGAATTTCAGCATTCCTGCAAGATTTACACGGCACTATCGTCCTCTTTCCTTAGATTTCTATAGATCGAATTATGCTTGTAATTTTCCTTTTCGTAGATTATGTAATGATTTTAATTCGCATTATGACTTTATAGATTTTAATTGTAGTGTTTGTAATATAAAACGTAGCTTGTATTCTGGCATTAATTTATAAATTATCGTATAAAAACGTATTTTTGTTCTTGTCTTAGATAGTTCTGTTTTTTTTTTGTTACCTTGTTCAGCTTGTGATTAAGTTCTGTAGCTGTTTTATGTTCTCGTTGCCATAGCTTTTCCCTTTCCCGCTACAGTCCGGACTGTGGTGTGTACGTGTCCCTGCGTAATGGGGACGAGCCCTCCGCGGTCGGGTGAGGGTGGGTTAGTGTGAGGCCGGGGACGTTCGAAGGTCAAATGACTCTTTTTTTTATGTGCCAATATCCTTCTCTAGCTCAATGATGACTTCGCTCATTTAACTCTGGCTTTCGTAATAGTCTTACACAGCAATCGTTATTTAACATTGGATCTGGCCATTAAACTTTTTGGATAATCTTCAGCATGCTACATATGTGAATACCGCACTTGTCAGTTAACTTTGTGAACTGCTGATCATGTTGTATCACGCCGGCCACAATTTTTTAAAATTTTGATTTGACCAAGTTTGCTACTCCTTACCACACTATCCTTCTGATAACACTCTTAAAGCATTCTATGGTTTCCATTATGATGAGACCTTCCCGTAGCAGGGTATATCAAAAATAGAATCTGATCGTCCACGTTTTTTTAATAGGGATCTCCAAGATTAGAATTATCCGGAATCCTCCAAAAAGCAATAGACGCAATACTTGCAGATGTTTGTTAAAGATAAAAATGTTAAAAACGGCCAAGACTCCTTGCTGTAAAATAATAATTTTAAAGCGCACTAATTTCGTATGAAAATAATCTGTTGCTATCCTTCCATATAAACTGGCACAGTAGGATTAATGCATCATGACATGACAAGGACTTCAATAGGGCCTCTTTACTTGTAGTTGTTGTTTCAAGCGACATGTTCAATAAGTACTAGTTGGTATGACTAAATGTATGTTTATTGTTGTTTGTATGTGTGTATGTGAGTGTGTATGTGTACAATTTTAAATTGTACGACATCAAGTACAAAACCAAAGCAAATTTGCAACAACATTGTAATTGAGAAAAATAATAACAACACATACATGCATACATACATACTCACAAACGATAGAATGAAACTGAGATAGATAGATACACATTGACAATACAAGCCTTTCTACAGAATAATGCTTTGTCAACTAAGAGAACAGAGCAAAAAGTAGACACACACATGCACACCCAGAAACTGTTTTATACATACGTTTCAAATAAATGACAAGACAGAGAGAGAGACATACATGACATAGCCTCTCTTACACATACACGAATACAACATTTTAAATGTTTAAGAGGAGGATAATAATAAAAACACAAAACTGAGAACAGAAAAAATATTTGGTTGGCGATGGGGGTTTCCTGTTTCCTTTAATTGTTACTTTAAATATTATTTTTTATGCTTTCTCATCTCTTCTTTTATTTTATTTTATTTTTCTTAATTTTTTTAATATTCAATGGAATGTCGTATGAAATGTGTGTTAAATTCTATAACGTACCACCATAGCACTGGAATATTAGTTAAGAATGTTTAAAAAGGGGTGCCATTATTTTTAAAATAGTATTGTGCACATACAATCTTCAGAAATGAATTTTCTTAGAAGTGTATGTAGTACAGTCAACCCTCCTATAACGCGGTGAGTGCGTACTGCGTGATATGGAAACCGCGCTATAAAAAATTTGGATTTCAGGTACAAACCAGGCTAATTCGTAGTGCGTTGTATGGAAAGACAGAATTGGTACCGCGTTATATGGAGACCAAGAAATACAAAAACCAGGATAAAGAAGAAATTATTTTTATTGAATTCAAGAGTTCATATAGGGATTGATAAAAAAATGAAATAAGAACTAAACTAAAACACTTGTTTCCAACAAAATTAAGAAAGACTTGTAAAATAATGTAATTTTTTAATATTTATTCTCACTTGGTTCATTTTCATTCATTGTTTTTTTTTTAAATTGAAAATTCAATTACTATTGTTTTGCACGGTACTGTATCTGGGCTAAGCTTTTGCTTCGAATATAAAACTTATATTAAACCCTCTTACAATATCTAGTTGCTGTTCATTCATAGGCTGTGCGTAAGGAACTTATGGGATGAAGTTGAACGCAAGCCGCGTTATAAGAGTACCGCATTATAGGAGGGCTGTCACAATTTCAACCCTGCATTATATGGAAACGGAATTCTGAGAGTACCGCATTATAGGAGGTTTGACTGTACATAATATTTATTTAATCAGGAACGGACTAGCAGGGCATGAAAGATTTGAAATCTGCCAATGAATTTGCTGTCATTTGTTGCTATTGCCTGATTGCCTTCAAAGAATTTGCAAATTTTCCTATATTAGGGAATAGAACAGGTATTCCAAGGGCACTCTGGCTTCTGCATGACAGAAGGAGGATGCTTACGTTTCCTAAAAGTCCAATTGCCATCCTTTTCCAAACACATAGCGGTTAACAATGGTATGGGTTGTGCTGAATATACGGAAAATATGGGTTGAACCTTTAACTCTTCTGATTGATAACTCTGGAAACTAGATGACTAAGGACCCGTAAGCATGGTTCCCAGATTCCGATTCGCAAAAATCTGGCCATCGGGTTTTAAAAAGCTGAACATAAAAATTACTGTGAAAATGTTAATTGTCGCTTAGAACGTGGACAACGTTGTGATAAACACAAACTAGCTTGGCCTTGGGCAGTTTTGTTTCAATTATTGTCTATGTTGGGACAACAAAATTCGAAATAGTTTAAGGCAACTTCTGCGACAACTCCATTTTATTATGTTTTTTTTTTGTGTTTATGAAGCAAGGTGACTCCCTTCATATTTGATTATAATCTCTGGCACAATTTTTTCTTATCCTATTAGCATATTTTGCAAACTTTTTCCAGCTATCGCAGAAAATTTTGAGATGTCTTCTTTATCAATATCCATTTCAAGATTTTCTGAAAATTATTTTTATTTTCATGTACAAAAAAAATAAAAGCTGTACATAAAGAATTGACTATCGCCCGCAATAATATTTACTATCACATCAGCTGTTCAAGTGTTGAGACATCTTGTCAGTGCTGATAGAAGAGGGAAATCATAACTTAACTGTATAACAAATGTACAATCAGTGTTGGCTAACATGATTTGACGAAGATAACATGAAATGATATGATTATTGGAAAAAAATTCTATTTAATTGGACAAATTAAATTTAGGCTTGAATCTGGACAAGCATCAAAAAAGATGGACAATCCAGTCAAGTCCACCCAGGCTGGCAACCTTATCTGAAAGGTAACTTTCTTCACAAGCTAGGGACATAGTGAAAATTTAGATTGATTTTTCTTTTATATAAACAGCTCAGGGTGGCTGTGAACCTACTTTCTTCGTTTTCATTTATGTAATTAGTCAACTGTGATTTCAAAACAGATCTTTGGGGTTAATTGTTTTCGATTAACTAACCGACTAACCGAACATAACCTAACCCAAACGCGGTCGTTATCCTATTTAAACACTACATACTTACATAATTGGTCATTACAACCCTTCAGTTAGGATTATTGACCTAGTTTCTCACACCACTTATGTTGTGAGTGTTAATTTTACACATAAGCGGCGGGACCGGGACTGTCGACTCCGAACAACAGATTTTTGAAAAATTTTTCTTGGCAATTTTATTTACTCTCAGAGTTTTTGTCAGAAATCTGCTGAGAAGTAATCGCCGAAAAAATACTTTTTTTTGTATTTTCTATGTTGATGTCTGGCCTGGGACTCGAACACTGGCTTTACGTATACTAAGCCAGCACACTACCTATCTCGACTACGGCGACCTCCATAAACACTACTGAGCAAATATATCTTTCAAATCCGATATGAATTCAACGATTTCGATAAACGTATAACTTCGAAAAACAAAAATAAAATTTTTCGGTGAACTAGGAACACCTTTTTATACAATTCTCTGTTGTCTGACTATTAGCAACTGTCAGCTCTACTTAGATTGCGTTATTTTACGTCTGGTAACTTCGGGATTCTTTCTTAAGCATTGTTGTTGTGGCATTTTTTGATCATTGTTTTGTTTTTTACTCTCAATTTACTACGTATTTACATATTTTGATGCCTCCATTCTATAACGTTCTAACTGTACTTAAACCGTTTTTAATGTTCTTGCATTCTATTCTCTAATTCTACGTTCTCTTACTTAAATACCGTAAAAATTTGGTTAAGATACGCCGATCTGTTCCGAAGTTATAGAGAAAAATCTACTTGGATGACACATAGAGTCGTATGTCGCGTGCAAACTTTGTGAGCTCATAACTCAAAACACACATTTTCGACTTAGAATGTTATAGGATGGTGGCGTCGATTTGTGTAATTCTACGTACCGCTCGGGCCTAGATTATTTAACTTAATAGATAGCTTAAGTGAGGTAAGAAGTAATATATTTTCATAGCCGGACGGCTATTTAATATGACTGTGCCTATTCTAGTGAGTTCATAGGCTACAGAATAACGCAAAATGCGTGCAGTAACTAAAAAGACATCCTTGCTTGATTGGCAAAGGTATTGGCAATTAAAATCAAAACCGCATTGTGACCAGCAAGAATGATAATCTAAAGATTACGCCATCACGCCTATAAAAATAAAACTTTCGACGCATGTTGAATCAATGACGTCACGCAAATTGTGTTCCTATTGGCTAATGATAATGTAAGTTATATTACAGGGTTGCCAACTACTTTCACGTAGTGCACACAGTTTTCAGAAAAAATGTTAATTTTCACTTATGAATTTTCACTTGGAAACTTTTAAAATAGCCCAACTACGTAATCTGTTTTTCATCATTCTTGGTGACCAGTACACCAGAGCATGGCTTTGAAATACAATATAATACAGGCGGCGTCAAACTGCGACAAGGCCACATGTCAGCGGATAGTATGTATAATATAGGTTTACTTTAAAAAGAACTATTTTATGTTAATAAAAACGCTGAGGCAGGACTGTCAAAGAGCCATGGACTTATTCATCAGCCTTCCTTATGTAATAATACCGCAATACGTAAACTCATAAGTGCAACCAATTGGTAGAAGTTGTTTAACGTCCACCTTAGTGATAATAATTCGGTTGCCTACCACATTAAACCCGATAATCTTTAGCAATAATTGCTGCAATAAATGTAATTTTCTAATCATGATTGTAATTTAAAATTCGAAATATTTTATGTTTAAAACACTATCGGTGTTATCGACAAATATAACAACAACGATAATATTTTAATTTTTTTTTCTCGTTTTCATTATTACTTATGTGGGAGTAGAAATGTAATTTAAATATCCAGCTGAGCCGGAAATTATTTTTTATTATTGTATTTCAATAATTTGAAAATTCCAATTATTATTTGAAAATGTTAATTTATTTCATACACCAGATATCATACAACTGCCGAAGAAAGGATGGGAACGTATGCTGCATACACAAAAAAGTTATCTAAGGTATACGAAGTTTCCAAATAAATATTTCACCTATGGAGAAAAATGGAGAGCATAATTATTCCGCTTTTATTATTTAAGCCTTACAGCTAAGGTCAAGTATTTCCATTGGGACTAATTTCCCCAATGCTTTTGTTGATTACGCATATAACGTAGAATGTTTATTTGACACATTATGTTCGAATTTCAGAGAAATAGCAACTACAATTACAACATGAATGCATACATACATACATTTACAGTGGCATATATAAAGAAATGTAGTGTGTTGATTTGAGGATTTCATAGTATTTCTATTTAATAGTATATACGCCTTGGACAGGGTGGCTAATATATAATGCAAGCGCTATATTTATTTAATTTTATTATTCAAAAGCAAAAAATATTGGAATTAACTTTAAATTCTAGAATCAGTTTAGGTTTGCTCGAATTGGGCTCCTTTGGTAAGAATTATGGCCTTCAAAAGGCCGACAAAGTCATCACAAGCTGCACGAAAAGTGGCTCTGCGGTATTTTGATCCATTCCCGGCGAAGTGCCGTCTCAAGATGATCACCACTTTGGTATTTTTTAGTGAGAACCTTACTCTCCAAAATGCCCCAGGCGCAAAAGTCCAACAGATTGAGATCCGGAGCCATTGTGCGGTAGAAATGAAGCGAGGAACCTCCTTTTTAAGCCATTCTTGGTTAACACATACTGAGAGCGGTGGTGCTGAGTCCTGTTGGAATGTCCATGGTCTGCGGCGGAAATGTTTTTCTGCCCAAGGCTTCAATACTATCTTTAAGACATTTTCCCATTAATATTCGGCATTTATTTGGAGCCCACGGTTGATGAATATGAGCAAGGAGCACACACCATTACCATCGGCAGCGCTTGAGTTCTGGGCCAATAGCTGGTATAGATTTTCAGCTGACCTCTTTGGCAAGTAAACCCGATCATTTTGTTTGTTCACAAACTGTTCAATTTGGAATGGCTTCTCATCGGAGAAAACCAAATTCTGTAACTGGCCACTTTCGTGCAAGCGAAGTAAAAATGCTTGGCTCTTTCCAGTCTAACTTTTTTTTGTTTCTTTTTGGTGAGCTCTACCACTTTTTGGAACTTCAATGGCTTTAGTCCAATCTCATTTTTCAATATGTGTTGCATCCGTTCTCGCTTTATGTTCAGCTCACGAGCAATTTTTCTACCACTGTGGCGTGCATTTCAATCAAATTTGGCTTTAACTTTTCGGATCATTTGTGGCGTTGTTACCGTTTTTTCTAGTCCACTTTTTGGACGCGATGCAACACAACCAGTATCACGCTAATGAGCAATGGTACGAGAAACAAAAGATTTATTCACATTTGAATGCTGGAGGGCTCTAACGATAGCCACCTGTGGTTTTCCAGCCAAATATAAAGTAATCACGCTTGAATTCCATCACGAATATCTTTTCTTCTGAATGCAATAGATCAAAATGCCTTTTGTAATGCTTGTAAATAATAAAATGAACTGTCATTGGAATAAATCTGTCAGCTGTGATTCGAAGGGACTTACAAATGATAACAACCTGAAGTTGGTTGCAATACATATCAGCCACCCTGTATATGTGTACATATGTACTTTTGCGTAGTTATATTTCACTTAAAAACGGAGTACAATAATAATTTGACTCATATGTTTGTATGTATGTATGTATGTACACATACATACATATATGTGCGGTTTTATATGTATAAAAGCACTTAAATTTTCTTATTGTAGTTTAAAGTAGTTGGTCGCACTTTAACAAAATGATAGACACAGAATTTCTGTCTAAGCCATAGAAAATCTATAAACACTTACACATGCAAGCAATTTAACACACTGAATTGTGTGCATATAGCACATGTTTTTGAGCCTTACATATATACACAATCATATATAATGGCACATACAACAAACAAATCCTTGCAGATACACTCACACACAGAGGCCTACTGAAGCAATCATTCATTTTCTTATACAATTACGTGTATTGTTGAAGTTGTTTGTACGTTACACACAACAATTGGTGTTCAAAGTTTCTTAGGAAGGTTTGGGTTTGATGTTCTCGTCGTCTAGTAGGTAGTATGTTGGCTTATTCGATGTAAAGCCATGGTTCAAGCCCCACTTCAGACATCTACAAAAAAACCGAATTCGTAGAAATATTTCTCCGGCGACTTTCTCTCACCAGATTGCTGGCAAAAACTCTGAGAATTAATAAAAATCGATCATTCGAAGTCGACATTATACTGTACAATCAGCACATATTCTCACAAGTAGTTCACATAAGCATTGGTCTAAAGCCTGACAGAAGGCAACCACACTTCTCCTAACATCCTCTCCATTTCCCTAATAATCTGCTTAGATAAAAAACATGATTAACGAAACTGAAGCTACCAGTTACACGGCATTAAATAAGCTCCGTTTAGCGAAAATAAAACATCATTTTGAACTGGGATATTAAAAAAAAAATTATTGCCATTGCTGACAACACTTTTTTCCATCATTCAGATAATTTTAATAAATTTAACGCCTAGCAAAACTGGTCTCTTTTTGAAGCCAACCAATTACTCATCGAAACTTTCGATTTGTTTGTAAGAATTACGAAATGATTGAAAGGAGCCAAGGCTAATGAATACGGCGGTTCAGGAAAGCTCCTAGCTTAATGCTTTGATTGTATCGTGAATCGGTTTTACTGAATTTGCGTTGTCATGTTGCAAAATTACCCCGCCGTGTCTTGTTGCCCGTTCTAGTATTTTGTTGATCAATATATAGTTTAAATTTGTTGAAGATTCTGGTTGTAGTAGCTGGTAGTACACCACATCATTCTGGGCCAACCCGAATTGATCTGGTTGCGCAGCTGAAGATGAAAGGTTGCCCCGGATTAATTCATGATGCTTTCCATTTAGGCTTCCATATTTGATCGTCAGCATCAATTCGATGCAACACTGATCTTCTATTCTGTTTTGAAGCGAAATTTCACAAGAGATTTTTCGATTATTCATCTGTTTGCCATTCAATCCATGTGATACCCATTTTTCAGATTTTTAGATTTTTCCCATAGCTTTTAAAAGATTTTTATTTGAAATCTAACATTTCTGCCATTTATTTTAAACACAAAGTGTCATTTTCATTCGTCCATTATTGTTTTCAATTCGGTGTCAGCAAATTTTTCTTCATTTCCCAGGTCATAATTGTTGTCAGTGAACAGTCGAAATCATTTTTTGCATGTTGCTGTTGATCATCATATTCTTCGACAAGCATTCTATGCGATACTCCTGTACTTCTCTTTAAATGAAAACAAAAATTTAATGCTTCCGTAAATCCTCATTTCACTTTACTGATTACCTTAAGGATGCCCTAACGTTGTGTACTTTTACTTACTTTACTTAATTGGTTCATTAACAACCCGCTTAACGGATTTCGACTTGCCTTAACACTTTCTTACGCGCCTATGCCAGTTGGTTACAGCAACGTCCAACGCAAAGACGGTCTTCCTCTTCACTGATTACCGCAGATCCTTGCATCAAAAACGCGTCTCGCCGGAGCATCCCCCTACATTCGAACGACATGGCAGAGCTAGCGCAGCCACTGGATGGTAATACGCTGCACAACGTCCATGTCAGTCCACTTTTGAATCATTGCCAACTCCCACTGGATCGAAGATCTTACGTAGGACTTTTCTCTCGTATACTTTCAATGCTGCTGCTATCAGTGCTTAGTAGTGTCCATGTGTCTGCGCCATAAACAAGTGCGAAAGAAAGAGCATATGGTGTCATTGAGATCATAGCAGCACCTGTTGGAATGAGTGATTCTACGTTTGATCTCCAGACTGTCTTTGGTGACAACAACGGAGCCAAGACCAATGAATTCCTTGGTTATCGGCTGTAGTCTGAGATCCAATACGTCGAATGTCCATACTTGGCGATAACATATAATTTGTTTTGCCCTCATTTACTGTCAGACCAATCTCGTTCAACAGCATAAGGCAGTAATAACATCACGCTTGGTACAGGGTTCACAAAAAAAAATTAATCAAAGCGAAATCTCGTATTAAATTTTGAAATGCCTGTCCAATGATTAAAACTTAAAACTCGGCGACTATTCAGAAATTTAAATCTCATGACAAGTGACTTCAAATTTCATCGTTATGTGTCATAATGATACTACCGGCATGGATTTTCTCTGACTGAACTAAGCCAATACTTTTAGAAAGAGGTTCCATAAAATTATGACTTTAAACAATTAAGGAGTGCGCACAAAAAAAAAACTGGACTTACACGTTTCGTTATAGAAATAAAACTAAGCGGCGGATTTTTTTCGTATTTTTTATTTATTTTAATTAAAATAAATAATATTTGAATTCCTTTTGTGTATAAAATTTTTTCCGGACCAAGGTCTCAGAGCATCCAACTTTTTGTGCCACTTTCCTTCCAGACATATTAGGGTGGTTTAGAAAAATACGTTTTATTTTACTTGCTTTTTTGAGGTCGGCAAATTATTTTTTCTTCCACTTCCACGCTTTCCCTGAATACTCAAAGATTTCTTATATTGTTTTTTTAATTCTTACCTTAGAAACTGATTTTTGGTTAACACCTGCGAGCCTAGCAATCGTTTTTTGTAAGTCGCGCAGTTTTTGATTGAAAATTTCAATTATTTTTTTACGACATTCTTGTTGGGTGGCAAATTTCAAAAAACCATTTTTGCTATTGCAATGACATTTTGCTCATGGATTTTGAAGCAGATGACTAACAAAAACAATATAACGGTATTCATTTTTTTCAATTAGGCCCATTTTTTTCGTGCTCACTCCTTAGTTTACTGGAAACAATTGGTAGAGTTACAACCCTAATACAGTATCTAAGGAGTCGTTATACATTGACTATCAATATGTGAGCATGTGTGGCAAACATGTTCTATTTATTTCAGACAATACTAGTATAGGCTATTGTTAGTCAAAAATACATAAATACGTACATAAATATATTCATACATACTAACTTATGGTATATATTCGTGTACTAACTGTAAATTATACAATATTATAGTAAATACAAGTATGGATGTATGTATGTATGCATTGCATATACAAAATATTTGAAAATGAGTAATTTTTATCCAATATTTTGATTTTTATTTATTTTTATTCATTTTTTATTTCATTTTTTATTTTATTTTCATTTATTCATAAATTGTTTAGTTAATAGCAAGTATTATTGTACAATAAATAACAGGGTGATTTTTTAGCTATTATCCTATTGGCAACACTGGCTTAAACAGCTCACGCACGTTTCGTGTTTTGTTTCACTGTCAAACATCTTCAGTTTGTACTATAACTTAACCATGAATAGTCATACAAACGAACAAAGCTTGCAAAGTCATTGAATTTTATTTTCAGAATGCTTGCTCTGTTAAGAATAGTTCATCACGCGCTTCTTCCATTTTATAGGCAGGTTAATTGATCCCCAGAAGCGGCTATTCAGGCTATTGTGACTAAATTTCTCACCAAATTTACATTGTAGGACATTAAACCAGCAAAACACGCTTAAGTAGAATGCGAACTGAAGAAAATATTGCAGCTGTATTGGCCAGTGTTTATGATGACCATCAATTATCGATTCGTTGCCAATGGCAGTAATTGGGCCTCTGTTACTCAACAACGTGGAAAATATTGCTGAAGAATTTAGGTGTGAAGCCTTTCAAAATACAGCTGGTGCAAGAATTGAAGCCGAACGATCTATCGCAACTGCAGAATTTTTGTTGAATGAGCTCTTGGAAAGTTGGTCGAAGATCCACTTCTTTATCGAAAAATTGTGTTCAGAGACGAAGCTTATTTTTGGCTTAATGAATACGTAAATAAACAGAATTGTCGATTTTGGCGTTAAAATCATCCTGAAATATTGCAAAAGCTACTAATACATCCAGAATAAGCCACAGTTTGGTGCGGTTTATGGGCTGGTGGCATCATTGGACCGTACTTCTTCAAAGATGCTGCGAATCGTAACGTAACTGTAAATGGTGAGCGCATCCGCGAGACGATATCCAACTTTTTTTCACCCAAAATGCAAGAGCTTGACTTGCATGATATGTGGTTTCAACTAGACGGTGCCACATGCCATAAAGCACGCGTAATGGACTTACTGATACAAGAGGTCGGTGAACATTTTATTTCACGTTCGCGACCGGTCAATTGGCCGCCTAGATCGCGCGATTTTACGCCTTTAGATTAATTTTTGTGGGGCTATTTTAAAGTTCATGTCTATACAGCACTATATTTTTTAATTTTTTTTGGAGGTAAAAAAGTTTCGCGTAGCAATACAACATCGATAATGACAATAACAATCCTCTCCCTTTGAGTTCCCTGGATACAGAGGTGCCAAGTGCAGCTGTAAGTACTTGTAGCATGTACTGCAACCTAAAACGACCAATTCGATTTCGGTAGACTTATAACGACCAAAAAATTCAATTAGTTGCTAATCTACAACGTCAAGATTATTGGGATTATTAAAAGCTGGAAGGCTTTCAGCTCATGTTTTGAAAAGCCATAATACAGGGTGGCTGATATATAATGCAACAAAGTTAAGTCCTCTATGTTTTTTAATTTTTTTTTTTTTAATTTTATTGTTCAAAAGCAAAAAATGTTGGAAATAACATCAAATTTTAGAATCAGTTTAGATTTGTTCGAATTGGCCACCTTTGGTACGAATTATGACCTTTAAACTGTCGACAAAGCTATGACAGGCTCCACGAAAGTGGCTCTGCGATATTTTCGTCCATTCCCGGCGAAGAGCGCTCTTGGATTGAATGATGCGTTTGAATGAAGCGAGAATCTCTTTTTAACACCTCTGTCGCATGCGAGTGACTGTGATTGGTCTTGAGTTCATGATCTGCGCCAAAATGTTTTCCCTCAGGGCTTCAATCTGTCTTAGACATTTTCCCGATATAGCGCATTTATTTGTCCACGGTCAATGATACAACAGAGGACCATAGGCATAGAGCCCACACATTACCATCGAGGCATCGAGTGTAATTTCAGCTGACCTCTTTGCAAATAAGGTTATTTCTTCCAGATGCTCATTTGGAATGCTTTACATCGAGAAAACCAATTCGTACTGTCACAATTTCAGTGCAGAAAGTACTACTTGACTCTTCCAGTCAAAATTTTTTGTCCGGTGACTCTTGCACCGTTTGGACTATGTGTCAAGCTCATTTTCAAATGTACCGCAATCCGTTCTCCGCAATGTTGTCGAGCAATTTTTCTACTACTGCGGCGTGGATTTCAATCAAATCTGGCCTTTACTTTTTGGGTCATTTCTGGTGTTGTTCCAGTATTTTTTTTTCGCTCACTTTTTGGACGCAATGCAACACAGACAGTATCACGGTAAGGAGCAATGGTACGAGAAATAAAAGATTTGTTCAAAATTAAATGCTGGCTCTCCAGCCAAATATAAAGTAATCACATTATCAGGCTTGAATTCCATCAGGAATAATTTTTTTCTGAATGCAATAGATCAAAATGCTATTGTAACCTTGTGAATAATAAAATGAATTGTCACTGGAATAAATCAAATAAAAATTTCATGCATTTTTTCGAATTTTTTGTTTTTTTTTTTGAAAATTTTTCCTACAGCTCTTAAAAAATCACCCTATAATTTATGTTTTATTTTTGTGAATTTTTTTCATTTTGTGTTTCATAGATGGGTTCTGTTCCTGACATGTATTTTATATAGTTCAGCTATTACTTGGTTAACTTTACTGTTTTGAACATTTTTCTCTATTTACCCATTGACCTTAATCGGTTAGCAAGCAGTACAACTTTTACAGGTAGTTTGGTAAGTTTGGTAATTTTTTTTTTTTAAATTCATGTTTAAGATTTTTAAGCAATTGAATTTTCAAGATATTTTCAATCGCATAATATCAATAAACTTTTAAATGCAGTATTGATAACATTTAAATCGTTTTAGAGTTTTATAAAGTTTGTTTAAAATTTATTTAAAATTTTAAGAGAATGATTGATGTTTTCTTAAGCAATCTCTTATTTGAAGCATTTGAATGCTTAAATAATTTCCTACAATATAATGAGTGTGAAACAATTTTTAGGCTTTCATATGATATTTGAAATGAAATCACAGCCTACTTATAATGGAGCAGCATGTCAATGTCTTAATCACTTCATCTAAATTTATTCAAATTATATCGAATGAAATCTTCTCTCCATCCATCCATTTATTCTAAGACTATTATTAAATGGGGGTAGGATTATATACTGGCTATTACAACCATTCAGTCTGGATTATGTTCTAGTTTCTCACACCACTACTGTTGTGTGTGTTAATTTAATACATAAGTTGCGGCACCTACAGTTTAAAGTCGATTCCGAATGACAAGTTCTTTATAAACTTTTTATGCCAATTTTTCTTCCCAAGTTTTTGCGATGAATTTGATGAGAAACAGCCACCGAAGAAATATTTTTTCCTATTTCGTTTTGTTGGAGTTATCTGATCATAGGGTTTGAACTGTGACTTCACTTTTAATTAAGCCAGCATAATACCTACTACACTTAATTCTGTTGAAATTATTTCTAATAAAGCCTTCCAACTCTCTCTCTCTCTCTCTCTCTCTCTATAGAAGTGTCACATAAATATCCTATAGCCCATCAATGCATTCTTCACTTGATTATAATTAAACTGGAGTAAGATTTACTCAAATGTGGAGTCGATTGTAATTTGCTCGCAGTCCCGGAGTTAATTGACCATAAAATTTTTACAAATTTGATTGCGCATATTGTTTCCAAAGACAACTTCTGAGAAAAATTTACGGATAGGCGCATCTGCATTATAAATTTAAAGAAAACTTGATGCTGCATTTTACAGAACTATATGCACACATACAGCCTTGGACATTAAATTAGCACAAAATCCATGTATAGTATAATTGTGAATTTGTTCAGGTTTTTCTCCTAATTAGTCCAATTGTTTAATATTACCGTTATCGTATACATTGTTTATTTTGACTACTAATTTGTATCAGTAGCTAAATTCGATCTGGACAGTAGTTTTAGGTAAAAATTTTTTTGAAGTATTTTTATTCTTTCGGTATATTTTTTTTAATTTTGTGGCATTCATAATAATTTTATTAAAAAAATTAGGCGTTGAGGAGAAGCTCATTATCGTTAACTTGTAAAAGGGTGGGAAAAACCTGACTGAAATTGACGAAATTACGAATTTCTAGAGAAAAATAATTTACAATGTGATCATTTCCTTCAAAACAAACAAAATAATATCGCAGGAAACAAAAAGCGAAAGTCAAGTGTCAAAGAAACACCCGAAGTCGTCGACTGCGCTATTTTCCGGAAGTCAAAGAAGGGGTCTTTCATGTCGTCACACGATATGTTGAACGAAATTAACTTCCAAATTAACTTTAAATTTATCAGACAGGCTCATTCGATGACGTCTTAATCACGGCAAGCTCTTTGGATGCTCTTGCCGAAAGAACCCATTTCTACCTAAAAAAAAATATAGTCAAGCGTTTAACGTTTGCTCGCACCCCCAAGGATAAAGATCTCCCATTCGGGAAAAAAAAGTATTTTGGAGTGATGAAACAATGCAAAAATGTATGGAACCGGTTGGTAGAGAGGTTGTTTAACGGCCAAAATGTCAGACGATAAATCCATGCGTTATGATCCTTTGATCATCAAGAGAGCACAATGGCGTGGGTAGCATTTTCACTGCACCGTGTAGGTAACATTAAGAAAATTAATAAAAAAAAATGGATCGTTATCAGTATTTCGCTAAAGAATGAACAAAACGAAACCATAAGCTTTTAAATACATGTCAGTTTTATTCATATTTTTTCAAGATAGTGGCCCAAACACTCAACAGAAGACCCCTGGTACGATGCGAAATGTACTACTGCTCAACAAAAATACAAAAATTTGGACGATTTGTGGATTGGAATACGGGTCGCTTGATAGTCGATTCCCAAAAATCTTTTCCAAAGAACTTTGTCCGGTGCTTGGAAATAGAGCCTACTCTACTAAATATTGATCAAATAAACTGAATAAACTGAAAACATTAATATTTTTACTATTTCTTAAAATATAAAATGTTCATTCCTGATATTTTAATTTGTGCTATTTTACTGTCCAGCCAAAAATTGGCGTTTGATATGTTGCAGGCTTAAAAGAGAAGACGATTGGCAATTTCTTCAAAATTTTTGAATTTTTCTAAAGAAGACTATGCATCTTAAGCTTCTATGTTTAAATTTTTATATGAATAGACCTAAAATATTATAAAAAATCTGATTGTTTTGTTTACGAAGTTTTGCGCTAATTTATTGTCCATAGCTGTATATACTATGGTAAAATATTGAAAACATTTATGTATCATACTTATTAACTTGATTGATTATAAAAACTATTTAGCCAGTATTACAACCTAGTTGCTCACAGAACCCATGTTAAGTGTGTCAATATGAACAATTTGAACGTAAACTCCGATTGACAGAATTTTGAGAATCTTTTAATGACAATTTTTCTATACTCTCAGAGTTTTCTTCAGTATTATGCTTCATATTTCATTTTGTTCGAAATGTTTTGGCTGGGATTTGAATCAAGGGCTCGCGTCTACTAAGCCAAAATATTACCTACTCAGATAAGGTGAATCCTAGGCATAATAGGAAGGTAAATCCTAGGCATAATAAGTTAAATCGGCTTTTATTACGTTAAAATTATAAAAATTATAAGGAGAAGAAGAATTTCGTTGATTAATACATTCCCTGTCACGTGTGTCTATTTCTAGTTACGTTAAACAGCATTCGTACGCCGATTTGAATTATTATGTACGGAAAATATACCGAAAATAATACACATGACCTAGAAATAAAAATTTTTCACAAATAGTTGCTTCATGATTTCCGGACAAACTCCTTCAATACACATGATTTTGCCACATCACTGTTTAAAAATTTAAAACCTACTGAATAAAAACTCCTTTTAAATTCGATTTTAAACTCTTCATTCATAAAATGTGGTATTTGTGGGAACACTAACTCACTCACTGTTATGACGTCAAAATGCATGTGATTTTTGCTTTCGATGAGACATAAATATTAAAGGCTGAACAACGCAAAAGAACGAACGAAAGCTGACATGAATATTTCCAAATTGCTGATGCAATTGACATTTTCAAAAATTTATCATCAAATTCAGTGAATGACATTGACTTTTGACACATTCAGTGTGCAGAGTGAAATACGTAAATACACTCAGGAAAACTGTCGAATGCAATCACAACGGGAAGTGACGAAAAATCGATTCATGCCAACAAAAGGAACGATTTCAAATGAGCAGTGGGGGATGTTAACAACGTTTCGCATAAAAATGAACGGAAATTTCAAAAAGAATATAAAAGAAAAAGTTTAGACAACTCTGTTATGATATCATTTTCCAACAGTCTCAAGGTAAGCGATTGATTTTTTTATGTTGACATTAATCTCACTCGGATACACGTCCGATTCAATGAAAATCAATTTGGAAACTTCTCTGATAATCACTAAATATCGTTGCCTATCTAGGTGTATATTCAATTTTAAAATAGAAAAGTTTAGTGTGCAAAGGTTTAGTAGGCGCGATAGTTACGAAGCCATCGAGTTTATAACTTTTAAAGAAGAAAACAGGTTCTGTCTTTTACTCAGCAGGCGTCTGGCATCAGTTTCTAGAATATCTAGGTGGCACGAAATATCTCCTCAAATTAATTCTTCAAATTAGCACATATAAACATATTTACACGCATTATATTGGCCATTACATACATACTTAGCCTTATGAATCCGGTGCCTTAACACCGCCTTCCAGGCTCTTTAACTTATCGCGCACCTTTGAGAGCTAGGCACGGCAACGGATAGAAAGGCTTTCTCGATTTGATCCTTTCAACTCAAAAAAGATCATCTTCTACGGCGACTTTCTTTTATCTCCGCAAGAAATGCCCCTCTTGCCCTTCTATTCTCTTCTATCCCAAACGATATGATCGAGACAGCATAGCTGTTGTATGTTAATGCGGCGTACATCGTTCACAACGTTGAATTGAATGCAAAAATCTTCGCCAAATCGCACGAGACTGAAGATGCCACGCTTCTGCGCCACAAGGAAACACAGAGAGGATTAGCGGCTTGTAGAGCATTAGAGAGATCACTGCTACCCAATTGTCCTATTGAGGCCACAGTAAAACCCTGTTGAGAAGATTGATCCTACGCTCCAGGCTGACATTAACAGTAGCCCCAAAATAAATAAATACGCTGACAAAATCAAAAGTATAGTTATCAAGCATAATCTGATACACCAAATATCTTTACTTGTCGACAACATATTACACTTCATTCAATACCTCATTTACAGCCAGAAGGTATTCAATCTCCCCGTTCAATAGCGCTAAAGGCAGCAGTAGCATCTCACTTAATATTCCAGCAACTAGAAACTTTTGTGATTAAATTGTAACGCACTCCCGCCGTCCGTAGAACATGCTCCACAACGAAGATGAAGAGGTCACATGTTAGGGAATCACCTTATCTAAGACCCCACATGGTATCAAAAGGTTATGAAGATCCTTTCCTACCCAGACGGATCTGTAGGAGTTGCTCAAGGAATACCGAGCTCAAACATGGAGGCAAAACAACATTCTTTATAGGGATATTGAAGGCTACCTTACAGTCGGATGGTGTCGACAAGAGTTGGTTTAGTCTTCTCTAGATTTGAGCTATTCGTTCACTTAGAGATTGAACCAGTGTTTTGGCGATACTTTCAAAACTCGATTCAACAATCGATAATTATGTTCTAGTTGGAAGATTCATTCATCTTCCTCTGTTCAAACAGAACATAATCCGGGTTACCGTGGTATTGCAAACTGACAAATCTAAACATTGAAAAATCATTACTGATGATTTGTTTAGTTTCTAACTTGAATTACTGCGGGTTATGTTTCCACGATACAACATGATCCCTAATAGCAGAATTCCTGTCGTTATAGCCCTTAGCAGAACGTTGCCATATGAAATCTGTTGCGTATCTGCAATTAAGTTCTCACTATCATCCTTAAGGGAGACTTTAATCAAGTTTGTGGTCGACCTTCTCACGCCACCCATAATGTGTGATTATATTCTCCATGAAAGGAGCTGTAGTTTGCCAACGAAGTATTTTAAGGTGTCAGTATTGGTTCTATTGAGTCGGAACTTTCGTCCAACATCCAAATTTACTGCCTGCTTATGTACCGCGACTACATACATACATAATTGGCCATTACAACCCTTCAGTCAGGATTACGACCTAGCTTCTCACACCACTTACGTTGTGAAAAATTACTTTTTTTTTTATTTTTATTTTTGATGTCTGGCCCGGGACTCGAACCCTGACTTTACGTCTAATACGCCTGTACTCTACCTACTAGAGCACGGCGATAAAAACTTTCGAAAAAAAATATTTTTTGGTGTGCGTTTTAGGCTGTTTACTGTATTGCGACTAGTCAACTATTATATATGATGAGCACTTATACTGCATAAAATAAAATTGAATTTAATCAATCTACAATTTTATACGCCCAGAAAGACTCTATGATTGTATCATAAATATCGTAATGTAAACGAATTGTCATTCAGAGGTGTTAGGTATGTTGATGTAAATTTTTGCATGAGTGTACACAGTTTTTATGGCAATTTTCTAGGTTAGAGCATTTTGAACATCTACCTTATACATATAAAAATTACAAAAAAGAGAAAAATAAAAACAGTAAAATATGGCTATGACAAACACATCTAGCCACCGAAAGTTAATCTTCAAAGAATATGGAAAATAATATCTTATGTGATTAAGGGCCATTATTACAACTTCCTGTTAAAGTTGCCGTTAGTTAAAGGTAGATTTAGCTAAATTGAACGGCAAAGTTACCTTTAACTTATTTTCGTTATTATAACTTACAGATAAGACCAAATTAACTTTTTCAAAAATATGGCAAAACAGCTTAATTAAACAATTTCTTTTTTAATGCAGTGGCAACAGCGGTCTTCGTTTTTTTTTTTTTTTTGTTTGTTTTAATAGCTCATTTTATTTAAATTTCAAATTGCCATTTCGAAAATAAAATATGATATGGCAAGTTCAAACTTAAAATGACCTTTAAATGTTAAATGATGATCTTCCCTATAGCTTAACGCTCACTTATATCTTATTGCGTACACGTAATAATCAAAAAAAATTTATCTCTCCGTTAAAATTCTCCCTTTAGTTAACGGCAAGTTGTAATAATGGCCCTAAATGATTTTCCATTCAAAATCTTTTCCTAGTCATTATTTGTTAATTACATATGATACGATTGGTTAGAGTACTTCTGGTTTTTGTAAAACCACGCACTTTAAAGGCATTTAAAGAAAAAAGCTACCAAAATATGTATGAAATACCAAAAAAAAAAAATGAAAGAATAAAATGACTACAACAACAATAGTTATTGGTGTACGGATTGACCTCAATACATATTAAATATGTCATCATGACATTCATGTATTTGTATTGTTGCACAGTTAAGCCTTAAATAAATAAATTTTTCTGTACATATTTTCCGCATATACGCGTGCATTCGAATGCATATGCCAGCGAATATATGCTGTCATTACCAATGAAATAGTTCTCGTTCACATATTTCATTGTAGTCATCCAATTTATGAAAACTGATTAAAGTCAAAAGCATGAATGAAATTTCAATTGGCAGTAGAGATAGTTTAAAGCCATTTTTTATTTTTTTTTTTTTGTATTAAATGTGTAATTACTGCTGTCATAGCGACAATATAAAATGAAAATTGATTATGTGTGATTATTTCAAGGTGCTTTTTAAGAAGGGCCTATTTTAAGGATTTTCTTAATACAGTCAAACTCGTTTATAACGAATTATTACGTACTTATTTTCAAGTCCCAACGTTTTAATAACAATTTGCATACAACAAACTTCGTTTATTGCGAACTCGTTTAAAACGAAGTCTCGCTTAAAACGAACTACTTTAAATGGTTCCAGTAATTAAATTTTACCTTTTTTATAACGAACCCTCAGAAATAACTTTGAAGTGTGGCAATACACATACATAATTGGCCATTACAACCCTTCAGTCAGAATTACGACCTAGCTTCTCACACCATTTATGTTGTGTGCGTTAATTTTATACATGAGTGGCGGGACCTACAGTTTAAAGTCGACTCCGAATGATAGATTTTTGAGAAGCTTTTCATGGCAATTTTTACTCTCAGAGTCTTTACCAGAAATCTGCTGAGAGGACGTCGCCGAAGAAATATTTTTCGTTTTGATGTCTAATAAGCCAACACACTACCCACTAGACCACAGCGACTTCAAAGTGTGGCAATAGTCTTTACTTTTATTTAATATGGCAGCATTAAATTATTACTCAGAATCTTTAATCAGCTGATAAATAAAAAGAATTAAAACATATTTTTGGTTTTTAATAAAACAATTCTTTTTGTTTTTAATAAATGGAAAAAATTCTTTGTATTTTATATTTTTTTTTTTTTATGACTTTACCCCGTTTATTACGAACTTTGCCTATAACGAACTATTTTTTCTGGTCCTAAGGAGTTTATTTTAATCGGGTATGACTGTAAATTCTTGCCTTTATTGTTACATATTTACAGTGGCGTACCTAGAATATTTGCCGCCCGGGGCGATCTCCAGTTTGCCGGCCTTTCTATTATAAGTCAATCAAATAGTGGTTTTTAGAACTTAAACCCACATAAATCAATTATTAAGTTATTTAATCAATATTAATTAATACACAGATTAAATTTTTTAGACATATTTATATGCACTCGTAAACATATTTATATAATATCTACTCTTCTAGCTTTCATACTAGAAAAATTGTGTATAATGCTCTCAAAATTTATATTATTTGTAATTTCTTGTTCTATTGACAATATTGCAAGATTTTGTAGTCTTAATTGACTCATTGTAGAACGAAGATAATTTTTTAGCAACTTCAATTTTGAGAAGCTTCTTTCGCAACTAGCGACACTGATTGAAATTATTAAGAAAATTCTTAACAAAATTGCAATGTTGGGAAGAGAATTATCCCACCTATACTGCTGAAGAAATTTTAGCAGATTAAGATGGCCCTTTTCCCCGTTTTTCCAATGTTTTGCCTCTTCTTTTACTGTAGGTACAGCCATAAAAACCTGGATCCTTTTTCTTTCAATATGGAACTGTTCTTTATTAATGTCAATCAAGTCATTTATTTGACATTAAAATTCTTCATTTAATAGGTTACACGTTATTATACAATAATATTTTCTTACAAGGTCATGCAACGCATCATGCGTTCAATAAATACTTTTCTTCGAGAGTGTATATTACCATAAATGATCTTAAGAGCTTTTCGCCATTAGGCAAAATTTGAAAAAAACAGTTCTGACTCAGTTTTTTTGTTTCACCTTTGACTTCGATTGTATTATTAGGACGTTTTACTCCTTCATGAAGTCGGAGTCCAAATTTTGAATTGCAAAAGGACCTTGACATATCAGAAATACTCTTATATTGTCGTCAATTTTGATAGGCCATAATCCAATATCTTTCATAGAAATAGACGGAATAATTTGTGCAGCAGATTCTTCATCAGAACTTGATGAACTTTCTACTTCTTCGCCAGTGTGTGAAGCAGGTCTTTCCTCTTCAACAACACTGGATAATGTTTTTCAGCCTTCAAGGGCTGCTTCTTAGCCCGTATTTGAGGCAACAATACTAAAAAAAACTAAAAGTAGACTTATGGGAGATACATATATGTATTTGAGTAGTGCTCCAGTATTTTTAGTTTGTATTTCCTCCCTTCTCTTCCTTATCTTTCTAAATGACGCACGACTTTCTTTTACTCGTTTCATATAAAAATGCCGCCCCAAGATAAGTGCCGCCCGGTGCGGACCGCACCCACCGCATCCCCCTAGGTACGCCACTGCATATTTACATAAGTTTTATGGTAATGTTCTAAAGGAAACACAATTAAATTGAAAATTTTTGTTATTTTAATTATACTCTGCGACAAAATAAAAAAAAGTTAAATACACCCGCTCTAATGGCATAGTGTAGGTAGTGATTTTTTTTTTTGATCAAAAATATTTTTTTATATTTCTCGAACCCTCCCAACTTGTTTTATTTGACAAAAACAGATTTTTTCGACTTTACGCACAAAATTCTGGATTACTCGAGCATTTCCGACCCGATATCCAAAATTTAAATTTTGTTGGAAAGATGAGATATGGACCAATAAAACGTTATACATATCGCTCGTTTATTGCAGTATAGTCATATCTCAAAAAAACTTGAACTTAGCAAAATCCGATTTAAGTTTATAAGACATAAGTCCTATGATCTAATTGCCGCAGACAATTTTTGCTATAACTACGGTTCAGCTTGGCATATAAAACTGATTTTTCTTCAACATGTACAGAAGGTTTAAAAGAGCAGTTTTGCTTAAGTAACTACAAATTTTTAACTTTTTTAGATATGACTATGTTGCAATAAAGGAGCGATATATTTATTCTTCGAATTTTTTTCATATTTTTCGAGTCTTTGAAGATAGGCCTTTATTTCATTGACATTTCTGAAAAGAAAAATTCTGTTAGGCCTTATTTAAACTGAGTTTAAAGTGAAATATGTTATAATAATTCAGGTTTAAATAATGAACGGTAGTAATTTATGAAATTAAGAGGATTTAGTCAAAAATAAATTGTAAAAAATTAATACTAAAAGACAAATTATCTTAAGAAAGATGACAATTTGCAGGTAATAGCTTTTTAAATCCTGTCCTATTGTTTGTCCCATTTCTTTTTCGTGATTAGTATTTCTTCCTTATAAAAAGTATTACAGGGTATATCTTTAATGGCCGAGAGAGCAGTAGTTAATAGTTTTCTAAGAGCCTTAAGTGACCGTTCTTTATATGATATGCTTAAATATTGAAGGCCTTCCATTCTTCTTATTTCCATTTACATTAAATGTCCATTCGGATTTTCTTCCAATATTTTTCCTTGTTCGGATACCATTAGTATTCTCCGAATCAAAGTCTGAATTTACGTTCACTTCCATAATTTTTATTGCATTATTAAAGTATTTAATATTAGTACCGTTTACTTAGTATATCATTTTTGCTGCTTGTCAAAAACCCGATACTTGGGCACTACCTAGGGCACAATTTGCATAAACTTTGTAAACACTGTAAAGTGGGCTCAGCCTGCGTATAAATTTCAAATCATACAGAAATGAAATAAAATTATCCAAAATATATGAGCATTTCCTAGAAGTTGTGGTTCATAATTAAAAGTGAAATCCTTTTTAATACGAAAATATTAAAAAAAAAAAAACATTGTAAATCGCCTTGTTATTAATTATTGTTTTACATTCCAATTAAAATTGAATTTATTATTGTATAGATTTTCTTATACGTTTCAGGTTTCATTTTCGTTTTCATTTTAATTTAAATTTTCATTTATTTTTGCTTTCTTTTTAATCAAAATCCCACTAAAACTTTCATTTCTACGTGCCACATAAGAAATGTTTGCATGCCTGATGAGGCATAGTTTTTATTACAACAAAAAAAAATACGTTTTAATTTTAAAGATAAACTTTGTTTAAAGATAAAAACAAAACTTTTTTTATATTTTTCCCATTACCACCATCCATCTCCCTATCACTCCATCCACCATATTCATAGCCAGAGTATATATTTCGTGCTTTATTCACAGTACTTTTTTCTTCTTGTTTTTAATTTTCTTGACTTTATTTACAGTGCGGGTATAATTTTCAACTTTTCAACAACAAAATGAAAAACTTTATTTGTTGCAGAAAGAAACAAAAAAAAAAAACAAAAGCGAATGAAGAAAATTCAGGCATAAAAAAGAAAACGGGAAAGAAATGAAACTTTAACTGTCAATAACTTTGTGACTGGCAATAGAGGAAGCGGTGGACATAAGGAAAAACTTTTTAACCAACATCTCAAGTTAAATCAAAGTTAAGAACAGTGTATGTAGGAAAATGTTGCCATCAACAAAGACAGGGTGAGGAAATGTGCGAGAGAAAAAAAAAACCAACGAAATTTTAATAGACACTATAACGGTGCTTGATTGCAACAGTTGTGCTGTCAACTTTTCTTAAAATCGTAAGAAATTTTTCAGTTGCTTTGCTAACAAGGAGTTATTAAATTAACGTTTCCAAAAAACAAACAACAAAACTTGGCATATACATATCGCTCCTTTAATGCAACATAGTCAAATCTAAAAAAAAATTAAAAATTTGTATTTACTTAAGCAAAACTGCTCTTTTAGACCTTCTGTACATGTTGAAAAAAATTCAGTTTTATATCCCAAGCAAAACCGAAGTTATAACAAAAAGTGTTTGCGGCAATTAGACCATTGGACTTATGTCTTGAAAACTTTAATCGCATTTTGCCAAGTTCAAGTTTTTTCGATATATGACTATGTAGCAATAAAGGAGCGATATGTGTGTTTATGTATCACAGATTGGTTAAGTCACTTATTTTATATTCTTATCAGCTATACAAGTTATTTGACTATAAAATATGATTCTCTCATATAAATCAAGTGTTTTTCACACCCGTACTTAATTCTTAATATAAATTAAAAAAAAAAAAAAAATTTATACCAAATGCACCTCATGGAACCACTCGCTTGTGTGAGAATGTAGCCACTTTTGTCTTTCAAATACCTCTTCCTTTAAGACTATGTTTTCGAATTTACTCATTACATACCTACCTTCTGGGGCCAATAGCTTTCATAAAATTCACAAAGGAGGTTAATACTGCCAGTGGGTATGTCCAATAAATTTGCATTGTACCTACTAGGGATGCGAATCAGGAAATCCCAAATCCCGAAGTCCCAGGATTTTCGAGATTCTCAAATCCCGAATCCCGGGATTTTTAAAAACTTGCCCCGGGATTTTTCGGTATTTTCGGGACTGTGAATTCATATGTATTTTGACCCTACAAAAGGTTCTGTAAAAAAATTTCTATATCACTCGACTTCGATAATAGCATCTACTTATATACTTCCAGTGATAAAAATTATTTGATGGCATCGAAGAATGCAAAAGCCTTATAAACCGAATTAAAAGGGTAACTGATTTAGATACCCAACTGTCCAAAGAAATAGATTTATTTACATCAGGAGGTGGTAGAGGTGAATATTTACAAGCTGCATATAGCTATCTTGGAACTATATTACCGACAAATGTTGATTGCGAGAAGTGTTTTTCAACGGCAGCGTATGTTGACAACAAAATTCTTCAAACCTATCAGATCACATGTTAGATGCTTTAATCTTTTTGTTGGAATCCAAATAATTTTCTTAAAACTAATGCATTCGCATATCTATGAATAATTTTGATTTTTGTTAAATTACGCTTTTTTGTTACATTTTGTCTTGCAGTTTTTATATTTAATTTTTAATGACATATAATTCTGATATCCACAATTGGAGTACAAATGATTTTTTAACAAAATATTTTTATTGTGAAGAGAACATTGCGATTTTTCCCGTGATTTTTCTGGATTTTTGGATCCCGAATTATCCCAAAATATCCCGGAATTTCGGGATCGTGGTTTCCAAATCTCGAATCCCGGGATTTTTAAAAATCGATCCTGTTTGGCATCCCTAGTACCTACCTCTTGTCTAGCTAAGCAATCAGTTCATTCATAATAGTCGCTCGTTATCATTATATCCTCGAAGTTTGAAAATTTTTATAAATTGACACTAAGATTAAGGAAATAAAAAGTTTTAGAAAATGTCTTCGACTTAAAAATACTAATATGTCAGAATTCCGCTTCTGTGCACAAAAGAGCGATGTCATGTTAACGGTCACCAGTATACTTTTCAAGTATGAAATACTTCCATTCATGTGAACTCCTACATACATACAATAGATCAGCAATGAATCGCTTTTCCGATACTCTTAAGCACTCATGAAATTTTGAGAATGAATGAATCAACAGAATTGAAATTCAACTACTTTGATTCATTCGTACTCGCTACAACATTGATTTATAAGTATAACCAGCAATGAGTATGAGTACAACGTTGGTATCAAGCTCACAACACTGTTTGATTCATACGCCTACTCATTTTGATTCATAAATTTAGCATAATACTTATAATATTTAAAAGTGGTTCGAGTGTCTCGAATCCTTCATCAAAATTTACAGCTTTTGTTGTTTTTGTAATCACAAACAAGGAAGAAAGGAAAGACAAAGACAAAAAGCAAAGCATAAATACAATCTTCTTGTGAGTATTGTAGTGTTCGTATGCGAATCATACTTATTTTGTGCTTCATGTAAGTATTAAATAGAGACGAGTCGAAGTCAATAACATTATGCGTATTGTTAAGTATGAATACGAAGATTACTTCCAACTTTATATGATATCAAAATAAGTATGAGTGCTTATAAGTAACTGAAATTATAAGTATTACTCGAAGCTATTCATCGTTTTGAATACTTATTGCTGATCTCTGATATATACATATATAATTGGTCAATACAACCCTTTTTTGGTGGCCATTGTGCGGTAGAAATGAAGCGAGGAATCTCCTTTTAAGCCATTCTTGGTTGACGCGTGCTAATTTTGGAATGCTGGACCGCCCAGGACTTCAATACTGTCTTTAAGACATTTGCCCCATAATATTCGGCATTTATTTTGACCCCACGGTCGATGAATATGGGCAGGGAGCGACCAACGGCCATTATGGCGGCCCACACCAATACCATCGGCGGCGCTTGAGTTCTGGTGGCCAATCGCAGGTTTAAATTTTCAGCTGACCTCTTTGGCAAGTAAACCCGATCATTTTGTTTGTTAACAAACTGCTCAATTTGGAATGACTTCTCATCGCTTAAAACTAAATTCAGTAACTGGTCACTTTCGTGCAAGCGTAGTAACTCCTTGACTCTTTCCAGTCTAACTTTTTTTGTCCATCGGTAAGTTCATGCGGTTTTTGGAACTTCTATATCTTTTGTCCAAACTCATTTTTCAATATGTGTTACATTCGTTCTAGCGATATGTTCAGCCCACGAGGAATTTTTCCACCACTGCGATATGGATTTCGATCAAACCTGACCATCACTTTTCAGATTATATCTTGTGTTGTTACCGTGATAAACGGTAATTGGACGAGAAACAAAAGATTTATTCACATTTAAATGCTGGAGGGCTCTAACGATAGCCACCTGTAGTTTTCCAGCCAAATTTGAAGCAATCACACTATCACGCCAAAATTCCTTCACAAATAACTTTTTTTTCTGAATGCAATAGATCAAAATGTTTTTGTAAGCTTGTAAATAATAAAATAAACTGTCACTGGAATAAATCTGTCAGCTGTCAGACGATCGGTTTACAAATGATAACAATGGTTGCAATAAATATCAGTCACCCTGTATGTATTTTGATACTCAAAGACTTTCAACAAACTCAAATTGTTGTCGATTTGTTTGATTTGATAGAATTTTCCTTGATTCATACGCGTTCTATTTTTACAACCATTGGAAGCGTTTAGAATGCATTTCCATCAATATGCGTGCTCCGATGGCTCAGTTGGTAGCATGCAAAATTTGAAGTTCCAAGGTCGTGGATTCGATTCCCGCTAGAGATTCTGGCTATTTGTGATTGTTTGTTTGACTTTATATGTAATTACGCACAATAGAAAAAAGAAAGTGAGAATTACTAATAAAAAGCAATTCCGGGAAAAAAGTGAAAAAGGAAGCAAAGAACTAGAACCCCTATGTTTCATATTTAATTAATTTATTACTTGAGAAGATTTTCGTTATTTTATTAACAAAATAAATCTACATTAACTGCCTCTGGGTCTACGCTCAAGGGAACACCCTTTTCATGCAAAGTAAAAGAAAAAGTAGAGAAACCAAAAGGAAAAAAAATCGTGTGTTATTCTTAATGTCCGTTTTGGTTTGATGTTGCTATTATTTTATTATCGATAAATTCAACTGACTGTCCAAACTTTTTTAGTTAGACGAGCAAATACAAAATAATAAGGACAACAACAACAACAGCAACAGTAGCAGTAGCAGCAGAAGCAGCAGCAACAGAAGTAGCATAAACAATAATAACAAGGACAATAGCTTAAATCGACTTTAAATAATGGATCTTTGATAAGCTGATTGGATATTCCTTTGTACAGATGAAAGCCAAACAAGAAATCATCGATTGTTACAAATAAAATTCAATTCCATTCTACATTTCCATTGATTTACTGAAGTTTTTGGCATTTGAAACGTAAACAAATACAAAATTTAAGAAACTTTACTTTCATGTGAGTATGTCTGTATGGGTATGTAAACAATGTAAACTGTAGCTTTGTGTTAGTGTAGTTGGTTGATGTTGTTGTAGATACAATATTATTCAATGTGTCAGGATATGTTTATGCGTGTTTGATGTATGAATGTAAAGTTTTGTTTTTGTTTATAACAGTATACACATGAATAGATTACAACACACACACACACACACATTCATATTTATTTACATGCTTATAGTGTATATGTATATGTGGAAACGCCATCCTGTTCGCTGTCAGAAATCATTAGCAACTATAAACTAAAGTTTTCATTTATTGTTGTTTGTGTTGTCGTTTTTTTTTTCTTATTCTTTATTGTTATTGTAGTTGGTTGTTATAATTGTTATTGAAATTATTATTGTTGTTGTTGTAGTTGTTGCTGTTGCTGTAACTAATATTATATTACCGAACATGTATGAGTATGTTGATTTTACTGTTATGCATGCAGCAAATTATTAATAACACGCTACAGTCGGTGTTAATTAATTAGCAAACATGTCAAGAGTGATCTCGTTATATACATACAAATTGAAATATTTTAAAAATATATTGGAATATACGATATATACCAAATAGGTTAGTTCGACTAAATAATTTGGATTTTTTATGCGATAGTTGAATATACAGGCTGACTGATATATAATGCAACAAAGTAAAGCGCTATATTTTTTTAATTTTATTATTCAAAAGCAAAAATGTTGGAAATATCATCAAATATTAGAATCAGTTTAGATTTGTTCGAAGTAGGCCACCTTTGGTACGAATTATGGCCTTCAAACGGCCGACAAAGCCATCACAGGCTTGCACGAAACTGCCTCTGCGGTATTTTGGACCAATTCCGGCGAAGCGCCATCTTGACATGATCGACACTTTAGTGTTTTTTAGTAAGAACCTTACTCTTTAAAATTCCCCAGCCACAAAAGACTAATGGATTGAGTTCCGGAGATTTAGGTGGCCATTGTCCAGTAGAAATGCAGCCAAGAACCTCCCTTTTAAGCCATTCTTGGTTGACACGTGCTGAGTGCGGTGGTGCTGAGTCCTATTGGAGTGTCCATGGTCTGCGATCGAAATGTTTGTCTGCCCAGAGCTTCAATACTGCCTTTAAGACATTTTTCCGATAATATTCGGCATTTACTTTGACCCCACGGTCGATGAATACGAGCGGGAAGCGACCATCGATCGTTACGGCGGCCCACACCATTACCATCGGCGTTGCTTGAGTTCTGGTGGCCAATCGAAGGTGTAAATTCTTAGCTGACCTCTTTGGCAAGTAAATCCGATCATTTTGTTTGTTCACAAACTGCTTAATTTGGAATGGCTTCTCAACGGAGAAAACTAAATTCGGTAACTGGCCACTGTCGTGCAAGAGAAGTAACGCTTTGGCTCTTTCCAGTCGAACTTTTTTTGTCCATCGGTGAGCTCTTGCACTTTTTGAAATTTCAATGGCTTTAACCCAATCTCATTTTTCAATATGTGTTGCATCCGTTCTCGCGATATGTTCAGCTCACGAACAATTTTTCTACCATTGCGGCGTAGATTTCGATCAAATCTGGCCTTCACTTTACGGATCATTTCTGGTGTTGTTACCGTTTTTTTTTCGTCCATTTTTTGGACGCGATGCAACGCTGCTAGTATCACGGTAACGAGCAATGGTACGAGAAACAAAAAATTGTTATTCACATTTAAATGCTGGAGTGTTCTAACGATAGCCATCTATGGTTTTCCAGCCAAATATAAAGCAATCAAAATACTTTTGTAAGCTTGTAAACTATAACATGAACTGTCACTGAAATAAATCTGTAAGCTGTCAGACGAGTGGTTTACAAATGATAACAACCTGAAGTTGGTTGCAATGCATATCAGCCACTCTGTACAGTATTGACAATGTTACAATATTCAGATTTTTTATGGATTAGAGTTAATGATTCCCCTTATTTTTGTATTTTTCAATAACTGACCCTCTAAACTGAAGAATATTCTCTGACACCGTATTTTCCAGAATTTAATCCAATAAGAAGAAATCACTTTTTCCATAAACTTTTTGTCTGTGAAGTTTAGCGAATAAATCACGCTAAAATTTACCGATAGAGCGAGTTATGCTGGTTTCAAGGAACACTGTTAATTGTGGTTTATCTGCACACAGTTGCGACTTAAGTAAACCTTACAGAATATTCAATGTGGGATGAGCTGAGTAAACTGTTGAAACTACAAGTCGTAAGTATCCAAACCATTCAATTCAGGCCTAAATAAATTGTTAATCGTTGAAATATAGTAAGCGCCTTACACAGTGAAAAGAAATGTTGATCGCTGATGCTGCCATATTTACACCAAAGTATGACTTTTTCGAAATGCATTGTATGTTCTTGGACCTCATGTAGATTGGTATCGACCTAAATTCGGCAAATCTCTTTACTTAAGATAAGTTTCCGATGAAGATTAGGGTCCATTGTCAATTTCTTCAGAAGACATTCAGCGAACAAACAATGTTTCCTGTGGTTCTCCTGGTGATTTAGAAAAATAAGTACTGGATCAATGGCAATGGCTTCAACAAGATGATCATTGCCTACCTGTGATTTGTGTTCCGTTGCTCAACGTATAACCATATTTAACATGTGACCCCAAAGAATATAGCACCATTTCTATTTAGTTGATTTCTGCTGTCCATGTACAATAATTATTAAACATGTAAGTTTGTGTTCATGTTCCACTAAAAAATTTATCATTTTGCATGTAACACATTCAAAATCGTGTACATGCTTGAAATGTGTATTTGTAGATGTTGTTGTCTATACATATTTATGTACGTGTATGCATGTATCGATATGCATATGCATGTGTATATGGAAGTATTTATGCAGCACTTTGTATTTGAGCATGTGTCACATGACTGCACAACTTAACAGTTAATTGTTCAAAACTTTGTCGTTAGTCTTACAACACATACACACACACATGTACGTGTATGTACAAAATTTACCATAACTCTGTGGAATATTTTACACGTATTTGGTAAGCTACACATACCTACATATATGACACACTACTACATGCAATGGCAACAAAATATAAACACATTACAGGGTGGCTGATATGTATTGCAACCAACTTCAGGTTGTTATTATTTGTAAACCGCTCGTCTCACAGCTGACAGATTTATTCCAGTGTTAGTTTATTTATTTATTTAAGAATTACAATACAATTACAAATTATATTCTAATCATATACGAGCTGAGTAACTTCGACCATATGCCCGGTGTAGTGTCACAGACCAGAGCCTCTGGTGGGAATTGAACCCACGACCCTCACGCTAATAGTCTAGCACACTACCCACTAGACTACCAGGGCGCTCAGTTTATTTTGTTATTTACAAGCTTACAAGAGCATTTTGATCTATTGCATTCAGAAAAAAAAGGTATTCAAGCGTGATAGTGTGATTGCTTAATATTTGGCTGCTAAATCATAGGTGGCTATCGTTAGAACCTTCCAGCATTTGAATAAATCTTTTGTTTCTCGTACCATTGCTCGTTACCGTGATACTTGCAGTGTTGCATCGCGTCCAAAAAGTGGACGAAAAAAAACGGTAACGACACCAGAAATGATCCGAAAAGTGAAGGACAGATTTGATCGAAATCCACGCCGCAGTGGTAGAAAAATTGCTCGTGAGCTGAACATATCTCTAGAACGGATGTAACACATATTGAAAAACGAGCTTGAACTAAAGCCACTGAAGTTCCAAAAAGTGCAAGAGCTTACCAATGAACAAAAACAGTTAGACTGGAAAGAGCAAAGGAGTTGTATCGCTTGCATGAAATTGGCCAGTTACCGAATTTGGGTTTCTCCTATGAGAAGCCATTCCAAATTAAGCAGTTTGCGAACAAACAAAATGATCGGGATTACGTGCCAAAGAGATCAGCTGAAAATTTACACCTGCGATTGGCCACCAGAACTCAAACGCCGCCGGTGCGGACCGCTGTAACCGTCGATAGTCGCTCCCGCCCGTATTTATCCACCGTGGGGTCAAAATAAATGCCGAATATTATAGGGAAAATGTCTTAAAGATGTCTTTGAAGTCGCCGTGGTCTAGTGGGTAGTGTATTGGCTTATTAGACAAAAGGCCCGGGTTCGTATCCCAAGTCAGACATCAAAACGAAAAAATATTTCTTCGGCGACTTCCTCTCAGCAGATTTCTGGCAAAAACTCTGAGAGTAAAAATTGCCATGAAAAGCTTCTCAAAAAATCTGTCGTTTGGAGTCGACTTTAAACTGTAGGTCCCGCTACTCATGTATAAAATTAACGCACACAACATAAGTGGTGTGAGAAGCTGGGTCGTAATCCTGACTGAAGGGTTGTAATGGCCAATCATGTATGTCTTAAAGACAGAATAGAAGCCCTGGCCAGGCAAACAGTTCGACCGCAGACCATGGACATTCCAACAGGACTCAGCACCATGGCACTCAGCACGCTTCAACCAAGAATGGCTTAAAAAAGAGGTTCCTCGCTTCATTATAACCGTAGAATGGCCACTGAAATCTCCGGATCTTAATCCATTGGACTGTTGCGCCTGGGGCATTTAGGAGAGTAAGGTTCTTTGGTAAAAAAATACCATAGTGTCGATCATCTCAAAACGGCGCTTCGCTGGGATTGGGGCAAAATACCGCAGAGCCACTTTCGGACAGCCTGTGATGGCTTTGGCGGCCGTTTGAAGACCATAATTCGTACCAAAGGTGGCCACTGTGAACAAATCTAAACTGATTTTAAAATTTTTTGTGATATCCAACATTTGTTGCTTTTGAACGATAAAATTAAAAAAAAAAAAATTGAAAAAATATTGGGCTTTACTTTGTTGCATTATATATCAGCCACCCTGTATATAGCATAGTTTCTTATTCGTTGTATGCCATTAGAATTGCAATGTCAATTCTTTTTCATAATTCATATATCAGGTGAGTCGTCTATCGGTTTCAATTTGAACCGTCGGTTATTTCGAATCCAATAATTTAACTTATGATATTCAATTCTGTCTTATGACATTCAATATATCCATTGAACATATAGAAGCCATTTATGCTTGAGCAACAGTGCGATTTACTGGAAATTTATTTCCAAAACAAAGAGGATTGGTCAGAATGAAACACATTTTCATGTTGGTGGTTGCGCTCGTAAGCAAAATTGCTGGGTTTGGGGCTCAGAGAACCCACACGTTGTCTTACAGGAGCCAATGCACCCATAACGAGTGACCGTTTGGTACGACTTGAGGAGCGGAGGCATTATTAACCCATATTTCTTTGAACGGCGCAATAATTATGGTTAATGGAGACACCTACCGCACAATGATAACTGATTTTGTTGCACCTGCTTTTTATGGTATTGATGCGAACGATGTTTGGTTTCATTTCCTGTAACAATTTTTTAATTACTTCAAACGTTTGATGACCGTTTAGTTAGACGAAATGGTGATGTCAACTGGCCGCTAAGAAGCTACGATTTTACACTGTTGGGCTATTTACTGTGGGATGCCGTTAAAGAAAAGTATTATGCCGACATGCCAGAGACAATTAAGCACTAGAAGGCCAACATTCGTAATACCATAATAACGAGATACGGCCCCATAAACTCGAAGAACTGCACGAAAATTTATCCGATCAAATCAGGCCATATGACCGAAGTAATATTCCATTTCCAATCGCAGCAATCTATACTTCATAACAAAATATAAATTGGCAAAATTTCAAGCCATTTTTGTTTTATGCAATAAATTTAAACTTTTAAATGGCCCACCCTTTACAAGCATATACACGACGTAGTGCATATGTATGTCTACTTGTATTGTGTGTACGGCATACATACGTTTTTAATGTAATTAATTCTACTAAATGTTAAGTAAAGTTGTAAAGAAGAATTAAAAACAAAATGAAATGAAATAAAAAAAAACTGGAAAATGAAAAAAAAAAAAATCAAATAAAAAGAAAATTTAACAGAATAAAGCAAAACTTTTCCTTTTACGTGTTTAAAATTGCATCAACGTGTCATCTGTGTCAGATTGTCAGATTGGAACGTTGTGAGCGAGCATTGCGAGGAAAAAAAGTGTTGAAAAACGTTTGTGGCAAAATATAATAAATTTTACGTTGACAATATCATATGGCAGCTGGAAAAAACAAAAAAAAACCATAAAATATTCCACAATATGAGGGTCTATCAAGGAAGACAAAAAACGTGAATACATATGAGAAATTGAATGAAAGTGTAAATAAAAAATTTATTTATGTGAACAGCATCAATGAATTATTTTTTGTAAACATAAAATGCCTAAAGCTTCTTTTTTATGTAAATTCATTAAATATTCAAGAATTTATTTTGTTTTTTCTAAAGAGAAAATTATATTTTGTATTAGATACCTGTTGCTTATTTAAAGAATCTGAAGGAAGTATTTCAGACTTTAAAATATGCTTGGCCTACATCATTATGTTCATCTCGTATCAGACAACAGCATCTATTCCCCAGTCAGCATTTTACGAATCTCAGGATTTTAAAAACTTCAGATTTCTATCAGCGACCAGCAACGATTATTCAAAACGATGAGTACATTCAAATCATACTTATAATTTCAGATACTTATACGCATTCATACTTATTTTAATATGATACTCATACTACTCATACTAAAAGTTGGAAGTATTTGTCGTATTTATACTTAATAATACGGAAGATGTTATTGACTCTACTTAATATTTACACGAAGCACAAAATAAGTATGATTCGCGTACGAACACTACTATACTCACAAGAAGATTGTGAGTATGATTTGCTTGTTGTCTTTGTCTTTCCTTTCTTCTTTGTTTGTATATGCAACAACAACAAATGCTGTAAATTTTGATGAATGATTCGAATCACTCGAATTAGTTATAAGTATTTTATTAAATTTATGGATCAGTATAAGTAGGCATATGAATCAAACATATTACGAATGTTGTAAGTTTGATGTCAACGTTGTACTCATACTCATTCCTATTTATAACTTATAAATCAAAGTTGTAGTGAGTACGAATGCATCAGAGTAGTTTAATTTCAACTCTGTAGATTCACTCATACTCAAAATTGCATGAGTGCTAATAAGTATTTCTCTAAATTTATAAATCAGAATAAGTAGGCGTATGAATCAAACATATTTCGAGTGTTGTGAATTTGATGTCAATTTAGGCGAAAGGGTAGTTCAGGCCTTGTGCCTCAATCTTTTTCGTGGAAGTGAACGAAATATTTTTTGTGATAAATTCTCCTCAATTTATAACTTACCGAAAAGTTTAACAATGGACAGCAGTTTATCAATGTTAGGTACTGTGAACAGAAAACGAGTATTTGTTTCTACCACCATATTTGGCTTTATCTAAAGGACGGGAAATAAAGTCAACTTCATTTGGTTTCAGTTACAACATTGCCTTGTGCTTTTACACCCAAAAAAAAAAACAAATAAGTCGGTTGCCTTATTCATGCGAAGTACACGGTCCAAAGGAAAATCTACTCATGATCCAAGATTACAACAAATCTAAGGTTGGCGTCGATAATATGAACAAGCTTATTAGACGTATATTCAGAGTTCGAGTCCCAGGCCAGACATCAAAACAAAATACAAAAAGTATTTTTTCGGCGATTTCTTCTCAGCAGATTTCTGGCAAATTCTCTGAGAGTAAATCAAAATTGCTATGAAAATTTCTCAAAAATTTGTCGTTCGGAGTTGACTTTAAACTGTAGGTCCCGTTATTATGTATAAAATTAACATACACAACATAAGTAGTGTGAGGAACTAGGTCAATAATCCCGACTGAAGGGGTGTAATGATCAATTATGTATGTGTATAGCCCAATGGCAAAAGCTTCCACAAGCCTCCGTAGAATGTTCCTACACAGCCTCAGCGGACAACTGGTGAAGCTGGAAATAGAAAACAGAGTCAAAAACAAAAACGTAATAAAAATATTTTCCACACGCAATGCTATTGAAACTATATATGTATAACAACAAAGGTAATTTGCTACATTGTACAAAACGTCAGTCAACCCGAAAATCCTACACTTTATGCAAAAAGCCCGTGTGTTTCGCTTATTCAAGTAATATGCCGCAATGCAGTAAATTTATTTAAGAACAATTAGTATGTGAAACTTTTTTATGTTTCATTATACATACCCAGGCATATAACTGTTAACATAAGGGATAGGAATGAAAAATTGGTCACATCCTTAGTCACCATCACCCATTTTTACTCAAGTCTAGGAATTATTTAGGAAACACTACAAGTGAGGTAATTATGAAATTTCAGGTTAAAAGAGTTATTACTTTCTGAGATACACAAAACATACCCGAGTATGTATCTGTTGCCATAGAGGTTAAACAATCCTGTTTACTAAAGATGGTGTCCGTATTATGGGAATTATAGTTGTTAGTAGGGATACCAATCGGGAAATCCCGAATCTCGAAATCCTGGAATTTTTGCGATTCACAAAATCCCGAATCCCGGGATTTTTCGGGATTGTGAATTCAAATGTATTTGGACCGTACAAAAGGTCCTGAAAAAAAATTCTATATCACTTGACTTCGATAATAGCATCTCAGATGACCAAAAATTCTACTTTTATTGCTAAAAAGTTTATTGATGCCATCGAAGAATGCAAAAGCCCTATAAAACGAATTAATAGGGTAACTGATTTAGATACTCAGCTGTCCAAAGAAATAGATTTATTTACATCAGGGGGTGGTAGAGGTGAATATTTACAAGTTAAATAGAGCTATATTGGAACTATTTTACCAAAAAATATTGATTGCGAGAAGTGTTTTTTAACGGCAGCGTAAGTTGACAACAAAATTCGTTCAAGCCTTTTAGATTACATGTTAGATGTTTTAATCTTTTTATTGGAATTCAAATAATTTTCTTAAAATTAATGCATTTGCATATGCATGAATAATTTTCATTTTTGTTAATTTACGCTTTTTTGTTATTTTTTGTCTTGCTGTTTTAATAATTGGAATACAAATAATTTTGTTAACGAAATATTTTTTTATTAAGAGAAAATCGCGAAGTCGCCGTGATCTAGTAGGTAGTGTATTGGCTTATTAGATGTAAATGCTAGGGTTCTAGTCCCAGAACAGGCACAAAACAAAATACAAAAGTATTTTTTCGGCGATTTCCTCTCAACAGATATCTGGCAAAAACTCTGAGAGTAAATAAAATAGCCATGAAAAGTTTCGCATAAAATCTGTTGTTCGGAGTCGACTTTAAACTGTAGGTCCCGTTACTCATGTATAAAAAGAACACACACAACATAAGTGGTGTGAGAAACTAGGTCAATAATATTGACTGATGGGTTCTAATGACCAATTATGTAAGAAAATGGATCCCAAATTATCCTGGAATAATCCTGGCATATTTCCGGATCGGGATTTACAAAATCCCAAATCCCGGGATTTTTAAAAATCGATCCCGTTTGGCATCCCTAGTTGTTGATTCATTGAAATACTTTTTATTACTCCTACCATTAGCCAACATACTTTTCTAATTGCCTTGAGACTGAGTGTACATCTTTTTTTTTTAATTTTTATGAGTTTAAATAAATTATTATTAAAATGTCTAATATATTGTAGTTTAAGTAGTCAAAGGATAACAGATTGGTCCATTCAAAAGCAAAAAATTCAATAAAATTTCATTAGAAGCCATTAACATTTGCTGCAGCATCATCACTTGTGGCATGAAAAGAACGTTTTTGTTCAAACAGGTAAATTCAATAGAATTGAATTTCGAACTTAACTTTTTAACACACTTAAGAAGTTTTTCTTTTTTGTTTTGTGCTCCTTTTTGTTTTGCTTCTGTGTTTTGTGAATTTTTTATTTTTGTTTTTTGTTTTTAGTTTGTTTTTTATTTGTTTAGTTTTCACAGAGTATTAGTGGCACTTTTATTTGGCAAATATCAGAGAGTGAGAGAGAGAAAAATCAAAAACAAAAACAATTTCGTTACGAGAAAAAATATAGAAAGAAAGAATTCCCATATAATTGAAAAAGTTTTTATTCATTTTAGAGTTTTATTTAACAAAGCACAACACAGTGATAGAGAGAGAGAGAAAGAAATAGCAGATAAAAAATAAAAGACAACAACAACAAAATATATATGAAATACAGTGAAATACAATATCCATGGCTTTAAGTTTTTTGATTAAATTCTTCCCGTTTGGTTTTTTTTTTTTTATTATTTTTGTTCCTTCAAACATTTTTTTTGTTTCGTAAATTTTTCAATTTTTATAATAAAATTTCATTTTATTAATATTATTTCATATACACAACAACAATACAAAGCTGGGATTTCACAATAAACAAAAACAAAAAAAAAAATCACAAACAAATATAATCCAGAAGAAAAAAAACGCAAATTTTTTTTAGAAATGCAAAATAGACCCACTGGTAAAATATTTATTTATCCGTTCAACTAAAGTGCCTTCAAAATAATAAAAAAAAAAAAAAAAAAATACACCCAAGCCCTTTTGTACACGATAGACACGCGCCAGTGGATACCATTTATAAAAATAAATTCTTAAGACTATTAGGAACAGAATTATTTTCAATAAAAAAAATTTTTTTTATTTTATTTGGAGTCAGTTTCTGATATGAAGCGCATTCTCTTTTGCTGGGGTGGCTCAATATCAGTTTTGTCAGTAGGAATACTTATTTCTTCTACATCTCCAAAAGCTGCTTCTGGCGCTGGTTTATTTCTTCTAACAGTAAATTCTCTTATAGTGCGTTGTGTTCCAATTTTGGACAGCTCTTTATAAAGATCTCTGTATCTAACTATCTATGTTTGCAGGTCTGATTGAAATTTCACTGCTCTTTGAATTATGTTATCACATGTCCAAAAGTCTTCTGCCAACTTATTTGCCATATGAAGGCCCTCAGGTATCAACTTGGCAGTTATTAGACTTTGAATTTCACTCTCATCAGTTTCAACATTTTGATTTTCATTTTCCAGCGCAACCTCCATTATCTTTTCTTCATTCAAAGCTTTATGAACAATTATTTCGTTTATATCTTCAATTTTAAGATTATCAAACCCTTCTCCTCCAACTTCTCGAGCTAAATTATTTATATCTGCATACACTTCACCACCTGGGGCCTAAATACCGCTGTCGATATTGAACTACCTATCGAACAAAATTAAAATACGATACCTATCGAATTGTCAAATTACAGCTTTCGATAGCTATCGAATCGAATTTCATTTCTAATTGTAAAAGATTTTATTGAATTTGCAATAGATTCAGAACATATGTATGTTTATCTTTGTAAACAAAACAATAATAAAAGCTGTAAAAGAAATACAAAAAGTTAAAGAAAATAATTTAAAATGACCGAACACATATTGATGGTGGAATATTTATCTTCATCGGAATCTGAAAATGAATGCACGTTAGACATCAATTGGCAAATGTTTTTTATCGGTTATCAATTTGTTTTCCAGACTTAAACAGCGATTTAGATTATCAAAAGAGGCATTCAATTATGTCCACTCCCAATTAGATTTTTCCGGGTATATGTCAACAGCAGTACCACCAACGCTCCAGTTAGCCGCAACACTTTCGCTTTTAGCTACTGGGTCCTTTCAACATTCGGTTGGCAACGACTGTTTAATCGGAATGTGTCAAAGCGCAGTAAGCAAAATTATAAAAAACGTTGCAAAGGAAATGAAGGCAAAACTATGTCCTAATTTTATAAAATTTTCTCCAAACGAATCAACGGAATGCATGGAAACTTTTATAAAAAAGTACAAGATACCTGGAGGTAATAGTTTTCAAATGATTTGTTTTTATATCCTTCATAGTTTTTATTACCGAATGATTTTACATTGGGTAACCCTTCAACCGCAACATCAATACCGATTTAATAAAAGATTTCTTGCTTTTTACACTTGTCCTAAAAAAATATAATAATTATTAATGGATATACATAATTAAAAAAATGTTAAAACTTACATATTAAACTATTTTTGGACAGCCGCTGAAATTCAAAACACTTTTATTTTGTTTACGATAGCTATTTTGGTATCGAACGATTTTGTAAAGAAAACAAACTATCGATGACTCGATATCGAAAGCTATCATTTCAAATTTTGTTTATTTTTGTTTGATATCGAATGCCGTGATCCCAAAATAAAATTATTCGATCAAAATAGCACGATATCGACAGCGGTGATTAGACCCCTGAATTATCATTCGCACAAGTGTCTTTGCCTTTGACGCATCCTGGCCAAATGCTCTTCCAACAGACATTTAAAATTGATGGTTTTATTCCTGAACAGGCTATAGCAGCATGCTTTATGCAATCCATAATCGAAAAGAAAAAATGATGCCACATTATTTTTAATGCACAAACTGGGGTTTAACCCTTAAATGCCCATGGACGCGGATTTTGTTTAAAAAAAATTCAATGATATGTAGTTTTGTGATAAAAAACGAACTGCGTCCTCATTTTTGTAAAAAAAAAAATAAAATTAAGTGTTATTTAAAAAAAAAAAACTGGTTGTATCTTAGAAGATACACAGAGCACTCTCCCTATTATAGTTTCCAGAGAAAGGTAGATATTAAAAACATATATAAATGAAACAAATTTAATTGTGTCTAATATTTTTATTTAAGCAAAGTTAAAAAAATAATATAACATTTTAATAATTCATACATACAATAAAAATAAAAGATAATAATAAAAAAAGAAACTTTACAATTCATACCATATAACATCTAATTGTGATGGTACTTATAAAAACAATTTTTTTCTGATTTTAAACATAAATTTGCCTAGCATTTGGTGCAAAACATTCTTCTTTGTCCTAAGCAGTTTGGTAGTTTACATCTCCCCTTTCTTATCCATCCTGCTCTAATGGTCCATCATATAATGCCATAAATATTACAAACAAACTAGATGACCCGTGCGAATATTTCGCACCGTTAGTTGTCATTTTTGTAACATAAAATGAAAATAATTAATAGAAATTTTATTAAAAGTATAAAAATATTAGAAATCATAATATCATCATACATATTTACATACATAAATACATATCGCTCTTTTATTGCTACATAATCATATCTCAAGAAAACTTGAACTTGGCAAAATGCGATTTAAGTTTTCAAGACATAAGTCCCATGATCTAATTACCGTAAACACTTTTTGCTATAACTTCGGTTCAGCATGGGATATAAAAATGTTTTTTTTTTTAATGTGCAGAAGGTCTAAAAGAGCAGTTTTGCTTAAGTAACTACAAATTTTTAATTTCTTGAGATCTGACTATGTTGCAATAAAGGAGCGATATGTTTAAATGCTTTAATAGTACTTCTTTGAATACAATGTTAGAGGTAATGACATGATCATCGTTAACTTTTTGCCCGTACGAATCCTTAATACAAACAAAAATATCTTTAAACGTACGCACTCGATAAAAAGCCACTTATAACTACCCATATGAAAAGACCGGTTCTGATAAATACAATCCTAGCTTTTGAAGAGTTTGACCTTGTGCTTTGTTTATCGTCTCAGCAAAAGCAACTTTCACAGGGAATTGTTTTCATGTCATTCAGATAGGCACAGTTTGATCAGAAAGTGTAAGGTTGATTCGGGGTATGAGTACAGTTTTATCGGTATGAGTAATTTTTGCTGATATGGTGTGCTCTTCCAAGCTTGTTACGATTAGCCTGGTACCATTTATTATCCCCTGTTTAGCATTAAGATTTCTGATTAACATTATAATTGCATTTGTCTTTTCAAATGCACGTTATTTATATTCTTACGTTGCACGTTATTTATATTCTTATTTTTCTTAAAACCTTTTTAACTGTTAAATATCAGCTGACACTATATATTAAAAGACACCGTATTACTACACTTAATAAAACAAACAATGCCATGACAATAACGAACGACATTACCAAAATGCCTTTTACAACTTTATATATTATTATGTGGAATAGCATTACAATTAAGCGACCCTGTTTATCGCACTTGATCTAACAACTATGAACTGCATTACTATTAAACGTCCCTGTATTAGCACACTTAAACAAAAACATATAATCATAATTACAACAGTATTATCTTGCAGTTCTATATAAAATATAATTTTTATCAATGAAAATATTAATTTTTCAATTTGTAATTATTTTTTGCCATTAGTGTTAGATATTAGCTTTAAAATGAGATATCACTAATTAAATTTAAATAAATGGGAGATATTTGCAACCGACAAAAAAAAGTACATTAGAAATAATATATATGATTCCTGAAGCGTTTCTCTTTCATATTTTAGCATGACTTTCTCATCGGGGAGCTTACAATTTTTGATTCATACATACATACATACATAATTGGCCATTACAACCCTTCAGTCAGGATTACGATCTAGCTTCTCACACCACTTATGTTGTGTGGGTTAATTTTATACATGAGTGGCGGGACCTACAGTTTAAAGTCGACTCCGAACGACAGATTTTTGAGAAGCTTTTCATGGCAATTTTTACTCTCATAGTCTTTGCCAGAAATCTGCTGAGAGGAAGTCGCCGAAGAAATATTTTTCCTTTTGATGTCTGACCTGGGATACGAACCCGGGCCTTTCGTCTAATAAGCCAACACACTACTCACTAGACCACGGCGACTTCAATTTTTGATTCGGTTTCGCCGAATTGTACCTACTGAAAGTATGCCTTGTGAACGCAAATACACCAACAACGGTATAGTTGTATAAAAATTGTCAAATTACACTACATAATTTTTAAATCTGGGTACTTCATGAAGCAGGCGCATAACTATATTCGCAGAAGATTGAAGATCCGTTTCGCCTTCAGCACAAATTTCATTTGATCCACTATATATTTCAAATTTATATGCATATCCCATTGTATCGCACATAACATAAAATTTGAAGCTCCACTTTTTTGGCTTTATTAGACATATTTTGCTTCATATAACCACCAATTTGCGAAAAGCACATTTGCTCGTCTACACATAACCTGCTCAATTTTGGAACTGAGGCAAAATTTCTATTGAGAGATTCAATAATTGGTCTATCTCGCTTAGGATCACCTTGAGAAGGTTTTTTATCCTTATCATTAAAATGTATAATTTCTAGGCTTTTTTCGAAGCATCTCCTGGTTATTTGATTTTTTATAATATTAAGCAACGATCTTCTTTTTCAGACCAATAATCTCGGGAATTATGAAGATTATAGTAAGACATATAAAAAGAATTCCGATAAATTTACGTAGTTATGCTAAAATTTATGTTATCAACACCTGAATATTTTATAGACTCGTTAATTATGTGTTCCTCCAAAGATTTTGGTAACAAGTGACTCCAAACTTGGTATGGGGCTTCCAATTCTTTAATATCATATAGAAGACTTATATTTCCCCAAATTTAACTTGCTCTGCTTTAAATTGAAGGTTAGCCTTTTTCTACAAAACCTTTTCAAATTCGAAAGACTGAATTCAGAAGAAAATGTAGACCAAACATTTATAGGACTAGTTTGTAAAGAAATTGAGCTCTTCTGATTGTTCGTACTTTATATTCATGTCCATATCCTGATCATCATTCATCATTTTGACAAAAGAGTCATGTCTATATCCTTCAAGTTGAATTTCTTCGTCAGATTGAGAGTCGAGATCTTTTTGAAGAATTAGTTGCATTTTAGACGTTCCTTGTGTGTCTTTGCTCGCTTTTTTTCATTTTCCAATTGTCCTAGTACACAATCAATCCAACTTTCCTTTTTTGCACGACCTTTTAAACCCTGACAAAATATATCCTTAGAATAACACAAAGTCAATGGAAATAAAAAATAAAGAAATTATATTGCACTATAAACAATATATCATTGGAAGCAGTCAACCTGTTTCTTTAACGCACAATCTATGAATGAAAATAAAAAATAACGCAGCAGCAGAAAATTTAAATAAAAACGAATTTCAAGTTTAGGGGCCAATTGCTCAGTGTATCTTATAAGATACAACTATTAAATGAGGCTCTGCGACAAGTAATCGGAATATATTGTTTTTCTATTATTTCTAAACACTTCTAGACATATTTTTAAACAATATAAAATTTTTTCTTTATATCAGTTTGTAATTCTGTCCGATTTTTCAATATAGCCAAGCACCTAATTCAACAAATTTGGAAAAAAAATAATTTTCAACTTTGATGTTTAAGCAATCAGAGAATTCAACATTTTTTCCTTTGAAATAAATTTTAAATATAAGACTGATGCTTTCTAAATGAGTTTTTATTGTTTTTCATTAATATATTTTCTAAATAGAACATTGAGAATTTTTTCTTTGGTTGTATCTTTAAAGATACTCTGAGCATTTAAACGATTTTATCCTTATAAAAGGAGCGAACAAAAAAAAAATGGTAAATTTGTTAAAACAAAGCATGATATTTCAAATTCATGTAAAATAAAACCATGTAAAAACAGGTTTGAGTGTATTTGAACACAGAAGCAGAACAATTTTCTGTCCCTGCTTGCGGTTCGTTTGCTTAAAACGCAGTTTAAAGTTCTTTTGATTGTATTTCCCTCATACAACTTTTCGTTACATTGGAAAGGAAAAAAGTAAAAACTGAAACACTTTACTTGAATGGAGTCTATAAATATTAATATCCTAAACAAAACAAAATACAAAAAAAAAAAAGACGAACGATAATAAAATAAACTTTCTTAACTCCAATGGAATATAAAAAGTTTGCAAAAGACTTCAATTGTAAGTTGAAACATTACAGCACTAAAGAGTCGAATCGCTATAAAAATGACTTTTACTTTCAGTCTGTATGCCGCCCTTTTATTTTGTTCTCCTTTTTTTTATTTGACAGAAGTGTAGAATACTATCCAGACATTTAAAGTTTCGGTGACATATAAGCATTAACATTTAACTATGAAATATTGATTATAAAACTAGCAGATCAGTCATCTTTTGTTCGTAAACAGCGGTAAGCGGCAAATAGTTCTAAGCCTAGTTGTTTCCGGACGTAAGGATACGGTACAAACCAAGGATGCCAAACAGTATTCGTGATTTTGTAAATCCCGATCCCGAAATCCCGGGATAATTCGGGATCCAAAAATCCCGAAAAATTACGGAAAAAATTGCAATTTTTTCTCTTAATAATAAAAATATTTTGTTAACAAAATCATTTGAATTCCAATAATGTACACCCAAACCTGTTTTTAAATGGTTTTTTACGCGAATTTGAAATAACAACGCCTTATAGTTATGAAAACTTTTATAAAAATTTATAAAGTTATGCTGAAGCCTCTTGCAAATGTTAAAGAATTTTCAATCGGGAAAGTTCAGGAAGAGTTATTAAAAAGTTTACAGAAACTGAATTAGTTATGAAGAGTGATACGGTACCAAACGGTTTTCTAAAACCATTGCAGCTATATTCGAATGTGTCGCTTAAAACCAGAACATAACAATTCAGTGACAATCGGATCAGCGGATATTGACAAAAGGTCACCTTCATACAAATAAACTTCAGTTTACTCAGGGCTATTTAGGGCCATTGCGTCGGTCTGGTGCAAATCACGGCTCGTTCGCAGGTGCAAAGAGTCGTTGAGGAGTTTTGGACCAGAACGTATCCGTCTATGCTGGGTTCAGGGTCATAGCGTAATACTGGGCAATGAGACGGCGGATGCCCTCGCTAGGTTAGGTTCCCTTTCAGGGGGTGATTTGACAGTTGGTCCTGACTCCCTAGTCTGCTACCTCTATGGCCTTATCAGTGGATGGGTCAGGAAAGCAGAGTAGAGGCGTCGGAGGAACATATCGGGTTGTTCTGTTTCTAAACGTCTATGGCCTGCTGTGGATAGTAAGAGAACAGATTGCCTGCTGGGATTGGTTAAGGCCAGCATAAGGTTGGTTGTCGGTTTTATCACTGGACACTGCAAGATTAGGTCGCTATTGCAGGGTATGTTGGGATGAGGAGGAGTAGGAGACTGTCGAACATCTTCTTGGTAGGTTGAGATTGAGGCTTGGTAGGGCTTTCTTTGAGAGCTTGAGTTTTATGTCGAGAGCCGATATCAAGAGTCGCCACAGATTTATTAGGTAAGTGCTAGGACTTCATAAGTGTAGCCTCGCTCTCACCCTCTTTTGTTTTGTGTCTATTTCTTTCTGTGTAATTCCTCCGATTCCCATTATCCTTCTCCTTACCTACATTCCCTCCTTTCATGCTATATCCTCTATTTCCTTCCTTCCCTAAGGACATTGTAGAATGTGTCAATTTCGACCTCCAGGTACTGTACTTGTCTTAACCGACAAGAACACGGAGAGCTTGAGTTCTGTGTCTAGAGCCGACATCAAGGCTCTCCACAGATTTATTATCAGCATATGCTGGTTGAGAAATGCTAGGACTTCATAAGTGTAGCCGCGCTCTCACCCTCTTTTCTTTTGTGTCTATTTCTTTTTGTGTAATTCCTCCGATTCCCATTATCCTTCCCCTTACCTACATTCCCTCCTTTCATCCTCTATTTCCTTCCTTCCCTAAGGACATTGTACAATGGATCAATTTCGACCTCCTGGTACTGTACTTGTCTTAACCGACAAGTACACGTCCTCTAACCTAACCTAACCTACACAGAAGCGAAGTTAAAATAAAAGCTTGAAACAAAGTAAAATCAAGGATATTTTTACGAAAAAAAAAGATGTTTTCTTCAATGATTGGTGGAAAAACAAACCAATGCACCAACAGCAATCGCCTAGTGTGGATTTTGGTCAAGCGGCGTGATTATACTTTACTTTTTCGAATAATCGACTTATTGCTGTAACGGTTTTAGAAGGAATTATTTCAAGAAATTCCAATTTCTGAGATCTAAAGCCGAAATCCGTGATGTAACATGTCTTCAGTGGGATACAAGATGAAAAAGTCATGAAAAATTTCAAGAATAGAGTAATAGCTTGCCATCAAAACCATTGCAAGATACGTTTTATTAAAAAAAAAATATAATAATAATGTAATCAACTCCTGATTGAAAATCAGTTTTTGGGAATCAGTTTTTTTTTGGGAATATTTTTTTGACTAACGATCAGCATTTCCCTTCAATATTCGTATTCTTTACGTCTCTATAAAAACAAACAATGCGATATAAAACAGAAAAAGTTCATTAATTATTGTACAAACAAAATAAAAAATAATTTTTATTTGTGAAAAACAAAATCACAACCTTTGTCTTCCTTTGTATGGAACAATAATATTTCAAATCCTCTTTCAGTTTCACCCGCTTTATTCTGTTTATAGGCGTATGGCGTATGGCGTATTTGAAGTCAATGCTGTTGACTTTTAACAACTTTTAACACGTATGACTTCATATAAAAATAAAAACGACCTTTAAACGAACAATTCATTTGTAAATAATTCGCAAAAAAGGATTTCTCTTTGATTAAAGGTAGACAAGAAGTGCTGCGTACAGGCGTACTAGATTGAATGGGGAAAAAATAAAATAAATGCCTGCATACAGACAGAATTATGGTATTGACAGCTAAATCTTGAATTTTAATTTAAAAAAAAAATAAGAAAAATAACTGCATCAGGATGAAATTTAAGGAATAAGATGTTTAAAATTTTAAGTAGTATTTCGTAAGAGACATTGTTTCACATCATATTCCATGAAAACAAATTTTCAATTTTTCATAAGACCTACTAAGCGAAGCAAAGGTTTCTTGATAAACAAAAATCCATTCGTTTTCCAACATTACCTCCTTAATGATCTTTACACACTTCATACAAGCTTTTTTAAATTCTTTAATTTTTCTTTTTATTTGAAAAAAAAAAAAAAAATTCGAACTTATTTTCCTTTATCGCTGAAGAATTCTTACCAACGATTCATATATGCTCACATGTGGCTCACATGAGGCTATCTGCGGAGAATAATGCAGAGAAGGAAACCATTCTTAGCGTAATTAGATAAATAAATTAATGGATTTCTATCGTGGAAACTGTGTCTGAGTACACCTTAAATCCTCCTGAAATCGACACAATGCATGGACACTGCTTGCTATACCCTCTCTGTTGTTATATTTTCACGTTTCTCTATATGATTGCATTGTCCTAGTAATGTACACATAGCTGCCAGATTTGACGATTTATCGTCGTTTTGACGATTTTGTGCTCTAAAAATATCATATTGACATTGTGACGATTTATGCCCTTATTTTGACGGTTTTTAGAAATTAACAATTTACATCTGAATAGGTAAAAAATTAAATTTCTTTTTTTTTATAGACAACTTTATTTGTTCAACGATCAAACGATAATGATTAGACATTGAAGTTTTTCAACTTAGTCAACTGCCTAAAAATAAGTATAATATAATCCCGTTATATGTTATGTATTGCTTACATAGTATTTTAGTACAAGTAAATAATTTCATTTAGTACATGAGAAACTTAAGGAATTGAACTGTTACTTAAATATATATGAGAAACAGAAGGAAGATAGAATATAATTTAGGCGATAATATATGTAAAAGAATGTTTTCTTCAAATTATAAATACAAAAAATAAAATAAGATGTTTATAATTATTCTGACAGAACATACTGCCCCCATTGAAAGGTACTTTCAATCAATTTCAGATGGTAAAGGTGCAATTTTGTGAATGGAGCGTCGAAGAATTCCCTTTGAAGTTTGTAGTTCGACTACTCTCACTTTCCCATCGCTACCTGGGAAAGACTTAATTATACGCGCTAGAACCCATTGCTGAGGAGGAGTGTTATCTTCATGAATGATGACAAGAGCGCCTTCTTTCCCGTTTTCTTTGGACTTGAACCACTTGCATTTTTGTTGTAGACTTAAGACGTAGTCACGAACCCATTGCAGCCAAAACTGTTGTTTGAGATACGTCACAAGCTGCCATCGCTTTAGGTATGTGATGTTACTGTGGGGTTTTAAGTTTTCATCTGGTAGTGCCAACAAAGATGAGCCAATTAGTAAATGGGCAGGTGTCACTGCCTCACCATCGTTCGGATCATCAGATCTGGGTGCCAATGGTCGCGAATTTAATATAGCTTCTACTTCGATAAGAACAGTCTGAAATTCTTCATAGGTCAAGTTAGCTTGGGATATGTTTTTTACTAAAAGTTGCTTTGCCGATTTAACAGCGGATTCCCACAACCCGCCAAAGTGTGGAGATCGGGGAGGGATGAACGAAAATTTGAAGCCATTCACAGCGCTGAAGTTCATAAGTTCCTTAATATTGGCTTCATCGAAGAATTGTTGTTTGAACTCTTGGAGCTTAGTGCTAGCTCCAACAAAATTTGTTGCGTTATCGCAGTAGAGCGTCTGAGGAATGCCGCGTCGGCCAATAAACCTTTTTAAAGACAATAGAAAGGTGTTAGTTGAAAGATCTGAAACTAATTCGATATGAACGGCCTTAGTTGAGAAACAAATAAATATTGCGACATAAGTCTTGTAAGGAGCTCTCCTTTGAATTCGATAGGAAGTGTAAAACGGACCGCAAAAGTCTACACCTGAAACGAGGAAGGGACGTTGAGCCTTAAATCGATCTGCAGGAAGGTCGCCCATTATTTGCTGTAATAATCGAGGATTGTACTTGAAACAATGTACGCAATTTCGAACAACCTTTCTAACAACTTCTCTTGCGTTAACTATCCAGACTGTCTCGCGAAGAATTCCTAGTAGTACTTTAGAACCAGCATGTAGATGTTTTCGATGAAGGTATTCGACGAAAAGTTTTGTGAATGGGTGATCTTTTGGTAGAAGCGCTGGAAATTTCGTTTCAAATGATAATGATGAATTTGCTAGCCGCCCGCCTACACGAATGATGGTTAATTCTGAATTGCAGCATTGGATTTTGTCTAAAAATGGTGTGAGCTTTTGCAGATATGGCTTTAAAGTTTCTTCTCTTTTGAGCGAATTAATTTCTTGATTATATGCTGTTTGTTGAATGTGATGTAAAATTCTATAAAAAGATGACTGTAGTTCCTCAGAAGTTAAACACTGATTTCGATTTTGTTTGTAGAATACACGATGAACATAAGCGATGATACGAAGAATTCGAAGATACGATGAATGTTGAGAAATTAATTGATCGATGATTGATTTTGTGACGATAGTAGTTTTGAGAAGAACCTTTCTCATTTCCTGTAGTGGTAGTTCTACATTTTCAATGTTTTCTTTGGGCCAACAAGCTTCTGATTCCGACAGAAATTTAGGACCAGAAAACCATATAGTGTTAGCTAGATCATTTGCAAGACAGCCTCTAGAAACCACATCTGCTGGGTTTTGTTTCGACGGTACATGCCTCCATAGAATATTATGAGTTAAATTTTGTATTTCCGATACACGATTGGCAACAAAGCAAACATAAGACGACGAGTGATTTGCGAGCCAATTTAAGACAATTTTTGAGTCTGACCAAAAGAAAATTCGATAGTTAAAACGACTGAATTTTGATTTTATTTTATTCCAAGTTCGGCTTAGAAGTAAGGCTGCGCATAACTCTAAACGAGGCAAGGACTGATGCACAACTGGAGCTACCTTTGATTTTGCTATAAGCAAAGTTGATTTAAAGTTTTCCTTATTAGCCACCCGTATGTAGAGACAACAACCGTAAGCCAATTGAGAGGCGTCTGCAAAGCCGTGGATATCAAATGTTGTTTGTGGAGATGCTCCTACAAATCTAGGGACCTCAATATTTGTAATATAAGGAAGACTTTGTTCGATTTGTTTCCAACGATTTGACAAACGTGCGTTAAGAGGCTCGTCCCAATCTAATTTTTGCCTCCACATTTCCTGAATTAAAATTTTGCACGTAATAACAATGGGACTTAATAACCCAAGTATATCAAATATTTTTGCTACAGCTGACAAAACCGATCTTTTTGTTGGAACTTCAATAACTTGCAAATCAAAACGAAAACAAAAAAGATCATGCTTGGGCTTCCATGACATACCAAGAGCCTTTGTTATGTACTCATCGGTTGTTTTTAGCTGCATTTCGCCATCGCAAGGAGCAATATTTGGGCAATTCGAATTCCATTTTGACAATTCCATACCTGCTTTGTGTAAAATTTCTATTATTTCATATTTTTTAATGGAGAGCTCATTAAAATTGTCTGCCCCCGTTAGTAAATCGTCGACATATAAATCCTTCCTTAAGGTTTCAGAGCCAATAGGGAATTTATTTTCGAAACAATCCGCGATGAAAAACAAACTTCTTACAGCGAGGAATGGAGCGGCTGATGTGCCATAAGTCACAGTATTCAATTTATATAGAATGAGTGGGTCAACGGTATTCTTCCTCCAAAAAATTAATTGAAAGTTGCGATCTCTTTTGTCTACTAAAAATTGTCTGTACATTTTGCAAATGTCAGCTGACAGAGCTAATTTATTTAATCGAAAGGACAAAAGTGTAATTATAAGCTCCTGCTGTATTGTTGGACCGACCATTAACGAGTCGTTCAAAGAAATATTAGTTGATGTGCGACACGAGGCATCAAAGACCACTCTTAGTTTTGTAGTGGTGCTTTGCGGGCGAAGAACAGGATGATGAGGTATGACATAATGTGAAGAGTTTAAACTATCATAACTGACAGGTGTCATATGACCAAGACGAATGTATTCATCCATGAAATCGGAATACATTTTTTGTAGATTTTCGTCCTTTAAAAATCGTTTTTCCAAATAAAAAAATCGCCTACGAGCTTAAATGATGACTTAAAAGGCAAACGAACTTGAACTCTTCCACTAGGGTCAAAAATAGTATTTTGTATAAAATGTTCTTCACACTGTTGCTCTTCTAAAGTAAAAATAGGTGAACGTTGGTTAAATTCTTCAATTTCCCAGAAAGCTTTTAATAGTGAATCTAAATCTTCATTTTTTGTAATAACATTACATGATAACGCACGTTGAGGTAGATAAGCGTTCACACTGCCTCCAATAATCCATCCAAGATTCGTATTGATAAGAAAGGGTAGTCCATTTCCCAATGAAATTTTGCCGTCGAGAAGTAATTCAAAGAAAATTTCTGAACTTATTAAAAGATCTATTCGATGAGGTACGTGAAATTGGGGATCTGCCAGTTCAATATCAGTTGGGATGCTCCAGTCTGATACTCTAATTTGCTCAGCTGGGTGTTGAGTTGTAATTGATTTTGTGACCAAAAAACTAGATGTCCATTCAAAATCAGAAACACGCGATTTAATTGTAGCTGTGACAAGGTTTTTTAATTGTGTACGAATATCAGAAACACCAGAAATTTCCTGACTTATTTTGTCTTGCTTTAAACGAAGACGACTAACAGCTTCCTGTGTAATCAAGTTTACTTCTGAGCAAGAATCAAGTAAAGCTCGAAAAGGTTGTAAATTTCCAAATGAATCTTTTACAAAAACGATAGCGGTAGGGAGCAAATTAATTCGACAACTGCGTGAAATAAATGACGAAAATTTAGTTAAATAAGATGAGGCTATATTAGCCTGTTTTGGTACTGATGATTGATTCGAAGAAGAAAATGTTGGTTGTAACGATGAGGGATGTGGTTGTTGAACCGATAAATTTGAAGAAGAGCTGTGTTGAAGCGATGAATTTACAGGAGAATAATTTTGATGCGAAGAATTTTTTGAACTATTTGTTCCTTGGAAGTTAGAATTGTGTAATGATGTATGATGTGACATTCTGCAAGTTCGACAACGAGATTTCGAGGGACATTGAGAAACTAAGTGGCCTTTTCTAAGGCAATTTATACATAATTTTATGGATTTAACAAAATCGAAGCGACGGGATATCGGTAGAGAAAGATAACTGGAGCAGCTTCCAATATAATGCTCTTTAGATTTACAATAATCACAAAAGGTGTATCCCACAACAAGTGAAGAACTTGTACGTTTAGAAATCTGCTTAGATCTGCTATCGCGAACTTGAAACGAATCCACTTCTGCGTTACGGCTTTCTAAAAATTGACAACGGCGGCTCAGGATTGTGAGGCATTGATCCCATGATGGCAGAGACTTGAAATCTTGTTTTTCGTCATAAACCGTTTTTGACTCTTCATCAATTTTCGATAAAACTATGTGTATGATGATAGCGTTCATTACATCTAGTTCTGAACCCAATGAGAGCAATGAGCTACGTAAAGCAGTAACATTATCGAGGATTGAACGTAATGAAGAAGCGCTTGGCTTAGCCATGGGTGGTATTGAAAATAGTGAATTGATGTGATCGATAAATATTAGCGACTTATTATCGTACCGCTCTATAAGATTGTCTAAGGCTTTCTGATAATTCGTTTCGATAACTTGAAAAGGAGCTATAAGTGCCAATGCTTGGCCCGACAAACAATCAAGAAGATAATTGAATTTATCGATTGTAGGAATGCTTGATTCGTTATGAATCAACGTATTGAAGGTACTTAAAAACCGAGAAAATTCCGAATACTTTCCGTCAAACTTGGGCAATTTAATATGAGGCAAACGGTGTCTATGCGGTATTAACGATTGAGTTCCATTTAAGAAGCTATGCTCTACATCAATAGAATTACGTTTATTATTCATAAAACTTACCAAAGGAGCCTTGGCAGATATAAAAAGTTCTTCAATGTCAGATCGATTATTATCAGACTCGTCCAACTTCTCAATTTGTGACTGAATGTGGCTAATTTGCTTGAAATATGATTCCAGTATTTGAAGTCGGCATTCAAGAATCGTAAAATCTGATGTGGCACCGTCTTTCTCGATTTTAGACTTCATTTGCGTTATGTTCCTTTTCATGGTTGAACGTTGTTGCTTTAATGAAGCAAGTGTGTTGGTTCCAACTTCGGTTTTCTCGTTAGTCATGTTTTCCTTTTTGTTGTATTCACGATTTTCACTAAATTATTTTGGTAGAATTCAAATAAATCGAAGAAATTTTGGTTTTGTAATGATAAACAGCACGTTGATAAAAGGTACCAAAGCTTTTAGAAAAGTACCATACGTTGTTAAAAAAGGTACCAAATGTTATTGAAAAGGACCAACACTGGTGCAAGTGCCAACACTAATTGCAATTGCAATTTTATTAATATTATATGCGTATATGTATATGATCACGATGAAGAAACAAATGATATAAGCGACAACGAAAATATTTTAAATGATCTCACTTACTTGCCTTAATAATGATGGGTTAATTGTTGTTGTTTGATGATGATATTAACTTACTGCGTTGATGACAAATATTAGGGCAGAAGGCGACGGCTAGCAAAAGAAACTGCTGATGGTAGTGATGATTTTGTGGTACTGAATTATACCGCAGCGAAAAAATGATGGTTGCTACAAATGTGAGGCGACGATTGGGATGATGCTATTAAATCGATGGAATAGGATGCTGTTGAAGCGATGGACTATGATGATGTTAATGCGATGGGCTTTGATGATGTTAAAACGATTGGCGATGATGATGTTTAAACGATGAGCGATGATTATGTTTAACGATGGGCGATGATGATGTTTAACGATGGCGATGATGATGTTTAACGATGAGCGATGATTATGTTTAACGATAGGCGATGATTATGTTTAACGACGAGCGATGATTATGTTTAGCGATGAGCGATGATGAGGTTTACACGATGAGCGATGATTTTATATGATCCTTTTTTTTTTTTTTTAATATTGTATTAATTTTTTCATTGCGAATTTATTTTCACATTTATCAGACTATTGTTGTTTAACTTTTAGTTGTCATAAAATGTTTTAAATTTAATTTTATTTTCCAATTTTAATAGGAACCTGTTACTAGTTATTAAATATTCTAACTGTTTTAGTAACAGGTCCTGTCACGGTCGCCAAATTATGAATAGGTAAAAAATTAAATTTCTTTTTTTTTATAGACAACTTTATTTGTTCAACGATCAAACGATAATGATTAGACATTGAAGTTTTTCAACTTAGTCAACTGCCTAAAAATAAGTATAATATAATCCCGTTATATGTTATGTATTGCTTACATAGTATTTTAGTACAAGTAAATAATTTCATTTAGTACATGAGAAACTTAAGGAATTGAACTGTTACTTAAATATATATGAGAAACAGAAGGAAGATAGAATATAATTTAGGCGATAATATATGTAAAAGAATGTTTTCTTCAAATTATAAATACAAAAAATAAAATAAGATGTTTATAATTATTCTGACAGAACAACATCATTTTCTTTACTTTAGTACATTAAAAGTCACTTTAAGTTTTTTATTTACTTTGCAGTTGTAGTTACTATTAATTTAAATGATGATTTTTCTGTATCCAAAAAATTACAATCTCTCATACGACCATATGAATAGTCTGACATAGGAACGAATTTTGCCTGTAATGCAGCGTGCGATGCATTGCTCAATCGACCACATACGTAAACAAGTTGGAAACAAGTCCCTTATTTCGCTCGAACAAAATCCGTTGTAATAGTGATAGAACAGTGAAACATAAACCACATTGCAATGATGCTCCAATAAATCAATAAAGTTCGTTACCCTACCGTCATTAACGAGCCACTTCGCCCTCTCTCTTGTACGGGGTTGAAAAGTCTCAAAATAGACGTTGAGGCACCGGTCTATACTTTCTTAGGAAGCCAAGTCACTAAAAAATGCGTCGATTTCAGCAAACATCACTCAGAATTTTCATACCGATCTTGTGACGATTAGTTCTACGATTTCCAGGAACGTCTTTGCCGATTTTGACGATTTTTTTTCTAATATTTGACGATTTGATGCTTTATTTATCTGGTAGGTATGAATGTACATCTATATCCTCAAGTGTTTGCTTGGCCGATCATTGCCTTTTGAGACATCCTCTTCATGTTATTAGCATATTTTCAAGACCGAATCATATCCATTTCCTGAGCTTTATTTATAAATATTATAGAGTCGTCCTTGATAATGTTGCAAAATGTTGCAAATGTTGTTGATGTTTTCATACACTCCACATACATAATTGGTCCTGCAATCAGAATTACGATCTAGCTTCTTACATAACGTAAGTAACGGCTTTGTTAATACGCAATACACAAAATTCACAGACTGTCATCAAGAGAACATAACAATGTCTGCAGGAGCAGAATGTAAAAAAAAGAAAAACCGAAATGGAAATCGGAAAAAGCGTTCAGAGACAGTAAATGGTAACAACAGTACTAACATTAACAAGGACAAAATAGGCAATACCACAGCCAGTGGTGGTGACAGTGAGGTACGATCGCAAGGTGAAACACAAACAAAAGAAAAGAAGCCTTTAAACAATACCATGGAACAGAACACTACACCGGTAGCAAGTCGTAAGTCTGCCGGTTCAAATTGGCAGATAGCCATGGCTTAGTGCTAATAATAACGGTGAGAATGAGGCGCCTAGCGCTGCCACTTTAACTAAAACCCAATGTCATAGGCAAAATGGCCGTAATGCTTTGCTGCATAAATATGTGGCCATGGATTGTTGGCTCGGGTTACCATAGTAAATAGAAGAGGTGACGTTTTATTGGATAAGTTTGTAAAGCCACAGGAAAGGGTTATAGATTATCGCAGTAGCGTATCGGACGTACGACCAAGACGAAGTAGTACAAATATTACAAAATAAAATACTAATAGGCCATGGCATTGGTAAGGATTTGTCTGTTTTACGCATTAAACATCGCCGTCAGAATATACGCGATACAGCACTTTATAAACCCTAAGACGTTTAATTTCCAATGGCCGTACACTTAGTCTGAACCGATTAAGCCAAGCTATTTTAGGCAAAGCAATACATACTAGTGAACATAGTTAGGTTGAAGATGCCAGTGGTGTTATGAGCTGTTATATTAATTTTTCACATGCCCTAGGTATTCTAACTTTGGTTTGTCTGGATCTTACTAAAGCCGTTCGAATGCGCATTACTCAGCGCACTATTTACGTCTGCTTTGGTCGTTTTCACTTAAATGCAATGTAATAACAATATGGCCTTGTGAAATAATGTAATCAGAGTAAACGTTTTAACTTTACTTTTGTTTTCTTAATACCTATCTCAACTCAACTAAATTGCGCGATAATTATTCAAAACGTTTTAATTTTGATTCAATTTTGATTGAAGAAGTACTGGCGTAAGATGATTCATAACAAATCTCTGAACACAGACAACATTTATGAGATCATGCATGACGATGGTAAAAAGTGTAGGTGATAGAGTGAATGTATTCAATTCCGGAATTTGCTCGAATTGTTTTGGTGTGTTGTAATGGAATCCCATTTCGTGCACAGTCTCGAAAATGCTTTAAACACTGAAGCTATTATTGGTTCTGTTTGTAGTCGATTGTTTCAACATGGAGCAAAGCGATTTCTTTGTTTTTCAACTGGACGAAGTATTGCATATTCGACGTGTACCGTACCTTTATGGTCAAATGTATACTGAACCAATGGAGTTGTATGTTGCCCGAAGAGTATGATTATAAACGACTACCAATTTCACAAATGTTAAATTTCTAAGGTGCCTAATGAAACACCCGATATTTAACAAGGTTAACATATCGTATATTTTTCTATTTTCTCCTCAAAACAAGCGATAGCTATCGCTAAAGTAAAGCTACACGACGCTGTTATCCCATCACATACTTGTGGGAAAATTTAAAAAGTCACTGGCTTCAGGACTCTTAGGCTTAAAGTTTCCTATTCAAAGTATTGTTACGAAAGTGGAAATGGTTTTGTTAAAATAATAAACAAAAGCTCCAAAAACAACACAATGATCATGCATAAAATGATAAACAAAAGCCCCAAAAACAAAACAGCGCACTGTTCACGTGATCAATGAATGAGTAGAAAAATATACCAACAAGGATAAGGGATAAAAGACGTAAATAACCAACAACAACATGAAGGGAACCAAGAAGTAAACAAGAAACAACAATGTGCAGTATAAAATAGCGAACAGAGAAATAACCCAACAACAACTAATCTACCTGTTTGAATGTAAACAAGCAACAACAAAAATAAGAATAGGTTGTTTACATTTTTAGAATATTCCCGAAGGACGTCATCGTCCTTCAAGAGCATTCATCACACTGATGATCCAGTAGTATAAAAGGCAGGTTAAAGCGAGCAGGGCTGAGTTTGAATTTAATCGTGTAAGACGACGTCACGTTGGTTGAGAATTAAAATCTATCGAGCTTTAATTCGGTCAGACTTGTGTGCAGACAAGTTGCGTTTGGGAAAACAGTTGTTAGTGTTGTTGCTTACAAAAGGGTTGTAAGCAGAGTAGAATAAAGAACAAACACATATTGTGAAGTATCATTGTATACGTGAAACAAGTTCGAACAGTGGCACAAAAATTGTGCAGATATTAAAGAATTTATTAAAACCAAACACATATTTATTTTTACTTTATTTGCAATCTACGAACTCATATTTTTAACGGTTTTAAAAAGGTAAAAACGTAACAGTATTTTCAGTTAATGTATTATCCTGTGAAAATGGATCAAATCAAAATACTTATAAAAATAATTTTTTTTTTTTCTTTCTTTTCTGTTTGCTACACTACTTACCAGAGATGAGCAATGAGTATTCAAAACGATGAGTACATTCAAATCATAATATTAATTTCTGATACTTATACGCATTCATACTCATTTTAATATGATATTCATACTACTCATACACAAAGTTGGAAGTACTCATCGTCTTCAAGATTAACAATACGCCTGATGTTATTGACTTCGACTCGTTTCTACTAACATTTACACGAAGCACAAAATAAGTATGATTCGCATACGAACACTCTTATACTCACAAGAAGATTGCATGTATACTTTGCTTGGTGTTTTTGTCTGTCCCTTGTTCTTTATTTGTATATGCAACAACAATAAAGGCTGTAAATTTTGATGAATGATTCGAATCACTCGAATTAGTTATAAGAATTATAAATATTTTTCTAAATTTATGAATCAGAATGAGTAGGGGTATGAATCAAACATATTTCGAATGTTGTGAGTTTGATATCAACGTTGTACTCATTCTCATTGCTACTTATACTTATAAATCAATGTTGTTGCGAGTACAAACGATTCATTGCTGATCTCTGCTACTTACCCAGTATACTGGCTAATGGACAAACTATAATCGAAATGTTTCATAATCGTACGTGCAAAACACTGAATGAAAAGATTTTCTTCTTCACTTGATTCATAATCAAGAATCGTAAGAAAGAAAAAAGTTTTCACTTCTGTATTTCCATAGAAAACCATAATTTCTGGAGAAAGCAAAAGAAATCAATTTTTAGAAAAATCCTAAGTTTTTCTTCATCCATTTTATTTTTTGTTGTTGTGTTGTTTTGTTTTGTTCGGTGTTGTTGTAGTTTATTGAGTAACAATAACAAAATCAATATCGAAATAATTCATTTTTCCTATTACAGAAATAACAAAAATAAAAATGAAAGAAAATTATAAGAACTCTTACACAATAAATGGCTGGCTTGGCAGGCAGTCAGGCAGGCAGGCAATAGGGACAAAAATAATCACAATTTTGTTTTGTTACTTCAGTTATTGTTGTTTTTTGTTTATGTTTTTGTTTGTATTGTCGTTTTATGCATTATTAGGCAATTTTTCCTATTTAGCACTTCCAATACGTGAGTATTTTCTTAAATTACTACTTAAGCTGTCCATTATACAGTTACGGGAATAATTTATTTGAATATTGAATATTGTGTTCTTTATTATTTATTATTGAATAATGGATGGGATTTTATTAAAAAAAAATACATACATACAGTCAAACTCGTTTATAACGATCTCGTTTAAAATGAATTCTTGGTTATTACGTACATATTTTCAAGTCCCAACGTTTTAATGACAATTTTCATACAAAAAAACTTCGTTTATTACGAACTCATTTATAACGAATTCTCGAGTAAAAGGAACTACTTTAAATTGGCCCAGTAATTAAATTTCATACATTTTACCTTTTTTATAACGAACTCTCAGAAATAACTTTGAAGTGTGGCAATAGTCTTTACTTTTATTTAATATGGCAGCATTAAATTATAACTCAGCATATAAAATACGAATATCAGCTGATTAATATTTAATATTTATTTTATATTTTCTTCTATGACTCACCCAGTTTATTACGAATTTTGCCTATTACGAACTATTTTTTCTGGTTCTAAGGAGTTCGTTTTAACCGGGTATGACTGTATATACACTCATGCATACATACAAATTCAATGGGATTGAAATAATTTTAAATTAAATTAAACCGAAATAGGATTTTCGATTTTTATGTGAAAAGATGAAAATCTTAAAAAACTCTAAATGCCTCAAAGGCCTAATTGATATTGCGTTGAACTTCAACTGTCAAAGCCACGGGGATTCGATTCTCAATAGAGACTAACATTATATATGAGTACTTATATGAAAACCCGATGGCCTTGTTAATATCTCCAAGTGCCAAGACCATGTATTCGATTCATATTAGAGATTCCGGGTGCCTGTGACTGTCTGATTGCTTCTCTGACAAGCAATTATCTGAAAATTATTACGAACAACACAATACATTGCACGAACAGAGATCTTTCCCTGTTTAGAACAACAATTGTCTAAGACCATCTTTAATCTGCAAGTACTCAATTCACAAATTCTTATCAAGCAATGTGCATACAATTGATAGTCTACTTAATAAACCGTGCCTCCATGGCCGAGCCAGCGAAGCTGTTGGATATTAATACGCTACACATCCTTCCAGGCGACTATACTTCTTGTGCACGTTCGGCAGTTGGTCACACCAATTAATTGACAACGCTTCCTAGATTTATTCTTTTCCAAAATCAGCAAATCTATGGCCGAACCGTCGAAGCCGGCTCCATGTAGTTGAGGATCGCACATGGAAATCATCGGTCGCACTATACTGAGAACTTACTTAGGGCTTTCTTTCGAATACTCTCAAGACTGCTGCTTCCATGCCCGTGCGCCATAAAGAAACTCCGGAAGGACGAGCTTCCTGTAAAGCATTAGTTATGTATTACGAGAAAACTCTTTGCTACTAAATTGCCTATTAAGGCCATAGTAGCACCTGTTGGCGAGAGTGATCCTACACTTGATCTCCAGACTGACATTATTTGTGGTTGGTAATGGCCAAGTTATGGTAAAGATCACCGCCTGATAAACACTGCAGTGGTCATATAGATCTAAATTCGAATGTCAGAATCAGAATTTGCTTAGTACTTTGGAGCCATGGATAGATACCTCAAGGTCCACGGGAAATTAGCAAAAGTTTCCAATCGGTCTACAAATCGTCCAGTAATCGTCAATTAAACTACTACATCAACTACTAATGGATAAAATTAATGCACACGTAATCCTTACTGAAGGATTATAAGGACCACTGATGAATGTATGTGTGTAAGAAAAACTTCAACTTTAAAACTTAAAACATATTTCTTATAAGGTTACGACTTGTCAACACTTTTACTGCCAGAATGGTGTCAACCAGAGACCAGGAATAAGTATTCAAAACGATGGGTAGGTTCGAGTCATACTTATAATTTCAGATACTTATACGCATTCATAGTTATTTTGATATCATACTCACAATACTCATACTCAAAGTTGGCAGTACTCGTCGTACTTAACAATACGCATAATGAATGTTATCGAATTCGACTCGTCTCTACTTAACATTTACACGAAGTACAAAATAAGTATTATTCGCGTACGAACACTACTATGCTCACAAGAACTACTACTATGTCAACGTTGTACTCATGCTCATTGCTGCTTATACTTATAAATGAGTTGTAATGTTGTAGTGAGTACAAATGAATCAGAGTAGTTGAATTTCAATTTTGACCACAAATCAGCAATGAATCGTTTTTCCGCTACTCATAAGCACTCATGCAATTTTAGGTGTGAATAAATCAAAAACTCTTGATTGACAAGTTTAAGTAACAATGAGTATGAGTACAACGTTGAGATCACACTCACAACATTCGAAATGTGTTTGATTCATACGCCTACTTATTCTGATTCATAAATTTAGAAAAATACTTAGAATACTTATAAGTCATTCGAGTGGCTCGAATCATTCATCAAAATTTGCAGCCTTTGGTGTTGTTGCATATAAAAATAAAGAAGAAAGGAAAGACAAAGACAACAATCAAAGCATAAACACAATCTTCTTGTGAGTATAGTAATGTTCGTACGCGTGCTTCATGCAAATATTAAGTAGAGATGAGTCGAAGTCAATAATATCATGCATATGGTTAAGTATGAATACCACGAGTACGTCCAACTTTGAGTATGAGTAGTATGCGTACTCATCGTTTTCAATACTTATTGCTGGTCTCTGTTCTAGACATACCAAAAAGCTGCGTCATTATTTAAATTGACAAAATTTTTCATTTTTATACCTGAAGCAATACTTAGCATCAATATCTGTCAGTCGTTCTCTAATCAATCGAAATAAAACACTTTGTTGCAAATTCAAATTTTCATTTGAATAGAAATGAAGTCCAATTTTAATGCTTTCTATTAACTGCACCTAAACAGTAACGACACTCGTATACGAATATCTGCTAAAAACAGTTTCTTTCAATGTAAATGAAATTATTTTATTTCCGCAATAAATTTTTCATTCAACAAAAACGGAAAGAAGAAACCCAATGCAACAAGTGTTATTTTCCTCAGTGGTTTCTCTTAAAATTCTTTTTTGCTGTTTTTGTTTGCCTCATTTGCATATATACTTAGTGTATATGAGTTTAGTTGGTGTATGTGTGTGTGTAAACGTGTGCGAGAGTAATATCCTTATTTTGGTTGTCTTTGTATCACTGACAAATCTGCTTTTGTTGTTTTTTGTTTTGGTTTGCTTAAGTAATTTATGCAAATTTCCATTTTTTAGTATCAAAAAAAAAAAAACAACAAGAAAAACGAAATAAAATTCAATTCTACATTTATAAGTATGTTTGTGCGTATGTATGTATGGGTGTGTTTGTTGGGTATGTGTGATGACAGGAAGCATTTGTAAAATTGTTTCCACAAAAAACATGGTGTCGTTCGGTGGGGTACAATTGTTTTCTTGTTTTATTTCTTCGGTTTGAAACTTTTTATTCGCAGCGTTTTAAAACTAATGGGGATTTACAGTTATTTTGCATACCATATTGTTAGTATTGGTTTTGGGATTTATTTTGAAAAAGGAAAATAAAATAAAAACAAACGAACAAAAACAAAAAAAAAACAGAAAAATTTCAAAACTGTTTATTTGGATTATTTTTGTTATTTAAAATGAATAAAATTAACATTGTTTAGCTCCTGGGGCCACGATAATAGAATTTTTGTCAATCATTAAATTAAAACTGCCACACTTCAAATTATCACAGATTAAAAAAAAAAACAAGGCAAAAGAAAAAACTTTTTTGTTTTGATTTCCTTACGGGCAAATTGTGTAAATTATGCCTTTGTGGTCTATGGATGTAAATCACAAGTATGAGTTAGAATTACTGTGTAAATTATATTGCTTTACACCATTATGTATGATAGATAGTAGGGGTATACAAAATCTGATCACATAATATAGCTTTAATAGCATTAAAGACTTTACTAGTGTTCATTTTTGGTTTACAGGATTATAGCAAATCAAAAAAAAAAAAAAAAACAATTTAAGATATGGTCTTTTATTCCTTATTATAATATTATTTCAATAATTAATTATTTATTTAAATAAATTCATAATACTGCACTGCCCTCTGACTACAAAAATCCCTTTTAAATGCAAGGGCTAGGCTTCATTTATTTTTGGGGTGGTAACCAGAGATCAGCAATGAATCGTTTTTCCGCCTGTTCATAAGCACTTATGCACTTTTGAGAATGAATGAAACAACAGAATTAAAATTCAACTAATCAAATTATTAAAAAAAACTCGTAGTATTTATACTTAACAATACGCATAATGTTATTGACTTCGACTCGTCTCTACTTCACATTTACACGAAGCACAAAATAAGTATGATTCGGGTACGAGCACTACTACTCTCACAAGAACATTGTGTGTATGCTTTGCTTGTTGTGTTTGTCTTTCCTTTCTTCTTTGTTTGTGTATGCAACAACAATAAAAGCTGTAAATTTTGATGAATAATTCGAGCCACTCGAATGACTTACAAGTATTATAAGTATTACTCTAAATTTATGAATCAGAATGAATAGGCGTATGAATCAAACAGTTTTCGAATGTTTTTAGTTTGATGTCAACGTTGTACTCATACTCATAACTCATAACGGAAAAATGATTCATTGCTGATCTTTGATTCATACCAAAGCTATGTTCATAGCTGCCCGTAGTGATGCCACAGTTAAGCACACACCTTGTACTAGGGATGCCAATCGGGAAATCCCGAAACCCGAAATCCCGGGATTTTCGGAATTCACAAAATCCCGAAGGCCGGGATTTTTAAAAACTTGTCCCGGGATTTTTCGGGATTGTAAATTCATATGTATTTTAACCCTACAAAAGGTCCTGAAGAAAAAAATTCTATACCATAACTTCGATAATAGCATTTGAGATGAGGAATACCCTCCTTCCAGTCATAAAAATTATTTGATGGCATCGAAGAATGCGAAAGCCCTATAAAACGAATTAATAGGGTAACTGATTTAGATATTCAACTGTCCAAAGAAATAGATTTATTTACATCAGGATGTGGTAGATATGAATATTTACAAGCTGCATCCGATATGTTGGAACTATTTTACCAGCCGTTTGGCATCCCTACCTTATACTGACCAGTGATTGTGATGACATTGCAATCAGATTTGAGTAGTTGATGGTGGTACGTTTCCTATTGAAAACGGGTTAAGTGAATCGGACTGTAGATAAAGATTTGTCATTGATCCTGGACAGTTTGATGATCCGAAAGAATTTTGGTCTTATGAACAATTTAGTTGTAGTAAGTACCACACCCAATTCCAATAGCGAGGATTCCGAAAGGTGTACCTACTATGGTGAGGTATACAGCCATAATAGCAAATCGACTTTCAGAAAGGACCGTGGTGAAGGTGGAAAGAGCCATTACTACCGCCTGAAAAACCATACAGTGATTTGGCAATTGGAAGAAAATGTACCGATTGGCTATTCCTAAATAGACACCGCTATCAGAGGGTATAGATCCAAGGATGTATACCTTCAGGAGTTCCGGAGTGATGATCTAGTCATTCCCACTTGAAATTCGGAATAAGAAATCTTTTGCACAAACAAAATTCTGTAGGAAGATAAGGGATGTTCGGCGGGGCTCATACTCCTCCGTTTCTAAAATATAAGCAGATGTTGTAAAACGTAGCTTATGTTCTTAAGTATAGCAACAATGTGCGGTGAATAAATAATATGATATGTCGGTATACCGACTAAAAACCCGCCTTATCTCCTCACCGGGGAATCATTCCACCTCGAAACTACGGTTGTATTACATCGAGGTGGACCCCTTTTCTGGCATGTGATCCAGTTACATCATCGTCAGCCTGCGTTGAGGCTCCGAAATATTTTTATTCTGCTGCTTTTAAGTCAGATTTTTTTCTTCGTAGGACGTACTCTACGAATTTTTTCATGGCATTCCAGCTTTCTCTAGTATTTATCATTTTCGTCACGACATTTGTTGGGCTAATGGGACACCAATTTCTGCTTCGAGTCACTGACGACTTTCGGCCCAGCGACGGCAGCTGAAGAAAGTGTGTTCGACATCGTCTAAAGTTTCTTTCTCCTCGTAAATACAAAATGGCAAAAGGCGTTTACCCATGCGATGCAGATAGTCTTTAAAATATCCATGAACGGTCAGCATCTGGGTTATATAGTAATCTACTTCTCTATGTTGCCTGTCTTTCCTCACTTTCAATTCGGGGATCAGTTTGTACGTCCATCTTCCGTGCTGTTCATTTTTCCAGCGAGATTGCCATCTTAGAAAAATTTCCTGCTTTTTCTTTGTTTTGTAGCTAAGTCATACTGTGCTTGGCATTAAAAATCATCCTGCGCTCGATTGCTTGTAGGTCGATGGGAACTTTTATGGCTATTACTAGGACAGCTTGACACCGTGTGGTACGCAGATAGAAGCTTTTTAGCTCTAGTTCGGATTTCCAGAGTGGGAGGCCAGATTTCAGACCCATAAAGGAGTATACTATTCCCAGTCTCCATGAGTAGCTTCCTTCGACTTGGAAGTGGGCCTCCGATGTTTGCCATCAGTCTACTTAATCGAGTTGTTATCTTGCCGTCTCATATTCCATTTGCTCTGAATAGGTAAGTTTTGAGTCTAGTCTAACCCCTAAGTATTTGATCGATTTACAAACAAACTACTATCATGGACCATATATTTATAATAATAATTGGAAATAGAGATCAATGAAGAACGGTAAAAGTGTAAAACGAAACTCACCTAGGGTTGTAGCGCTGAAATACGATGATTTTTGCTAAAAACTCGAATAATATTTAATTCAAAATGTAACCACAATATTTAAATACTTGTAAGTATTTATTCCACTTAAAATTATAAGAGAGCAGTTTTAAAATTAAAAATTCATTTCAAATTGTCATTAATTATTGAGACAATATACCGGATATTGTTTTCATTAACAGTAAATAATTTATTGGCAGTCGTTTACATAAGAACACTTAAATTATGAATGGAAATCGTTTGTCAAATTGTAATGGCCATCTGTAGTACAAAAACTCATTCACATTACACAACAAAATAATGGAAATTTTTAAATATGGCTACCGGAAAGGTAAAAACTAAACGAAAGCAAGCAGACATTATTATTACACTCACACAGGTTATGACACTATGAAAAACATTGTCATTTTAATTTCCAATATGAGAGAAATATTTGAAATATTCTGGCAAAAGAGAAAGGAAATGATTTACAAAATACAGGAACTTAATTTGCATAACAACAGCACAAACAGGAAATACTCTTGTCCCTCTACTACTACTACTATTATTACGATTCTAAGGCTACGGTTGGATTGTGTGCCATCATATTTAAAAAGGCAACCGTATTGTGTATTCATGAGATTTGACAATAAAAGCTTGGGTTCAAAGACTGGAATATGGACTCTTCTGTTGTGAAATATTGTCATCATAAATCAAAAGGTCAAAATATCTTAAATATCTTGTAATTATAGAAATTAATATAGATGTTATGGCAATAGCAACAACAACAACTACAATAATAAAAGAAAATATAATTAAAAGCATTTTATATCTTGTGGGAGTTTCTTGTTTTTTTATTATTCATAAAATAAAGCAATTTTGCGATTAGTTACTGGCTATAAAAACTAAATGGTTAACTTCAGGTGGTAGCATACTAGGGAGACACTAGGGATGCCAAATGGGATTAATTTATAAAAATTCCGGGATTCGGGATTTTGTAATCCCGATCCAGAAATCGTGGAATATTTCGCGATAATTCGGGATCCAACTACCTCCAAAAATCACGGGAACAATCGTGATTTTCTCTTAATAATAAAAATATTTTATTAATAAAGAGTCAAAATACATATGAATTCACAATTCCAAATATCCCGGGACAAGTTCTTAAAAATTCCAGAATTCGGGATTTGTGAATCCCGGAAAACCCGGGATTTCGGGATTCGGGATTTCCCGATTGGCATCCCTAGTAGACACAATACATAGACTATAAGGAATTTTATTGAATATTTAGTATTCTTTGATAATTAAAATTTGCTTAATTATTATCCAACGTAGGTCGTACACATTTATATCCTACATACAAACGTGAGAACATAATTGGTTATTCCAAACCATCAGTCAGGGTTATGAGCTTCACACACATCACATCATTTATGTTGTATGTGTTCATTTTATAGTAGATGCCGATGGCAGATTTATGAGAAAATTTTCATGGTAATTTTTTTATTCTCATAGCTTTTACCAGAAATATACTGAAAGGAACTCGCCGATGATATTCCCTTATATTTGCTTTTGATCGAGATATCTGAATTGGGGTTTGAACCGTTAAATCACTTCTAATAATTTCAGTACTAAGTTCAGTCAGTCCTGTGTAAAGACGACGTGTCTTTGATGGGAGTAATCGCATAACTGTCTAGTAATTGATATTGTTTATGCGAAAGATATAATCAAAGGAATAACAAAGAAAAGCAATTGTTGTTGTTTATATCAAGTTGTGAACAGTGTCACACATAATTGTGCAAATAATAAAGAATTGTAATTAACAATATTTCTACCATGATTTTTTGAATACCAATTTTGACCAAAAGGTGGCCTTTTGGCACCTTTACGTTTGAATGGAATTAATTACTAAAACATATCCCATTCCTATTGCTATTGTTCCCAAATAACAATCGAATATAAAAATTATAACCGGGAATTTAGTATACCGAAAATTTCTAGGCTTTTCGAAAACTTACTAAACAGAATTTCACGGAATTTCCATGGAAAAAACCAAAACCTGAATTATAGTTCAGTCCAAATGTATGTCATGTTTCTTGCTGTAAGAAAAATCGTAAAATCGTAAAAGTAGGTAGTGTGTTGGCTTATTAGACGAAAGAAACGAGTTCGAGTGCCAGGTCAGACATCAAAACGAAAATATGGAAATACTTTTTCGGCGACTTCCTCTCAGCAGACTTACTCTGAGAGTAAAAATTGCCATGAAATGCTTCTCAAAAAATGTGTCGTTCGTGGTTGGCTTTAAACTTTAGGTCCCGCCACTCATGTATAAAATTAACGCACACAACATAAGTGGTGTGAGAAGCTAGGATGTTGTACAATGGGTCAATTCGACCCATGTTTGTCAGAACTGACGGACCTACAGTACTCGTTGCTTTAAAATTAGCCGTAGCTAAGCACACAAAAGCATGACTAAACATGAAAAAATTTTGAAGTCACGCTAATCGACTATACAGCATCGACTTTTGAGCTCAGTCAGCCCTGGGTGACACTCTTTACTTACTCTTTAGACTGAATGCGATAGTTCTAATGAAGTACCTGCAGTTTGGTTCTTTTAGCACTGCCGAAGGAATTCACCTTGAAGAGTCAACCTATGTTACTCCTGTTTAAATCCAACTAATTCAACTTACTCTAATAAAATTTATTTCTATTCTATATACTATATGACTATAACTCATTTCGCTCCGGTATTAAATTTTATTTTTTGTTTAAGAAGAAAAATTCTTTTTTAGGGTAATTAGGACCAACTGATTTCAAAAATCAACTCAAAAAAATTATCCGGCTTTCCATTTTCTTAGAAAACAGTGTTCGAAATTTCTAACACTGGAATTTATCCTATATGTCTGCTTTATATGCAAGTAAAACATCGGGAATTCTGATTACAACGAGTTTTCCATATATTTTTGAAAGATGTGGATGTCGGTATTCCTTATCATCGACATCATCATCGGTAGTTTTCAGTTAAAAGAAGACCTTCTGTCACCCAGATTTTGAATTCTTTTTAACTCAAAATCTTCTCAACTTTATGTTTTGCAATCAATCAAGCAATGCAATTTCCAAGCATTCACAACTGCCGAATTCAAAGGCCAATACCATTTCTTTCCACGAATATTAATTCGATAGTTCTGGATTGCATTGCCGTGTAAATTCACACTCCCTCCATGCCCATGTTATAATCGTGTAACATGGCTGGTTGACCATAAGTTATGTATTTACCAGCTGCCGGGTTCTTCCGGGTGGATGTTGATCCTTTTTTCTAACGTGTAAAAGGCAAGACTTGATCAAAATTTGTTCTGCCATCTACATAGCAGTATATTTTGTTTGTCATCAAATGTATAGTCATAATCACCGATTGGAACGAACGGTTCCCGAAGTGCAAAACCATTTATCAGACAATAAACAAAGCAAGTGGTATGATGTGAAAAAGTTGTCTAATTAGAAGTCGCTGTGGTCTAGTAGGTAGGCGTGCTGGCTTACTAGACTTAAAGCCAGGGTTCGAGTCCCAGGCCAGACACCGAAACAAAATACAAAAAGTATTTTTTCGGCCGATTGCTTCTCAGCAGATTTCTGGCAAAAACTCGGAGAGTAAAGATAAAATTGCCATGAAAAGTTTCTCAAAAATCTGTTGTTCGGAGTCGACTTTAAACTGTAGGTCCCGCCACTTATGTATAAAATTAACACACACAACATAAGTAGTGTAAGAAACTAGGTTAATAATCCTGACTGAAGGGTTGTAATGACCAATTATGTATGTAATCTCCGTCGACTTATACGTTGCAAGTTTTTTATAGAACACACCACCTATTGAAAATTGGTCATACCAACTTTTAAATCTTCATCGGCTCATGCGCAACTTTTCTAAAGATCATAACGTGACTAAATGCACAGTTTACGATTTAAACTGATAAGTAAATAATTTTCAATGGCACCATCTATCGGATATTGGTCATACCAACTTAGAATCCTACCCCGGCTCATGCGCAACAACTTTTCATAATTTTTGATCATGACATAATCAAATGCATTGTTTACGATTCTATAAGGTACAACAAACAAACGTTAATTTTTATATATGTATATAGACTATGGGAGGTAACACGATATATACGTCAAACTCATCTAACCAAAATTTGAGGACTTTAGCTGTTGCAGCTTATGAGACATTAATTACTTATTGGGTATGTGGGCGTAGCACCACGCCTACTTGAAATTTTAAAATAATAAAATTTAGTCTATAGTTCCTTCCAGACAGACAAAATCGGTCCAGCCGTTTAGCCGTCTATAAAATATATATTGGCAGTAATCCCTCATAATTATTTTTTTTTTTTGATTTGATTTTGTTTATTATTTTTAAAAATTAATTTAAAAAGTATTCAAAAATAGGTCTTGAAGAAATTGACTCCTAGCATAGGGAGAGGGGGATATTTGATGGGCGGTTTTTTTTTATTATTTTCTTAAAGTTGAGACTTAATACCAAAAACTAAATTTTTTGGAAATTTTTCCTTTTTCATGCATAAATATTTTTTTTTTTAAAGAAAAAACCGTAACGTAATCAATGTATCACTTCCACTAAGGCTCATATTCTGTGACTTCTATGTGAAGGTGAGGGTACATCACGCAATTGTCCCAAATGCATCATTAATTTAAAATTGTTTTCCTCTTTAAAAATAAATCCAAATAATTAATTCACGAAAAATCACAAAATCTCTGTACATTCGATAAGAATGAATTCAATATTCAATAACAACTTATCACTTCCATTCACTCACTCACTCAGTTGGTTAAATTACGTTAAATTATTTGAATTTCGAATGGAAAAGTATCTTATAAATGAAGTTATCCGATTTAGTTAATCTTCATTATACATACGAACATTTATTGGCTTTACGATACATATACATATGCCTTTACACATACACACCTACATATTGAAATATAAAAACTAATTATGTTGTATGTTTGTATAGACGATTGAATATCAAATACAAAGCATAGCGTAAGGATAAGCATGGAAAAAGAAAGAGAATATCAATCTAATCAAGAAATCAGAAATTTTCATTCAATACCATTAAATTCCTTTTGCTTGTCCTTTTTTCGCTCTTTTTCTTTTATTGGCCTTTTCTCTTTTGTTTTGTGGCATTTCTTTCCGTTTGATGCCCTACATAGTCTTTTTAAATTTTAGTTCAAGAATCATTCATGAACAGCGTTCAAGAAAAAGAAAATTTAATGAAATTTTGAAAATGAGTTCCTAATAAGTCCTGGTATACAGATTCCTATTAACCTAGTGCAGTAGTCCCCTCAAAACATCGAGTATATAATATATGAATGTGTATATAATAAATCATTACAATACTTCAGTCTGGATTACAATAGGAGTGGCGGGACCGACAATTAAAAGGCGATTCTGATCGATAGATTTTTTGAGACACCTTTTATGGTAATTTTATTTACTCTCAGAATTTTTGCCGGAAGATTGCTGAGAAAAAGTCATATTTCGATTTGGTGCATATTAGAGATCATCAATGAATCGTTTTTCCGCTACTCATAAGCACTCATGCAATTTTAAGTATGAATGAATCAACGGAATTGAAATTCAACTACTCTGATTCATTCGTACTCGCTACAATTTGACAATACAATAGTGTATGTTACAATGAGTATGAGTACATCGGTGACATCAAACTCACAACATTTGAAATATGTTTGATTCATATCCCTTCTCATTCTAATTCATAAATTTAGAAAAATACTTATAATATTTATAAGTGATTCGAGTGGCTCGAATTATTCATCAAAATTTACAGCCTTTGCCGTTGCTGCATATACAAATAAAGAAGAAAGGAAAGACAAAGACAGCAAGCAAAGCATACCGCTACTCATAAGCACTCATGCAATTTTAAGTATGAATGAATCAACAGAATTTAAATTCAACTACTCTGATTCATTCGTACTCGCTACAATATTGAAAATACAATAGTGTAGGTTACAATGAGTATGAGTATATCGGTGACATCAAACTCACAACATTCGAAATATGTTTGATTCATACCCCTACTCATTGCAATTCATAAATTTAGAAAAATACTTATAATATTTATAAGTGATTCGAGTGGTTCGAATTATTTATCAAAATTTACAGCCTTTGTCGTTGCTGCATATACAAACAAAGAAGACAAACAAAGAAAGACAAAGATAACAATCAAAGCATACACTCAATCTTCTCCTGAGTATAGTAGTGTTCGTACCCGAATCATACCTATTTTGTACTTCGTGTAAATGTTAAGTAGAGACGAGTCGAAGTCAATAACCTCATGCGTATTGTTAAGTATGAATACGACGAGTACTTCCAGCTTTGAGTATATATTAAAATAAATATGAATGCGTATAAGTATTTGAAATTATAAGTATGACTCGAACCTACTCATCGTTTTGAATTGCTTATTGCTGCTTTCTGGTGCAGATGTCTAACTTGGGAATCGTGGCCTCACATCTAATAAGCCAGTACGTAACAGAGAATCAGATATTTCATATATTTTGCACTTCGCCCAATCATGCCCAATTGACATTTACAATGTGTGGAATTAGCCTTTCTGGGTTCTTTCCATGCCAACATCGGACTTGTTTCTGAAACCACATGTTGCCCTGTCATCTATCTTCAATTGCACGCCAAAAAAAAAAGAATTGTTATGAATTGGTCCAATAGCCCCATGAAATACAAAAGTCTTAATGTGCACCAAGCAAACACTTTCTCAGAATACAATGAATTTTCCGAGTCCCATATAAACAATTTTGTAAGCAGCAAGTGCGATATGAGTTTCAGCGGTGAAGAAATTTTTATGGATAACCAAATCTGTAGTGCTGGGTCTATGTGAAATCAACAATTTCGAATTTTTCGAAATTTCACTTCCACTAACACGCGCGATATATTATTTATGGTTAGATGATGAGGTTTAAAACCCCTAAATATATAATGCGATAGTTTAACCTCAGTCTTTACAAATCTCTGCTACTTCAGTTGTGCTTCTGTAGCATAAACAGTTTGCTCGGAACCTTGACTGTGCGAAGACGGTGATTTTTTTATGGCAATGAGTTATTGTAGGGTAGATCTCTCGGCACTGCTGAAAAATCGACATTGAAGAGTCAAAGACAGATTATATGATCACAAAAGTTCATTTCTACGTTGCAGCGAATAGGACGATATCTGATAGAGACAATACCTGAATAGGATCGGATGAATCATTTGCCATATACATACAGTAAGCGTCAAAAGAAAGTGTACACAGTGGATAAAATTCTAACAGTTACCAAATGGAACTTTTACCATTTAAAAAGAGTGCCCGAAAAACTTTGACAATGTTTTGAAATTGTTTGTAAATTCTTTGGTATTAATTTCAAAAAATGTAGAGGAGAATTCAGTGAGACCACCAATGAGCTTTTTTTGGAATTATTAAGGAAAAGTTCGATTCACTAATAAATCGTTCATGGGAATAGAGAAGGGCCTTATTGCTAAAACTCAATCTAATAAAAATGAATCTAGTCCATAGTATAAGTAGACGGGCGATAAGAGTACTAATCAGTACAAGAGTCCTAAGGTGTTCTTCACTTACTCTTTAGACTGAATGCGATAGTTCTAATGAGTCCCTGCAGTGTTGTTCTTTTGCAATGCCGATTAATTCACCTTGAAGAGTCAAGCATAGTCAACTGTCGTAATGGTAGATTACATGACCACAAAAGATGGAATAAGTATGCCACTTATTTCTGTAGACTATGTGAAGCAGCTCAGGAAACAGTGAATCACTTTTAATGCTACTGACTTTGTCTGCAAGGGTATCGGCAGCGATGTTTAGGCAGTTGATCTGTTGTGAAACGGTGATAAGTCTTCAGTTAGTTAGGCGAGAGCCAAGAATTGTATTTGTTGTCTTCCACATTTCCTTAAAAGGCTTTGTGATTTTTCAATATGCATAAACATATCCTTAAATGTTATCATTAGTAAAGCGTGTTAAGCCTTCTAAATATACAATGTAGCCACTGAATATCTAGCAACAAAATATCGGTGGCAAAAAATGCTATACATATGTCAATAAATAAATCATTATTTTATGAACCACTGTCCTCATTAAGCATTATTCAAAATGATAAAAATGATTGAAGAAAAAGTTTCTCAAACATCTGTCGTTCGGAATCGACTTTGAACAGTAGGCCCCGGTATTCATGTATAATATAAACACGCACACAACATAGATGATGTTAAAAGCTATGTAGTACTCCTGACTGAAAGACTGTAATGACCAATTATGTTTGTAAAAACAACTGATGAGTTAAATAAATGTCTTCGAAAAAATCAAAATTCTTGATTTGATTTTTATCTTTATTCAATTTCAGACCTGAACCTTTTTTCTCCTCAACTCTTCCAGTTTCCATATATTAATGTAGGTGTGCCAAATATTGAACAGCGTAGGAGAGTGAGACAGGTAGCGAAGAGATGTTAACAAGAAGATAATAAAAGCGCAGATAATTAGAGATAGAGAAAAAGACAGACAGAGGAGAGAGAGAGAGAGGGAGAAAGTCTATTTTTAAGTTTATATTTGAGGAAGTGAAGTTAGAAAAGAATGTGAAAGAACAGTCTTAGTCAAGAATGATAAACTAAAGATTACGCCTTGCGCATGATTTCCCGTTAGATGACGTAGTTGGGTAAAGATTTCCAAGTCTTTTTCATATTTGAAAATTAATATTTCTTCTGAAAAACGTCTGCACAACGTGAAAGTAGTTGGCAGCCCTGCAATAAAATTTACATTATCATTTGCCAATAGGAACACAATTTGCGTGACGTCATTGATTCAACATGCGCAGATAGTTTTAATTATGTGTGCGTGATGGCGTAATCTTTAGTTTATCATTCTTGAGTCTTAGTGTAGAGTTGGATAGGCAAACAAGCGACAAAAATAAGATGGACCCACAATTTTTATAACTTTAATCGATAAATAAAATATAATTATAAAATTAAAGGTATGCATTCGTTTATTGTCAACCAACCGGATCATCAAATCCAACATTAATGTTTTTCTATCTTCTGTAGTAGACCGTATTCTATCGCCTGCCACTATCGACTTGTATTTTCAAACATATTTCTTGTCTTCGGCTTTGTCTTTGTATTTTTTTTTGGTTTTTTGGTACATTTTTCCCACAAACAAAAACCATTTGAAACAAATTAATTTGCAACCACACGCATTTAAAAGTAAAGCAAGTAGAAAAACTTTCAAACATGCCACTGTTAAATGCCAACACACCACACAAACTTGCTTTATTAGGAAGGGGCAAAAGTATTTTCTTTCAATAAACATTTCAATCAGTTACAAGTAAATTTGTGGCGTAATTAAGGTAATGATAGGATTTGTTTAAGCAATAATTATTTGAAAGTCTCCAATTGCTACGAATCAGAGATCAGCAATGAATCGTTTTTCCGCTAAGCGCTCATGTAATTTTGAGTACGAATGAATCGACAGAATTGAAATTCAACTACTCTGATGCATTCGTACTCGCTACAATATTAATTTGTAAGTATAAGTAGCAATGAGTATGAGTACAACGTTGACATCAAACTCACAAAATTCGAAATATGTTTGGTTCATACACCTACTCATTCTGATTCATAAATTTAGGAAAATACTTATAGTACTTATAAGTAAATCGAGTGACTCGAATCATTCATCAAAATTTACAGCTTTTGTTGTTGTTGCATATACAAACAAAGAAGAAAGGAAAGACATAACAACAAGCAAAGCTTACATACAATCTTCTTGTGAGTATAGTAGCGTTCGTACGCGAATCATACTTATTTTGCGCTTCGTGTAATTGTTAACTAGAGACGAGTCGAAGTGAATAACATCATGCGTATGGTTACGTATGAATACGACGAGTACTTCCAACTTTGAGTATGAGTAGTATAAGTACGATATCAAAATAAGCATGAATGCGTATAAATATCTGAAATTATAAGTATGACTCGAACCTCCTCATCGTTTTGAATACTTATCTCTGATCTGCTGATCTGCTGATCTCTGCTGCGAATACTATGTGGGTTAAGGCATCATTAAATATGAAATGTACATTTTCCAAGCTTAACTTCTTACTACATACATAACATACTTAATTGGTCATTACAACCCTTCAGTCAGGATTACGACCTAGCTTCTCACACCACTTATGTTGTGTGAGTTAATTTTATACATGAGTGGCATGTGTTACATGTTATTACATAGAATAATTGTAAAACAAGTCGTAAGTGGTTTGAAAGCTGTTGATCAACTGCGAAATACCTTTCATATGAAGTGTCATTTATTTAGTGAAAGGCTTGCTAACGTAAAGTATGCGTATGTGTAGGGAAGTGCCAATAATGTAAAGAAGCACCAGTTGTATTCAGGCCTTTGTAAAAATTAAATCTGCTATTAAAGGAAGTACGGTGCATACAACCACGAAGTTGTCAGTAGTTAGATCGTTATGGGTTATTTTGCTTCAGGTTTCGTACCTTCATGCATAAAAAGTTCAATCACGCAACTATAAAAGCTGAGTGGTTATTTAGAATGCCATACGTTAACTGCTTCTGTATCTGTGCAATAGATAGTCAATTTTGGCTGCTAAAGCTTATTTCTTACTAGCTAGTTATGTTAACAAACTAAATTCTCCAATATGGCAGTTGGAAAATTCAGAACATACATAATTGGCCATTACACCCCTTCAGTTAGGATTACGACCTAGCTTCTCACACCACTTATGTTGTGTGTGTTAATTTTATACATGAGCGGTGGGACCTACAGTTTTAAGTCGACACCGAACGACAGATTTTTGAGAAACTTTTCATGGCAATTTTATTTACTCTCAGAGTTTTTCCCAGAAATCTGCTTAGAGGAAGTCGTCGCTGAAATATTGTCATATTTTCGTTTTGATGTCTGACCAGCCATTCGAACTCGGGTCTTTCGTCTAATAAGCCAACACACTGCTTACTAGACCATAGGAACTTCTCAGAACTGATTATGGAAATACCTTTGGTTTAGGAAAAAGCGACTATCTGGTAAGCTTCGAAAGTGTCATTAGCTCATATTTTTTTAAGAGTGCTAGAAAAAGCGTTGCGATCAATATAGACCGATATAACTGCATTATAAGCAATATCTTTCGACCCGTAACTAAAGATTATGTACTGGACGGTGTATGGTTTCAGCACGACGGTGCCGCAAATCACAAAAATCACTATACAACCGAGTATGACTTTTATGAGGGCACAGTTTCCAAACAATATACATTAAATTTCTGATTGCGTCAATTGGCCACCAGAATCATACGATTCAACGATGGTAGATTTTTCTTGAAAGTGCTTCAAAGATTGTGTTCACACTTAACAACATTCACAACGCTTTCCATCCGAGTTATTGGACGAAATGTGCTTCAGACCATGTCAAAAGTGTAGACTGTGTTAAATAAAAGTTTCATTCCAATCACTGCTTTATTGGTGTTTAATTTTAAAATCAAAATATTTTACAACCCATTATTATGATCGAAATCACTTCTTCCCCAACTCAATGAGACGGAAACTTTATCCATACGCTTGTGAACTATTCTGTTGAATATTCTATAACGTGACTTCCTTCTGCGTTGCGTGATTTGATTCCATAAGGAAGACTGAAAAGATATTTTAAGATGTGAATATTATCATCATAAAATATAGTTTTACTCTGCATCACTTTTACTGTCTTGAATTCGTTTCTTCTAGTAGATTTGCCATACTTTTTTCCCATTTTTTTTTTTCAATTTACATGCTGCAACATTATAGATTTTTATATGCAATTCATGTTTTATTCGAATATTTTTAAATGAAATTTTTAAAGAAAAACGTACTTTATTACATCAAAACAAGGATTGTTTACTTAAAATCTGGTCACTCTACAGAAGCGTCTGGGAAGAAAATTACAAAATATTGGCAATACTTTCTATATCAACATTATTACCGTTAGTCGCACACATTAAGCACAGCGAAGAGCAAATGGTATAAACAACGAAGAGCATAAAGTGGAACCCAGGACTCTCCAAAACGTTCAAGCAATATGAAATATTTTAAATTACTTAATTGACCCTTTAGTTTAGCTTCTAACACTGCACATGTTGTGTGGGTCCACTAGAACGTTTAAGGTACTTGTGGATGGCTCTAACATGTTAGACAGAGTAAAAGGCTGCTAAGATTAAACTTTCACACAGCCTGCTATCCAGGGCAGTGTTTCGCTTGTCAAGGTTTTCTCAATCAATTTCGCAGTGCACTCTAGGGCGCAGTCCTCGTGGCGCAAATGCGCACTCGGAACTTGGCTGCGACAAGGTAGTGGTCCGAGTCTATGTTTGGACCTCTAAATGTGCGCACATCTAGTACACTGGATACTTCTGTCAATCACAATATGATCGATCTGGTTCGATGTTGATCGATCGGGGTACATCCAAGTGGCCTTGTGAATGTCGAGATGCTGAAATCTGGTGCTCTGTACTACCATGTTACGCGACGCGTGGAGGCTGGACTATCTGACAATGGGGCCAAAGATATCTTCCGCCCGACTTTCGTCTTAAAATCCCCAAGGACAATTTTTACGTCATGGGCCGGGCATTTATCGTATACGTCCTCGAGTTTAGCATATAAGGCATCCTTAACCACATCGTCCTTTTCTTCCGTCGGGACGTGAGCACAAATTAGACTGATGTTGTAAAATTTTGCCCTGATGTGGATTGTGGCTATTCTTTCGTTCACAGGCGTGAACACAGAGACAAGGTGACGAAGTCTCTTATTAACCACAAATTCCGCATCCGAATTCGTGCTTATCAACATGGCAGCTTGTAATACACATCGCAAGATGCATCCTTGTCCTTTCCATCCCATTTCCTGTATGACAGTGATGTCCGTGCTACATTTCATGAGGGCAGCCGCCAGTTGGGCCGAAGCGCCTACCCTATAAAGGGTGCGGACGTTCCATGTGCCTATCGTTGTCCTTGAAACGTTTGCCGTGGTCGTCAACTTTAGAGGGGATCTTTATAAAGACTATTGTTTTGGTTTTCATTGGATAAAATTTTTAGGTGGTGGGTTCAAAGCCCTACGCACAACCCGAATTTAACGTTCAATGGAGATACAAAAAAAGTTATTAAGTCTCTCTCTCTCATAGCCGCCAGATAGATGAAGCAACAAATCGCCAAATATTTGAGAAAAAATCGTCAAAATTGTCAAAGACGTTCATTGAAATCGTAAAAAATTTGTCAGAAAAAATAAATTAATAAATTAAAAGGTTTTAAAAACAAAAACATATCGACGCCTCCATTCTATAACGTTCTAAGTGCATTTAGAACATTTCAAAATTTGGTTACGTTCCAAAGTTATTGGGAAAAATCGACTTAGAATACATACACACTTTTGCGACTTAGAATGTTATAGAACGGAGGCGTCAATATGAACTCAATGAAAATTTCGTGTGATGCTCTCTAGAACTGACATATTTTTCAGTGACTTGGTTTCTTAAGATGGTACAATAAATACTTCAATTCATCTGATCTACTTACCATTTACACCATTTATAATCGACCGAGAGTGGAATACAACTCTCATGTATGGGTTGACTCTTAAAGTATGTTTGAGGCTTCTCGATCTTGTACAGGAGAGACCTTAGTAGCTCGTTAATCACGATAGTGTCTTCAACTCCGTTCATTAATTGCAGCATTGTTATAATGTGGCTTATGTTTCACAGTTCTATCGCTACTACAAAGGATACTGTTCGAGCGAAATAAGGGGACTTGTTTATGAAAATCAAGTACTCCTACGTAACATATATGGTCGACTGGACAGTATATCGCAGACAAAGTTCATTTATTAGACGGACTATTTATATATGGAAATCCCTTCCTGCAGATATCTTTCCTGTTATTTATGACATAAAGGTATTCAAGCCTAGTGTCAGTAAACACTGATCCCTCTTTCCTTTTTTCTAATTCACAGGTATTCGAAAATAACTTAAAAGTATAATACTTTACTCCTTGTAAACTTTCAATAGTAATAACTGCACAGCAAATACAAAGTTTAAGGAGCCTTTTAATGTACTAAAGTAAAGAAAATGATGTAAACTTTTAATTGCTAAAAATCGCCAAAATCAGGACATAAATCGTCATGTCGACAAAATTACATTTTTGGATCACAAAATCGTCAATGTGACGATAAATCGTCAAATCTGGCAGCTATGCTCTCTTACTTTTTCTTCTCCATTGGATTTAAAGGAAATTTTTGATTCGAATAGAACGCTTTCTCAAAACGCTGTTTTAAGGACAGACAGACTTTTGTGTTTTGAAAACGTAATTTGAAACAAACAAAAATTGTTCTATGAATTCAACTTCATACGAATCCCTATTCATATTCTCACTCATGTATGCATCAATAAATACGTTTACAAATGCATATACAGTGGCAAGCAGAAGTGAGAGCATAATATCATCTACTTAATATAGAGGGCCAACATGCCACCATATGAAGCATCCCCAGACCATTATATTTTCGCAGCTTTGTTTAACAGTTTGCTTCACATGGTACCTTTGAACACGTTCCCCGGGTCTTAGATAGCATAACTGCTTTCCACCTGATTGGAAACGTGTTATCTGGTCTGATGAGTCCAAATTTATTCAGTTTCAGTGAGATGGAAAGCAGTACTGCTAGCGCAGATCCGGGGAACGAGTTCAAAGGTGAAGCAAACGGTTAAACATGGTGGCGAAAATATAATGGTTTGAGGATGCTTCATATGGTGGTATGTTGGCTCTCTATATTTAGTAGTGTAATGCGAAAAAAGACTATCTTCAGATTCTGCAAGCCCATCTTCCGAATTTTATGTACACATGTGCTTATCCCGAATAAGAAATTGTTTTCCAATACACACAGTAAAAATTGTAAAGATATCGAGTGGGAAACAAAATTTTCAATTGATGGAATGGGCAGCACAAAGTTCCGACGTCAACCCGATAAAAAATCTTTGGCCATTCGTGAAAATCAGGCTCGGACAGTACGAAACAGCCCCAACAAATATAATTAAACTTTGGGATCGTATAAATGCGAAATGGAATCTAATTCTGAAAGATGTTATTGATAATTTGGTAGAAAGCATCTCAAACCACGTAAATCAAGCTATTTCTAATAAGGGTCTATGAACCAAATATTGAAATTGGTTTAATTTCTTGAATTTTCTTGAAACGTGCAAAATTTAAGTTTATGTGGGTTATTTTCGTTTTTTCCTTCAAACTCATTGAATTCATTTCATTAATTATTGTTTTTTACTGTTATTTATTAAGCATAAAATAAAAAATTAAAATTAATTTTCTTTATTGTATTTCCTTGTATGGTTTTGCTTTTGTGGATGACGAAACTCAGTATTGTGAACTCACTTCTGCTCGCCACTGTATATACGCACTATACTATATGTACCTGCAACGCTGTTTTTAAGATTTCAAATAAAAATTTTCTCAGATTTTTTCGTATTTTCTATACAGAAAAGTGTAAGATTCTGCCAAGTGAAAAAAAAAAAAATCTGTTCTGATATTTTCTTTTTATATTTCTTTTATTGTAGTTTCCTTTTACTTTTTTCAAATTTTTTTTACTTAAATTTCTATAAAATTGTCACGTGTTTGATTGCACTTGTTCATGGAATATTTATTGAATTTAAAGTTTCTTCAGAGTGCTGAATTTCGGCCATAAACCAGAGCTTAACTGGTGCTTAAAATAGGAAAATTAGCTTAAAATCAGATTAAAACTCTTGTTTGTGATGTAGATGCATGAATATAAAAAAGGATTTTGACTGGAATCAAAGAATACGTGTTATGGAAAAAAGATCGATGCAGACTCTGTAACGAGAATCACAGAATACGTACTGGAGCATTTGTGTAACTCAGGCAATACGCAGTGAGTTATTATAAATATGCAAGTGGTATATAGGTTAAGGACAATAAAATAAATCATTTGGTCAGAGTACTCCACCGCGTAATAAAAATGACATTCTATTCTTTTGCTTTCATTTGCTGTTTGTTCCTGGAAACAGTGCTCGATAGGTCACTCCAGTGTTCTGAATACCGTCTATCCTCACGGAAGGTATAGACATTCGGAAAAAGCCACTGATTATATTGTGCCTGAAGCTATTTTCCTACCTGGTTTGAGAATTTTCAGACCGGATAGGGCATAATGGAGTGGTGGGGCAGAGTGGTTAGGCGGATGTACAGGTGCTGGGGTTTTCTGTAGGCAACTTGGTCTTGAACTCCACTTCAGGTTGAATGATGACTGCACCGTTTTTTAGGCGGACATTTTCGCAATACTGAAGGGTATTGAGGCTGGTGGCCCATCTTCGAATTCGGAATCCTACAAGATCTTCGTTGACAGTCAGGCTGCCCTTAGGGCCATTGCGTCGGTCAGGTGCAAATCACGGCACGTTCGCGATTGCAAAGAGTCATTGAGGAGTTTTGCACCAGACCGTATCTATCTATGCTGGGTTCCGGGTCATAGCGGTATACTAGGAAATGAGACGACGGATGCTCTCGTTAGGTTATGTTCGCTTTCAGGGAGCGATTTGATAGTTGGTCCTGACCCCCCGTCTGCCACCTCTATGGCCTCATCGATGGATGGGCCAGGGAGGAAGAGCAGAGACGTTTGGAGATCGGATTGGGTTGTTCTGTTTCTAGACCTCTATGATCTGCTGTGGACAGTAAGAGAACAAATTAGCTGCTGGGCTTCGTTAAGGCCAGCTTAAGGTTGGTTGTCGGTTTTATCATGGGGCACTGCGAGATTAGGTCGCTGACGGGGATCTGGAACAGATCCCAGCCGACTATTGCAGGGTATGTATGCTGTCCAGCCCTTAGCAGGTTGAGGTTAAGGACCCTTGGCAAGGCCTTCTATGAGAGCTTGAGTTCTGTGTCGAAAGCCGACATCAAGGCTCTCAACAGATTCATTAGTAGCTTGGCTGGTTGAGAGGTGCTAGGGCTTCAAAAGTGAAGTCGCGCTCTCACCCTCTTTTGTTGTGTGTCTGTTTCTTTCTGTGTAATTCATCGTAGTTCGAAGTCGACTTTAAACTGTAAGTCCCGCCACTTATGGATAAATTTAACGCATACAACATAAGTGGTGTGAGACGCTAGGTCGAAATCCTGCCTGAAGGGTTGTAATGACCAATTACATATGTATGTACATATGTATGTATGTAAATGGTTACATAAACTTGCAAACTGCCACTAGAGTATTAGCAAATTTCGAAATTATTTAAATTTTCTTCTATTTTAATATATTGTTTCTCTTTAACTTTTACTTCATGTGCTGAAAACCATTCTATAAATCTTATTTGAAATATTTTTGCTTCAAAGGCCACATTTATTATTATTTTTTTTCTTTTTTTGTATTTTTGACCACAATACTGGCTGCAATAAAATACCCAAAAAAAAAAAACGTCTCAGACAATCAAAAAAATTGCTCAACTTTTTTGTTTTCCTTCTTTTTTTTTTTCTTCTTCTATAAAATAAACTTTTGACGCAATAAAAACTGTTGGTTTAATCTAAAGTGTCATAAAAACCAACAGCTATTAAAAGTAACAATTAAATCCTTAAAATCTTGCACAAGTCCTTTTAGTTTCCTTTTTTGTTCTTTCCCACGTTTTTTTGTTTTCTAACAACTTTCGCTTGTTATAATTTTATTGTTGCACACTTAACCACTGGCGGGCAGAGTGGTCGATGTGGGTCGACACCCTCAAACACGGGAGAGGGATTATAGTTTTAAGGAATTTTTTAAACATGATCACTGAGAACAAGGTTAAGTGAAAGCTAAATGAAAAACCGGATTTGTGTTCTTATCTTAGCGGAAGAAAAATTTAGTAAATTTAGCCGATAAATGCAGAGTCTAGTCCATCGGTATCACATCGTAACCAAAATTTAATAATAAAAGAGTAGTCCAGCTTTAAAACAGAAACTGTTTATATGAACCTCTTTAGGCAAATGAAACAGTCAACCTGATCAATATAAAATAAGATTCTCATGCGATTGTCTTACTTACAGCATTTGCTGCCGTCTCTAATGAAATGCTTCCTTCGACAATGGAAAAATATGATTGTTCCAACGAGCATCACAACTAATTCTCATGCCCAAAACATCAAGAGCATCCGCCTCCTCAATATCTACATTGCCCATAGATACAGAGGACAGAGCACCTGCATCACCATCGCGCCGGGGTGTCAAAAAACAACATTGGGTCTTGCGGGCATTAAAATCGACTCTCTTCGCGCAACCCCACTCAGAGATTGTCATCATATCACCTGTGAGTATGCCATTCATGTCCGACCTCCTTGCCCCAATCTCCAAAAGACTCGGCCTCCGATCAAATGAATATGAAAAACAAATGTTGCTGTCATCCGCAAAAGAGTAAATAGGATTCGAAGTAATAGATAGAAGATCTTTGACAAAAATAAGAAAAAGAGTAGGCGAAAGAGTTGAATTTATTCCGAATTCGTCAGAAAAGACGCCATCTATAACCACTCTCTCGAGAAGTGACTACCGACACCAGAAGCAATTAACTTTGACACCAGAGCCTCATGCCAAACACTATCAAAGCCTTCAAGCTAACCAGAGCTACAACCTTGGCCTCACCAATGCTGTGAATGGAACCATTCCACCTTTGGGAGAGTAATGCCAAATGGTCACCAACAGAGCGCCCTTTACGGAAACCATACTGACGATCATTGAACAAACCAATGGACTGCAAATATCTCACAAGGCGGTGATTACTCATGCGCTCCAAAATTTTCGAAAGAGCTGAACAACCAGATATTGGGCGATAGTTTTTAGGGTTATTAACCTTACCCTTCTTAGGGATTGGCGCGATATTAGCAAGCTTCCAGCATGAAGGAAAAATACCGATACGATACGACAAACAGAAAAGCTTAGCTAATGGACGGGCAAACGTCGAAGAGCACTGTTTCAAGACCAATGTTGGTATATTATCCGGCCCTGAAGACTTGTTCACGTTGAGACCAGCATGGTAAAAGACAATTTTAAAAGAGTGAATGGCTGCAACTAAACAACAACATGGGGATGAAATAAATGACCGTGAACCTGGCAATGCGATTAGGTTTATTAAAAGCATGGCAGTACATATCGAAAATTTAGTTATTTCAAAATATTGGATGTTGTGAATCTGCATATCCAAAAATTTGAGAGTAAATAAAATGGCCATGAAAAGTTTCACAAAAATTTGTCGTTCGTAGTCGACTTTAAAGTGTAGATTCCGCCGCTTATGTATCAAATTAACACATACAACATAAGCGGTGTGAGAAACTAGGACAATAATTCTAGGTTGTAATGACCAATTATGTATGAATGTGTGTGTAATTTTATTTTTCAGTAAACGCTATTGTAGATTCAAAAATACGTTTACATTTTAGCTTAAGATAACTCATGTGCTGCATAATACATTGCAGAAAATAGATGCCATAAAGAACGTCGTTGCCCAAGTTCCCCCTTAATTCCTATTTGCTAGTAGCCTTCTCAATGGTAAGCAGCAATTAGCGCAGTTATCTGGGGTCTGCAATGCAGTAATTAGTTTGATTAGTGTACGCCTCATTGACGGCTACACCACTAACGCCGTTTGATTAACGGTATCAAATATCCTTCCTCAATCAAATATATCAATCATACCCTGCGGAACATGCCAAATATTATTTGGTTTGATTTCCGATCCACTTACAATGCTTCAACTGTACTAGGCTTCATTTCAAATCCAGTTTCAATACTTTATTGGATTCCAAGAATAATACAGGATGGGCTGATATATAAAGCAACTAAGTAAAGCGCTGTATTTTTTTAATTTCTTTTTTATTATTGTTCAAAAACAAAAAATGCTGAAATTAATATCAAATTTTAACATCAATTTAGGTTTGTTCGAATTGGCCACCTTTGGTAAGAATTATGGCCTTCAAACGGCCGACAAAGCCATAAAAGGCTGCACGAAAGTTGCTCTGCGGTCTTTTGGCTCATTTCCGGACGAAGCGCCGTCTTGAGATGATCGACACTTTGGTATTTTTTAGTGAGAATCTTACTCTCCAAAATGCCCTAGCCACAAAAGTTCCTAGGGATTGAGATTCGAATATTTTGGAGGCCATTGTGCGGTAGAAATGACGCCTGACGTCTGCTGAGTGCGGTGATGTTGAGTCCTGTTGGAAAGTCCAATACTGTCTTCAAGACATTTTCCCGACAATATTCGGGCGCTTTTGTTCTGGTGGCAAACCGCAGGTTTAAATTTTCAGCTGACCTCTTTGGCAAGTAAACCCGATCATTTTGTTTGTTCACAAATTGCTCAATTTGGAATGGCTTTAAATAATAAAATGAACTGCCACTGGAATAAATCTGTCAGCTGTCAGACGAGCACTTTATAAATGATAACAACCCACCTGTACGTCATTTATAGGCGTACATAGAGAGATAGAGTTCACACTTCTTTCGGTTGATTGCGATGGACAATATTGTGAATGATTTAAAAGGATTTCAGCTTAAAAAAACCTCTTAAACGTATTGCAATAGTTTCACGTTGAAAAATGAAATTCAAATACCGTTTCTTAACTTATTTTAGCAAAAATTTACTTCCAATACCTACCACAAGCACTAATCATCAATATTACCACGTGTCCTTGTTAAGTAGCACATCTTAATCTCCATGCAATATATCTCCTATACTGTCTTAAAAATCTTTTACAACATACGCTGAAGAAGAAAATCTCTTTTGAAAAGTCTTTGAATTTTTTTATACGTACAAACGAACGAACGAATTTTTGCTAGTGCAAGTAACTGCAATACAAACAAAAACACAGATCTAGAGACAATGATACTAAATGCTCAAGTGTTTGATATTTACACACACATCCATACACACACATAAACATCTATGTATATGCATGCATGTACAACATATGAATGGATGTATGTATGTGTGTGTATGTAATAGTAATGAAACTTAAGTTCTGTTTTAAATGTCTGTATTTGAAATATAAATATCACTGTGTTTCTACTTATGTTTGTATATCTATGTGTGTATGCCACACACTCCCACGCTTACACACACACACACACACATATACATAGTTTTTAAGTACAATTATAGTTTAAGCAGATGTGGTAACATGCCTCTGAACTTTACACGGCTAATATGCTGTATAGCTACACACATGACCATATAAGATTGGAGCACTGCTAGGGGGGTATTGAGGGAGCATATGTTGGAAGAATGCTAACACACACAGATAGATACGTACATAGAAATGCTTGTTAAAATTAGCCAACAAATTATTCTGTACACGTTGTACGTTCTATGGATTTATAAATACACACACTTACATGACACTCTCCCATACAACATACATACCCAGTTAGCATTCGGAAAATTGTTTTTATAAAAATCATCTTGCTGAGTCTTTTTAAAGTACTTTTAGTAATCAAAAACTAATAAGTCAGTTACACGATAGGAAAAAAGACTCAAGAATGATTCGTGTCAATGAGTACAATGAGTTCGATTTAAAATACAACTAAAAATTGTATTTCAATTCGGAAATTAATCATCCAGACGTTTAAAATGTGACTATTAGGGTCTACTTAAACTGAAGATTGAAAAACGCCTAATCAAGATCACATCATGCAGGGTTTCGAAAAGTGATTGTAATTACGTATTTTATGATCATATTTTGCTTAAGTAGATGATTAGAAACTGCTTTTCTGTATAAATTTTCTTTAATGTAAAAAATTGAAATTTTATTTTTCTTTGTTTTTTAACGAAAAACAATATTTCTTTAAATAAAATTTGATATCTGATGGACATTAGAGCGACTCACCAAAAAAAGTGGTCAATGTACCATTCTAAAAATGAACCTTGGGCGTTTTGAAGACAACATTTAAAATATTTCGGCTCCAGCTTCGACCTCTCGTGAGCTGGACCATTTTGAAAAAGGTTATATTTTTGAATATTTTGTTAATTTGCGAATCTGTTTCCTTACCAACATATACAATATCTATATCATATTTGTCCAAGGACATGTCCATGTCCTTTGTTTAAGGATATTCTTTAAAAAAAATTCATTTTTGAATTTTATGTTTGGGGTTGTTTGTAATAAAAATGCCAAATTAACGTATTTTATTTACGGGTCTCAGCTTTTTTTGAAATTCGCGTAAATTCGCGTTTTGTAGCGGTTCTAGTTTGTAGTCTTGTAAATATAAACAATAAAATTTTATAATTTTTTTTTAATTTGGTAAACAAAATTGCCTCCAAAAAGTCGTGGATCATTTCTTATTTTCTTTATTTAGTCCTATTTAAAACCATACATGATGTAGAAGCTAAATCTACTATCAAATTAGAGTTACCACAAAATTTTTATATATTCCAGAGCACCGTGTAAAATGCATCTAATAGCTGGCAAAAGAACATAGCAAATTGGCGTGAATTTCAAAAAAAGCTGAAACCCGCATTTAATTAAATCGACTAAAGTTTAAAATATGTTAATTTGTCATTTTTATTACAAACAACCCCGAACAAAAAATTCAAAAATAATTTTTTTTTACTGAATATCCTTAAAAAAAGGACATGGATGATCGTCCTTGAACAAATTGTATATACTGTTGGATGCGCCTTAAAAAACCTTTCATATCATATCTTGTATATGTTGGTAAAGAAGCAGACCCTCAAATTAACAAAATATTCAAAAATATATCCTTTTTCAAAATGGGTTAACTCACGAGAGGTCGAAGCTGCAGCCAAAAAATTTTAAACGTTGTCTTAAAAATGTCCAATGTTCATTTTTAGGAGGGTACACTTTGCACGAATTTCGCTTCAATACAACTTGATTCGCTCTAATGTACATACACCACGAATGTATACTTAATATTATTTCTTCGATACTTAACGTTAACGCTGTAGTGTAAACTTAGGACTCAGTAAACCTAAAAAAAAAACTCTTAAAGAGAGTAAATAGAATTATAAGTACGACCAATAAATTATTCAAATTTTAATCCTAAATGACATAAAAACGAGTCCAAATTAATACGAACATCACACATAAATGACAATAAAAGGACTCATAAAAGACTTGTATGCGATGGCTGAAAGACGACTCGAAAAAGAATCATAAACGAAGGTAAATAAGATTAATAAATGATCAGAAAGTGACTAAAAGATGACTCGAAAAAGAATCATAATCGAAGGTAAATATGACTAATAAATGATCAGAAAGTGTTTCGAAAATGATTATAAAGCTACTAGAAAAAGAGTCGAAAATTTCTCTAAAATAATATAGAAAATGACTCATAAGTGACTTTTTAAGACGAGTCGCTAGTAGTCACTTTTATCTCCCGACGAAAGAGTCTTTTATGATCAGAAAATGAGCGCATATTTGAGCATTTTAATCACGCAGAAAAATTACAAAAGACTCGAATTTGATTAAAAATTTTCAAAATTGCTCGCTGACTACGAAGGTAAATATGATTAATAAATGATCAGAAAGTGATTTGAAAATGATTATAAAGCTACTAGAAAAAGAGTCGTAAATTACTCTAAAATAATATAGAAAATGACTCATAATTGACTTTTTAAGAAGAGTCGCTAGTAGTCACTTTTTCTCCCGACGAAAGAGTCTATTATGATCAAAAAATGACCGCATATGCAAGCTTTTTAATCGCACAGAAAGCATCAAAAAAGACTCGAATTTGTTAAAAAGTTTCAAAATTGCTCGCTGGCTACGAAGGTAAATAAGATTAATAAATGATCAGAAAGTGTTTCGAAAATGATTATAAAGCTATTAGAAAAAAAATCAAAAATTACTCTAAAATAATATAGAAAATGAATCATAAGTGACTTTTTAAGAAGAGTCGCTAGTAGTCACCTTTTTTCCCCGACGAAAGAGTCTTTTATGATCAGAAAATGACCGCATATTCAAAATTTTTAATCACGTTGAAGAATCAAAAAAGACTCTAATTTGATAAAAAATTTTAAAAATTACTCGCTGAGTACGAAGGTAAATAAGATTAATAAATAATAAGAAATTGATTCGAAAATGATTATAAAGCTACTAGAAAGAGAGTCTAAAATTACTCTAAAATAATATAGAAAATGACTCATAATTGACTTTTTAAGAAGAGTCACTAGTAGTCACTTTTTTCTCCCAACGAAAGAGTCTTTTATTATCAGAAAATGAGCGCATATTTGAGCTTTTTAATCGCGCAGTAGAAGCAAAAAAGACTCGAATTTGATTAAAAATTTTCAAAATTGCTCGCTGGGTTCGTACTTACACTTACATCTATACGTATATGGTATGGATACACTTGAAAACTAGAAGTATTTAAATGGTATTCTAGAAAATTATACACAAATAAACACATTTAATAGCTACGTATGCCAGTGTGAGTTTGTTTTTGTTTGTACGTAATGGTGTATGTGTGTTGTAAATACTTTTTAATGAAACTACAAAATTATAATGATGCTTTTAGTAACACATACATACATACATACCCACATACCTAGAATTCGTACAGTCACGACATAATATCACGACTCTGTGATAATGATAATGACAACATTACTGATGGTTATGGTGGATGGTAATGGCTGGTGATGATACTCATATCTGCGTAAAGTTTTCATTTTATTTTGTTGTTATTGTTGTGTTACTTAAATATTGCAAAAGTCATTAAAAGTATTTACGATTTCATTTACTTATAATTGTCCCTTTTTGTAGTATTTTAAACTCACATTTTATCATCTGTTTGTATGTTAAAGGGGGTAAAATTAGAGTTTGAATAAGTTTAAAGACTTTAACAAATAGAGTTGGTAGGGAAAATAATGGTAATACACGAATACTAAAGTAGATGGCAAAGAGATAAACAGAAGGCCCTTACAGAAAAACAGGCAAACTGGCTGCTCATAACAGTTCACGTAAGCCAACTCAAGTAAATCTCATTACACGCCATAAGGAAACAAGTAAAGGGTGGGCTATTTAAAAGTTTAAATTTAAATATGCAACTAAATATTTACCGTTTGAAATTTTGCCAAAATTATTTTTTTTCAGTTTTTTGGTGTAAAAAGCACTCTTACGGCTGCCGTGACTGGCGATTGGACCAATTTTCGTGGACTTTTTCGACTGTATGGGGTCGTATCTCGACAATGGCATTACAAATGTTAGTTTTCAAATGCTTAATTATATCTGGCCCACATGTTCTTTCGCCGAATTAAACGGTGTCAAACGTTTGACGTTATCAATCAATTTTGAAGAGCTCTCTCCATTGACCGTAATGCTTACGTCATTCCCATTTTCAAAGAAATATGGGTTGCTTTACAAGCGGCATCAAAGAGTAATTCGTAATGCATTTGGTGCATATGTAGGACAATTTTGCTTATTAAAATACCCACCAAGATGAAAATTATCCTCAACAGAAAAGATGATTTTCTGTCGATTCAGTCGAAATGAAGTGCAGAATTTTGTGATAGAAAGAATAACATAAGAGTTGCCAGTTTGCCCACTCGACGGCCCTTTAGATTACCTCCAAAATTATCGTGGTAAAATTCAAATGTCCTACAAGATTTTTAAGCAATCTTCGATGTGGTGTACACATTCTCTATGGATCTAATGTCCGCTTAAGGTATACTTTGATAATGAATTCGTGCAGCGGAAATCTTTATGTCCTTTATTTCAACTAGAATTGTACTTCAGTAGCGTAGCGATGGTAATGGTGTGGCGTTGCGTAACGGCCGATGGCCAAAATAAAGTTAGACTGAAAAGAGCCACTTCGCTTGCACGAAAGTGGCCAGTTAACGAATTTAGTTTTCTCCGATGAGAAGCCATTCAGAATTGAGCAGTTTGTGAAGAAACAAAATGATCGGGTTTACTTGCCAAAAAGGTCAGCTGAAAGTTTACACTTGCGATTGGCCACCAGAACTCAAGCTGCCGCCGATGGTAATGGTGAGGGCCGCCGTAACGCGCGATCGTCGCTCCCAGCTTGTATTCATCGACGGTGGGGTCTAAATAAATGCCGAATATTATCGGAAATATGCCTTAAATACAGTATTGAAGCCCTAGGTACACAAAGATTTCGGCCGCAGACCATGGACATTCCAATAGGACTCAGCACCACCGCACTCAGCACACGTCAACCAAGTATGACTTAAAAAGGAAGTTCCTCTCTTCATTTCTACCTCTCTATTGCTACAAAAATCTCCGGATATCAATCCGTTGGACTTTTGCGCCTGGGGCATTTTAAAGAGTAAGGTTCTCACTGAAAAATACCAAAGTGTCGATCATCTCAAGACGGTGCTTCGCTGAAGAATGGGTCAAAATACCGCAGAGCCACTTTCATGCAGCCTGTCGGCAGTTTGAAGACCATAATTCGTACCAAAGGTGGCCAATTCAAACAAATTTAAACTAATTCTAAAATTTGATGTTATTTCCAACATTTTTTGCTTTTGAACAATAAAATTAAAAATAAAAATTAAAAAAATATAGCGCTTTACTTTGTTGTCCGCCATCCTGTAGGGTTATTTGGTTGAGCTTAAAAAGAGGTGTGTCGAGCTGTGTGGGCTCTGGTTGCATGATGGACAGCGATCCAGGATCACACGAGCAATTCGCACTCTGTAGCGACATGCCGGTCGTACTAGCTTGGGCGTATAGTGTGATGATCTCCAAGCAATTTTTCATCCTCTCCATCCTAATTACCACATCTTGCTGGACAGTCCTCCTTTACAGTACGTTTTGATCGTAATATCTTCCATTTTAAACACTTTTTGGCTTAAAAAAAGCAGCTTGAGTTTCTTTTCGAATGCGATATTACCAACTGCAATTTGAATAGGGTTTCGAAAGCTTATCCACCTGAGATTGCAGAATGTGAGAGATAACTCCCTATACTAACGATGATAAGATTCTCCTCAGCTTCTTTTAGAATTCCGCGAAATTCTCAAAAATATCACACTCAATAGACTAATTTTCGATATTCAAGCAAGGACCACATGTTACGGTACAACTTTGTGTCCCTGGATAGGCACCAATCCGAAGGGTCTGAAAAACTAGTGAAGACCAATCGTACATTGACATACAAACTAACAAAATTCATAATTGAAAAGCACTTCGTTACTAATTTAAGTACCATTAAACTTCTATTTCTTCACCCTTGATCGAGTGTACAACATTTCAAGCTGTTGCAAAAAACTAGACAGTGTCTCATAATCGTTTTCCATTGATTTATGATGTTTATCTTGTTTTTTTTTCTCTTAGAATTCTGTTGCAACGATTCTGTTTGCATACAATTGTGAAATTTTCATAATGAAAAATTAAGTAATTCCACGAAAATAACAGATACTTCTGATGACATATTTTCCCTTTGCACCTCTTTGCGTATGAGTGATATGTAATTATGGATTTAATTAAATATTCATCATACGCCATGTGGAAACAAACAATTGAAATCGTATACCTTTAATTACAAATACGAGATTATTTATTAAACTACACGCTACATATTTAAGCAGAATGATTATTAAAACTAAAGGAATTTGTTTCATTTTCATTTAAATTTTCACTTAAATTTGTTATTTTTTTTTTTGTTATAAACATTAAAGAGAGAAAAAAGTAATGTTCGCAACTTCCGGTATCATTTAAAGAAGCCATTATTTAGACAATCTCACTGCTGCCACATTTTATTCGCGTCACCACGTCCTTTTGTTAGTCTTTGTCTAAGAAACAGCCATAAAGAGTAGCTGTAGCAGTAGAATAGAACACAACATGGGTAAAAAAAACCACAAATTGTTGGCACTTTAATTAAACCTTTGGTTTTCGTTGTACATAAAAGCATGTGAAACCACCGAAAACATTATACTCCTCATTTGACAAACATGAGACATCTACACATAAACATATATGGAACGAGAACAAATACGTGAAACATTGTTCACATAAAATCTGGCAATGCTATAGCACATTAATTTGTCCCAATTTTTATTACAATCGCCTGTTAGCATTAATTTCCGTTCTTTTACTTCATATATTTTCACTTTGGCAACTTCCAGAACAATTATCGAACAAATAGTTGTTTTTATGACCTTTTCAGATTTGATTGTTTGAAAGAAATTGATGCAGAGGATTTAAAGAAGACGTTTCTCAGTCATCTCCTCCGAGACAACTTCTATCGTTATGTCTTACGTTCCCAGCGATCGGAAAATTACAGAGAAATCTTTAATGTTTTTTTGTAGAACAAATTATGGGATTTGTTCAAAGTTTAAGCGGGTATAAACAAGAGGTATTATCTTATAGTACCAACTAAGGGATACATGGATACATACATAATTGGTCATTAGAACCCATCGGTCAGGATTATTCACCTAGTTTCTCACACCACTTATGTTGTGTGTGTTCATTTTATACATGAGTAGCGGGACTTACAGTTTAAAGTCGACTCCGAACGACAGATTTTTTTTGAGTAACGTTTCATGGCAATTTTATTTACTCTCAGTGCTTTTGCCATAAATTTGCTGAGATGAAATCGCCGAAAAAATATTTTTGTATTTTGTTTTGATGTCTGGCCTGGGACTCGAACCCTGGCTTTTACGTCTAATAAGCCAACACACTACCTACTAGACCACGGCGACTTCACCAACTTTGGGATATTAAGACATATTTTTAGTAAATTTAATACAAATCGATCTTTCCATAGAGATCCCCCATACCATTTGGTTCATTTGTTCAATTTTCCTACGCAAGAAACAAAATCATTTCTTCAGCCAACAAAAAAAATACGCCCTAGATTAGAGAATTAATCAAAAGCTTCTTTCTAATCAGTATGGCATCAAATCTAATTATTTACGTATTCCACTATCCTCTAACTTTCCCTAACGACCATCCTATTCAAGCTACAGCTGTCATAATTAGTTGATATTTCTTCAATCTGCTGTCAATTAACAACATGTGTTTGCTGAATAGTCTCTAGAGCAGCCGGCAACTCAATCAAAACATCATCGAAAGATTGTATTTAGTAACGAGACTCTTTTCTGGATGGTGCCCCCTACTCATGCAGTCCATTGTGCAGGTTTTAGGAAAGGTGGAAAGAGAGATGGAAGATGCGGTAAGGAAACGAGTTACTGCTGGTGACAATAAAATGGACAGTGCTATACCTTCCCCATTAGACAGTCTACAACAATCGTGCGCAAGAACACCGCGGTTTCTGACACCACTAATGTTGTTTGTGTTAATTTTATACAGAAGTGGCGGGACCTACAGTTTAAAGTCGACTCCGGACGACAGATTTTTGAGAAACAAGAAGAGAAAGTGAAGAAATTGCCGAAAAAATAATTTTTTTTTTTTTATTTTTGTTGTCTGGCCCGGGACTCGAACCCTGGCTTTATGTCTAATAAGCCAGCGCACTACCTACTAGAGCACGGGGACAATAGCTTCCGAAAAAAATATTTTTTGTTGTGCATTTTAGGCTGTTGGCATAACCGCTTCATATTTCTTTAAGGAAAACATTAGCCAGGCTATTATTTACAACGGCATAAACTGTAGGTCAATCATTAGCAACTTCTTTTGCTATAAATTGCATGATCTAGATACCAACGACATGTGATTTCAATAGCTTAGCACTACACAACATACAGTTTAAGTTACATTGCATATCCTAAACTAGCGATTTGTGGGTGAAGATGTGGTGAAGATTATGAAGTCGCCGTGGTCTAGTGGGTAGTGTGTTGGCTTATTAGACAAAAGGCCCGGGTTCGAATCCCAGGTCAGACGTCAGAACGAAAAATATTTCTTCGGCGACTTCCTCTCAGCAAAATCCAGGCAAAGACTCTGAGAGTAAAAATTGCCATGAAAAGCTTCTCAAAAATTTGTCGTTCGGAGTCGACTTTAAACTGTAGGTCCCGCCACTCATGTATAAAATTAACGCACACAACATAAGTGGTGTGAGAAGCTAGGTCGTAATCCTGTCTGAAGGGTTATAATGGCCAATTATGTATGTATGTATGATGTGGTGAAGATGGTGAATTGGTGATTTGACGCCGGTAGCGTTTTTCTTGTGGCCTTTTCTTAGGTAGCAGGTGTGTCCTCAAAGTCATTATAACCCACTCTAACGGTATAATTTATCGTGTTTTATGTGCCAGAGTAATTTAAAATAGGAAACTTTGGTTGGCCCCTACAAAGAGAAGCTGTGCAGACATTTCAACGATGACATATTTCTTTTGACCAAATAGAAAATTTAACAAACACAGCTTCTTACACGACTTTTGTTGCGAGTGCCGTACGAAGTCATCTCCAAACTATGGATTTTTGTGAAATTTTTTATGGCTTTGCCAGAAGTCAGTCGCCCAAGATATATCTTCAGTTTTTTTTTTTTTTTTTAACCAACAGTCAGGGCATGACCCCTACACTTTTGTTTAAATCTAGAGATCGAATGCAATTAACAACATCCTATAGTTAGATGGCTTATGTTGCACGATGTGAATTAAGAATGTATATTCGAGATATACAATTTGTTAGAGTTTAGTTTGTTATAGTTTGTTTAAAGTCGGCGAAGTCTAGTAGCTAGTGTGTTAACTTATTTGACGTAAAGCCAAAGTTCGAGCCCCAGGCCAGATATCAAAACAAAATACAAAAAGTATTTCTTCGGCGATTTCCTCTCAGAAGATTTCTGGCAAAAACTTGGAGAGCAAATAAAATTGCCATGAAAAGTTTCTCAATAAGAATCTGTCATTGAGAGTCGACTTTAAACTGTAGGTCCCGCCACTTATGTATACAATTAACATACACAACATAAATGGTGCGAGAAGCTAGGGTGTAATGTAATGTATCAGAACCAGTTCCTTTAATATTTTTCAGTGTCACAGTTCATACAGCACCTCAAATCTGAAACCTATTTCTTCGACAGATTAAATAAATTATAGTTAATGCGGCCGGATTTTAAGTGGAGAATAATTTATTTACAATGTATGTATCACATACTAACACATAGCAGTAAAAATATGTACATAGATATGTATTAGGGATGCCAAACGGGATCGATTTTTAAAAATCTAGGGATTCGGGATTTTGTAAATACCGATTCCGAAATCCCGGTATATTTAGGGATAATTCGGAATCCAAAAATCACGAAAAGTAACAAAAAAGCGTAAATTAAAAAAAAAAAAAATTATTCATACATACATAGGCAATTGCATTAGTTTTAAAAAAATTATTGGGATTCCAACAAAAAGATTAAAGCATCGAACATGTGATCTGATAGGCTTGAACGAATTTTGTCGTCAACATACGCTGCCATTGTAAAACACTTCTCACAATCTACATTTGTTGGTAAAGTAGTTCCAAGATAGCTCTATGCAGCTTGTAAATATTAACCTCTACCACCCCTCCTGATGTAAATAAATCTATTTCTTTGGACAGTTGAGTATCTAAATCAGTTGCCCTATTAATTCGTTTTATAGGGAGCTTGCATTCTTCGATACAATCAAATAACTTTTTAGCAATGGAAGTAGGGGTTTCCTTATCTGAGATGCTATTATTGAAGTCAAGTGATATAGAATTTTTTTTTTCAGGACCTTTTGTAGGATCAAATTACATATGAATTCACAATCCCGAAAATCCTAAAATATCCCGGGACAAGTTTTTAAAAATTCGGTATTCGGAATTTTGTGAATCCCGAAATTCCCGGGATTTCCCGATTGGCATCCCTAGTATGTATGTATATTGTGACTTAACCCAGTTCCTTGTGTTCATTGTAATTAATGAATATGTTCAGCAGAGGTGTGAGCTTTGAGAGGACGTTGAAACATTATCGGGAAGCAAAAACCTTTTGTCTCAATAACCAAACGATTATTTACGATAACATTTTTCCGATAAACATAAACATATTTAATGTCATACTACCACTGAAATTAATATCTATGAAATATGTGTATGTGTGTGTGTGTGTGTATGCACATGATGTGTTGTGTTGTTTTCTAATTAATATTGTATTCGAGTAGAAAAACCATTACGTGTTTTGTATAGGAGTCATGAAATTATTACAGTAAACGATAAACGATAATTTTTAATTAAAATCGAATATTTTTATTACATTCACATCAACAAATTACACGTTGTTTATCATAATAACCGTTCATATATCGTATGTAATAAACATTTTTTTTTTTCTTGTAAATAATAAAATAGGAAAGAAAATATTCGGCGTGATAAATCAGTCAACAACACTTAGCAAAATAATTAAAGGGTAAAGAAATAAATTAGGAAAGTAAAATTACTCACAGACGATCTTTCAATTTTAATTTTTCTACTCAAACGTACCACATAGATTGGCCTTCAAATGCTTAATTGTCTCTAGATATTCGAGTAAACAGTTTCCTTTAACGGTGTCCTACAGAAAATAATCCAACGGTGTGAAATTCATCCTTCTTAACGCCTAACTGTCATCACCATTATGGCTAATGAAACGGCTATTAAACGTTTGATACTATAAATCGATTGTAGCACGAAATGTCTGGCAAGTTGTACCATTCCGTTCAAATCAAACGTCGTTCACATGAATCCCATGGTACGAGAGGTGTCTCCTTTGATCACGCCGTCTTCATCTTCAAAGACATATGATCCAATTATGTCCTCGCTCTACAACCCGCACCAAACAGTTACTCGTAATGGGTGCATTGGTAATTTTGCATATTAACGCACCCACCCACATGAAAATAAGCTTCAATCGAAAAATATTTTTTTCCCATAAAGTGAAGCAAAAACGAAGCGGATGGCCATGCGGTTTCAACTCTTTCTGCACCAGTTAAACTTTGTAAGGCGTTTTTCCGATAACTTTTTTGCAAAATTCGATGTAAAGTGGTGCATGAAATTCTTGAGAACTATATCAAGTTGATGCTGATGGATTCTCTCTCAAGTACTGTACGATCGCCTTCTCTTCTTGACGCAACAACAATGCAACTAGTTTGACGGTATACCTGCCACTGTTGGTCCTTTGGTGCGACCAAATTTTGAACTACATTTTCAAGAAACTTCCGGTGTGGCATAAATCTAACATTTGAATTGCTTTGGTTGTTGATGATACTTGCTGGCAAACACTTCATTGCTTGCCCTAACTTTTAACAAATTCCCTTTTTCATTATAGCTAACAAACCCAAGACTATATTGTGTACTTTGATTTTGCATTGTTATCGAGCATTATCATTCGTTATATCGCAGCCAGAAATGTTCCTAAGAATCTGGAGTCGTGCATACTGCAGAACAGTTTCCCCTTGTTTACCTCCGTGAAAACTGAGACTACATAGAATAGGATTACTATATAAATAATTTTCCGCTCCTAACCAATAAAATAGACGCCAGGTGTAACCAATCATATTGAGTACTTATTGACTCTATGGTGTATATTTGTGCACTGCACTTGGCTCCACCAGCGACATCGCTCTCGGCTTCATTGCACATACTAAATCCGCTAAACACGACAAGATGCCAGTTTTCTAAAGGGATGTATAGGGTGGCTGATATCTATTTCAACCAACTTCAGGTTGTTATCATTTGTAAACCGCTCGTCTGATAGCTGACAGATTTATTCCAGTGAGAGTTCATTTTATTATTTACAAGCTTACAAAAGTATTTTGATCTATTGCATTTAGAAAAAAAGTTATTCGTGATGGAATTCAAGCATGATAGTGTGATTGTTTTATATTTGGCTGGAAAACTACAGGTGGCTATCGTTAGAGCCCTTCAGCATGTAAATATGAATAAATCTTTTGTTCTTCGGTCCAAAATTGCTCGTGCGCTCAACATATCGCGAGAACGGATTCAACACATATTGAAAAATGAACTTGGACTAAAACCATTGAAGTCCTAACAAGTGCAAGAGCTCACTGATGGACTAAAAAAAGTTAGACTGGAAAGAGTCAAGGAGTTACTTCGCTTTCATGAAAGTGGCCAGTTACCGAATTTGGTTTCCTGCGATGAGAACCCATTCCAAATTGAGCAATTTGTGAACAAACAAAATGATCGGGTTTACTTGCTAAAAATGTCAGCTGAAAATTTACACTTGCGATTGGCCACCAGAACTCAAGCACCGCCGATGATAATGGTGTGGGCCGCCGTATCGGCCGATGGTCGCTCCCCGCTCGTATTCATCGACCGTAAGGTCAAAATAAATGCCGAATATTATCGGAAAAATGTCTTAAGGACAGTATTAAAGCCCTGGGCAGTCCAACAGGATTCCATGGATATTCCAACAGGATTCAGCACCACCGCACTCAGCACGTATCAACCAAGAATGGCTTAAAAAGGAGGTTCCCCGCTTCATTTCTACCGCGCAATGGCCACCAAAATCTCAACGGATCTCAATCCGTTAGACTTTTTCGCCTGGGGTATTTTTAGTATTTCTTACTAAAAAAAATCCAATCCAATCCAATCCGAGTCGATCGTCTCAAGACGGCGCTTCACCGGGAATGGGCCAAAATACCGAAGAGTCACTTTCGTGCACCCTGTGATGGCTTTATCGGCCGTTTGAAGGGCATAATTCGTACCAAAGGACGACCAATTCCAACAAATCTAAATTGATTCTTAAATTTGGTGTTATTTCCAACACTTTTTGCTTTTAAACAATAAAATTAAAAAAAAATTAAAAAAATATAACGCTTTACTTTGTTGCATTATATATCAGCCACCCTGTATACATACATAAGCATTTTTAATCATTCTCAGGTGCTTTAGAAACAATAGTTTTCATAGTTTTCTTACACCGTATCGAATTTGGAATGATAATTTAACCAGTAGCAAAAATATTATCATCAGAATATAGTTGGAATACTAGACGAACTCCAATTATACGACAGGATGTCCAACGTATCAATATTGCATCACTTTCGAATTTCTTACTCAAACGGATTCATGCTACAAGTGTTCGTACATCACTATTGTGGAACAATGACTCAGAAGGATGAACTACAAAAATAACTTGGAGGAGAACAGCATAAGTATACATGCATACGTACCTTCAATCATTATTATGATCTTGCTTCTCACATCACTTATGTTGTGTGTCTTAATTCCATATATGAGTGGCAGAATCTGTATTTTAACATCGGCTGGAGACTAAAGATTTTTTGTAAAGCTTTTCATAAGAATTTCTATTTAGTTCACAGATTTGCCCAGAAATCTGCTGAATGGAAGTCGCCGAAGAAATTTTTTTCATATCTTGTTTTGATCGGGTTGTCTGACCTGGAGTTTGAACAGTGGCCTCATGTCTTAAAGCACTATTTTACTAGGCTAAGGATACTTTTTCCAAATCAATACTTTTATTTTCTTATTTATCCACGAGAAGAATGACCTGCAGTTTAAGAAGGAATGGTTTACAAAAATTTATTCAAGAGAATTAGGTACTTCCCAGACTTCCTTTCAAGGCTGCAGTGCTGCTATTTTAATCTCAAGATCTCGCCTAAGAAAACCAATTTTTAAAACGTATTCCCTGAGTTCAATGGAATTATTGAATTCAATGGAATTATCATTTGATGGAACAGTTTAGGCGCTAGAATAATAATATTTTCAACCAAACTTTGCTTACACAGTCTACGTAGAAGACCTTAGAAATTCAGTGGCCATAAACAGGTATGCGTGTGTACTACCAAGGCTTTGTGTTGACTAAGGCACACCAAGCTATTGATGTAGGTTTCGTTTTTTGTACCTTTTGTTACCAGAATACCTTTTATTGCTACAATATCATCATCATTTAATATTAAATGTCAAAATTTTAAGACGCATTAATTTTGATAAAAGAACAACGATATGTCTGTCTGGCCCTCAGTCCATCCGTGCATCTGTATGGCACTCTGTGTGCCTCAACCAACAATTTCTGGGAAATATTTTGTTTGTTATCCCTTCTTTTTTCTGTTGTCTTTTTTGTCTTTTTTCGAAACAATAAATAATTGTTTTCATAAATAACCTTCACAATTTTCTATGACAGTAAGTAGAGTAGAGCAACAGTGGGCAAGAGGTAAGGGAGTAGCTTTATCAAAAAAATAAAAACGAAAAGAAAGCATAGAATAGAGAGAAAGAGGGAACATTTATTTATTATTATAATGTTTGCCTAATAAACAGCCACTTTCTTTGGTTAAATGTGTTTTCACACTTTTGTGGACAGGTTGCAGATGTTCATAATAGAAGTGTAATAAGAAAAATAGAAAACAACCAACAATGGCAGCAACAACAACAACAACAGCAACAACCATGACAAAGATGATGATACTGATGAAGAAGAATAAGATTGGAGTTCATGTTACTGCTTGGAACAATGCATCATTTTCTATTGTTGTTAAGGAGACTAAAAAAGGATAGCACAGGAGCATGTTATATTTGGAGAATGAAACAACAGTAGGACCTCATGAAAGGATTATTTATTATAAACAGTTGATGTTCAGTAATTAGAACAGGAACATAAAAGTTAACAATAGATTTTACGTATAAAAACAATAACAACAACAACAACTTCTTCTTAATATACAAAAATTAATGCCATTTTTCATTGTCATTTTATAACTCAAGAAAGGGCTTACCTATCCAAGCCAAATATTTAGGCTTTGTTCAGATTATTTAGTATATGGTTTATGTGAAGTTTGCCACTCCCACTTTAACGCCCACATTCTCTATTTATCTAAAATCAGAAAACGGCTCCATCTATTTGACAAATTTTTCTTTCAAATATTTGTATTTATCCATTTAAAGTTTTCATCATGAGAAAGTTTTACCCCGCCCACATTTGCACCCACTTTTTTTGATTTACCTAAAATCTGAAAACGCCTCCATCGATTTGATAAATTTTCTTTCAAATGTACGATGCGATCCAATTTAAGTTTTAAAAATTTTGAATCAAAGGGAAAAAAATGGTACAAAGGGAGAAAAAAAGGTCAAAAATTAGTACTTTATGCATAAATGCTTTATTTTTAGCTAGATTTAGCTTGATTGCATAATGCATAATGCATAATTGGCCATTACAAGCCTTCAGTCAGGATTACGACCTAGCTTCTCACACCTCTTATGTTGTGTGCGTTAATTTTATACATGAGTGGCGGGACCTACAGTTTAAAGTCGACACCGAACGACAGATTTTTGAGAAGCTTTTCATGGCAATTTTTACTCTCAGAGTCTTTGCCAGAATTCTGCTGAGAGGAAGTCGCCAAAGAAATATTTTTCGCTTTGATGTCTGACCTGGGATTCGAACCCGGGCCTTTGGTCTAATAAGCCAACACAGCTTGATTATGTATCCCAAATAGCTATTGGAGGTGTTCTGTTTCCAAAGTTGCACCAAAATGGGTCCTGAAGGGGGAAAGGGGCCAAAAATGGGGCAAACTAAGTGCATACCCAATCATGCCTGAACGCTTAAACCGATTTTCTTGAAATTTGGCATATTGACCACGCTTTTGTCGGTGCAGATTACAGGCTATAAATCTTTTAAGAATATTAAACCAAAGGGATAAAAATGGGACAAAGTGAGAAAAAAAGGGCAAACCAGAATACTTTTATGCATAAATGATGAATTTTATCCGTTTAATGAGCGCCCTGGTAGTCTAGTGGGTAGTGTGCTAGACTATCAGCATGAGGGTCGTGGGTTCGATTCCCATCAGAGGCTCTGGTCTGTGACACTACATCGAGCTTATGGTCGAAGTTACTCAGCTCGTATAGAATTAGAATATAATTTGTAATTGTATTGTAATTAATAAATAAATAAATAAAAATAAATTATCCGTTTAAAGGTATTTTTTTTACGACTTAGCTTGATTATATTTCCCAAATAGCTATTGGAGGTATTCCATTTCTAAAGTTGAAGCAAAAGGGGTCCAAAAAGGGGGACCGAAAACCGGATTTTTATTTATTGTTAATTTTATAACCCGTGCAATGCCGGGTATCATCTGCTAGTATTTTATAAAGAAAGATTCTCCTCTCGAATTGTATCAAAAGTCTTGCTTAAATAGCTTTGTAAAGAAACTTTCTGCAATTCCATTAAACAGATTGTTAACTACTTTGTTAACAATTCACGTTGTGAAAATGCGCATCGAAATTAAAACGGAGGCTTTATACTTCTGACTACATAGTCGGTATTTTTGATTCATATATAAAGTAAGCGCTTCCGAAATGTTAAATTTTGAAACGAAATTTGCTTCGATGACTTAGGCTATATTGATTTTGTTGAACGCTATGTTTTATGACTTATTCACATACACCTGTGACTTCAGAAACCCCTCAAGAACACATCTAATAGGCGACGACGATTTCAGTGGCCAGGTCATATCATCTTCGCGTCCTATGAATATAAAATCTGGCATAAGATGTGTGTGGTAGCCAGCGCCATTGGTGTCCAGTTCATCTAATTTAGGATAATAAAATTACGTAAATAACGAGAGTACTCAGCACTCTTTGTTAACAGTGAAATATAGACTGATGATACCGTCAACCCCAAAACCACACACCAAAAGTTGACTTTTTCGAGATGCATTGGATTGAAATTATTTGTTCACGTAGCCGTCTAAAAATGGAAGGCATGGCTGCAAATTATTTTTCGCTGAAATTTAGGATTAGTTGTCAACTGCTTCAGAGCCCACTTGGCGTTCATCTTGTTCAGTGGATTTCGTATAGCACTACACAAAATTCGCCATGTTCTGGTCTATGACATGAGAATACTTAGCAAGTAACGTGATTTTCCTCCACACACTCACGCACAGCGTTGATGTTTACGCAGATCTTGCGTTTTGTCGATCACTTGTTAAACCAGTGAATTTTAATTTATCCAACAAGTTGTAGTAACCATTATGGCGATCGTGAAATATATGAAGCACGCGATACGTTGCCCGAAGAGAACATCCGTTTTGATAAAACAATGTGTTGCTGAACACTACGTCCGTCTATTATGATTTGCCAAAACAACTAATCTTACTAGGATAGTCATTATCATCTGCGGATGTCTCTTTATCGACAGTTTAACATGACAAACGCTATGTCACCACAAGTAAATTACTAGATTTACAGAACTTAAAGTTTGTTTTTGGGATTGATTGAAAGGTGGTTATGCTTTTACCGTGACTTTAGTTATCGGAGCTGGTTAGGCTGAACTTGTCAATCAGCTCTAGAACATCAAATACGCGGATTGTTATGAGTGGTCAAATTATTTTGCTTTCAATAAAGCTCCTACTCTCTTATTTTATATCCGTGCTATCTCTCCATGCAGCTCGTCATATTTCTGAAAGTTCTTCTCTAATTTCATAATTTCCAAATAATTTTTTCATTATTTTCCGAAATCTCAGCAGATTTCTTGCGGAGACCCTGAGAGTAAATGAAATTGTCATGAAAAGTTTCACACTACATGGATGGTGTGAAAAGCTAGGTTGTAATCCTGGCTGAAATACTGTAATGACCAATTATGTATGTATGTACCATAAAGTACATTATCATAAAATGATGATAATGATGATTATAGTTTTTAATTAACTTACTTCTACTTATGTAACATCTGCTGTAGGAAAATTTATATGGAACTCTATCGTTATAAATAAATTGTGTGTGTCTTGTAAACTCTCATAATATTTTTGGAAAATATTGCCGGAGATGCAACGTTTATAAAGTAAATATACAGGGTGGCTGAAATGTATCGCAACCAACTTCAGGTTGTTATCATTTATAAACCGCTCGTCTGACAGCTGTCAGATTTACTCCAGTAACGGTTCATTTTATTATGCACAAGCACACAAAAGTATTTTGATCTATTGCATTTAGAAAAAAAGCTATTCGTGATGGAATTCAAGCCTGATAGTGTGATTGCTTTACATTTGGCTGGAAAACCACAGGTGACTATCATTAGAGCCCTCCAGCATTCAAATGTGAATAAATTTTTTTTATTTCTCGTCCAATTGTTCATTACCATGATACTGGTAGTGTTGCATGGTGTCCGAAAAGTGGACAAAACAAAAACGGTAACAACACTAGAAATTATCCGAAAGGTGAAGGACAGATTTGATCGAAATCCACGCCACAGTGGTGGAAAAATTGCTTGTAAGCTGAACACATCGCGAAAACGGATACTAATCATATTGAAAAATGAGCTTGAACTAAAGCCATTACAGTTCCAAAAAGTGCAAGAGCTCATCGATGGACAAAAAAAGTTAGACTGGAAAGACCCAAGGACTTACTTCGCTTGCACAAAAGTGGCCAGTTACCGAATTTGATTTTCTCCTATGAGAAGCCGTTCCAAATTGGGCAGTTTTATGAACAAACAAAATGATTGGGTTTACTTGCCAAAGAGGTCAACTGAAAATTTACACCTACGATTGGCCACCAGAACTCAAGCGCCGCCGATGGTAAAGGTGTGGGGCTTCATCGACCTTGGGGTCAAAATAAATATTAGCGAATATTAGCGGGAAAATATCTTAAACACAATATTGAAGCCCTGAGCAGACAAACATTTCGGCCTCAGACCATGGACATTACAACAGGACTCAGCACCACCCCACTCAGCATGCGTCTTCGCTTCGTTTCAACCGTACAATGGCCACCAAAATCTACAGATCTCAATACGTTGGACATTTGCGCCTGGGGCATTTTGGAGAGTAAGGTTCGCGCTAAAAAATAACAAAGTGTCGATCATCACAAACGGCGCTTCGCCGGGAATGGAACAAAATACCACAGAGCCACTTTCATGCAGCCTGCGATGACTTTACCGGCCGTTTGAAGGCCATAATTCGTACCAAAGGTGGCCAATTCGAATAAATCTAAACTGATTCGAAAATTTTATATTATTTCCAACATTTGCTGCTTTTGACTAATAAAATTTAAAAAGCAATTAAGAAAATATAACACTTTACTTTGTTGCATTATTTATCAGCCACCCTGTATACATATATGTATAAGTGTATGTGTGTGTGTGCTGAAGGAGAATGAAAACTTTTCATTTTTAACAGTAAATATAGAAAACTTATGCGTGTGTACATGTTTGTATGTATGTATGTGTGGGTATTTGGTTAGTTATGGTTGAAAATAAATTTTGACAAAGTTGCACAATTTTCAAGCTCATTAGTGGTATTGCTTTTGTTTTCTTATTCTGTTGGTTATGCTTCTACAGGTTTATGCTTGCCATAGAACAAGTTACTCTTACCGACTCTTATTTACTCACTCACTCACTTACTCACTTACTTCTTTTAAAGATGCATTCATTGGAGTGACGTTCTTTAGTTTAAGCACACGCAAACCCAGCTTCTGACATCAACAGCAACATATTGAGAATAGTTTAAACAAAAAATAATAAAAAAAAACTAAAACAACGATCATATTGTATTAAAATTCTAAGAAGAATAAAAGAATGTGTAGATTTAAGAACAATTTATTTTCAAACGCCACAATTTGGTAAAGTTTAGCAATTTTTCTTCTTTTTTTATTATTTCTAATAAAGTTGTCACAGGCCAATTTGACTTCACTCACTTATTATTACAGCACTAAAAAGCTGTTTAAGGGTATATACAATATCGAAATTCATAATTTTGAAAACTATAATTACACTTGTGGCAACGCATGTAAGTGCCTCCAAGCAAGTGTGTTTTATTTAAATTTTGTTGTAAAAATTATCAAGAAAAATTTTAGTTTCATATCCTGCACTTATCTTTGTAAATAAACGTTTCGGAGGATTTTACAACCCTACATAATCCTTAAATTTTCGAAATGTTTTTATCCTGGTGAAAAAAAATCCCATTTAAGATTTAATTTGGCATTTAAAGGGGAAGAAAAAACAAATTTATCACTGCTGCTGCAGGGCATTTGAAACAGATAGACAGACTGGTTACTTCTACAACCAAAAACGTAGACTTTAAGTAAAACACACGCAAAACACGAAGTAACGAAGGAACGTTTATTTAATTTAGATTTCCCTCCAATTTTATTTTAATCTTTAAGTCTTGGTTGTAAGAAACAGCAAATGAAAGAAACAAATTTTAAAGTTGAATGCTTAAACAGTCGTTACAGCATCAAAATATTTATTTTTGCGTTTTTGTTTCTCTTTGCAAAGAAAACACAGAGCAGAGTGGTAGGCAGTGTATGTACAGCAGGAAATACCACGGAGTCGGAGTCGGTGTCAAAAGCAAATGATTTCCGAATCCCAAAATCGTTAAGATGTTAACGAAATAATGAACAATTCAAAAATAGCAAAGTGTTCTATAAACTCTTTCGAAAATTATAAAGATATGGTTAGCAGTAGTTGAAATAGAAAACATGCATGAATCAGGAGAAAATGAAATTGTTGGCATAGTAGAACTTGCTTTGTCGATCGGAGAAGAAGAGTTTGTGGATATGGGCAAGCATAGCTGCCAGATGAACAAAACATCAAATCGTCAAATATTAGAAAAATAATCGTCAAAATCGTTAAAGCCGTTCATGGAAATAGTAAAAAATCGTCATAAAAAATTAATTCATAAATTTAAAGTTAAAAAAAAATTGTTGTGAAACATATAAAGTGAATCAACATTCATATCTAAATTTTTTTTTAGTAAGTTGAGTGTGGACACTAAGGTGTCATAGAGCGCATTGTGACATATAATTCTAGAACAACTCCGAGCGTCTGATGAAGCGATTTGACTGCCAATGTCAATCATATATCGTCTATATAGAAGGCACCAAGGTGCCTCTGTTAGGGAATTTATCTAATTGATGAACATTCTCCTTTCGGTAGTTTCAAGGCGTCCAAGACTAATGCGTCGCGTATTCGTGTCTATAATGCAATTCTCTGTTACGGCTTAGCCAACCATACTAAATGTGCGTTTCTAAAGTTTCAACCCTCTTATCCTATAAACATTTTTGCCAGATTATCTTCTTCACATCCTGCCAGTGTACAAAATTTCCGATCTGGTATTGAATCACATTCATTTCAAGCTTGGAGATCCTCAGAGTGATTCCAAAGTCAATAGTTTGTCTAATAGTTCGTTGTCTGTGCCACACCTGGCCTGTTCATCCACTCTGCAGTTACCTTAAACGTCACTGGTACTTATATGATATGATGTCGTTCCGTTGCATCCGTCAAAATGCAGAATGTTTGCTGATAAGAACGACATGATAAGGCATCCACTAGTCCTTCGTAAGATAGGGTTAAATTTATTTGATGTAGCAGTTTTCTCGAACTTGAGTTCTTTCACTAGTCCGTTAATGCATTCAACTTTATTGTAAAGGATTTGTAACTCATTTCTTAGAGTTTTTTTCGATAACTTGTGCAACCTCTATTGTTATGTGTGTTCTGAATTTATTTCAGGTGAAAATCTTTAAATTTATTTGTTCTCAAAGTTAAATTTCATAAATGAATATGTGGGATTTTCTTTGTTCCTTGTTTAACGGAATGCCATAAAATATAAAATTTAATATGGGTTTAACACTTATTCTTAAGCATATACACTAATATACCGGCTTGCGTCGGTAATAGGGCCTGAAGAAACGCGACGCAATCAAAAATCGCGCAAAACGAAGCACGATTTTCCATACATTTGTATTGTTTTTTATTTAATTGGTTCCGAGATTCATAATTTTAGCTGAAAAAATAGATTTTTCAATAAAAATATTGAATTTACTAACAACTTCCAACCATCAGACAACAAAAATACGTATGTATGTATGCATTTACATTAGACTTAAGCGGGAAATCCCCTTTTTCTGTTTTAGCTTTGTACAAACATTTTCATATTAACGACACAAACTGAAACAAAAACGACGCAACTTCGAAGTCACAGAAATTTTAAAAAGACACAACTTGGAATTTGCACTAGATTTAAAGGGGAAATCCCCTTTTTCTGGTTTAGCTTAGTACAATTATTTTCATATTAACGACGCAAATCGAAGCACAAACGACCCAACTTCGAAACTTGCTACCCAAACTGAAACAGAAACGACGCAACTTCGAAATCACAGAAATTTTAAAAGGACGCAACTTGGAACCAGACACAGAACGAGGCGACGCAAACCGGGGTATTAGCGTATAAGATATAAGAATACATAAAAGTCTCTTGATGTTTAACAATTGATAGTTGCTTATGTACATTGTGAATGATAGTTATAAAAAAAATTTATTAAAAAAAATAATTATCAAAAAATCCCTTGTAAGCTAATGTTATGTAAAAAATCCACTTTGGTTGGTATTGGTAGTATACTTTATATTGAATTCTAATTAAAATGTATTACTCATACGCACCCGTACCATCTGTAATGTACCAGAGTAATTACTCTGAAAAGTATGCAATAAAATAATATTTAATTTTCCTGTATGCGGTATTAATAGAATTTATTATCACTCATACGTTACGTTATACATGCATTGCTGTCAGATAAATAAAGTATGAAAACGCCAAATATTATAAAAAAAAAAGATTTTTTTTCACAAAAATCAAGTAGTTTTATATTATTTTCAGGACACAGAGCAATTTTTTACGAGTCGAGTAAGTATAATTATAAATGGTATATGGTACAGATTGGGCATACACTTCACATTTGGGCATTTGAATTTGAAACTGACGCCAACAACTAGAAAGAAAAGGTGTAACGCACTAAAGACTGTAGCAGCAGATAAGCAAGGATCAAACACATTCTGTTCCTTATGAGAACAAATGGGAATGTGAACAAAGGGACCATCGGATTAGCATGCAACAACTCAGTTCGCAATAAAGAGAATTTCCAATATGATAATTCCAACACTAAACTGGTTAATAACTGACTGGATTACTTTGATCAACTGGCACTTCTGTGAATAGAAAAAGTGATGGAATAGCCCGTTAAATTAAGTATCAAAAAAAGGACTTTGACAAACAATGAAATGAAGAATAATATGACAACAATGCCAAACTTATCTGACATTAGATGGAAAACGTATCGTATGGAAACCCACCAGCACGGTTTCTATGCTTGCAGAAATTTCGTAGAAAAACCTACTTTGTAAGCTACTTAAGCAAGCTTCAATAAACATACAAGGCAAGTATAATATTTAATACGCCTACGCCTCTGTTTCTTTCAAATTATATTTCCAGCGCCTGAGTTTTAATTTTTTTTTCACTTTTGTCTGTGAGATGAGCATTCTGAATTGGATACCGAACACAACGAACAATCGTTTAAAGTCCCTCGCATATCGCATTACAAACTACACCAATAAAAATAACAACAACAATAAGAACAACAAAAACAACAACTGTAATAGTAATAACATTAAGAAGAACATCAGTTTTCATATTTTTGCCTTGAAGTGCTGAGTTAAGATTTCGAAACGATGATAATCTCTTTACACTGTGCACAGTAATTTGAAATTAAATTTACAAAAACGATGAGAAAAGAAGAAAAAATTCTGTAAATAAATTCGTTTTTATTTCTGTAAATGCAAACATACATACGTACACACGCATACCCATACTCATATTTACAGGGTGGCTGATATGTATTGTAACCAATTTCAGGTTGGTATCATTTATAAACCGCTCCTCTGCCAGCAGGAAGATTTATTCCAGGGACAGATCATTTTATTATTTACAAGATTACAAATGCATTTTGATCTATTGCATTCAGAAAACAAGTTATTCGTGATGGAATTCAAGTGTGATAGTGTGACAGTGGCTGGAAAATCCACAGGTGGCTATCGTTACATTTGTTTCTCGTACCATTGCTCGTTACCGTGATACTGGCAGTTTTGCATCGTGTCCAAAAAGTGGACGCAAAAAACGGTAACAACACCAGAAATGATCCGAAAAGTGAAGGCCAAGATTTGGTTGAAATCCACCCCACAGTGGTAGAAAAATTGGTTGTGAGCTAAACATATCGCGAGAACGGATGCAGCACATATTACAAAATTAGAAATTAGATATTCAATTGACCTAAAGCCATTGAAGTTCCAAAAAGTGCAAGAGCTCACCGATGGACAAAAAAGTTAGTCTGGAGATTTTGCTTGCACGAAAGTGGCCAGTTACCGAATTTGGTTTTCTCCGATGAGAAGCCTTTCTAAATTGAGCAGTATGTGAACAACCAAAACGACCAGGTTTACTTGTCAAAGAGGTCAACTGCAATTGGCCACGAGAACTCAAGTGCCGCCAATGGTAATGGTGTGGACCGCCGTAACGGCCAATGGTCGCTCCCCGCTCGTATTCATCGACCGTGGGTCAAAATAAATGCCGAATATTATCGGGAAAGTATTTTAAAGATAGTATTGAAGTCCTGGGCAGACAAACATTTCGGCCGCAAAACATAGACATTCCAACAGGACTCAGCACCACCGCACTTAGTACGCGTCAATAAAGGATGGCTTAAAAATGAGGTTCCCCGCTTCATTTCTATCGCACCATGGCCACCAAAATCTTCGGATCTCAATCCGTTGGACTTTTGCGCCTGGGGCATTTTGGAGGGTAAGTTTCTCAAAAAAACTGAAGTGTGGATTATCTCAAGCTGGCGATTCGCTTGGAATAGGCCAAAATACCGCAGAGCCACTTTCGCGAAGACTCTGATGGCTTTGTCGGCCGTTTGATGGCCATAGTTCGTACCAAAGGTAAACAATTCGAACAAATCTAAACTGATTCTGATTTTTTGCTTTTGAACAATAAAATTAAAAAAAATGTAAAGAAATATAGCGCTTTACTTTGTTGCATTATATATCAGGCACCCTGTACAAACATTTGATTTCAAGACGAACATAGTAGCGGAAAGACAAAATAAGAGCATTTTAAATGCTGGAAGTCAGAAAAAATAAAAACAACAACAAAAACCTAAACAGAGTAAAGAAGACTTAGATTAAAAGACTTTCTTGAAAGGAGTTGTTTTACTTTATTTAACGTATTTATTCCCACTTTGGTTTGAAAATGTTAAAAAAAACCGAAATTTCCTAAAATCAAATGTCTGCCAGCCACCATAAATATTGCAGGGAAAACGGAAAGATAATTTTAGCGGTAAATACGCAATTATTCGTAAATAATTTAAAAGTAGTTATAATTCGAAATGTATGTTTAATTATGCTGATAATTAAAAAGGAATTATTAGTAGAATTCTAGAAACAAAATATTTTATTTTATATTACAAATGTGATAAGAAATGTTAAACATCTGTGGTGTAAATAGAAAACACAAGACAGAAAATTATTTGATTAGTCTCAACTAGGGATACCAATCGGAAAATCCCGAATCCCGGGGTTGTTTACAAACTTGTCCCGGGATTTTTCGGGATTTTCGGGATTGTGAATTCGGCTCAAAACGTCTTGAAAAAAATTCTACATCACTTGACTTCAATAATAGCACCTCAGATAAGGAAACCCCTACTTTCATTGATAAAAAAATTATTTGATGGCATTAAAGAATGCAAAAGCCCTATAAAACGAATTAATAGGGTAACTAATTTAGATACTCAATTGTCCAAAGACATAGTTTTATTTACAGTCAGGAGGTGGTAGAAGTGAATATTTATAAGCTGTATACAGCTATCTTGAAACTATTTTACCAGCAAATGTTGATTGCGAGAAGAGTTTTTCAACGGTAGGGTATGTTGACAACAAAATTCCTTCAAACCTATCAGATCACATGTTAAATGCTTTAATCTTTTTGTTGGAATCCAAATAATTTTCTTAAAACTAATCCAATTCGCATATGTAGGTATGAATAATATTTATTTTTTTTAATTTACGCTTTTTTGTTGCATTTAGTCTTCCTGTTTTTATATTTTATTTTTAAGGACCTATACTATAAATCTGATATTCAAAATTAGAATATAAATGACATTTTAACGAAATATTTTTATTATTAAGAGAAAATCGTGATTTTTGCCGTGATTTTTCGGGATTTTTAAAAATCGATCCCATTTGGCATCTCTAGTAGGTAGTATATGTACTGCATGAAATACCATGGGGTTATCGATGTCAAAAGCAAGTGATAGTAGAAACGCAAAAAAATTTCGAATCCTACAGTCGTTAAGATGTTAACGAGAAACTGAACAATTCAAAATAACAAAGTGTGGAATGCATCCACAAAAAATGTGTACACTCTAGAAACCATTACAATTATTTTCGAAAAATACTTTTAATGCCACCGATCAAAAACTATACCAAACTTCAATACATGAAATGACACTTGGCAACCTCCAATAATTATACGAATTTATGCGATCCACCACATAACAATGTTGCAATAGCCAGTGAAATGCTTAGCTCAGCCGCACAGAAAGTCAATCGCTGCACATATGGATAAAACAAATCGATAAACAACAAAGTTAAGCTATTTTTGAGAGTTTTATTGAGATAATAATCTTGACAATAATGATAAATTGGCCAAAATTACTCCATTAAACAATGCATTGAAAAAAAAATTCCTGCACGTTGCCATATTTTCTCATAGTTTTTCTGTGGATGAACAGATGATCGCATATTATGGACGCAATTTGGCTACAAATACTGGGCGTTGGGTCCTTTGACAGGATATTGTTATTCCTTTATCCCATGTGCTGCCTCTTCTGCTAAATATAATGCTGACTATGGCCTCAGAAAGAACGTGGTACTACAACTATTAAAGAATATTTTAGATCCAAGCCGATATAATGTTACATTCGACAACTTTTGCACAAGTCATAATTTATTATGTACATTATCTCGAAAAGCTTATTTTCAATCCGGTATTGTTCGAGATAATCGGAGCAATCACGCATTGCTGGATGGTATTAAATTTATGAAAAAGGAATCTCGGGATTCATCAGATTTTTGCTTTAACAAAAGTAACAATAATAAATACCAAACGATGATAATGTGGTAATTATCTGAACACATATTTATTATCATGTCATATCTATGTATATAGTTCAAATCTTTATGAATTTTTTGAGTGTTGAGCCGATGTGCAAAACCAATGGATATGACCATAAACATAGCAAGATGGCTGTCGTTGAACAACCATACATAATACCTGCAATATAATCAGCAAATGCATGGAGTTGACTTATCCGATAATGGCGATAACAATTATCGTACGTTAGTCCGCTGAAAAAAAGTGATAACGGCCATTAGTCACTAACGCTATTGTCGCAACTATGGCAAACGCATGGAAACTACACTGCTTATGCAGGGGAAGTTCCGTTGTTGAAGCGTTGGTAAAAACTCGTGAAAATCGACGCCGTGATGGAAAAGTTATCAGAAATGCACAGCAAATAGCAAAACACACTGACAAATTTGACTATACGATTGATAAAATTGGAAACTGCAGTCTCTGTGAGCAATGTGGGGGAAAACAGAGTACGGTTGTACCAAATACCGTTTGAATGTGCATCCAAGAGATTTTTTGCACAATATCATACCGCAACTCTCAAAAATATAAAAAAAAATAGAGGAAAATAAATGATTCGAAATTTCTATTTGAAATTCTTTTTTAAAAGCTTAATGAAAAATATTTCATACCAATGCCTAAGTGGATATTTCTATACCCATGCCATTTAATCGCATCTGTAGCTTAGGTAAATTGACCAATTCAAGTGAAAGTATTTTTATGTTACATTTTATGGCATCTAAAGGTTTTTCAGAGAATATCATCCATACATATTCCTTAGAAGTTCTTTCTACAAAATTTTGATTTTGAAAAATTCGTGATCTTTGACCATTTTGCTGTCATCCAAATGGGTGAAGATCATGCCTTATAAATTTTTTTAAACCGTTCTAAGTCTTCTTTATTTATTTATTATCGTTTAATTGGGTCAAGATAGAATTTTTTAAAAAAATTTCTTTTTTTTGGGGGGGGGTATACGACGTTAATGGGTTAATTGCAACAATTTTTTGTTGACAATCAAATTAAACAATATCTTCGAAAGTGCCAAACATTAATATATGGAATAACACTTAGCAACATCCGATAACTGTACAAATTCGTATAAGCAAATTGGTAGGCCACATCCTCTGAGAATCTGTTGCAATAACTGACGTGTAGTATTTCTGTCGCAAAAGATGTCAATCACCGCACATATGGGTAAGAAAAACCAATGACATTCATCTTAAAGTGCAGAGGACTCACCTAAAAGGTGTTGCATCGATTCCGTTTCTTCACATCCTGTCAGCTTCTACAGTAATTCTGACGGGGCAGACTAAGCTTGGCAGTGAAAATTCCAGTAGTTTTCTGAATAAAATATCGGATCTGTTATTAAATAAAACAAAGTACATATGGCAGATATAATCGATAACTTTTTTCATTTAAAAGGCTAATTGATGCCGTTTTTTATGGAATGGATGGAACGCATTTGAAGTGAACATTCTTTTATTACTCAGACCCATAAATCAGACTGAATTTGACAGATGTCAAGAGGATATTAGCTTAGTGGATCGCTGTTATTTGCGGATCATTCGAATACTCCTGCGGCACAAGAAATCATCACAATAAAAGTAAACGGGAACGATCGCGGTGGTGTGTACTTCCTCTGATCATGTCCTTAAATCACTCGTATATAATATCAAATGTGGCATGAGTTGTGTTCGGTTAGGTTAGTTGGTAGCTTTCCGTTCCCAAGCAAATTCTTTCGGTAGCCATATGGGCCAGTGTGACCTTTGGAAGTGCAAGATACTTGCATAAAAGCCAGTTCGCGGTTCCTCTTCATCATGGCAGGGCAGCTTCTGCAGTATTTCTGGTGGGACAGATCAAGCTTGACAGCGATACTGCCAGAAGCGTAATATCCAATTAGAGAATTACTGTTAAAATGTGAACCGTTCTCTTTTCCAACACAAATAGTTTCTTGAATTTCATGCTACCTACTCCAGGACTCAGCTGTCCTTAATTTCGGCTACCAGATATGTGTAATACGATTCATAAGGACGTTATTGAAGATCTTGCAAAGCGTTCCAGATTCAATTTCACATACCAGCTTCAGCTTCAAAAATCCTTTTTTTTCGTATGGAAGTGTGAGTTTTATGTGTTCGTTCGCAGACACTCTTTACTGCCAGGTAGTAGTCTTATTGAAAACCCGAGTTATACGGTTCAACTGCATGTAACATTAAAGTCTGCTCTCATATATATGGCCAGAACAAGTCTGAGAATTTAGAAATCAGTGCAGTTTTAGCAGACATGTTTGGGAGGGAAATGCCAAAGAGTTTACCCCTGATGCTCAAACATACCAACCCCTCTCTGTATCTTGTTCAGCATAAATACACTTACGTATGTAAAATTTTTTTTTTTTATTTTTTTATATGCTAAGAAGCTCCAGGTCAATTTCATTTTAATACATTTTTTTTTTCATTCGTGAAATATTTTTTTATTTGATTACATTTCTGTTTATGATTCGTTACTTTTTAATTTTGCATTGTGCATAATTGTAATTGGCAATATAAAAATGTGGTCAAATCAGTGTGCTTTTATTATGGTTTATTTAGTTTTTATTATTCATATATTTATTCTGTTTTTATTTTATTCATGTTTTTATATGTAACGAAGTGTGTGTGTGTGTATATATGCCATATATGATTTATATATACTATATATATATGCATATACATATGGCATGTGTGAATGTATCCAAATGTATGTAAATTTCTTTGTATTTGATGCCGTTTTTTTATGGAATTTAATTTTATTGTACATTTTTATTTAAGTGTTGTTGTATTTTTTAATTTATTTCACCATATAACACCAACAATAACAATTATATACACAAAATTTTAAATTTTTCGCTGTTTTTCATAAATACAATAATACTTTGCCATGAGAGTCTGACATACACATAAAACGTACGCATACCATATACCATTATATTGCCATTTAAAAGCAAAAAAAAAAAATGTGGAAATATGTATGTACATATCACGTATATATAATTTATATAGTTCACACATACATATTCCCACCTACTTATGTATGTATTGTATGTAACAGTTTTTATATATAACCTTTCATTTAATGTAGGTATGTCTGTATGAATTTAAGCGTATTGTATACATTACCTCTATATATCTGCCTGCCTGCGTGTATGTACATGTATATTCCTAGATATTGTTGTTATTGCTTCACTTTCCGCTATTATGAAAGTATTTATTCTGTTGTATGTATATGTTAACGTTTGTGTGTATTGGTTATAATACTATTTTATTCAGTTTTTTTCGTAGTTTTCCTCTTTTTTTTTTTGTTTGTTGTATTATTTAACACTTTGACATTTTTTACACTTTATGTCGCGAAGGTTTGGTTTATTTTTTTTTTGTACATTGATATGTATTGGGCGTTGGCCAAAGTAAATATTTTATATTTAACACAATACACATACGAATAACAGTTGTGTCATTAATATAGCACAGCCTGATAGCTAAATTTTCTACAAGTTAGAAAAAATACAATCTATATACTATCATATATATTATATGACATTTCTAAAGTACTTTTTGGTCGGTTGCAAATATCTCCCATACCACTGCATCAAATTGAATGAGTGATATCCCATTTTAAAGCTAATATCTAACACTAATGGCAAAAAATAATTAGAAATTGAAAAATTAATATTTTCTTTGATAAAAATTAAATTTTATATACAACTGCATGATAATACTGTTGTCGTTATGATTATATGTTTTTGTTCAAGTGTGCTAATACTGGGTCGCTTAATAGTAATGAAGTTCTCCATAATATACATACATAATTGGCCATTACAACCCTTCAGTCAGGATTACGACCTAGCTTCTCACACCACTTGTGTTGTGCGCGATAATTTTATACATCAGTGGCGGGACTTACAGTTTAGAGTCGACTCCGAACGACAGATTTTTGAGAAGCTTTTCATGGCAATTTTTACTCTCAGAGTCTTTGCCAGAAATCTGCTGAGAGGAAGTCGCCGAAGAAATATTTTTCGTTTTGATGTCTGACCTGGGATTCGAACCCGGGCCTTTTGTCTAATAAGCCAACACACTACCCACTAGACCACGGCGACTCCATAATATAGTATGTATTAAAATCCATTCTGGCAATACCGCTCTTTACTACAATGCCGTTTATCACTAAGTCAGTTATATAAAATATGCATATTAAGTTGTAAAAAACTGTTTTGGCAATACTTTGCAGTAGTAGTTAGATCAAGTGCGATAAACAGGGTCGCTTAATTGTAATGCTATTCCACATATATACATAGTGTCAGTTGATATTTAACAGTTAAAAGGGGTTTAAGAAAAATAAGACTAAAAATAACGTTCAACGTAAGAATATAAATAAAGTGCATTTGAAAAGACAAATGCAATTATAATGTTAATCAGAAATCTTAATGCTAAACAGGGGTTAATAAATGGTACCAGCCTAAGCGTAACGAGCTTGGGAGAACACATCATATCAGCAAAAATTATTTATACCGATAAAAGTGTACTCATACCCCGAATCAACCTTACACCTTCTGATCCAACTGTGCCTTTCCGAATGACACGACAAAAATTCCCTGTGAAAGTTGCTTGACGATAAACAAAGCACAAGGTCAAACCCTTCAAAGGTAGGATTGTATTTACCAGAACCGGTCTTTTCACATGGGCTTTTTCTCGAGTGTGTACGTTTAAAGATATTTTTGTTTGTGTTAAGGATTCGTACGGACAAAAAGTTAACGATGATCATGTCATTACCTCTAACATTGTATTCAAAGAAGTATTATAAAAGCATTTAAACATATGTATGTATGTATGTAAATATGTATTTTTGATATTATGATTTCTAATGTTCTTATGCTTTTAATAAAATTTCTATTAATTATTTTCATTTTATGTTACAAAAATGACAACTAACGGTGCGAAATATTCCCACGGGTCATCTAGTTTATTATTATTAATATTTATGTTCAACTTGGAGGTAAACTTCTCTTAAAAGACGGCTGCGATTGCTTATTGTGGTCCCATATCGACAAGATCAGTTCTGGTTGTGTTCGTTTAGGAAGCATTGTGGAACATATATACAGTCAACCCTCCTATAACGCGTTACTCTCAGATCGCGTTTTCCATATAATGCGGTGCTGAAATTGCGATAGCCCTCCTATAACGCGATACTCTTATAGCGCGATTTGCGTTCAACTTCATCCCATAAGTTCCTTACGCACTGCCTATGGATGAATAGTAACTATTGTAAGAGGGTTTAATATAAGTTTTATGTTCGACATAAAAGCACAACCGAGATACAGTATCGTGCAAAACAATAGCAGTTTGATTCTCAGTTTAAAAAAAGGATATATTTCTTGAATGATGTGATTTGTACTAATCCTGTGTTTCTTATAGCGCGGTTTCCATAGAACACGCTACGAATTAGCGTGGTTTGTACCTGAAATTCGAGTTTCTTATAGCGTGGTTTCCATATAATATGGTACACATTCACCACGTTATAGGAGGGTTGACTATAATCGGTCATTGAAATTCTTCAGCTAGTTTTTTACACCACCCGTTTTGTGTGTGTTAATTTTATAGGTTAGCGTCTGGGAGCCTATAATTTAAATTTTACTACGAATGGCATTTTTTTTTTAATATTTTTTTGAGAATAATTCAATTTTCTTTTACTCTCAGAGTTTTGCTAGAAAACTGAGAGTCAGTCGTCGAAAAAATATTTTTCCATATTTCGTTACGTTGGAGACGTCGGACCCGCGGTTTGAACCATGACCTCACGTCTATTAAGCTAATACAATACCTAATAGACTACGGCAATGTGAAGCTACTTGTAAACTTATTCGTGATGGAATTCAAGCGTGACAGTATGATTGCTTTACATTTCGCTGGAAACCCACAGGGAGCTGTCGTTAAAGCCCTCCAGCATATAAATGTGAATAAATCTTTTGTTTCTCCTACCATTGCTCATTGCCGTGATTCTGGCAGTGTTGCATTGCTTCCAAAAAGTGGACGAAAAAAAAAACGGTAAAAATACCAGAAATGATCCGAAAAGTGAAGGCCAGATTTGATCGACATCCACGCCGCTGTGGTAGAAAAATTGCTAGTGAGCTGAATATATCGCAAGAACGAATGCAACTCATGTTGAAAAATGAGCTTGGACTAAAGCCTTTGAAGTGCAAGAGCTCATCGATGGACAAAAAAAGTTAGACTGGAAATAGCCGAGGAGTTACTTGGCATGCACGAAAGTGGCTACTTATCGAATTTAGTTTTCTCCGTTGAGAAGCCATTACAAATTCAACAGTTTGTCAACAAACAAAATGAACGGGTTTACTTGCCAAATAGGTCAGCTTAAAATTTACACCTGCGATTGACCACCAGAACTCAAGCTTAGCCGAACCAAAAAAGGCTTAAAAAGGAAATTCCTCGCTTCATTTCTACCACACAATAGCCACCAAAATCTCCGGACCTCAATGGGTTGGACTTTTGCGCCTGGGGAATTTTGGAGAGTAAGGTTATCACTAAAAAATACCAAAGTGTCAATCAATTCGCCGGGAATGGGCCAAAATACCGCAGAGTCACTTTCGTGCGGCCTACGATTGCTTTGTCGGCCATTTGAAGGCCATAAATCGTGCCAAAGTTGGTCAATTCGACCAAATCTAAACTGATTCTAAAATTTGATATTACTTTCAGCATTTTTTGCTTTTGAACAATAAAATTAAAAAAAAAAAATAATTAAGAAAATATAGGACTTTACTTTGTTTCATTATTTATCAGCCACCCTGTATACCATTTTGATCTATCCCTTTTCCTTCAAAATCTAAATGTTGAAATTCGAATCTATTCTGGCGGCAAACAATGAGAATCGGGTGAGAAATTTTCAGTCACCTTCTACTATTATTTAGAATATTAATCTATTCTGTACCTCTCTCTCACTTCTCTCTTGCTGCTGCCACATACTATCAAACGATCTGTTAAACCCATGTATAAACTGTTCGTGCTCATCTTCGATTGTGATTTCCTAGAGATATCTTTTACCTTCCAGCGTTAAGATCATCCAAAAAGGATTGTATAGTTTTTTTTAAGAATCGATATACATAGTATCTTTAGAAGGCTTTGTATGAGGATTGTAAAAGAGTGAAAGAGAAAATTTCGTAACATCACCAGCAGCTCAACGTCAAATTCAAATGAATTGAAAATTAAAAAGCTTTTTATAGCAATTTTAAGAAAAAAGACTGCTGAGCTGAAATCGCCGATAGAAATATTTTTTTCCAATTTTGTTTTGTTCAATATGTCTGAGCTGGCCTTTGAATATCGTGCTATCGTCTAATAATAGAACACACTTCCTACTTGACCAAATTCAGGAAGAAAGACTACCAATTAGTTTTCAGAAATTTTTTCTTTTTACATGCCCCTCCGTTCCTTTATGCGTCAATGAGTCAAAAAGAAATTTGGGCCCTAATATTGTCTTGGGAGATGCTCTTGCCTCACTTTACCGTGATGTACGTTAAATATTTTATCCACTCTCTGGAAGATTGCAAAGTCAGGTGGCTTTTCTTTGTTATAGTTTCGAAAAAGATGGAATCTTCTTCATTTTAAAACTTCAAAAATTATTATAAAAAATTTTGATGTTTCGAACGTGGATTACTCAGATACTTAGACAAGTAATTTAACCCACAAATATTAATATTTTACCTTAATTTGCATGTTGCAATACTCACTGCACATGACAATATTAAACCGTTTTTACATGTCTATGCAACGTCACTATTTTTTTTACTCTCAACTGTCGTTATCGATCGTATTCGATTTATTTTTGACATACACAGATGATAAAATGTGGCCATTAAAAATTTAAAAGAATTTAAAAATTTTTTTAAATTATTAAAACATACGGAAATTTATTTCCCAATTTTCTACATTTCAAAAACGAAAAGAGAGAACAAGTACGATACGTAAATTTAATTACACAATACCAGTTCACTGTTGTTATGTTGTTGCGTTAATTACTTTGATAGGATCTTAAAAGTTATTGCCAATTACTTACACATACAGATTAAGGACGAAACATTCTTTGAAAGGTAATGAAGACTCTATTATAACATCTACTATTACAACTACTGCTACTAATACTACTACAACATTGCTTGCTAATGGCATTTTAACAGAAAATAATAAATACGAATGCTAAATAAAGTAAAAAATTGTAAAAACTTAATTAAACTACAGGGTGGCGGATATATAATGCAACAAAGTAAAGCGCTATATTATTTTTTTAATTTTATTTTTAAAAAGCAAAAAATGTTATTGGAAATAACATCAAGTTTTAGAATCAGTTTAGATTTATTCGAATTGGCCACCTTTGGTACGAATTATGGCCTTCAAACGGTTGACAAAACCATTACAGGCTGGACGAAGCGAAGCGTCTTCTTGAGATGATTGCCAGTTTGGTATTGTTTAGTGAGAGTCTTACTCCCCAAAATGTACCAGGCACAAAAATCCAACGGATTCAGATCCGGAGATTTTGGTGGCTATTGTGCGGTAAAAATAAAGTGAGGAACCTCCTTTTTAAGCCATTCTTGGTGGACGTGTGCTGAGACCTGTCGGAATGTCCATGTTCTGCGGCTGAAATGTTTGTCTGCCCAGGGCTTCAATACTGTCTTTACGACATTTTCCCGAAAATATTCGTTATTTATTTTGACCCCACGGTCGATGAATTCGAGCGGAGAGCGAGCATCGGCCGTTACGGTGGCCCACACCATTACCATCGGCGACGCTTGAGTTCTGGTGCCCAATTTTCAGCTGACGAAAGCTAAAGCCAAGGTAAGCTCTTGCACTTTTTGGAAATTTAATAGCTTTAGTCCAAGTCAATATATGTTGCATCCGTTTTTGTTATAGGTTCAGCTCATGAGCAATTTTTCTACCACAGTGGCGTGGATTTCGATCAAATCTTACCTTCACTGTACGGATCATTTCTGGTGTTGTTACCGTTTTTTTTTTCGTCCACTTTTTGGACGCGATGCAACACTGCTAGTATCATGATAACGAGTAATGGTATGAGAAACAAAGGATTTATTCACATTGAAATACTGGAGGGCTCTAACGATAGCCCCCTGTGATTTCCCAGCCAAATATAAAGCAATCACACTATCACGCTTGAATTCCATCACGAATAACTTTTTTTCTGAATGCAATAGATCAAAATGCTTTTGTAAGCTTGTAAGCAATAAAATGAACTATCACTGGAATAAATCTGTCAGCTGACAGCTGAAGTTGGTTGTAATACATATCAGCCACCCTGTACAAACGAAGACGAAGAGAAGAGCCAAAGGCAAATTGTTTACCATTAATTGAGAATTTTGGTCATTTAATTAATTTGGAATTTTGTTGGTTAAATGCTTTACTTTTTCTTGTGTTTCATTGGCAATTTAATAAACGTTGTTTCATATGCATTCAAGACTACGACATAATCTAATACAGTAGCCCGTTCGTTGTAGATATGAATTCCACAGACTTATTGGCATTAATAACCATCAGCCTCAAAAGTATATATGTCTGCATAGAAATGTAATTTAATATTGTATCAACATACATACATACTTGCATATGTATATTAAATAAAATTAAATTACTTTACACTACACTTGCCTATGGATACTTTACGCATTTCCTTGTTAAAATTGTTTGAGTGTAAATATTTTGCCATTTTGAAAATTAATCGCTTTTCCAATAATTTTAATCATATCAGCCATGTTATTAATTCATCTAGAGTTTATAAACAGCAAAAATATTCCTTCGTTGGTTAACCAATAAGTCCATCTTTTGCGAGAAGATTGACACTCTGCCATTGCTTCTTACTTATAGCTGTGTGAGGTGTTAAATAACTGGATTAAATTGCTGGATTTATACAGAAACTAACCTCTGCCCGACTACGATGAGTCTTAGTTGTTTGAACAACGTGGTGACTGTGGTCTATATATCCACATCGCGAGGAGAACGCAAGCTCGTTCTGGCATTACACTCTTCACTATTGTGAAAAAGAAGTTTAGAATACCTCCAACTTATCACCAAAAGGGAAGTCATGTCCAAATGCATGACTTCGAATTTGTACCTCACATACGTTAATAAAGCCTATGATAATATCGACGCCACCGTTCTATAACATTCTAACAGCCCTACATAAATTACGGCGTAAAGCACAACGTAATTTAACGCCCAGCTTTTACGCTGTAATGAGCAACCTAACGTTGTGCCAAGAACAGTAATGTTAACTTACCATGTTAAATAAAAATCGCCAAATGGAAATAAAAAATAGAGATAAAATCGCAAAATTGGACTGAAAGCAGCTAACATGTCATTACTTAACAATGACAAACTTGTTTTACAACAAACTTCACTTCGTTACGCTCTGTCAAAATTGGATTTTCCAATTGCAAATCGTAATCGCTGCGCAATTATAGTTGGTCTCATGCATTTTATATGGACATGAGAAATTTTGACATTTATATTGCGATTACATAAGCATGTAATCATAATGACAACAGAGTTATTATGCAGTGCTATATAAAATATAATTTTTATCAATGAAAATAGTAATTTTTCAATTTCTAATTATTTTTCGTCATTAGTGTTAAATATAAGCTTTACAATGAGATATCATTCATTAAATTTGATGCGATAGTATGCGAGTTATTTGCAACCGACAAAAAAAGTGCTTTAGAAATAATATGCATATATGATATGATCAGAGTTGATTACAAGAAAATTTACTTCCGTTTTAAGCGATTGTTAAACTAAACTTTAAGGCGGTTAAGCAGAAAAAGAAATTGGAAATTGAAATGAAAACAGTTTGTTTTGGAATTCCCTTCCGTTGCCTTTAACAATTTTTTTTTATTTTTTTTCATTCAAAGAAAATTTAAAATTTTTTGGTTTTCCACAAAGTAGCAAGAAAGGCATGAATATTCCAAAGAATTTTGTATGCAACTATGTTTGCCAAAAAAATGATTTCAGTATAAAAGGACTTAAAATACATACAACGCTAAACACTAATATTAAAAATTTCCTTTTCACCATTAAAAGGCTTTAAAACAGACTGATGACTGAAAATGTGTTCGCATTTTAACAGCAATTGTACTAACAGTTTCGCTGGCAAGCTCGCTTTGCCCCACCAGAATTACTCCAAAAACTGCCAAAATGTAGAGTAAACGGAATCAGAACAACACCTTTTATGCGAGTGCCTTAGACTTCTGAAGAGACATCATTGGTTTTTGGGTGACAAAATGTTTCAAGATCTGGGCGTGGTAGCGAACGTGCCTCTAAAAGCACCAGTAATGGATCATGATAAGGCGGCTTACTGTAACACAATAGGCCATATGGCTACCGAGTGAACTTACAGCAAGCTACTCGCTAAGCAAGCCAAATGGGACACAGCTCGTGCCACAGTAGATATTCTACATTGTCATATCACCACCGAGATCGTCCTATTTTTTCAAGTTATCTTTTTATTCTGATGATTTCTTGTGAGGCAGGTATATTTGAATAAACCACAAACTACAGCGATTCAGCAAACTAATATATCCTCTACACATCTGAGAAATTCAGTCTAATTTATGGTGTTGAGTGGTGTGGGGAATGTTCACTTCAAATGCGTTCCATCCATTCCACAGATAATGGCATCAATTAGTCTTTCAAACAAATAAAAATGTTCCATTATACAGGGTGGCTGATATGTAATGCAACAATGCAAAGCGTTATATTTTTTAATTTTTGTTTTTTTAATTTTATTGTTCAAAAGCAAAAAATAATATCAAATTTTAGAATCAGTTTAGATTTGTTCGAATTGGCCATCTTCAGTACGAAGGCTCATTCTCGGCGAAGCACCGTTTTGAGATGATCGACACTTAGGTATTCTTTAGTAAGAACCTTACTCTCCACTATGCATCAGGCGCAAAAGCCCAACAGATTGCGATCCGGAGATTTTGGTGACCATTGTGCGGTAGAAATGTAGCGGAAACCTCCTTATTTAGCTTCAATACTATCTTTAAGATATTTTCCTGATAATATTCGGCATTTATTTTGAACCCATGGTCGATGAATACGAGCAGGGGGAGACAAACGGCAATTACGGCGCCCAACACCATTTGCATCAGAGGCGTTTGAATTCTGGTGGTCAATCGCAGGTGTAATTCTTCAGCTGACCTCTTAGGCAAGTCAACCCGATCATTTTGTTTGTTCACAAACTGCTCAATTTGGAATGGCTTCTCATTGGAGAAAACCAAATTCAGTAACTGGTAATTCGCTGCAAGCGAAGTAACTCCTTGGCTCTTTCCAGTCTAACTTTTTTTTGTCCATCGGTGAGCTCTTGCACTTTCTGGAATTTCAATTGCTTAAGTTCAAGCTTATTTTTCAATATGTGTTGCATCCGTTCTCGCAATATGTTCAGCTCACGTGCAATTTTTCTACCACTGCGCTGTGGATTTCGATCAAATCTGGTCTCCACTTTTCTGATCATTTCTGGTGTTGTTACTGTTTTTTTTCGTGCACTTTTTGAACGCGATGCAATACTGCTAGTGTCACGGTAACGAGCAATGTTACAAGAAACATAAGATTTATTCACATTTAAATGTTAGAGGGCTCTAACGGTAGCAACCTGTGGTTTTCCACACTATCACGCTTGAATTTCATATAAATAACTTTTGTTTCAAAATGCAATAGATCAAAATGCTTTTGTAAGCTTGTAAATAATAAAACGAACTGTCACTGGAATAAATCTGTAGAATGTCAGATGAGCAGTTTACAAATGATAACAACCTGAAGTTGGTTGCAATACACATCAGCCACCTTGTATGTGTCACACGTACTTTGCTTTATTTAATTACAGACCCGATATTTTATTCAGATAAGTAATAACGATTTAATCAACAAAGCCTATAAATTTTTCAACAAAAACCGTTTTCAATGTTTTATTACATAATATATGGATATGAATTGTAAATTACAGCACTTAGTCCCTTCTATCCTGCAACCATCAATAAGTAATTCAATCTTTATATTCCAATTTTTTTTTCAATTCCAAATCCTTTAGTAAATAAACACAAGATAAAAAAAAACAACAACAACAGCAAAAAAGAAGGGGAAAAAAAGATAAGTAAAAGGATTTGTATTTCGTTTAAAAAGGTTAAATCAACATAAAGTTTGAATTGTTGTGCAAATAAACTTCGAACTGGAATTTGATTATTTGCAAAGTAAGACAACATAAAACATGCCAGGGTAGGTCAAGTCAAACAGATATTTTATTACACTTTGCACCTCGAGAGCATCTTTTCTTGTAAATTTTTAACCTCAAATATTTCACTTTTCAATACTTGATGGGTTTCCATTTTTATGTAAATTTAATTGAAATTCTTGCACAACAAAATTATTTACACACACCGGGCGAATGGCGGCGTCAATTTTGCCTTTTTATTATTATGGTTTTAGTAACGAAAAAACAAAAGCATTTTCCGATTTCCGTTTGTATTGTAGGCACACATTTTAATTTATGGGCAGTGGTAGTGCAAATCGAAAGGGATTATTAGGGTAATTTTGTTTATTTATGATCCTTTTTTATTGTTGTTTTCACAAATGTTGCTGGTTTTTATAATTTAGGTTGTAAGGGTTTTCCTTAGATGCGGTCGATAAGTAAATAATGTGGATGCGTTTTGAATTAAATAGTTTTTAAAAAACGTTTTATCCCTGAAGGTGAGACCCTCACGTAAACATATTGATCGTAAACAGTATTACAAACCAATTGAATTAATTGAACTGATAATTCAATTACATTGGAAATCTTTATCAAAAATAATGAAAGAAACTCGGGATTCTGTTAAACTATATTCAGTAAACTTAGGGATATTTTTGATCGAAATGAAGAGTAAGAGCCTACTAGCATGAATCATATTAAAAAAAAATATGGTAGACATACAACATACAATATAATTGGTTCTTACAAGCCTTTAGCCAGGATTACGACCTAGCTTCTTACGCCACTTATGTTGTTAATTTTCTATATGACTAACAGGACCAACTTACAGTTTAAAGTCGACTATTAATTTTCAATGGCTTTAGTCCAAGTTCATTTTTCAACATAGGTTGCATCCGTTCATGCGAAATGTTCAGCTCACAAGCAATTTTTCTACCACAGCGGCGTGAATTTCGATCAAATCTGGCCTTCATTTTTCGAATCATTTCTGGTGTTGTTACGGTTTTTTTTTCTTGTACTTTTTGGACGCGATGCAACACTGCCAGTATCATGGTAACGAGAAAAAAAATTTTATTCGCATTTAAATGCTGGAGGGCTCTATCGAAAGTCACTTGTGATTTTCCAGCCAAATATAAAGCAATCACACTATCACACTTGAATTCCATCACGAATAACTATTTTTGTGAATGCAATAGATCAAAATGCTTTTGTAAGCTTATAAACAATAAAATTAATTGTCACTGGAATAAATCTGTCAATTGTCAGATGAGCGGTTTACAAATGATAACAACCTGAAGTTGGTTGCAATACATATCAGCCACCCTGTAATACTGTCAGTAAAATAAAAATTTTTTCTGTTTAGAAAAATATTATCCTGCGTTCTAAAATTGCTAAAAAAAAAAGAATAAATATATTGGAGTGACAGTGATTGGAGTAGCGGAAGTAGAGATTCTACGCAACTCCTGACGACCTTTGATTTGAGGAGTTTGAATCCCAGTGCTGATTGCTGCTTGCTTGTTGTTACGCAAGGAAGGAGGTGAGTTCCCGGTTTTGCGGTCTAAGTTAGGTAATTTATGTGATCTGTTCAGTGCTAATTTATCGCTTCTGCAGAACATTTTTGAGCCATCAATGAAGATTCTAAAATCACAGTAGCCGATGATAGCTTCAGCAACCCATTATTCCCACATAGGAGTGTGAGTTTTGTATGTTCGTTCGAAAACAGTCTCTGGTACCATGTAGTCGCATCTAAACGCAAGAGGTTGGGTTCTACTTCACGAAGTAATGAAGCCTGGCCTAAACATAGCTGAGAACTTAAGTTTCAGTGAGTTTTAGCAGACATGTTTTAGAGGACAATGTGCATGTGTGACATCAGAGCATTCGTTGTCATATAATTAATACTGACTTGATGTAAGATGTACGCACATACCGTGAATGAAGTTATGAATTTTAATTTCATTAAGTGTTGGAGATAATTAAAAAATGTATGATACCCACCCAAATCAACGCAAAAATGTATGGATTTCTTTCACGGGAGCTTGTGCTTTAACTTCTTGCCCAGACATCTCGAACAAATTAAAATATAAATAAAATATTTTTATCAGCGACTGCCTCTCAACAGATTGAGAATAAAAATATTCTCATGAAAAGTTTCTCTAAAGTCTGTCATTCGGAGGTTCCACTAATTTTGAGAGCTTTTTGGTGGCCATTGGAGATCAACATTTGACACAATAAATCGATTGTGGAATCAGACTAGTTTAGGACTAGTTGTAGGACTAGTTTAGGACTAGTTGTAGGACTAGTTTAGGACTAGTTGTAGGACTAATCTAGGACTAGTTGTAGGACTAGTTTAGGACTAGCTGCAGGACTAGTTTATGACTAGTTGTAGGACTAGTTTAGGACTAGTTGTAAGACTAGTTTAGGACCAGTTTAGGACTAGTTTTAGGACTAGTTTAGGACTAGTTGAAGGACTAGTTATAAGACTAGATGAAGGATTAGTTGTAGGACTAGATTAGGACTAGTTGTAGGACTAGTTTAGGACTAGTTGAAGGACTAGTTATAGGACAAGATGAAGGATTACTTATAGGAGTAGTTTAGGACTAGTCGTAGGACTAGTTAAGGGCCTACTAGTAGGACTAGTTTAAAGCTGGTTGTAGGACTAGTTAGGACTAGTTGTAGGACTAGTTTAGGACTAGTTGTAGGACTAGTTTAGGAATCGTTGTAGGGACTAGTTGAAGGACTACTAGTAGGACTAGTTTAGAGCTGGTTGTAGGACTAGTTTAGGACTAGTTGTAGGACTAGTTTAGGACTAGTTTAAGGACCAGTTATAGGACAAGTTGCAGCACTAATTGTAGGACTAGTTAAGGACTAGTTGTAGGACTAGTTGTAGGACTAGCTTAGGACTAGTTGAAGGACTAGTTATAGGAGTAGTTGAAGGACTAATTGTAGGACTAGTTTAGGACTAGTTGAAGGACTGATTGTAGGACTACTTGTAGGACTAGTTTAGGACTAGTTTAAGGACTAGTTATAGAACAAGTTGCAGGACTAGTTGTAGGACTAGCTTAGGACTAGTTGAAGGACTAGTTATAGGAGTAGTTGAAGGACTAGTTGTAGGACAAGTTTAGGACTAGTTGTAGGACTAGTTTAGGACTAGTTGAAGGACTAGTTATAGGACTAGTTGTAGGACTAGTTGTAGGACTAGTTTAGGACTAGTTGAAGGACTAGTTGTACGACTAGTTTATGACTAGTTGCAGGACTAGTTTAAGACTAGTTGTGGGACCAGTTTAGGACTAGTTTAGGACTAGATGTAGGACTAGTTCAAGGACTAGTTGTAGAAGTAGTTGTAGAAGTAGTTGTAGGACTAGTTTGAAGGACTAGTTGTAGGACTAGTTTAGGACTAGTTGTAGGACTAGTTGAGGGATTAGTTGTAGGACTAGTTTAGGACTAGTTCTAGGACTATTTGTAGGAGTAGTTTAGGACTAGTTGCAGGACTAGTTTAGGACTAGTTGTAGAACTAGTTTAGGAATAGTTGTAGGACTGGTTTAGGAATAGTTGTAGGACTGGTTTAGGACTAGGTGTAGGACTAGTTGAAGGACTAGTTATAGGAATAACTTAGGTCTAGTTTAAGGACTAGTTGTAGGACTAGCTTTAGGACTAGTTGTAGGACAAGTTGCAGGACAAGTTTAGGACTAGTTTTAGGACTAGTTTAGGACTAGGTTTAGGACTAGTTTAGGACTAGTTGTAGCGCCTCTTTGAAGGACTAGTTTTAGGACTAGTTGTAGCCCTCGTAGAAGGACTAGTAGTAGGACTAGTTGTAGGACTAGTTGTAGGACTAGTTGTAGGACTAGTTGTAGGACTACTTGTAGGACTAGTTTAGGACCAGTTGTTGGACTAATTTAGGACTAGATTTAGGACTAGTTGTAGGACTTGTTGCAGGACCAGTTGTAGGACTAGTTGTAGGACTAGTTGTAGGACAAGTTGTAGGACTAGTTTAGGACTAGTTGTAGGACTTGTTGAGGACTAGTCGTAGGACTAGTTAAGGACTTGTTGTAGGACTAGTTGTAGGACTAGTTTAGGACTAGTTGTAGAACTAGTTGAAGGACTAGTTGTAGGACAAGTTGTAGAACTATTTGTAGAACTAGATTAGGACTAGTTGTAGAACTATTTGTAGAACTAGTTTAGGACTAGTTGTAGGACTAGTTGTAGGACTAGTTGAAAGACTAGTTGTAGGACTAGTTTAGGACTAGTTGTAGGACTAGTTGTAGGACTAATTTAGGACTAATTGTAGGACTAGCTTTAGGACAAGTTGTGGGACTAGTTTAGGACTGGATGTAGGACTAGTTTTAGGACTATTTGCAGGACCAGTTGTAGGACTAGTTATAGGGACTAGTTGTGGGACTAGTTTAGGGCTAGTTGTAGGACTAGTTGAAGGTCTAGTTGTAGGACTAGTTGAATGCCTATTTGTAGTACTAGTTGAAGCACTAGTTTAGGACTAGGTATAGGACTGGTTGTGGGACTAGTTTAGGACTAGTTGTAGGACTAATTGAAGGACAAGTTGTAGAATTAGTTGAAGGACTAGTATAAGACTAGTTGTAGGAGCAGTTTAGGACTAGTTTAGGATTAGTTTAGGACTAGTTTAGGACTAGTGTAGGACTAGTTATAGGACTAGCTTGGGACTACATGTAGGACTAGTTCTAGGACTAGTTGTATGAGTAGTTGAAGGACTAGTTTGAAAGGACTAGTTGTAGGACTAGTTTAGCACTAGTTGTAGCACTGGTTTAGGACTAGTTGTAGGATTAGTTGTAGAGCTAGTTGAAGGACTAGTTACATGACTAGCTTTACGACTAGTTGTAGAAATAGTTTAGGACTAGTTGTAGGACTGGTTTAGGTCTAGTTGGAGGACTAGTTGTAGGACTAGTTTAGGACTAGTTGTAGGACTAGCTGTAGGACAAGTTGTGGGACTAGTTTAGGACTAGTTGTAGGAGTAGTTTAGGACTAGTGGTAGGACCAGTTGAAGCATTAGTTGTGGGACTAGTTTAGGGCTAGTTGTAGGGAGTAGTTTAGGACTAGGTGTAGGACTAGTTGTAGGACTAGTTGCAGGACCAGTTGTAGGACTAGTTATAGGACTAGTTGTGGGACTAGTTTGGGGCTAGTTGTAGGACTAGTTGTAGGACTAGTTGAAGGACTAGTTGTAGGACTAGTTGTAGGACTAGTTTAGGACTAGTTGTAGGACTGGTTTAGGACTAGTTGTAGGACTATTAGTACTAGTTGTAGGACTAGTTTAGGTCTAGTTGTAGGACTAGTCTAGGACTAGTTGTAGAACTAGTTGAAGCACTAGTTTAGGTCTAATTGTAGGACTAGCTGTAGGACAAGTTGTGGGACTAGTTTAGGGCTAGTTGTAGGACTAGTTGTAGGACTAGTTGAAGGACTAGTTGTAGGACTAGTTGTAGGACTAGTTTAGGACTAGTTGTAGGACTGGTTTAGGACTAGTTGTAGGACTAGTTGAAGGACTAGATGTAGGACTAGTTTAGCACTAGTTGTAGCACTGGTTTAGGACTAGTTGTGGGACTAGTTTAGGATTAGTTGTAGAACTAGTTGAAGGACTAGTTACATGACTAGCTTTACGACTAGTTGTAGAACTAGTTTAGGACTAGTTGTAGGACTAGTTGTAGGACTGGTTTAGGTCTAGTTGTAGGACTAGTTGTAGGACTAGTTTAGGACTAGTTTTAGAACTAGCTGGAGCACTAGTTTAGGACTAGTTGTAGGACTAGCTGTAGGACAAGTTGTGGGACTAGTTTAGGACTAGTTGTAGGAGTAGTTTAGGACTAGTTGTAGGACTAATTTAGGGCTAGTTGTAGAACTAGTTGAAGGACAAGTTGTAGGACTAAAGCGATAGATGGACCACGCGATATTTAGAAAAGTGAGACTAATAAGACACATACATAGTTGGTCATCATAACCCTTCAGTCAGGATTATTGGCCTGGTTTCTTACGCTACTTAAGTTGTGTGTAAATTTTATACAGAAGTGTTGGGACCTACTGTTTAAAGCCGATTTTGAACGACAGACCTCAAGTTTTGCTGATAGTGCTATTAATTCTATTTGATGTTAGAAATTTGAAGAACAGGCCATTAGTTACATTTGTCAATGAATTTATTAATTTACGATGTACCACCACAGCTGCCAGGTAGATGAAACATCAAATCGTCAAATATTTGAAAAAAATCGTCAAATACGTTATATCTTAATAAACGTCAGTAAAAATAAATAAAATGAAAGGTTTTAAACACAAAACCATATAAAATCCATATTAAGCAGCAATAATATTGCATCATCTATACCTATGTGTGGTGTAAATAGATCTTGGCTTTATGGGCATGAAAATTCAGTGTGATGGTCGCTTGGTTTCTTAAGACATTGCAATAAATACTTCACTCTAAATGACACTATTTATAACCGACCGAAAATAAAATACAACTCTCATGTATGGGTAGACCTTTAAAGTCTATATTGAGGCTTCTCGACCGTATACAGATGAGGCCGTGGCTGGTCGTTAACCACAATAGAGTTCCAACTCCATTGTCTCATTGGAGCATCGTTACAATGTGGCTTTTATCACTATTCTATCGCTACTACAATGGATATTGCTCGTAACATTCGTCTTTCTCGGCTAGCACATCCGTATGTGGTCGATTGGCCAGTGTATCGCATACTGCATTACAGACAAAATTCGTTTGATAGACGGACTATTCCTGTTACTTATGGTTTAAAAATATTCATGCCTACTCTCCATAAATACTGCTCCCTCTTTCCTCATTCGTGTAATATATTTTCCTAGTTCCAGAAACAATGCCAACACCTGAGTGTTGATCGTATGAAAAAAAATAATGGCACTTGCCTTTGTTCTTTCGATGGTAATATAACAATAGAAGCAATAACCGAATATTTAAATTTTTTGGGGTCTTAAGGTATTAAAACGGTATAAAATATAGGAAAATCATCATGTTATACAAAGCTTAAGGAAGCCTTTAATGTAAAGAAAATGTTGTAAATTCTTAATTGTTAAAAATCGTCAAAATGACATTTTTGGACAAATCGTTAAATCTGGCAGCTATGTGCGAGATGCCTTACCACCTAGGAAATAAGGATCATTTTGTACAGCGTCCAATTCGCATGCGATAATCATTAATATACAAAAAGTAGTTTTTCGTCAACTTCTTCTCTTTCTCTTCTTGAAAAATTTTTCTCAAAAATCTATCGCACGGAGTCGACTTTAAACTGTTGGTCCCGCCACTTCTGTATTAAATTAACACACATAACGTAAGTAGTGTCATTAACGCGGGCTTCTTGGGGACGATTGCTGTAAACTGTCTAATGGTGAAGGTATGCCACTGGCCATTTTATAGTCACCTAGCAGCAACTCCTTTCCTTGTCATTCGCATCTTCTCTCTTTCCACTTTTCCTAAACTTGCACAATGCGCTGCATGAGTAGGGGTCATCCTCTGAGTGCAGGTTTAATAAAAAAAAAAAAAAATGATATTTTTGGACTTCAAAATCGCCAAAATGACGATAAATCGTCAAATCTGCCAACTATGTGTACCATGGATAATACTTGTACAATAAATTTCTAAAGTGTCCCAAATATCATTGTATTTTTATATCACGTCAGCAATATTGACCGTAATTTTATGACCCCCTATACAGTTCGTTAAGTTTTAAATCATCATTTATTAGTTTAGCCACTCAATTTAATATTTATTTACTAAATACTCCTGTTACAGATAAAATATTACATTTCATTTCATTTCATTTGTATTAGAAAACTTATCATTAATTTTTAAATACACACACACACATACACAAACATCATATGCTTTAGGTCAACAATATTTTAAACAATTCATTACACCAGCATATGCAATACTTTTCCAACAACGTATGATGTATGAGTGCTTACAAGCACCTCGTCAGCCTCTGGGGGGTAGTAAAAAATTTTTTAGAAAATATTCGTACACATAAATAATTTATGAAAGTCATCAAATTGTTTATTTATCATGCTGGTAAATATTCTAAATATACAAACAAACTCGTTTATAACGAACTCGGTTATAACGAATTCTTGGTTATTGCGTACATTTTTTCAAGTCCCAACGTTTTAATAACAATTTTCATACAAAAGAGCCTCTTAATGGCAATTTTTTATTTACTTTTAGAGTTTTTGCCTGAAATCAGTTGAAATAAAGTCACTGAAAAAATATTGCAGCAGTCTGACCTGGGGCTTAAACCGTGGCCTCCTGTCAGTACCTATTAAACTACAGCCAGTTGCTCAACAAAATTCCGACCACATGCATAAAACTGTATACCAAAACAAAAAAACACATCTTGAACAGGATATTTATTCGCGAATTTATCTGCGAATCCTTGATAAAAAGTATCCCACATACGTTAATGTCCAATGAAAGAGATTTTTTCTTTTGCTAATTGAGATCCTGGCTTATGTAGGTATGTGACAACAGCTTCAGGCTTCCAGGCTATTAAGAAATGTACTGCGTTGCTGCTGGTACTAACAGTGGCTAGTAGATTATTGTTCTCAGTAGATGCCAATGCCAAAATCCTACTAAATCTATCCGTCATAACGTTATAAAAGAAATATTCTTTCTGGTAGTTTCTACTGAACACAGCGAAATCAAATCCAATCGTCTAATAATCCAGGAAATTAATTTATCTTGAATTACCACCCGGAATTTAAGTAACTGGCTCACATGACTAACATCGACGGCAACACCAACACTCTCGAGAATTCTAGGTTATTACGTACATATTTTCAAGTCCTAACGTTTATTCGTTTATTACGAACTAGTTTATAACGAATGCTGGGTTAAAAGGAACTACTTTAAATTGGTCCCAGTAATTAAATTTCATATATTTTACCATTTTTATAATGAACCCTTAGAAATAACTTTGAAAGTGTGGCAATAGTCTTTACTTTTATTTAATATAGCAGCATTAAATTATAACTCAGCATCTTTAATCAGCTGATAGATAAAAAGAATTAACACATATTTTTGGGTTTTTAAGAAAATAAATTCTTTTTGTATTTGTATTTTATATTTTCCTCTAAAATTCACGCTGTTCATTACGAACTTTGCCTATAACGAACTACTTTTTCTAGTTCCCACGGAGTTCGTTATAACCGGGTTTGACTGTAAATAATATTTTTAAAATGCATATGTATAGGAATTTACACACACTTTAATTATAGAGAAAAATGGTAAAAGGTTTCCTAATAACATTTCACAAATAATTTCTAGATTTAAAGAAATACATACTAAAAAAGACAAAACATTGCCTCAGGCTGTTATCCTTTATTTTGTTTCTTTTATTTTTAATTTTATGTTGATGTTGTTGTATTTACTGGTGATATGGTCACGTTTAGACGACAAATGCTCTCAATAACACCTAAACGGCTCATACGAACAGGGTGGCTGATATGTATTGCAACCAACTTCAGATTGTTATCATTTGTAAACCGCTCGTCTGACAGCTGACAAGTTTATTCCAGTGACAGTTCATTTTATTATTTACAAGCTTGCAAAAGCATTTTGATCTATTGCATTTAGAAAAAAGAAGCTATTCGCGATGATATTCAACCTGATCGAGTGATTGCTTTATATTTGGTTGGAAAACCACAGGTGGCTATAGTTAGAGCCCTCTAGCATTTAAATGTAAATAAATTTTTGCATTTTGGCAGTGTTGCATCGCGTTCAAAAAGTGGACGAAAAACAAACGGTAACAACACTAGAAATGATCCGAAAAGAGAAGACAAGATTTGATCGAAATCCACGTCGCAGTGATAGAAAAATTGCTCGTGACCTGAACATATCGCGAGAACGGATGCAACACATATTGAAAAATGAGCTTAGACTTAAGATATTGAAGTTCCAAAAAGTGCAATAGCTCAGCGATGGACAAAAAAGTTAGACTGCATACAGTCAAGGAGTTACTTCGCTGGCACGAAAGTGGCCAGTTACCGAATTTGGCAGTTTGTGAACAAACAAAATGATCGAGGTTTACTTGCCAAAGAGGTCAGCTGAAAATTTACACCTGCGATTGGCCACAAGAACTCAAGCGCCGCCGATAGTAATGGTATGGGCCGAAGTAACGGCCGATGGTTGCTCCCCGTTCGTATTCATCGACCATGGGGTCAAAATAAATGCCGAATATTGTTGGGAAAATGTCTTAAAGACAGTATTGAAGCCCTGGGCAGACAAAGATTTCGGCCGCAGACCATAGATATTCCAACAGGACTCAGCACCACTACACTCAGCATGCGTCAACCAAGAATGGCTTAAAAAGGATGTTCCTCGCTTCATTTCTACCTCGCAATGGCAACCAAAATCTCCGGATCTGAATCCATTGGACTTTTGCACCTGAGATATTTTAGAAAGTAAGGTTCTCATTAAAAAATACCAAAGTGTCGATTATCTGAAGAAGGCGCTTCTTTGGGAATGGGCCAAAATACCGCAGAGTCAATTTCTTGCAACCTATGATGCCTTTGTCGGTCGTTTAAGGGCCATAATTCGTACCAAAGGTGGCCAATTCGAACAAATCTAAACTGATTCTAAAATTTGATTTTATTTCCAACATTTTTTGCTTTTTAACAATAAAATTAAAAAAATAATATAGCGCTTTACTTTGTTGCATTATATATACGCCACCCTGTATATGTTGGGATCGATGATGATGTCCATTAAAAACCAAAAAAAAAACAGTAAATGGAAATTAAAAAAAAGAATGCTCGAAATAGCTGATGAAAAACAAAAAAAAAAAATATTAATAAAACACACGTTACAAGTGGAGGAAAATCCAGATAATAAAAATAATTAAAGTTCAGTTTTTGGCCACACTTGTGTGTCTGTGTGCATGCAATTTTAATTTTATTCAACTTCAAGTATTACATGAAATAACCAACAGCAACAACAACAACATACCATTTTATTTTAATATTCAGTTTTAAGCATATTGTATAATATTTCACAACAACAACAAAATGAATAACAAGAAAAAAATTATGAAAAATAATAAAATATTTAAAATTACAAGTGTTTCCAGCAACATAAACATCAACATCCACCTGACAGAACACGAAAGAACATCAGGGTAAAAGGATTTTTTTTTTTGTTGTATTTTTTTTAATTTAAATTTTTATTTTTATTCATGTGCAAATAGTTAAATGAGCAGGATATTAATACTGTTTTAATAAAAAACAAAATAAAATAAATGAAAGGGATTAAGGGACAAAGAATATTTAATACGAAAAATAATTAAAAATATTTTATTCAATTCTGTTCATCTTTCAGATGGTGGGAAGAGTTCTAATGTCACCTTAAGCCATTATTGTTCAATAAGCAAAAAATGTTGAAAATAACATCAAATTTTAGAATCAGTTTAGATTTGTTCGAATTGGCCACCTTTGGTGCGAATTATGGCCCTCAAACGCCCGACAAAGCCATCACAGGCTGTACGAAAGGGGCTCTGCGGTATTTTGGCCCATTACCGGTGAAGCGCCGTCTTGAGGTGATCGACTTCGTATTTTTAAGTGAGGACCTTACTTTCTAAAATGCCCCACGGACAAAAATCCAACGGATTGAGATCCGTAGATTTAGGTGGCCATTGTGAGGTAGAAATGAAGCGAGGAACCTTCTTCTTAAGCCATTCTGAGTTGACGCGTGCTGAGTGCTGTGGTGCTGAGTCCTGTTGGAATGTCCATGGTCCTGGGGGCGAAATCTTTATCAGCCCAGGACTTCAATATTGTCTTTAAGACACTTTCCTGATAATATTCGGCACTTATTTTGAGCCCACTCCATTACTAACGCCGGCACTTGAGTTCTGGTAGGTAAATTATCAGCTGAACTCTTTGGCATGTAAACCCGATCATTTTGTTTGTTCACAAACTGCTCAATTTGGAATGGCTTCTCATCGGATAAAATCAAATTCGGTACTGGCAAGTTTCATGCAAGAGAAGCTAACTCCTTAGGGTCTCTCCAGTCTAACTTTTTTTCATCCATCGGTGAGCTCTTGCACTTTTTGGAACGTCAATTGCTTTAGTCCAAGCTCATTTTTCAATATGTGTTGGGTTCATTCTCGCGATATGTTCAGCTCACGAGCAATTTTGCTACCACTGCGATGTTGATTTCGATCAAATCTGGTCTTCACTTTTCGGATCATTTCTGGTGTTTTTACCGTTTTTTTCGTTCACTTTTTGGACGCGATGCAACACTGCCAGTATCACGGTAATGAGCAATAGTACAAGACGCAAAAGATTTATTCTCATTATAATGCAGGAGGGCTCTATCGATAGCCACCTGTGATTTTCCAGCCGAATATAAAGCAATCACACTATCATTTTTTTTGTGAATGCAATAGATCAAAATGCTTTTGTAAGCTTGTAAATAATAAAATCAACTGTCACTGGAATAAATCTGCCAGCTGTCAGACGAACGATTTACAAATGATAACAACCTGAAGTTGGCTGCAATACATTTCAGCCACCCTATATACACATAATCGGTCATTACAACGCCTCAGTCAGGCCTCAGTCAGAGTGTATGTTATGTTTTATCCTTGATTATAGGAACTTATAGATTAAAGTCGATTCTGAATGGCAGATTTTTGAGATACTTTTTCATGGCAATTAATTATTTACTCCCAGAATTTTTGCCAGAAATCTGCTGAAAGAATGTCAAGTGTTGAAATATTGGCTTTATACATTTTTATTGGATATGTCTGACTTGGGGTTTGAACAGAGGCCTTCTAGATAGACTACAGCGACTGCAATGGGAGCTGTTCTAGTAACAATTCAAAAATATCACCACTTTGACGTCCTTGAATTATTTTTATTTTTTCTAAAAGTTGTACTCCAATCTTTTTCGGAAGTGTTAAAAGTTATTAAGTGTTCTTATCAAATTAGAGCACTTTGAAGCTTTAGATGAACTGTATTGATAAATATCAGCTTTGGAGTTCGTCGAAATCACCTTCTTTGTAATTCTTAAGAAAATATTCGATTTACTCAACAATCAAGAATCAAAGAAGAATATTAGACTGAAGCCTAAACTTAATGCTAACACTACGTTAAGCATAAGTAGAAGGGAGTAGGGAGCACAGACGTATTATAGAAGTCTTAGCTTTTGCCGCAATCTCTGATAAGGCTATTCGAAATGACGGTTAGCAACTCATGTAGCTCCGTCAAAGAAGGAATGGAAATCATAGCAAATCAATTTGAATATCAAGGATCACTCTTGCAAATAGGCAATTGAGTAGTAGAGGCCTCCCAATGCTTCTTCAAGGCACGAAAGCATGAACACTATTAAGCACCTATGCAGTAGCCTTGAGAGTATTCGAGATAAAATTCCTGCGTAAGATCTTTGGTCTTGTGCAAATTAGCGATGCTGTTCGCATTCAGTTTAATAATGTGCTGTAAGAGCTGTATGACATGGACGTTGTGCAGCGCATTAAAATACTGCGGCTGTGCAAGCTCGACCATAATTTCAGCCATTAGCGCAAGACTATTAAAAAGACGACCCTGTCTATGTTGAAAAGACCAAATTCAGGAGGTCTGTCATCGATTGGTGTGACCGACATATAAATCACTAAAACGATGACACTGACATATTAACTTAACCTAATACTTTAAAGACTAAAGTCTATGGTAGAAATCAAAGATCAGCAATGAATCGTTTTTCCGCTACTCATAAGCATTCATGCAATTTATAGTATGAATGAATGAACAGAATAGAATTTTAACTACTCTGATTCATTCGTACTCGCTACAACGTTGATTTATAAGTATAAGTAGCAATGAGTATAAGCACAACGTTGACATCAAGCTCACAATATTCGAAATATGTTTGATTCATACGCCTACTCATTCTGATTCATAAATTTTGAAAAATACTTATAATACTTATAAGTGATTCGAGTGGCACGAATCATTCGTCAAAATTTACAACCTTTGTGGTTGTTGCATATACAAACATAGAAGAAAGGAAAGACAAAGACAACAAGCAAAGCATACACACAATCTTCTTGTAAGTATAGTAGTGTTCGTACGCGAATCATACTTATTTTGTGCTTCGTGTAACTATTAAGTAGAGAAGAGTCGAATTCAATAACATCATTCGTATTGTTAAGTATGAATACGACAAGTACTTCCAACTTTGAGTATGAGTTGTATGAGTATCATATCAAAATAAGTAATGAATGCGTATAAGTATCAGAAATTATAAGTATGACTCGAATATACTAATCGTTTTGAATACTCGTTGCTGATCTCTGGTAGAAATCGAGACCATGACTATGCTAATAGTGTGGCGTATAACTCACTAGATTACCAGAGCACACAAGGCTCATTTTCAAACTTTGAAAATAGGCTTCTTTAAGGTAATTGGTCTTCAAGTGACCGTTAAAGCAGCATAGACAATTTGAAAATTATTGTATAGTCTCCTGGCTTTTTCAGTCAAAGCAAAGCTAATAAGAATTAGGCCATCTATAGCTAGAATGTCTAGAAAAATACTTTTTAAAACCAAAAAAAGGTCAAGTAGTACACGAACTGGCAACCAGAAACAATAATTGGGTGCAATGGTTTTCGTGTAAAAGGGATGTCAATCTTCAGCAAAAATGCATGCCCGAGGAGGTATGTAGATGTAAGTTTGGCGTCTACCCAAAACTCAGAGGATAACCCCTACTCATCCAGTACATTGTGTTGAAAGTAGGAAAATATGTTATACAAAGAACGAAAGAGGACGCAAGATTTGAATTGGAAATGTGTTAGACCATAGATGAGTCCAAATTTAACCAATTTCAGTAAGATGCAAAGCAATACTGCTATCGAAGACCAAGGGAATGTGTTCAAAGATACCATGTGAACCAAACTGTTAAACATGGCGGCGAAAATATAATGTTTTGGGGATGCTTAATATGGTGGCATGTTGGCCCTCTATATTTAGTAGATGGTATCATGCGAAAAAAGACTATCTCCAGATTCGGCAAACCCATCTTCCGAATTTTATGGACAGATGTGCTTATCCCGAATAAGAAATTGTTTTCCAACAGGATAATGATCCGAAGCACACAGCAAAAACTGTAAAGATATGGAGTGGGAAACAAAATTTGCAATTGATAGAATGGCCAGCACAAAGTCCCGACTTCAATCCGATTGAAAATCTTTGGCCATTCGTGAAAATTCGGCTCGGGAAGTACGAAACAACCCTAACAAACGTGGACGAATTTTGGGATCGTATAAGAGCAAATTTCGAAAGATTATTATTAATAATTTGGTAGAAAACAAGGGTCTATCGACCAAATATTGAAATTGGGTTAGTTTCTTGAATTTTCTTCTCATTGAATTCATTTCATTAATTATTGTTCCTTTTCTGCTATTTGTTAAGAATAAAATAAAAAATTAAAATTAATTTTCTTTATTGTATTTGCTTATGGTTTTCTGCCGCAGTCGCCGTGGTCTAGTGGGTAGTGTGTTGGCTTATTAGACAAAAGGCACGGGTTCGAATCCCAGGTCGGACATCAAAACGAAAAAATATTTCTTCGGCGACTTCCTCTCAGCAGATTTCTGGCAAAGATTCTGAGAGTAAAAATTGCCATAAAAAGCTTCTCAAAAATCTGTCGTTCGGAGTCGACTTTAAACTGTAGGTCCCACCACTCATGTATAAAATTATCGCACACAGCATAAGTGGTGTGAGAAGCTAGGTCGTAATTCTGACTGAAGGGTTGTAGTGGCCAATTATGTATGTTTGGTTTTGTTTTTGTGGATGACGAAACTTAGAATTGTGAACATGCACTCACTTCTGCATGCCACTGTATATCGTATATAAAAAAAGTCGAGAAATTTGTTAATGTTAATACCTGCTATAAAACAAATCTCGATACTTAGTCTGAAAATATGTTTCATATAATTGCTCAAGTCCTAAATTCATAAACGATAAATTTCAAGAAATTATTCAAATTTTGTTTTTGGCCTTCAATTACATTTCAATGCCATGTTTTTTTATTATCGTTTTGAACAATAAATAAAAAGCAGACTTTTATACGCTACCAGTAACCAAGATTTTTTTTTCGAATTGGCTTCTTATCACAGCTCTCCAATCCATAACATTTAAAAAACCATTGAAATTAATTGAATATAAAACAATTTATGGAATATTTTCCATTTAATGTATGATTTATTAGGGCCAACGTGAAACGTGCCCCCAACTACTTGCTGCATGAACTGTAAATATCTATGGGCCTCATAAGGGAATCAAAAAAAAAACCAAAAAAAAAAACTAACAAAAACACGAGAAGAAAAGCATTTACATACAGAAGTGTACGTAATATGGTGAAACAAACAAACAAACGAATAAAAAAAAATGGAAAGAAAGAAAGAAAGATTGAGTACGAGCCAAAAAACAAAAACAAGAAAAAGAAAATAAAACGAAAATCTACATAAAATATGTTGAATATATTAGAGGAAAGACCATATAATCAAATTTTTACAATACCAATTTCCCTAGTGGAGAAGTCCGCCCCCCCCCCCCCAAAAAAAAAAACAAGAACAACAAAAAAAAAAAAGTAAAATAAAAGACTAGCTCACATACATTTTTAAACAATAAAGAAAACGAATAAAAACAGAAACCAACCAAGCTACACACACATTCTGAGACAATTTTGCAGACAGACACCAGAACAATTTGAAGGCATGACTAGAGGAAACACCAGTTGCTTTTTGCATTGGCAACACTTATGGTTGCCAACAATGTCTGTCTTCGGTATTAGCGTTGCTGTTGTTACAAATGTTACACTTACTGTTGCTTCTGCTTCAGCTTTTTTTCTATTGGTGTTGGTGTTGTTGTTGTTGTTGTATGTAAAGCAATGGAATTGTGGTTGAAATGGTTAGAAAACTTTTCAAATTGTTTATAAACTCTTGCACATCTATGTACACACCCTCACACATACAAAAGTTCACACTGCTGCTTATATATCGAAGGAAACGAAACGGAAAATAACACACATGGAAAATATGTTAAACACTTGGTTCTTACCCAAATACACATACATGCATACATGCACTACACATGAAGATACTACTACCACAAGCCTAATATGAATACAAAAAAATCTTAACACACACACCGGCGACATATAAATAGGCAAACCCACACATTCGGCCGCTCTTTCTCACTTACACATGTTAGAACACGTGTAGTTTGTCTGTCATTCCTTTTTTGAAAGGCAATTGGTAGTAGGTGTGTATGCAAGATAAGAAGAAACGGAAACCGAGCAAAAACTTTAAAAAAAAAACTGCAAAGAAATGGGAAAAATAAAAAAAAAAAGAATTTGAAAATTTTGATTGAAAAACTTTTCAATCTTTGGTTAATTTTTCAAATGGAAATTTGACAACTTCTTCTATCTTCACTACGGCAGCTTCTCTTTTGAGACATTAAGAGACAAAAAAGAAAAACAACCATCTGGCTTTAGTATAAATGTTCAAACTTGCAAATATTTGGTCAAATTAATCAAAAAAGATTATCTTTTTCTCCTTCCTTTCTTTCTTATTATCATTTTTATTGTTTATTTAATTTTTTTTTCTTGCCACACAACGGTGTGGTTGATAAATTTGAAAAAGTTTCTTAATTCCATGCAACAAAATATTCGAAATTTTCTAATTTGGAGCTATCCCGAATGTATCTTTTGAATAAGAAAAGCCAAATAAACCAGTAGCTTTAGAATAGCGTTTTTGAAAAAAATTCATTGAAAATTTTCTTAAATTATCAACAGAGAGCTTGAGTTCTGTGTCGAGAGCCGACATCAAAGCTCTCCACAGATTCATTAGCAGCTTGGGCTGGTTGAGAGGTGCAAGGGCTTCATAAGTGCCGTCGCACTCTCAACCTGTTTTATTTTTGTGTCTGTTTCTTTATATGTAATCCCGCCGTTTCCCATTCTCCCTCCCCTTACCTACAATCCTACATCCTCTGTTTCTTTACTCCCCTAAGGACAATGTGCAATGGGTCAATTTCGACCTCCGGGTCTTGCTCGTCTTAACAGACAGGTGCTCGTCTAACAGAAGCCCGCTTTATTTGATGGAAAACTTGGCACTGACGTTAATTTTATTTAGAAAATGGCTCTGAGCATTATTATCTTTTGTGCCACGAACCGGTTTAATCCTTTTGCCCTCCTTGGGTCAATTTGACACAATTTTGATTTACAAACGGAAAAGAAAGAAAACTTCGTGACAAACTAGCACTGATTAGAAACAAGCTTAGATTAGTCCAAGCTCATGTTTCAATATGTGTTGCATTCATTCTCTCAATATGTTCTGCTCACGAGCAATTTATCTAGCACTGCGACGTGGATTTCGATCAAATCTGGTCTCCAATTATCGGATTATTTCTGGTGTTGCTTACCGATTTTCTTCGCCCACTTTTTGGACACGTGGTAACACTGCCAGTATCACAGTAACGAGCAATGGTACGAGAAACAAAAGATTTATTCACATTTAAATGCTGGAGGACTCTAACGATAGCCACCTGTGGTTTTCCAGCCAAATATAAAGCAATCACACTATGCTTGAATGATCACACGCTTGAATTCCATCACGAATAACTATTTTTCTGAATGCAATAGATAAAATGGACTGTCGCTGGAATAAATCTGTGAGCTGGCAGATGAGCGGTTTACAAATAATAACAACCTGAAGTTGGTTGCAATACATATCAGCCACTCTGTACATATGAGAAACGAGCCAGATATTTTGCGCATAGTCTTAGCGTTCGAAATGTGTGCCAATCCCTTAATTTTTTTCGTTAACGAGTAGGCCAAAAACTTTGAAATAAGAAGCAGATATTATATAAGAATTGGCCACACTTTTGAGAACCTCTAGGTTGACCTGGACGTTGAATATCAATTGTTAAGTAAGTAATTATAATAATTTGAATATGAAGTCGCCGTGGTCTAGTGAGTAGTGTGTTGCCATGAAAATCTTCTCAAAAATCAGTCGTTCGGAGTCGACTTTAAACTGTAGGTCCCGCCACTCATGTAGAAAATTGACGCACACAACATAAGTGGTGTGAGAAGCTAGGTCGTGATCCTTACTGAAGGGTTGTAATGACCAATTATGTATGTATGTGTAATTCTAATAATTTATTTGATAGACGAATTTGGTAATCTTGTGTGAAAATTTTCAATTTCAAAAACCAAAAATTATAATCAGGACTTCTCGTTAAGTTATTAATTAAATTGAATTACTTTTATGGTCATTATAACATTCCATAATTCTCAGTAACAAATCAAATATATTTACCAGAGATATTACTTTTATTATAAGTACTATCAAGTAACAGAAATTAAATTTTTTCCTATAATTTGATAAAAATTTTTGAACACGAGAGTTTTCAAGAGCTTTACTTCTGTTCTATACTGCACGCTCCTTTCAGTTTTCTGAGTTTATTTTTTCATTTTTTCTTAATTTTTTTTTTGTGTCTCGAAATAAAGCAGACCAATTTAACGCATATGTTCACATTTTATTTATGAAACCACAGTCAACAATAAAGAAAACGAAATTAAATTTATTTCAACAATTGTTGAGAATTTTTCTTCTTTATCAAATCAAATCATAAAAAAGAATTTGACGCTTCCAACAACACTCCAAAAGCACTCACTTCTAAACACTTTGCAACACAGTGTACAGAACATACGCAGACACATTAACATCCGTAAACACTGGCACAGCAAATTCCATCCGTACACCAACATACACGACATTGTGTATGGTTGAGAAGAGAGCTCAACTTGTGGAAATGACAAGAAAAGGGAACAACGTAAACAGAACAAAAAAAGAAAGAAAGAAAATAGAAAATATGGAAAATAATAGAGAAGAAGAATAATTTTTATGATTCGATATGTTACTCGTAGTTTCAATGTACGTGAGTGTGTGTGTATGTTAGTCCTGCCTAGGACATAACAAAAAATTATATCATGGTCAGCAGCACATTCGAGATCCATGGCAGTTGTAGTGGAAAATTAAATATGAGTAAATAATACTATTTATATACACAACAGAGTGCCATACACTCACTCACTTACACTTACTCATACAGTCACTTACTTAGATTCTTATTTATCCACATCAAGACCAAAGATAAGAGACTGTTTTCTTGTATTGGGTACTCCTTTTCCATTCCAATTTCTTTATGCCCGTCTTGTTTCTTTTTTCTAAAACAGAAACAGAAAATATGGCGCAATAACTGGACAAAATTAAGAAGCCCCTTAAGGAAGCAAAACGAAACCTAATTGATATGCTCCTTAGGAACCAAAATCTTTGGAACTTGCTTCGATTGACACCACTTCACATCAGGGATTGCGAGTAGGGTTTTAAGTTTTCCTAAGAAAATTATGATGTTTTTAAGGAATCTGAACTACGATTGACATCTAGATTAAGCAACAAAAATCCCGCTCATAAAGCTCTCCGTATCTAACTAAATATCTTGAATATCTACTAGAATGAGATGGGGTTACATACGTTTATTGGTAAAAATTGATATATTGGACTCGCCTCGATTACAGGCATAGCATGCTGATCTTCAGAATACCGAAATTGTATCCTCTTTTGAGTTCAAATACTACGACTTTTTCCAAAGCTAAACCTGATTTGCAACCAACTTCAGGTTGTTATCATTTGTAAACCTCTCGTCTGACAGCTGACTGATTTATTCCAGTGACAGTTCAAAGCTGATATTTATCAAGACAGTTCATCTAAAGCTTCAAAGTGCTCTAATTTGATAGGAACGCTTAATAACCTTTAACACTTCCGAAACAGATTGGAGTACAACCTTTAGAAGAAATGAAAATATTTCAAGGACATCAAAGTGGTGTTATTTTTGAATTGTTACTAGAACAGGACCCATTGCAGTCGCCGTAGTCTATCTAGAAGGCCACTGTTCAAACCCCAAGTCAGACATATTCAATAAAAATGCATAAAGCCAACATTGACATTCTTTCAGCAGATTTCTGGCAAAAATTCTGAGAGCAATGAAAAAGTTTTTCTAAAATCTACCGTTGGGAATCAATTTTAATCTATAATTAACATACACTCTGACTGAAGCCTAACTGAGGCGTTGTAATGACCGCTTATGTGCGTATACATATACAGGGTGGCTGATATATATTGCAACCAACTTCAGATTGTTATCATTTGTAAATCGCTCGTCTAACAACTGACAGATTTATTCCAGTGACAGTTGATTTAATTATTTACAAGCTTATAAAAGTATTTTAATCTATTGCATTCTGAGAAAAAGTTATTCGTGATGGACTTCAAGCGTGATAGTGTGACTGCTTTATATTTGGCTGGGAAATCACAGGGGGCTATTGTTAGAGCTCTCTAGCATTTAAATCTGAATAAATCTGTTCTTTCTCGTTCATGGGGTCAAAATAAATGCCGAATATTATTGTGAAAATGTTTTAAAGACAGTATTGAAGCCCTTGGCAGACAAATTTTTCGGCGCAAACTATGGGCATTCCAACAGGGACTCAGCACCACCGCACTAAGCACGAGTCAACCAAGAATGGCTTATAAAGGGAGTCCCTTTCATCAGCTTCATTTCTACCACACAATGGCCACCAAAATCTCCGGATCTCAATCCGTTGGAGTTTTGCGCCTGGGGCATTTTGGATAGTAAGGTTCACAATAAAAAAAATACCAAAGTTTCGATCATCTCAAAATGGCTTTTCGCCGGAAATGAGCCAAAATACCGCAGAGCTTTGTCGGCAATTTGAAGGAATGGCTTCTCATCTGAGAAAACCAAATTCTGTAACTGGCCACTTTCACGCAAACGAAGTAACTCCTTGGTTCTTGTCCATCGGTAAGCTATTGCACTTTTTGGAACTTCAATGGCTTTAGTCCAAACTAATTTTTCAATATGTGTTGCATCCGTTCCCGCGATATGTTCAGCTCACGATCAATTTTTCTACCACTGCGGCGAAGATTTCGATCAAATCTGGTATTCACGTTTCGGATCATTTCTGGTGCTGTTACCGTTTTTTTTCGTGCACTTTTTGGACGCGATGCAACACTGCCAATATCACGGTATAACGAGCAATGGTACGAGAAACAAAAGATTTATTCACATTTAAATGTTGGAGGGCTCTAACGATAGCCACCTGTGGTTTTCTAGCCAAATATAAAGCAATCACACTATCGCGCTTAAATTCCATAACAAACAACAGTTTTTCTGAATGCAATAGACCAAAATGCTTTTGCAAGCTAGTAAATAATAAAATGAACTGTCACTGGAATAAACCTGTCAGCTCTCAGACGATTGGTTTACAAATGATAACAACCTGAAGTTGGTTGCAATATATATCAACTACCCTGTATGTATAGTAAGTAGAAGGCATTCTCATAACGCTTCCAATCCTTTACTAAATCTCCAATAATTCCTTCTTTGTGGTTAGTCTTCCTCAAGGGTGTCAAATTGACTGATTTTGACACTCATAACCTTAGCTTTTACATACATAATTGGCCATTACAACCCTTCAGACAGGATTACGACCTAGCTTCTAACACCACTTATGTTGTGTGCGTTAATTTTATACATGAGGGGCGGGACCTACAATTTAAAGTCGACTCCGAACGACAAATTTTTGAGAAGCTTTTGATGGCAATTTTTACTCTCAGAGTCTTTGCCAGAAATCTGCTGAGAGGAACTCGCCGAAGGAATATTTTTCGTTTTGACGTCTGACCTGGGATACGAACCTGGGCCTTTCGTCTAATAAGCCAACACACTACCTACTAGACCACGGCGACAAACCGTTGCTTTTGTTTGCTGCATTTCGCTGTTCTCATTATAGTTGTTATTGAACTATTTTCCTCTCCCGTCTTTAATGCTTAGGTGTAGTGTGATATTTTGCTTCTAATATTGATCGCCTGTAGTATGGATGATACATTGCCCACATCATTGCACTAATTTTTCGTCTTCTTCCCGGCGTCTTTTGTGATTAATCCCTTTTTTTCATGTAACTAATGATATGTATCACCAGCAGCTCGCCTTAGTGAGTTATACCAGGTTGACTAGTGAGTGATATATTGAGTAAGCAACAGTTAATATGCTAGCGAACCCTTCCTTTGTCTATACCTAACTTGGCAGTGATCTTCCTGACCAACCTAATGCAATGCTGCGAACTTTTGCTAGTTTTCTGTTTCCACTGAATATTGTGATTGACAATATTTCTACAACCACCAACTCGCCAGTAAATTAGTGGTTATGATCTAAGCGATTTTTACATTGCCTCTATTGTACTTGTTTCTTTAGTTTGTCTTGTTTTAATTTGGTGTTTCAATCGGCAATAAGTAGTTGACCACCAAAGTCTACATAATAAACTTTTAAATTTAAAGCTCCTTTTTCGATTGACTGTGATCGTCAACAGGGGTCGCACAGTACATTATCTCGGCCCTTGAAAAAATCCGTGCTTGTCCATAGTCTTTCTGTCATGTAAGATTCTCCCAGAAAGTGATTTGGTCTCCATCAATATAGGACAATCTGATTCTGGATTTGTGAAGTGAAATTCACATAATTTATGATTTCCTATCTGGTTAGTCCTAATTTCATTTCATACATAAATACACGTATAGTTAAGCATTACAACCTTTCAGTCAGTGAGAGAAATCTGTCTCTGTCTGTAGGTCCCGCCACTTATCTATAAAAATTAATTAAATATTAACAAGAAAAGTTGTATGAAAAACTAGGTCAATAACCCTGACTGAAGAGTTCTAATAATGTATGAAAGTCTATTTTAAAATTTAAAAAGGTTTTTCGAAGACAACAAAATGCTGAGAAACTGTTTCAGATATTTTTTGTTACAGACACAGCATCTATAAATTCTAATTCAACACACAAACTGTCTCTTCAGTCATTGGAAAAAAGGTCCTGTTTAATAATATCCCTTAGAAAGTAAGAAAAAAACCGAAATTAATTTTAATAATCCTTCAAAAACAAACCAAAAATTAAAAAATATTCTAGCTTTAAAACCCAAACACTTATAAAATATTCGTTAATTTGTTTGTAATTTCAAATCTTCTACAACATCTTGAACTGAGTAATAATTATACTCGTTCCTAACGATTTCTGTGCTGATGGCAATTACAACAAACACTTCATAAAAAAAACAAACAAAAAAAGAGTGAAAGAGTGAAAGAAAAGAAAGTCTAAACAAAAAATGAAAATTAACGAGAAGAAAATAATAATTTTTTAAAAATATTTCGTGCGTACGAAGCAAAACAATAATCAGAAAGCAAAAGCGCAAACCAGTCTAGACCGCCTGGTAGTACCCTACATTGCACACGGTAACGAAGTCCACTTTTATTTCAACTCAATCTCATCAAGAGGAAAGATTTTATTTATAACGTGACTGAAAAATAAATTAGGAGAGACTCATAAAACGTTTAAGGAGTAATTAGGAAGTCGTCGTGGTCGAGTAGATAGTATGTTGCCTTATTAGACGCAAGGCCCGAGTTCGAATCCCAGGTCTGACATCAAAACGAAAATATGAAAATATTTCTTCGTCGACTTCCTCTTAACAGATTTCTGGCAAAAACTCTGCTTCTCAAAAACAAAAAAACAGTCATTCGAAGTCGACTTTAAACTGTGTAGGTCCCGCCAATCATGGAACAAATTAACGCACACAACACAAGTGGTGTGAGAAGCTAGGACGTTGCATAATGTTTCCATTCGACTTCCGTGTACTGTACTTGTCACAGTTGATATCCTCTAACCTAACCTAACATAACCTAACCTAACCAAAGGAGTAATTGGCGACGACAGTTCGCACTCGGACCACGTGAAATTCATCAGCGAAATAGCATCTGTAATCCAGGAAGTCTGACGAGTCTAATCGGTGTATTGCCTAAGCCTGACTAGCAAAATATTTTATGAAAAGGGTCTGGTTCTGAAATTTGCAAACACACATTTGACGTAGGAACGTTTCGAACCCCGGGTTAGACATCTCGAAAAACATGAAATTTGAAAAATATTTTTTCGGTAACGCCCTCACAGCAGATTTCTGGCAAAAAAAATTTAAAATTTTATGAAAAAGTTCTTCAAAAATTTGTCTTTCGGCATCGACTTTAAACTGTAGGTCGTGCCACTCATGTCAAAACATAAATGGTGTAAGAAGCTAGGTTGTGATCCAGACCATTCACCATTTATGAATAAATCGTTTAAGCCAGATTAGATTTATAAGCAGTTTCAAGACAATATCTGGCGAAACGAGACTGGTATTGGCAAAGGCTATATCGAGAGACATATTGGCGGATGATGAATGAAGAGGATATATGCACATACACCGTCATGGGCACCGAAGACAATTTACGATTAATAAAAACGTAGGAGGGACCTAGTTGGATTTGCTAATGGCAGTCAGGTTGGGAAGAAAATTTAAAGAAAACGTGGACATTTCACTTCGTCCTTAATATAGTCCTTCAGATGGAGGACAAATACTACGTGCTAAACTTCTACTTCACCAAGTTTTTAACTAGTCATGGTTGGACATAACGTTGCTCTATGTACCCAAAGCCAAAATAAATTTCGGGCCCAGCTAGCTTATAGTGGAGATGTTAGAAATGTGAAATTCAGATATACATACATACATACTTGGTCATTACAACCCTTCTGTAAGGATTTCGACCTAGCTTACTAATGTGTAACTGGTGTAAGAGTTACGTTGTAAGCGTTAATTTTTTATACATGAGTGGTGAGAAGCTTTTCATAGCAATTTTTACTCTCAGAATTTTTGCCAGAAATCTGCTGAGAGGAATTCGCCGAAGAAATATTTTCATATTTTCGTTTTAATGTCTGATCTGGGATTCGAACCCCGGGCTTTCGTCTAGTAGGTACCGCGGCGACTTCGGAAGTTAAAGCTAACCAGCGCTCCGCGAAATAATAAGGCACGGAAGAAGAGTTATGGAAGGACTTAGGGGTGAACTTAGTACTTGGGCACCAGTGATGATGTGTGCTTTGAAGATTCCTGACTTGCGAACCTGTTTACGGTCACTCATTTTTATTTCTGATTTCTAATACGAAATCCATAGAGTTATCCTAGTAACTTTGCAACAGTAGTTGCAAATTTTTTAGAGAACTTAAAAAATTCTAACTAAAACAGAATTAAAATTCATGCAAATAACGCCTTGGAGCCGAACCCTTTTGGTAAACGCGTTGAGCCCTACAGAAATTTATGATTGAAATGAAAAATATCAAAAGAAAAGAGGAAAAAGATTGTGAATTTTGTTGTTACATTTGCAGTGCGAATGAGAGCAAATTAAGAGGATTTGTAATAAATTTTAAATCATAAACAACATTTAAAGTGGCTTTAAATGTGAATTTTTTCCATTCCTACTCAATACAGCGGCAGCGTAGTAGTACCCTTTTTACGGAACCGAAACAAAGTCATAATTTATGTGTGCCAGAAGAAAGAAATCCTGAAAATGTAAATAATTAACGAAAGAAAATATGCACACAACAAAAACAACAGAGAAAAAGAAAATGTCGAAAATAGTATTAATAAAGATTTGGTTTCTTGTTTAGTTAGACTTTAACCCATGGGGAGATGTTGGTAATTCTATAAATTTTACCGAAAAAGAGATTTTACGAATTTAGATTTGAGATTTTATCATTAAATAGCTCGTTTTAGAAGTAAATTATTTCCCAAATGTAAAAGAAAAAACACCTGTTGGCCAAAAGTCGACAAAACTAACGATCTAGTATTAGTAGCCTTCATTGGGCTGACGACCATAGATGCTGAAAATAAAATATCCCACTTAACAAAAATGGAAATCGCATACTCTTCATAAGATTGTGACCAGTATTTGCACTCTAAGATTTCTCCATCTCTACTCCAGTATAGTGGCACCCTTAAGTCCTACGTTATTAATTGAATATTGCCTCCTCAGTATTCAAAACCATGAGTAGGTTCGAGTCATACTTATAATTTCTGATACTTAGACGTATTCATACTTATTTTAATATGTTACTCATACTACTCATACTCAAAATTGGAACTACTCATCGTACTCATTTTTAATAATATGCATAATGTTATTGACTTCGACTCGCCTCTACTTAACATTTAAACGAAGCACAAAATAAGTATGATTCGCGTACTTACACTACTATACTCATAAGAAGATTGTGTGTATGCTTTGCATATTGTCTTTGTCCTTTCTTTCTTCTTTGTTTGTATATGCAACAACAACAAAGGATGAAAATTTTGATGAATGATTCGAATCACTCGAATCACTTATAAGTATTATAAGTATTTTTCTAAATTTATGAATTAGAATGAGTAGGCGTACGAATCAAACGTATTTGTACACGCAACAACAATAAAGGTTGTAAATTTTTTATAAATGATTCGAATCACTCGAATCACTAATAAGTATTATAAGTATTTTTCTATTTTTCATTAGTGCTTATGAGTAGCGGAAAAACGACTCTGGTAAGTACCTCAGTTCGAGCTCAGAAATTTTAACAATTTTTCGGAGATTGCTATCTATGGATGTCGTTCGTAATAAATCAAGTTTCACATAAACAAAGCATTACAAATAGAAAATAGAATTTGAAAATTATAATCAAGTGCTTTTAATATTTTCTGAACAACAACCCTCCTAATTTCTCACACTACTTATGTTGCGTGCGTTAATTTTATACATAAGTGACGGGACCTACAGTTTAAAGTTGACTCCAAACGACAGATTTTTGGGAAATTTTGTATGGCAATTTCATTCACTGTCACAGTTTTTTCATATGTCGTTTCGTTGGATATGTTTGACCTAGGGTTGGAACCTTGGTCTCTCATCTAATAAGCCTACTAGATTACGTGAACCAAGAAATAATAACGATTATTATAAAGTTGCCAGGCGAGGTAAGCCCATGCAATTAATGCTGAATAAATGTCGTGAGTTCTGAAAAGGTTTTGTGGAATAATACATTTTATCTTTAACACTTACATCATACGTACTGACATTAAATATGGAGCTTCCCGATTCAATAGAATCCGCGCTCAAATAATATTCTTTGAATAGAATTTTCCTCATGGACTTGAGTATGTTGTCTTACAAAATGTCATAGCGAATCTTGGCCACGGAGAAGATCATTCAAAAAACGGATATCATTACACATACGACAACACTTCTTGTATAAATTAAGGTAAGATAACTCTTAAAGTTATGCAATGATATTTACCTTGACGACGTTATCGACATATATTTTTTAAAAAAATGAAATTGCGATCCAAAAGATGAATGTGAGTTTCTATTACCTCAACTGGACACATTGCAAATGGAGAAACTCTTCGTTGGGCACATCAGCGCAGTTTTTCCTGAAGTCAAGAATACACGTATGTCAACAAGTCTCAAAATTTTTATAGGAAATATTCGTGGCTCAAATGGATATCAGAATATTTGATTGCAGCTTGTATGAGTTAGAAGCCATGTCACAGGAAAAACATATAACTGTGGAAACTATATTGTTATGTGCATCAGTAAGAACTATGGATGCCAAACGGGATCGATTTTTAAAAATCCAGGGATTCGGAATTTTGTAGATCACGATCCCGAAATACTGAAATATTTCGTGATAATTCGGGATCCATAAATCCCGAAAAATCACGGGAAAAATCGCGATTTTCTCTTAATAATAAAAATATTTTGTTAATAAAATCATTTGTATTCCAGTTCTGTGTGTATATTAGAATTATATTTCATTAAAAATAAATTATAAAAACAGCAAGAAAAAATGTAACAAAAAAAGCGTAAATTACTATATGCAAATGCATTAGATTTAAGAAAACTGTTTGGATTCCAACTGTTTGGATTGTCAAATAGTTCCCAGATAGCTTTATGGAGCATGTAAATATTCACCTCTACCCCCTGCTGATGTAAATAAATCTATTTCTTTGGACAGTTGAGTATCCAAATCAGTTACCCTTTTAATACTTCGATGCCATCAAATTATTTTTTATCACTGGAAATATGATTTTCCTCACTGAGTTCCTATTGTTGAAGTCAAAGTGATGTCAAAATAAATATGAATTCACAATCCCGAAAACTCCCGGGGCAAGTTTTTAAAAATCCCGAAAGTCGGGATTCGGTATTTTGTGAATCCCGGAAATCCTGGGACTTCGGGATTCGGAATTTTCCGATTGGCATCCCTAATATGTATATATGCAATTCATTAATTTTCCAGTTTGGCTCCATTGAAACTCATCAAACATAAAAAACATAAATTTTTTTTTTATCTCATACCCATCAAATGGGTTAACAGCCACCGAAATTGCAAAGAAAATAATATTTCGTTGATTTTCTCGGCTCCTATTTCTACCACACAAGCAAACTCTTTTTCGTTTTATTTATTTAATTTTAATCCACCAAATAACAACAAAAACAAAAAAAAAACACAAAAAATAACGCAGAAAATCCCTATAATTACTCTTTTCTTCAAATTACACATTCCGCTTCTATGTTTTTCCTTATTTTTTCAAATTTATGCCCTTCTTTTCTCATTTTTACTAGTCGTTGCTTTTCATCGTATTGTAGAGGAGAGAAGAAGCAAGGAGTATTAATTTGTTTTATGTCCCTCTCCCTTTCCGCATAGCACACAAATATGGAGACAAACATGAAGGCTTGAAAAAAAATGGCTGGCAGGCAACCCAAACTTTATAAATTCTTTTATCATGTAATTTTTGTTCCTTCTTCCGGTTTATTTTTTTTTTTTTAATGTGTTTTTGTATAAATTTTAATCCCACAATATTCAGCTGGGAAAATTCAAAGTAAATATGTGCACATACCCGTATACATAAAACAGCAAACCCGACCCCAGGACCAGAACCAGCACCAACACCAATACCCTGCATGAACCATCAGTATGCGAGCATAAATTTTTCAACTAGAAATTGCTTAATAACCCAAAAACAAAATGGAAAGAAAAAAACAACCATGAAATGAAAATGGAAAACGTTCAAAACAAGATTTTAAATATTTTTTAATCAACTTCAAATAGAATTAAATTAAAAGCAAAACGACGTTTTTATTTTCTTTTTTTTTTTCTGTTTTTAAAAAATAATTACAACATGAGCGTAAGCACTTAAGCAGGAATTGCAATTTATTAAAAGGAAAAAAAAATAATTTTTTAATGTCGTTTTTATAAATTTAAAAATAAAATTTAATTTTAATCTGATGTTAACAAACTTTAAATTCACCACCACAGGTATGTGCAATCATTTATGTTTTAATGTTTGCAGTGAAAACTGCAATTGATTGATGAGCTCAAGCCAGCTATCCGTTTAAGTTTTATCTATCGGTTATTTCGAATCTGGCAACGCTTATGTCATTCAATTCTGCCACTAAATTCATTATACAGTCAAGCTCGTTTATAACGAACTCGGTTATAACGAATTCTTGATTATTACATACACATTTTTAAATCCCAACGTTTTAATAAAAATTTTCATACAAAAAACTCCTTTATAATGAATTCTCGGCTAAAAGGAATTACTTTAAATGGTCCCAGTAATTAAATTTCATACATTTTACTTTTTTATAACGAACCCTCAGAAATAACTTTGAAGTGAGGCAAAAGTCTTTACATTTATTTAATATGGCAGCATTAAATTATAACTAGGCATCTTTAATCAGCTGATAGTTAAAAAAATTTATTGCATTTTATATTTTCTTTTATGACTTCACCCCGTTTATTACGAACTTTGCCTATAAGGAACCATTTTTTTCTGGTCCCACGGAGTTCGTTATAACCGGGTTTGATTGCACTATCTCCATTGAACGTAATGAATCGATTTTTCACTTCAGCAACGTTGAAATTTTTTGAACCAACGAAAAACTGTTCGGTGATGTCCATTTTGGAAAAAATCAATCCGCTTTTTGGTTAAAGCTCATTTTAATCTTGGTGGATGCGTTAATAAGCAAAATTGCCCAAAAAATCCTTGATCCACTTGATCCTACAAAAGCCAATGCATCCATTACGAGTGACTGTTAGGTGTGGCTTGTTGAGCGGTGGCTTTATTGAACTTTATTTATTTCAAAATGATGAGACAGCAACCATTACGGTTAATGGAGGTACCTATTACACCATGAAAACTGATTTTTGCTTCGTATTGATATGAACGATGTTTGGTTTCAACAGGATGATGCAAGTTGTTACACATCTTATGCCACAATTCACATTGGACGGAATAGTCCAATGTTTTATGGCCGTTTAATTAGTTTGATGTGATATTAATTGTCCATCAAGACGCTGCAATTTGAACTATTGGTTTGTCCGGCGCTGTTAAAGAAAAGAGTTATACCGACAAACCAGAGACTATTGAGCATTTGCAGGCCAACGTTCGCATTGCCATTGCCATTGCCGAGATACAACCCCAGAGACTCGAAGAAGTGCACGAAAATTGGCCCAATCGACCAGCCCTGCGACCAGCCGCGGTAGTTTCATTCATGAATATTCCATTTCTTACCGGAGTAACAAAAAAATTAATTTGGCAAAATTTCAAATCCTTTTTGTTTTATTGCATTTTTCAATTTAAACTTTTAAAATTTCCCAGCTTACTCATCGTACTATGGTGTCTATGATTATTTAAAAACAAAGCGTATGAGTAATGAAGAATTCTTTGTACTCTCAGAACGCGGTTTCCATATAACGCAGCGCTGAAATTGCGACAGCCCTCTTATAACGTGGTACTCTTATTGAGCGGTTTGCGTTCAACTACATCTTATAAGTTCTTTCCGAACAGCCTATGAATGAATAGTAACTAGATATTGTAAGAGGTTTGAATATAAGTTTTATTTTCGACGCTAAAGTTTAGCCTAGATACAGTATCGTGCAAAACAATAGCAGTTCGGTTTTCAATTTAAAAATCAATGTATGAAGATGAACCAAGTGAGGAGGATAAATATTAAAAAATTACATTATTTTACAAGTCTTTCTTGATTTGGTTGGAAACCAGTTTTTTAATTTAGTTTTTATTTCATTTTTTTTATCAATTCCAATATAAACTCTTGAATTCAATAAAAATAATTTCTAATTTATCTTGCCTTTTGTATTTTTTGGTCTCCATATAACGCGGTACGAAGGAAGTGATTTGCACTAATTCTGTGTTTCTTATAGCGCGGTTTTCATAAAATGAGGTAGATGGTTTCCATAGAACGCGTTACGAATTAGTCTGGTTTGTACCTGAAATCCGAGTTTCATATAGCGCAGTTTCCACACAACGCGGTACGCACTCACCGCGTTATAGGAAGGTTGACTGTACTCCGAATAGTACATGCCATTGTGATTCTTAAGTGCGTGACAGATGGTTCGATCGAATCAAATTGTATTTGCAAAATTTTAAAATAGTTTGCAACCAATAAGTCCCGTGTTATTAATTAGTTATTCTACACTTGGCCTCTGTAGGTTGTAGAAATTCTAAGGATAGTTAATGCCTATCTAGGTGAGGTTCGTATTGGAAGGGAAGTGAATAGAACATGCACACTATAGGTTTGTAATCTCTTAACATTGCTGTAGAATATCGTAGTAGAAAAACTTTAGAAGGAACTTCAACATCATGGTTTTAAATAGTCATTGTTACAGCAGGCTTCGATTCGCACCACCCTTATAACTGAATGGTGTTTATCGTATGATTAGGTTTCAATCCCCACAAAACGGATTAGATGCTTTTGCCGTACCTATTTTTAACTTAATTATCCTAAATGGAGTTCAACTTTCCTTATCCAAGAGACTTAAAAATCTGGTAGTCATTCTTGATAACATTATTGGTAGGGTTCAGAAAGTGCCAATAACACTCTATATTTGCAAAAGTATCGTAAGCCAGGTCTGGGGTTTCACACTAACAATCACATATTGGCTCTATTGGGCTATGTCACATATTTAATGGGAAAACAAAGACACTCTAAGGTCAATTTTCTGATTCCTTATAATTTTTTGAATAGCATATTCGAGGAGGAACCGGAGGATCATAATAGGTCCTTTGAAGTTTTTCGCTGATGGCTCAAAGATGAGTGACAAGGTAGACTGTGATATCTTTATTAAGGGTCTGAACATAAAATTTTGTTTTAGTCTGCCTGATTACTGAATTGGTTTCCAAGCAGAATTCATATCAGTGCTTGTAGACTTGCGCGATTTACTCTGATAATCTTTTAATAGTCCGGCTAAGATAAAATCTCTTACGAACGTAATTTCAAGAATCCTCGTTGTACGTGTATGTCGAGGAAACACGGTTTAGCACTAGCAGGACACATGGCTTTACATGTACTCACGGTTCTACTCTCATTAAACTCGCTGAAGTATTGTAGGCAGTGTATTAGAAGTGAACACGCGCCTCAAACGCCGGCGATTTCCTCACAACAGATGTCTGGTAAAAACTCTGAGAGTGAATAAATTCCCCATAAAAAACTTCTCGAAAAATCTGTAGTTCTAAATCGCCTTTCTCACCACTTGTGGATAAAATTAGCACACACAACATAAGTGGTATAGGAAGCTGGATCGTAACCATGACTGAAGGACTGTTACGTATGTATGTCTTACCTCCTTTTGATCGCCACAAAGTATTTTTGTAATTCATCCTCCAGCGTCGTTATTCCACAATAGTCAATGGAAGCCATTAGGTTGCCCACCAGGCTAATGGCATGGACAATTTTGTACAATGGATCAATTTTAACCTCTAGGTACTGTGCTTGTCTTGACCGACAGGTGTACGTCCTCTAACTTAATGGCATGTAGTACTCTGACTCTACAAGCCTCAATATTCGATTCTACATTCCAATTACTCTATAGTTAGGCTAGGTTAGGTTAGGTTAGAAGACGTGTACTTGTCGGTTAAGACAAGTACAATAACCGAAGGTCCTTAGAAAAGGAAGAAAAAGGAGGAAAAGGAAAAGAGGAAGGAAAATTTACCCATCTTAAGCTGACTAAAGATTTCCTATTCACAATAAAACCAGCAATTTGGTATAAAATGCCGCCAAAGTCCTTGGAAACGTCTAGAGTTATATCCTTAATTTATAAAATTGGTGAAGAGAGTTATTCCTCTAGCTAGAAAGTAAACGCAACAAACACAATTGATCGCTTGATGAACTTTCGCCAATTATACAGTACTACCTCGATTTACGTCGCAGAATGTTCTGAAAACAACGTAAATCGAATTTCAAACAACTCATACGATCAGATGCATTTATTTACGTACATATTAGAAAAGAAAAAAAAAACTAAAATAATTAACACTAAACCTACCTACTACTTCATGTATTCCTATCAATGAGGGTCACATGACCCCTTGCGGTGTTTAAGGTAGATTACATACATTTTTCGGTTAAAAAATTTTAACAAGAGAGGAGTAAATCTTGGAAAACATATTCGATGTATTTATTAATAAAAGTCATAACAGCAAATGGCGATATGATAATATTATTGTCAATAAATTCTGACAAGTAGTTCAAAATGGGTCATGGTAGGTTTAGTGTTAAATTTTTATTCTATGTATTGAATTTTTTTTTTTTTTTTTTTAAGAGGGTATTCCCCTAATTTTATTAATAAACAACAAGAGGCAACGTAAAACGAATGACGACGCAAAACGAAGTTAAAGGGTACAAAATTTTTGACGACGTTAATCGAAACGACGTAAATCGAGACGACGTAAATCGAGGGTATATACTGTACATACGTCTGACTGTTCAAATATCGCGAATAACTTCATCTTCAAAAGAAATGTTACACGGATGGAGAACTTTTTTTTTTGCTCTTTTAGCCATAACAGATCAGTTATGATTGAATACCTTTTCAACATTGTCCGTTATGTTGCGAAGGTTGTGGTTGGCAATAAATTCATTTACAACTTGATTAAATTCTATGATTTTGTAATACAATTCCAGTTCAATAATAATTTTATGTGACACTTTTTTTATTGTAATGTAATGCTATTTAATATAATGTTATATAATTTATTTTACAACAACAACAATATTAAACGTGCTATTTATGAGTTGCCCCAAATACAATAACAACATCACACAACGCAAATATGAAAAATATTCGCAAATATTTCATAAACATTTCGAAATCAGAGAAGAGTAATAAAAGCATGACAAGGAATGAAAGAAAGGACACTAAAACTATACAAGCAAACATAAAATATATAATCTATGCTTGTATGTATGCATGTATGTGTGTGTACACATAAAAACTCTCTGTATATGTGTGCAGTTGTATGGTGTTGTGTATGAGAATATGCTCACATTACTCTTCCAATAATATTATTCTCGTAAAATTTTATTACAATCATTTGCATAAAAATTGTCACTAATATACAGTTATTCTCGCAATCTCTCACAACAGAAACATACATACACACAGACACACTGATAGTGTGTACATACACATATGAAAGTTTTTTTTTTTTTTTTTATTACAAAATACGAAAATTATCATAAAAATAGTGAAATATTTCAACACGTTAACATACCATACATGCATACATTCATACTCGTTCAGTTTTATTACCAATAAATGAAAATGTAATATAATGTGAAATATATAGATGTGATGAAAATTATAGCATCAAAATAGAAAAATCTATTAATTGCAGTTGGAATACACTCAAAAGGAGTAGTTTTTAGACGTTAAATGAATAACCAATCCGCAATCTGATTCATAAATTTAGAAAAATACTTAGAATACTTATAAGTCATTCGATTGATTTGAATCATTCATCAAAATTTACACCTGCACTGTACTGTATGTGTAAGTTTTGTCCAATAATGAAGGAACCTACTGCTTTATTTATTCTTAAGTTTTTTTTGCCAGAACACTGCTGAATGGAAGCAGCGTAAGAAAATATTTTTTCGTATATTGTTTTACTCGCATTTTAGAACTAAGATTTGAACAATGTGTTCTTATTCAATAAGCCAACATACTACCCACTAGACTGCATCGAATTCAACTCTCAATTGCAGGCGATACTATTTTCTCTATTTTGTGGCGAACATTATACAACATCATACAATTTTATACAAAATTTTGTCGATGGCAACTTCCAAAAATTTTGCTTTACCGACAGACACTTTTTTCCGAATTCAATGACTTTTGCACAAGCTCTGTATGCGACAATTTTTGTAGTTAATGTAACTACCATCCGAGGAATAGATTTCATTACTAAAGAAGTGTTTGTTCGATAAACCAGTATTTTAGCTCTAGCACTAAATAAGCACATCAATGATGTTAATATACGTTACGATGTTATACGGATCAGAGATCAGCAACGAATCGTTTTTCGCTACTCATAAGCATTCATTTAATTTTAATCATGAGTGAATCAACAGAATTGAAATTCAACTACTCTAATTCATTCGTACTCGCTACAACATTGATTTATAAGTATAAGTAGCAATGAGTATGAGTATAACATTGACGCAACATTCGAAATAAGTTTGATTCTAATGAATAAATTTAGAAAAATACTTATAATATTCGTCGATTGATTCGAATCATTTATCAAAATTTACAGTCTTTGTTGTTGTTGCATATACAAACGAAGAAGAAAGGAAAGATAAAAACAAAAACCAAAGCATACACACAATATTCTTGTGAGTATTGCAGTGCTCGTACGCGAATCATACTTAGTTTGTGCTTCGTCTAAATGTTAAGTAGAGACGGGTCGAAGTCAATAACATCATGCGTATTGTTAAATATGAATACGACGAGTATTTCCAACTTTGAACATGAGTAGTACGAGTACGATATCAAAATAAGTATGAATGCGTATAAGTATCTGAAATTATAAGTATGACACGAACCTACTCATCGTTTCGAATACTTATTGCTGATCCCTTATACGAATGAAGATGCAAACCCAAATTTATGGCGAACTATTCATTTGGATGTGCAATAAAGTAGTCTTACATTGCTCAATTGTACATTGCTTAAATACAGCTTCTAATCACATCGTTAATGCTTACAATCGCTTCTAATTTCCATAAAATTTTATTAATTCCTTGTACAGTAGATCATGGTCGAAAAGTGTTTACGTTTGAATTACCATTTTTATAGTTAATTTTATAGGTTTTTGTGCATTGTTAAACAAGATACTAAATAAATAACAAAAATACTTACTAGAAATTGTCATAGACTAGTATGTATTCAACATCGTTTAATTACTGAGACAAGAGGTCACCATAGTCTAACACCAGCTATCAAACTTCTCTAACAAAACGAATTATGAAAAAATATTTCTTTCGACCAATTCCTATCAATAGTCGTTTGGCAAGATCTCTGAGGGTAAAGAAATGTCAATGAAAATGTTTGGAGTCGGCTTTAAACTGTAGGTCAAGCCACTAATGGGTAAAATTAAAATACCCAACATAAGCGGTTTGAGATGCAACATTGTAATCCTGACTTGAGCGCCCTGGTAGTCTAGTGGGTAGTGTGCTAGGACTATTAGCGTGAGGGTCGTGGGTTCGATTCCCACCAGAGGCTCTGGTCTGTGACACTACACCGGGCATATGTTCGAAGTTACTCAGCTCGTATATGATTATAATATAATTTGTAATTGTATTGTAATTCTTAAATAAAAAAAATCCTGACTTAACAGTTCCAACGACAACTTAAATAAGTAAGTAAGTGAAAGGGAAGAGAAATCTTCTCTGGAATATAAATATTATTGTGTACCAGCTTATATAACGTATATCACTATTATTATAACCGACACTGTATACAAATTATTGCATATAAAACTTCAGTCTCATATAATTTTATATGCGGGAAATTATTATATTTTCACATTGTTAGAGGTATAAAAGTGAAGGGTGGGTTGTAGTACAAGTTGTTATTGTTATTGTTACGTAGGATTACTAAAGTACAATTAACAGGCGATCTATTATACATTCTTTCAATCAATACACATTCGACATTCATATTCAATGTGGAAAAATTTCTGACCAAATGGTTCTTCTAAAATGCATTTACGCCCCACAGGTACCAGGCATAGCTGCCAGATTTGACGATTTATCATAATTTTGACGATTTTGAGTTCCAAGAATGTTATTTTAACGACACCACGATTTATGGACTTATTTTGACGATTTTTAGTAATTAAAAATTTACATCATTTTCTTTACTTTAGTACTTTAAAGGCTTCCTTAAGCTTTGTATAACAAGGTGTAAGGAATTATATTTTTAAATTATTTTCGAATACCTGTGATGATTTTCGTGTATTCTATACCATTTTAATCCCTTAAAAGCCACAAACAATTTAAAAATTCGATTATTGCTTCTAATATTACCATCGGAAGAACAGAGGCAATTGGCATTATTTTTGGCAGGAATTGGCATTGCTTTTCGAACAAAGAAAATATATTATAGGCCTGAAGAAAGAGGGAGTAGTGTTTATAGAGACTAAGTTTGAATATTTTTTTAACCATAAGTAACAGGAAAGATCTCTGCAGCAGGAAGGCAGCTACACATACGAATAGTCCGTCTAACAAACGATCTTTGTCTGTAATACAGTGTGGGACACACTGGCCATTCGACCACATACTGAGGGCTGGCTGTGGAAGACAAATGTTACGTTGGAATATATGATTTTCACAAACATTTCATTAAACTCCACTGATTCTGCTCAAGCAATGTCCATTGTTGTGGCGATAGAACAGTGACACAAGCCAAATTGCAACGACTATCCACTGAATCAATGGAGTTGGAACACTATCGTGATTAACAACCTACTACGGTCTCACCTGTATACGGTCGAGAAGCCTCAAAATAGACTTTATGGGCCTGTCCATACATAAGGGTTGTATTTCATTTTCTTTCGGTTGTAATGGTACAATTTATAGGTAGATCAAATGAAGTTATTGAACCGCGTTAAGAAATCAATTTCTAACAAGCATCACACTGGATTTTCATGCCCATAAAGTCAAGATCTTCTGACTTCCTAATATTTACACCACACATAACACTGGCTTTATAAATTTTGTTTTTAAAATTTTTCAATTTATTTATTTTTTTTTTACGATTTTTTACGATGAACGACGTTGACGATTTTGACGATTTTTTCTTAAATATTTGATGATTTGATGCTTCATTTATGTGGCAGCTATGGTTCCAGGTATATGCTCTAGGGATACGTTTTCCTTGTAACTATGTCTATATATTGGGCTTTAAATGATTTCTATTCCGGAAAAATATATACAAAATATTCTACAGAATAGTCTAATGTAACCCCGGTTTTAAAATATTTTATTTTAACCTCATAATAACATTATCATACATTTTTAAACGCTCACTTAGTAACAAATAAAACACCAGGTGTTTTCATTACTATCATTTAGATATTTTTATATTGTAAAGGGTTATCCATTTTTCGGTTTCAATGAACATTTTAATTTACATACATAAACTCTAATGTCCTTAAGTTAGCGTCTCCAAGTTTGTAACAGCAATCGATTATTTTGTCAAATTTCGGATAGATTCCCGGCAATAACTGATGAAATCGATGATGAAGCTTAAATTTTGCATTTGTTTAAACTGTCGTTGTATTATTCGTGACATCGGGTTGTTGAAACTATGTATTGTCCAGTTCACATATTATTTACATAATTTGTTATCATAGAATTACAACATAGAATTACATCTCACACCACCCATACAAAGTGGCCTTTGGTACGAATTATGAACTTCAAACTGCCGACAGAGCCATAACAAGCTGCACGAAAGTGACTCTGCGGTATTTTGGCCCATTCCCGAGATGATCAACACTTTGGTATTTTTTAGTGAGAACTTTACTCTCCAAAGTGTCCCAGGCACAAAAGTTCAACGGATTGAGATCCGGAGATTTTGGCGACCATTGTGCGGTAGAAATGAAGCGAGGACCATCCTTTCTAAGCCATTCTTGGTTGGCGAGTGCTGAGTACGGTGGTGTTGAGTCCTTTTGGAATGTTTGTGGTCTGCCTTTAAGACATTTTCCCGATAATATTCGGCATTCATTTTGGCCCCACGGTCGATGTATACGAGCGGGGAGCGACCATCGGCCGTTACGGCGGCCAACACCATTACCATCGGCGACGCTTGAGTTCTGGTGGCTAATCGCAGATGTAAATTTTCAGCTGACCTCTTTGGCAAGCAAATCCAATCACTTTGTTTGTTCACAAACCACTCAATTTGAAATGGCTTCACATCGGAGAAAACCAAATTCATTAACTGGCCACTTTCGTGCAAGCGAAGTGGCTATTTTCAGTCTAACTTTTTTTTTGTCCATCGGTGAGCTCTAGCACTTTTTGGAACTTCAATTCCTTTAGTCCAAGCTCATTTTTCAATATGTGTTGAATCCGTTCTTGCGATATGTTCAGCTCACGAGCAATTTTTCTACCACTGTGGCATGGATTTCGATCAAATCTGGTCTTCACATTTCGGATTATTTCTGGTCTCGTTACCATTTTTTTTCGTTCGTTTTTGGATGCGGTGTAATACTGTAACGAGCAATGCTACGAGAAACAAAAGATTTATTCGCATAAAATACGCTTGAATTCCATCATGAATAACTTTTTTTCTGAATGCAATAGATCAAAATACTTTTGTAAGTTTGTAAATAATAAAAGGATCTGTCAGATTTCAGACGAGCGGTTTACAAATGATAACAACCTGGAGTTGGTTGCAATACATATCAGCCACCCTGTACTGTATCTGTTTTATTTATTCTTAAGTTTTTTTGCCAGAACACTGCTAAATGGAAGCAGCGTAAAAAAATATTTTTTCGTATTTTTCGGGACAATGACATTTCAAGTTTTTATTCCATTTGTCAACTTCACCTACAGGACCTTTACCGCAATTAGTTAACACAACTATTACTAGCTTCGTGTCGTTCCACTTTACACAGACTCTATTCATTTCTTTGTCCAAGGGAAATTTCACAGTTTTGAGAATTCTGTTTGCCACAATTGTGCCAATTGCTAAGTAGTTCATTTCGTCTAATGCTTTTAACAATGGATCGCCCGTGGCCAAGACCAAAATCCTCAAATGTACTAGCACATTGAACATTTTCAAGGTCCACAACCATGCCAGCACAAACAAGATTTTTCAAGCCAACTGGTACTGGTTTTGATCGAATTATCTGACGGGCATCTACTCGTAAAAGGTATAATTTGTTTATCAATTGATTACTTCGTGATATCTGTGGCCAAATCATTGCATCGCTTTCTTACAATGTCTATAACTGGTTAAACTATCCAAAACTAATTACGTGACTTGGCGTTATAAATAACAGGAATTATAATTTTCTTTGTCCAATACATTCTTCTAGTAGGATAACTGAGGTAACCCTTTGTTATAGCACATCTATAAAATCATTTTCAATCTGCTGTCACGTAACGCACTTTCTGACCACGTTTATCTAAAACATACATTTTCGTAAATTTTACAATGTCCTTGTAGTGTTTTTCAACTTTGACGATCATTTGACACTTTGTTGAGTGATCGCCGGCAGTATTAATATGCACTATGTGTGTTGTTCTTGTATTGCATAGCTGGTGATTGTGTGTGGCTCTCTTCACATTTTATGGACAACGGACGCGTGTCGTATGACATTCACTTGTCCCACGATAAGCACACACACAAACCCTTTAATATGTAGTTAAGTATTGATTGAACTAAAATAGTATTAGAAGTAAGAGTTGATTTGGGATTGTCAAATCAGCAAAATTTTAGTATAAAAAAAGGGATATTTTCCCTCAAGAAATGAATTAATAAAAAACAGTCAAACAATTCGACTCAGAGTGTACTTAGACCAAAATTAAGAAATTCTGTTTAATCATAATCTACACTATGGAATAATGAGATAGCACAAACGTGAGTGTAAAACAAAATTTTAAGCTGTGCTTGACAGAAACAATCTGTCCTATCTGTATTTCCACGACTGCTGGCTAATTATTGCTATGCACAATTCCACCATGTGATGAGTTGAATCGTTAAAACAACTCTTTTTACAACAATTTCAAAAAATTTTAAAGAATATTTTCAAACTATTTTTACAAAAATCTTTAACTTTTGGACCAATGCATACACTTGCTGAAAGATAACTTCCAATTGAAGCTGTTTTTCTTTATCTGTTGTGCGTTTGTTTTCAATTTTAATTTTTTGTCAACAATCACAAGTCAGCTCGATCACTGCTTCTCAGTTTCTGGAAAAAAAATTATTTTTTAATGCTATTTGCTTACACAATCGGTTAAGAGTTGTAAGTCCGAAATTTTATATAGTTTGAGACCGCTTAGTGAAAACCCATTTCGAAAGAAAAATAAAAAAAAATCATTTTTTGTTATAAATCTCCTCGTTTGAAATCCCTTTTGTAAACAATAAATTTTTAGTGATTAATATTATTTGTTTTTAATTTTCATTATTTTGCTGAAGCTGGTTATCAAATAAAACAAATGGGTTTTCAATGCATATTTATTGCAAATAATAGCCGAGTTTTTATTTAAGCCAATGAAAAATATTAAAACAAAAAAAATACAACAAACAACTGAACCAATAAGCAAACAAAGTTTTAAGCTGCCATTATTATGCATATGCAATTTCGTTTTCAAAGAAAACAAAAAAAAAAAAAATCCATATAAATGAGGGAACAAAAATAAATCATAAAAATGCAAATTGATAATAAAATTTATCATAAATCAATAATCGAAATAAATCTGTAAAAAAAACGAAAATTATTCAAAAGAGGAAGCTTTTTTTATCGTTTTCAGTAGCATAGAAAGCAAAGTTTAAAGATATTTTTCGTTTTCATTTTTATTTTAAATGCCATAATATAAAACAATAAAGAAAAAAGTGTACTGATGATTTTATTTCCGTTTCCGTTACATATACTTACACATATACATAGTGATATTTACAGCCACATTACGTTTCAATTTATTTTTACTGCTTTACACCATTGTGTTGAAGTTATAGTCTACTGTCTCTATATATGTCTCTATATATGTATATGTGAATGTAAATAATAGTGTGTGTATAAGTAATTGCTAATGTGGGAGTGTGTGTGTGTTATATGGTGTTGACAACTGCCTAATTGTGACATTACACTTGATACTCAAACAAAATAAACAAAAAGTTGTTCGAAACCTGTGCTAGTATGTGTAGGAATTTGTGTATTTTATGCGTAAAACTTCCATGCTCTCTGTTCTCTCTCTCTCTCTAGCGAGTCCAATTTCCTTTTTCTCTTATTTAAAGAGAACTAAAATACGTGCGTATAACTACTGCGTAAGTATGAGTATTTCTGTGCGTGTGCTTGTGCATGGGTGGTTTATTGTGTCGGCAAACTCATTACAATTCTTGTTGGATTTCTCTTTGGTGTGGTGTTTTATTACAAACACTTTTTAATTTTGCTTTTTTACTTTTCATTCTGCCATTTCGGCATTTTAAGCGCATATTCAACACTTGGTTGTTTTTTTTTATTTCTGCTTCCTTCGTAATACTTTTAATAGAACTCTCTCTCTGTCGTGTTTGTATTTGTGTCCCTCTGTGTATACTGTGAAACCGCGCCAACATAACTGCCTGTGTATGTGTTGAGTTTTGTAACCTACCCAAATATTATTTTATTACACATTCTGCTTTGCTCTTTAAACAATTTTCGTTTTTCATCTTTTTTTTTCGTTTCTTTTTCAGCATTGGGAGTAACGCACACTTTAATAAAAATTGTAAAAAAAAAAGAAGAAGGGCACGAAACCAGTGAGTATATCCCAAGTATGCATGTTTTATTTAAATGCATGGCAGTGTGTTTAATGGTTTGTTTTGTTGCGTTTACATATATGTATGTACGCTGTGTGAAAGAGTGTAAATGACAGTAGTAAGTGAAGTTTAAATCAGTGATGCCACTGGCAAGTAAATTTGTATGCAATTTAGCAGATTTTACTACTCCAAAATGATTTAATGATCTGTAGACTATTGTCTTAAAATTCGTTCCATGTTTTGTGTAAAAAAAAAAAATCGTTATTGGAGTCTGGTAAGGTCAGACATCTCCAACAAAACCAAATACAATACATATTTCTTCGGTGGCTTGCCTCTCCATAGATTTCTGGTAAGAACTCGGCAGAATTAATAAAATTGCTATGAAAAGCTTCTCAAAAATCTATCATTTGGAGTCAACTTTAAACTGTAGGTCCCACCACTCATGTACACACAACATAAGCATAGCTGCCAGATTTGACTGATTTATCGTCATTTTGACGATTTTGAACTCCAAAAATGTCATTTTAACGACATGACGATTTATGCACTTCTTTTGACGATTTTTAGCAATTAAAATTCTACATCATTTTCTTTACTTTAGCAAAGCAAAGGGTGTAAAGTATTATATTCTTAAGATATTTTCAAATACTTGCGATAATTTTTCTAGTATTTTATACCGTTTTAAGTCCCTTAAAAGCTAAAAAATTTCAACTCGTAAATAAGCATCGTAGTTGATAATTAAATTATCATACGCCTGTTGCAGATAATTTTAAAAATTCGATTATAGCTTCTGATATTACTATTAGAAGAACAAAGGCAAGTGCCAGCACTCAGACAATGAATGGCATAGTGTTGGAACTAATTAAATATATTAGAGAAAAAAGGAAAGAGGGAGCAGTGTTTATGGAGACTAGGTTTGACTTATTTTTATACCATAAGTATCAGGAAAAAATCTCTGCAGAAAGGCAGTTCTACAGCACGAATAGTTCGTCTAACCAACAAACTGTAATGCAGTGTGCGATACACTAGCCAAACGACCACATAAGGATGTACTGGCCGAGAAAAACGTGTGTTACATAGGAATACATGATTTTCATAAACAATTCCCCATACTTCGCTCGTGCAATATCCATTGTAGTAGCAATAGAACGGTGACACAAGCCACATTGTAACGATGCTCCAATGAATCATTGGAGTTGGAATACCGATCTGTACGTGATCGATAAGCCTCAAAATAGACTTTAAGGGGCTACCCATACATGAAACTTGTATTCCATTTTTGATCGGTTATAAATGATATAATTTGTAAGTAGATGAAGTGAAGTATTTATTGCAGAATCTTAAGAAACCAAGGCACTGAAAAATGTATCAGTTCTAGCGAGCATCATACTGAATTTTCCATACATGGCTAGTAGATGGTGCGATATAATCGCTGCTTCACATTGACTTTATATGTTTTTGTTTTTTAAACCTTTCAATTAATTTATTTATTTTTTCTGACAATTTTTTCACGATTTCAATGAACGTCTTCGATGATTTTGACGATTTTTTCTCACATATTTGACGATTTGATGATTCATTTATCTGGCAGCTATGAACCTAAGTGATGTGAGAAAGCTAGTTTCCAATCCTGACTAAAGGGTTGTCATAACTAATTATGTATGTAGACAAGTATTGGATGAAAGGTGGACATTTTGAATCAGAAATAGGAACTGACAGAAAATATTAAATCTTGCAAAACAATCTATTTTCACATGAATTGAATGACGCGAGTGAGTGACATGAAAGGAAATCATTACTGCAGTCGTACTTGTTACTGTAGTAAATCGATTTATTTTCAGAATCGTAAACGGAAAAAAACCATTAATTAATCAGCGAACAACGATCAACTTCGGCTGGAAAAATAGGTCCATTCGGGAGGAAGACAAAATTATGTGTCCGGAAAAACCAGAAGGATCCAATATACTAGAACCTTGTAAAACTTGGTGAAACCGTTAATACAAATTGCCACCAATAAGCAATTATCAAATCGTGTATTATCGTGTATTGATCGTAAAAACTACCTTCAAGGATCCACAAGACAAGTTAAGGTTACATTGCAACCATAGCTGCCAAATTTGAGGATTTGTCGTCATTTTGACGATTTTGTGCACTAAAAATATCACATTGACGACATGACGTTTTTTGCTCTTCTTTTGACGATTTTTTTTTTTTTTTAGTACATTAAAAACCACTTTAGCTTCGTATACTTTGCAGTTATTACTATTGTCTTGCAAGCCAAAACAAACTACAATCTCTGCACAAAGAAATTTCCACATAAGAATAGTCCGACTAAAGAACGAATTTTGTCAGTAATGTAGTAACCAATCCACTGGTCAATCAACCACATACATATGCCCGCCGATAAAGGCAAGTATTGCGTAGGAATACATGATTCTCTGAGACAAGTCCCTTATGTCCCAAAATATGTTAAAATATCGATACAAGATTGGTACTAGATCACTTTGCAATGATCTTCGAATCGATCAAAGCAGTTCTTCACTCTTTCTTCTAAGCGGTCGAGAAGCCTCAAAATAGTCGTTGAGGCACTATGCTATACATGACAGTTGTATTCCATTCGCTTTCAGATGAAGTGAAACATTCTCTTACACTCACTTAAGAATATAAGGCACTAAAACATGTGTCGGTTCTAGGGTACAACACAGAGAATTTTTGTAACGATTAGTTTGACGATTTCCATGAACGTGTTTGACGATTTTGACGTTTTATTTTTAATATTTGACGATTTGATGCTTTATTTATCTGGCAGCTATGATTGCAACACAACAGTGCATCTGCACACAAAGATTTTCTGCTTTAAAAATCGTAAGTTACATAAATATGTTTCTGAAAAATTGCTAAAAAAAAATTCTTAACACTACTGGCAATACTGATTCACACACACACACATCTCTATATTTTATAGATACCACATACACATATTCTGCATAACATTATTAAATAATTCAATTACACAATATTTTGTAAATGCTGTGGGTGTTGAAATACTCAACACTTATCACAATTTAAATGCCTTCACAATATTTCAGACATACATTCACTTCCTTTTTCCTATTGTCGTATTAAGTACATATGTATGCATGTATGTATGAATGTATGTAAGCCGTAATAAGTATAAAAAAATTTATGCTAAAATTTAAAAAAAAATTAAAAGATGCCTAAAATTTCCAGAAATTAAATTTTCGTCCTGCAGAAACAAAAATCAAATGCGATTAAATCTATAGTAAATGGAGTTGCAGTTGGTTGAGAACAACAAGAGAAAAAATTAGACGGCACAGCAATTCTTCCAATCCAATTCACAGAGTGTATTAGAGTTCAGCTTGGATTTTTTCCAGCTCTTAAACGTAAGGAATGAATAGAGTTTTACATACATACAGACATAATTGGTCATTACAACCCTTCAGTCAGGATTATTGACCTAGTTTCACACACTACTTATGTTGTGTGTGTTAATTTTATACATAAGTGGCGGCATCTACAGTTTAAAGTCGACTGCGAACGACAGATTTTTTGAGAAACTTTTCATGGCAATTTTTATTTACTCTCAGAGTTTTTACCAGAAATATGCTGAGAAGAAATCGCCGAAAAAATACTTTTTTTGTATTTTATTTTGATGTCTGGCCTGGGACTCAAACGCTGGCTTTACGTCAAATAAGCCAGCACACTACTTTCTAGACCACGGCGACTTTTAACTGATTAGAAAATAAATCTTGCTATTGCAGCAATAATTCTTATACTAAAACGTTCCATCAAGGACATTAGAAAGTGAGGACGTCTCTTATGGACAACGGGAGGCTCCTGACGCATAAGCTAAAAGACCCACAAATCACTGGGAGCTAGTTTCCAGTACTGTAATTAGTAGCACTTTGTATTAATTTGATCTTAATTTAAAGAATGAAAAAAACTTTTAAATCAAAGTTTTTAGCTTGAAACTTAGGAAATACACTAATACCTCGGTTTGCGTCGCTAATAAGGCCTAAAGAAATGCAATGCAAACCAAAGCAATGCTAAACGAAGCACGATATTCCATACATTTGTATTGATTTTTATTTAATTGGTTCCGAGATTCATAATTTTAGCTGAGAAAATAGATTTTTCAATAAAAAATATTTAATTTACTAATGACTTACAACTTGCAACCATCAGACAATATAAATACGTATGCATGTATGTATTTACATTAGACTTAAACGGGAAATCCCCTTTTTCTGTTCTAGCTTTGTACAAACATTTTCATATTAACGACGCAAACTGAAACAAAAACGACGCAACTTCGAAGTCACAGAAATTTTAAAATGACACAACTAGGAATTTGCACTAGACTTAAACGGGTAATCCCCTTTTTCTGTTTTAGGTTTGTACAAACATTTTTGTATTAACGATGTAAAGCACTTCGAAACATGCTACGCAAACTGAAACAAAAACGACGCAACTTCGAAATCACAGGAAATTTTAAAAAGGACGCAACTTCGAAGCAGTCGCAGAACGAGACGACGCAAACCGGGGTATTAGTGTATTCTTAAAACCATTATCCTACCAAAGTTCTTAATTCCATTTTACACAAAAAGTCTTGGTAACTTACATTCAAACATAATTGGTCATTACATGCCTTCAGTTTAGTATTCTGACCTAGCTTCTCACCCCATTCATGTTGGGTGTGTTAATTTTTTGAAAAGATTTTTCTTGGCAATTTTTGTTTAATCTTTTTGCTTTTGGAAGAAATCTGTTAAGAACATGGCAACTTGGCGAAAGCCTTAAAAACTTTTCATCATCTTTTAGTTTTAGTTCTTTAAAGGCAACACAAAGTGTTATTTCTAACGCCATTTGAATAAGTCATACTTCAATTGACCTACAGTCTATGAAACATGTATACAAAGAGATGAAGTAACCATGAATCTTATAACGTGTATGCTATACTACTTCCTTCCTTTCTTCCTTTTTCTATTGCTCTACCACTTTATTAAACTTTAGGGAGTATCTGCAATGAAATTTATGTTACTTTGTAGCATCATAAAGAAATGTGTTCCGTCGTTTTGAACGCTAAAAAAATAACAAATCTTAGTATGAGTTCTCAGGGGAACCCTTCTTTTACAGCATTAGAGTTTTCACAAAACTATAAAAAAATTGCGTTTCCTTAAAAAAGTTCGTTAGGTTATTTAATAACTAAAAGAAAAATTATGTTTTGTTGTATCGGCTGGGCCAACAATCGATTTAAAGTTCAATCATCGATTATTTTGCATCTGGCAATACTAATGTCGTTCGATTCCATCACAAATTCAGTTTATTATCCCCACTGACCGTAATGAATCAAATTACACTCGAGCAACATTGGAATTCTATGGACCAAGGAGAAACTCCACGACGATATCGATTTTGGCAAAAAACAAAAACTTTGTGAATGAAACTCATTTTTATTTTCAATAACAATGAAGGCTCAGAAATGTTGCCCATATTACGCAGATTTTTTGTATAGTGTTGATCTGAACGCTGTTTGGTGCAACTTAGCATTCAACTCATGTAACAATCGATTTATTGCCGCCGAACATTTGATGGCGGCCGAAATGTAATGGTGATGCCAATTACACGCCAAAAAACTGTGATTTGACACCGTTAGACCATTTTCTATTGAGCGCCCTTACAGAAAAGTATTATGTCTTAAGTAACGGGTGATTTTTTAGCTATTATCTTTTTGGTAACACTGGTTTAAACAGATCACATTTCGTGTTTTGTTTCGCTGTCAAACATCAACAGTTTGATCTATAATTAAACCATGAATCGTCTTACAAACGAACAACCCTTGCAAATCATTGAATTTTATTATAAAAATTTGTGCTCCGTTAAGAAAGTTCATCACGCGCTTCTTCCATTTTATGATCAGTTTAATCGACCCACAGAAGCGGCTATTCGGTCGATTGTGAGTAAATTTCTCACCAAATTTACATTGTACGACATTAAACCACCAACACGTTTACGTAGAATGCGAACTTAAGGAAATATCGCAGCTGTATCGGCCGGTGTTAATGATGACCATCAATTATCGATTCATCGCCGTTGGCAGTACTTAGGTCTCTGATACTCAACAACGTGGAAAATATTGCGGAAGGATTTAGGGTGAAGCCTTTCAAAACGACCAACTTCCACATCCACTTCTTTATCGAAGAATTGTGTTCAGCGACGAAGATCATTTTTGGCTCAATGGATACGTAAATAAACAGAATTATTGATTTTGGAGTGTAGATCAGCCAGAAGCATTGCAAAAGCTACCAATGCATTTAGAAAAAGTCATAGTTTGATGCGTTTATGGGCTGGTGGCATCATTGGAGAGTACTTCTTCAAGATGCTGCAAATCGTAATGTAACTGTAAATGGTAAGCGATACCGTTAGATGATATCCAACTTTTTTTTTGCCCAAAATGCAGGAGTTTGATTTACGTGACATGTGGTTTCAACAAGACGGTGCCACATTCGCACAGCAGGCTTAACAATAGGCTTATTGAGAGGCGAATTCGGTGAACATTTTATTTCACGTTCAGGACCGCTCAATTGGCCCCCTAGATCGTGAGATTTAAAGCTTTTAGACTATTTTTTATGGGGCTATGTTCAAACTCATATCTATACAGACAAGCCCGCCTCAATTGACACATTAGAAGACAACATTGAAGCATTTATTTGTGAGATACCGTCCGAAATGTTGGAAAGAGTATGTCAAAATTGGAGTAAGCGGATAGACCATTTGAGGTGCAGTCGCGGTCAACATTTGCTTGAAATAATTTTTTTGAACCGTACTATTCAATTCAAATAAAGATTTCATGCATTTTTCTGAATTTTACGTGCTTCCTTTGAAAAGTTTTCCTATAGCTCTTAAAAAATCACCCTTTATTATTATTATCATTTGCCGAGAAAAAGTGCACGAAAATTGGTTCGATTGATTGTGAGACCACCCGCAGCAGCCATATTAATGAAATAATATTCCATTTCTAAGCGGAACTATCGTACTTAATAACGAATGATTTAATTTGCCAAAAATTTCAAAATCTTTTGTTCGATTTTAAATTTAAACTTTTAAATTTCCCTCTCTTTAGTATCACCGTATCGTGCTATGGTGCGAATGAATATTAAAGAATAAAAAATATTTATTACTCATACGCCTAACCATGTAATTTGTTATTTTCAAATAAATTGTTAACTAGATGACCCGTGGGAATATATCGCACCGCTGGTTGACATTTTTGTAATATAAAATGAAAATAATTAATAGAAATTTTATTAAAAGTATAAAAATATTAGAAATCATAATATCATCATAAATAGTTACATACATACATACATATGTTTAAATGCTTTTATATCACTTCTTTGAATACAATGGTAGAGGTAATGACATGATCATTGTTAACTTTTTGCCCGTATAAATCCTTAATACAAAAAAAATATCTTTAAACGTACGCACTCTAGAAAAAGCCACTTATAACTGTCCATGTGAAAAGACCGGTTCTGGTAGATATAATCCTATCTTTTGAAGGATTCGACCTTGTGTTTTAATTATCGTCATAGCAAAAGCAACTTTATCAGGGAATTGTTTTCGTGACATTCGGAAAGGCACAGTTGGATCAGAAGGTGTAAGGTTGATTCGGGATATGAGTAAAGTTTTATCGGTATGAATAATTTTTGCTGATATGGTGTGCTCTCCCAAGCTTGTTACGATTAGCCTGGTACCATTTATTAACCCCTGTTTAGCATTAAGATTTCTGATTAACATTATAATTGCATTTGTCTTTTCAAAGGCACGTTATTTATATGCTTACGTTGAATGTTATTTTTCTTCTTATATTTCTTAAAACCTTTTTAACTGTTAAATATCAGCTGACACTATATATATATGTATATATGTGGAATAGCATTACAATTAAGCGACTCTGTTTATCGCACTTGTTCTAACAACTACAGCAAAGTATTGCCAAAATAGCTTTTTACAACTTAGTGTGCATGTTATATATACTTGACTCAATAATAAATGGCATTATAGTAAATAGCGGTATTGCCAGAATGGATTTTAATCCATATTATATTATGGAGAACTGCATTACTATTAAACGACCCTGTATTAGCACACTTGAACAAGAATAGTATTATCATGCAGTTCTATATAAAATATAATTTTTATCAATGAAAATATTAATTTTTCAATTTCTAATTATTTTTTGCCATTAGTGTTAGACATAAGCTTGAAAATGAGATATCGTTCATTAAATTTGATGCGGTGGTATGGGAGCTATTTGCAACCGACAAAAAAGGTGCTTTAGAAATAATATATATGATACTATTTATATGTAGAACATGCCATTGTGATTCCTTACGATTCCATTTATTTTTAAAAATTTGCTAAGTTGGCAACGGAAGATGCCAGGCAATAATGCCTATAAGAATTGATGTCATTCGATTAATACGCTCATTAATTAGATTTTCAGCTTATTTACAAGGTTGGCATTAATCCCTGTGGTTGTGTATGGAAACACCAAACCAAACAGAACATCCAAAAAGGAACAAAAACTGTCCAACAATATTTAAAACATGTGTTTTTGCAACACATAAAACTGGAACAAAATGTTTCCATTCTTTTTCTATTTTTTTCTCTTGAATTTTGTTTGGTAAAATTTCTAGTTGGAATGGAAAATGTTAAATGAGTTCTGTCATGTACACTGAACAGTGAGTGGTTTAAATAAATACAACATTGTTAAACAGTCCACAACACATGATATGTGTGTAGAGTTCAAAAGGAAATGTTTAACAGGAGTTATTTGAAGGGCCTTTGAAAGTACATGCTGAAGAATGTTTATTTAAAAGAAGAAGAAAAGTACAGACTGATTTTATATTCTTTATCTTGAAAACCTGAGAAGAAAAATTCTATAGCTCTAAATAAATGTGGATGAAATCATGAAATGATTCGGGTGACGTGATCTATAGGACTATAAAACCATATATGACAAGAAGAGATGGCATGGTGTAATGGCTACTTACCAAAAACTATCGAGGAAAGGAATACAAGTTTTCAAAATTGAAGTCGCCGTAGTCTAGAAGCTATTGTGTTGGCCTATTAGACGTGATACCACGGTTCAAACCCCTGCATGGTTTAAACCCAGCAAAACGAAATTTGAGAGATTATTTCTCCGGCAACTTCCTCTCAGCACTTTTCTAGTAAAAACCATAGTAGAAGAAAAGCAGATAGTTTCATTCTCTCTTTATTTTTTAAAATTCACTATCTGACATGCTTAAGGATTTTGATGTTTTCTTAAAAATAATGCTACCATATAAATTTTAAATTTCTCACATTTTCTTTGAAGTCATATATAAAAATAATAAATTCTATTCAATTGAAAAATATTTTGAAAAAATTTTATATTAAAATTAATTACGATGGAATTCTAAGAGGGGATATGCGAGATGGAATTTTTTTGCTTGGATACGCAGATGACATTACAGCCGTTATCATGGCCAAGAAAACTGAGGAGGCGCAGCGAAAACTGAAACATATCATGCTAAGAACAAAAACATGGTTAGATTCCTACGGCCTAGGCCTGGCCACACATAAAACGAAATTACTGCTGATCACTGGTCGCCGTATCACCTTGCAGGTGGACATGAGCATTGGAAACACGGTAATTAGGACCATGAGCTTGGTAAGATACCTGGGATTAAGGCTGGATCCCAGACTGACATTTTCTTATTAGATTCAGTACTCGGCTGACAAAGCCTAGAAGATCGTTGAACATCTCAGCAGATTAATGGCAAATATTGGAAGCCCGCTACAGGCGAGACGGAGACTCCTGATGGAAGTTGGAAGCAGCATTATGCTTCATGGTAGCGAAATTTGGGCCGAAACGCTAGAGGTTAAGAAGCGGGCAAACTCACTGCTATCGGTACAGAGAACGACTGCATTGCGTACCGCGTCGGCCTATCGTACAGTATCCGCCTAAGCCGTACTTATAAAGCGAAATCGGCTGGAAATCACATAATCGGCCATTTCAGGGAAAACACCATTACAGAATAGCAACAACGATGGTACGATGATGATAGACGAAGGTGGACTTCGAGACTTATCCCGAATAAATCCATGGATTGGTCGGAATTTTGGAGAGGTAAATTTCTACGTTACACAGATGCTATCGGGTCACGGATATTTTAGGAAGTGTCTGCACACAATGAGTAAGACCGACTCCCCTGACTGTCTTCATGAGAAAGGGGAAGTAATTAATGATGCGGAACACACTGTGTTCAAATGTGCATGCCGGCAGAGCTATCGCTTTGTACCGACGTAAAGGATTGGAACGATCACTAACATTATCGGAGTTATGATGGCGAGTAGGAAGAATAGTGCCTCAGTGGCGAATTACGTGGAGTGCATCCTGAGACTGAAGAAGAGAGATCTGGAGGCGGTATAACATGTAGGCACGCCAGCATAGATAACACCAGCTCACGTGTCAAACGAAATCCCAGTCGTGAACCTCAACGAAAGGAATAGTGGAGACACTTAAAAGTCTCCTCAACTTTCAATACGCAATCCGGACGCGGATATAAGCTTGCTCCAGCTCCTCTCCGAAGTAATACTACCGTGATTCCGGAGTGGGCACAACGGTCCACGGGACGAGGGGGGATTTAGTGGGTGATGGCCCCACACACGGAGAACATGACGCGATCCTCTATGGTGCGGTTAGGTACATTTACACCTCCTCAGCGTAAAAAAAAATCATCCTAAGAGCTGCTACTTTATATGAAGCAGTATCCGAACTATTAAACCCTATTTGATGCGTTCCCATGAACGAAAAAGAGTAAAACAGATAGCTGCGTTGGAAATAAGGCCTTCAGCTATATACCATAACACGTCACACACCATGTAAATGCATGGTGATGTATCGGCGCGTATTTCCATAAAACCACACAAATGCACACATTAACCAATACATAAGCATAAGCACTTTTATATACAAGCCATTCATATACACACATATGTACACTATATATTAACAGTCATACGTTCACATTGCCCAGCTACAATTACAGTTGTTGTTACAATTTCAGATTCTCTCTATCTCAGCCAGCAATCGGATGATTTTTCTTTATAAAAATCACCTTGCTGAGTCTTTTTAGAGTACTTTTTGGGATCAAAAACTTATTAGCCAATGAGTAAAATGAGTTCGATTTAAAATATAACAGGGGTATAAGGGATTTGAAAAGTGATTGTAATTACGTATTTAATGATCATATTTTGCGCAAGTAGATGAGTAAAAACTGCTTTTCTGTATAAATTTTATTTTATGTAAGAGATGGCTATGCAATAAAGCGCAATTTTTTTTTAAATTGAAAATTTTTCTTGGTTTTTTTAAGAAAAAATATTTCTTTAAATAAATTTTGATGTCTGATGTACATACACCGCAAATGTAAACTTAATATAATTATTTTAATACTTAACGTTCCTATGAACGTGATTTTTGAAATCGCTGTAGTGTAAACGTAAGACTCAGTAAACCTAATAAAAACACTTGAAGAGAGTAAAATATAATTATAAGTAAGAATAATAAATGATCAAATTTTAATTCTAATTGACATAAAAATGAGTCCAAATTAATACAAACATGACTCATAAATGACAATAAAAGGACTCATAAAAGACTCGTATGCGATTAAACAATGACTGAAAGAAGACTCGAAAAAGAATTATAAACGAAGGTAAATAAGACTAATAAATGTTCACATATTGGTTCGAAAATGATTATAAAACTGCTAGAAAAAGAGTCGAAAATTAGTTTAAAATAATATAGAAAATGACTCATAAGTGAATTTGTAAGAAGAACCGCTCATAGTCACCTTTTTCTCCCGACGAAAGAGTCTTTTATGATTAGAAAATAGGCGAATATTCAAGCTTTTTGATCGCGCAGAAGAATAAAAAAAGACTCGATTTTGATTTAAAATTTTCAAAATTGCTTGCTGGGATATACAAAATAGAAGAAGTTGTAATAATATCCATCAGATGTTGTTGTTGGATATGTAGCTGTTTTTGTAGGCAACAAACATTCAAATACTAACGTACGTACAAATTGTCATGAGGTCTCAACTAGTTTCACATTTCCCAATGTGTACGAATGCGATTGCGATACGTTATGGTATAAGTACACTTACGCACAAATCTATGTAGATAAGTACGTATACGTATGCATAAATATAACACAGTTACATTGAAATAAAATATGTCCGTAAATCTAGGTGTATGTACATATTGATATACCTGTACGTCCATTAGATTGTCTGTCTGTAACAGGCAATAAAAACACCAAAAAGTCATTGCCATGTTGAGTATTTTTATCCCAGAGTCTTTATATCTCTGAGCGGAAATACATGTATGTATGTATGTGTGGTAGGCACATACAAACTCATTTATTTAGTACATAAATATCTACTTGTATATGTATATGTAACGTGTTTACTAGATAGTATATGGTATGCTGTTGATATAATTTTCAAGTTAAACGTTTAGTGGGCAAAAGCTATACTATATCCACCTGTAATAATTGACACGTTCAGCAGAAGTATGTATGTATTCATAAAATTACGAGATGTATGTACATATATAGTATTCTCATGTATAATACATATTTTTATTCAAAATGTATTCCAAAACATTTCTCTTTCGTTATACCTCCTGTTACCTAAGGGTAGTGGGCTACCATTGCTTTAAAGTAATCAAATGCCTCATCAGTGGCATGTAAACTACCCTTCTAGCAATCTGATCAGCCTGCTCATTTGCCTGAATACCAACATGGCCTTGATAATTTTAATTTCCATTATAATCTCATAGAAGTTCAGTGCTTTGTTTATGAGTTAATTTTACTGTGTACCATCCTTTGGACATATTCTCTGCGAGTAAATTAAATTGCCGTGAATATTTTCTCAAAGCCATACACCTATTACCTTCTTCTTACTCACTTTCAAGTAAAGCATTTCCCAAAATAATAGAATTTACTTGTACTGTCCAAGGGAATACAGGTTCATTCGATTTGTAAAGTAACGAACCTCCCTGATTTATCTCATGTTATACAGATTCAGTTAAGGAGATCGAACTGGCCCATTGTATTTTTACTAAAAAAATTGGAAAAAGGATAGAAGAAGGGAGAAAGGAGAAAAGAAATAGGAAATGGATAGAGGCAGCAAATGTCTCTCATTAGCATAACCTTGATCATCATAGGCTATGATGCTCTCTACTATCAGCTATAGGCTTACAACCAATAGAGGCTGCATTGTCTTTAAAGGACCCTATATAATACCCATGGTATAATGTCGTATTTAAATCAACTAGAGCTGTTTCCCAAAAAGAATTTACCAAACGTTTTACACTATATTTATACCAAGTGTACATAAAAAAAACTATACATTACTAGCTGTACCCTACACGTGTTGCTACGCCCCCAACTAAAATAAATTTGAATGGAAAGGCATTACACAAATGTCCAATTAATTTGAATCATTTTATTGATTTTGTTTTGCGTTGTCCTGATGATTCAGATGAACGGGCCTGAGTAGTAAGCATTCCATGAGTTTCTAATCTCACTTCTCGTTGTTCAAGTGGTTCATGCGAACGGGTTTTCAGCGGCATATACTCGAAGATTTTCCAGTTAGAGTGCTCGTCTGATTCTGAGGATCGTAATGCTCTTTTCTTCCGTGCTTGGGGTGTAGGTCGACCAATTGCTTGTCATTTATTTTGAATAATTTTCAGTGACGCCATCCAGCGGAAATTAATCGCACCAATCTCCGTCGGCTACAACTTTGTTAAAGAATGCACAGTTTAGGATTTAATTCATTTTAAGTAATTTTCAATGTCACCACCTATTGGAAATTGATCATACCAACTTAGAAATCTTCGACGGCTCATGCGCAACAACTTTGCTAAAGATCATAACATAATCAAATGCACAGTTTAAGATTTAATTAATTTTAATTAATTTTCAAAAAAAAAGTGGGCGCAAAAGTGGGCGGGGCCAAATTTTTGCTTCATGAAAACTTTAAATGGGTAAATACAAACATTTGAAAGAAAAATTAGTCAAATCAATGGAGTCGTTTTCTGATTTTAGATAAATGGAAAATGTAGGCGTAAAAGTGGGAGTGGCAAACCTTTGGCTTGGATAGGTGAGCCCGTTCTTGAGTTATAAAATGGCAACGAAAAGTGGCATTAATTATCTTAATTTGTATTTTAAAATAGTTACATTGCCAGTTTTTAAAATTGAAAGATAAAAAATATTACAAATTCAAAATGTTTTCAAATTTTTTCGGGCACTCTTCTTCAAAAGTTGAGTTTGTTGATTGTGAGAATTTTATCCATATTGTGCACCTTCTTTTGACGCTCACTGTAGATTGATTATGTGTGGCCTATTGTCTTTATGTAAGCATTTGTAATGAAATTTTAACATCGATGTTTAGAATCGAATTGCCTTGTAGTGTCAATGAGTTACCCCGTGTGGTTTTGTAATACCAATATATAGGACCGGGACATTTATGGGTTTAAATTTGACTCATTCAGTTCTTTCGAATCTGACAATATTTATGTCATTCTATTCTGTTACAAAATTCTGTATATTACCTCCACCGTACCTAATAAATCGATTTATGCTTGAGCAACGTTGATATTTATTAGAAATCTATTTCCAAAACAAAGGCAATTGACTGAAGATTGCACGAAAATATTATACAAAAGGTCATGCCAGTACAGTGCATACTTCGGGAAATCTCGAATCCCGAAATTTTCGGGACTTCACAAATCCCAAAACCCGAAATTTTTAAAGACTTGTCCAGGGATTTATCGGGATTTTCGGGTTGTGAATTCATATGTATTTTGACCCTGCAAATCGTCCTGAAAAAATTCTAAGGAAAAACCTACTTCCGTTGATAAAAAGTTATTTGATGCCAATGAAGAATGCAAAAGCTCTATAAAACGAATTAATAGGGTAACTGATAGTTGAGAATCTAAACTGTCCAAAGATATAGGTTTTAGGAATTATCCCGAAATATCATGGGATTTTTAAAAATCGATCCCGTTTAGCATCGCTAGTGCAATATCGAAGCTGCGGCTGAGCCTGTGCGTGAGTTCATCAACATCAATTTGTTATTATTCTCAAGAGTTGAACATTTCACTTACCAGTTTACGTCGAATTTTGCGAAAAGATTTCGATATGACGCCTTACAAAGTATAATTGGCTCAAAAGTAGATGCCGCATGACCATCAGCTTCATTTTCGCGTCGCTAGATAGGCCAACGAGAAACTGCACGATTTGCCAGATAATCGTAATAGATACTAATTATCTATTCGGGATGAAATACATTTTCGTCTTAGTGGGCAAAATTTGCGTATTTGGGGCTCAGAAAACCCACACGTGATCTTACAGAAAAAAGTCAATACACCCATATAGAGCGGATGCATCAATGGCCCATATTACTTTGAAAAAGAAAAAGTATGAGGTACTGAGGGAGTGAACTAATATTCCATTTCTAACTGAAACCAATTGTACTTCACAACAGAAAAAAATGGGTTTGACAAAATTTCAAACCGCTTTTATTTTATTGCATTTTTAAATTTAAACTTTTAACTTTAGTATCTTACCGTATCGTACTATGTTTCGTATGATGATTAAACAAAAATTGTTTATTACTCATACGCCTAGGCAGATAAATTTTATAGTAAATATATGCCGGTATAATTCTTAACTACCCTATACGATTTTTAAAAATTTGTTAAGTTGCCAGGTTGGATATTCATCAATGTTCATGACCATAAGCTACTGAATAAGAAATTCTAAGCGAGTTGCAAAGACAAATTAGTGAGCCCTGGCTGGGGACGGCAATTGAATTTATCATGTCCAGTATGTCTCCAAGGAAGTATTTAAGAAAACATATATTCTTCGCGTAATTAATATGATTTCCTTCGATTAATTAACTAGCAGTGTATAACTGAGGGTCTATCAATGCAATACAGTAAGAAAGGGCGTTGACGACCGAATACACGATTGGCACTCATTAGTCTTGTTGTTTGCGAACAATTGTTTTTTTTATTAAAAATTTAATCCAAATCCCTGTAAAGACAAAAGGCGGAAAAATCTTGTTTTTGCCCACACCATATCAGTGGATTTAATGTATTGTTCATTTGTAATCATTTTAGCATAATTATTTAGCACTAACTAAAATTTGTAAATTAAATTTTTTAAGTTCCTGTGATCTATTTTTAAAAATATTTTTATTATGACAACGGTTAACGTACGTTAAGAAGTCGCCGTGGTCTAGTGGGTAGTGTGTTGGCTTATTAGACAAAAGGCCCGGGTTCGAATCCCAGGTCAGACATCAAAACGAAAAATATTTCTGCGGCGACTTCCTCTCAGCAGAATTCTGGCAAAGACTCTGAGAGTAAAAATTACCATGAAAAACTTTTCAAAAATCTGTCGTTGGGAGTCGATTTTAAACTGTAGGTCCCGCCACTTATGTATAAAATTAACGCACACAACATAAGTGGTGTGAGAAACTGGGGCGTAATCCTGACTGAAGGGTTGTAATGGCTAAATTATGTATGTATGGTTAACGTACGACTCACACTTGACATACAATATTTCTCTGCTGAATTCAATTGATGCCTGCTCTCCTCACAACATCAACATTCGATTTTCGACCATGTTTGATCTCTGTTCATTGCTTTTGTGAATAAAAGCGAGCATAACTTCAGCAGTAAGGACAGTTGCTGGTAAGACAGGGCAATCTTGTGACACTACAACTACGCTAATAAACATAAGCAAGTCACAGGTGGTGTGGTTCTCTCCCCTCGTGAATTGTTTGCAGCCAGTAAAACGTTGGCAACTGTGACGGGACGGACACCAGAGGTTTCAGAGCCACAATCATCATGCAGGACATTTGATTGTTACTCTGACATTCCCCTTTGGTTGACTCGTCTGACTGTGCCAGGGTATTAACAAGGAACAGCAGAAGTTTCACTCATCCAGAGCATATGCCGTTTGACGTTTGTTCTGACTTTAACACCCCTTGACACTTTCGACACCGATACTGGACGAACACCAGAGGTTTCAGCGCTGCATATACCGTTTGATTGTCGCGTTGACATTCCCCTTTGGATGACGTGCCTGACACTGTTACTCGACGAACCGTATTTTTGCCGGTCTTGGGCTTATTAGTTAATATTAGGCTCAATTTCTAACTTGTTGTAGCCTTAACCTAGTGTAATAAATAAGCTATTTTAATTTATATTAGAAATTTCTAAATAAATAGCCTAGAATCTACAAGGGAATGACTTTTATTTATGTAACCACTGGATGCCGTTGAACTACACCAGCACCCGAGCGGAAACATGTCGTAACATACCTTTTTTCTTAAAATTTTCAATAAGGACTTGTCCAGTCTCCATTCGTATTTGAAAAGTGAAGAGGTCTTTCAAATGTACTTATCTGTACAATATTATTTTATTTCAAGTACAAGGACAGAAACGATTTAATTTTTAAATTTTGCACCTCTCATGTGTTTGTATTTGGAATTAAGAACTCGCCTGAAAATGTGTTCGTAAGAAAAATAAATTTCCTATAGGCATCACAACACTATCACTGTTGAAATGAACATTTACTTCAACCAAAAAGACCTGCAGCTATTTTTTTTTACAGTTGCAGTAAATTTCAAAAGAAATAGGAAGTTATGTTCTTTTTGTGGTAGTAAAAGTCCTTATTTATGGTACTATTTCAACTTGTTTCTATCCCAGCGAGCATTTTTGAAAATTTTTAATCAAATTCGAGTCTTTTTTATACCCCTACTGCGATTAAAAAGCTCGAATATGCGCCTCATTTTCAGATCATAAAAGACTCTTTCGCCGGGAGAAAAGAGTGACTATGAGTGTGACTTCTTTAAAAGTCACTTATGAGTCATTTTCTATATTATATTAGAATAATTTTCGACCTTTTTCTAGCAGTTTTATAATAATTTTCGAATCGCTTTCTGACCATTTATTAGACTTCTTAACCTTCATTTATGATTCTTTTTCCAGTCTTCTTTCAGTCATCGTTTAATCGCATGCGAGTGTTTTACGAGTCCTTTTATTGTCATTTGTGACTCATGTTCGTATTAATTTGGACTCAATTTTAGGTCATTTATGATTCAAATTTGAGTCATTTGTTATCCATACTTTTGTGATTTTATTAGGTTTTCTGAGTCCTACGTTGCCGAGTCCTACATTGCCGCAATTTTAAAAACTACGTTTGTATGAACGTTAAATAAGAAAGAAATAATATTGAGTTTATATTCGTAATGTGTATATACATTAGAGCGACTCAAGTTGTATGGAAGCGAAATTCGTGCAAAGTGTTCCCCCTCATGAAATGACCCTTGGACGTTTTTAAGATAACATTTAAAATATTTCGGCTCCAGCTTCGACCTCTCGTGAGCTGGACCATTTTGAAAAGGGGTCTATTTTTGAATATTTTGTTAACTTGAGGACCTGCTTCCTTATCAACAATATGGGTATCATAAGAACGGTTTTTTAAGGGGCGTCCAACAGTATATACAATTTGTTCAAGGACGATCATCCATGTCCGTTTTTTAAGGATATTCTGTAAAAAAAATTGATTTTTGAATTTTTTGTTCGGGGTTGTTTGTAATAAAAATGCCAAATTATCATATTTTAATCTTTAGTCAATTTAATTAAATACGGGTCTCAGCTTTTCGAACTCCTACATGATCTGTTTTTGATTAAGGGTTTTTCAATCTTCAGTATAACGGAAATATTAGCCACATGTTAAACGTCTGGATGATTAATTTCCGAATGCAATACAATTTATTGTTGTATTTTAAATCGAACTCATTTTACTCATTGACACGAATCATTTTTGAGTCCTTTTTTAATCGAGTAACTGATTAATGAGTCTTTGATCACCAAAAGTAGTCTAAAAAGGCTCAGCAACGTGATTTTTATAAAAACAATCTGCCAAATGCTAGTTGGGATGGCAAAAAATCCCGATTCTCATTGATACTGCTATTTACAAATTCTCAACTAAAATTCCTTTTCTTATATTGTTGCTGTTGCATTGATATGCCAAAAATATTTAATAAATGCCAAAATTTTTACCAGAAACAATAAATTTTGTATTATAAAAATTAAAAACCAAACAGACAGACATTAAAATATTTCAAAGGACTATAAAATATGTTTAAAACAATTTTTTTTTTTAGCTTTAATTATTACACTTACACTGCATCTTAACACATATAAATGCATTACAATAACAAAATAAAAATTTTAAATAAAATTGGTAACATTCTTTACATGGGAATGTATTCATGTGTGTAACTTAAGTTTGCAACATAAATTTCCTGCAGCCTTGACAGCAGCATCATCGTACACAAGCAAGCACTGCATGTTGCAAAAAGTTAAAGTGTTTGACAAAAGAAATTTGTTTGGCTTGCTTTATTCTCTACCGTTTTTTGGTTTTTTTTTTTTTTTGTTTTGGTTAATAGGCCTTATAGTCATATTGTGTTCCTATTCTTCTTCTTTTTTATGCCAGATTTTATACACAGTCATTTACGCAAAACACATACAAGCATATATGCACTCAAATACTGGCATATGCTTGCACCAAAAATGTAAAATCATGTACATAGGCAGTTGAGGATTGTTAAATAGAAATAAAATGGGCTTTTTGTATTGAAGTTCGTTGTTGGTATTCTCTAATAAAACTTGAGTTAAATTTATAAATTATTTTGGAAATAGGAGCCTGAAATATATTAATTTTTTTTTTCTCAAACGCCCCCGGCCTTACACTAACCCACTCTCACCCGACCGCGGAGGGCTCGACCCTATTACATAGGGACACGTACACACTACAGTTCGGACTGTAGCGGGTAAGGACAAAGTAATGGCAAACAGGACAGAGAACAGCTACAGAACTTAATCACAAGCTGAAATAGGTAACAATAAACCGGAAACTACCCAAGGCAATAACGAAAATACATTTTTGTTTATAAATTTTAAATAAAGTCAGCATATAAGCTATGTTTTATATTGCAAACATTACCATTAAAATCTATAAAATCATAATGAAAGTTAAAATCATTACATAATCTACGAAAAGGAAAATTCATCCATATTTCGTTCTATAGAAATCTAAAGAATGAGGACAATAGTGTCGTGAAAATCTTGCTGGAATGCTGAAATTCAGGTTACAAAGCAAAAACTCAGAATCGATATCACCTTTAACCAAATTAAAAACAAAACAAACAGCCCTTCTACGTTCTAAAGTTGATCGTTTTATCAAATCTAATCTAGCCTCATAACTACGGAAGCCCTATTGGCACAATCCCGTCATAAGCCACGTAAGCAGAATAATAAAAACTGCTTCTGCACAGACTGTATTGAATCACTATAACAACAATAGTATGGATTAATAGACACATACTCATTTTGGGAACATTGTCCCAAAATTTTCCCAAAATGCACTAGGCTCTTAAGAGAATCTGAAAGCCTTACTCAAGTAATCCTAATGCTAGAGATTTTCTTAATAAACGCTTAGAAGTCATGTTGCACAAGATCAAGAACAAAAATTGGTTGATATTTACATGGACTACAGTATCTAAGAAGCCTGAAAACTTTTAGAAACACGTTTTTTTGTTTTTTTGGTTAAGGTACAGAAATATCTTGAGAACTGCGGTTGTCATCACATTCGGTGTATAAGTGATTACTCAAGTTAATACTGATCTTCACCAGAAAATAAAACTATGCGGAATTATGTGTACTTTACTTAGAATAGAAACGTTCCAATCATGAACCAACCATCCATAGTAAACCTTCATAGTTTTCAGAACATTCTCCATAAATTTCCATACCTTTTACTAATTTTCCATGCCACTTAACATTCTGTCCACAATACTCTCAGTTACAGATTCAATATTATCCTTCAATAATCTTCAGTCATGCATACGTACATACCAGAGATCAGCAGCGAGCATTCAAAACGATGAATAGATTCGAGTCATACTTATCATTTCAGATACTTCTACGCATACATACTTATTTTAATATCATACTCATACTACTAATACTCAAAGTTGGAACTACTCATCGTATTCATACTTAACAATACGCATAATGTTATTGACTTCGACTCGTCTCTAATTAAAATTTACACGAAGCACTATACTCACAAGAAGATTTTGTGTATGCTTTTCTTCTTGTCTTTGTCTTTCCCTTCTTCTTTGTTTGTATATGCAAGAACAACAAGGGCTGTAAATTTTGATGAATGATTCGAGCCACTTGAATGACTTATAAGTATTATAAGTATTTTTCTAAATTTATGAATCAATATGAAAAGGCGTATGAATCAAACATATTTCACGAATATTGTGAGTTTTATGTCAACGTTGTAGTCGTAATCATTGCCACTTATTATTATAAATAAATGTTGTAGCGAGTACGAATGAATCAGGGCTAGTTGAATTTCAATTCTGTAGATTCACTCCACTCATACTCAAAATTGCATAAGTGTTTATGAGTAGCAGAAAACGATTCATTGCTGATCTCTGGAACGGATTGTAAAGCAGATCGCGATCGACATTTAATCTTTAAGGATTGTTGTTTGTTAGAGTCAGCATATGTTATCTGCTTACTGTTCTTCAAATTAGTTCTGAATCAAGTCATAAGAAAAATTTTACCCGCATTATGAGATATAGTATGTAGACTCTGTGGACTCGCACTTACACCTAAGTCTCAAATAAACTTTACAGTGCTGTGTAAAACGTAATGAAAATGTATTGTGATTTGAACATGATGCGTATGACATCAAAATAAGTATGAATGCGTATAATTAGCTAAAATTATAAGTATGACTCGATCCTACTCATCGTTTTGAAAACTTATTGCTGATCTCTGATACGTACATATATATGACTAAAAATTATTGGAAGAAAATATTGAGTCTGTAACTGAGAGTATAGTAGACAAAATATTAAGTGGCAACGAAAATTGCAGAAAGATATGGAAATTCTTTATTGCTGATCTCTGACTACTTCTAAACCATACATGACTCCTGTATATGAAAACCAGATTGCTTCGCTCTCAACGCTCAACTGTTTCCGATTTTTAACCGGAGATAATGTTGACGATGACTAATGCTAATGGTCCTTAGATGGTCCATTTCAAATGACTAACTGAATCATAAATTTTGGCACAAACATTTTTTTGTGAACACAGATTTATGATCATAACCATTACTATTTAGTTAACACTAGCTGTTAATATTGTATATCAGAAATATTTATTCTTTTGTTTTTTATTATTGTAGTTCTTATGTTCTCTTTTTTTGGTTGCAGTTGTTGTTGTTGCTGTAGATGTTGTTGTTGTTGTTGTTGGTCTTGTATTTCTGTTGATGTTTATATTTTGACTTTTTATTTTTATTTTCTACATCTCAGTCGCTTTCAGGCTTATTGTATGTTTTGCGTGTGAGTTTTTATGAAACAAGGTCCAGGGGGAATAACCCAAATTTGTTGATTGTCTACCAGTCTATATGTATGTATGTATATACAAATAAATTTCAACATACATAAGTATATACATAGATGTATATAGTGGATGTTATGTTGTGTGCATCAAGAGTATCGAAATGAGTGCATAAGTATTTGAAAACATTATTTACCTTTATGTGGTATATATGTATGGGTGTATGTATGTATAACTCCAACTACAACTTGTTTTTTTGCTCCATATGAATATGTGTAAATAAATATATGAATGTATAGGTATATATGCTATGTACATATACAACTGTGTATATGTGTATTTATATTTATGATGCTTGTTGCTGTTGTTGTGTTTTTATTATATTCAAAATTTTAATAAATACTTCATGACCTGCTGACCTTAATCCAATTTTCTTTGATTTCTTCCATGAATACTACGTTACGATACGATACGATACTCTCTGTTATACATACACACAGCTATTCATAATTGTGGTGTGTGTTGTGCTATTATTGTAAATTTATTTGCCAGAGTGTATGAAAGCAAGTTTAAGAGTATATATGTATGTGTGTGTGTATGTGTATGTATGTATGTATTTTATAACTGTGTTTATTTCATATTAATTAAGTTTTAAATTGCTTGAAAGTTTCATTTATCAATTATTAAAGTCTGTTTACATTTACTGTGTCATTATTTATTTAAGGGGCCTTATTTCATTGGTTGCATGGCTGGCTGATTGGATATCTAGTTGAAAGGATGGTGTGACGATGTACAGAAATTTGTTCATTTGAAAATATTAAAACGAAATTTCATATTCAAACGACACTCGTGCTGTTTCGAAAAGTGTTTTGTTTAGCGATAAATTTTTAATACACTTTGACGACAACAGTTTTTGATTTTTTGGAGAATTTATAACAGTTTTACTATGATTATGTTAGTGTATCAATTAATTTATTATTTAAATTGAATTCATTTACACCAGAGACGTATCGTGGATTGTCTTTAAAAATTTTTAATTAACGATTACAATAATCCCTTTAGGGACAAGTTAATGTAATTATTATGTATTGAATGAAATAAAAAAATTGGCGTATTCACATACATACATAATTTGATCATTACAAACCTTCAATCAGGATTATTGACCTAGTTTCTCACACTATTTATATTGTGTGTGTTAATTTTATACGTAAGTGCCGGGACCTACAGTTTAAAGTCGACTCTGAACGACAGATTTTTAAGAAACTTTTCATGCAAATTTTATTTTTACTCTCAGAGATTCTGCCAGACATCTGCTGAGAGGAATCGGCTAAAAAATACCGGGATTTTTAAAAATCAATTCCGTTTGGCATCCCTAATGTGAACTGACCACTGAAATTATGGAGTTTTCTTAAGTCGCAGGTGTATATGGATAAGCCACAAAGCACAGTGGCCCTCAAAGACAACATAAATCACGCCATCGGTAAAAATTGGTCACTTTCGATAGAGAGAATCTATGGGAGACTAATTTTTTATTGTTAAGGAAAATTTACCCCAAAAGTTCTGTTCTAGGAAGACTACTATGAAATATTAGGTAAGACTATACGTATAACTGCGAGAAGATGTAACATTTTGCCGGCTTTTTCAATTTGGGCAGTAAATGGCATGACACTCTTTAAATAACAATTTTGTGACAGGACTGAAATAATTAATGGAAATTGTTGTTCTCCAGATCATGGAAAAGCCATGGACATGTGTGCTTAAGACTGTACCCTTTTGTTGTTCTGAATACTTCCACAATAGTAGCGCACAGCGATCAGTTATTATGCCCATTAAAAGCCTAATGAGTTTTCTTCCAAGTACTTTTTTTTGTATTTTGTTTTTATGTCTAGCCTGAAACACGAACCCTGGCTTTACGTCTAATAAACCAGCACACTACTTACTAGATCATTGCAACTACAATTTGCGTATTCTCGCTAATATTTTTAATTTTAAAATTTTAGCGATATTTTTCAAGTGCAGGCAGATGCTCCTTATAAAATTGTCGACAAACAGTCCCTACTTTGATCCACCATCCCTGAGTCGCTTTAAAGCAAAACCTTTTCATGTTTTCAACTTCAATGGGAATTGATGCTTCAATCAGAGCTCTTGTTTGGTAATTAAGGCAGGAATGAATATTTTTAACGATTTTCTCAATTATTGGCTATTCATTTACATAAATTGCTTTCAATCCAATAATTACCTTTCAAAAGCTATCGTTATAGTCGTTAAGAGGTGTCTAGCATTGGAACTTTACAATCTAATGTACTCTCATTCAACTTCATAGGGTATCCCTTTAGTGTCATGAAATGACAACTTCCTGCCCACTAAGGCCAGCAGTTAGGTCCATTGTGATATTACAATTAATAAGACCCTTTCTTGACCTATCTGTATACCACCAAGTAGTGCCTTTCTAAAACAGTATATAGCCTCAGATTAAGGAGAGAGCTACTAGCCAATTGATTCGTAACGTATACTAGCTTTTGTGTCTTGTCAAGCTCCAATTAAGATTTTTTCAAATGCATTCGATATGCCCAGACAATTGCCTTTTAAGTCGCTCCTGGCCTGACCATCATGGTACATATCCACCTCGGTTGCATATGCAGACTCAAACTTGATTTAGTCTGTTTTAAGATGTATTCTATCTGCCCAAGCAATTACTCGTTCTGGTAAATGTTATTATAGTAGTTTTATGCAAACTTATTATCAGGTCCACTGTCCTGCACCAACGCCTTAGAAACTCAAGTCCTGTTTGAACGATTTCCAGAGACTATTTCCTAATTCTCTTGAGTCACCAAAACTATACCATCCGCATATATTTTACAGCCGATTCGCACCTAGTAGGGATGAAAAAGGAAACGACTTTTAAAAATCCCAGGTTTCGGGATTTTATAAATCCCGATTCCGAAATCCCGGTAAAATATTAAAGCATCTAACATGTAATCTGATAGGCTTGAACGAATTTTGTTGTCAACATACGCAACCGTTGAAAAATAAAGGGTCCGCCATATAACTTTTTTTAAATGCTTTAAATAAAACTACTGCAGCTGATTGTGTTCGGGTATGTAAACCAGCAAAATTGTTGCATTTAGGGCACAGAAAACCCGCACGTAAACATTGCAAAACCCAACGCACCCAAAACGAGTCACTGTTTGGTGCGGATTTTGGTCCAGAGGCATAATTGGGCCATTTTTCTTCGAAAATGAGCAATGAGTGGCCATTACAGTCAATGGCGATCGTATCGAGCCATGTTGGACGAATTTTTGCTCACAAAAATTAATAAGGAGGATATTGGCAACATTTGGTTTCAACAGGAAGGCGCAATGTGCCACACAGTCGAAGTTACACTCGATGTTTTAAGCCCCGTTTTTGATGATCGCATTATCAGCCGCAAAGCTGATGACGTTTAGCAACCTCGGAGCTGCGATTTGACACCATTGGACCATTATTTGTGGACAATATTTGTGAAGCCAATGGTGAAATACATTTTCTCACAATCGATAATGTGCTTAAAAATTGAATCGATCGTGTAGGCTACTACATGGCCAGCCGAGAAAGCCATTTGGATGAAATTATGTATTTCCCATTATTGACCGGAAGGATTGTACTACCAAATAAAAAAAAATTGGAGAAAATATTCCGTAGTTTTTTTAAAGCATTTTTAAAATAAATAAAGTTAATTGGCCCTTTACTTCTAGCAATCAACATTTGTTCGTAAAATAGTTCCAAGATAGCTGTATGCAGCTTATAAATATTTACCTCTACCACTTCCTGATGTAAATAATTCTATTTCTTTGGACTGTTGAGTATCTAAATCAGTTACCCTATTAATTCGTTTTATAGGGATTTTGTATTCTTCGGTGCCATCAAATAATTTTGCATCAATGGATGTAAGGGTTTCCTCATTTGAGGTGAAATTTTTTCAGGACCTTTTGTAGAGTCAAAATACATATGAATTCACAGTCCCGAAAATCTCGTAAAATCCTGCGACAAGTTTTGAAAAATCCCAGGATTCGGCAATTGAAAATATCGAAAATCTCGGGATTTCGAGATTTGAAAATCTCGAAAATCCCGTGATTTCGTAATTCAGGATTTCAAATTCTCAAAAATCCCAAGAATCGGGATTTGAATATCTCGAAAATCCCGGGGATTTAGGATTTGAAAATCTCGAAAATCTCGGGATTTCGGGATTCAGAATTTCCAGATTGGAACCCTAGCACCTACTCAAAATTAATTGCCTCCCTTAGTTGTCATCGATTTATGCCGATAAACTATTGAAGCCACCATTCAAGCAATTCGCTAAGATTTGTAGTCGAAATTTGAATGGACCGAATAGATCATTTAAGTAGTAATTTCAGTTCATAATTGTATTGAAGATAAATGTCTAAAAAAGAAGATGAAAACACCCCAAAAAAAAGGAATTTAATTTCTATTTAAGTATGCACATGTTTTGTATCAAAAAACTTTAAAATTTTTTATCCTGCGTATATTTAAGATTATAATACGAATAATAAATTATTATTTACTGCTGTTGGATTAACAGAAAAAAGTCCATAATCACCGGAATTATCACAACCACAAAAGAAAACAATTTACAATTCATGGTAAAACTTTAAATTCATATTTTTTCAACAAAAAAATATGTTTCAAATCTCCCTCTCCTTTTTGTTCTCCTTCTGTTTGAAAACTTTTTTGTTTCTTTCCATGTTTTATGGTTACACTTGAAATTTCATTCACTCTTTTCTTTATTTATTTTTGGTTTTTATTTTTTTATACGGAAAGGAAAAACCCAGAACATAAGTTGAAATGAGGAAAAACACTCAACAATATTGGAATAGAATTCTACAGTGGCCATATAAAAGATACTTCAGAAATTTGGATTTCCAAAGTTTCTTAGGATATATATTCTGAATTGTATATGAGTGATGAAAATTATTGGAACTCTTTACTCTTTATAGCCTCTAGAAAAGACGATATGATTAAGATTGAATGGTTTATCGTATTGAGAAGTCATATTTACATTACAACTAGCAGATCGTACCCGGATCGTACCATTGCACGGGTTATGTAGTTTGGATTAGTTTCAAAAATGGAAAAAGTTTTTATTGTTGACCGGTTTGACAAACAACCCAGTTTTTTGAATACTCTTAGTAAAATATAAAAATATAAATGCACTCGATTTACCCGTTTTTCGCCTCTTTCTCCCTTTTTATACCCCTTTTCCTCTAACTTTATACACGAAACACCTCCACCTCTATTTGGGAAACTTAACCAAGCTAAGTCGTAAAAAAATACCTTTAAAACAGGTAAAATACATCATTTATGCATAAAGTACTAATTCTTGCCCATTTATCCCCCTTTGTCCCATTTATTTATTATTGCCTATAACCTGCACCGACAAATTTCCCGAATTTCAAGACAATCGCTCCAGGCATTCAGGCGTGATTGGCTAACAAACAAACGAATAAACAGACTTGCAGAAAGATTTAAAACATATACTAGGATAAGTCGCCGTAGTCTAGTGGATAGTATGTAGGCTTATTAGACAAAAGGCCCGGGTTCGTATTCCAGGTCAGACATCAAAACGAAAAATATTTCTTCGGCGACTTCCTCTCAGCAGATTTCTGGCAAAGACTCTGAGAGTAAAAATTGACATGAAAAGCTTCTTAAAAATCTGTCGTTCGGAGTCGACTTTAAACTGTAGGTCCCGCCACTCATGTATAAAATTAATGCACACAACATAAGTGGTGTGAGAAGCTAGGTCGTAATCCTGACTGAAGGTTTGAAATGGCCAATTATGTATGTATGTATTAGGATAGCTTGCACTAATAAAAGCTCGATCAATATCCCAAATTTCAAGAAAATTGGTCCAGGGGTGATTGGCCTTTGGATCCCGTTTGATTCAACTTTAGAAACGGAATACCTCCAATAGCTATTAGGGAAACTTAACCAGGCTAAATCGTATAAAACTACCTATTACCATTTTTTCTCCCTTTGTTCCATTTTTTCTCCCCTTTTGGTCAAAAATTTTAAAAAGATTTATAGCCTATAACCTGCACCGACAAAAGCCTGAGCTACATCCCAAATTTCAAGAAAATCGGTAATTGGCTAACAAACAAACCAACAAACAAAAAAACGGACTTGGAGAAAGATTTATAATATCTATTGTGATTACAATATTGCCACGATATCAAAAATAGTACGAAATTTTAAATATTTCATTTCCGAAATCAGACAAAGCTAATCGGACTTGTTCATTGTAACTGATTGGTCAAAATTAGAACCTAGCTTCTCCCACCACTTATGTTGTGTGTGTTAATTTTTTACATGAAAGGCGGGACTTTCTGTTTAATGTCGAATTCAAACAAAAATTTGAAAAATTTTTCATGACACTTTCATTTTCATAAGTTTTTCTCATATTTTCTTTTATTTGAGATGCGTGAGGTAGTTGTTTGAGCTAAGTAGCCTCCACAAGTAGCTCATTTTTACCTCAATTGTATATCCTTTCTAAAGATTATTCCACTAGTTACTTGGGTTGACTTATATCCAATCACCGGCTCAACGTTTCGTAATGAAAAGAGTGCGTATAGACCAAATGGCTGTATGCGAATAATCGTAAGATAGTCGTCGAAATTTCACTCTCACCTTTACTTATCATTTTTAGAGGACCTTCGATAGCATAAACAATTACTCAATATGGTCAGCATGTCAGAATATGGCAGAAAGCACGCATCACAACGTTTCGTATAAATTCTAACGACAGACGGATACACAACCTCTTCTCGGTATTGTTGGTAAGTGTACTTGATATAGTTTTTTTCTGTTTCAACAACGCAAATCGAAGCACTAAAGACGCAACTTAGAAACATGCGGCGCAAACCGAAACAAAAACGACGCAACTTCGAAACATGCGACGCAAACTGAAACAAAAATGTCGCAACATCGAAACATGCGTCGCAAACTGGAACAAAAATGATGCAACTTAGAAATCACTGTTATTTTAAAAAGACGCAACTTCGAATTTGTACTAGATTGAAACGGAAAATCCCCTTTTTCTGTTTTAGCTTTGTGTAAACATTTTCGTATTAACGACGCAAATGGAAGCATTAACGACGCAACTTCGAAACATGCGACGCAAACTAAAACAAAAATGACGCAACTTCGAAACATGCGGCACAAACTGGAACAGAAACGATGCAACTTCGAAATCACAGAAATTTTAAAAAGACGCAACTTCGAATTTCTACTACATTGAAACGGAAAATCCCCTTTTTCTGTTTTAGCATTGGGCAAACATTTTCGTATTAGCGACGCAAAGCGAACCACTAACGACGCAACTTCGAAACATGCGACGCAAACTGAAACAAATCGACGCAACTTCGAAACATGCGACGCAAACTGAAACAAAAATGACGCAACTTCGAAACATGCGACGCAACTTCGAAATGACAGACATTTAAAAAAGACGCAACTTCGAAGCAGACGCAGAAAGAGGCGACGCAAACCGGGGTATTGGGGTATTAAATGGCACTATTGAAACTTGAAACTATATACTTTATTCATTCAAAATTTATTTCAAGCATAACTACTTCCATAGCTTACCTATCATGCAATACTACAAAATATTGCAATAAAAATACTATCAACAAAAAAAATTTTTCGGAATTGTTTCCTATTTTATTTTTTTCTCTTTCTCTCTCTCTCTTTACTAAAATGGTTTTTACTTAATATTTGTGTTGCTCCCTTGTTTTACCAGAGGGAGAAAAACTGAACAAATTGAATAATAATAACGATAGTTTAGCACAATGCACAGCATCAACCAGCAGATAATAGGAGAATAAAAACCCAAGAAACTCCCAGGAAAAACCAGTAAAATAAACGAAAAATATTTTCTAATGAAAAAGTCATGACACAAGGAAATCGTTTTTTTTTCTGTTGATACCTCATAACACTTGTTAGTTTTTCTTTACGTTTGAGAAAGTAAAAAACGATGAGAAGTTGCTACACCAAAAAAAAGCTACAAAATAAAGTTTTTTGATTTTGCCACAAACAAAAACTTTCAAAGTAAATGATTAAAAACGTAAGAAAATAATTTTTAATTCAAAATTCATTTCTATTCATTTTATTTACGTATCATACAAATATTGATCCAATAAACTGAAACCCTTGGGGCATTGTTTGAAAAACTGAAAACAATCTGTGCCCGCTTTGCCCATTTCATACGCTTGACCATACACTGCATCCGCATCACCTTTTCCCGGACTGTTATGAAATAAAATATAAAAAATTAGTTTTGAACTGTTAATAGAAAAATTCCCAGCAAACAACACTCACGTCAATATCACATTAAGAACTTCACTAAACAAGTCCACATGATGATGAATTTGTGCATTTTCACAGATCGCTCGTAAGAGGCATTCTTTCCCATAACCATGCTTAGCATTCATTAAATTCTCCAGCACTAGATACAGAAATTCTCTCGATTCATCGGGTTTTAATTGTGCCCGTCCGCCACGACTTGAACGCACGTAAAAGTTTTCCCATTTATCCCACGGATATAGAGGTGTCGTGGGAATATTGTAGTTGCCCACGTGAATGTTATACGTGCAAATTAAACTTCTCCAGACAATAGGGTCAGCTAATGTAATGGGAAATATAGGTCCTATAACGAACTAAAAGAAAATAGGCGTAAGGATTTTTATTTTTGAATTTTTTAAGGATATTTATTAAACTTTATTTGATAAACTCTCTCATACAAAGTAGAACATATATATTGGGTGAAGGGGGGTAGGCATCAGACCTTTAGTTGGTGTCTATATGTATAAAAATGAATGTGTGTTTATTTGTTTGTGGGTTTGTTTGAAGTTTATAGACGGCTAAACGGCTTGACCAATTTTCTTGAAATTTTAACAGTACCTTCAGCAGCTCTAGATGTTGATACTCGTAGTCTCTCTCCTTCTAGGCGTACATTGCGTTCATTCGGTGTCTCATCAATTCCTGATCTTAATGATTGGAATCGTTTTCGTCTATGGCTTGCATTACGTTGATCAGGTGTCTCAGCAGTTCCAGATGTGAAGGCTCTAGACCTTTCAATACTAAGGCGAACATCATGTTCATCGGAAGTTTCGTCGAAGTTCCATCTATAGACTTCAATCAAAAAACCCACAAACATTCATTTTTATACATGTAGATATCGACAGGAGTAGCGAAGCACACAGGGTCTTAGCTAGTCTAATATATAAAAATTAATGCCACTTTTCGTTGTCATTTTATAACTCAAGAACGGGCGCATCTATCCAAGCCAAATGTTTAGGCTTTGTTCGGATTATTTAGTAGATGGCTTATGTGAAGTTTGCCACTCGCAATTTTACTTCCACATTTTCCATTTATCTAAAATCAGAAAACGGCTCCATCGATTTGACTAATTTTTCTTTCAAATGTTTGTATTTATCCATTTAAAATTTTCACCAAGAGAAAAGTTTGCCCCGCCCACTTTTGCGCCCACTTTTTTTGAAAATTACTTAAAAATGAATTAAAGCTTAAACTGTACATTTGATTATGATCTTTAGCAAAGTTGTTGCGCATGAGCCGATGAAGATTTCTAAGTTGGTATAACCAATTTCCAATAGGTAGCGCCACTGAAAATTACTCGAAATGAATTAAATCTTAAACTGTGCATTCTTTAACAAAGTTGTAACGTATAGGCCGACGGAGATTGGTGCGATTAATTTTCGATGGATGGCAATTGGTCGACCTACCCAAGCACACCAAGCACGCAAGAAAAGAGCATTACAAGACTCAGAATCAGACGAGCACTGTGAAAAATCTTCGAGTATATGCCGCTGAGACCCGTTCTCATGAACCACTTAAACAACAAGAAGTGAAATTAGAAACTGATCGAATGCTTACTACTCTGTAACAAAATCAATAAAATGATTCAAAATTAATTGGACATTTGTGTAATGCTTTTCCACCATGCGTGCTCAAGTAAGCTTTGTGATATCAGAGCTACCACTACGACCTAACCTAACCTATGCATGCTTTGCTCGAATCTGACGACATTCGAAATGCTAGGCTTTAGTCGAAATTACTATCAATCAATGCTTCAATCAATGCATTAATCAGCTTCTAAATATATTTGAACTAATTAAAGCACTATTTTCGGCAGATACTGCTCCCATTGTGCTTAAAAGATATTCAATTATCCTTTCTTCGTACTGTGATGTCTTCACCAGTGCTGAAAGCAGTTCAATAATTTTATATGCTGTCGTGTCCATCGAAATAATTCGTAACGCAGTGGATTCCAGAAATATTTTGTGATATCCACAACCATTCTTTAAGTAACTCCCTCTAAAAACTGATGTTTTTAGAAGTCAATGAATGACAGTGAACAGTTAGTTAGCAACTCATTTGAATTTTTAATAGACCTCCTGAAAGCATAATCCCTGGTATTTACTGGGTTCTGGTTAATCTATATCGCTTCCATCAACTCTAATCATATGTTTTCTCTTCTTTTACGCCCTAATATTAAAAATGTAAAAAACTTTGGCTGGAATTTTTAAATTAAACACACTGTTCTGCATCACTGGCTCCAATAGAGATCCTAAAATTCTTTCTTGAGAAGCTTCTGCCGTAGTGATATGTAACATACCACAGTTCTCGGATTGCTAATGCCACACCTTTTCAAGAAATAAGTCCTGACTTTGATATGTCGCCCTATCACTGAGGTTTAATTAATTCTTAATATCCAGCGTAAAAATAGTAATAATCTCTGCGACCTTCTTGGACGTAGGTGTTTTGAACCGAATTACGTCATTTGTCCTGCTTGCATCATAAAGCATACAGGTGACCTGTTAAAAACATGGTGCTTCATGATTTCCTTTATTTGGGAGATCTACATCAGTTTGTATGCATAGACTTGTTCTTCCGTATCGTTAAGCATACTTATTAAACGTATATCTAGAGTACGACTCAGTAATGTTTTAAAATATAACTTTAACTGGAACATGACGTTCTTGAATCCAGGAGTGCGCACAAAAAAAATGGGGCAACTTTTAAGCTTATAACTTTTATCATAGCAAAATTGGCTTTTTGAAAATGGGCACCCAACAAGAATGTCGTAAAAAAATAATTGAAATTTTCAATGAAAAACCGCGCCGCTTACAAAAAACGATTGCTAGATTCACAGGTGTTAACAGTTTCTAAGGTAAGAATGAAACAATGTAAGGAGTTTTTGAGTACTGAGCGAAAGCGTGGAAGTGGAAGAAAAAAAGGATTTTTCTTGGTCAGAAGAAAATTTTATACACAAAAGGTATTCAAATATTATTCACTTTAATTGAAATATAAAACGAAAAAAATCCGCCACTTAGTTTTACTTCTATAACGAAAAGTGTAAGTCCAGTTTTTTTTTGTGCGCACGCCTTACGTGAGTTAACAAAAAATTTTTTTTTATTTACAGGGTCTGCCACCTATTTACAATTTTACAATTACTTCAGGTTACCGGAGATGCCATTTTATTTATCTGAGATTTAAGTTTAAAAATTAATTCCCATAGGCTACGGTTCAGATCCGTGGCCGAACATCTCCAACTAAACGAAATATGATAAAATAATTCTTCGGTGACTTCCTCTCAGTAGATTAGTGGCAAAAACTCTGACAGTAAATAAAATTCCTTTGAAAATTGTCTCAAAATTCTTGCGAAACGATTTTAAACAACAAATGCCGCCACTCGTGAACAAAATTAATACACGCAACATAAGTGGTGTGACAGGCTACGTCATAATACTGACTATAGGGCTGTAATGAGTAATTATATAGTAGGGATGCCAAACGGGAACGATTTTTAAAAATCCCGGAATTCGGGATTTTGTAAATCCCGATACCGAAATCCCGGGATATTTCGGGATAATTCGGAATCCAAAAATCCCGAAAAATCATGGGAAAAATCGCAATTTTCTCTTAATAATCAAAATATTTTGTTAAGAAAATCATTTGTATTCCAATTAGGTATGTATATCAGAATTATATTTCATTAAAAATAAAATATAGAAACAGCCAGACAAAATGTAACAAAAATGCGTAAATTAAAAAAAATAAAAATTATTCCTGCATATGCAAACGCATTAGTTTTAAGAAAATTATTTGGATTCTAACAAAAAAAATAAAGCATCTAACATGTGATCTGATAGGCTTGAACGAATTTTGTTGTCAACATATCCTACCGATTAAAAACTCTTCTCGCAATCAATATTTGTTGGGAAAGTAGTTCCAAGATAACTGTATTTAGCTTGTAAATATTCACCTCTACCATTTCCTGAAGTAAATAAACCTATTTCTTTGGACAGTTGAGTATCTAAATCAGTTAATCTATTAATTTCTTTTATGGAGCTTTTGCCTTCTTCGATGGCATCAAATAACTTTTTATTAATGGAAATGGGGTTTTCCTTATCTGAGAAGCTGATATCAAAGTCAAGTAGTATAGAATTTTTTTTTTCAGAATCTTTTGTAGGGTCAAAATACATATGAATTCACAATCCCGAAAAATCCCGATAAATCCCGGGATAAATTTTAAAAAGTCCTGGGATTCGGGATTTTGTGAATCCCTATTGGTATCCCTAGTAAGTACGTAAGGATTATCGTTAATTCAAGTTCGTAACAGAACACTTGATACTTGACCCATGTGGTGGTATAATTCACAATCCCGAAAATCCCGAAAAATCCCGGTACAAGCTTTTAAAAATCTCGGGATTCGGGATTTTGTGAATCCCTATTGGCATCCCTAGTAAGTACGTAAGGATTATCGTTAGTTCAAGTTCGTAACAGAACACCTGATACTTGACCCATATGGTAGTATAATTCACAATCCCGAAAATCCCAAAAAATTTCTGGACAAGCTTTTAAAAATCTCGGGATTCGGGATTTTGTGAATCCCAAAAGTCCCGGGATATCAAGATTCACAAATTCCCGATTAGCATTCCTATTATGTACGTATGTATGAATGTAATTATGCAAACTTATTTTATTTATTTACGTTCATAAGTTAGTTTATGATTAATTGTATAATGCAACCGCGATTAGCGAGTACATTTAGAGACCATGAGTTCACTTTATTAAGAAGTCATAAGGTTGGTCAGCGTCGGTAAATTGTTTTAATTTGTCGACCATTCCTATGTCATCTACATTACTAAGATTCTCTAATTTTAGATTTCATTTGTATTGCTTGAAATGGGTAAATATCATAAGATCTTCATTATTCAAGTTATTCAAGTTAGTTTTTATAAAGAGACATAGGCTACAAACCTTACTCAAATTTGTTTTCCAATAACTCAAGGATTTTAACATTTATGAGTATAAAATTATTATGAAATGTAAGGAACACTATTCTCAACATTTTTTTTTTTTTACCTTTGCAGCACCACCATTATTAAAAATTAAACCGCGCTTTTGCCTATGCGCTAAGAAGTTCGTTAAATTTACACTGACAGCATAACCACCAGCAAACACCCACGACAAGTGGCCAAATAATAGAAGGCAAATAAAGAAGAATATTCCCGTTAAAGCCATTTGTTTAAGACACTAAAGAAACCGAAAGCAACGTTAAGAAGAATACAACAAGATTGATAAAATCAAACTGATTAAGTTATTAACACAACATTCTTACTGACACCACAGTTTCACGAGACCAACTAAGAGACTAAAATTAAGTGAAAGAAAAACAAAATGGAAAAAAGTGATAAGTAAACAGACACTGTGAGTTGTTAAAGAAACCGAAAATAAATTTGGAAAAAGCTGGCTTAAATAAAAAAAGCAAACAGTAGTCGTACAAGTAGAAAATGGGCTCAGATTTCGTTAACCCACTACCGCAAGCAAATAATAGAGACACTTTCACACATTTTTGTTTGTGTTTTGGATAAAGCAATCTACCGAAATACTTATTATTTGTCTTTAAATCAGTCTGTATGTCTGTCTATTTGTTTAATAAAACGACTGTTCGACAGTTTGACTATGAGGCTATATATGGCTGGAAAGAACATTTATGTACGAATTGTTGTGTATGGCTTGCGAAGGATGACACACATTGCAAGCATGCATGCGAATTAGAAGAAGTCAAGTATCATGTTCTGTCTTTCTTCTTCTTCTTTTATCTGGAAATGTTCCAAAAAAAAATAATAATTTTTAATATTTATTCAGATTATTAACAGAACAGAAGTGAACAGAACTGAAGAGAAGAGAGCATAACTGAAGCACAAACATACTCACTACATATGCCCTCATTAATAGAACAAGATTCACATACACGCACTCACTCACTCACACATTTTAAACCGAAACCACAAATTGGGTTACAACCGTAAACAAATACTGTTCGCACACTGCTTTTGGCTTTTGCTCTGACACGCATACATTCAAAAAACATTTTGCTCTCTTACACGCTCTTTTTTTAATATGTGTCATAAATGAAATTAACAACAACAAAAAAAGAAAAATAAATGAAGGAAAAAAAATTGATAACACACAATAACAACAACAACATCAGAAGTATGGCAATAAAATTGTTATAAAGATGTCTAATCAAATTAATATTAAGAAACACTTACACGTAAACAAACACACATACACACATGCACACATACATGCAAGCAAAATGTCTCTTCTTCTTCTCTCACGTATACAATGCTTATGAAATTAATTTGCTTCATAAAATTCAAGTAAATTTTGATGGCAACACATTACTTTTGCGTTACGATGCCTGGCAATCAAACGTTTCAATTAAGCGAAGAGAAAGAAGCATTTTTGGAGGGCGTTTTTGTTCGCATACTTTTAATGTTTTTCAAATTACATGGATAAGAACGTGTGTGATTAAATAATTTATAAATATACGTATTAATTTATTTGGTAAAAGTATTTAAATCTTCTTAATTATTTAATTACACTCTGCCAAAAATACAATGTGGCGAGGATTTTGTCATGATAATTAAGTAGATGAAGATTTTATAAAAAGTTTAAAACCTTATGTAAAGTTTATTTGAAGGAGGGAAAAATTTGGTGTTTTTAAAGCATATTTTTATTGCTCCCGTCTTGAAGTGTCATAATATTGATGTCCTCCATCTGCAAGGCACTAACCGTATGCTGTGATAAGTTGCAAGATGCTGTCCACTGGTAAAAAGGACATTTTGCAGACAGGTACCACGTATATGTAATGTTGATTCATGCTCCTTATAATATAAACTACATATTGGGTTCAAGATAATCTTCATTTTAAACAGTCGTATGTTGGGTCTACAAATAAATACAAATAAATGAAGCATCAAATCGTGAAATATTTGAGAAAAAATCTTCAAAATCGTCAAAGACATTCATTGAAATCGTAAAAAAATCGTCAGAAAAAATATATACATAAATTGAAAGGTTTTTAAAAACAAAAACACGATTTGATGCTTCACTTATCTGGCAGAAATTATTGTAGACCCAACATCCGACTGTTCAAAACGAAAATTATCTCGAACCCAATATGTTGACTGTATGATAAGTAGATGGACTTAATAAATGACAACTAATTTGGACGATGTAACTTAAGCGAAATGGTCCTTTTCAGCTATCAAGTTCAGAAGTCCCAGTTGGAAATACGTGCCTCGAACAGGATTTTTAGTCACTTTAGCCACATACATACATAATTGGTCATTACAACACTTCAGTTTGGATGATTGTCCTAGTTTCTTACACTACATTATGTTGTGTGTGTTAATTTTTATACATAAGTGGTGGGACCTACAGTCTAAAGTCGTCTACATCAAAACAAATATAAAAATTATTTCTTCGCCGACTTCCTCTCAGCATATTTCTTGCCATGATAAATTTCTCAAAAAGCTGTCGTTAGGAATAGACTTAAACAACCTAAATGGTGTGAGAAGCTGACTTAAGTTATTTCCTGAGAGGTGCTTGTATTTATAAATTCTAAATTCTATTATCGATTTTTGAGATCCCAGTGGTCTTTACAACATTTAATTTGTAATTAGAAATTTACTTTTAAAGCCAATATAAAAATAAACTGTTACTTGCCTTTATAAACAGTACGCTCTCTAACAACAAAGAAAAAAAAACGGAAAATTTTATCTGGTTAAGTAAAAAACACTCAAAAATAGTCCTCTTACTTACAAACTACAGGGTGGCTGATATATAATGCAACAAAATAATTTTTTTTTTTTAATTTTATTTTTCAAAAGCAAAAAATGTTGGAAATAACATCAAATATTAGAAACAGTTAAAATTTGTTCGAATTAGCCACCTTTGGTACGAATTACGGCCTTCAACCGGCCGACAAAGCCTTCACAGGTTGCACGAAAGCGGCTCTGCGGTATTTTAGCCCAGTCCCGGCGAAGCGCCGACTTTAAATGATCGACACTTTGGTACCTTTTAGTGAGAACCTTACTCTCCAAAATGCCCCAGGCGCAAAAGTCCAACGGATTAAGAGCCGGAGATTTTGGTGGCCATTGTGCGGTATAAATGAAGCGAGGAACTTCCTTTTTAAGCCATTCTTGGTTGACGCGTGCTGAGTGCTGTGGTGCTGAGTCCTGTTGGAATGCCCATGGTCTGCGGCCTAAATGTTTGTCAGCCTAAGGCTTCAATCCTGTCTTTAAGACATTTTTCCCATAATATTCGGCATTTATTTTGACCCCACGCTCGATGAATACGAGTGGGGAACGATCATCGGCTCCTACGGTGGCCCACACCATTACCATCCGCGGCGCTTGAGTTCTGCTTGCCAATTTTCAGTTGACATCTTTGGCAAATAACCCCGATCATTTTATTTGTTCACAAGCTGCTAAATTTGGAATGGCTTCTCATCGCAGAAAACAAAATTCGGTAACAGGCCACTTTCGTGCAAGCGAAGTAACCTCTTGCCTCTTTCTAGTCTAACTTTTTTTTGTCCATCGATAAGCTCTTGCACTTTTTGAAACTGCAATGGCTTTAGTACAAGCTCATTTTTCAATATGTGTTGCATTCATTCACGCGATATGTTCAGCTCACGAGCAATTTTCCTACCACACCACAGCGGCGTGGATTTCGATCAAATCTGGCCTTCACTTTTCGGATGATTTCTGGTGTTGTTACCGTTTTTGTTTCGTCCACTTTTTGGACGCGATGCAACACTGCCAGTATCACGGTAACGAGCAATGGTACGGGAAACAAAAGATTTATTCACATTTAAATGCTGGAGGGCTCTAACGATAGCCACCTGTGGTTTTCCAGCCAAATATAAAGCAGTCACACTATAACGCTTAAATTCCATTACGAATAACTTTTTTTCTGAGTGCAATAGATCAAAATGCTTTTGTTAGCTTGTAAATAATAAAATGTACTATCACTGGAATAAATCTGTCAGCTGTCAGACGAACAGTTTACAAATGATAACCTGAAGTTGGTTGCAGTACATAAACCAAACATCTTCAATCTATTGGCGAAAAGTAAAAAAAAAAAATTATCAAGTTTTCCGGGAGAAAAGGTATTCAAAAATAGTTTTTTTCCGCCACAATTATTTTATCCCCTTTTCTTTTAACACTCATTTTCTATTTTCTCTTGCTTTCTACCTCTCTCTCTCTCTCTCTCTCTCTCTCTGATTATTGAAAACTTTGTTTTTGTTCGTTTCCAAATATTTTGACAAGACTAGACTATATCGAGATGATGTAGGATTTTAAGCCATTACACATACACATTGAAATACTCTCTCTCTTAGAGGAAAACTGTGTAACAGAGATAATATTGGTTGAGTGTATAAGTAATATATTAGTAAACGTATACATACATACATATGTATGTATGTGGATCTATTAGTACACATGCAGGTATGCATGAGTGTGTGTGTGCTACATGTTTATAATATTGAGTGATTTCTAGTTTGAAGAAGCTTAAGGTCCCCTCTTCTCTATTTCCCGCTGGTACGTATGTATGTGTAATAAAGAGCAGTGGAACTCTGTCAAAATATTCCAAGCGTATCATTAATAAAAGGGCCACCAACAACGTATCACTGTCATCACGTTCCGCTTAAGCTTAAGTTTGTTTTTTCCTTTTTAATGTTTGCTTGTGGTAGTGAAAGGGATTTTATCAGATTCCCTAATAGAAAGACTTTTATGGCACAAGCAAATTAAAATATTTTATGATCGTGTGACAAGTATGACAAACAGGATATTTACACGTTCTTGTATGTGTTCAAGTGAGTTTGTTTAGTCTCTCTAAAGGGATAATTAACAGATAAAAAAAGATAGAAATTTATGAATAATTAGATTTTTTCTTTTAATCTGACGAAAAAAAAAAGTGGAAATTTGAGAGAGTTAATAAATTTTATAAGGATTGTAACAACGGGAGGAAATTTTTGTGCTTAACACTTGGTGGTATAGCTGCCAGATAAATAAAGCATCAAATCATCAAATATTTGAGAAAAAATCGTCAAAATCGTCAAAGACGTTAATGGATTTTGGCCTGCCGCAACACTTCCTTTCAGGCGCCTCTGCTTCCTGCGCCCCTAAGCCAGTTGGTCACACCAATCGATGACTTGGTTTCCTCGACTTGATCCCTTCCAACGGTTACAAGGTCGTCCTCTTCGACGCTTCTTCCTCATGGGATGGGATGTAATGCATACAATCAAGCTAAAGTTTCTAAATGTGGCCAACGTGGCGACCACCAAAGCGATCCTTGTCTCTCTGTATTTAAGTTGACACGCAGCCTTCTCGCGACTCCTCCTGGATGGCAATCTAGCTCCAGTTAGATGTTAACTAATACGTGCAGGGAAGTCCAATCCCCTGGACGTTAAATTTGGGTTGTGCGTAAGGGTTGAAACCCACCACGTAAAAATCTTTCTCCAATAAAAACTAACAGATTAAACTTCAAAAAGATCTTGACATTATGGGCATGAACATTTTGTTTGGACAGATTTCCTTGGTTTCTTAAGACGGTTTAATAAATATTTTACTTTATCTGATCTACTTACCAATTACATACACCATTTATAACCGACCGAAAATGGAATACAACTCTCATGTATGGGTTGGCCCTTAAAGTCTACTTTATAGATTCTCGAACATGTACAGAGGAGGCCTTAGTAGCTCGTTCATCACTATAGTGTGCCCAACTCCATTGATTCATTGGAGCATCGTTACGATGTGTTCTATATCTACTACAAAGGATACTGCTCGAGCAAAATAAGGGTACTTGTCTATGAAGCCGCTGTACTCTAGTAAGTAGCCCCAGGCCAGACATCAAAACAAAATACAAAAAGCATTTCTTTGGCGATTTCCTCTCAGCAAATTTCTCGCAAAAACTCTGAGAGTAAAAAAATAACCGTGCCATGAAAAGTTTCTCAAAAAAAAATCTGTCGTTCGGAGTCGACTTTAAACTGTAGCTCCTGTCACGTATGCATAAAATTAACACACACAACATAAGTGGTGTGGGAAACTAATTCAATAATCCAGACTAAAGGGTTGTAATTACTATATACATATACAAGGTGGCTGATATATAATGCAACAAAATAAAGCGCTATATTTTTCAATTTTTTTTTTTTAATTTTATTATTCAAAAGCAAAAAATGTTGGAAATGACATCAAACTTTAGAATCAGTTTAGATTTGGTACGAATTATGGCCTTCTAACGGCCAACAAATACATCACAGGCTTCACGAAAGTTGCTGTGCGGTATTTTGGCCCATTCCCGGCGAAGCGCCGTCTTGAGGTGATCGAAATTTTGGTATTTTTTAGTACGAACCTTACTCTTCAAAATGCCATAGGCGCAAAAATCCAATGGATTGAGATGCGGCGATTCTAGTGGCCATTGTGCAGTAGAAATGAAGCGAGGAACCACCTTTTTAAGACATTTTGGTTGATGCGTGCTGAGTGCGGTGGTGCTAAGTCCTGTTGGAATGTCCATGTTCTGCGGCCGAAATGTTTGTCTGTCCAGGACTTCAATACTGTTATTAAGACATTTTCCCGATAATATTCGGCATTTATTTTGACCCCACGGTCAAAACGGCGGTAGAAATGAAGTGAATAGCCATACCAAATTCTTTAACTGGCCTGCAGGCTCTTTCCAGTTTAATTTTTTTTGTCCATCGGTGAGCTCTTGCACTTTTTGAAACTTCAATGGCTTTAGTACTAGCTCATTTTTCAATATGTGTTGCATCCATTCTCGCGGTATGTTCAGCTCACGAGCAATTTTTCTACCACTGCGGCGTGGATTTCGATCGAATCACTTTTCGAATCATTTCTGGTGTTGTTACCGTTTTTTTTTTCGTCCACTTTTTAGACGCGGCGCAACACTGTCAGTATCACGGTAACGAGCAATGGTACGAAAAAACAAAAAACAGTTTACATATGATAATAACCTGAAGTTGGTTGCAACATACAACATATCAGCCACCCTGTACTGGGACCAAAAACTTCTGTTCTTATTAAGTGATTCATTCTTCGCTCATTTGTATACTTCATAATAGTTAAATTAAACAGGTTGGCTTGGAACTAGTTATGTTACACTAGTTTCTGTCTAGAGAATTGCCCCAAAGGTCACTATTAGTTGGCATTAGCCCAACTAACGCTGCATGAGCACTATGTCCCGAAACTCTTGTAAGAATATTTTTGCCATTATTGACATATTAACAGTTGATCCTATTTTAAACATCAACAACAAATTTCATGTGCAGATCAGACACCATTACATTTTGCTAAAGTATCGTAGTCATAGTCATCTCATACTCACACCAGAGAACAGCGACGATTATTCAAAACGATGAGTAGATTCAAATCATAATTATGATCCCTGATACTTATACGCATTAGTACTTATTTTAATATGATACTTATACTCATCATACTCAATGTTGGAAGTACTCATCGTACTTAACTTAACAATACGCATGATGTTATTGACTTCGATTCGTCTCTACTTAACATTTACACGAAGCATAAAATAAGTATGATTCGAGTACGAACACTACAAGATGATTGTATGAATCCTTTGCTTATTGTCTTTGTCTGTCCTTTCTTCCTCGTTTGTATATGCAACAACAACAAAGGCTGTAAATTTTGATAGATGATTCGAATCACTCGAATCACTTTTAAATATTATAAGTATTTTTCTAAATTTATGAATCAGAATGAGTAGACGTATGAATCAAACACATTTCGAACATTGTGAGTTTGATGTCAACGTTGTACTCATACTCATTGTTACTTATACTTACAAATCAATGTGTAGCGAGTAGGAATGAATCAGAGTAGTTGAGGTTCAATTCTATTGATTCACTCCTACTCAAAATTGCATGATTGCTTATGTGTAGCGGAAAAACGATTCATTGCTGATCTCTGACTCATACTTGTACTCATTCTTATACTCATACTCTTACTCGTATTCAAACTCATGCTTATAATCGTGCTCATACTCAAACTCAAACTGAAACTCATTAAAAAATTGTTCTGAGCACATGTTCTATGAACTTATTGTTTGGAGGCAATGACAAGTAAGCCTGCTATGGTCTTAGGGCGTGTTAGACCTATCTTTGGCTAAGCTGGGAAAGATATGAATTACCACAATGTGACAACTTGCGAAACAATAGATGATTAAATGAGAATTTAATTTCATCTATTTATATATATATATAAGAGAAAGAAAATGGGCTTTGATTTGTTTAATCAAAATTTAACAAACTATCGTTTGGAACGATGAGCGGAGCCAAGCACTAAAAATACAATTTTCTCATATTAAATTTTAAAAATATTTTGTTTCATTTAAACTATTTCCAAACAGAAATAGGAAATAGTCGTTCAACAATAATTTCTGTGTGTCATATGCATAGTTCGTGCAACGAGATAAATGACCTCACAGTGATCAACTTTACATGCATGGCGGTTTAAAGGATATTTTTTTTTCTTTTTCGTTAAAAACTTAAGCAATTACAAACTGCCTGGCTCATTAAAAATTGGGTGTTCTATTGAAATTCAGCTAATATGCTGTTACCATACAGTTACACATTAAGCGTATAAAACCAAAAACCAAGCGTAGTTTAGTGTTTCACTGAAAAAAAAACAAAAAAAATGGGAATGTGGATTTGCAAAATGGAAGATGAAAACAAAATTCCAACGAAATGTCATTGAATTCCTGCAGCGTCTACAAATTAACCAACTATTTAAACAATGTTGTACGAGTCGATGCTGATGCTGATGCTGCTACTGATGTTGATGCTACTGACATACAACCATTACCGACATACTGTGATCCATGTATAGGACTTAGAGAGCATAGACACATCATTCCACTGCAACAATACCAGTGAATTACAAAGAAAACAAACAAGAGCGCACCAGGATATCTAAACACACACACACACACACACAACCACATACAATTACACAAGCATTTAGACATGCAGAAGATAAAGAAGAAGAAAAACAAGAAGCAAAAATGCTAACTGAATACGAAATGATTTCCCGCCCCAACAACAAAAACTTTTAACGTAATCCTCTGAAAAAGAAAGCAAAGAACTCATGGCTAAAAATGTAAAACTAAATGTGGTAGACAGAAAGTGCGAGAGAGAGAGAGAGAGAGAGGGGTAAAGAGACGGAGGGAGAGTGCGAAATAAGAAGACAGTAAAATGTTAAAAACTAGACAAAGTTCGTCCATGGCAGTGATATTGAAAACTGTGAATCAGGCTTATCCCTGTCTACAGTCAAATAGATTTTAAATAGATTTGTACGCGTACATGACACTGACATCAGCCAATATTCTATAGAAACTGCCACAGTTCTAATGAAAAAGCAGCAGAACAAGTCAGAACAGGACAGGAGAAAATAGCGTGAAGAAAAAAAACAAAACTGCGGAATAAAGTCTTTAGAGAAACTGTGTGAGATAAATGAACACACAGTGGGTTAGTTTTATAAATGATTACGGGTCAAATTTTAAATACCCTTCATTGGCTTATAAGATGACAACAAATTTTATTCTGATATTTAATCTTCAGCTCATGGAATGATATTAAATTGCTTCCCAAAAGAAAAAGACTAAATCGATAATCACTTAAAATTATTTATCAATTACATATGCAAGGCCAGTTTAATTATCATAATTATTTAAAGATTTCATTTTGATTTCTTTCGAATTCAATGAATTTTATTTAGTTTCTTAAACAAAAGTTACAAGCCAACTGACATGTGTAACCTTTTCTTCAATACAAGCGTAGATTTCGTAAAATAACACCGTGTGAGAGTGAAAAAAAACTGAGAAAATCCCGGCATTAAACCTTATGACACAACTTTTCTATGAGCAAACATCAAACACGGTTAGGCAGTTTGTAAAAGAAGGCATTCTTAAAATATTGTTACGTTTTTACCTTTTTAAAAAACATTTATGTATGAGTTCGTTTAGTGCAAACCAAATAAAAACAAATAAGCGTTTTATTTTAATGAAACTCTTTATTATTCACTCTACTTTTATGTCTCACTGTATCAAACTTAACCGATACAATGTACACAATAGTAACTACAACAATCTATTGCTTGTTCGATATTATTCACACACTATTCGCTACTCTGTTCACAACAGATAATTTCGAACCACGACTTTTATTTCAAACGCAACTGCATGCAAGGCTGACTGAATTCACTCTGACTACGTTGTCTGCTTTCTCTTTCCCTTTTATATGTGAACGCCTTCAGTCTGATGATGGTTATCGAAGTAGAACGTTCGCGATCCCACCTTCTCGAAAGTCCTGTAGCTACTGCATCGATGTGTATGTACTATGTTCTCTTTGGTTGTTGTTGCGTTCGCTTACTTGTCCGTCTCTTTTTGTCTCATACTTGTTGCAGCTGGTTTTACTTATAATAAGTTCGATGTATATGTTAGTGTTTATTGTGTACGCATTGTCTTAGTATTTATAGCTTTTGTTTATCTTTGTTATTGTGAAACGATATTAGGTCGTAACAATATTGTTACGCTAAAATAGTCGATAAACATTAACGATAGACATTAACATTAACGCTAAACGAACCATAAAAGGCTACAAATGCAAAAACCATGATGCAATGCGTACACAATACACACGACATAAATACACACTGTCGCATACATCGAACTTATTACAAGTAAACCAGCTGCAACAAGTATGAAAGAAAAAGAGACAGACAAGTAAGCAAACGCAGCAACAAACAATGTAGTCGCAATTGAAGTCTCGAGAATACAAAACCGCAAACGCTCTACTTCGATAACCATCATCAGACTGAAGACGTTCGCATATAAAAGGCCCAGACAAGACAGCCAACGAGTTCAGAGTGAATTCAGTCAGCCTTGCATTAAGTTGTGTATGAACTAATCAGTCGCGGTGTGAAGACAAGTTGCGTCTGTAGTAAAGTCTACTGAACAATTGTTAGTGTTTATGCGAGCAGAAGTGTTGTGCTTATAAAAAGGTTCTAAGCAGAGAATAACGAACAAGCGCTGTTGCTTATAAATAGGTTATAAGCAGAGAAGAGTATCGAACGAGCACATATTGTTATAGTTACCATAATGTACGTTGTATCGGTTAAGTTTGAACACTGTAACATAAAAGTAGTGCGAATAATAGAGAGAGTTTCATTGAAATAAACGCTTATTTGTTTTTACTTGGTTTACAATCAACGAACTAAACGTTCTTAAAAAGCTAAAAACGTAACAATATTTTTATTATGACATCAAAGCAGTGTTTCAAGGCAGTTTTGTTTATTACATATTAAATGAAGTCGTTGTAGTCTAGTAGATAGCGTGTAGGCTTACTAGACTTAAGGCCATGTTTCAAACCCCATTTCCGATAATTCCAACAAAACGAAATGCGCACAAATTTTACCATGAAGATTTTTTAAAAATTTTGCAAATAATAACGATTGATAACAGTCCTCCTGTAAACGCTACATCTGTCGTTTATTTGAAATCACTAGGGACATTAGAGATCAGCAATAAGTATTCAAAACGATGAGTAGATTCGAGTCATACTTATAATTTCAGATACTTATACGCATTCATACTTATTTTGATATCATACTCATATTACTCATACTCAAAGTTGGAAGTACTCTCCTTATTCATACTTAAAAATACGCATGATCATATTGACTTCGACTCGTCTCTACTTAACATATCCACGAAGCAAAAAATAGTATGGTTTGCGTACGAGTACTGCAATTCTCACAAGTACATTGTGCATATGCTTTGCTTGTTGTCTTCGTCTTTCCTTTCTTCGTTTGTATATGCAGCAACAACAAAAGCTGTAAATTTTGATTGAGGATTCGAATCACTCGAATTACTTGTAAATATTATAAGTATTTTTCTGAATTTATGAATCAGAATGAGTAGGCGTATGAATCAAACATATTTCGAATGTTGTGAGCTTCATGTCAACGTTGTACTCATACTCATTGCTACTTATACTTATAAATCAATGTTGAAGCGAGTACGAATGAATCAGAGTAGCTGAATTTCAATTCTGTTGATTCATTCATACTCAAAATTGCATGAGTGCTTATGAGTAGCGGAAAAACGATTCATTGCTAATCTCTGATGGATATCCACAAACAATGCCGCTGAATAGACTCTAGAACACTTGGCAACTGGCCCTAATTTCTACTGAAATTGCATCGAAATTGTTAAATCTGCGTTGATTGCAATCCACATGAAATTGGAGAGTACTCAATGCAACCCGAAAAAGTTACCGTTTTTCTTGGATTTTTGACTTGCGGCCCCATTAGTCTATATTCCCTTGAGAACGACGTTGGCCAGACTATTACAGTCAACGGCAAGCAGTAAAGAACGTTGTTAACCAACTTCTGCCGAATTGGAGGAACTGGAATCCAACGAATTGTGATTTCGACTGAACGGCACTATTCTGTAAGAGTAATTTGAAAACATGGCCACTCACGTTCACGCGAGATGGAGGTGGAGATTTAATTTATCTTGGGGGATTTTCTTAAGGCAACATCATGGTAATCTGGACAAAAGTACGTGCGATGAGAAACCCTGTAAACTGGATATTATTTCACATCAAGGACAATCTTCAACTGTTTAGGGAATGGTCTAGGATTTCTCACCAGGAATGGTACGATATGCAGTAGTGTCCAAGGAGTACTGCGGTTCGAATATTTTACGAATGATACTCTGATGGACATTAGATATCTAAAAGCATAGAATTTAAAGAAATTGTAGAAATAGATACTCGATACAGACATTCTAAGTACTTACATTTTTGACATCTCTCCTTTGGTGAGTACGCTATAAGCTGAGGAGTAGAACTTTAAGAGTCCCATTTGATGCGAATTGTAAGCTGACAAATATTATAATCCTACAGCCACTGGAGAATGTTATTAAAAAGTTGCTGATTACCGATTTTTTTTCTTTTTATTTTTGTTGAACTTACTTGGCATGTGATTCTAATAATACGATGCCATGTACCACACGACAAATAATATCATGAACCTATAGATTCGAGTCATACTTATAATTTCTAATACTTATACACATTCATACTTATTTTAATATGATATTCATACTACTCATACTCAAAGTTAGAAGTACTCGTCGTACTTATACTTAACAATACGCATGATTTTATTGGCTTCGACTAAGCTCTACTTAACATTTACATGAAGCCCAAAATAAGTATGATTTGTGTACGAGTACTGCAATACTCACATGAAGATTGTGTGTATGCTTTGCTTATTGTCTTCGTTTTTCCTTTCTGCTTGGTTTGTATATGCAACAACAACAAAGGCTGTAAATTTTAATGGATGATTCGAATCACTCGAATCACTTATAAATATTATAAGTATTTTTCTAAATTTATAAATCAGAATGAGTAGGCGTATGAATCAAACATATTTCGAATGTTGTGAGTTTGATGTCAACGTTGTACTCATACTCATTGCTACTTATACTTATAAATCAATGTTGCAGCGAGTACGAATGAATCAGGGCAGTTGAATTTCAATTCTGTTGATTCACTCATACTCAAAATTTCATGAGTGCTTATGAGTAGAGGAAAAACGATTCCTTCTATCCACTCGCAGTAGAGCAGAATTTCTCATTACTCAGGATAGGTTGGTATCGCGAAAGAAAGCGGCATACCTAAGTCGATTGATGAGGATTCTGGAACCAGTGCACTAGATATGGCGAGCAGTTTCCTGGAATGTGATCGTGCCCAGGAACTCAGACAAGTGAGACACTAAAGCGCTCCAAAGAGAATATGGAGACAGCGGTGAGAACCCCTAACGAGGCTAGATAGAGATCCTGTAGCATATTAAACTAGGAATTAAATTTTTTTTCTTTATAAAGATTTCATCTGTTTAAACAAATGCTTACACACACCCACACACACAATTTATTCAACTATTCCCTTCGCTCCAAATTGCTGTAAAACTGTGTTGAGGTATTTACAAGACAAGAACAAGGAAAGAAAATATAATCACGGCATAGAGTTTATGGTATGGGTACAGAAATGAAAAAAGAAAAAACAAAAAAATAAAATAAAAAAAAACCAAAAAATCAAAGTTGCTTGTTTATTTAAGGTCGAAAGGGAGGTAAATACCTAAGGAAACGTTTAAGGAATTCATAAGATTATGCTGAGGATTTAGTTTGTGTTTATCATCGTCTTCTTTTATTAGGATTTGCTTTGCTTGTTGAATAACTTTGCTCTTTTCCTCTTTTTTTTCGTACATTTGTTGTTGTTTTTATTTATTTTTTTGCTGTTGTTGTTATTAGAATAGCTTAACATTTAAAGTTCATCAATATATTGATCCAGTAGACTAGAGCCTTTGGGACATGCCTTAAATAATTTAATGCAATCAGCACCATTATGACCAGCTTCTAAGGCCATGCGATATGAATTATCCAAATTCTCTTTACCGGGTCTGTTTAATTAAATGAAAAACAAACAAGAATAATAGAACAAAAACAAAAACGAAATTATAATTATCATTGTTTAATAACTACTGATTATATTTTGTTTACATATATACATACACATACATACACACAGTTACAAAATATACGTACAGTTAACAAATTCCAGAAATTCTTTAACCAATCCAGTTTAAAAGATTTTCAGCGAAAACGGATTGGTTAAACAATTTCTGAAATTTTTTAGCCGTATGTATACTTTTGTAACTGTGTGTACATACTTACTTATTATAGGCAAGTTGATAGTATGGATACTTACGTTAACACGACATTCAAAATTTTAGCAAATATATCCACATGCTCATGTATTTGTGCATTTTCACATATTGCCCTAAGCAAACACTGATGGCCATCATTGCTATTACGTGACATGTATTGCTCCAGCACCATATAGACAAACTCTCTGGATTCGTCCTGCTCATAGTATCCGTAACGTTCAAATCTTGTTTTCATTTGATTAAGAGAACGTGCAAAAGTATCCTCCCATTTGTCCCATGGATATGTTGGCTCTGGCGGTATTTTATAGTGGCCTCCTTGCAGATTAAAGGAGCATACCAATGAACGAAATGCTACGGGATCAGCTAGACGCACTGGCATCGATGGGCCTATGGATAACTTGTGGAAAATTATGAAAATTTAAATTAAAACTGATCTGTTTACAGGTGAGGGCATGAAATTTATATGAGAGTTTAAATGAGTTTGAGGTTTAGAATTAAGATTTAAAAATTATTTCTTTATTAATTACTACATCATATTGGACCCTTAAATATCATTATTTGGCTACAATTTATTGATTTAAATGAAAATAGCTGATATAACGTATAAGTACTTTATGTACCAAGGTATGTACAACTTTTTAACAAATTCTTTTCTTTTAATCATCATTTTTTCATCAAATTGTAGTGTATTTACTAAATTTATAATAGATTGATCATCGTTATGTAACAAGATTTCACTTTGACACTCGTTTACAACTAGAAAATATTAGTTGATTGAGTTTAAACCTGGTAATTGAGCTTCCAAGAAAATCATCGTAGTAGCCAATTTATTCAGTTGACCATAATTGGTAAAAATTTGAAAAATTATTCTAAAGGATTATCGGATTATGATAGCTGAAGTCATACAGGATGGCTGATATGTATTGCAAGCAACTTCAGGTTATATCAATTGTAAACCACTCGTCTGATATCTGACAGATTTATTCCAGTGACAGTTCATTTTATTCTTTACAAGCTTACACAAGCATTTTGATCTATTGCATTCAGCAAAAAAGTTATTCGTGATGGAATTCAAGCGTGATAGTGTAATTGCTTTATATTTAGCTGGAAAACCACAGGTGGCTATCATTAGAGATCTCCAGCTTTTAAATGAAATGAAATGATGAAATGAAATGATCCGAAAAGTGAAGGCCAGATTTGATCGAAATCCACGCCGCAGTGGTAGAAGAATTGCTCGTGAAAAATGAGCTTGGACTAAAGCCATTGAAGTTCCAAAAAGAGCCAGAGCTCACTGATGAACAAAAAAAAGTTAGACTGGAAAGAGCCAAGGAGTTACTTCGCTTGCACGAAAGTGGCCAGATACCGAGTTAGGTTCATTTTGTGTTTCCTACAGTGCGGTTTCCATACAACGCACTAGACGGTTTCAATAGAACGCGCTACGAATTAGCTTGGTTTGTACCTCAAATACGAGTTTCTTATAGTGCGGTTTCCATATAACACAGTACGCACTCAACGTAGGAGGGTTGACTGTATAAATTTAAGAATTTGGTTATTTTAAAAAATATATCACTTTTTAAAATATCTATTATTTTGGTGTTCTGATAGACTAGAGGGTAGTGTGCTAGACTATTAGCGTGAGGTTCGCTTGTTCGATTTCCGCCAGAGACTCTGGTCTGTTATACTACAGCGAGCTTATACTCAAAGTTACTCAGATCGTATATAGTTAAATATAATTTGTAATTCTATTGTAATTAATAAATCAATAAATGAATAAAAATAAATAAAAAAAAATCCATTAACTGGTCTCAACACCTGGCTATAATTATCTTCCATATACATATACATCAACCCTTTAGCCAGGATTACTAGCTTCTCACACCAGTTATGTTTTGTGCATTAATTTTATACAAGTATTTATATAAGTGAGTATACATTATATTACATTAATGCGCACAACGTAAGTGGTGTGAGAAGCTAGCACGTCACTTTGACTAAAGGCTTGTAATAGCCAATTATGTACGTTAGTAGTCAGAAATTATGGTTTCAACAAAACGGTATCCCGAACTACACAACAGAGATAAGCAATGAATCGTTTTTCCGCTGCTTATAAGCACTCATGCAATTTTGAGTATGAATGAATCCACAGAATTGAAATTCAACTACTCTGATTCATTCTACTCATTTTGTTTCATAAATTTAGAAAAATACTTATAATACTTATAAATGATTCGAATCATTCATCAAAATGTACGGCCTTTGTTGTTGTTGCAGATACAAACAAAGAAGAAAGGAAAGACAAAGACAACAAGCAAAGCATACACTCAATCATCTTGTGAGCATAGTAGTGTTCGTACGCAAATCATACTTATTCTGTGCTTCGTGTAAATTTTAAGTAGAGACGAATCGAAGTCAATAACATCATCCGTATTGTTAAGTATGAATACGACGAGTACTTGCAACTTTGAGTATGAGTAGTATGAACATCATATTAAAATAAGTGTGAATGCGTATATCCGAAATTAAAAGTATGATTTGAATCTACTCATTGTTTTGAATACTCGTTGCTGATCTCTGATGCACGCAACATAAGTGGCGTGAGGAGCTAGTACGCCACTCTGACTAAAGGGTTGTAACATGCTAATTATGTACGTTTGTAGTGGCCTGCCGAACTACACAACATAGCCGATTTTCATTTTATTGTATGAGAAATTTCCAGAAGAATAATTTTATAGTTTCAAGATCATAGGATTTAATGGTAATGCCAAGGAACCTATTTACTTGCGCTGATCCACTGATATTTACACATTTCTTGTATTCATTAAGGCAGTTTTCACATACATAATTGGTCATTACAACCCTTCAGTCAGGATTATTAACCTAGTTTATCTCACTACTTACGTTTTGTGTGTTAATTTTATACATAAGTGGCGGGACCTACAGTTTAAAGTCGACTCCGAACGACAGATTTTATGAGAAACTTTTCATGGCAATTTTATTTTTACTGTCAGAGTTTATGCCTTCCTCTCGGAAGTCGCAGAAAAAATACTTTTTGTATTTTCATTTTGATGTCTGGCCGGGGACTCGAACCCTGGCTTTAAGTCTAATAAGCCAGCAAACTATCTACTAGACTATGGCGACCTCGGCAGTTTTCACCAAACGAAAAATATGAATACCGTTTCATTTAAGTCATTTCTGCATTAGAAAATCATATTTGTTTGACGAATAAATACGTCAAGCGGCCATTATTGTTTTCTTTTAAGTTTTCATTAAAATGTTGCTCATCAATTTATTTTTGAATGGCGTTGCGATTTTATTTAAAATTAGCACAAATTAGCAATTTAGCGAATACGCCAGATGTCTTTCATAGTTAATTCAATTTTCATTTCACAAGATTTTCTTTTTTAAGAATTTCTATTCATTACATACACAATTAACATTATTATCATTCATTGTCATCCGTCAAATATCATATACAGTCAAACTCGTTTATAACAAACTCTTTTAGAATGAATTCTTGGTTATTACGCGCATATTTTCAAGCCCCAACGTTTTAATAGCAATTTTCATACAAAAAACTTCGTTTATTACGAACTCGTTTATAAGGAATTCTCGGTTAAAAGGAACTAATACTTTATATGGTCCCAGTAATTAAATTTCATATATTTTACTTTTTTTATAAAGAACCCTTAGAAATAACTGTGAAGTGTGGCAATAGTCTTTACTTTTATTTAATGGCAGCATTAAATTATAATTCAACATCTGGAATTAGCTGATAGGTAAAAAGAATTAACACATATTTTTGGTTTTTAATAAAAAAAATACTTTTTGTTCTTGATAAATGAAGGGGATGACCCCTACTCATGCAGTGCATTGTGCAGGTTTTTTTAGGAAAGGTGGAAAGAGGGCAGATGCGAACGGAAGACAACCACTTCCGGCTGGTGACTATAAAATGGCCAGTGCTATACCTTCACCATTAGACAGTCTACAGCAATCGTCCCCAAGAAGCCCGCAGTTTCTCATACCACTTGTGTTGTGTGTATTAATTTTATACAGAAGTGGCGAGACTTACAGTTTAAGGTCGACTGCGAACGACAAATTTTTGAGAAACAAGAAGAAAAAGATAAGAGATCGCCGAAGAAATACTTTTTGGATTTTTTTGTTTTTATTTTTGACGTATACCCTGAGACTCGAACCCTGGCTTTACGTCTAATAAGACAGCACACTAGCTACTAGACCACGGTGACCCCTTTGTATTTTATATTTTCTTCCATGATTTCACTCCGTTTCTCACGAATTCTGCCTATAACGAAATATTTTTTTCTGGTCCCACGGAGTTCGTTATAACCGGGTTTGACTGTAGTACTTCCTTATCATAATTTCTTATTTTTTATTATATTTTTTTTACTTTTTTTCGTTCGTTAATCATAATAAACATTCATTTTTATTGATAATCTTGTTTCAATTATTATTAATAATTTATGTACTACGTGTAATTACTTCTGTTATTATTAACGTCAGTTAATAACGTTATCGTTTACCTTCAATGTACCGCCATTTGTGAAAATTAAACCGCGTCCGCTGACGATGTGTTCGAAACTGAGTCAAATTAACACTTGACGTACCAACATAACCGCCAGCAGTGAAACTGAATTGTTCAAATGTCAGCAACATCAATAACACGGCCAACATTAAATTGAATACGGAGTTGTTCATTATGTCAGGTACACACACACAGACACCCACACACATAAAAATATACACTGTTTTTAAAAAATTCTCTCACGCACACTAACAAAAAAAAAAATAATTGATAAAATGCTTCAATTAATTGATAAAAGAATCTCATCAACTAATGTTCGAAATTGATGCTGATGCTGAAGTTGACGTTGATGTTTTAGGACTGCTAATGGCGATGACGTTTATTTCTTTTCACCCCAAAAATTGTTTTTAACTGTACAGCGCTAGTTAAGTAAAGAATTGTTGACTTGAATTGCTTTTGACACGGTGTGTGTTGCGAGTTATGAAGCGTAAAATGTAGTGCGTTGAGAACATGAGCACACGAACGATTTAACAAGACTGGATTGAGTTGTCAAATACCGCTGATGACAACTATCAATAGAAACAGAATTTGTATCATTAGAATGAGAGTAAATATGTTTGTTTGTTTGTTTGTTTATTTGCTTTTCTCTTTATCTATCCAATCTAATTAGAATTATTTGACAGGGTGTACGCTTCTACTTAAAATAACTGTGCGTAGTAATAGAAAAAATTGGTTAAAAGACGAATACATTAGGGCCAGACTCACTATGCAATTTCCTACTAATATTCAAAAATTTTATTAGAATTATATATACCGCATGTAATGTTGGACTTGAGATAAATATTAAGTAAACCAAAGTCATGAGAATTAACAATGTATGCACCTACAGGGTGGCTGATATGTATTGCAACCAACTTCAGGTTGTTATTATTTGTAAACCGCTCATCTGACAGCTGACAGATTTATTCCAGTGACACTAAATTTTATTATTTACAAGCTTATAAAAGCATTTTGATCTATTGCATTCAAAAAAAAAAGTTATTCGTGGAATTCAACCGTGATAGTGTGATTACTTTATATTAGGCTAGAAAACCACAGGCGGCTATCGTTAGAGCCCTCCAACATTTAAATGGGAATAAATCTTTTGTTTCTTGTATCATTGCTCGTTACCCTGATACTGGTAGTGTTGCATTGCGTCCAAAAAGTGGACAAAGAAAAAACTGGTAACAACACCTGAAATGATCCGAAAAATGAAGGCCAGATTTGATCGAAATCCACGCCGCAATGGTAGAAAAATTGCTCATGAGCTGAACATATCGCAAGAACGGATACAACACATATTAGAAAATAAGCTTTTACTAAAGCCATTGAAATTTCAAAAAGTGCGAAAACTCAACGATGGACAAAAAAAAGTTAGACTGGAAAGAGTTAAAGAGTTACTTCGCTTGCACGATAGTGGCCAGTTACCGAATTTGGTTTTCTCCGATAAGAAGCCACTTCCAAATTGAAGCAATTTGTGAACAAATAAAATGATCGGGTTTACTTGCCAAAGAGGTCAGCTAAAAATTTACACCTGCGATTGGCCACCAGAACCCAAGTGCCGCCGATGGTAATGGTGTGCGCCGCGCGTACCGGAAAAATTGGTAGAGAGCTGAACATATCTCGAGAACGGATGCAACACATATTAAAAAATGAGCTTGGACTAAAGCCATTGAAGTTCAAAAAGTGCAAGTTGGACCTGGAAGAGCCAAGGAGTTACTTCGCTTGCACGAAAGTGGCCAAATTCCAAATTGAGCAGTTTGTGGACAAACAAAATGATCGAGTTTACTTGACAAAGAGGTCAGTCGCAAATTTTTACCACGCCTATGGTCGCTCACCGCTCGTTTTCATCGACCGTGGGATAAAAATAAATGTCGGATATTATCGGGAAAATGTCTTAAAGACAGTATTGAAGCCCTCGGCAGACAAACATTACGGCCGCAGACCATGGACATTCCAACAGGACTCTACACCAACGCACTAAGCACACGTCAACCAAGAATGGCGTAAAATGGAAGTTCCCCGCTTCATTTTTACCGCACAATGCTCACCAAAATCTCCGGTTCTCAATCCGTGGGACTTTTGCGGCTAGGGAATTTTAGAGAGTAAGGTTTTCAGTAAAAAAAATACCAAAGTGTCGATCATCTCAAGACGCAGAGCCACTTTCGTGCAGCCTTTGCCGGCCATTTGAAGGCCATAATTCGTACCAAAGATGACCAATTCGAACAAATCTAAACTGATTCTAACATTTGATGTTATTTCCAACATTTTCAGCTTTTGAACAATAAAATCAAAAAAAAAAAAATTAAAAATAAAGCGATTTAATTTGCTGCATTATATATCAGCCACCCTGTATTACCTTATGCTAAAAGTGCAACCAGTCGAATACGTAGATAGTTTCTGCTATCTGAGCAGTATAGTGACAACAAATGACCGCAAAATAACAGCAATCAAACGGAATGAAAGCGAAATGCCTGAAGAGGGATATGAAAAAATAACGCAACTAAAACCACTTCATAGCCTCCTCACGGTGGAAAATGGTTAAAAATTGTATCTCAATAGCGGGGACGTCTGGAAATCTGTTAAACTACATTTATCTCCTAAAAAGTTACAATTTTACATCGACTATTCACCAATTATGTTCGCGCCGCTAACAAAAAACGATTGCTAGGCTCGCAGGTTTTAACCAAAAAACAGTTTCTAACATACATACATACATACATAATTGGCCATTACAACCCTTCAGTCAGGATTTCGACCTAGCCTCTCACACCACTTATGTTGTGTGCGTTAATTTTATACAAGAGTGGCGGGACCTACAGTTTAAGTCGACTCCGAACGACAGATTTTTGAGAAGCTTTTCATGGCAATTTTTACTCTCAGAGTTTTTGCCAGAAATCTGCTGAGAGGAAGTCGCCGAAGAAATATTTTTCGTTTTGATGTCTGACCTGGGATTCGAACCCGGGCCTTTTGTCTAATAAGCCAACACACTACCCACTAGACCATGGCGACTTCAACAGTTTCTAAGCTAAGAATAAATCAGTATAAGGAGTCTTTAAGTATTGAGAGAAAGCGTGGAAGTGGAAGAAAAAAAGGATTTGCCGACCAAAATAAAGCAAGTAAAAAAATACGTATTTTTCTAAAACACCCTAAATTGTCCGGAAGAAAAGTGGTTCAAAAAGTTGGATGCTCTGAGACCTTGGTCAGAAAAAAATTTTATACACAAAAGAATTCAAATATTATTTACTTTAATTGAAATATGAAACGAAAAAAATCCGCCACTTAGTTTTATTTCTGTGACGAAAAGTGTAAGTCCAGTTATTTTTGTTTGCACTCCTCAATTTTTTAGCTTATTTTCCTAAGACGTACTATTTAAATCTGATATTCTTACTATTATATTGGACCGTTTTCTTATCGGACTATGCGATCGTAGCCAATGCAGTCCAGTAGGTAATGTGTTAGCTTCTTAGTGCTAAGACAATGCTTCAAACTCCAGGTCAATAATCACCAACATTACGAAATATAAAAAAATATATCTGCGGTGATTGACGATTAGCAGATTACTGGCAAAACTCTGTGTGTAAATAAAATTGTAATGAAAAGTACCACAAAAAAGCTGTCAGTTCGGAGTCTACTTTAAACTGTAGAACCCGCCGATCATCATATTTATACGAGAAAAAAAATCAATCTAATTATGTCAAGATGTCGCAGACCTTAGCTCTAACAAATTATACCCAATTATAACAGTGTAGGGCATAAGAATCTTAATTGATGTTCAACATTTATCTACGCATTATTTAAAGAGTTTATTAACACCATAATTATTGAAAAATTAAGACATTCACATGAAATTGTTTCTTCTTTTCTAATCTAAATAAAGACTTTTTCATGCTTCAATGAAATCTAATGTTTTTTTAATGTGATTTTCCTTGGGTTTATTTTACTTATTATTATTGATTTGTAAACATTTATGTTCAATCCCCTACGAATTACATGAGATCTAATTTTTTGAGAAATCTTCTGAGAAATTGCCCAACAAATAATTTTTCATATCTTGTTTTATTAAAGATGGGAGATTTGGGCTTTGAGCTGCAGCCTTATGTCTAATAGGTCAACACGCTCTCTTCTAGAATATGTCGACTACAAAAAGTACGTTATGACCAATCTGGAAAAAAATTAAGTCCTTGGATTGTTTTTGTCTATATTTTTAAGTCGCCGTAGAGTAGTAGGTAGTGTGATGGCTTATTAGAATTAACGCCCGTGTTCATTCATATCCCAGGTCAGGCATTAAAACGAAATATGAAAAAAAATATTTCCTTAGGCGATCTCCTCTCTGCAGATTTTTGTAAAAATTTAAATGAAATGTAAAATGTAAAAATTTGCCTGAAAAAAATTTGTCGTTCGAGATCTATGTTTTGATCACGCCACTCTCTTAGAAGAGACAACTAATTCAGTGTCATTTTTAAATACAAAATTGTAATAGATTTCACGATTTTATAGAAAAAAAACTTACATATCTTCCGCAACTCCGGTGTATATAAACATTTCAAATTCAATTGTCTGTACCAAATTGGATTTTGAACTCTTCGAAACCTTATAAGCATATCCATACCAGAGATCAGCAATGAATAATTTTTCCGCTACTCATAAGCACTCATGTAATTTTGAGTATGAGTTAATCAACGGAATTGAAATTCAACACTACTTTGATTCCTTCGTACTCGCTACAACATTGATTTATCAGTTTAAGTAGCAATGAGTATGAGTACAACGTTGACATCAAACTCATAACATTCGAAATATGTTTGATTCATACGCCTACTCATTCTGATTCATATATTTAGAAAAATACTTATAATACTTATAAGTGATTCGAATCATTCATCAAAATTTACGGCCTTTGTTGTTGTTGCATGTACACACAAAGAAGAAAGGAAAGATAAAGACAACAAAGCAAAGCATACACACAATTTTCTTGTGAGTATAGTAGTGTTCGTACACGAATCATACTTATTTTGTGCTTCGTGTAAATGTTAAGTAGAGACGGATCGAAGTGAGTAACATCATTCGTCTTGTTAAGTATGAATACGATGAGTACTTGCAACTTTTAGTATGAATGCGTATAAGTATCAGAAATTATAAGTATGACTCGAACCTACTAATCGTTTTGAATGCTTATTGCTGATCTCTGATCGATACCTACAGAATTTCTAATTTTAAATCAAAATACGATAAAATTTAAATAAAAGAAATGTCAAATCATCGTTTAATAAATAATGAATCGATAATTTACATTTTCATTTGTAAATTTCTATTCATACAAACGAAACATGTGCCATTAAAAACGTGATCAATTGATCGATAAAAAATAAACAATATTACTATAGCAGAAATGAACTAACTTTGGCCCTTATCTTAAGTATTGCAGGCAAATGGAACAGATTGTTAGAAATTTAGTCATTAAAATCATATTAAATTGTACTCACTGTCATTAACACTGGCATAGTTCGCGAGTTATATTTGATCCCCACTCATTCTTCTTACATCCATAAAGGTGATGTTACGTTATTATGTGTGTATGTATGCAAATACGATTATGTAAGCACTAATACTTACATATACAATAACATACAAATATTTGCATAAATATTTGCTTTTACAACACAAACACAAACACATTTTGCATAATTCGACTTACATACACACTGTCACAAAGTTGTGTACCAAAAGCCAACACACAACAGTGCAAGTACTTTATAAATAAGTACTCGTACTTTATAACTGTATTTCTTGTATTTTCCAGTAAAGATATCTTACTTTATATTCATATAAGTGTGTATGTGTATGTGTGAGAGAGAGAGAGAGTTTGTGTCTTCCTGCCTTTTTTTTTTTGCATTTTAATCCTTAAAGCTTATAAAGTCAAGTTTATGACCAGGTTTAAGGTTTATTTATAGTTTCTAACAGGATATACAATCATCTCACAGGATACTCACAGAATACTCACAAATACTAAAAAATGTACACAGAGATGGATGTCTACAGCAGCAAACAACAGGCAAATTTTTAACAGATACACGAATACGCACTTAAAATAAAAAATTTTCATATGAAACTGTTTAATATGCTGCAGGTATACGAAGTATAACTAAAAAGTTTTTAAATAATTTTTTAAATAAAAAATCGATAGTTATTTATCGATATCTTAAGGAAAAAATGTTTGGGATTAACTGTTGGTCAACACTTAACACTCACATAATCTGCATACCGTCTTGCTAACATTTTCTATCATCTACCGCAAGAGTACCTCGGCATAATATGCGGATCTCTATTAGGTCAGCTTAATATCTTGATTTAGATTTAAAAAAAAAGACAATAAACATTTCAGCCGTTCTTAAGTCATCTAAGTCTCTGTAGTCTAGTAGGTAGTGTGTTGGCCTATTAGACGTGAGGCCACGGTTCTCCAACAAAACGATTTTATGGCAGAAACTCTAAGGGTTTCTGAAAAATCTGTCCTTCAGAATCGTAAGTCCCACCACCCATGTATGAGATAAACACCCACAATAAAAGTGGTGTGAGAAGCTAAGTTCTGATCCTCACTTTACGTTTATAATGATCAATTATAAGCTGGGGCCTTTTGTAGATCACAACTGTAGTTGAATTGATGAATCACAACCGTTGTTGATACCCACTCTCACCTACAGTAGAATTTTTAGGATTGGAATACCTTTTAGTAACGATTTGGCTAACCAACCCGTTTTTCGATCGAAATCTTTACTAATAACGCATAGACAGGAAAGAATACAATTCGCGTCTTTGTTCTGATAAATTTGAGTTGCGAGTTTTTCACAGATTTTTCGAAACGGTACCACTGTCTGGGTGGAAGCTTGATTCATTGATAAGACGTTGAATGGATACTTACATACATAATTGGTTAATACAACCCTTCAGTCAGGATTATTGGCCTAGTTTTTCACACTAATTATGTAGTGAGTATTAATTTTATACATAAGTGGCGGGATTTACAGCTTAAAGTCGACTCCGAACAACAGATTTTTGAAAAACTTTTCATGGCAATTTTATTTACTCTCAGAGTTTTTGCCAGAAATCAGCTGAGAAGAAATCGCCGAAGAAATAATTTTCGTATTTCATTTTG